>OU426978.1:137479606-138815059 GCA_911387785.2 Aelia acuminata | reverse complement strand
TTTTTATAGCGAGCGCCCCCCCCCCCCCCTTCCCTCTCGTCGCAATAACAAAATTATAATATTTTTGAAATCTCCGTATACAAAAACATAAGAATGCACCCTAATTTCAATAAAAACCCGAAATGTTAAATTACTGAAATCGCCCCCCCCCCCCCCTCACAAGAACCCCACTTTCCAATTTGTAATGAATACCCTTAAAATTTAAAAATATCACTACATAAAAAATAAAAATGTACTTATATGTGGAAGAAATTTTCTCTTGTACTCAACTTTTCTGTACTTGATTACCGGAGTACTCAGAGAAAAAATAAGTTGATTACTGTCGATAAATTCAGTAATCAAGCTGTTGATTACTCCGTACTCATATTACACATTTTTGCCCATCTCTAAATCACATCATGACTTTTATATTTCGGGCCAGAAAATAAAAGTCCTCATATGATCTTTATCAAAATGATATCTAATATAAGAGTCTGAGCATCACATATAAGTTTTTTTTCGGATTTCTCCATATTGGAAAACATTATTGGGTTAACCGTTTTTTTGGAAACCTTTTAGGGTATAATAAATTACCTTATATCGATCTTAATATTGATAATTATCTTACCAAGGATAGTGAATGGATGGATAATAAAATAATATCGATTTAATATCTCAGGCCCGCTCAGGTATCGACTTTTATTGTTAAGATGTAGGGCTTAATGATCTTAACTTAATGAAAAAACAATAGTATAAAAATAAAACAAATCCTTTAATTGGTACAATAAAAATAAATAATATTTTTTTTTCAAAGTGAAATACGTCGCCACTTCAACTCAGACTAAAAAAAAACTTAACAAATAATGTCTTCTTAAACTTGGTCACGGAACTTCCAAACTGGTGGCATTTGCGAGCTAGCTTACCTCCACCGTTCGGCTCGTGCGTGCTACAGCGGGTCGCGCTCCAACACGCTCGGCTATCCCCGGCCCTACAGAATAGGTTAATTGATTATAAGTGGTGCTTGGGTCGTGCGGTGGGTCGGATGGGAGGAAGGCAGGTTTAAGCCGCTCTATAGTAATGTTGGCTTCCCGGTGGGGGAGTTGCACAAGGAAAAACTTCTCATGCCGTTGGAGGACTGTATGAGGTCCTTAGTATGGTGGAGTCAATGGGCGCTGAGCACAGTCTTCTCGGACAAATACGTGAGGGCATTTTTCCAACTCCTTGTGCACAAAAACCTTCCTAGTTTTTTCCTAAACTAAACTTTCCTTAAACTCAGCAGGTCGCAGTTTCCGAAGATGTTGCTTTAGTTCCTGCAGAAGAATATGTGGGTCATCGATAGTCGTATGTTCCTCCAAGAATTCGCCTGGTAATCGAATAGGGCAACCGTAAACTGCTTCAGGTATGCATTGTAATAGCTGCCTTAAGCGTTCTGTGCCACCTTTGTATCAGCAGTTGGCTTGCGTATGATAGGCAGTCGTTCTGCCTTTATCAATGCCCAGGAGAGCAGTCAGTTGATGGAAGAGCTGAGATTCATATTGCCGACCTTGGTCAGTTGTAATTCTTGAAGGGACACCGAATCGGCAGATACAACTAGTTTGGAAAGCTGAGGAAACGGTTTCAGCTGTGATGTTGCACAATGGTATTGCCTGAGTCCATCTGGTCTGGCCAATCATCGTGAGACTATAGCGATTTCCATTAGAAGGTGGTAGTGGACCTATCAGGTCCAAGTGAACGTGTTGAAAGCGAGTTGCAGCCTAGAACTTTCATGGGGGTGCGACGGTGTGCCGATGAATTTTGGATCATTGACAAGCAATACAGCGCCTAGCTCATTCGGTTACATTCGTGTTTAAGCTTGGGCAAAAGTATCGCTCCACTACAACCTTCCTTGTCGTCCTAATGACAATCCTAATGGGATGATTCAAATTGTGCACCTTGATGAATCGTCCGGAGTTTGGATTTCCTCAATCCTCAACAGAGAGTCGTCAACTATGTTTTCCTTTTCTGGTCTGTAGATGATCTCTGTTGTGAATTGGCTGATGCACGTTAGCCAACGAATGCGGAGAGGGGAAACAGATTCAGGCTTCTGGGTAAAAGCTTGGATTAGCGGTCGATGATCCGTTCTAATTGAGAAAACTCGGCCTTCCAGAAGAGGTTGAAAATGTTTAATGGCCTCGTAAATAGCCAGAAGCTCCATATCGTAGACAGAGTAGTTCTTCTGTTCTTTACAGAGTTGAAGCTCAAGAGATGCCACTGGCCATCTTGTTTCTGCTGTAAGACTGCGCCTACGCCGATGTCAGATGCGTCGCATGCCAATGATATTTCTGCTATGATACAGGTTGCACTAGCTGGGCTGCTTGGGCAAGACTCTTCTTGGTGCCTTCAAAAGCCTTCAGCGTTTCGTCGCTGCAGCTGATTGGGGGCCTGTCGTTCTTCTTAGCGTTGTGCAGGAGTCCGTTGAGGGGTTGCTGGATCGATGCTGCATGGCGCAGACAAGGGCGGTAGAAGTTAACCATTCCCATAAATCGAAGAAGCTCATGCACGTTCATGGAAGGTGGGAACTCCAGGACTACCTTAAGTTTGTCATCTGAAGGTATAATGCCAGACGAGGTGAAGTGGAATCAAAGGAAATCGAGCTCGGTCTCACCGAAGATGTATTTCAGCGGGTTTACAGCGATTCCGTTCACGTCTAGTCGACAAATGTTGCTCTTCGTTCTCTGGGTGTAGATCGGTCTAGATTTTTAGTAATCCCATTTTTTATAATAAAGAAAAATAGCTTACCGACTATTGAAAATAAAAGGGGATACTCTGCATTACATCCACCTGTAAAGAACTGACTGAGCATTATGTGGGAACTACTGTATTCAAACCCCCATTATCATTTTAATATTTTCTTCAATCAATTAATAATTTGGAAATGGCCTAGCTAGATAATAGCTAGGCCAAGCAGTTAATAACATCGATGTTTTTAACATGTTTTTGTTAAAAACATCGATGTTAAAAAAAAAAATTGTTTTTCTCCATAACATCGATGTTAATACATATTTATTCAAAACATAGATGTTAAAGTATACTTGTTTTTGTTAAAAACATCGATGTTATTAACAGCTTTGTTTTTTTTAAAAACATCGATGTTAAAAAAAAAAATGTTTTTGTCCATAACATCGATGTTAATACATATTTATCCAAAACATCGATGTTATTGTCAAAACATAGATGTCAAAGTATACTTGTTTTAGTTATAAACATCGATCTTAAAACAAATTTGTTTTTGTCCATAACATCGATGTTATTAACAGCTTTGTTTTTGTTAAAAACATCGATGTTATTAACAGCTTTGTTTTTGTCCATAACATTGATGTTATTAACAGCTTTGTTTTTGTTAAAAACATCGATGTTATTAACAGCTTTGTTTTTGTTAAAAAGATCGATGTTATTGTCAAAACATCGATGATAAATGATACTTTTTTTTTTTTAAAACATCGATGTTATTAACTGCTTGGTTTTTGTTAAAAACATCGATATTATTAAAAGCTTTGTTTATGTTAAAAACATCGAAGTTATTAACAGCTTTGTTTCTGTTAAAAACATCGATGTTATTAACAGCTTTGGTTCCGTTTAAAAACGTCGATGTTAAAGTATATTTGTTTTTGTCCATAACATCGATGTTAATACATATTTAATAAAGTATACTTGTTTTTGTTAAAAACATCGATGTTAAAATAAATTTGCTTTTGTTAAAAACATCGATGTTAAAACAAATTTGCTTTTGTTAAAAACATTGATGTTATTAACAGCTTTGTTTCTGTTAAAAACATCGATGTTATTGTCAAAGCATAGATGTTAAAGTATACTTGCTTTTGTTAAAAACATTTATGTTAAAAACATCGATGTTATTAACAGCTTTGGTTCCGTTTAAAAACGTCGATGTTAAAGTATATTTGTTTTTGTCCAAAGCATCGATGTTTTACACCTTAAAAAAAAAAAAAAAAAAAAAAAAAAAAAAAAAAAAAAAAAAAAAAAAAAAAAATGTCAGCTATTAAAAACATCGATGCTAACATCGATGGTCGGAAAACATCGGCTGCGTAACATCGATGTTAAAAACATCGAAGTTATTAACAGCTTTGTTTCTGTTAAAAACATCGATATTATTGTCAAAACATAGATGTTAAAGTATACTTGTTTTAGTTAAAAATATTGATGTTAAAACAAATATGTTTTTGTTAAAAACATCGATGTTATTAACAGCTTTGTTTTTGTTAAAAACATCGAAGTTATTAACAGCTTTGTTTCTGTTAAAAACATCGATGTTATTAACAGCTTTGGTTCCGTTTAAAAACGTCGATGTTAAAGTATATTTGTTTTTGTCCATAACATCGATGTTAATACATATTTAATAAAGTATACTTGTTTTTGTTAAAAACATCGATGTTAAAATAAATTTGCTTTTGTTAAAAACATCGATGTTAAAACAAATTTGCTTTTGTTAAAAACATTGGTGTTATTAACAGCTTTGGTTCCGTTTAAAAACGTCGATGTTATTGTCAAAGCATAGATGTTAAAGTATACTTGCTTTTGTTAAAAACATTTATGTTAAAAACATCGATGTTATTAACAGCTTTGGTTCCGTTTAAAAACGTCGATGTAAAAGTATATTTGTTTTTATCCAAAGCATCGATGTTTTACACCTTAAAAAAAAAAAAAAAAAAAAAAAAAAAAAAAAAAAAAAAAAAAAAAAAAAAAAAAAAAAGGTCATCTATTAAAAACATCGATGCTAACATCGGCCCACAAACATCAATGGTCGGAAAACATCGGCTGCGTAACATCGATGTTAAAAACATCGAAGTTATTAACATCTTTGTTTCTGTTAAAAACATCGATATTATTGTCAAAACATAGATGTTAAAGTATACTTGTTTTAATTAATCTAATCTTAATTTGTGGCTGACCACCATTTTTAAATTATTTTTAAATTAAGATTAGATTAATTAAAATAATTTAAAAATATACTTGTTTTAGTTAAAAATATTGATGTTAAAACAAATATGTTTTTGTTAAAAACATCGATGTTATTAACAGCTTTGTTTTTGTCCATAACATTGATGTTATTAACAGCTTTGTTTTTGTTAAAAACATCGATGTTATTAACAGCTTTGTTTTTGTTAAAAAGATCGATGTTATTGTCAAAACATAGATGTTAAAGTATACTTTTTTTTTTTTAAAAACATCGATGTTATTAACTGCTTGGTTTTTGTTAAAAACATCGATGTTATTAAAAGCATTGTTTATGTTAAAAACATCGAAGTTATTAACAGCTTTGTTTCTGTTAAAAACATCGATGTTATTAACAGCTTTGGTTCCGTTTAAAAACGTCGATGTTAAAGTATATTTGTTTTTGTCCATAACATCGATGTTAATACATATTTAATAAAGTATACTTGTTTTTGTTAAAAACATCGATGTTAAAATAAATTTGCTTTTGTTAAAAACATCGATGTTAAAACAAATTTGCTTTTGTTAAAAACATTGATGTTATTAACAGCTTTGTTTCTGTTAAAAACATCGATGTTATTGTCAAAGCATAGATGTTAAAGTATACTTGCTTTTGTTAAAAACATTTATGTTAAAAACATCGATGTTATTAACAGCTTTGGTTCCGTTTAAAAACGTCGATGTAAAAGTATATTTGTTTTTATCCAAAGCATCGATGTTTTACACCTTAAAAAAAAAAAAAAAAAAAAAAAAAAAAAAAAAAAAAAAAAAAAAAAAAAAAAAAAAAATGTCAGCTATTAAAAACATCGATGCTAACATCGATGGTCGGAAAACATCGGCTGCGTAACATCGATGTTAAAAACATCGAAGTTATTAACAGCTTTGTTTCTGTTAAAAACATCGATATTATTGTCAAAACATAGATGTTAAAGTATACTTGTTTTAGTTAAAAATATTGATGTTAAAACAAATATGTTTTTGTTAAAAACATCGATGTTATTAACAGCTTTGTTTTTGTTAAAAACATCGAAGTTATTAACAGCTTTGTTTCTGTTAAAAACATCGATGTTATTAACAGCTTTGGTTCCGTTTAAAAACGTCGATGTTAAAGTACATTTGTTTTTGTCCATAACATCGATGTTAATACATATTTAATAAAGTATACTTGTTTTTGTTAAAAACATCGATGTTAAAATAAATTTGCTTTTGTTAAAAACATCGATGTTAAAACAAATTTGCTTTTGTTAAAAACATTGGTGTTATTAACAGCTTTGGTTCCGTTTAAAAACGTCGATGTTATTGTCAAAGCATAGATGTTAAAGTATACTTGCTTTTGTTAAAAACATTTATGTTAAAAACATCGATGTTATTAACAGCTTTGGTTCCGTTTAAAAACGTCGATGTAAAAGTATATTTGTTTTTATCCAAAGCATCGATGTTTTACACCTTAAAAAAAAAAAAAAAAAAAAAAAAAAAAAAAAAAAAAAAAAAAAAAAAAAAAAAAGGTCATCTATTAAAAACATCGATGCTAACATCGGCCCACAAACATCAATGGTCGGAAAACATCGGCTGCGTAACATCGATGTTAAAAACATCGAAGTTATTAACATCTTTGTTTCTGTTAAAAACATCGATATTATTGTCAAAACATAGATGTTAAAGTATACTTGTTTTAATTAATCTAATCTTAATTTGTGGCTGACCACCATTTTTAAATTATTTTTAAATTAAGATTAGATTAATTAAAATAATTTAAAAATATACTTGTTTTAGTTAAAAATATTGATGTTAAAACAAATATGTTTTTGTTAAAAACATCGATGTTATTAACAGCTTTGTTTTTGTCCATAACATTGATGTTATTAACAGCTTTGTTTTTGTTAAAAACATCGATGTTATTAACAGCTTTGTTTTTGTTAAAAAGATCGATGTTATTGTCAAAACATAGATGTTAAAGTATACTTTTTTTTTTTTAAAAACATCGATGTTATTAACTGCTTGGTTTTTGTTAAAAACATCGATATTATTAAAAGCATTGTTTATGTTAAAAACATCGAAGTTATTAACAGCTTTGTTTCTGTTAAAAACATCGATGTTATTAACAGCTTTGGTTCCGTTTAAAAACGTCGATGTTAAAGTATATTTGTTTTTGTCCATAACATCGATGTTAATACATATTTAATAAAGTATACTTGTTTTTGTTAAAAACATCGATGTTAAAATAAATTTGCTTTTGTTAAAAACATCGATGTTAAAACAAATTTGCTTTTGTTAAAAACATTGATGTTATTAACAGCTTTGTTTCTGTTAAAAACATCGATGTTATTGTCAAAGCATAGATGTTAAAGTATACTTGCTTTTGTTAAAAACATTGATGTTAAAAACATCGATGTTATTAACAGCTTTGGTTCCGTTTAAAAACGTCGATGTAAAAGTATATTTGTTTTTATCCAAAGCATCGATGTTTTACACCTTAAAAAAAAAAAAAAAAAAAAAAAAAAAAAAAAAAAAAAAAAAAAAAAAAAAAAAAAAATGTCAGCTATTAAAAACATCGATGCTAACATCGATGGTCGGAAAACATCGGCTGCGTAACATCGATGTTAAAAACATCGAAGTTATTAACAGCTTTGTTTCTGTTAAAAACATCGATATTATTGTCAAAACATAGATGTTAAAGTATACTTGTTTTAGTTAAAAATATTGATGTTAAAACAAATATGTTTTTGTTAAAAACATCGATGTTATTAACAGCTTTGTTTTTGTTAAAAACATCGAAGTTATTAACAGCTTTGTTTCTGTTAAAAACATCGATGTTATTAACAGCTTTGGTTCCGTTTAAAAACGTCGATGTTAAAGTATATTTGTTTTTGTCCATAACATCGATGTTAATACATATTTAATAAAGTATACTTGTTTTTGTTAAAAACATCGATGTTAAAATAAATTTGCTTTTGTTAAAAACATCGATGTTAAAACAAATTTGCTTTTGTTAAAAACATTGATGTTATTAACAGCTTTGTTTCTGTTAAAAACATCGATGTTATTAACAGCTTTGGTTCCGTTTAAAAACGTCGATGTTAAAGTATATTTGTTTTTGTCCATAACATCGATGTTAATACATATTTAATAAAGTATACTTGTTTTTGTTAAAAACATCGATGTTAAAATAAATTTGCTTTTGTTAAAAACATCGATGTTATTAAAAGCATTGTTTATGTTAAAAACATCGAAGTTATTAACAGCTTTGTTTCTGTTAAAAACATCGATGTTATTAACAGCTTTGGTTCCGTTTAAAAACGTCGATGTTAAAGTATATTTGTTTTTGTCCATAACATCGATGTTAATACATATTTAATAAAGTATACTTGTTTTTGTTAAAAACATCGATGTTAAAATAAATTTGCTTTTGTTAAAAACATCGATGTTAAAACAAATTTGCTTTTGTTAAAAACATTGATGTTATTAACAGCTTTGTTTCTGTTAAAAACATCGATGTTATTGTCAAAGCATAGATGTTAAAGTATACTTGCTTTTGTTAAAAACATTTATGTTAAAAACATCGATGTTATTAACAGCTTTGGTTCCGTTTAAAAACGTCGATGTAAAAGTATATTTGTTTTTATCCAAAGCATCGATGTTTTACACCTTAAAAAAAAAAAAAAAAAAAAAAAAAAAAAAAAAAAAAAAAAAAAAAAAAAAAAAAAAAATGTCAGCTATTAAAAACATCGATGCTAACATCGATGGTCGGAAAACATCGGCTGCGTAACATCGATGTTAAAAACATCGAAGTTATTAACAGCTTTGTTTCTGTTAAAAACATCGATATTATTGTCAAAACATAGATGTTAAAGTATACTTGTTTTAGTTAAAAATATTGATGTTAAAACAAATATGTTTTTGTTAAAAACATCGATGTTATTAACAGCTTTGTTTTTGTTAAAAACATCGAAGTTATTAACAGCTTTGTTTCTGTTAAAAACATCGATGTTATTAACAGCTTTGGTTCCGTTTAAAAACGTCGATGTTAAAGTACATTTGTTTTTGTCCATAACATCGATGTTAATACATATTTAATAAAGTATACTTGTTTTTGTTAAAAACATCGATGTTAAAATAAATTTGCTTTTGTTAAAAACATCGATGTTAAAACAAATTTGCTTTTGTTAAAAACATTGGTGTTATTAACAGCTTTGGTTCCGTTTAAAAACGTCGATGTTATTGTCAAAGCATAGATGTTAAAGTATACTTGCTTTTGTTAAAAACATTTATGTTAAAAACATCGATGTTATTAACAGCTTTGGTTCCGTTTAAAAACGTCGATGTAAAAGTATATTTGTTTTTTTCCAAAGCATCGATGTTTTACACCTTAAAAAAAAAAAAAAAAAAAAAAAAAAAAAAAAAAAAAAAAAAAAAAAAAAAAAAAATCGGCCCACAAACATCGATGGTCGGAAAACATCGGCTGCGTAACATCGATGTTAAAAACATCGAAGTTATTAACAGCTTTGTTTCTGTTAAAAACATCGATATTATTGTCAAAACATAGATGTTAAAGTATACTTGTTTTAATTAATCTAATCTTAATTTGTGGCTGACCACCATTTTTAAATTATTTTTAAATTAAGATTAGATTAATTAAAATAATTTAAAAATATACTTGTTTTAGTTAAAAATATTGATGTTAAAACAAATATGTTTTTGTTAAAAACATCGATGTTATTAACAGCTTTGTTTTTGTTAAAAACATCGAAGTTATTAACAGCTTTGTTTCTGTTAAAAACATAGATGTTATTGTCAGAGCATAGATGTTAAAGTATACTTGTTTTTGTTAAAAACATCGATGTTAAAACAAATTTGCTTTTGTTAAAAACATCGATGTTAAAACAAATTTGCTTTTGTTAAAAACATTGATGTTATTAACAGCTTTGTTTCTGTTAAAAACATCGATGTTATTGTCAAAGCATAGATGTTAAAGTATACTTGCTTTTGTTAAAAACATTGATGTTAAAACCAATTTGCTTTTGTTAAAAACATCGATGTTAATAACAGCTTTGTTTCCGTTTAAAAACATCGATGTTAAAGTATATTTGTTTTTATCCAAAGCATCGATGTTTTATACCTTTATAAAAAAAAAAAAAAAAAAAAAAAAAAAAAAAAAAAAAGAGGTCAGCTATTAAAAACATCGATGCTAACATCGGCCCACAAACATCGATGGTCGGAAAACATCGGCTGCGTAACATCGATGTTTTGCGCAAAACATCGACATCGATGTCGCATCCCTACTATGATTCGGTCTCTTAATTGCTCTCTTGAGTTGATTGATACCGAATAAACTTCCTGCTTCTAGGTTCCCCATACGAAGAAATCCATGGGTGGCATATCAGGTGATCTGGGTGGCCAAGGTACTACTCCTCCACGTCCAATCCATCGTTGTGGATAATTTATATCCAGCCAAGCTCGAGCAGCTCTGCTATAATGAGCTGGACATCCATCGAGTTGGAATCACATTTCGATCCGCTTTTGTAAGGGAATGTCATCTAAATAATTAGAAAAGTCGTTTTCCAAAAAATGTGTAAATGTGATTCCATTCAATCTTTCAGGTAAAAAATATTGTCCCACCAGTAATCCGTTCCAAATTCCAAGCCAAACGTTAATAGCAAATTCATGCTGAAACCTATTCTTTCTAATAGCTCTGGGATTTTCAAGAGCCCATACAAGATAATTTCTTTGCTTAACAATTCCTCCTCTTGTAAAGGTAGCTTCATCGGTCCATATATTTTTTTACGGAAATAAATTATCATCGCGAATTTTTTCAAGAAACCAGTTACTAAAATTCAATCTCTTGACATAATCTTGAGGTAATAAATTCTGAACTTTTTGAAGATGGTATGGGTAGCGATTATCACCTTTCAAAGTTCGCCATATTGCTTGCCGCGATTTTCCTAATGCAGCAGATGCTCTTCGGATGCTACTCTCAGGATTGTTATCGAAGTGGCGTTGGACACAATTTCTTCTCCGATAATCTGCTGTTATTGCCGCCTGGAATTGGTCGCCTTCATTACTTATTAAGAATGACTCAGTCTCTCGTAGTCTATTAAAAGTTAACGAAAAGACTCGTCGATTAGATACTCTTCTATTTGGAAATCGGCGCGCATACTCCCGCACCGCTTCTAAAGCATTGCCGTTACAGAAACCATAAACAAAAATCTGGTGCGTGCGCTCAACACACAACTTTCACTTACCAACTTACTTAGATAAGAAATTGACGTGTTTTGTTAAATATCATTTCCCAAAGTCACACATTTTTCTACATTCATATCTTATTTTTATTAATCGTTAAAGCCGTTTTTGAGTAAATAAAAAACCCCGTGAAAATGATACAAAATTTATTAAGTAAAGTCCCCCCTTCGGTTGATCAATTTTGATGAAATGTTGGCTATCACATTTTTGGCATATACATACATCAAATACCCAGTTTGGTCACAATCGTGAAAGCCGTTTTTGAGTAAATAAAAAAAGCACGTAAAAATGATACAAAACTTATTAAGTAAAGTGCCCCCTGCGGTTGATCAATTTTGATGAAATCTTTACAGACATATCTCGGGCATATAAATAGATCAAATACTAAGTTTAATCAAAATCGTTAAAGCCGTTTTTGAGAAAATCAAAAAAACACGTGAAAATGTTACAAAATTTATTAAGTAAAGTCCCCCCTCCGGTTCATCAATTTTAATGAAATTTTTACAGTCATATCTCGGGCATATAAATACATCAAATGCCCAGTTTGATCAAAATCGTTAAAGCCGATTTAGAGTAAATAAAAAAAACACGTGAAAATGTTACAAAATTTATTAAGTAAAGTCCCCCCTCCGGTTAATCAATATGATGAAATTTTTACAGTCATATCTCGGGCATATAAATAGATGAAATACTCAGTTTAATCAAAATCGTTAGAGCCGTTTTTGAGAAAATCGAAAAAAACCTAAAAAGTTATTAAGTAAAGTACCCCCTCCCTTTAAGTAATTTTGATGAAATTTATGCTGTCACATCGCGGGCATATACCTACACTAAATACCCAATTTCTGGATCGCACGGTTTATAGTTTTTGAGCTAGTCTGTTCACATACACACACACACACACACACACACACACACACACACACACACACACACACACACACACACACACACAGACCATTTCGCGGGACTTGGTCATTTCGACTCAGGGGAGCCCAAAACGTGTATTTCCGTTGAAAACTGGTCGAATTTTTTCACGATCGCAATACTTCCACTTACTATATATTTCATATATAGATAAGTGAAAGTAAAAATCATATCAGCATATTCAGACTAGAATATGTACGCGGCATTTTGGCTGATGCTATTCACACAAAAATATCTGAGTAACTGACTGAAGACTGATTTAGGAATTATAATCCTAGAAGGAAGCCAAAATGTAAACAAATAAAAGAATGTAAAGGATAACATTAAGTGTTTACATATCTCACTGCCTAGCCTGACGAGCTTTGAATGGTGATAATCGCTACCTATAACATTTTTGTTTTGTTTCTTTTTTTGCGATTTTCTCCAAAACTAAGTAAAAACGAGCAAATCTCTAAAGGACTTTTTGTCTTAGTTTTTTGATCCCCTATAAGTTCCTGACGTTTTGCCTTATAAATTCGGGTCACCCTGTAGAACAAAAGTTTCTAGACTAAAATATACCTATATTAATTATGGACTGTTATCTTATACCATATTTTTTACACACCTGCGATGCTTCAAAAATTTGAGCATCACGTATTTACTCTCTTAAATAAAATTAATCTTTTTATTAATAAATGATAACAACTAAGGGTCTGGCCACACATGTCCGCACCGGATCCGCACCGTAGCATTAATATAGGTTATGTTCAGAATATTTTTAATTTAACTTACATATTACCTTTAGTTATGCCTAAAGTGGCCTTTGTCTGACATGTGTGGCCTGAACTTTAGGCATAATTAAAGGTAATATGTAAGTTAAATTAAAAATATTCTGAACATAACCTATATTAATGCTACGGTGCGGAGATCCGGTGCGGACATGTGTGGCCAGACCTTAAACTGTTCCTGATTCTTTTTTATTTTCCCCCCACGCAGCATCTAATTTTAAAATTGATACTATTCACAAAACCCGTATAAACCCTCATTTAGTGTATATTTACAAAAATATACAGTCTATTCGAATTAATTTGAGAATTTACGATTTTCTTATAAGGTGGACCTTCCCCCACAATATTGAAATTTTAATATCATAACAATTTTTAAAATTTATACCAGCATAAACATAATTATGCTTCTTTATTGTGAAGAAATAGAAAACAATTTAATTTCCGTTTTTGGAATTTCAATTTTAAATAATTTTAATTTTAAAATTATGACTACGATTTTAGAAATAATAATGGATCCTTATTTCGAAAACATAAAATGTTGGTGGCTTTATAATTAAAAAAAAAACTTAATAATAAAGTTTTAAATATTCCAAGCCCCAGAAGTAGAACTATCTGAAATGTAACTAAGTACCGAAGTATTCAGGGATACTCCGGTATCCGTGTTGACGGATACGGGTACTTCTTGTATCCGTAGCTGACAGATACGAGTACTAATTGTATCCTTAGGAAAAAATCTTGGACGGATACAGATACTATCTGTATCTGCTGTCATGATTACTTGTCACAATTACAGTATCGGGTATCGGTATCCGCGAATACAATTTGCCAACTCTGCTGTGGACTGTGGCGAGATGGGCGAACGGGTTGCCAATGACAACCGGACACGTGATTGGGAACCGAAAGGTAACAAGTTCAAAACCCGGAGCCAGGGGACATTTAATAATACTCTGCATTAATCCCCTGATCCGGGAAACCCCGTATATCCTAAACAACGAGAAAGGAGAGGACAAAAAAAAAGTGCTGGGGACGGCGTGTATAAAGTAAAACATCAAGTATGTATTTATAAAAAACCGTTGGAAAGCTGAGAATTTAAGAAAGAATGATATTTAGTTTATAAAGAAGATATTTGATATGTACAAAGAAAGTCTACTTTCATATTATTTAATGGAAACTTATGGTAACAATTTGGGTTTCAATCGAAATCAATCAAACATCAAAACTTCTAGAATATCAAACCAGTATAATTCAGTTGCAAACCTTTCTTATACTATTCAAATTATTTATAATAATTTGATTATTTATATAATTGAAGACCCCACGCTAAGAACTTGTTCAGTCACATTTTGCAAATTTTACAGGAGAGCAAAAAGATAGGTTAAATCTTGTATAGAACACAACTTAATAACTCTAAGCCAACGGGAAAAAATAGTGTATGCCCAATATATTTTTAAATAATGGTAATGTTAATAAAAATACAATACATTATTTGTTAGTCCAATAAGAATCAATGACCAAAAAAGAATTGTAATTGCGTGTGCCCCCAAAAAAGAATTGTAAATATCTCAAGGACTGAACCCGCTGTTTTCGTGTGAACTACACAGATTTGTAGTACACGAAATGGTTTACTATAATGCACTATAAAACAATATTCACAAAAAATGGACTAAACACGTTCTTAGCGTTTGGTCTTCAATTATAATTTGTTTATAATCATATGACTAAAGCTATTTAAACTTAGACTCGAAAAAACATATTGAAATTCAGCTTGGGGATATTTTACTGGGGTAATACACACTGAAACATACATGCGCGTCAGGCGTACACATTTTAATATAAACTTTAACTCGAAAATATATTTTGTAAATCCTGAAGAAGTAAAGCGAATATGACTGTAAATAAACGAAAAAACAATTAACAATGTAAGATGAATTAAATAATATATATCTTTGAAGATTATGATAAAAATCCTGAAAAAGTGGAAATCCTGAAGTCACAGAAAAAGTGGTCAAGTTAAGATATGGGCAAGTTATATATTATTGCTGAAATGTAGTTATAGATCAGTCACATCAAGGAAATTTAAGGTGATAATGACCCTTAAACTGGTCGAGGCCTTTATATTTGATTAAAAAAAAAGGGAAGAGAATAACAAAGAAATGAGTTCACAAAAACCTTGAAAGAACATTTCAGACCGAATAAGAGGTTATATCGTCGTCGCCATGCTAAAGTAACGAATATGCATAGGTTTTTAGTTGCACATTCGTTAATTTAGCATGGTGACGACGATATCTTATCTAAGCTTATGAAATAAACTTTAATAAATAAATATTCAAAAAATGACAATCTGTAAATTAGATCCCGCTCTTGGAACTTTTTCAGCTCTCAATTACTTGCTGCGATGGCGATATGGAAGTGTCTTGGGATCAGTGAAGAGAGAAGGTTGACATGGCTGGAGATACGGGCCCTTGAAGCCTATTGGCTGGCCCACTGCAACGGTGATGCATAAATCTAGGTCCGAATTCCGGCCATGGCCAATCATTCTTTTCCGATAAAATTATTTAATAATCAAGAATATGTTACAATGTTATCTTTCCAGATATCATTGAAAGAACTATTTAATAACATGTATTAATTTTATATTATTATTTTCTACTATTATTATATCTTTCAACAAGATATTTCTCAATAACATAGTACTTTATTATTTTATTTTCAGGAAATCTAAGCACAAATTTGAAGTTAGTTGTGATAGAGATATGAAGAAGGTTTTAGTTTTAGGAGCAGGAAGAGTTTGCATGCCTCTAATTGAATATTTGCACAGAGATGAAAATCTTAATATTGTTTTAGGTACATTTAAATCATTTATTTATTTTTTATTAATAGTGTAATGTTAAATCGTTAAATAGAAAAAACCAGGGTTTGAAATCAACTCTTATTTTCTCGGAAATAGAATAATGGTGAAATCCGGACTTTTATATTTTGGGCCAGAAAATAAAAGTCCTGATATGATCTTTATCACAATTATACCATATATAAGAGTCAAAGCTCGATTTTAATTATTTAAGGATGAATTTATTAGGGTTTCTTTTTCGGATTTATCCATATTGGTGTACATTATTGGGTTAACCATTTTTATGGAAATCTTATAGGGTATAATAAATTACCTTATATCGATCTTAAGATCGATTATTAGGTTATCAGGGCTGCTGAGAATGAAAATAATATCGATATAAAACCTCAGGCTCGCTCAGGTATCGATTATAACTTATCCAAAATTTACAACATTTAGGTCGACTTCTAGGTTAATTAGGGCGCTGAATTTGAAAATGATATCGATTTTTCGATTACGCGCTCAGGTATCGATTTATTACAACATACGCGATATAAACGGTATTGAGGTCCGCTCTTAAGTTAATTGAGACGCTGAATTTGAAAATTATATCGATTTTTCGATTACGCGCTCAGGTATCGATTTATTACAACTTACGCGGTATAAATGATATTGGGATCTGCTCTAAGGTTAATTGAGGCGCTGAATTTGAAAATGATATCGATTTTTCGATAATGCGCTCAGGTATCGATTTATTGCAACTTACGCGATATAAACGATTTTGTGGTTATAAGTTGCATACAATTTGAATATTTTCATGAAAATAGTCATCTTTAATTCAGTAAATGCGTAACCCTACAATCGATGTCATTTTCAAATTCAGCACCTTATTTAACCGTAGAGCGGACCCCAATATCGTTTATATCGCGTAAGTTGTAATAAATCAATACCTGTGCGCTTAATCGAAATATCGATATCATTTTCAAATTCAGCGTCTCAATTAACTTAAGAGCGGACCTCAATACCGTTTATATCGCGTAAGTTGTAATAAATCGATACGTGAGCGTGTGTGTATCCTGTATAAATTACCTTATATCTTAAGATCGATATAAGGTAATTTATTATACCCTATAAGATTTCCATAAAAACGGTTAACCCAATAATGTACACCAATATGGATAAATCCGAAAAAAAGCTAATAAATTCATCCTTAAATAATTAAAATCAAGCTTTGTCTTATATTAGGTATCATTGTGATAAAGATCATATCAGGACTTTTATTTTCTGGCCCGAAATATAAAAGTCATGAGGTGATTTTTATTTATTTATCGTAATTATAAAAGTCCGGATTTGACTTTTATTCTCTTTCCGAGAAAATAAGAGTTAATTCCAAACCATGAAAAAGACATATGGTGTAATACCCCAGACCTTTTGTTGTGACGAACCGTCAGAGCATGTGTTTGGGACTAGTATGTTCGAGTTCAAGGCCTGGATGATTCCACGCAGGACCAGCTTTGCCAAGAGCCGTTACAAGACTGGGAAAATTTAAACCAATCGTCACGGAAGCCGAGCGAAGATAACACCGCCATCTTTTCATAGGAAGTCGTCCTGGGCGAATTCCCCAAGCAATTCAACGCAGCGGCTATTGCTAATGGGTGGTCCCCTAGAGAGGTAGTTGGTTTAACAGTAGCCCTCCGTGGCGACGCTTTGGATGTCCTTCAAAACCTCAATGCCGACGACACCCTATGATTTTAACTTGCTAGTAAGCCGGCTCGAGATGCGGTTTGGTCACGCCCACCTCGAACAAGTGTACCAGTCCCAGCAGAAGAACAGGAAAAAAAAATGCAGCCGAGACTATTCAAGAGTTCGAGGCCGACGTTGCAAGAAGGGTAAGACTGGCTTATCCAACAGCCCTAGGTGTTGCGAAGACTATCGCCTGCCCGAACGTGGTTTGCGAGATATAGCTGTCACCCTCCAGGTGGCGACTGAGGACAGCTACAGGAGATACAGCATTCGGGGAAGCAGAGGTAAAGATACAGTTAGGTTCAAACTGTGTCTCGCACTCATCTTTCGTGGCTGACATTGAAGAAGTTATTATTGGCATGGACATATTGAACTCATGCGGTTTTCAAATAGACCTAAAATGGCAAGTCGTCAACGTTAGTGGGGAGGAACTGTTCATACATAGTCGAGAATTGGCCAGCTTAGAAGTCACCTTAGGTGAAGACGTGGAATTTCCTGCAAGGTGTGAGGCCATCGTATCTGCTCTTCTCGACACTTCAATCCACACGGATCAGCCGAATCATCCTGTGTTACTTGAGCCTAGAAATCATGACCAGGAGTTTGGGAAAGGTGTCCTAGTTGGAAAGGCACTCGTCATACCTTCTGATAAGGTTCCTTACCTGTTTGCTACATCAATGACTACCCAGTTACGATTAAGAATAGGACAAAGGTGGGGAGTTTAGAGCCTGATGATACTTCAGGCATCTACGAAGGAGCAAACTACTGAAAATCTCAGCAAGCTGTTAGAAGGCCTTGACCCGTCACTGTCCGTGAAGGATCTTGTGAATCGCTATCGCCCTGTCTTTGGCTCAGAATCCGGTAGGCCAGGCAGAACAAGCGTGATGCGTCGTAGAATCGATACTGGCGTTGGATGCCCTATTCGTCAAGCTGCGCGGCGACATCCACAAGTTAAGAAAGAAGATACTGAGAGTGCTCTTAAAGAGATGGTAAGAGACGGCGTGGTGGAGCCGTCGAGTAGTCTATGGGCCTCTCTGGTATTACTGGTAAAGAAGAAAGATTGAACGACCCGCTTCTGCATAGATTACCGGAAGCTTAACGACGTGACGAAGAAGGACAGCTACCCTTTGCCAATGATCGTTGACGCTCTCGTCGCTCTTTCAGGATCCAGACTGTTTTTAACTCTAGACCTATAAAGCGGATATTGGCAACTGGAGATGGACCCTATCGACAAGGAAATCACTGCGTTTACTACTGGGTCGGGACTATGGCAGTAAACGGTTTTACCATTCGGCCTCTGCAACGCTCCAGCAACATTTCAGCGCCTGATGGAGAACATTCTAAGAGGTTTGTCTTGGAAGATTTTCCTCGTATACCTCGATGACATCTTAGTGGTTGGTCGGACTTTTGAGGAACACCTGTCCAATCTTGAAGAGATCTTCGAGTGATTAAAATCGGCCAATTTGACGCTCAACGCAATGAAGTGTCATCTTTTCCAGGCTAAGGCCACATATTTAGGACACATCGTCAGTGGAGAAGGTATAGCGGTCGATCCAGCGAAAATTCAGGCAGTCCAGCAATGACCTACCCCTGTCAATAAACAGGAGCTTCTAAGCTTGCTGGGCCTTTCTTCCTACTACCGCCGTTATGCAAGGAAGTTTGGGTTTTTTGCGTACATATTATTTTGCGAGGCCTCTGAGACGATTGAAGAAGGGTAGAACTTTCAGCTGGAATAACGAGTGTCAAGAAGCGTTTGACGCATTGAAGGAACGGTTGACATCGGCTCCAATATTGGGCTACCCAGTTCCAGAAGGCAAATACATTCTAGACACAGACGCCAGCGAAGAAGGAATTGACGGTGTTTTATCACAATTGCAGGAGGTTATTTCAGCAAGACGCTATTAAAACCTGAGCGTAATTATTGCGTAACCAGGCGTGAACTCCTGGCTGTTGTCAAGTCCTTGGACCAGTTCTACAAGTACTTATATGGTATGAGGTTTTTGTTGCGGAATGACCATGCAATCTCTAAGTGGCTGCTAAATTTTAGTAATCCTGAAGGCCAAGTTGCCAGATTGCAATAAAAACTCCAGGAATGCGACTTTGAAATTGAACACAGAACAGGCGTAAGACATCGCAATGCAGATGCCCTGTCTAGATGACCATGCCTACCTAATCGCTCCTACTGTAGCCGAATCGAACAAAAGATGACCTTTGCACCGTTGGAGTAGTTAGCGAAGAATGGACACCTGGCACAATACGGGACCGTCAAGAATCCCGAGTTAAAAAAGATCCGGGAATGGAAACTAGCCAATTGCCACCCGAACTGGCAAGAGATAGCACCATTCTCACCTATTTTTAAGGCGTACTGGGCACAATAGAACTCCCTTGTAAATGAAGACGGCTTGCTCAAGAGGGTTGTTGAGAACGTAGACGGCAGCCTATCTAGGAAGCAGCTTCTGATACCGAGGACCTTCGTAACGGAGTTACTTCGTCTGCTACATGATGAAGTGTCAGAAGGACACCTTTGGTGTGACGAAAACACTCCAGAAAGTATGCGAGAGATTCTACTGGGTTAACTGCTCTGACAATGTCAAGAAATGGTGCCATAAATGTAACACCTGCTCTGTAAGCAACAGACTAGCTCGCGAACGCCGCGCCGGGGGGCTGCAGTATATTGCAGGGAGTCCCTTCGAGAGGGTTGCCATGAAAATATTAGGACCCAGAGAGTGACGCTGGAAATAAGTAGGTCTTTGTGATCGTGGACTTTTTTTTCAAGTGGGTGAAAGCATATGCCGTCCCTAACCCAGAGGCTTCTACCTTGGCTGAGGTTCTGCTGAAGGAGTTCAACACACATTTCGGAGTACCAACTGAACTACATTTAGATCAGGGGAGGAACTTCGAGAGCACATTATTCCAGGTTGTCTGCAATAAACTTGGGATTCGAAAAACCAGGACTACGGAATTGTAGAAAGGATGAACCGAACCCACATAAAATACCTTTCCGAGGAAACCTCTGACCATGAACGATTGGGACCGGCAAATCTCAGTTAACGAATCCTCTGGACAGACCCTAAGAGATAAAGAAGCGCATCAACGATGTGATCTACATGGTTTTCAAGTATCCTAAGGGAATGCCAATGATCGCCCATTACAATCGCTTGGAGCCATATGCAGGGAGCCACGATGAACAGGTGCAGTGGATTACAGGAGAGACCTTGCGTTATTATGGAGAGCAAACCCGTGTGGAAACATTGGCGGATCCAGAGGGGGGGGGCTTTGGGGGCTGCAGCCCCTCCCTTTGGAAAATTTTTTGTCATTCAAAGATAAAATTTGACTTTCCTTAATTGAGGGAAGCAAGTTAAAGAATAAATTATGTGCAGGAAAGTAGAATTTTAGTTGTGGGAAAGGAACATAAAGGTAAAAAAGATTATTAGCAGATTCAAAGGGCTGTGGGGCTGCAGCCCCGCCCTCCTTTTGGACTGCATCCCCCCCTTAACGATCGGCTGGATCCGCCCAAGTGTGGAACAGAAGACAGCATTGCCACTCTAGGGTCAAAAAAGTGTGATCACCTTCCGTCGGCGCCATTCCTTCCCACTCTCTATCGACCATCATCCCCTCCAGTTCACTGGAGAAGGCTCTCCAGTCCGCCGTTCGGGTCACGAATCCCCTCTCGATGTGCTGGGAAATGCCTCCCACACTGAAGGCTATGACACTGTGGTCGGAGCTCATATCAGACCGTAGGGTCCAGCCCGCAATACGCATCGCCAGGGTAGCCGTGGCGAGCGTCAGGTCTATCCAGCCCAGGACCCTTGCTCCTACAAATGTGCGACCAGAGGGCAGGGCTCGTTCATGACAACGAGTTGACACCTCGCCACGCCGTCCTCTACCACTCTTCCTCTATCGTCTGTGCAGACTGATCCCCAGGCCGTGCTCCACGAATTGGATCGAAGCAGACTATCGCATTCCGGTAGCTGCGTGCGACAACTTCCATGTTCTAATCTATGTTCTGTCTCAGCGGCATGTATGATAAGACTAGGCCGAATGACATACAGCCCCACTTAACGTAACATGCCGCCTGGTCTACCGTGGTGAATTGCTTCAGCTCCATCACGTCAAGGGTCGGATTGACTATCACTATCGCCGCTCTAGACCTCCTCTCACCACTGCCTACCGCAACTACCCTTGAATCTACACCAAATCCCGCGACCACATTGTTTTGGCACCATGGTTCCTGGATAGCCATGATCTCCACTGTTCGGGCGACAGCTCCCAGTTCGTCCGTGACAACTCGTCTTCGGCCCATGTTGACCTGCAGTACCTGCAGCCTACGCATACCGGATACGTTTCGGCTGGCTGACCATCATCTCCAGGTGCAGCGGGCATTCCTGCTACCCGCACAGTGTCGGAGATCTTTCCCCTCTCTGCCTCTCTGGGAGCAGTTTCTGCAGCATAGTGGCACTCCTTTCCTTTTCTGCGGACCCTCCTTGATCTTGTGTCCGGATGCTATGCACCACCTGCAGGCCACCTCCTTCGTGCAGGACTTAGCTGGGTGGCCATACTCTTTGCATCTAAGGCAGAGTAGGGAATTGAGATAATCTCTGATGGTCCTGTAGTGAGTTCTTCCTGGGATAGTCCCATTAGTGTCTGCCTCACGGTCTGGTGCACCTTGACGACCCAGTTGACCATGAGGCCTCCTCTGGACGGAGTGGAAAAGCAGGGCCTTATCCAATCCCTCTTCTTCTCCTCTGTGTTAGGAGCATCCTCGCACTTGTCCCACAAGTACGTTTCGATTGTCCCCCCATCCCAGTGTTACGGCACGCCTCTAACTCTCGAGCCGAGGTCTTCTTGCTGAGGCAAGCTTGGCTCCGAGGCCTCCTTCCTGTAGCTTGGTCCAGTCTGGTGTGCTCCTTCGGTCATTAACAGCACCGCCTTGCCGGTGCCAGTTACCCTCACCATCTTAGCGGCGACTCCTAAATTATTCAGCTCTTCCTGGGAGGGGATTTGCTCGTATATCTTGCTGGGAGACCAGCCTTCTGCTTTCCCAGTTAGGGTGATATACGTGGGGGTCTCCTCTGCCTTCTTAGGTACTCTTGGGACACCGGCCAGTACCCCAGCGAAGGTCAGTTTCTTTTCTGGCTTCTCACTCTTCTGCTTCGGCTGCGGGACCTCCTTCTTTCTTCTTATTCTTCTTCCCCTTCTTTTTCTCTATGACCGTAAAGGGCTCTTCTTTTGTTTCTGACCCGGAGTCCATATTTCTTCCTCTGCAGGAAGGGATACTGCTTACCTTACGCTGGGGCATAGGCTCGGGTGCCAATCCCCGATACTTCACGTTCTTCCCGCTGGGTCCGGGCACAGGTTCGGGGTTGGTTCTCGATCCTGCTGATGGAAAGTTGGGAGGATTTTTCTTCGACTCTTCACCCTGTTTCCTCTTCGCCTCGAGGCAGGAGGCCATCCTGACAAAGGGCGGGGATTTTTCCCCTCCTTCTCCCCATCCATCGTTGCCTCGATAATCTCTCCGATCCCCGACGCTACCATGGGGGCTACCAATTCTGCAAGCTTTGTAGCAATAATATCGTATAGTTGCCCCGTGCACAGCATTTCTTTTGTGACATGTTTAACTATATCGGGGATCAGTTTCCTTTCTGCCTCGAGGGTCACTATTATGTCCCTTAGGTCCATTGCCCGTGCATTTATATAGTTATGTCGTTCTATTGACTTTTTTGCACGTTCTAAGTAGCCCTTCATTCTTTCCTGTATTTGGGTAGCCACTTCTGAATAGTTACCTATGATCTCTGCATCGTCTTCTCTTGCCCCCATACTACGCCTTCTTGGGCTTATCGGTTTCTCATCCGCTCCTTCAGTGATATCTGTATAGTCCATTTCACTCCCGGTGTCCTTTTTACCTTTACATCTTGCCCCACTGTTACAATCTCCTGGGGGGGGGGGGGGGGAGAGCAAGGAACATCCACAGACTTTCAGGAGGAATGTCTCTAAGTAGGGTGCAGTGTAATGTTAAATCGTTAAATAAAAAAACATATGGTTTAAAATCCTTTACCTATTGTTGGAACGAACTAGCGGTTGGATACCTTCGGTCATTGCTTGGCAGCTTGATCAGCAAATTCATTTCCGGCTATTTAGCAATGACCTGGAACCCAAACAAAGATAACCGAAATATTGTTTCTATTTAATGTTTTTAAAGTTGATAATATATTTTGGACGATATAGTTTGAGGAGAAAGTGTTACTCAAGCTGAGAAGTGCAAATAACCAGATTTTTTTAGAGGAGTGAAAGAGGTTTATAGATTTATAAATTGCTACTGTTTCTGCTGTATAGTTACTACAAATATGGGATAATTTAAACATGTGTTTGTTCGTCATGGTATACAAATGATGCTCCGACTTCGGTTGAGTTCATAGAGCTGTCAGTGTAGATATAGTCAGCGTCACCGAATCTATCTTGTAGTCTGTTAAATATGTATGGTAAGATGTTGTTTTTCAAAAGTTTTGTAAGATTTTCGGTTTAGGAAGTCCCCAACGATGAACTAGCGAATTAGCGATGTATTAAAAGGCCAAGAAAATTCAGTAAGATATCAATTATTCATACATATTTTTACTATCTTTTATATCATTAATAGATTTCATAAGTACCTATATCATGTTAACAAACCATCTTCGGGATTTTGTTTCGTTATTTTATTAATTCTTCTTGTTACTGGTATACAAATGATGCTCCGACTTCGGTTGAGTTCATAGAGCCGTCAGTGTAGATATAGTCAGCGTCACCGAATCTATCTTGTAGTCTGTTAAATATGTATGGTAAGATGTTGTTTTTCAAAAGTTTTGTAAGAGAAAGGCAGATTTTCGGTTTAGGAAGTCCCCAAGGATGAATTAGCGAATTAGCGATGTATTAAAAGGCCAAGGAAATTCAGTGAGATATCAATTATTCATACAAATTTTTACTATCTTTTATATCATTAATAGATTTCATAAGTACCTATATCATGTTAACAAACCATCTTCGGGATTTTGTTTCGTTATTTTATTAATTCTTCTTGTTACTATCTGTAATTGACCTCATCTTTTAGCTTGAAACTTTGCATGTTGCTGTTAAGTCGCTATGGACCTAAGTATATGTAGTTAATTAACTTAGTATTAAAAGTAGAATGAACACAGTAAAGTTGATAGGTCTGCTTATTACAAAGCAATTGCAACAACTGTTTATTTTATCATTACAATGTTTTTTTCCTTTTAAATTTCGATTGTACATATGTATATAACATATCTTCCCTCTTACCAAAACAGTTTATTATTCACAGGTTTAGTCTATCAGGCTTCTTGATGTTTCGGCGAGGTCGGGTTCGTCCAAATGCCATGCTGTTATCTACTTCGGCCGCTGGCTCCTGCTCCTGTAGAGAGCTTCCAACTGCATTTGGGCAACCATCTATCGTTGGTAGATGTTGTCCCGTGGGAGCTTCCACTTGAGTCTGGGCACTTTGCATTGCTTCTTCTTCGTGCGTCAGCTATTTTGCCTCCTGCTTACCTACTTTTCCAGCTTCCGGGTCTGAGCCGCTACTAGTTAATGGATGCGCGGCTTGAGACTCGTGTTGCTCACCCTAGGCCCACAAGGCTTCATTTGGTCAACATGACGTCTCCAACAATGTCCATCAACGTCCACGGTGTAGTTTAATTGACCATCCTTGCTTACTGACCAGCTCCCATATGACCATTTCTTATCAGGGGATCTATAATCCCGTACTGCCACTCTGTCTCCTTCGGAA
Organism: Aelia acuminata; assembly: GCA_911387785.2. Lineage (NCBI taxonomy): Eukaryota > Metazoa > Arthropoda > Insecta > Hemiptera > Pentatomidae > Aelia > Aelia acuminata. The sequence goes on along the minus strand of OU426978.1, from coordinate 138,789,819 downwards.
AACCCTCTATCTGAAAATAAGATTGTCTTCCGTAGTTTTCCAACGACATCTAGGACAGGGTCTGGTTTCACTAGGTCCAGTTTTGACTTGATTTCTCGCTTCAAGAACCTTTGTGCTGGAGATTCACCTGTTGTAATGTTAGGTGATCGACGGTAAGCAAAAAGGAAGGAGTTAATAAAAAACCTGGTTTATTTTTCATAGACTTCAGCGCTTGTTTTAGAGTGTACACATAGCGCTCTGCCTGACCGTTTGAGGCAGGATGAAATGGAGGACAAGTGATATGTTTAATAGCGTAGCTCTCTAGAAATTTTTGAAAATCGTGACCAGTGAAGGCAGACCCATTATCTGAAACGAGCACCCTTGGTATTCCGTATCGGGAGAACATTGACTCTAAAACAGCAATTAAATGTTTAGACGCAGTGGAAGGTACAGTAAGTACTTCCAGCCATTTCGAGTGAGCGTCAACAATCAGAAGGAATATGTGTCCCATAAAACGACCGGCAAAGTCCACATGTATGCGCTCCCAGGGCATTGATGGGTCTTCCCAAAAGTGCTTCGCTACTTTCTCAGGCTGTTTTTGTACATCAGCACACTCTGTACAGTTGCGACAAATATTTTCAATATCAATATCTATCCGAGGCCAGTAAACGACAGAGCGAGCGAAGGCTTTCATTTTTACCATACCTTGGTGAGTGTTATGCAATTCAGCCAAGATTTGTGGTCTTAATTTTTTAGGTATGTAAACTCTTATTCCATTGAAGATGCAGGAGATTTTGAGGATTTTCAGGGAATATTGTAAGCCATTTGCACCACAAGGTAAACCGAGTAATAATTTTTAATATATTTCCTTTGTTTCTGGATCTTCAATAGTTGCCTTTTTAATATCTTGTGGTAAGATCAAGATGAAAGAGAGTGGCAAGGTCTGGTGTGGTGTGTGATACTCGATATCGAAATCGAACATTTGTAGGAAAATTGCATAATGCAGTAGTCGCGTAGCACTATGTGTAGGTAGTTTGCTTTTCTTCCCAAATATATGTATAAGGGGGCGGTGATCAGTTATAAGGAGAAAATTCCTGCGATATAAATAGTTGTAAACTTTTCTACACCCCACTTTATTGCCAAAGCCTCTTTATCGATCTGCGAGTAGTTTCTCTCAGAAGGTGACAGGATACGTGATGCAAAAGCTATAGGGAGTTCCTTTCTTCCTTTCCTGTGTGCCAGTACCCTACCCAGCCCAGGGGGGGGATGCATCTACTGATAAGACTAGGGGTAACGACTGATCATAATGAATAAGTATCCTATCTGAAGAAATTTCTTTTTTTATTCTTTCAAAACTAACTTGATGTACCTCACTCCACTTAAAAGGGACCCCGCTGGGAGTGATCTCGTAGAGAGGTTCTACCATTGTGAGAGAGATCATTACAAAAACGAGCGTAGAACTTTACCATCCCTATGAAAGACAAGATGCCCCGTGTACTAGAGGGAGTTTTACATTTTAAAATGGCGTCTACCATTTCAGTCGTTTTTTTTATTCCATCTTTGCTCACAATTTCACTTCTTTTTGGAGAAACTTGCATTTTGAGAGATTCAGCTTAATATTATTTTCTGATAATCTTTTGAACAAAATGTCCAATGTTTTTAGATGTTCTATTCTATTCGAACCTGTGACTATTATGTTATCGTGTACTACCGTTACACCTGGAATATCTCGTATTTTGGACTCAGTATATTTTTGCCAAACAGCTGGAGCAGATGCGACACCAAAAAAGAGACGGTGAACACGATAAAGTCCTCTATGGGTATTTATAGTGAGTAACTTTGCGGATTCCTCAATGACTAGGATATGGAGAAAAGCTGTTTTGATATCTAGAGTGGAGAACTCTTCACCACTATTTAGCTTGGCAGACACCTCCTCGAAACCAGGGAATGGGTGCTGCGGAATATTTAATTGAGGATTTACAATTTCACTATAATCCGCACAGATGCGGATGTCCCCATTAGGTTTCCTTACTGGGACAATTGGTGTTGCCCAGTCTGAATAAGGTGTTTTACTAATTATACCCTCCATTTCTAATCTTGAGTTCTTTTCCTACACCGGGCAGCAAAGTAAATGGTACAGGTCAAGCTAGCTTGAAAATTGGTTGGGAATTTTCTTTTAAATTTAAGTGATGAATAAAATCTCGAATGGCCTCTACATCATCAGTAAAAAGGTTATATTTCTATAGCAAGTTATCAATCTCAGATACATTTTTTATTTTGTTAACATTTTTAACTTCAATTATATTCAATTTATCTATCCACTCTCGACCCATGATCGATGAATAATTCTCTTTGACAACGTAAAGCGTTAAATATGTAACAATATTGCTGTAAGTAACTTTTAATTTCGCTATACCTAAAGGCCTGATGAGATTTTTGTTGTATGTTTTAAAAACGGTGGATGTAGGAAAAAGCTCACCGTTACCGATTCTAGGGATAGTCTTAAAAACTTTTTCGCTTATAATAGTAACGGGGGAACCTGTACCCACTTCCAACTGAACCGGAATGTCGTTATGTGAAACAGAAACAACCATCGGGGGTACAACTTCCTTTCTTGCATTGATGCAATAAATGGGTAAAACTTCATCATATGAGTCATCAGGGGAGGCACCTGAGCAATGGTTATCAAGAGAAACTTCTTTTATAACCTTAGAATTTTCTTTTTCAAGCAAACTTGAGCAACATGATTTTTTAATTTACAATAAGTACAAACTAGGTCCTTGGATTGGCATGTTTTTGCAGTGTGGTTGAACCCTGCGCACTTAAAGCACTGCATCACTTTTTTAGGCCTACTTGTATTTTTCTGGGGTTCTAGGGAACTATGACTTACTTGATTAACCGACCTAAATGGATATTGCAAAATTTCATCGGTGCCAGAGGCAGCCCTTTCAATTGCTAAAGCTATTTGAATAGTTCTTTCGAGAGCAATGTCATCTTCCTCAAACAAGCGGTCCAAAATACTTTTAGATCTCAGACCACTGACGAAGACATCTCTCAAAGTAAGTAAAGGCTCAGGGTACCTGCAAGGATTTGCCAACTTCCTTAACTTTGACATGTAAGAACTAATTGACTCGCCTTCATGTTGTTTCCTGTTTAAAAGAGCATGCCTGGCAGGTATAATCAAAGGTTTTGGACTAATATGATCTTTAAGTATTTCTTTTAGTTCTTCAAACGTTTTATTTGTGTAAAGATCGGGATATAACAAAGTTTTTAGCAATGAAAAATATTTTGGACCAATTAAAGATACAAAACAAGCAACTTTTTTATTATCAGGGACCCCTTGTACTTCAAAGAAAGCTGTTAACCTTCCAATGTAAGTTTCGAAAGTTTCTAAACTATCGTCATATTTATCAAAAGTGATACCTGATATTCCACTTAGATGAGGCTGCACAGGCTGCTGTAGCATTGATATCACTCCCAGAAGATCATGGACGGCCTTAGTAAGGGCAGTAATCTCTTCAGACATTGTGCACGTAGATCCAAATTCCGACTGCGCCAAATGTTAAGTCGTTATGTACCTAAGTATATGTAGTTAATTAACTTAGTATTAGAAGTAGAATGAACACAGTAAAGTTGATAGGTCTGCTGATAGGCAACAACTGTTTATTTTGAACATTACAATATGTTTTTTCCTTTCAAATATCGATTGTACATAAAGACCGATTGTACATATGTATATTACAGTTGCTCATATATTTGTCTTCATTTTAGCCCCCTACGAAGATCCTCATCTTTGGATCCAAATGTAGGCTGTCCAAATGATGAATATTTGATAGAAAATCCTGATTACCAATCATCCTATAGAAAACAGTTGACCATTACACACGTCTAAATTACTTAAATAAATAAAATGAGTTATAACATATTAAAGATTAAATCTCAAATTACATATCTTATTAATTACACATTGATATTGATACAAAATCATCAATCTAATTAATAATAATTTCAAAGATTAATTATAATCGGTTATCTAATAATATAACATCTAATAACAAGTTAAATAAGTAATGCTAATAAAACTAATAATTATATTACCTAAAATTAACCTGTATTGAAGAGGAAGATAGGAAAGAAAGCAGCGGCTCATGTGCACTGCCACTATATAAGGCCCGGTGTACATGGGCGGCAAGGCACGCTGGCCGCTCGGCGTAATGTTACGCCGATAGGCAGACATACATTGGGTATATAGGGGCAATGCACATGGGAGGTAAGTGACGGCCGGATGTTCCGGATTAGACCGATAGGCTCAGGAGCTAACGCTTGTTTCTCCTCGTATCGGGCGGCTATTCGACGTTTTTGCATTCCACAAGTACTTTGTTTATATAGGGGCAGTGCACATGAGCCGCTGCGTTCTTTCCTATCTTTCTCTTAAATACAGGTTAATTTTGAGTAATATAATTATTAACTTCATATGTATTACTTATTTAGCTTGTTATTAGATGTTATGTTATTAGATAACCAACTAAAATTAATCCAATTAGTCCAAATAATAAATATTCGACAGAAAATTCTGATTACAAATCATCCTACAGAAAACAGTTGACCATTACACACGTCTAAATTACTTAAATAAATAAAATGAGTTATAACATATTAAAGATTAAATCTCAAATTACATATCTCATTAAGTCCACATTGATATTGATACAAAATCATCAATCTAATTAATAATAATTTCAAAGATTAATTTAATTGGTTATCTAATAACATAACATCTAATAACAAGTTAAATAAGTAATACAAATGAAATTAATAATTATATTACTTAAAATTAACCTGTATTGAAGAGGAAGATAGGAAAGAACGCAGCGGCTCATGTGCACTGCCCCTATATAATGCCCGGTGCACATGGGCGGCAAGGCACGCTGGCCGCTCGGCGTAATGTTACGCCGATAGGCAGACTTACGTTGGGTATATAGGGGCAATGCACATGGAGATTAAAGAGGAAGATAGGAAAAAACGCAGCGGCTCATGTGCACTGCCCCATTGAAAACAAGGTATTTGTGTACCGCAAAAGCGTCGAGTAGCCGCCAGATACGAGGAGAAACAAGCGTTAGCTCCTGGGCCTATCGGACCAATCCGGAACATCCGGCCGTCACTTAACGCCCATGTGCACTGCCCCTATATACCCAACGTATGTCTGCCTATCGGCGTAACATTACGCCTAGCGGCCAGCGTGCCTTGCCGCCCATGTGCACCGGGCCTTATATAGGGGCAGTGCACATGAGCCGCAGCGTTCTTTCCTATCTTCCTCTTCAATACAAGTTAATTTTAAGTAATATAATTATTAATTTCATTAGCATTACTTATTTAACTTGTTATTAGATGTTATGTTATTAGATAACCAATTAAAATTAATCTTTGAAATTATTATAACCTAGCTGTATATCCCGGTTTCACCCGGAGAATTTCATTTTTTAAATTTATAAGCTGAGACTTTTATCGACTCAAACGGTCAATTTTGTAAAAACCAATGTAAAGCGAGATCAAAACGATTATTATAACAATAAAGAATATACCCAGAGATCGGCAATTTTAATATGGAAAGGTGTTCGCACCTGGTCTGAAAGAACCACCGAGCGAAATTTGGAGAATTTAGGACAAACGGTAGGGATTTCTATAAAGATCAAACAGTATTTTATCTTTATATATAGATTATAGCTTTATATCCCGGTTTCACACGGGGAATTTCATTTTTCTAAAGAAACGGTATATTTCGTAAAAAAAAAACATTGTAAAGTGAGATCATTATGATTTTTATAACAATAAAGAATATCAGCTGAAAATCGGCTGAAGTTATGCAATTTTAATATGATCAGGTGTTCGCACCTGGTATCAAAGAACCACTGAGCGAAATTTGGAGAATAAAGAATATCAGGTGAAGATCGGCTGAAGTTATGCAATTTTAATATGGACAGGTGTTCGCACCTGGTCTGAAAGAACCACCGAGCGAAATTTGGAGAATTTAGGACAAACGGTAGGGATTTCTATAAAGATCAAACAGTATTTTATCTTTATATACATAGATTATAGCTGTATATCCCGGTTTCACACGGGGAATTTCATTTTTCTAAAGAAACGGTATATTTCGTAAAAAAAAAAAAAACATTGTAAAGTAAGATCATTATGATTTTTATAACAATAAAGAATATCAGCTGAAGATCGGCTGAAGTTATTGAATTTTAATATGATCAGGTGTTCGCACCTGGTATCAAAGAACCACTGAGCGAAATTTGGAGAATTTAGGACAAACGGTATGGATTTCTGTAAAGAACAAATAAACAAACAAACAAACAGAATTTCAACTTTATTTATATAGACTAGCTGTATGTCCCGGTTTCACCCGGGAAATTTAATTTTCCTATGAAACGGTCGATTTCGTAAAAAAACCATTGTAAAGCGAGATCATTACGATTTTTATTGGGATAAAGAATATCAGCTGAAGATCGGCTGAAGTTATCCAATTTTAATATGGACAGGTGTTCGCACCTGGTATGAAAGAACCACTGAGCGAAATTTGGAGAATTTAGGATAAACGGTATGGATTTCTATAAAGAACAAACAAACAAACAGAAATATTGCCCTGCAGTTTCGCAGTCGCGCAAGGCGGGCCTCGTATTCCTGGGCAGACTCAGTTTCCCGCGATTCTGCCTGTCTAAGCTTCTGTTGTTCAATCATATTTTGATGTTCGTCGAGAGTTTCAGCTGCTCGTATTTGACGTTGTTTATTAGCTTTTGAGCTCACTACTCCTATTGAAGCTCGCTTCTTAGGAGGCATTTTTAAAAAATGAATTTACCATACATGTGAATAAACGTATTGTAATGTTAAAAAAAAAAAAACATGTGGTTAAAAAATCCCAGAACTCGACGCCTGCCAAGGGACGATCTTACCGGGCCTTGTTGGCCTCTTCAAAATCTATAAAATGAATTTTAAGACCGTTTTTTTCGACTCAAACGGTCGATTTCGTAAAAAAAACCATTGTAAAGGGAGATCATGACGAATTTTATAACAATAAACAATATACCCAGAGATTGGCTGAAACTATGCAATTTTAATATAGACGGGTGTTCGCACCTGGTATCTAAGAACCACTGAGCGAAATTTGGAGAATTTAGGACAAACGGTATGGATTTCTATAAAGAACAAACAAACAAACAGAATTTCATCTTTATTTATATAGATTAGATTGATGATTTTGTATCAATATCAATGTGGAATTAATAAGATATGTAATTTGAGATTTAATCTTTAATATGTTATTACTCATTTTATTTATTTAAGTAATTTAGACGTGTGTAATTTTAATATGATCAGGTGTTCGCACCTGGTATCAAAGAACCACTGAGCGAAATTTGGAGAATAAAGAATATCAGGTGAAGATCGGCTGAAGTTATGCAATTTTAATATGGACAGGTGTTCGCACCTGGTCTGAAAGAACCACCGAGCGAAATTTGGAGAATTTAGGACAAACGGTAGGGATTTCTATAAAGATCAAACAGTATTTTATCTTTATATACATAGATTATAGCTGTATATCCCGGTTTCACACGGGGAATTTCATTTTTCTAAAGAAACGGTATATTTCGTAAAAAAAAAAAAAAAACATTGTAAAGTAAGATCATTATGATTTTTATAACAATAAAGAATATCAGCTGAAGATCGGCTGAAGTTATTGAATTTTAATATGATCAGGTGTTCGCACCTGGTATCAAAGAACCACTGAGCGAAATTTGGAGAATTTAGGACAAACGGTATGGATTTCTGTAAAGAACAAATAAACAAACAAACAAACAGAATTTCAACTTTATTTATATAGACTAGCTGTATGTCCCGGTTTCACCCGGGAAATTTAATTTTCCTATGAAACGGTCGATTTCGTAAAAAGACCATTGTAAAGCGAGATCATTACGATTTTTATTGGGATAAAGAATATCAGCTGAAGATCGGCTGAAGTTATCCAATTTTAATATGGACAGGTGTTCGCACCTGGTATGAAAGAACCACTGAGCGAAATTTGGAGAATTTAGGATAAACGGTATGGACTTCTATAAAGAACAAACAAACAAACAGAAATATTGCCCTGCAGTTTCAGCTTCTCGCAAATCGGCTTGCCTAAGCCTCTGTCGCGCAAGGCGGGCCTCGTATTCCTGGGCAGACTCAGTTTCCCGCGATTCTGCCTGTCTAAGCTTCTGTTGTTCAATCATATTTTGATGTTCGTCGAGAGTTTCAGCTGCTCGTATTTGACGTTGTTTATTAGCTTTTGAGCTCACTACTCCTATTGAAGCTCGCTTCTTAGGAGGCATTTTTAAAAAATGAATTTACCATACATGTGAATAAACGTATTGTAATGTTAAAAAAAAAAAAACATGTGGTTAAAAAATCCCAGAACTCGACGCCTGCCAAGGGACGATCTTACCGGGCCTTGTTGGCCTCTTCAAAATCTATAAAATGAATTTTAAGACCGTTTTTTCGACTCAAACGGTCGATTTCGTAAAAAAAACCATTGTAAAGGGAGATCATGACGAATTTTATAACAATAAACAATATACCCAGAGATTGGCTGAAACTATGCAATTTTAATATAGACGGGTGTTCGCACCTGGTATCTAAGAACCACTGAGCGAAATTTGGAGAATTTAGGACAAACGGTATGGATTTCTATAAAGAACAAACAAACAAACAGAATTTCATCTTTATTTATATAGATTAGATTGATGATTTTGTATCAATATCAATGTGGAATTAATAAGATATGTAATTTGAGATTTAATCTTTAATATGTTATTACTCATTTTATTTATTTAAGTAATTTAGACGTGTGTAATGGTCAACTGTTTTCTGTAGGATGATTGGTAATCAGGATTTTATATCAAATATTCATTATTTGGACAGGCTACATTTGGATCCAAACATGAGGATCTTCGACACGGCTAAAATGAAGACAAATATATGAGCAACATGTAAAGTGCCTATGCTAGAAGATGAGGTCAATTACGGATAGTAACAAGAAGAAGTAATAAAATAACGAAACAAAATCCCAAAGATGGTTTGTTAACATGTTATGGGTACTTATGAAATCTATTAATGATATAAAAGATATTAAAAATATAAGTATATGAATAATTTACTGAATAACATGCTAAAATAAAATCTTGATCTTGAAAACGGCTGTAACTATTTGGATCAAACTGGGTATTTGATGTATGTATGTCATATATGAAATGTTTGTTTGTTTAACGTCCATTTTTATGCTACTTAGGCTAATCGGACGATGCTACAGGTGGACCGCTCCTTCCCTAGGCTAGACAGCAATAACTTACCTACAAAGCATACAAATTGAACGAGAACGGAGTGTTAGGCAGTCTAAAAATTGCTAATTAAATCGAAAGAGTAAAAAGGACTAATTGAATCTTAAAAATCTGGTGCGTGCGCGCAACACACAACTTTCACTTACCAACTTACTTAGATAAGAAATTGACGTGTTTTGTTAAATATCATTTCCCAAAGTCACACATTTTTCTACATTCATATCTTATTTTTATTAATCGTTAAAGCCGTTTTTGAGTAAATAAAAAACCCCGTGAAAATGATACAAAATTTATTAAGTAAATTCCCCCCTGCGGTTGATCAATTTTGATGAAATTTTTACAGTCATATTTGGGGCATATAAATAGATGAAATACCCAGTTTGGTCACAATCGTGAAAGCCGTTTTTGAGTAAATAAAAAAAACACGTAAAAATGGTACAAAATGTATTAAGTAAAGTGCCCCCTGCGGTTGATCAACTTTGATGAAATTTTTACAGACATATCTCTGGCATATAAATAGATCAAATACTAAGTTTAATCAAAATCGTTAAAGCCGTTTTGGAGAAAATCAAAAAAACACGTGAAAATGTTACAAAATTTATTAAGTAAAGTTCCCCCTCCGGTTAATCAATTTTGATGAAATTTTTACAGTCATATCTCGGGCATATATATACATCAAATACCCAGTTTGATCAAAATCGTTAAAGCCGATTTAGAGTAAATAAAAAAAACACGTGAAAATGTTATAAAATTTATTAAGTAAAGTCCCCCCTCCGGTTAATCAATTTTGATGAAATTTTTACAGTCATATTTCGGGCATATAAATAGATGAAATACTCAGTTTAATCAAAATCGTTAGAGCCGTTTTTGAGAAAATCGAAAAAAACCTAAAAAGTTATTAAGTAAAGTACCCCCTCCCTTTAAGTAATTTTGATGAAATTTATGCTGTCACATCGCGGGCATATACCTACAATAAATACCTAATTTCAGGATCGCACGGTTTATAGTTTTTGAGCTAGTCTGTTCACACACACACACACAGACACACACACACACACACACACACACACACAGACCATTTCGCGGGACTTGGTCATTTCGACTCAGGGGACCCCAAAACGTGTATTTCCGTTGAAAACCGGAAGTCGATTTTTTTCACGATCGCAATACTTCCACTTACTATATATTTCATATATAGGTAAGTGAAAGTAATATTATAAAAAAAAAATCTGGTGCGTGCGCGCAACACACAACTTTCACTTACCAACTTACTTAGATAAGAAATTAATGCGTTTTGTTAATGCCACTTCTCAAAGTTACACATTTTCCAAATTCATTTCTTATTTTTGTTTTCATTTGCTCTATAAACCCCTCAGAACATTTTAATAATGATAACGCTTACCTGATATTACATAACACTCAATTTTCATTAAACATGACGAATATGAAGAAAATCGTTAAAGCCGTTTTTGAGATAATCTAAAAATTAGAAAAAAAGTTATGAAATAAAGTGTCCCCTTCGGTTGATCAAAAATAAATTTTTGTCCAAATCACATCTTTGGCATATACATACATCAAATACCCAGTTTGATCAAAATCGTGAAAGGCGTTTTTGAGTAAATAAAAAAAACACGTGAAATTGATACAAAATTTATAAGGTAAAGTCCCCCCTCCAGTTGGTCAATTTTGATGAAATGTTGGCTATCACATCTTTGGCATATACATACATCAAATACCCAGTTTGATCAAAATCCTGAAAACCGTTTTTGAGTAAATAAAAAGAACACGTGAAAATGATACAAAATTTGTTAAGTAAAGTCCCCCCTCCGGTTGATCAATTTTGATGAAATGTTGGCTATCACATCTTTGGCTTATACATACATCAAATACCCAGTTTGATCAAAATCGTGAAAACCGTTTTTGAGTAAATAAAAAAACACGTGAAAATTATACAAAATTTGTTAAGTAAAGTCCCCCCTCCGGTTGGTCAATTTTGATGAAATGTTGGCTATCACATCTTTGGCATATACATACATCAAATACCCAGTTTGATCAAAATCGTGAAAACCGTTTTTGAGTAAATAAAAAAACACGTGAAAATTATACAAAATTTGTTAAGTAAAGTCCCCCCTCCTGTTGGTCAATTTTGATGAAATGTTGGCTATCACATCTTTGGCATATACATACATCAAATACCCAGTTTGATCAAAATCGTGAAAGGCGTTTTTGAGTAAATAAAAAAAAACACGTGAAATTGATACAAAATTTGTTAAGTAAAGTCCCCCCTCCGGTTGTTCAATTTTGATGAAATTTTTACAGTCATATCTCGGGCATATAAATAGATGAAATACTCAGTTTAATCAAAATCGTTAGAGCCGTTTTTGAGAAAATCGAAAAAAACCTAAAAAGTTATTAAGTAAAGTACCCCCTCCCTTTAAGTAATTTTGATGAAATTTATGCTGTCACATCGCGGGCATATACCTACAATAAATACCTAATTTCAGGATCGCACGGTTTATAGTTTTTGAGCTAGTCTGTTCACACACACACACACAGACACACACACACACACACACACACACACACACAGACCATTTCGCGGGACTTGGTCATTTCGACTCAGGGGACCCCAAAACGTGTATTTCCGTTGAAAACCGGAAGTCGATTTTTTTCACGATCGCAATACTTCCACTTACTATATATTTCATATATAGGTAAGTGAAAGTAATATTATAAAAAAAAAATCTGGTGCGTGCGCGCAACACACAACTTTCACTTACCAACTTACTTAGATAAGAAATTAATGCGTTTTGTTAATGCCACTTCTCAAAGTTACACATTTTCCAAATTCATTTCTTATTTTTGTTTTCATTTGCTCTATAAACCCCTCAGAACATTTTAATAATGATAACGCTTACCTGATATTACATAACACTCAATTTTCATTAAACATGACGAATATGAAGAAAATCGTTAAAGCCGTTTTTGAGATAATCTAAAAATTAGAAAAAAAGTTATGAAATAAAGTGTCCCCTTCGGTTGATCAAAAATAAATTTTTGTCCAAATCACATCTTTGGCATATACATACATCAAATACCCAGTTTGATCAAAATCGTGAAAGGCGTTTTTGAGTAAATAAAAAAAACACGTGAAATTGATACAAAATTTATAAGGTAAAGTCCCCCCTCCAGTTGGTCAATTTTGATGAAATGTTGGCTATCACATCTTTGGCATATACATACATCAAATACCCAGTTTGATCAAAATCCTGAAAACCGTTTTTGAGTAAATAAAAAGAACACGTGAAAATGATACAAAATTTGTTAAGTAAAGTCCCCCCTCCGGTTGATCAATTTTGATGAAATGTTGGCTATCACATCTTTGGCTTATACATACATCAAATACCCAGTTTGATCAAAATCGTGAAAACCGTTTTTGAGTAAATAAAAAAACACGTGAAAATTATACAAAATTTGTTAAGTAAAGTCCCCCCTCCGGTTGGTCAATTTTGATGAAATGTTGGCTATCACATCTTTGGCATATACATACATCAAATACCCAGTTTGATCAAAATCGTGAAAACCGTTTTTGAGTAAATAAAAAAACACGTGAAAATTATACAAAATTTGTTAAGTAAAGTCCCCCCTCCTGTTGGTCAATTTTGATGAAATGTTGGCTATCACATCTTTGGCATATACATACATCAAATACCCAGTTTGATCAAAATCGTGAAAGGCGTTTTTGAGTAAATAAAAAAAAACACGTGAAATTGATACAAAATTTGTTAAGTAAAGTCCCCCCTCCGGTTGTTCAATTTTGATGAAATTTTTACAGTCATATCTCGGGCATATAAATAGATGAAATACTCAGTTTAATCAAAATCGTTAGAGCCGTTTTTGAGAAAATCGAAAAAAACTTAAAAAGTTACTAAATAAAGTACCCCCTCCCTTTGAGCAATTTTGATTAAATTTTTGCTGTCACATCGCGGGCATATACATACACTAAATACCCAATCTCAGGATCACACGGTTTATAGTTTTTGAGCTAGTCTGTTCACACACACACACACACACAGACACACACACACACACACACACACACAGACCATTTCGCGGGACTTGGTTAATTGGACTCAGGGGACCCCAAAACGTGTATTTCCGTTGAAAACCGGAAGTCGAAATTTTTCACGATCGCAATACTTCCACTTACTATATATTTCATATATAGGTAAGTGAAAGTAAAAAAAAAAAAAAATTAAAATCGAGCGGAATCACGGCTCTAATGGTAGAAGCTAACAATCGGTGATGGAAATTGGATGAGGCCAAAAATAGGGGGTAGGTGCGGTAGCGGATCCAGAAATGCTCTAAAGAGGGTAGTGGGGGGGGGGGGGCAATCTTTTTTACTTTCACTTACTTTTTTTTTGGCAAGTATTGAATACGGGGGGGGGGGGGGTTACTCTAGAGGTGTAACTAACCTATTCTAAGCCGTAGTAATTAGGGTTTTTTAAATTTTAGTTCGCGAGAACTAACAAGAGATCGCATTGACAAAGATGGTCGCGGTAGTCAGGGGGGGGGGTTCTTTCCTATCTTTCTCTTTAATACAGGTTAATTTTAAGTAATATAATTATTAACTTCATTTGTATTACTTGTTTAGCTTGTTATTAGATGTTATGTTATTAGATAACCAACTAAAATTAATCTTTGAAATTATTATTAATTAGATTGATGATTTTGTATCAATATCAATGAAGAATTAATAAGATATGTAATTTGAGATTCAATCTTTAATATGTTATAACTCATTTTATTTATTTAATTAATTTAGACGTGTGTAATGGTCAACTGTTTCCTGTAGGATGATTAGTAATCAGGATTTTCTGTCAAATATTCTGTATTTGGACTAAATTTCGATCGAAATATGATGATCTTCGACAGGGCTAAAATGAAGACAAATAAAAGAAAATAAAGACAAAACGAACAAAAAACTGGGTATCGGAGTGGTAATTTTGAAGTGACGCGTCGTCCTTCTAGACCAGCAATTCTAGGCATTGCATTCGTAGTCCATTTTTTATCGTATGAGAGTTCTATAAAGAGTTAGCATACTTTTTCGATCAGCACCCCAACTCGTATTGCTCAACATTTTTAAAAGATTTAAAGATCGGAGACAATTAGCTTTTAATAGTTTTATATGTTCTGACCAGCTAGGTGCTCTGTCAAATATCATTCATAGTTACCTGACTGTCTGGGAGTAAGCGATTGGTTGGCTGGAAATGGAGAGTGCTGGCATTGTGTTCGGATATCAGTTGCAGAAGAGTATCGTGACGGTCTTACTAGTTGAGATTTTAATGCCGTGATCAGCAGTCCAGTCACTTAGGTTGTTAAGAGTGTTTTGTAATTTTGTACTTTCCCTTCTGCATAAATTACTAGATCGTCCGCGTATAACATACTTTTTACCGGCACTCTAACTACGTTTAAAATCTTACTGAAAGATATACCGAAGAGGGTTTCACTTATTTATAAATTTATTTGAGGCGAGTAGCCGAAGCCCATAATTTTCCTAACTGTTTTCCAGAAGACGACGCGTCGCACAGTGGTCCAAACAGGGAAAAAAACCCAAAAGTGAAAGTGGCCCAACCCTAATTTTTTCTTTGTTTTCGAATACTTAGATACTTGTAGAACAATGGTAAGAATACATTTTTTTAACTAGTTCAAAATTAAAATGTGTGTGTACCGGTAAAGTTGAACTTTTTAATGAGTGAAAACATCGTAATTTTCTACCAACATAAAGATTTTTTTTTTTACTCTGTATAAAATTAACAGTAAAATATTCCCCAAAACTCCAGGAGTGTGTCATCTATATGGCCACTGTTATGGACTAAACATGTTTAAATAATATCAATAGTTGGAGAAGAAATTAATTTTTGAAATCGTTGCTGAAATAAGTATGATTTTTTGACTTTGTTGGTTTATAAAAAGCTTGCTATTTTACTGTGGTAAAATTTTCATCGCCAACTTCGGCCAACTTTTATAAGGATTTTATAATTTATTTATAATTATAAATCTTATAAGATTTATAAGGATTTAAACGGTGCGTTATGGTGCGAATGGCGAGGACGGATGACTTTGGGGAGGAACTATTAGTTAAGGAAAATCCTCTTATAGGTCTCTAAGGGAGGGCGACTGACGAGGGAATTACTGACGGGAAGTAAAGAAACGTAAACAAAGGATTAGTACAAACATGATTTTATTATACTCAGACCTGGGCATTATTTAAAATTAAAGTATTTTAAATACAAATTAAAATACTTTTTTATTTTATTTTATTATTTTAGAATTAAAATAAAATAAATCGGACCTTATTTTCATTTTAATTCTAAAATACTTAAGTGAAAAATAAAATATTTTAATTTTAATTCTAAAATACTAAAATAAAAAAAAGGATTTTATTTTGTATTTTAAATAATCCAATAAACTACAACTTAAGTAGGTAGCTTGAAGTTGCACAGTTTCATTATGGTGCATGGTGGTCCTTTTGCACTAGAGCTCTCACGCCTGAAAATTAAGGCGGCACATTTATTTCAGTTTGATGCTATTATTGTTATGTTTTTTTGAAAATCCTTCATTAAACGCGCAAATTACAGGGACAAATGAAGAATTAATTATGAGATTAAAACAGTACTATATGTGATTTGCTCTCTGTACCCGATTGATGCCGCAGCATTTCGCAAGTATGCAGCGGAAACAGCTGAGATGGCAGCGACTTGGTACCCTCGATACTATCTCGCATCGACCGTCCACAAAATGCATTTCCATGGAGCAGACATGATTGAGCACGCTGCTCTTTGTATCGGGTCCCTCTCAGAAGAGGCTCAGGAGAGTAGGAACAAAAATTATAAGCAGTACAGGGAACAGGAAGATATCTCGAGTTGCAACTAATGAAGATGTTTTCCACCAAATATTTGTTACAAGCGACGCAGACAATACGGATTTTAGACCAGTATACAAGTAAAAAAGAAAAGAGAACTAACCAAGGAAGCCTACAATTTACTTAAACAAGATTGAATAATTATATCCTATTTGTGTTATTGTACATAAAAATGTTATAAAAAAGTTATCTATTCAATTTTTTTATGCTGCTCTGATGCTTTGATTTCGTTGATATTGATTTCACTAGATGTTTCATTAAAAAAACATATACGACTATACCAAACACGAATTTTCGATATTTTTGACTTTTTGGTCTAAAATTTGGACTTGATCTGGTGATCCCATTGCACTAATTTTGATTTCATTGGGTTCGGGACCTCAAAAATCAATACATGAGTGGTTCCAAGTAACAAGTAAAGTAATTATAATAGATATTAGGTTTTTTCCCACTTTCAGCTTTTTTGGACCATTGTTCGTCGTTTGGTGTATTGCAGCTAACCTTACTAAGGAAATTCTGCATTGATACTTTTTTACTTTTTTGGCTATATATCTTGCGTGTAATATTTTAGTTTTGTATATCTCTAAACTATCAGAAGATGGTCGCCGGAGAAATTTTGTTAAATCTTTTTTTCTCTCTTATATAGCTTTTCGACATTCGTCTGTCCACCAGGGTACAGGAGGGCAGGGACTAGTATATGTGGTGTTGGAAGTTGATATATATGGGATCGTTTGCTGGGCGGCGTCAAGTAATCTTGAATTTAATTAAGAGACTAGCATCAGTTTCGGATAGATCCGACATTGATCTAGCTAAGCTAAGCTGTGCTTTCTCTTGGAACCTAGACCAATCTGCTTTTTTAAGTAGCCATTTGTTATGTCTGCTGATAGATAGTAAAGCATTTGTTGAGCGTTTTGATAATTATGGGGAAATGGTCGCTGCCATGTGTGCCATCTAGGACAATACAATTAGTTGTAGCTTGCAGTTGTGCGCTAGTAATCGTAAGGTCTATTGCTGAAAGTTTTTCTGATCTGGTCCAGATGTGATTGGGATAAATATGGTTATTATAATCCCCCGCGATAATTATTGGGGGTGGCAAGGAATCTTTCACCTGCTATACACTAAAGGCTCGACCCGGGGGATGGAAAGAGAGCATAACGTGAAGGCATGAGGTTTAGATAAAACTCTTATTGATATAACTTGTAAGTTTGAGTTATCATTTAAATCAATGAAAGGAATGTTCTCTTTAATCAGTATACATACCCGGCCACAAACAATTTGCCCAGCATTATAATCTTTCCTCCTTACAGCATATCCCGGCAATTCAAAGTTTTGGGTTTCTTCTAAGTTGGTTTCTTGTAGGCAGGCTACCGAACAGTCATAGCTCCCGAGCAAGATAATAAGTATTGTTAACCCACTTATAATAAATATACATTAGATATTAAAATACATTTAATTTGACATTTATATAATTAGCTCAATCAAAGTTGCTAATGCTTTTTAAGAAAAACATAGGTGTGATTCCGGCTTTTTTAATTTTGACGAAAACGTTTTGAAGCTGCACTTAAACTTAATAAGAATGTTATTTTTGTCAACTAATCAAATTCAAATTTGAAAGGTTCCTCCATTCACCAGAAATTTAGTTCACTTTTATATTTTTTTATGTTTTTTGGTTTATTTTATATGAAATATATAGTAAGTGGAAGTATTGCGATCGTGAAAAATTTCGACTTCCGGTTTTCAACGGAAATACACGTTTTGGGGTCCCCTGAGTCCAATTAACCAAGTCCCGCAAAATGGTCTGTGTGTGTGTGTGTGTGTGAACAGACTAGCTCAAAAACTATAAACCGTGCGAACCTGAAATTGGGTATTTAGTGTATGTAAATGCCCGCGATGTGACAGCAAAAATTTTATGAAAATTGCTTATAGGGAGGGGGTACTTTATTTAATAACTTTTTAAGTTTTTTTCGATTTTCTCAAAAACGGCTCAAACGATTTTGATTAAACTGAGTATTTGATCTATTTATATGCCCGAGATATGACTGTAAAAATTGTATCAAAATTGATTAACCGGAGGGGGGACTTTACTTAATAAATTTTGTATCATTTCAACGTGTTTTTTTTTATTTTCTATAAAAAGGCTTTAACGATTTTGATCAAACTGGGTATTTGATGTATGTATATGCCAAAGATGGGATAGCCAACATTTCATCAAAATTGGTCAAACGGAGCGGGCACTTTATTTCATAATTTTTTTTTCCAATTTTACCTTTTATTCGATGATCTCAAAAACGGCTTTAACGATTTTTATCAAATTCGTCATGTTTAATGAAAATTAGGTGTTCTTTAACATCAGATAAGCTTTATCATTATTAAACTGTTCTGAGGGGGGCTTTTTTTTGGGGGGGGGGGGGTTCCTATAAAGTAACTTTGTTTTTGTTTATATGGAGAAATGAACTGTCTCTCGTTTCGCCTGAAAGTAAGAAATGACTAAATATGAGATATGATAAAAATAAAGAAAACATAAAGAGGAGAAAAAAAGAAAAATATTCAGTCAACTCATAAAACTCGTTGAGCCCACGCATGCTGAGTACGCCTTTAATGACAGACCATTGTTCATAATTAAAGCCGTTCTGTTCATTTGAGAAGTGGCAGTTAACAAAACGCATTAATTTCTAATCTAAGTAAGTTGGTAAGTGAAAGTTGTGTGTTGCGAGCACGCACCAGATTTTTATAATAGGGAACCATAATGGAGGATTTCTCATCTGAAAATATGTGATGTCCTCTCATTTGTATGTCATGTTACAATTAGGTCACGTATTAATATCCTACTCACATGGACCAACTATTCAATTTTTATTTATAAGGTTTTCTTGTTAGAAATTGTAATTTGTACTTTGATACAAGAGTTTACAAAGCTTTATAATTATGAAAATACTTCTGTTTTTATTTATTTTTATTAAATACAAAATATTTGTTTTGTTTTTTTAATCAAGGAAATAATCTGTTTAGGATCATCTGTGCGTGCTGATGTAGAAACACTTTCTAGAGGGCTAAACAGGATAACGCCTGTCCAAATCGATGTTATCGACATGCCTGGCAAGTTAAATGAACTCATAGCCTCAGCTGATCTTGTAGTGTCTTTGCTACCTTACCAGTTACACCATGCTGTGGCAGAAGTTTGCATAAATCACGCGAAAAACATGGTCACGGCTTCATATCTCACTCCTGATATGTCTTCACTACATGAAAGGTTGTTAATTACTCCAACTGAAATTGATCAAATATGTTTGGGCAATATAATATAATTAGATATTAATATATAATAGGTTATGAATTTTAGGTAGGACAATGCCCGTATTGTGACAGCAAAGGTTTCGGGGTCACTAAATCCCAACCTCATTTTTTTCTTTACGATTTCTTAAATACGGCTCTAATGATTTTCATCAAACATGTTATGTTTCTTCATCATGAATAATTATAAGTTTGTTTATTTTGATTAACTAACAGTCCCTTATTACACAGAGTAACCAGGGTTCGAAATTAACACTTATTTTTTCAGAAATAAAATAAAAGTCATATCCGTACTTTCATTGTTTAAAATCACATACAGAATTTTATATTTCGGGCAGAAACTAAACGTCATGATATCTTTATCACAATGAATAAATAAAAAGTTACATTTTAATTATTTAAGGATGAATATATCAGGTTCTTTTCGGATATCTTCATATTGGTATACATTACTGCGCTACATCAAGTTTTTCTTATCAATTAATAATTTATAATCACCTTCTATCAGTCTTAAGATAAATTATTAGGTTATAAAGGGCGCTGTTAATGAAAATAATATCGATTTAGGATCGCAGGCTAGCTAAGTATCGATTTTTATACTACAACTTATCCGATATAAACAATATTCGGGTCGGCTTTAGGTTATTTAGAGTGCTGATTGATCATAATATCGATTTTTTGATTAGGCGCTCGGGTATTGATCTATTACAACTTAATCAGCATAAAAGATATTGGGGTCGGGTCATAGGTTAATTAAGGTGCTGAATTTGGAAAGTATATCGATTTTAAGATTAGGCGCTCAAGTAGCGATTTATTACAAGTTAGGGTCTGGCCACATATGTCCGCACCGCAGCATTAATATAGGTTATGTTCAGAATATTTTTAATTTAACTTACATATTACCTTTAATTATGCCCAAAGGTCAGGCCACACATGTCAGACACAGGCCACTCTAGGCCTAACTAAAGGTAATATGTAAGTTAAATTAAAAATATTCTGAACATAACCTATATTAATGCTGCGGTGCGGATCCGGTGCGGACATGTGTGGTCAGACCCTAAGGGTTATCATATTCAAGCGACCCCAATATCGTTATTAAGTAAGTAGTAAGTTTCAATAAATCGACACCCGAGCGCGCAATCCAAAAATACTTATCTTCGTTATTCAGAAGTATATTAACTTAATAGTCGACCCCGATGTTGTTCATATCGCATAAGTTCTAGTATGAAAATCGATAATTTAGCGATCCTGAAATTTCAGATCGGTATTATTTTCATTATCGATATCCTTTATAACCTAATAATCGATCTTAAGATCGATAGAAGGTAATTTATTATTAAACTATCAGACCAAAAAACCCGTTAACCCAATGATGTATACCAATATGGATGGAAATATCCGAAAAGAAACTTACACATTCATTTTTCAATTGTTAAAATCTAACTTTGACTCTTAAATCAGATATCACTAGCTGTCACGTGCGAAGCATTCGCACTCTAACCTGCTTAAATTCCACTATGAATGAAAGTACACACCGTATATTTAGTATCGTATAGTGCGTCATGGGCATATGTGAGGGTTGAAGTAAAGAACAGATGTGTTTAAATTGTAGATGATTTATTCTTTGAGAGTAAAGAAAGTTTAAGGTATTTACGTATTTACGTCTTTAAAGAACCTCTTTGAACCTTGTTTGAAGTTATGCTATATGGTCATCTTTGATTGAGTGTTGGTGGGTCTGTTTTACACAGACAGGGTTTGTGTGTTTTTGCTTGTAACTCGCAAACGACGGCGAAATGAGTGATTTGTATATTTGTGTAACCAAAAATGTACGCCTCGACAAACTGTATAAAAATGACGTGCAACCATTTTGAAATTTTTGCTGAGAACTGCAGTGTTTCGCTTTCAACTCGCAAACGGAGGAGTTAATTGAAACAATGTATAATCCCTAAAATGTTCTCCTTGAAAACCTGGGAAGATTGACACCATTTAGAAACCTCTACTACCATTTTAATTTTCTCGCAAAAACCGCGGTATTGCGCTTATAACTCGCAATCGAAGGCGAAATGAGTGATTTGTATATTTTTTCTGGTGTAGCGGTTAAGGGAAGCTTTAAAATGATGGCTCATTCATGAACTTTTATGAAGTATTAAGGAAGACATAGCGTACCAGTAGATTGATTTTGGCGTAGCTGGTGCACCGTTTGCTCCAACCCCACTCCTTAAGTGCCACATGGGTGATGACGTGACCAGCCTTAAGTCCCACGTTGCTGGTCTCGTACCCTACGTTAACCAGCATACCACGCCCCTTTTTGACCACATGACCATTAGGCCACGCCCCTTTTTATATCTTTAATACCTTAACCACCTAAATTTTCTGTCACGCGACCATTAGGCCATCCACCTTTTGACTTCTGCTATACGATAACCACCTATATTTGTAGTCACGTGACCACAGCCATTTTGTTTTCTGTTATTGTAGGCTTTGTTTATGGTCACGTGACCGCCGCCATATTGTTTCCTGAAACTAGACGTTATTTATAGTCGCGTGACCGTCGCCATTTTATTTTTTAATATGTAAGAGGCTAAGTCTACCGGCCGCCATCTTGTTCTTAAGTACTACAGGCTTTATTTACGGTCACGTGACCGCCGCCATATTGTTTTCTACTACTCTAGGCTTCGTTTATGGCCACATGACCTTTCTTACATAACCTTCCTAATATATTTCCTTACCTTCTTATAACCTCCCTTGCAACCTTTATACACTACGCTCAAATTCATCAACAGGTTTGATCATGTTGTAACCAAGTTTCATCATGTCCAGTTTATATGGACTTTGATCCGTTAATCCTATGAGGATAAAACAATCTACTTTGGCCTCTTAATCTTTTTAATTTCTTTACCTATATATGAAATATATAGTAAGTGGAAGTATTGTGATCGTGAAAAATTTCGACTTCCGGTTTTTAACGGAAATACACGTTTTGGGGCCCCCTGAGTCCAAATAACCAAGTCCCGCGAAATGGTGTGTGTGTGTGTGTGTGTGTGTGTGTGTGTGTGTGTGTGTGTGTGTGTGTGTGTGTGTGTGTGTGTGTGTGTGTGTGTGTGTGTGTGTGTGTGTGTGTGTGTGTGTGTGTGTGTGTGTGTGTGTGTGTGTGTGTGTGTGTGTGTATGTGAACAGACTAACTCAAAAACTATAAACCGTACGAACCTGAAATTGGGTATTTAGTGTAGGTATATGCCCGCGATGTGACAGCAAGAATTTCATCAAAATTTCTCAAAGGGAGGGGGTACTTTATTAATAACTTTTTTTTCGATTTTCTCAACAACGGCTGAAACGATTTTGATTAAACTGAGTATTTGGTGTATTCTATAATATGTCTATAATGTATTTGGTGTGACTATAATATGCCCAAGATGTGATAGCCAACATTTCATCAAAATTGATTAATCGGTGGGGGGACTTTACTTAATCAATTTTGTATCATTTTCACGTGTTTTTTTTATTTACTCAAAAACGGCTTTAACGATTTTGATCAAACTGGGTATTTGATGTATGTATATGCCAAATATGTGATAGCCAACATTTCATCAAAATTGATCAACCGGAGGGGGGGCTTTATAATTCCTATAAAATCACTTTGTTTTTGTTTATATGGAGAAAATAACTGTCTCTCATTACGCCTAAAAATAAGAAAAGGCTATATATGAGATATGATAAAAACCAAGTAAACATATAGAAGTGAAAAAAAGAAAAATATTCAATCAACTCATAAAACACGTTGAGCCCACGCATGCGTAGTACGCCTTTAATGACAGATCATTGTTCATAATTAAAGCCGTTCTGTTCATTAAATGGAAATTATTGGTTTCATGGTAACTAAATGAAATTTTCAACAAGTACATAGAGAATTATAAAATCAGTCGACTTGGAGTATTATGCTTGCATTGCCGAATTATCTCAAGTAAAAACTTCTATTTAATAATAAAATAAATTAGTGTTTGTTATAGAGCAAATTAAAACAAAAATAAGAAATGAATGTGGAAAAATGTGTAACCGAGTGCGAAGTGGCATTAACACAACGCATTAATTTCTAATCTAAGTTGGTAAGTGAAAGTTGTGTGTTGCGCGCACGCACCAGATTTTTTTCTAATACTATACCTTTACAGTTTTTTAACAGGTTTGATCATGTTGTGCAAAGTTGTCTTCCTGTCCAGTTTGATCCAGTTGATGGATAAGCAATGTACTAAAAGCCTCTTATAGAGCTGAGAGATAGTCAACTGTTAATCATACGATAGGTCAAATAATGGTCAGGATTTGTAGTTTGAAAAAAAAAAATTTATTTTCGAAAGCCAACGTTTCGATCAAAAACGTTGGGTTTCCCCGTCATAAACTTTTGAAGTCGGCAAACTACCCCCTACCCCTACCTCTTACCTTATTTTACCTTCAGTATTTGTATCTACCTTGACTCAGAAGGTAAATATCAGATTCTACTTTATCTTGCTAACCAGCTACTTATTTAAATATTCATGTATAATGCTTATCATCTTTAATATTATTATCAGTTATGTAAAATATTCATTTATTGTCATACTCTAGCATATATTTGATTTCTTTTAGCCCTGATGAAGATCCACAAGTTGGATTGAAACGTTGGCTTTCGAAAGTAATTTTTTTTTTCAAACTGCAAATCCTGACCATTATTTCACCTATCGTAAAAGCCGCTTAATGTACTTCGAACTTTTAATCCCTTTAGGGAGTCATTATCTCCATGTGAAGAAAAACAGATTTGGTCATGTTCGATCCTGCCTTAATTATATGTACTTTGATCATTTAAGTATTTTTTACTCCTATATCCTAAAAGGATAAATGATGCACTTTGAACTATAGGATTAACTATGATATATATATTTTATATTAATTCAACCATTATTGTGGAGTAACCACCTATTTTTAAAATTATTTTAAATACTTTATTTTTGAATAAATTATTTATGGCACGCGGAAGACCCGGGTTCGATTCCCGGCGGGGCCAAATCTTTTCTCTTCAAAAATAAATTATTTATGATATATATATATATATATATTTTCCCCTTTCATTGAAATCTTTAGGTGTATTAAATAAATAAAACAACTTTAGTAAATAAAAATGCTTATTTCATCAATAGGTTAGATTCAAAATATATGCTATACTACATTAACTTTGCTTAGTTTTTTTTTATTTTATTTATTTTTTCTTTATTTATTCTTTTTTTTCTTTGAAGGATCTCAAAGCCTGTAGAACTGTATTTAGAAAATTAGATCTATTAAATCTATTTCTAACTTTTATTAAACTTTATTTTTAAATAAACGAAACATCATCTTTACGATCAATTCTTCCATTGTGTACTAATGAATCTATAACATTGCTGTTATTAAATGTCTCAATACATTCAACCTTCATCTTAAATCGTTTAGGAAGATAGTCTCTAATATTTATATCATGATCCTTTAGGGTCGCTACCAATGCTAACCCCAATTTCGTTTTAACCTGTTCTAATTCTTCTATGACGTAAGGTCGTCCAATTTAGATATAATTCAATTTATTCACAAAGCTAGAGGTATCATTTAGTCGATTTGAGAGAGTCTTAAAATTCGCGCTAGAACTAAAAAGAAAAAAAATCAAAATAGAAGAAAAGCGTTTCATGAAAAGGTTCCGCGAAAAACGAGAAGTTCCGCAAGACCTGTGGAGAGAGAAAGTTCTCCGTGAGATTTTTCGCGGAACGATCCCAAAAAGAATAAGGATTTTTTTAGAAGACCTAGGTGTCGAGAAGAGAGAAATTTCGTTGTTAGCTGAAAATATAATCTTGGACTCCCTGGGCATTATCCACTATCACCTATATGGCCACTAATTGAATGGGTCCGCCGAAAAACGTATTAAGTGACAAATATGCAATGTTGAGTAATCAGTGGAATAAAATCGTAGTCTAAAGTTATTTATAGTTCTGTAGGTGATTTTTTTTCTCATGTGATTTGTTATGTACACATGTAAATGACATAATGGAGTACTAGATCATACTATGACGTACTATTATACATTTTAATACATTCACCCAAAAGTGCCACTTCGGCAATTTTGTCGCTTAGAACGTTTTTCGGCGGATCCATTCAATTATGTGTGGATGTTTTGGCTATCAAAGTTTTATCTTTTTTTTTTGTTTATTTATTAATTGTGTATCTATTTATATCTATTTACTTATTTATTTTAATATTTATATATTCGTCTAGTTATTTATCTATTAGCTATTTTTTTTTACTTTTTTGCGTGCCATGATAGGACGGGGGGAGAAATGAGAGAGAAGGAGGTTACAGATTTGCTCAAGAGTGATATAAACTATAACAAAGGGGGAAAAAAGAAGAAAAATGTGGAGGTTAAGGCGGAAAAAAATTAAATATTGGAAAAAAAAAATTGTAAGATTATATAACTGTACGTGTATATGCACGAAAAATTAAAATGTAATTTTGGTTTAATTAATGTATGAAAGTTGTATTGATAAGTATGCTGTGTGTTATAGCAACCCAACGTATTTGGGCAGCATTGTTTTATTTAAAAAATAAAGCATTTCTCTCTACTTACAAATCCATGGTGGGTAGATCTGTTCCAAAAGTGCTAAAATGAAACCTGAGAGCTCTACAGCATTGGGGATAGATTGCATATGCCCTCTCCCCTCTCCCTATTAAGAATATGATTTGTATATACTTATTTATACATACAAGGTAATATTACTTTTAAACGTAAAAAGTGTTGATTTGAAGTAGTGGCTCACGATTTGTTTGCAATCATCTTAGTTTTCCAAATATAATTTATTATTTATTTATTTATCGGTTTGGATAAAACCTCCAAGGAATTAGTATTCCCTCCCCTTAGAGAACACATTTAATAGAATTTCTAATTATTGGACTTCCCTCCAAATTCAGTATTTCTTCCATGCCGATGAAATAACATAATATCCCAGTGATTGAAGAAATCGGATGTTACTAGCAGTCAAAGATGTGCTCTCTTCGCCAATCTTCACCGGAATGATACTCCTCTTCGCGGCTTTATATATCTTTCTGAAATCGAAAACCAAGATGTGCACAAATCGATGACTTTCTACATCAGATATAGCGGATAGAGAAGGCAGAGCTGACCGCAATTATTAGTTCGCGCTACTTGATAGCATTTGTCGTTTATAGATATTCGGTATTGTTTCATAGAACGAACAAATCAGATGGAGATTTAGCTCCGCTACTGTCAAAAAAGTAAACGGATATTCCGATTTTCTTATAGTAGACCTAATGTGTTTCTTTGCCGTAACTTGTGTCCAAATTAAAAATTGCACGTTCGTTCTTCCATGGCTTCTTAGGAAATTCGTGCCTCATAAACACTCCTCTAAATGAACTTACTTTAAATACTTTAGCCAATAGCTATAAATCGAAATTGCTCAAACCCGTTTTAGGTATAATTCGCTGAAATCTTTTAGCTTTGTCGCTCAATTTCGTCGTACAACCTCCAATCTTATTTGGGGTTAAAATAACTCGTAGCTTAACGAGCTTTGTTTTTTTTTTTTTTTTTTTTTTTTTGTTCCTCGCCTTGTAGGCTACACGGGGTTTCCCGGGCCAGGGGAGAGAGTGGGGGGATTGATGCCGAGTATAATTAAGTTTTCCCCTGGTTCCGGGTTTTGAACTTGCTGTCTTCGTATTTCCAATCAGACGTTGCCATGAGCAACGCGTATTTTCGAATGCGTTTGCCCACTCGGCCATCCCGCCACCCGATATTTGACGAGCTGAAGCTCTTCCTGATACAATCCTCCTGATAGAGTCACCTTTGTCATCTTTCTAGTGGTAAGTTACTGGCACAGTGTTTTTAACCCTCTCTATCGTAAAAATTTCAGTGATCCAAGACGGTTGATAGCCTTTAGCATTATATTTTGAAATTCTAACTCTATCTCCTGCTTTTTATCTCGATGCCTTCACTCTAAATTTCTTTTTACTATATACGAGTTCTTAAACTAATAATCGTTTCTCTATATTCCTTTCTTGCACTTCTTTCGGCTTCATATTTATTATACTGTAGTACGATACATAACTTAACAAACGAATCATTAATACAACCTTTACTGAAATATGAGATGTAAAAAATAAAAAATTTCCTATATTCTTTACCAAACACTTTTAAATGGTTTATTGTTCTATTCTCAATCCCTTAGTTGTTTTTTTTTTGATTAGCTGAACCGTTTTCATCTTTTTCAGTGAATATTGGTTTGGCTGTATAAAGATATTAGGATATAATTAATTTAACACATTATAGCAAACGAGCCACAGTAACGCGTGGCCGGGTCTGCTCGTTATATTATATTTTTTTAATTATATTATAATTTTTTAATTTAATTTATTTGTTGATATTTTAATTTTATTGAGTTAATACATATTTAAATTGAGATTATAAATAAATGAGTTGGAAAGTTAATGGTTTTTTTCGTTTAATGCATCTATTTAAGTTTTTTTTTCTTTTTCAGCAGGGTGTACCAATTACACTGTGAACTACTGTAATTAAACAAAAACGATGGAAACAAATCGTATAATAGAAAATATACACCAAAAATATAACATTTCTATTTAGAAAGACCAACTAAATTTATAAGAATTAATTGAACCAAAAATAATAATAACAGGGTTATATGGGCAAAATATAAAAATCTGCTGCGGTGAACGCATCATACAACTTTCATTTACCACTCTTCTTTTTTGGCTAAAAATAGAGATTTTTTTTTAAATGCCATACTTCAGTGCTACCGGAACACTAAAACGTTCTTATGCAATCTAAATGTTTTTTAATATTGGAAAGTGGGATCAGTAATTCATACAGGTCCCATTTACTCTAGAACTTCGAACTTTCCAGGGATACGTTTCAATTTTTATATATAAATATTTTTGTAGGAGATTATAGAAATAATAATCGAGTTTTAGACTGAACGGTCATGTTTTTCGACGATATATCGTGAATAAGAATCGATAAAGAGGGTTCATAACAACGGTCGATAATAAATTGGAACTTAATTTTCAATTTAGAGCACCTTAATATTTTACTGAAAACGACGGAAATATTTTATTCTTCTAAGGCACACTTATTAATGCTTTATTTAAATCAATAGTTTACGTATGTTCCAACAAACTCCTAAAACAAGATGTCGACTCTTTTCGCTTGCTCAGTACGCCTTTTCTTGTTAACAATGAGCAGTTAGTAAATGTATACTGGGATGCGAAAGTTACCATCGTGTTTTAAGTGCTTGTTGGAACATACCTTTGATCATTAAGAATCGCCATATGTTATTTTCCGATCGATAACATTTTGAACAACACACATTTCGCCTTCTCTCACAACGCTCTCTTTCACTTCTGTCTAAACAGTTCTTTGTTTTTCATTGTAAAACAAATCTAAAAAGGTTATTTATATTTCTTTAAGTTTTGAGTTAGTTTTAAGACAGTTGGGACTAGTACCATGGAAAACAATAGTTGCTGTTAAATAATCTGGATGTAAAAATTATTATTTTATTGATACTCTAATATTAAGTTTTAGCGACCATCTTCCATTTTATAAGCTTTATTCCAAGTATTCCAACCATATATTACTACTAATATTACCGAAAATTAAAATTTTTGTTTTGGGAATTCATATATTTTTTCTCTTTCGTTTTACTTTCACTTACCTATATTTCACGTGCTTTTTATTTGATTTTTGTAAATTATCTCTAAATATTGCCTTGTTATCTTAATAATTTTATAATAAAGCGATTTTTTAATAAATAACAAAAGTGACAAGTAATACTTAATTATGTGAAGCAAAGCTTATCTGGTTTCCAAACACTATATACAATTATGATGGTAGCAAATATTTATTACGTATTAATAAAATATTCGTGTGCAGGGCGGTGCAAGCAGGCATCACTGTAGTGAATGAAGTTGGTTTGGACCCAGGAATCGATCATCTTTTGGCAATGGAGTGTATTGATGAAGTTCACTTGGCTGGAGGTAAGTGCTGTTACCTAATTCATTTATAAATAAATAAATAAATGAACTCATATAAATCTGGTTCTTCTTTAGGAAAGGTGGAATCATTTGTAAGTTACTGTGGGGGATTGCCTGCTCCAGAATGTTCAGATAATGCCTTACGTTACAAATTTTCATGGTCACCACGTGGAGTGTTATTAAACACACTAGGGACGGCCAAATATTTGATGGAATCTAAGGTAATAGTGAATTGTTGTGGTTATTGATTTATATAGTTATGAGATTTAAATCATCCACCTGGTTATGACCATTATTGACGAATTACAGATTAATTTTGGTCAAAGATGTGACTGGATTCTCGCTTCTAACCTGATTGGTATCTATATTCTATTTATTTTTTTCAAGGGCTAGACAGGCTCATGAAGCTACCCCTTTTCAGTCCTCCCGCTGCTTCTTGCCTGACATATATTTTAATCGTCTTCAGCAACCAAATTCTTTCATCTTCCCTTCGATTTTCTTCACAGCCTGATTCCCTCAGGGTTACTTGAGACACTTTCGTGGCGTCCAAGACCGTCCAACAGCGGTTCTTTACTTTGTTTTCTTAAATTAAATTAAATCTTTTAATAAACTCTTATTAAAAATATTATTTTCCTTAAAAATACTAATAATGCAACTCTAACTCATTCCATCTCAGCTTCTAATGCCCCAAAGCACCAACGCCACCTTGCCTCATATATTCCTCAAGGTTCATTCCATTGATTTTAGTTCCTTTGGTAAAAACTGTGGTTCAATTATTTTTGACCAGACAATATAATGAACTCGGCTTCTTTTTCCACAACCTATACTTAAACTCCTAGTATCCTCACTAATGTTCTACCACTCAGACTATTGTAGTTTGGTTTAGGATCGCCTCTCAGAACAGAGAGTTTCACATGCCACACCTTTGTGGAGAACTTAATTCGCTTAATTCCCATCTGTCTGTTGTCGTTATTTCGTCGGCTCCATTCTTTATCTATCTCCAGGATCGGCTACATCCTCAGAGCGTCCTACAATTTAAGGCCTTACTTCACTCACATAAAAGAATATCATTATGCCCTTCCGCTCATTATACTCCTTCCCCCATACCAAAAAATTTGAACGATCAATTACTTTTGACGGAACGACCAATGCTGCCAATCGAGCGTAATCTTCGTGGCTCGGTTACATGAGTATTAATTGAGTCAGTTTGATTTGAAAAGTAAGAACTTTTCATTTAATAATAAAAAAAATTACTGTATTTTAGAGAGCAAATAAAAACAAAACTGAGAAACGAATGCGGAAAAATATGTGACTTTGAGAAATGGCAATTAAAAAAACCCGTCAATTTCTAATCTAAGTAAGTTTGTAAGTGAAAATTGTGTTGCGCGCATCGCACCAGTTTTTGTTTTTAATTGATAGTGATACGTCGTCAGTAATTTATAGAATGGTGTACAAAGGGTACTACAAAAGTTTTGCAATGTAACTTAACAGAAAGACCCAGCTGCTGCAAGTTACTGCGTGTTCAGAGTCTATGAAACACCTGAGACCAAAGTCAAAAATGGACACCTGGAGACCACCATGACATCGCACCAGCTCGCCGTGCCCGAGCCTGCACCGAGTATTTGGCCACTACTGGGCTGAAACTTCTTGAAAATCCTCCTTACAGTCCAGACCTTGCTCCCTGTGACTTTGGGCTGTTCCCACATTTGAAAATGAAGCTGAAAGGAAAACGTTTTTCAAGCAACGAGGACCTTCTGAGGGCTTGGGACAACGAATGTGCCTCAATCTCAGATGAAACTTGGCAGAGCTGGTTTACTGACTGGTTTCGACGTATGGTGAAGTGTTTTATATCTGGTGATAATTACATTGAGAAAATTAAATAAATAAAGCTGTGTTTTGCAAAACTTTTGTAGTACCCTTTGTACCAAGAATATATATACTCATGGGACTCCCTGCTCTCCATTGATTCGTTGAAATTTATTTATATAAATATTTTTTATGGGTTTATAGAAATATTCAGTTAATAGGAATCGATAGAAAGGGTTCATAACAACGATCGATGATATATTTTATTTAAATTTTTAATTTTGAGCGCTTCAGCAAACGATGGAGTGTTTCGTTTTTACTTTCACTTACCTATATATGAAATATATATGTAGTAAGGGAAAGTATTGCGTGTGTGTGTGTGTGTGTGTGTGTGTATGAACAGATTAACTCAAAAACTATAAACCGTGCGAATCTAAAATTGGGTATTTAGTGTATGTGTGTGCACTGTGTATGGCCACTTTATTTATTTTTTTTTATACGTTTTTTTTCGATTTTCTCAAAAACGGCTCTAACGATTTTGATTAAACTGATTATTTGATGTATTAATATGCCCGAGATATGACTTCAATAACTTCATCAAAACTGATCAACCTGAGGGGTCCCTTATTTAATAAATTTTGTATCATTTTCACGTGTTTTTTTATTTACTCAAAAACGACTTTAACGATTTTGATCAAACTGGGTATTTGATGTATGAATATGCCAAATACAACCAACATTTCATCAAAATTGGTCAAACGGAGGAGAAGTTATTTCATAACTTGTTTTCCAATTTGTACCTTTCTTTCCATTATCTCAAAAACGATGATTAATGATTTTGATCAAATTCGTCATTTTTAATGAAAATTAAGTGTTCTTTAATATCAGGTAAGCTTTATCATTATTAAAATGTTCGGAAGGGGCTTAAATTGGGAAGGTGCCTTTTTTGTTTTCCTATAAAGTACCTTTGTTTTTGTTTATATTGAGAAATCAATTGTCTCTCATTACGCCTTAAAATAACATTTGGCTAAATATGAAATATTAAAAAATCAAGTAATAAAGTAAAGACGAGAAAAAAAAAATAAATATTCCGTCAACTCATAAAACACGTGGAGTCCACGCATGCGGAGTACGCCTTTAATGACAGACCATTGTTCATAATTAAAGCCGTTCTGTTCATTTAATGGAAATTATTTGTTTCCCGGTATTCTGCTTGCATTGCCGAATTATCACTAGTAAGAACTTTTATAAGACTTCCGGTTTTCAACTGAAATATACGTTTTGGGGTCCCGTGAGTCCAAATATCCAAGTCACGCGAAATGGTCTATGTGTGTGTGTTTTGGTGTGTGTGTGTTTTTGTGTGTGAAAACAGACTCTTAGATCTCAGAAAATATTAGGCTTACATAACTGAAATATATAATATACCTACCTCAAATACCCGGTTTCAGTACCGTATATGCCGTATATGACCGTGACGCGACAGTAAAAATTTAGTCAAAATTGAGTTAACGGAGGGGGCACATTTTCCCAACGTCTATTTTTCTCTTTACGCTTTCTAAAAAAAAGCTCTATAGATTTGGATTAAACTTTTCATTTTTAATCCTAATGAAGTATTCTTTAATATGTAGTAGGTTTTATGATAATTGAATAGATTTAACTGGGGTTAAATGGCTAAGTAAATAATCTTTCCATAAAGTATCTTTTATCTTGTTCATTTGGAGTAAATAACAGTCTCTTATTATCCCTAGTTACAAGAAATGGCTAAAGTAAAATATGAATGGATTTAATAATCATATATAAGATAAAAAAAATAAATAATTTCTCAAAACCAAATTCTTGTAATATAAGTCGTAATGTATCGTTGGAAAGCTTAGAATTTAAGAAATAATAATTCTAAGTTTATAATATAGAAAATATAGAAGAAGGTCGCTAAAAAGAAATATTCAAGGGATAAATTTTAAAATATGTACTGTGATTCTGTGAATAACCTTATGTAATAAACCAGATTAGAGTAGATAAATGTACAAGGATGTATACGTTAGTAGATGTAATGTGAAATAGGATGAATACGCTATACATTTGTGTGCGTGTCAGTGCCTAAATAATAATTTTTGAATTAGATACATATTTTGGATGATTATTTTTAACTTAGGTCATTGAAGTTCCGGCTGGAGGAGATGTTTTAAATCATTGCAAAAATGTTAATTTTTTGCCTGGCTTTGCTTTGGAAGGTTATCCGAATAGAGATAGCATTCGTTACGCAAGTCTTTATGGAATAGCAGCTGAGGCTAGCACTGTATTTAGAGGCACCTTAAGATTTAGAGGTAAGATTTTTTTTATTTATATGTTTTAATCACTTATTACATGAATTAATCGTTGTTTTATTCCAAGGTTTTGTGAGATCAATGCAAGGACTACAAAAATTAGGATTGATAGATCCAAACCCCCATCCAGCACTTCATCCAAAGGGACCAGAAATAACTTGGGTAAGACCATTTATAATTTATAAACTTTTTGTATGAACAAGGAACTTGAACCGGAGAAATCAGATATTCCTTGGTACATCCTAAATTATATATTCTACTTCTTTTAATAAAATAAAAGAACTTTTTTAATTTTTTTTTATTGTTACATTTGAATGTTTATTGTAACAATTATGGGTGGTCCTAGAAAAAAAATTGTGAGAGAGGATTAGTCGCTACAAAAACAGTAGAAGAAAAAACATATAAAAACACTTCAGCCATATTCGCGTTTTACTTTGGCCATGTGTAACTAACCACAAGTAACCATGTAATATATATCCAACGTATATTACAGCTAAAACTATTTAATATATTATAATGTAACTATAATAGAATTGCATAGTTAACCGAAAGTTATTTAAGTAACTTAACGTTAACTTGTAACATTAAATCGATAAGCAAATATAAAAAAAAAAATGGCGTAAACTCCCAGACCGTTTGTTGGAACAAAATAAGCGGTTGGAACGAACTGTTTGGGTCTAGATCTTTTCGTGGCCTAGTCCACGAAGGCGTAGAACTGCCCACATTGTTCTGGAACATTCCAGACTTGACCATTTACGATCATATATAAGGAGCGAGTAACTGAACGAGTAGTCGAAGTCTGTGTCTTGACTGTGTAGCTCAAGTCATATGATTGTGTGTTATAACGTTATCATGTTA
The DNA here is from genome assembly GCA_911387785.2 of Aelia acuminata. Taxonomy (NCBI): domain Eukaryota; kingdom Metazoa; phylum Arthropoda; class Insecta; order Hemiptera; family Pentatomidae; genus Aelia; species Aelia acuminata. The sequence goes on along the minus strand of OU426978.1, from coordinate 138,755,221 downwards.
AGTTATGTTTATAAGTTTTATAAATTCGTTGACATTGATAACTGTATATTTCTGTTAAATAAATATTTCTTAACCCACCTAAGTGTTACAACTGGTGTCAGAAGTGGGATTTAAATAAATAAAAAAAATTAAAATAAAATAATGCCAGGTAAGCGAATTGGAGAACTTAAAGTAGCGGAACTGAGGAGAGAATTAGAAGAGCTTGATTTAGACACTACAGGTACGAAGAGGATCTTATTGGTTCGGTTACGTGAGTACTACTTGAGACAAAGCGTAGATCCTGATACAGTAGAGTTTGAGGATAGCTCTTCAAAGGCTATGTTTGATAAGCAGTCCGCTGAGATTAATGAGAAAATAATCAGCCTTAATTCTGGTTTGTCGGCTGAAATAAATGACAAATTGGCAAGTCAGTCGGCGGAAATGAATGAAAAATTTTCTAACCTGAATTCTAACTTGTTCGCTAATCAGACCTGTGCTGACATACGCCTCAGAAACATGCCCCTTAACACGTGCAGACGCCATCAGCCTGCAGGTTTTTGAGAGAAAAATCCTGAGAAGAATGTTTGATCCTGTAAAAGATGGCACCCAATACAGGATGAGACACAACGCAGAGTTGTACCAAATTCACCGGGAACCGGATATGGTGCACTTTATAAGGCTCTCAAGATTACGATGGGCTGGGCATGTTGCAAGAATGGACGGTGACTCCCCAATCAAGAGACTACTATTCGGGTATGTGGATGGAAGAAGAAAGAGAGGACGGCCAAGACTTAGATGGGTAGATGAGGTCGAAGCCGACGCACTGAAGCTCCTGAACACCCGTGCTTGGCAAACATTGGCTTAAGAAAGAGAAGAATGGAGGCGACGACTTGACGCGGCGAAGACCCGTAGCGGGTTGTAGTGCCTGTGATGACTGGTGACGTCATTTACAAGTGTCTTGGACGTCAGTAGGCTCGTCCTGGGTAAAAAGAGAAGGAAGGTTTGGCAAATAATAAGAAACTTGATATAGGGAAATATGAGGTTTATTACTAAGAGTAAAGGTGGAAGAGAAGTAGGAGGAGCAAGCAAGAGAGAAGGCGAGAGAGGTCGGCCAAGGTAAAAGGGTGTCTAAACTGAAGTCGGCCGTGGCTTATATACACGCTGGCCGCCCTCACTCTGCCCAGTGCAGGTGGCGCCTAGTGGCCTTATTAATGTCCGTCTCTCTCTTGCTGATACACTACTCCCCCCTAAATGATGGAGCCGTAAATACAAAAATAGAAAATAAAAACATATGTACAAAATATTTTAGGACAGCGTACTATCCAATCCGCATAGTGCTAATTGAAGGTAACCCTTCTCGTAATACGTCCGTATCTTGTTTGTTAAGGATTTTTTTTTTTATTTGATTACCGCTGGGCTGGGATCGTCCTTTTGATCTTGTTTCCGTGCCGGCTGCTGGGTTAAGTCCTTAGTATTATCTTCTTTGAGGAGGTACGCTGGTTTCAATCTGTCCATCAATATTGTAATCTTCCTATCACCTTTCTGGTGATGGCGTCCTCTTACGAGAATATGAGAAGCAGTAAGCAGATCCTTTTGGACAAACGTTTTTCTATCTGCTGATCTTGGCCGAGCGGGCTTCAATTTAGCGAGGCCTTTTTTAATTCGCTGCAGTGAAGTGCACGGTTCGAAGGTGTTTGAAGAGTCCTGGAAGAGTTCACCAGGGAGGCAGAGTGGCTGTCCATATACTCGTCCACGTCCTCGCGGAGATTAGAGCATAGTCCTAATAAAACAGTAGGAAGGGTTTTGGTCCAATGCTCTGCGTCTAAGTGAGCCTTCAAATTAATGCAGCCTTCAAACTGCGATACCACCGTTCTATACAGCCGTTTGCCTGAGGGTGATAGGCCGTAGTCATCTTCTTGTCAATATCGAGCAGGGCTCTTAGGTGTCGGAAATGTCTGCCTCAAATTGTCTCCCCTGGTCGGATGTCAGTCGGACTGGTGTTCCATATCGAGCAATACAATTAGTATAGAATGCTTCGGCGACAGTTTCTGCCGTCATCTCAGCGATAGGAAGAGCTTCAGGTCAACGACTTGTGCGGTCTATCATTGTGAGGAAATAGTGCTTACCATCTATGTCCTACTATGTCTATGTGGACATAATGAAACCTTCCGGATGGTTTGAAGGTTCCCAGTGGAGTTTTAGTGTGCCTGATGACTTTGGATCGCTAAAACGGGATGCATGCCTTAACCCAATCTCCTATGCCTTTGTTTAGAGATGGCCGAAAATAACGCTGTGCTATATGTTTCCTGCTGGCGCGTATTCCGGGATTGCTTTGTCCATGCAGACGTTGGAAAATTTGTTTCCCCCGGTCGGATGTCAGTCGGACTGGTGTTCCATATCGAGCAGTACAATTAGTATTGTAAATCCTAAAGTCCGGTGGTACGTAAGGTCGTGCTCTCCTAGTTGAAGTTTCACATAGGATGCGGTTTTCCAGTCCAGGAATATTCAGAAGCTTGAGGTTTAGACTAGGGTTAGACTTTAGTTTGTGGACTCTAGGGTCCTGCTTCTGAGCTAATCCTAGCGCATAGAGATAATCAGGTACTCGTATCTCTTCCAGCCCTGAGAGTGCATCGGCAACGATGTTTTCTTTCCCTGATGTCTATGTCCATGGAGAATTGGCTGATGAAGTGTAGTTGCCATATTCTGCGGGGTGATTCCGACTCTGGTTTCTGGAAAAAGGCGTGCATAAGCGGCTTGTGGTCTGTCACTATTGTGAACTGCAATCCTTCTCCTGCACTTAACCGTAACAAGTCAACTTGTTTCAACTCTCCTCGACCTCTGTTTCATCTCACCTCGGTATGAGGGGAGTTGAACATGTGATTTTTGAGAAGTATTAAGGTCTGTAAAATAAAAATGATGATATAATTTTAAGGTATTTATTAAACTTTTGAAGTACAAAACAAACTTTTTTATTAATGTTTTGTGCAGATATATCAGTTAAGTAGGTAACTACAGGTCTAATAAAAATAATCAACTCCTAAAGTAGTTAAAAGTACCATAACGTCCTATTCGTAACATTAATTAAAATAACAGTGAGATAAACAAATGGTTTTAAATTATAAATCTTTGAAATAAAATAATTATTAACTTTTAGCCGTTTTTTAAGTATTAAAATCAGTTTTGATCAATATTTCTTCAAATATTTATGTTACAATAATCTCACTAATGTCAAAAATAAAAATATTAAGATAATAAAAAGGATCAATCTGACAAGCAGTAGCGGCAAACATAAAGTTCCCCACCAGTGCAAGTTTCATGAACCCCGTTGTTGTATTCCAGACATTGCACCAATTTTTATTTGGCTCTGCTATTTGAAAATGGCTCTAAAACAAAGACAAAAGGATTCTTCTTCTTCTGCAGAGTAGGTGCTATAGTAACCGATGTTCCTCTCTCTGCGGAAAACATGCCACTCACTTGTTTTTGTCCTCGTCGGGCAAAACGAGGTGAGCTGAAACAGCCTGTTTCAAATCTCCTGGGTACGAAAAAACCTCCCAATTTTTAATCAATCCACAATCAAGAAGCAACTACACAGAAATCAATTGTACCAAACATACATAATAAATCTTTAGTTAATGAGCTTTCGAAACATATACTTATAACTTAAGCTAAAATACAAAACCCTTATGAAAATATAGGCATCATAAAAAATATTCGCATTTTAGAACGTTTCAGGCTATGGATAATAAGCTTGATATACTTAGAACGCAAAGTGTAAATGAACTGACAAATTCTGTACAATTTCATGCCAAATATATCAAATTACAAAGATATGGTTGGGTAAAATAGTTTTCCTCAATAATGGGTTTTTTATGTATATATTTTTTTTAGGTACAAGAATGCAATGTTTAGTTATGATGGTAATATTTTAATATTTTAGCTTATTTTTAACTCGATATTTTATTACAACTTTTAATGTCTTGTTGAAATTTTAATATTTTAATTTGTACTAGCTGTACATCCCGTTTTCACCCAGGGAATTAAATTTTTTTTAATAAACGTATAAAGAACAATTCTATAAACAAAAAATGCAACAAAAATAGACTAATAGATTATTATTCTAAAGCTTTAGGATATACTATATTTTTAGTTTTACCCTCTGGGGAATATATAATTAGGTCTTTAGATGTACCTATTCTAGAGCATGCAACCTAAAGCTGACGATGAGAAAAAAATGGAGATTCCAAATTGATACCAGCTACCCTCAGTGATTGCCCTTTTTTTTTTTTTTTTTTTTTTTTTTTTTTTTTTTTTTTTTTTTTTTTTTTTTTTTTTTTTTTTTTTTGTGGCTATGTGCACTGCGACCTCCTGGGTCTATTGTGCGCCTAACTTGTCTGAGTTCTAAATTGCTATGTTTAGAGCCTCAGTGAATTTTAGCAAACTTGTTGGGTTGACCAGTTCATTGGTGCTTGGGTCAGGTAGGTTTACCTCGCCAAAGATGCTGAATCTTAGCCTAACAAGTCGTTCAGACCAGCTTATAATGTGATAAGCTGTCTCATCCTCCTTGCCACAGAATCTGCAGATTGGTGAGTCTGCGAGTTTGAGCCTGTGCATATGTTTGTTGAGTTTACAGTGTCCTGTATAGATCGCTGTAATTTTTTTGAGTGCTTTCCTGTCCAAGTTCAGTAGAATGTCACTTCTTTTGGCAGAGTAGCCTTTTAAGAAGAATTTGGAGTGATACTGTGTTTTGTCATTCCAATTCCGTTTTTTAATTGCACCATAGATTTCCCCTATCCTTCTTTTGTCATAGCTTAGGCTTATGCCAATTACCGGTTCTGGGGTTATGGGTCTTTTGGCTGAGCCTTTCTTTGCTAGGTCATCAGCTTTTTCATTGCCCTGGATTCCAGAATGTCCTGGCACCCATTCCACTCTAACTTTATTGCTTTTAGCTAATTTGTTGAGCGCAGTATTACAGGCTTTGACAATCTTTGAATTGACTGCATGATTTTTAATTGCTCCGATGGCTGCTTGGCTGTCAGTAAAAATGGTTATGTTTCTGTTTGTTATTTTTTCAGCCAGCAGTTCTGAAGCGCACTGATGGATTGCTAATACTTCAGATTGGAAGACTGTAGTATATTTCCCCAGTGAAATTGTTGTACCTTTATTGGGTTTGTCATCTCTCCAGATTCCCGCTCCAGATCCTGTCTTGGTTAGCGAGCCATCCGTGTAGCAGTTGATTCCTTTATATTTTTTATGTGGTTTCAACTTGTTTATTATAGCTTGATAATTAATATCCAGGAATTCACGACTTTGTAGATCAGAGTGCATTGATAGCACTTGATCGTTTTCAATCTTCCCGTATATCTCCCAGTGTCCCTCCCTAGAATTTGTTCTAAGGGAGTTATTTTGTTTAGCTATCCTGTAAAAGGATTTCATTGCTTGGGCCTCCACTTCTATCTGCAGTGGTGTTAAGTTTAGCATTACTTCCATTGCAGATGTTGGAGTGCTTTTCATTGCTCCTGTTATCATGAGGCATGCTAGCCTTTGTAGTTTGGTAAGCAGGATTTTATTTTTTCCGCTATCTGCTTTGTGCCACCAAAGCAGAGCTGAATATAGAATCATTGGTCTGATTGCAGTTAAGTACAACCAATAGACCATTTTTGGTTTTAATCCCCATTTCTTGCATATTGCTCTTTTGCAGGTCCATAGGCATTTTAGGGCTTTGTTAGTCGTTGTTTCAACGTGTTTGGCCCAATTGAGCTTATGATCCAGCATTACTCCCAGATGCTTTACTTCTTTGGAGGGTGTAAGCTGGTATTCATTTAGTTTGGGTAATTTTATGTTTATTTCTTTCTTTTGTGTAAAGATACATATGTTTATTTTTTGTGGGTTAATGTTTAACCCATTTTCTTTACACCAATTCTGTAAAATTTTTGTTGCTGTTATTAGTAGGTCAGAGAGTACGCTCTGATGTTTTCCTTCAATGAGGATTGCAAGATCATCTGCATACCCTAATTTAATTTCACTAGTAGAGAATCCACTACTAGGCACCACAGTAATGGTGAGATCACACCTCCTTGTGGGCATCCTCCCTTGGGTTTTATCCACAATTTGGCATGTCCCAATTCTGTTTGCAAGATCCTTTCCTCCAGCATTCTTTCTATCCATCTGGAGGAGATTTTGTCTATATTTCTTTCCCTTATAGCGTTCTTTATGACGTTATAAGGTATTTTATCAAATGCTCCTTCAATATCAACAAAGGTGCCTATTGTAATTTCTTTTTGGTTTAGGGATTTTTCATTCCTAGACACCAAGTTGTGCAAAGCTACCTCGCAGGATTTGCCTGCTTGGTATGCATATTGTTTTTCATGTATTGGATTTGTATCCGATATATTTTTCCTCACATGTCTATCAGTTATCTTCTCTAATGTCTTCATTAGGAATGATGACAGACATATGGGTCTAAATGCTTTGGGATCATCATATGATTCCTTACCTGGTTTTGGTATATACCTTACCTTGGATATTCTCCATTCAGTCGGTATATATCCTAGTGCTAAGCTTCCTCTTAAAAGTTTTAAGAGGTGTGGTCTTATGATGTTTATTCCTTTCTGTATCAGAGCAGGAAATATACCATCGGCAGCAGATTTGTACGGCTTCATATTGTTGATAGCCCATTCCAAGGCACTGCTGGTTACAATTTACTTTGCTTCCCTCCACATTATTTCTTCATTGTTTGATGTAGAGTATGTGGAGTTGTTGATTAAGGTATTATTTATTTCGCAGTTTGGGAACTGTATTTTTGCCATGGCTTCAAGGGTTTCCATTTCTTCCGTCGTGGATACCCCTTCTACCTTTAGCGTACCTAGATTTACTGGTTCAGTCTTGTTTAGTATTTTTTTGACACGGCTTACTTACTGAGGAATATCGCTCACCTCTGAGCAGAAATTCCTCCAAGCCTCTCTTTTAGCTCTTCTGATAGATTTGTGATATTTAGTGAGAGATTCCTTATAAATATCCCATCTGCCAGAGTTTTTTGCAGCATTGAACAATTTCCTTGTTTTTGTTCTAAGATTTTTTAATTCATTGTTCCACCATGGAACATTCCTGTTTGTTTTTTTTGTTTTTGGTTTATTGCTATGATGATAGGATTCCATCATTGCGTTTGTCAGTGTTGTGTTGAGACAGTCCAGTTGCCACTCATTGTGTACGTCTGTTGGGCAGTGTCTCATTATTTCAGTAAGTTTGGAGGAGTACATTTCCCAGTCAGTGTTTTTAGGATTTCTATACTCCTCATTGTAGTTTAGTTTGTCCGGTAGGTCAAATCGAATGTATTTGTGATCTGAGCATGTTTCCTCATTGGAGACATGCCAGTTTGTGATTTGCCTACTGAGTGTTTGTGATGCCAGTGTTATGTCTATTGCCTCCGTTCTTTGTTTATTGTGAAATGTGGGTCTGTTGCCACAGTTCAATATTTCAAGATCGTGTTTTATAATAAATTCAAGCAATTGCTCACCTCTTAAGTTGTTGTTACTGCTTCCCCAGATTTCATGATGGGAATTGCTATCTAGGGCAGCAACAATATTGTTTTCCTTGATTTCCCCCAGTATTTTCTCCATCATTGGGGTGGGATCCTTATCCTCATATGGTAGGTATCCCGCTATCAAGATAATTGAGTTGCCCTCTTTTGGGGTGTATTTCACTACTGCTGAGTCTCTGGAACAGAATTGCCAAAGAGGCAGCAGTTTTATTTGTGTTTTATATAGAATGCAGGCTCTGGGATTGTCCTTTGTGGATACTAAGCTGTATCCAGGAAGTTTCAATCCCTTGAGCTCGCCTTTTAATAGGTAAGGTTCTTGTATTAATATAATATCAATATTCTTACCTACGATATATTGATGCAGGACACCATTGGCTGCTATGCAATGATGGAGATTTATATGTAGCAATTTCATTATTTTTTTTTTTTTTTTTTTTGCTTTCTGGTGGCACCCTAGGTGGCAGCGGTGTCGGAGTCATCACTTCTCAACTGGCTTTCGCCAGGACTTTGGGTATAGCTCCTCCTCCCGTCGCCTCCCTAGGGGTTGCCTCTATGATTTTACCTTTTGCCTCCAGTGATGCTGTTGGTTCAGGTTCCTTTTTAGATTCAGCCTTGGCCTCCTCTTTAAATTCACCTACCTTTTCAGACATCACCGTTGTTGTGTCTGAGTGGCATTCCTTTGTATCGGCTGCCTCCTCAGTTACGTCCATTTTTTCCTCCTCTCCTTCAGCATCATTGATTGGGAGTTGTTCTTTGTGTGATCCTTTTAGGTGTCTGAAGGAGATCAGCTTCATCCCACAGCCTACCATCATGTCCCTGGTTTTGAGACATTCCAGGCTAGGCTCTGAGATTTTGAAGATGAAGAAAAAGCCCTTCTCCGACTCTTTTATATAGTGCAGTCTCCATGTTTTTATATCTGCTACTGCCTTATTTTGCACCCTTATTCTTTTAAGGAGTATTTCTTCAGATGGTGCTTTTCCTGGGATAAAAGCCCCAATCTTTACTACTTTTATGAGGTCCTTCGTGTCACAGACTCGGAGGAGCACGTCCCCCTTCATCTTTACATTTGGGATTATTTTCTTTAGCCACTGTACAGTGTGATCATCTAGGCATGAGACAATGCAGCCTCCTCTATTGAGACTTGCTCCGTTGAAGAGTGGCTGATCGTCGTTGTCCTCATCTATCTCATCTACCTTTTCGGTGATGCTATTTTGCAGCTCCTCACACTGCTCCCGGGTCAGCTGAGTGTGCGGGTAGTCCACACGGACCACCGCAACCAACTGCCCTCTTGCTGCAAGGGCGTAATTAGTTTGTCCTGTGATTTCTCTGGGTTTCTTAGCCACAGGTGCTGAGGTTCCCGGAGAAGATCTAGGTCTTTTACTGGTAGGATATGGTCCAGTGGGCTGCCTCTGAGGCCTCGCAGTTTGACCTGGCCTGGTTGGTTGCCCTCCTGTTCCCTGTCCTCGTCTATAGTAGTAACGTGGGGGTCCACCCCTGGGAGCCGCGGCTTTGTTTGCCGGGCCTTGAAGGGCCCTTGCATCCTTGGCCTGGCGCCTTTGGGATGGTTCCCCTTTGTCAGTATGTTGGCCCAGCTTTGGGGTACTTCCCTTGGTCGGGTCAACTTTGTATGCCGGGCCTGGTTTGGCCCTTGCATCCTGCGCCAGCCCTCCCTGGGTCGACCCCAAATCAGCTGGTGTATTGGCCAGGAGTTGGGCTTTCGCCTTCCTCCTGTTGCGCCTTTTTACGTTCTTGGTGGACCCCGTCGTGGCCGAGGCCTCCGACTGGTCCACACTTTGACGTGTGAGGCTATATTCAGTTCCTGTCTTTTTAGTCCATGGAGCCTGTGAAGCAGCAGCGTCATCATCCTAGTCTGTTGATGACTACTTTCAGTACTCCTGTACTTCGTCCGTCAGTGCTTCCAATCCAGGTTCAACTGAGGCTTCGTCCAGGGTGTCTGGGTATAGGCCTGATATGTTAAGTCCCGACTGGTTTGAGTCCTCGTCGGGTAAGTTAAGGTTTTCGTCTATGAAATAAGGTTCGTTTTGTTTTTCTGTCATGGTTTTAGTCCCACTCCACGTATGGCTATCCGCTGGGGTATACCCCCATCTCCTCGCTGTCAACGTTGAGAGTCCTGGAGTTCCGTCCAGGAGCCGGAATATATGCTTCCTTCACGGGGAAAGTCTCAACCCGCTCCGATACATGGGCACCAATACGTGTGCTTGCCAGGCGGGGTGCTCCACGGCACATGTAGGATGGAATCCACAGCCTCACCATCCCCATCCATGCCGCTTCACAGGCTCGTGTTAGTCGTGTTATTTTGTCTGTGTATTTGCTGTGGTACACAGTGCTTTTTTTGGTCCAGACTAGCCAGGTTCTGTGTAAAGCGGGTAACGCTTCACCTTATCTTTATACTTTCCAGAAAGATTCACCTAGTGGCTCTATTGAGCCGCCTAGGTGAACCCCGCCTCTGTCGTTCGCGAGTTATGAATAACTCCCCGGGGGGTACCACGTGGAGGTGACAGTAGGCGTTGATGGGGATTGGGTCTGCAGGGGAGCACTAAACAGTGAGTAGGGCACTATAGTTTAGTGCTCCCTCATGAAGTGAGTAAGACTCCCGCACTCGTCTAACGCTTCAGCTTTCCCTTTGCCCCACCCATCAACCCCCCAGTGATTGCCCTTTATTTATAGGCTTGACCCTTGAGCTTTATTTATAGGCATCGCAAATGCGACCCGAACTGGGCTGGGAATTGTACTCCTTTTGAAATCAAACGACATATCACTGGGGACAACGGGGATTCCGGGCATGGAAAGCCACAAGGGCAGAAGGGTATGAGCAAGGAGGTGATAGATTTCAATTAACCATATAAACAGTCCAAGTAGTTTCCATAAATCAATCAGGTGCCCAATATCAAAGAACAAAGAAGAAATCCAGTCACAAAAATCTGGTGCGTGCGCGCAACACACAACTTTCACTTACCAACTTACTTAGATTAGTAATTGACGTATTTCGCTAAATATCATTTCCCAAAGTCACACATTTTTCTACATTCATATCTTATTTTTGTTAATCGTTAAAGCCGTTTTTGAGTAAATAAAAAAAACCCGTGAAAATGATACAAAATTTATTAAGTAAACTCCCCCTCCCGTAGATCAATTTTGATGAAATTTTTACAGTCATATCTCGGGCATATAAGTACATCAAATACCAAGTTTGATCAAAATCATTAAAACCGTTTTTGAGTAAATAAATAAAACACGTGAAAATTATACAAAATTTAATAAGTAAAGTCCCCCCTCCGGTTGATCAATTGTGATGAAATGTTGGTTATCACATCTCTGGCATATAAATACATCAAATACCAAGTTTGATCAAAATCGTTAAAACCGTTTTTGAGTAAATAAAAAAAACATGTGAAAATGATACAAAATTTATTAAGTAAAGTCCCCCCTCCGGTTGATCAATTTTGATGAAATTTTTACAGTCATATTTCAGGCATATAAATAGATTAAATACTCAGTTTAATCAAAATCGTTAGAGCCGTTTTTGAGAAAATCGAAAAAAACTTAAAAAGTTATTAAATAAAGTACCCCCTCCCTTTGAGCGAATTTGATGAAATTTTTGCTGTCACATCGCGGGCTTATGCATACTCTAAATACCCAATTTCAGGTTCGCACGGTTTATAGTTTTTGAGCTAGTCTGTTCACACACACACACCCACACACACACACACACACACACACACACACACACACACACACACACACACACACACACACACATACCATTTCACGGGACTTGGTTATTTGGACTCAGGGGGCCCCAAAACGTGTATTTCCGTTGAAAACCGGAAGTCGAAATTTTTCACGATCGCTTATATTTGATATATAGGTAAGTGAAAGTAAAAAAACAATAAGAAAAGCGTGGGTCAAGGAAAGTTCGTTTGGATAGAAGAGAGAGCCCCAGGAGCGAGAAGCGAGTAGCGGGGAGACGCGCACTCGTCGGCCAATTACTCGAAAAGGATTCTTTCAGCCATAAAACGTCGACCACGGTCCGTTCCGGAGGAAGATGCCTTACCGGGTCTTGTTGGCCTCTTCAAAATCTCTAAAATGACACTTTTTTCGACTCAAAAGGTCGATTTCATAAAAACCTATTTCGTTTTTTATAACAATAAAGAATATACCCAGAGATTGGCTGAAGTTATGCAATTTCAATATGGACAGGTGTTCGCACCTGGTATGAAAGAACCACTGAGCGAAATATAGAGAATTTAGGACAAACGGTAACAAACATAATTTCATCCTTATTTACATAGATTATACCTGTATATCCATCCCGGTTTCACCCGGGGAATTTCATTTCTCTAATGAAACGGTCGATTTCGTAAAAAAACATTGTAAAGCGAGATTATTACGATTTTTATAACAATAAAGAATATCAGCTGAAGATCGGCTGAAGTTATGCAATTTTAATATGGACAGGTGTTCGCACCTGGTATGAAAGAACCACTGAGCGAAATTTGGAGAATTTAGGACAAACGCTATAGATTTTTATAAAAAACAAACAGAATTTCATCTTTATTTACATAGATTTTTATATTTGGTATTTCTAAAGATTTTTTATGCTGTATTGTATGTATGTGTTTTTATCGTTGTTTGAAAGTGTAAAAGAAATATAATGTAAAATGTTATATATTTCAACTCCATTTGTACAGGGTTGTACAATGTGTACAATGTGCGTGCGTAAAAGGCTCAAAAACGACTCCACGCACGATCATGTCTGTAATTTTAAGCCTCTCGCTACATGTAATTAGCCCATCTAATTAGCTCGGGGCGAGTTAACGAATGAAAAAAATTAGTTCGACATTTGGAAGCCAGGAGCGCTAGCTAAGCTCCATTCATAAAGGATATCGTTCGTGGGTCATTATCTGAAGATGCGTAGATTTCACTTGCTAAAATTTCATTATTTAAAAGTTATAATTTCGGGCCGAAAAAATTCATACGTACTCAGTGGTATATTACCTTCACTTTTTAAATAGTAGCCAGACAGGAGAACCTTTAATTGTTCTTTTAAAGAATTACAAAAACAATTTCAAAGTGAGGGAGTGAACGGTAGTGAAAAATGTGTTAAGGTAGTAGTGAACTTTGAAAAGTGAAAGCAAAAACGCGTATATTTTATTGAAATACAATCTTAAAAAACAATAGAAAAACAATAAAAACAATTTCAAATTCAAAAATATAAAATTCCAAACGCGAATAGCCAAAAGTAAGCTTGATTTTAGAGTTAGGTTAGGTTACAGTTACATACTTTTGGTCATAGTTTAGGAATCGTCACCTTTACATTCAAAAGCATTCTCAAAATCTTTTGAGAATTCAAAGAATAGAGGCATTCGGTCCCTCATTTAAGAAATTTTTGGAAAAAGTGAGGGAGTGAAGTTTTCAAAGTCTTTATTATTTTTTAATCACTGTAAGAAGATTAAAGTTGAAGAATATTGCAGAATCGAAAACTATGACCATTTTCCATCGAAAACAATAGTTGAGTGAAAAAATTACTTCGAAATTCACCAGTTTTTTTGAAGTGAGGGAGTGAAGTAGCTATTGACCACAGCGTAGATTTCCCTTAATAACCTAAATCTCACAGCGGAGGCAAGCGATCGCAGTCCTTGGTCGGCAGTCAAGACGATCCTAGGGTCTTCTCTGAACCGATTCTTTCCACCCCGGGCTTTGAGCTGTGTTCCTCTCAACGCTCAGACCATCCAACACTTGATGTGAGGGAGTGAAGTAAAAACGTCTGGACATACCTTTTTTATTTTATTTATTGCTATTGGTAACAACAAATGACACCGCTTATTTTTTCATGGAATCTTGAAGTAATTACTGACTTAACCGATTAATCAATTTAATCAAACACTCAATTGTTGAAAGAATACGAATTTTTAAAGTAGCTTGCCTGGGAGTCGGACAAGGTGAGGGAGTGAAAAAACAATTACTTTTAATTTTTTTTAACCAATTATAAATTTAGTTTGGAGCTAAAACATAGCCTCCATAGAACAACAAAAGGAGTGAAATACTAGGTTGTTACAAAAGTCCTTGTTCACAAAATTAATTTTATTCAAATGTGAGTACAAAATTTACAAATCAAATTTATTCTTCAAAATACAGGCCATCATTTTCAACTACTTTAACCCATCTTTCAGCCAAAAGTTGTATTTGATGTTGATACCACTCTGCAGTTTTCGAGGCAAAGAACTCCTCGCATCCAGATTTGACATCATCGAAGTTTTCGAAGCGCCGACCTTTCAAAAAATGCGCCATTGACCTGAAAAGTCCATAGTCAGACGGTGCGACGTCTGGGCTGTAAGGAGGGTGGGGCAAGACGCTAATCCCGTTCATTTCTGAAAATTTTTCTTTAACTAATCGTGAGCGATGAGCAGGGGCGTTGTCTTGCTGAAATAACGCTTGCTTCCTATTAATCAAAGCGGGGTATTTCACTTTTAAAACTTCATATACCCTATCGAGCTGTTCACAGTATAGCTCAGCGTTGATAGCCCTGCCCTCTGGAACCAGCTCGAAGTGATCTAGGACGACCTGATCTAGGTTCATCTTCAAGGCTTGTATTCCCAGAATTAAACCGCCTGAACCAAAATGCGGCCGTGTTTCGATGCACCACACTTTCCCCTTCCACTGCACAAATTTCCTCGGCTGAGGCCTTTGCACAAAAACCTTTTTTCCAATAATGCCTAAGAAGGCCGCGGATGACAAATTTTTTTTCCGACATTTCTAGTGAAATTTAATAAACTGAATGGAAGGCAGGGACAGTTGGCGTACATAGATAATTAGAGGATTAGTTAATGTAAACATTGACATAAGAATTGTATTCGTCAGAGATTAAATAAGGATTAAATTAGAGACCTCAATGTAAACAACTTGATATGCACAAGGACTTTTGTAACAACCTAGTAGTTCCTATGTTTTTCTATTAATTAGCTCTCATTTAAATGGTTGAAAATGGACCGGACGTACGATTTACACATTTTCAGATAATGACCCTCGTTAGTTCGGTTTGTTATGGTTTTAGTTTCAACTGTTCCCTTTAAATTACACGAGATTATGTTTAAATAATTATTTTTTATTTTTAAATAAGGTCATTACATCTCTGCAATGAATTGAATATAAACAAAACCAACTGGATTGCTAAGCAAATTAAGTTGCACATAAAAGGAAAGAATTGATCTAAACATTGCCTTTAATCAATATTTAATGTAAGAGTAAATTTACAAAAAAAAAAAAGAAAAATTGCTTATTAGTATGGTGAGCGAATAAAAACACTAGATAAAATAGATAACATGGATGAAATAGTGGTATAGATAAATGAATAAAAGATATAACCTAATGGAATACACATCGAAAATAAAGTGTTCATATAATATTTCTGTTTAGAAAATTTCTAAATTTTCAACTGAATTCGAAGAAGGAGAAGTTACTCAACTTGATAAGGATGTGTCTCTTTTTTTATTTTGTAATATATAGAAATTCCGTAACTGTATGACAGGAATATCAAATTATAACGGTTTAATGAAATGTGTATATACAAAATAAAAAGATCTTATTTTACAAAGAGAAATTTTATTTAAATGGCTTTCCTTAATATTATAAAATATTAAAATTGAAGTCATTCTGTCAACTCAAAGGCTCATGTTATACAATTCATTACTCAAACAAAAATCGAATATTTTTGTTACAAATATACGCCGAATAACAAAATGAAAAAATGAAAATAATAATTATAACTTTTTAATAAAATTTATTGAAATTACATATACATTTACAGCAAATACATTTAGTAAAAGTGATAATAATAAGAAAAGAATATATCATGAACAAGCTTAAGAGAAGCTAACCATTGGTAACACTTAACTAATACACTTAACAGAGAAGGTCCCAAGGCCATCTTCTTAAATATTTAAGACCACGTATAATCAGAAATAACTGGAGTTCAGATTTTCATGTATATTATTTAACAAATCTGTGGCTAAATGTGAGTAATATTTTATAAAATAATCACAAAACAATGAGAAAGAAAATTAAGTCAAGAAAGTTTACAAATAGGCGTGCGTTCACTTCATCAAAATATATTAGTTTTTCAATAAATTTATTAGATTATAGGAGAAATCATGAATTTAAAAATAATAACTTGCATTATTTGTCCCGTGGTTGGCAGAGTAATTATCGCCTGCAAAATATGAATTTTTAACCTAAAATTTGTAGATAATTTAAGGTAAAAAAACAGTTGATAAACAGTTTTCGGCAGTTTTTTTAGCATCGTACAGCCGCAAAACATTTTTTTCAAGTATAATCTAATATAACTTTTTATCTGTTAACTGCATCGTTATGAGAATGGTCTCAATGGAATCAGAAAATATAGAACATAAAAAAACGGTACATATGAGGTCATATTTGCTGCCAAAATAATTTTTCTTAATCGAGAAAAGGAATGAATACGCATTAAGAGAACCACATTATTAGGGTCTCTTATACCCAAACCATATATGGGCGGACTCTGACGTTTCGAAACTTACCACTAATAAGTTTCAGGGTGATACAAATTTTGATCCATGATTACTTTCGATCTATTTTTCTGTAAAGTTGTTCTTTCATTCCACCTATCCCACAACTAACTCCCTGAGCGAAGCCGGGCACCACAGCTAGTAAATAAATAAGGTGAAAGGTATAATCAAGTAGGATATACTAAATAATGTTAAAAGAATCAATCAAATGAGGAACTCAAGAGAATATTGCCCAAATCATTCACAATTATTTATGTTTTATTTAAATAGTATTGCTAAAATTTCAGAGAGAATTGGTTTGCACGTTGCTAGGCCTTTCAAATATGGATGTTTTTTATGGAAACTTAAAGAGTAAAGTTAGTGAAAAGATAGGAGAGGAAAATCTGGAAGCTATAGAAAATATGGGACTTCTCAGTGATACATTAATAAACAAAATGGATAGTCCACTAGACACTCTATCATGCTATCTTGCTGAAAAATTAGCACTTGGTAAGTAATTAATATGTCATCATTAAATATGTTTATAAAAGTTGTTTATAATAGAGATTAATTAAATTCTTTTAAAAAATATTCTTCACATACACTGATTTTTCTTTACACAATTTGAAAAATCGAATAATAAAATAAAAATAAAATTTTTGCTACTTTTATCAATAAAATAAATGAATCTGGTGCGGTAGACCCACCTCCAACAGCCAAGTTCAATGGACGGTTGAGCATATTCAAACTATACCACATTAACAACGCTTTTATTTAGCAATGGTTTATTTAATTGAAAATTAATTATATATAAACATTTTATTGCGATTTGAAACGGTATGTTACACGCCTAGTTTAACATACCACGCCTATACGAACAGATCTACGAGGTGAAGGGTGCTCCTTGGAATTCCGTTCTGTTGTGGTTGGCTGTGGTGAAGACGAAACAATGGAGTTTCGTTCACATTGCTCTTCCCCAGCGACTAATGTTATATCAGGTAAAATATGTGAATTTACATTAATCAAGATTAACTCTTTGCTGCCCACCAACATCATTGTTTGTTTTTTAACTAAAATATATTTAGGGGCTGTGTTGAGGGATATAATTATTTAGTATTGAATAATCATTTAAATGTGTTTTGTTAATATATTATATTGTTAATAAATGCTTATGGCAACACTGATGAATAGGGTTTGCGATAGTGATGGGCAAAACTGTTAATTTTGAAAAACAGTTGCAACTGTTTCTGCTACTTTCATTAAACAGTTTAAAAAAAACAGATATAACTGTTTAAAATAATACTATATGGGAAAAAAGAAAAAAACTAGTCCCACTTCGCATTCCAGCATTCTTTTGAATTATGTTTTAATTATTGAAATATCTAACAAGTTCGATTGACAATTTCTCACAAAACATTTAATATAAAATAAATCTTTATGTAAAATAATTAAACAGCACTAAAAATAAATACTAAATCAAAACTTGTAATAGGCATTAATTGATTTTTTGTTTATAAAATTATGGTTTAATTGAATAAGTAATCTGGAGAAAAATAATTTAATAATTAAAAAAATTAAGAGCCACATAACTCAGAGTAGCAGATTTGCGAATGAAATAAACAGATACAGCACGGGCGCAAGCTGTTTAATAAACAGTTTCACTGAAACAGTTTCGAGAAGCAGGCAGAATTAGCAGGTTAGCAGGCTGTTTCATTAAACAGCCTGTTAACCGAAACAGATACGTGAAACAGTGGCATTGAAAAAGAAACAGTTTCATAAACTGTTTCGGTCAACAGGCTGTTAACCTGTTGATTCTCGCAACAGCCTGTTAACCGAAACAGATACGTGAAACAGTGGCCTTGAAAAAGAAACAGTTTCATAAACTGTTTCGGTCAACAGCCTGTTAACCTGCTAATTCTGCCTGCTTCTCGAAACTGTTTATTAAACAGGTCACGCCCGCGCTATTGCAAGCTAATTGTTTGTGTTTAATTTTTATTATTATTTACCTTTTTTTTTCTCACTAAACTGTTGTATCTGTTTATTTTTTTCCGAAACAGTTAACTGTTTCTGTTTAATGAAATTAACTGTTTCAAATAAACAGATTGCTACTAAACAACACACCACTAGTTTGCGAGGGAGACGTAGCTTTTATGCACTCTGCCATGATGCTTTGTCTTGTTGTATAACTGTGTGTAATAAAGAGTTGTTTAACATCATCTTAGGTTGATTTTACAAAACCCAGAACTTTTAACAGGTTATGGGCCCAGTAAGTTGCCTTCTCTTTTTAGTCGAAGTTTATTAGAAAGTGTTTATTAGTGAACAATTGGTGCCCCGTGGTGTTTAACCTAAACTTCGTATTTTTTTGGTCATTTTCATTCTGATATTTTCTCTGTTATGATGGAAGCATCTTTAATGCTCAAAGGATCCTCAAATTGGGAGGTGTGGAAATTCAGAACTTCTATTCTCCTAAAATCGAAAAATTGTTTTGATGTTTGTGAAAAAAATCTAAAACCTAAGACAGAGGACACTGCTAAAGGTTTTAATGAGTGGGAAGTTAAAGATAGATTGGCTCAGGAATTAATTACTTCTAGAATTGAAGAAAGTCAATTAAGATACTTACTTTCTTGTAAATCAGCTTATGAAATTTGGAATAAGTTACTGACTGTGTTTGACAGGAAGTCTGATATAAGTCTACATGTTCTTCAGGAACAATTCTTCTCTTATAAATATGAAAATAGTTGGGGTATATCTTACCACATCTCTAGACTAGAAGATTTGACAGGTAAAATTAAAATGCTAGGCGAAGATATCTCAGATAAAATGTTAATGACGAAGATTTTAATGTCATTTTAATTTACGCTGGGACCCGAGAAGTTTAAGAAGCACAGGTCCAAATTGGTTTCATCAGCAGGTGTTACATAAAATTGAAGAAATAATTAAATTGTTTTGTTTTGTGTTTGTATAATCATTTGTTGTTTGTTCACTGTTTATTGTAATGTTCATTTTCTGTAACTGTTAAATAATTAAGGGGGGATGTTGAGGGATATAATTATTTAGTATTGAATAATCATTTAAATGTGTTTTGTTAATATATTATATTGTTAATAAATGCTTATGGCAACACTTATGAATAGGGTTTGCGAGGGAGACGTAGCTTTTAGGCACTCTGCCATGATGCTTTGTCTTGTTGTATAACTGTGTGTAATAAAGAGTTGTTTAACACATCTTATGTTGATTGGGCCGGAGATAGCCGAGCGTGTTGGAGCGCGGCCCGCTTTATCACGCTCGAGCCGAACGGTGGCGGTTCGAATCCGCCCTGGGATGGTTGACTTTTATTTCGTGGAGGCCCCACGGAATAAAATCTCGACCTACCCACCATGGTTAGGATAGGTTGGTTACACCTGTAGAGTAACCCCCCGTATGCCACACATGGCCAGGAAGGGGTACCGAATAAAAAAAAAAATCTTATGTTGATTTTACAAAACCCAGAACTTTTAACAGGCTGGACTAAAAATGATTTTAAACCATGTAAAAATAAAGATATTTTGGCATAAATCAAAATAAAATTCCCTCTGATGGGTACAATGAAAATTTAACTTCTAAATATTGGTTTACAATAATAAATTTCTCTTAAAATTAAATAACATTTTTAGGCTTTGTAACATGGCGTGTGTATGTTAAACTAGGCTTTGTTCAATAACATGTAGTGTCCGGGTACTCATTAAATTAATTATCAATTGGTTTTATGATGAACGGACCAAATATAGGCGGTTCCTAGTTGCGTATCCATAAGATGGAACCACCTACCTGCTACATCTAAAGGTCTGGCCACACATGTCCGCACCGGATCCGCACCGTAGCAATAATACAGGTTATGTTCAGAATATTTTTAATTTTACTTACATATTACCTTTAGTTATGCCTAAAGTTCAAGTCACACATGTCAGACACAGGCCACTTTAGGCATAACTAAAGGTAATATGTAAGTTAAATTAAAAATATTCTGAACGTAACCTGTATTATTGCTACGGTGCGGATCCGGTGCGGACATGTGTGGCCAGACCCTAATGCGGACCTCCCCCCCCGCCTCCTTTCATTAATAGTACAGGAGCCAGATGCAAAAAATCTCACCCATAGAGCATACACCTACAAACTTCTGCATAGTTAGAAACAACAGAGTTTAGTGCAAAACCGACCGTCTGGCAGCGATAAAATTCTTAATGACTTAAAAATTAATTTGAATAATTAATTTTTTCACAAAAATTCACCCATAAAACATACGGCTGGAAGATGGCTTAATCGTTAGGTTTTTATTTCTATAGAAAGGGAAAAATCGTCTGGCAGCGATAAAACTCTTACTAGTGCCTGCCAGACGCGCGCGTTCGGTCCGCGAGAATCACAAAAACTAACTCATAAAACATACGATTCATTCTTGTGCTGATCGATTCAAAAAGGCTAAATACGAAATCCAGTCGTCTGGCTAGTTAAAAATTCTTACTAATACCCGCCAGACGCGTTTATAAGAAATAAAATCGTTCCGATCCAGGTGAACATTTTCGTTATTTTTCCATTTAATTTTATTTATCCTTTTTTCTAAATGTTTTTAGGAATTATTTTTAGGGTTGTAACATTTATATTTAGCAATATAATTATTATAATTATATTATTATTAATTATAATTACTACTATCGATGCTTATTATTTATATTATATCGGAGTTTAAAAGCAGCGAATGCAAACTACCAAGCATTATTTCTTGGGACGGAGTTATTGTCCAGTCGATGTATTTTTTTTTGCGCCAAAATAACTTCCTGTATGATCATTGATTAGTCAATGTGAATATATAAATATAATGTTTTAAGCAAATTCTTTGTAGTATTTACGTCACTTTTTAAGATTTCATTTTTTGTTAATTCACCTTATTTATGTAGAATTTATATTTAAAGTGTTAAATTAGAAGAAAGTCGAAATAAATATTCGCCATCAATCGTAGACAACACAAATGTATGAAAATTGAGGGGTCCAAATTTTTAAAGAGCAGCCTGCATTGCACTCTTTTTCTTCTCAAGATATCCAGGACCTCTTTGCTTATAATCCTATTAACCCAAAAGCTGATCAAGAACATGATGACCAATTTGGTGAAGAAGTTTTCGAATATTTATTTTGACATTCATTTCTTTGCGATTTCGTTTTATTTCAATCTGTATGTGAAAGGAGTGCAATTTTTTAATTTTAATTTGTTTATATTTTGATGATCTATGAAAATCGCTTCGTATACACTAAATATATGTACTTTTATTTTCCTAGCAATTCCTAAAAATATATTGGTTTAGTATTTTTTCTGTCCTGTTAAATATGCAACCGAAAGAAATCGTGAAATGCAGGCTGCGCTTCAGAAATTTGGACCCCTCCACACATTTTAGTTGATTACGATTGATGGCGAATGTTTATTTTTAATTTCTTCTAATTTCATTTCTTTATCCATTTGTGATATCCATTTTTTTTAAATATTTTAAATGTTCATATTTTGGTATTTTACAAAAAACTCGTAGGTTATATAGAAAATATATGCGGTTTGTTTGTATTTTCTAACAACATTTATTGTTTTATTTCGGTTGTTGGTATTTTATAATGAGGTTTGCGTAATAATAAGGTGAATGATTCCGGTTTTTCATATTTCGTAATAAAATAGTTTTTTTTGTTTTTTAATATTTTTGGAACAATATTTTTTTTTATGGCAGAATGAAAATTTTTTCATTAAATCTACTCAAAGAAGTACTTATAATTAAACACTTTAAACATTAATTCTACATAAATGAGGTGAATCAATAAAAAATAAACTTTTCAAAGGTGACGTAAATACTACAAAGAATTTGCTAACAGCATTATATTTATAAATTCACATTGACTAATCAATGATCATACAGGAAGTTATTTTGGGGCAAAAAAAAATACATCGACTGAACAATAACTCCTCTTCGTCCCAAGAAATTATGCTTGGTAGTATGCATTTGCTGCTTTTAAACTCCGATATAAATAATTATCATTAATAGTAATCGATTCAAATTAATTTTTAAGGCATTAGTAAGAGTTTTATATCTGCCAGACGGTCGGTTTTGCACTTAACTCTGTTGTTTCTATCTATGCTGAAATTTGTAGGTTTATGTTCTATCTTTATGTTATTTTTTGCATTGGGCTCCCATACTATAATGAACCTTCCTAAATAACCTGTTCAAGTCCTTGTTTAACCTGAGTGTTAAATATAGTCTCTAAATTAATATTTATTTTTATTGATATATTTCCCTATATGCTAAATTGAATTGAAAGTACCCAGTATAATAGACTTCTAATTAGACATGAGGAGGTATATTATTAATTTTGTAAGAAAAATAACCATTATATTCTAGGTGAAGCAGATAGAGATGTGATTGTAATGAGGCATGATATAGGTATTATGTGGCCAGGTGGAAATAGAGAAAACAGAGGAATAACTTTAGTTGAATATGGCGAAGTGAAAGGACACACAGCTATGTCCCGTATGGTCGGACTACCAGCGGCCATTGCTGCAAAAATGGTTCTGGATGGTAATTTTTGCTTATAATTAATGTTTATTTACGTTTTTAGTAATAGTCTATTATAATATAATCTTAATGTATCATTGATAAATTCTTAATATTTGTTAGCGTCGGGCAATCCCTATTCCCAAACAGGGGGAAGTGTGCCCTCCGCTATTAGTTGTTAAGTTTGTAAAGGAATTAGTTCAGTGATCAACTCATTAAACACAATAAAATTATTACATTTATGGTTTAACATACAGCTTGCTAAGTACATTTATTTATAGATTAACTTGCTGATTTGTGCAGTGTCCTGGGCCCAAGTGTAGATGAAGGTTCATTTTTATGTCTCTGGCCACCTACGACTCCCTGTCTTAGCTGCACATTGCTTTAGTGTGTTTCTAATGGGGCCTAAGATCCACTCTTCTTAGGGCTGGTGATGGTGCTGGCCCTATAGCTGCTGCTTACTTCATTACAGCTGTCCTACTACTAATTATTTGCCTACCTGACCATCAGGGGGCACTGAGCATAGAGCAGTGTTTAAAATCTCTTTACGAGTAGCTGCGAACAATATTCATGATAAATATTTGTTGAATATGTAAATCTATCCTAGGTATACTATGTATGAGCGATTCTAACTAAAAGAATAAAGCGCATCATTTATATTGCCTAGAAAAACTTTTCAAATTTTTACAACACTTATAAATCTTAAATCCGTGCGATTATGAATATTTCAAATCCAAAAGTAGCCAATTTTTTGTTATCTTATAAAGTATCTTTTTAGTTTTCATAAAAAGGACCTTTGTTTTTGTTTATATGGAGAAATTCACTGTCTCTGGTTATTCTTATAAATAAGAAATGGCTAAATATAAAATATTGAAAAAATAGAGAAACTGGAGAAAAAAAGAAAAATATTCCGACAATGTCCTGGTATTGTCATTGTTTAATTTGTTCAAAGGATATTTCATGCTTCAGACTTACCTAATGTCTATTAATCTTGGTGAGTATTGCTTGTTCACAGCATTTCTTTAATTTCTTTTCAGTTTCACCACAGAGTTCCAGGCATCGGTAGTTCATTCCTTTTGGTTTGTCCCCGTAAGTGAGTCAGCTCTGCCGGTGGGTTGCATTTTTGTACTCCTACTGATCACCCCACATTGCTGGAGGCTCACTCAATCAACTGGTGGCTCTATTCCGGCATCACATTTCCTTGTTCTCCTCTTCGTGATGCCACACTTCTTTCCCTCGGTGTTTTGTTTATTCGAATATTTTGCCTTGTTTATTGTCGTAGTAGCTGCTTCAGATGTCCAGTATTTAATTAATTCTATCCCCTCTCCTCAAATTGATGTAGTGCTTTATTCAATTTTTTCATTACGTTGTTTCACATCCCAGGCAAATATTTCTCTATAACCACAGTTGGGCAAAAATGTAATTGAATTAGAATTATGATTACGATAACAATGTAATTGTAATTCAACACATTTGAATTACGATTAAATTTTAATTGAATTATATTTTAGAAATACGATTAAAAAAATTTAATTGTAATCCAATTATAATTCAATTACAACATAATAGAATTACGATTTTTTATTTCGATCATCTGTTGTAATCTAATTACAGAGAGCTGGGGTTACGTTATTTGTTCCTAAAGATCTGTCTAATTATATACTGGCTGGGAAAAAATCTTACCTCGCTTGGTACTTCCTGTTGTTCGATTTCGAAATAAAATTGCACACGTGTTTGCGGTTGGCCATACACATTTTGACGAAATTTCAGTGGCGCAGCTAGTGGGACTGTGACAGTTTCTCACTCACAAAAAACTTTTCTGATTGGGATAAAAGTTTACTACCCTTTCCCTTGACCTGCATTTGTCCCTCTGTATGAATGTATGTCAGACTATCCGTCTGTGTCGCGCGATACAGGCCGCAATTTCGAATATATCGGCTTGAAATTTAGAACGAACATTTCTTGGACATCATAGATTCGCTGTAAAGTTTTTGACGATGGTCTAAATACGCAGCGTTTCAGCGCTGGCGTCGCACTGCGCCGACCAAAAAAGTCGTGTTGGGTATCGTTTACCAGAGGTTTCTACATGATAAATCGTATGGGGCTACTTTGGCACTTTTTTGATGACGCGCAGAGTCAGAGGTAGCTACTTTAGCTTCAAAGTAAATTGCCCATGTTACATACCAATCTTATTATTACTATTATTTATTTATTTTTTCACTACTTGAAGTCGATTTTGTTTCAGGGATTTCTGAAATATAGTGTAATGAAATACATATATTTAACGGAGAACTAATGATTAGTTTTTACCAAACCTATATCTTATCATTTTGTCTCCTTTTTTTATCATCTATTATTCAGGATCATAATGCAAATTTATTTAATATACTCCTATGAAATAGGTATTGATTAGCACCTAGGACTAAGGAATATCATTATTTCCTCACCAATAAGTTGGTACTCCAGGATATGAGGATACGAGGGTGTGAGGGTGTGTGCGTGTGTGAACAGACTAGCTTAGAAACTATAAACCTTACGAAACTGAAATTAGGTATTTGGTGTATGTATGTGACCGCTATGTGATAGCAAAAATTTCATCAAAATTGGCCAAACGGAGGGGGTACTTTACTTAATGAATTTTGTCCAAGTTTTACGTTTCTTTCGATTTTCTCAAAAACGGCTCTAATGATTTTAATTAAACTGGGATATTTGATATATGCCCGCGATGTGACAGTTAAAATTTCATCAAAATTTATCAATTGGAAGGGACACTTAAAACGAGTCGTAAAACGTTTATCACACAATTGAAAAATTTAGAGCACTTTAGAGAGCAAATACAAACAAGATATAAGCGGAATTTAAGATATTTTCCTATTAGCCTACCTCTAAATAGTCGAAAAATCGTATGAACCGTGAAACCCCATTCACCCGTTCACGATATATAAGCGGAAGAGCGGATGAAAAGTCGGAAAATGTGTCAGTATCATTTTCCTATTAGCTGCCCTCCAGTCTACATAGACAATCACCCAATACCACAAACAAATACAGTAACATACTTGGGACTTACTCTCGATCGAAGGATGACATGGGGCCCACACGTAAAGATGAAACGAAAAACGTTAAATTTCAGACTAAGACTATTGACTATGACTCCATCGTACATAGACGTTCAAAATTACCCCTCAGACAAAAACTAAACCTATACAGCTATTTAATAAAACCTATATGGACCTATGCTAGCCAAATTTTTGGACCCGCAAAAAAGACACATATTAACAAAATACAAACCTTTCAATCCCAATACTTAAGATTAATTACGAACTCACCACCCTATATTTCAAACGAGACCCTCCACAATGACTTAAGAGTTTCGACTGTGAAAAATCATATACGTATGAATTATAGACGGTTTTACGACAAACTACATGGACATACCAACAAATTTGTACAAGATATGGCAAGACGTGACATTCCTGACATACCTCGGCGAAGGCTGAAGAGGAGTTGGATGAGGGATCTCCTAGTCTGACAGAGTAAATCTTTTAAACGCCAGGAGGATGCACCACTGGGTGCTATCTCCCTCATGCCTACCAATGCCTTTTGTAATTATTTTAGTACATTTGCTTATTGTAATTGTACAGGTGCAAATAAATTGTTTAGTTAAAAAAAATTTTCCTATTAGCCTACATCTAAATAATCGGAAAATCGTTTGAACTGTGAAAATCTATTCACCCGTTCACGAGATATTAGTGATAAAGCGAATGAAAAATCGGAAAATTATCACTATCATTTTCCTATTAGCCTACCTCTAAATAGTCGAAAAATCGTTTAAACCGTCAGAATCCATTCACCCGTTCACGACTTATAAGCGTAAAAGCGAGTGAAATTCGGAACATTTGCACACTCATTTTCGTTTTCTCCCACATCTAAATAGTCGGAAAATCGTCTGAACTGTGAAAACCCATTAACCCGTTCACGATATATAAGCGAAAAAGCGGATGAAGAGTCGGAAAATGTGTCACTATCATTTTCCTATTAGGCTACATCTAAATAATCGGAAAATCGTTTAAACTGTGAAAATCCATTCACCCGTTCACGAGATATTAGTGATAAAGCGAATGAAAAGTCGGAAAATTAGCTCTATCATTTTCCTATTAGCCTACCTCTAAATAGCAGGAAAATCGTTTAAATCGTGAGAATCCATTCACCCGTTCACGACGTATAAGCGGAAAAGCGAGTGCAATCCGGAAAATTTGTCACACTCATTTTCGTTTTAGCCTACCTATTTATATTAGGTGATAGTATTAGTTTTAATTTTAGTTGAATAATCCAATTATAATTCAATTACTTCAGGGATTACAAAGTAATTCGTAATTGATGTTATAATTCAATTATTTTAATTCATGGCGATTTTAATTCAATTACAGTAATTGGATTACGCCCAACTCTGTCTATAACATCTTTAATTAGTATTGTGGGTGATCAAATGTTAACATTTTCTTTATTGGCCTTTGCACTTGCTTCCCTTCTCCGCTACCTCTCCCAATTGGGGCAGGGTTTTAGTTCATATACTTTTCTTCAAAATATCAATTCCATAGATGCTCAGGAATATAAAACAAGAGCTCAGCACATCGAGCGAAGCCTCCACGAATGCAAACGGAACATCATTGCTATCAAAGACATTCCAGTTTCTGCCTCTCATGAGGATATAGACTACTATGAGGCCCATTTCGAGTCTGCCCAAGGATTTTGGCATAAGTTTTTGGAGTCCGACGCTGAAAGGGAGGAATTAGCAATTATGCAGGAAAGGATGACTTCCCTACTAATGCCTGGGCAGCTATCTATGATTCGCTGCATCAGACAATCATCAAGACTGATGGAAGGTTGCATAATCTTCGAAGAAAATTTCAGACATCATAGCATAACAATGAATCTCCATCCTCCATAAACCATGCCACGCTGAACTCTACATCCAGTTCATGCCGTCCTCACCTGCCTGAGATCCCAATTCCTTCTTTCAACGGTGACATGCTCAAGTGGAGCTGCTTCAGAGACACTTTTGTTTCCCTGATCCATGAGGATCCAACTCTGTCAAGCGTTCATAAGTTCCACTACCTCATAGGTGCACTAAAAGGGGAAGCTGCCTCTCTTGTCAAATTTTCCTGTTGATGCCGGATCCTAGGCACAGGCTTGGGCTAAAGTCAATGACACCTATCAATGACAACCCTCGTGTCTCTGCCAGTTTACTGGTACAGCGCATCCTGGACTGCAGCACTGCCTTATGTCGAAGAGAAGTTCAGAGGTGTGATTTATTTCTGACTGGTGTAGCTGACTCTGTAGAGGCTTTCGGAGCCATCCACCTAGAAAATCCAGCTTTATTTCTTCTGGCTTCACTGGCACTCAGAGCCCTGGATCCTGTTACCAGATGCCACTTCGAGCTCAGCCTCGGTTCCACATCAGACTTGCCTACTGTGGACAAGAACCTCAACTTTGTGAGGCACAGGAAATTGGCCTTAAACATGTCCCTGGATTTAGGAGTTAAAACGTCTTCTCCATCGAAGAGCTTTTCATCCAAGCTTCATTCTGGAGTTTCATTCCACGTTACTGCCTCATCCTTTAGTGGTTCCTCCAATCAATCCAACGCTCGCAAGTCCTTTTCACCACAGTCTCATCAAGGCTTACTGAAGAAACGGCAAAATGCTTCCACCAATGCCTTCAATTCAACATGTGCTAACTGCAAGGTCTCCTCTTCAAGAAAAGGTCAGACTGGTGAAACAACGCAAACTTTGTTTAATTGTTTGAGTAGAGGCCATCAAGTTTCATCATGCAACTCAAGGTTCCGCTGCCGAGAGTGTGGAAAGAAGGACCACAGCCTCATTCATGGTGGTCTAGAGAGTGACCGAGTTTCTGCGGATCAAAGTAAAGACCTTCCTACCTCAACCTCAACCTAAAACCTTCATCACATTGGGTACTGAGATGTCTGTTCCATCAAGTGACACCACGGTTCTTCTGCCTACTGTTTAGTTGCTCGTCAAAGGTCCCAGAGGAAAGATTCATGCAGCTCGCGCACTGCTCGATACTGGAAGCCAACGCACTTACATTTCAGCGTCGCTGCCCCTGAAGATCGGAGCAAAGGTACAGCCATATGCTCACTGCTGCATCACTCCTCGCAGTAGGGAAAAAGAGTTCAATGTAGCCCCGATCGTTGTAGATCGAATCATTTCTGCACTGCCAAGCCTAAACCTTCCTCAAGCGATTGTCCACAAGCTTTGGAATGATTCTCTAGCCGATCAGCAGTTTCACACGCCAACCCCTATTGACGTTCTTATAGGTCAGGACTTGTATGATCACCTCATCAACGGATTGCCTTATCCCACTGGAGTCTCTGATCTTTCATTTATTCCCACCATCTTTAATTTAGCCATCGCTGGAGAGTTTCAGCACATGTCTTCCGCAGATCCGATGTTCTCACTCGTAATTGACTGCCAATCCACCCTGCAGTCCAAATCAAAGGCATTTTGGGAGCTCGAGGAACCCTCCCGTCGTCAGAAGTCACCCCGAAGATGTTCATTGTGAGTAACATTTTTTTAAGGACTCGCTCAAGGACGGCAGAGTTCGCCTGTCATTTAAGTCCGGTCTTCCGGAACTAGGCACCAACAAGGAAGTCATTTTCCGTCTTTCTATGCATTAGAGGCCAAGTTCCGCAAGGATAGCTCGTTCTCCGAACGGTACCACGACTTCATGAAAGAATATGCCGAGCTAGGACACATGTCTCCTACAAGCGACCTTGTACCGTACCGCATTCCTCACCATGGTGTCTGGCAGAAAAATCCTCAAGGACGCAAACTGCGGGTGGTGTTTGATGCCTCTTGCCCGACCAGCGGCAAAAGCCTAAACGACGTCCTGTGCGCGGGTCCTAAGCTACAGGAGGATATCTGCATGATACTTATACGGCTCCGTCTCAACGCTGTCGCAATATGCGCCGACCTCGTAAAAATGTATCGGCAGGTTCTCATTCATCCTTGCGACAGGCGTTACCAGCATATACTGTGGCGAGAAGATTCGTCATCTGAATTCAGGAGATGGAGCTGAATACGGTTACCTATGGGATAAAGTCAAGCGCTTTCCATGCCCTATGGAGTTATTCGCCAGCTAGTGTCTGACGAAGGAGTGCTGTTCCCTCTAGCAGCTGCGAAAATCCCGCGAAACATGTACGTGGATGACATCGTCAGTGGTGCCGAGTCCACATAAGAAGCCTCATGTCTGGTAGAGGAGCTAATGGCATTATTCGCCAAAGGAGGCTTTTCCCTTAGTAAATTGGACATCTAACGTACCCGAACTTCTGCCTTCATCCTCATACAACGAAAACGTAAGCATGACGTACATCACACCATCCACGGATACCTTTGTCAAAATATTGGGGTTTTTCTGGAACCCTTCATCAGACGCCTTTTCGTACACAACTCAAACTCCATCGTCTGAGGGAGTCACCTAGAGGATTATGCTCTCCGCTATAGCCCGCATATTCGACCCTTTGGGATTATTGGCACCCGTTACCTTTGCCGCCAAGTCACTTATTCAGGAGGTATGGAAGCGAAAACTTGACTGGGACGACTGCCTTCCTGAAGACCTTAAGTTAGCCTGGGACCTATTAATCTCCGATTGGTCAACCCTTTCCACGATTTCCATTCCCCAGTACGTTTCAGATGTTCTTTCCAACTCATCAGATTTTGCAACGCTTCATCAAAGGGCTATGCTGCCGCATTGCATCTGCGCTCCGAACTATCATCCGGTAGAGTCAAAGTGTCATTGATTAAAGCGAAATCTAAGGTCGCTCCCATAAAATTTCACTCGCCTAGCACTTTGTGGGGCTCTTTTGCTTGCCCGCCTTATAAACCAGCATCGTTCCATTAGTGTTAATGGCTCGAATTTCATATTTTAATACTTAGCTTCCGTCTCCCTTTCACCTTGACCTACCTCTCGCCTTCTCTCTTGCTTGCTCCTTCTACTCCTCTTGTACTCTTAGTAATAAACCTCATATTTCCTTATATATATTTTCTTATTATTTGCCAAACCTTCCGTCACTTTTTACCCGTGACGAGCCTACTGACGTCCGAGACATACGTCACCAGTAATCTCCGAGGTAACTCTCCTTTATCGCCTATGGCGGGTCTAGCAGCGATTGAGTCGTTAGACCGTGACTCACAGTTACCCCCAAGGCACTCTCCTCCTGCAACTCCCAAGACTACTCCTCTACAACGTATTACATATATACAATAACGTATATACAATTAACGTTATCTATCTTATTCATAAAATTAAATTTTTATGTTTTGATAAGTAGTACTGTAAGAATATACAGCATGGTTAGAGGTTTCTCCTGCTTAGTTTAGGTTTTGATAACCTCTTTCAGGTAGAACCTTCTGATAAGATATCTCATCATCATATGTTATATTCTGAATTTAATTAATATATTTTATGACAAAAGATTAAGTATGATTAATCTTTTGTATTTATAATTATGATTGTACGAAAACCCTATTCCAATTATATTCTTTATTAGTTCCTTTTACATGTGTGTTATTTATATTTAATCTAGGCTGAAATGATCCAGTAAGTGCTTGTGAAGAGATCATTAATATTTACTATAGTCAAATACGAGATGCAAAAATATAACATTAACCCTACTAAATTGTTAACAAACAATTTTAAATTAAGCGTAAAGTTCTATTTTATATTTCCTGTTGGTTTTTAGATTAGACGAATCGTTTCTATCTTTATCAGTGAATTTTGATTTGACATTATTAAAAAGAATATGATATTTAATTAAGTCAACACATTATAGCTACTAAGCCACCGCAACGTGTGGCTAGGTCTGCTCGTTTTATATATAAATTTCAGATTCAAAGATATCAGTTTTCTGACGCCAGGTCGATAAAAAGAGAAATTATTCCAAAATGGTTGAGAATCGGACCATGGTCAATATTGACCAAGAGATGCATTAATTTAAATAGATGGCTGATCTGTAAATACATGGAAATGAATGACCACACATTTGCTGATTGCAATTTTTTAATTGAAAAAACCTCGAGAATATATTATAATAATTTGCATGTCTTATTAAATTAAAATTTTTCATTTTAGGTGAAATACAGGAAAAAGGCATGGTCTTACCATTTTCACCAGACATTTATAGACCAATTCTATCAAGACTTAGGGCAGAAGGTATTCAAGTTAAGGATATCACATATTAAATGCTATAAATTCATCATAGTTTCTGGAACCTGTGGTGTCGAGAGCCGCATGGCAGCTACTGATCCACCGCAACCTAGTCCACTTTACCAATTTATGATTATATTATTTAATGCCATGAATCCTGTAAATTATTACACTTAGTTTTCTAATTGTTGTTAAAGAGATGTTCCTGAATTTTTTATTTCCTCTCAAATTTACATTAATGAAAGGATGTAAAATTAATAAGATATCTCAACTTTTAATTTTAAGGTAGTAATACTATAAATAGAAGATTTATGTTAACATTTGTTTGTTCTTTTATGGCATCCTTAAAATAAAACACTCACCAGACAGTGATTAAATATTGGTTAACACAACTCAAATTATGTTATAATTCATTTGATTCTTAAATAAATACATATAAAATAAAACTTAAAATATATATTTTTCTTCTTGTACATATTTACATTTTAAAAATGATTGTTGATAAAACAATTGAAATTTATAAACACACAGAAGGAATTTTTCTATCTTTGTACAATAATAATTTACAAAATTTTTTATATATTTATATATACATAAAACAACAACAGTAGTTAGATAGGAGCCATTTCTTTAAAGTGTCCCACATCAAATTTAGTAACTGAAACAATAGAAATATAAAAATAATAAACAATAGATAATAATAAAAGCAAATTTAAATAAATTATCTGGTGCCTAAAACTAATAATATAGGTTGCCTATTCCTTCACTGTAGCTCACCACCAATTCATTGAAATCGATAATCTGACCAGTATTTTTCATTTTAAATATATAATTTTTTTTTTACATGTTCTCTGGTTTAAACTGTGTTCCTTTGTTTAGTTTTATAAATTAATTAATGCTATGATTCATACCCCAAAACAACAGTAGTAATATTTCTAGTGCGGCTACCATCATTTGCTGGATGAGAATAGGCTAAGTTTTAATAATATAGTTTTATTAATTAGAAAAAAAAATAGGGCCCGGGATGGCCGAGTGGACAAGGGCGTTTGCAATAGGTAATCAAAGTTAAGCAACGTCCGTCGTGGTTAGTACTTGGATGGGTGACCGCCCACCAATGAACACCACACAGTCCAAGTCTACCCCCACCACCGGGTATGTGAGGCCCGTCAGCCTACGGGAGGCGACACACCGACCGGGCGTAGGAGTGATGAACCTTACCCGTATATCTCATCGAGAATCGTGGTTTGGTTTTCCAGGATGTCAGTAACCGCCCGGAGGTTTGGTTCACGGACGGTATACTTCGAGGAAAGAAATATAGGTCCTCGGGGCCTGCTGACTCTGAGCTACCATAATCCTTGAACCTAGACCAGTTTGTCACTGTCCTTGAACCCGAGAGAGCTGACGCCATCGGTGGGAAGGACACTGCCAAGTTGGCCCCAATGGGATTGGTTATGGAGCTATGGGCAGTCTGCCGCTGCACCATGGTGACCATGGCTTGCAGCAACGTGAGGTTTGGGCTACCCCCTCCAGGCTGTCTGTTCTCCCGCAAGCAACACAAATGTCTGAAAGAAGACCACTCTGCGCGGCCAAAGGTCTCATTAGGCCTAATGCGCCAACCGAAAAAAAAAAAAATTAGAAAATCTGGAGAAATATTTGAATATATTCATTAAGAAATAAATATTCTTGCTTAAAAAGTCATTTTGTTTTTATTAAATTATAATTTTTGTTAACATTACAGTTCAATTTTCCTAATAATATACAGTTGACTCCGTTTAATTAGGTCATCTGATATTTGGGCTCACCGCTTAATTGAGACAAAACATCGGCTAATTGTGCCTAAGCTTTCTGGAACTAAATGTAAACAAATTAAGATCCCCAGTGTCAATCGAATAATCTAAGTATCTGAGACAACGCCTGTTTCTGTAACAGAAGCAAAAAATAGCATAGAAAATTCAAGTCTCTTTTTTTACAAAAAACAAAAAAAGAAATGACTCTAAAGTCCTTTAGATGCTATATTGTATGGGAGCCCAGTGATCAGGCACATATAGTCATTACTTTTTTGCATTTATGCGTGGATTCATGATCTGCACTTAATTGCGTCCACCGCCTAATTGGGATTTAACAAATTTTCCCTTTATGGCCAAATAAAATGGAGTAAGCTGTAATTGGATTATGAGGAAATTAATGCAGATTTTCATGTTTACATTATGTCACCTCTCTAGGTAATAAAATGTGATTTTAGTAATCTCACAAATATCGAACTTATCTAATATATGACTTAATAATACTACACATCTGTGTTCACTGTAAGTTACTCTGCCTTTTGGAATTTATCATACATTAAAATATTTATAAAGGGACTTTCTATTGAATTAATTAGGCATTTTGGAAAAATATTGTTGATATTTTAAGAACGGAAATTGATATTTTTTATGTTTGCAATACTTTCCTTTACTCTATATCTGAGATAGGCAAGTGAAAGCAAAAAAAACAAATAACCAAATAATCGATCATTTTATTCAATCAAATCTGAATGATCTCAATCCAGGTTAGATTCTTCTTCAGAATCCATCATAAAAATACTGTTATCATTAAAATAATGTTATATTTTAGCAAGGGAAGTACACCTCCAGCTAATGGTTTTCTAGATTTCCCTGATGATCTGATGTCAACAATAATATATTTACCATATCTTTGTTTGTCGAGAACTGTGAGCTTTTACGAGTGTGGAACTCTCTAAAGCCCCTTAAAATCTTCATTTCAGGCTTCTTGAAATTCTTTAGATAGCATAATAAAATTTTCTTAAATCTGGGGCGATGCGCACAACTAACATAAGTAAGTTCACTTATGAACTTACTTAGATTAGAAATTCACATGTTTTGATAATATGTAAATGCTGTACCTCAACTTCACAATTTTCCCACATTTATATGCTTCGAAAGAAATTTTTCACGACGAAAACACTTTCACTTACTATATATTTCATATATCTGCGACCTTCCTAGGTAAGCAAACGACTAAAAAAAACGTTATACTTATTTTTGCTTACCTACAGTTAACCTTTTCATTTAATAAAAAATATTTAAATCCACATAAGTGTTACAATATATATTGCAACTGTTGCTGCTAATTTTAAAAAACAGTTTAAAAAAACAGATACAACTGTTTTAAATTAAAATCATACGGGAAGAGAGAAAAGCTAGTCCTACTTCGCATTCTCTTAAATTATGTTTTAATTATTGAAATTTATTTTCTCCTTATTTTCTATTAAAAAAGGAGAAATAACTCTATGTCGACTTGTTAAATGATTCTAGGAGAGCTGAGAAGACTTAAGTTAAGTAGAATTTTGTGAAATATGGTTGTTTACATCTAATGCTTTTAAAGTACAATATATTTCACTTTGTCTTCCATATTATTCAAGTATGATGAATCAAGAAGCATGACTAAACAAAATAACAATAGATAATTTAAAAAATCTGGTGCGATGAGCGAAACACACAACTTTCACAAAGTCTTATTACAAAGAAATCTATGGTCCACTAGTTACTAGTATAATTAGATATATGTTCCACATTTAAGTTTAGTCTTCCTTTCAGTCTATTGGGTTCCAATTTATAATATTTAAAATTTTTAATTTGTCTAGGATAAAAAAATCTTTTATTTGGATTGTTTTTACCCTATCCAGTCAGAATATTACGTGCAATTTATGTAAAAATTTGTTTACAAACAAAACGACGACATCGAATTTCAAAAAACATTGCAAAGAAAACACCCCTATGTGTCTCTGAATACTTACAAAATTGAAAGACCACAGTCATTATCCACAAACGACTCATCAAATTCAACACCAGCCTCAACATCATCATTGACCCTACTGATTTCTTTGAGGCCAGCCACCCAATATATATCAACATCCACAAGCAATTCAAAAGTTGAACTTTTGGAGCAACCTATCGTAGTAAGAAGTAGACAGCAATCTTTAAGTTCGTTTTTAAAGCGGAAACTCCCCATATCTCAAAAATATATATAAAGATGATGGACTTCTTTGTAAATTTATTAAAAATGACCAACCCTTTATAATCGTCGAATACGAAGGTTTTCAAATTTATTCTTCTCAAATGAACCCTAATTATATATTGCCAAAAAACAATATCCCGAACACTTATTACTGTGATGTACAAACAGGCAATAAATAATTTAAAACTCATTTATCATTGACGCTTACAATGGATTGCTGGATGGATGGTTATTTCGCCTTAAAAATACGAATTTTGAACAAAGATTCTCATTCCCAGAACTACACATGGTGAAAATTTGACTATCGAATTGGACCGAAATTCATGCGAATGGGGTATTGAGAATAAACTTTTACTTTGCATAAATGATGATGATAAACTTAACAAAATCATTATTACAACTTAACAAATATCCTGAAATGGAAACATTTTGGTTGCCTAGCTCATACCATAAATTTAATTGTAAAAGATGCATTAGAGAGTAAGCAGAAGGATTTGATAGCCGTTGTAAAAAAAGTTAAATCCATTGTTAGCCATTTATACAACAAAAAAATTAAATGACAATTAAAGAAAAAAATCTGGTGCAATATGCTTTCTCTTTCCAACTTACATACATTAGAAATTGAGTGATTTGATAAATATGTAAATGCCATTCCTCAAATTCACGCCTTTTTCCACATTCATTTACTTATTTTTGTTTTTATTTGCTTCTAAAGTGCATTAAAATTTTTTACTTGTGATAATTCGACAATGCAAGCATAATAATCCATCACATCTGATTTTATAATTTTCTATTTAGTTGTTGAAAACTTCATTTATTTACGATGGAAACAAATAAGTTCCATTATGTTCCAAAACACTTTGACAAATTAACAGAACACCTTTACTTATAAACAGTGGTGTCAATAAAGGCAAACAACGGATGCGTGGGCTGGCAGTGTTTTAGGGGTTGTCGGAATATTTTTCTTATTTATTATATGTGGATGGCACAGCATACATCAGGTTCGTACGGTTTATAGTTTTTGAGCGAGTCTGAACATACACTCGCACAAAAACACACAGACCATTGGCGAGACTTGGTTATTTGGACTCTGGTGACCCCAAAACGTGTATTTCCATTGAAAACCAGAAGTCGAAATTGTTTACAATCGCAATACTTTCCCAAGCAAAATAAATTAACTTTTGACCGGCATTGGCAAAGTTGAATATTTTTTAACAATTTGTCTCAAGTAATAAAAATAACTTTTTAAAATAATTATGTTCGGTAGGATTCACATTAAAAAATGGCACAGTAATGTTTACAATAAACAAATACAAAGAGGGACTTTGAACATTTAAAAAGCATTGGGCCAAAACAGCTAAAAAATTTCGAAGATAACTGTCAGAAAGCCCAAGAGAAAAAAAAAAAAAAAAAAAAAAAAAAAAAAAAAAAAAAAAAAAAAAAAAAAAAAAAAAAAAAAAAAAAAAAAGCACGAACACAATTTACTTGATAGTCGATAAGTTTGATTTAAAAATAATAAATTAAACGTAATACTTTAAAGAAAAGATATAAATGAAACAATATGAAAAAAGTTTAACAATACGTAGGTTATGGGAATATATATGAAGGAAAAATAAATTAAATATTAAGATAACAATTATTAAAAAAGATATATTTTTACAATTAGTATACAATATAATATAACCACATATTCATTTGATTCGTTTTGTGACAGCACTCCGACAATTTCCCAATAATTTCAGAAAATTGGATTCACTAATAAAATGGATTTGCATATAAGTGGAGGGAGGGAGGGATAAGAACAGAATGTTTAGATATAATTCAAAGTTAGATCTATACTAAAAAAATTCTTTGTGAAGAAAATCAGTTGATAAAATTTATCACAGTTAAGGTTATATAATAGAGGTAGATGGTTGACTGTTCAACTTTATGTAAT
The DNA here is from genome assembly GCA_911387785.2 of Aelia acuminata. Taxonomy (NCBI): domain Eukaryota; kingdom Metazoa; phylum Arthropoda; class Insecta; order Hemiptera; family Pentatomidae; genus Aelia; species Aelia acuminata. Next base: position 138,717,430 of record OU426978.1, on the reverse strand, counting down.
GGAAATGATTGGGGGTGCGGTCAAACAAAACGAACTATATGTGTAAATGCTATTTGGAAAAATATATGTATATAGTATAAGTATATATGTATAAGTTATTACATGCTGTTTAAGTTATATAGTGTTGTTTTATTTGACCGCATTTATTTTCATCACATTAAGGTTATATAGTTAAGCAGCAAAGTATCACAGGGGTATTGTGAATTTTTAAACTTATACTGCAAACTAAACATGGTAATGCATTATTGAGAACCAGCAGGACTCGGATTGTAATAAAAATTTGCAAATTATTAATAGGAACAATTAATAAATATTTGTAAATTAATTGCTAATGTTATAAATCAAACTTGCCTGAAAAACATACGAATAAAAAAATTCTATAAATACACAGGAGAAATTCTGCTAATGTGCTTCTATTAATTTTATTCAATACGTTGGATTGGGACCATATCAGCTAGTTCTTCGGTGCATTAAGGAAATGAGGTTGACATGGCTGAAATATAGATATTAGTAGTTCAGTTGTTTTAGAGCACTGCAACAGTGATGCAGAGCCCGGGTAGTTTTATCTTGGCAGTAGATAACTTTTTCTCTTCAGATGGTATTATTTTAAAAAATATTTAAATAATGACTATTGGTATTTAATGAATAAATAATTCTAATTCTCAGTATACAAACATTCAGGAAGAGGCACCAGGTATGAAAAAGAATTCAATACTTACCAATATTAACTACCACTATTATCCGAATCTTGGTGATCATGAAATTCAAAATCAATACTTGGTAAGTGAATGTCCATTTCAAAGTCTTCATCATCAAAATCATTATCTTCATCATCATCATCATCATCCTCGTCGTCATCATCATCATCGTCCTCTCCATTGCTGTTTCCCTGACCACCCTCATCTGAATGAGCAGAATGGTCCAAAGACTCTTCTAAATAATCTAATGGTAATGAATCTGAAAAGTTAATAAAAGATAATCATTAAAACATAAAAATAAATAAATACCACAAATTTACAAATAATCCTGAGACAATAAGATGTAAATTAAAATAAACCAACTATAGAATTTTCGTATAAACAAAGGTCATATAATATAAATATTTAAAAAATGAAAATGTTGCACAAAGTAAAAGAGAACAAATTCAAAATTAAAAGTGTTAATGAAACACTAGGTTTTATTGAGTCATTCTTATGGCGGTAATTTTTCACTGCCCTGCTCGACTAAAGTTGGAACTAAAACTTCCAAATTAATATTTTTATATTAATTTAATCATTATTGTGGATAACCACCTTGTTTTTAAATTATTTTAAATAATTTATTTTTGAAGAGAAAAGATTTGGCTCCGCCAGGAATACGTATGCGTAAATACTCGCAAAACTTGCGAGATCGTGGGAGAGGTGTCAGTGAAGAGGAAGGATTTGGCACCCTTTGGAAGCGAGCTCCGTGGTGCAATGGTCAGCATACCGCGCATGTCACGCAGAAGACCCGGATTTGATTCCTGGCGGAGCCAAATCTTTTCTCTTCAAAAATAAATTATTTAAAATAATTTAAAAACAAGGTGGTTATCCACAATAATGACTAAATTAATATAAAATAATTTAAAAATTGACGAACGTCAAGAGATGCCCAAAATTGGACAAAAATTGTCCACCTCCCGTAAATACTCGCAAAACTTGCGAGATCGTGGGAGAGGTGTCAGTGAAGAGGAAGGATTTGGCACCGTTCGGAAGCGAGCTCCATGGTGCAATGGTCAGCATACCGCGCATGTCACGCGGAAGACCCGGGTACGATTCCCAGCGGAGCCAAATCTTTTCTCTTCAAAAATAAATTATTTAAATTAATATTTTTAGTGGATTTAAACTAAAATTAATCCATTAAAGTTGATCCATTCAGTCTACTCTCGAGAAACATTTTTTATAGCCATAGAAAGGCTTATAAGCTCACGACCGTCATTAGTCCCTAACTTTTAAAGTGAGATTTCACAGAAGTTATTTAAGTATTGTTTTAGAATAGTTATGTATTTATTTTCTAGAATAAGATATGTATTCATTGGAAAATAAATTAAGATTCCTTTAAATATTTTTAAACTAAATAGGTGAACTTGCTGTTTCCTCTTTGTCTCTCGGTTTGGCCTCACGACTGCCACAGTAACTAGTACTTCAACATGCACTAATTAGAATGCACTAGTGCTACTTAAATCTGTCTTGTAAAGCTATCTAAGAATGATTCAGTGAGGTTATGTTCTTCTTCTTCTTTAGCTTCTCCCTTTTGTGCCTTTCAGCGTAAGGGGGTGAGCAGCCACGAACTTCACTCTTCTCTATTTTTTGCTAAATTCCTGGCTCGACGGAGATCCTTGCCTCTTCCTCTGCACAGTCTATCTATGTACTCCACATAAGACATTCTTGGGCGTCCTCGAGGTCTTCCGCCATCTGGGGCATAGTCCATCGTCTTCAGTGGGTCTCTATGTTCCTCCTTCCTTATCACATGACCAAACCACTTCAGTAGGCGGATTTGCAGAACCTCTTTTAATGGGGCGACCCCAAGTTCCTGGCGTATTCGTTCGTTGCGAACCCGGTCCCTCCTAGTCTTCCCGACTATTCTTCTTAGGAATTTCATTTCAGCAGCAGTGATTCTGCTCTCTTGCCTGTCTGTCACTACCCAGCTTTCTGCTCCGTATAGAAGTATTGGTAGATATACAGATTTAAATATATGGAGCTTAACGTTCTTATCTACCTCTCGTTTTCCTACAACAGTGTTGCAAATCTGGTAGTAGACTGCATTTGCTTTGCTAATTCTGTTGGATATTTCCAAGTCCACTTTCCCCGATTTTTCCATAACTGAGGTTATGTTCATAAGTGATAATTTTGGTTGAAATTTTTTTAAGAATTTTCCACGATTTTCATCAATCCAGGGTAGATTTTTTTCCTCTTATTAGCAACGACCCCCACGCTTTTACAAAATGAATCATTATTTTAAAGCTCCTGGACTCGATATTTGATTATTTTTAGATGTACACAATTGATTAGTAAAACTAGCCCTTTAGGAAAGGTTCTGGTGATGCTATAACCAATTAATTATGGGAGGTTCCTCACGACCATCACACAAAACAATAAAAAACCTATTTAAATGACGATTTTTTTTTTTTAAATCAAATTTTCAATATTATTTCTTAACCAAAGTTTTAGGTATTGATTAGTAAAACTAGCCCTTTAGGAAAGGTTCTGGTGATGCTATAACCAATTAATTATGGGAGGTTCCTCACGACCATCACACAAAACAATAAAAAACCTATTTAAATGACGATTTTTTTTTTTTAAATCAAATTTTCAATATTATTTCTTAACCAAAGTTTTAGGTATTCCGTGGTCAAAAAATACACTAAACAGTTGAGATGAATTGAGATATCATGAAGTATATTCGGATGAGAGTGAAGATTAAACTTCCAATAATTCCTTGGATTTTATGCCAAATCAAACAATTTCAAATGAATTGAACATAAAAGATATTAAACAAAGGTTGAAAAAGTTTGAAACACATAGAGGAGTATCTACTACGTTCCAGGGTTGACCATAAGTTTTGTTTTTAATTAAAATTTTTATGTATTAATTACAAATTTTGAATAAAAATTTTGTTTGTTGAATAATAAGCCCATTTCAATCCAGAGGATTAGTCTTTGAGTAACCAGGAATGGAAAAAGAAAAAGAAAGCTTATCTCTCCAGAGAGTTGGTTCAAAAAAGTATAAGTTGAGAAAAACAGCAAATGCCAAACTTGTGGGTATAAAAGCAAAAAGGTAATAGCTCCCTAGTGTTGTAAACTTTATGCCAACACAGGCAGTAACAGTAGCAAAAGCGAAGTTAGATTCAACTTCAATCCAGACAGTCTGGATATTAAGTTATTGTTGGGGGAATTTAAAGATATAGTTAAGGCAACAAAGGAACCTTATCTACGCTCAGTCAGCAATACTTTCTATATATACCCCAGCTTCACATGTGAGAGAGAGCCATTGCCGTCATTCTTAGTCATTTATGCAGTTCGTAATTTATTTCTAATTAAGTGTGCCTGTTGTAATAAAAATAAATCTTTTTAAAAACTCACATCACGTTGACCAATTATTTAACTATATTTTTAGTTAAATAACAGCCCAACAGAATTGGGCAATATTTATCTTTAAGATTCAGCAGTTCATGCGTGTTCTATTTTTGTTAGGAAAGCTTCAAAAAGAGCTGAACAGGTCAGAGTCTTATTGTTGATATTAGTGAGTATTATTGAACAGAGTCAGGGGATTATTGAAATGATTGATTCCTATAGATTGGGCAACTCCAACAGTGAATATAGATAAAGGAAGCAGAACCATGCAGATTTGTTGAGACTTTCAACAGACTCTAAACCAGCTCTTAGTGGAATAGTCCTGTATGATACCAACTTTTGATGACCTAGTGTCTAGGCTGGTTAGATCACATGTTTTCACTGAGGTCAATTTAAAGGATGCATACCTATAGATCGAAGTTTATGATAAATCCTGGAAAATATTAAACATTGTGAACCATATAGGATAATATCGTGATCACCGCATGTGCTTTGGTTTAAAAAATGGTCCCAGCTAGGCTTCAAAACTTCTTGGATGATTTACTATTCGAAATTCTTGAGATTGTGGTCCTCTTAGAAATTAAGGTGGGAGTAAGTGGTATGATCAAACATTTGCGCAAAATAAGAGCAGTGGTCTACGGTTAGAGTTAGAGAAATCCCAGTTTATGAAATGTTCAGATCAGTACTTAGGCCATCAAAGTTCAAAGTTCAAGCCATCCGAGAGGCTCCTTCTTCTAAAATTTCACCAATTCGTCTTTGGAAAAAAATTCAAGTTGATCAGTGATCATCGGCTACTAGTACAAATCTAAAGATAAAAGGGATTTACTAAAAGTCAAGTATGGGTAATTGTGATCAATCGGTGTAATTACTAATTGCCAATCGGTGAGATGGGCTATATTACTTATTTGATACTATTTTAACATGAAACAAAACAAAACATATGGTTTAGAATAGTTCTAGGCTTGTTATTGGAATGAACTAACAGTAGGAACATACTGTCTTATATATGTATAATATAAATTGAAAACTCTAAATGATTTCATACCAGTGGGCTTTACGACCCTGTCATTTATCGGAACATTTTTATACTGGCATATTTTTAAAACCTATCCTAATTTAATATCTTTAATTAATTATATAACTATTTAATTAACTGACATTTAAAATCGTATTTAACAGCTTTTTTAAATAAAATAACATACAATGTAAATGATTTCTTATTTAAATATTAATTTGCAAAATCTTAATTTTTTTTTTTTTTTATAAAATTGGGTTTTATAGCTACAATATAAATTGAAACCCAATATTAATTATGTTCATGATAGTAATAATTTCTATCTTACTATTCCACAAAACCTAGATAAAAAAAAAAAGAAAAAAAAAAGGAGGCATTAAGGTATCTTCTAAAAATATTAATATTGTTGGATTTTGCTTTTGTCAGTCGCTATCTGATCTAGCTGACAAGTTGACGAGATATCTTTAAATATAGTAAGCAATTTCTTGAAAAGAAGGTTCTGCCATTCCTGGTATAATTTTTTACCAACTCCCTAGGCCAACGGGAATCGGTTATTGATTAATTGGGTGTAATTACTAGGAGATATAACACACTGATATTGCTAATTGATATTTATATAAATATTAATATTTACTTATTATTCATAACTAATACAGATTTTTACCAATGATTTAAGGCAATCCTTCATTACTGAAAAGACTACGATAAATTGGTACTCATTTAATTTAATGTTTATGTTTAATAATATTAAATATTAATGAAAAATGAGATGACACTGGATCTATCCCAATATCTCCGTCAGATTATGTTCCGCATGCGCTTCACGTGGTTTTTACGTATCTAAGGTCCAGCTTCTCTTTAAAGGTGACATTGGTGCAAGGTGTGATGTTCCGTTGTGGACAGGCCTGTGATGAGGGGTAGGGTCGGTGCGCCAACGTGGCCAAGGCCTAAGGTGTGTAGGCCATTCTCTGCCCCTATCTGTCTCAACTTCTTCAACCTTTTACGACTATTTATTAATGTTTAATTTACTTTTTATGATTCCATAATATCTTTTTCGTTATTTCAATAAATTAAAATGCTAGATTATCGATTTTGTTAAAGGATTAAGTGATTTATGAAGGTAATAATGAACAAGATTATAATAATGTTATTACTTAATATAAAATTACTTCAAGACCCCTGGGGGTAGACAGGGGAGGGATAAAGGACAGACAAAATAAATAGCAGCTAGAAAAGCGGTGGGACGGAATTCCCTCATTGGAGGAACCAGGTATTTCCCCAATTGAGACACCCCCGCAGCCTTCCTGCAGTAATCAGCTGAAGTAAATGAAAAATTGACTAGCCAAAAGGGGGAGATGATGAATGAAAAATTGGCAAGTCAGTCTGCCGAGCTTATAGAAAAGATATATAGCCAGAAGTCAAGCTTGTCGGCTCAGATAAATGACGAGGTGACCACTTTGTCAGGTGATGTAAATGGAATAAACGACAGGTTGAATACCTCTCATGTGAAATGAATGACAGGATGACCCAACAAGAAGCGAGGGCTGTCGCATTAGAAGAGGAGGTTGAGAGATTAAAGGACTCTGGAAAAAGGGGCTCAGGATGGTCGTCAGGGAGCAACTCAGCCCACAGCCATTACAAGATGGACAAAGACTTGAACCCCTAGCCACGGAGAGCCGAGCCAGGATAAAGCCCCCAACTTTTGATGTGTGTGTGTGTGTGCGCGCCCGCGCGCTCGCATGCGTGAGGGTGTGTAAATTAATAAGCTAACATGTAATATCTATAATTCTATAATCCAATCAATTCTATAATCCAGTTTCTATAATCAATCAATCAATTGATTATATAATCAATATAATCAAAGCAAGGAACAGTTACCATTCTGTTGATCATCATCACTTCCTGAACCATCACTTGCATCAATATCATCGTCGTCTTCATCATCTTCCTCCTGAAAAACAGTAAAAAAAATTTTATATGATTTAAGGCTAATATCATTATTAATTATGATATTATACAGAAAATAATTATGATAACCAGGCCTGACAAAAATAAATAGTCTATAGCATTTAAGAATTATTTGAAAACTAAAAAAACAAACAATTATTTACTATTAATGAAAATAATATTGAAAGACTAATGAAAGCATTGTAATTATCGTATAAGATCTTTTGTAAAACCATGACTAAAAATATTTTTTAATACAGAAGCAATTGATTCATATAGTAGAACTGCACTAATCCGACTTCTGTTAGCCTGACCCTCCGGTAGATCATTCTGTCACTCTCACTAAATATTCTTGGAACACAAGTACTCTCTTCCATACAAATTTCCTATAGAAATCTTTTGGTTTTGTTTCGAAGACGGTCTGGTGAAGTGAAATAACAATTTTTAAAATACATATATTCTTTGGTCTATATAATGCCCTCAAAATGGAAAGATGGGGCTTGGTAAGAGAAAAAACCAAGTAACGTGTAAGGAAAAGATTGCTGTAACACGCCATTTTTAGAAGGCAGATTTCAATGTTATTTCTGTCTTGATAAATGTATAATACCTGAGGTAAATATTTGTTGAAAACGCCATTAAACACATTTCTTTAACATTGCAAGCTAAAAAATATGTTACCGGAATGAAGACCAATACATGTACTAAAGGGTACTCTCCACTCCTTTTTATTTCATATTATTTCTCCACTACACTGAGCCATCTGTATCTGGTGGCTACATTAAAAAACCAATTGTTTTTGAGCAAATGAAAATGCATTCACTGAATGATTGCTCACATTGTCGGATATCATATTTACCAGTGATTATTCTCTAATTTTTTTTCTTTATTTAATAATGCTTATAATATTATATATAATTGAAGACGAATAAGTAACAAACCCCTTTAAATTTATTTGAATTTAAGCTAATGTTAGTTTCTAAAAATTGCAACTGACACATTCTCAAAATGATTTTTGGTGTACATTTCTTCGAATAACACTAAATATATTCAATGTAGTTATTTAATCATTGATTGTTTGTTAAACAATTCATAAGGTAACTCAGTAGTGTAGGTTAGCTGAGTGGTAAGAGTGCTGCAATGTAGATACAGAGGACCTGGGTTCGATTCCCAGCCTTGGTCAAATCTTTAATCTTCTAATAAATTAGTTTATGAATATATATTTAACTTTTGAAGTATATTATGCGATGTATTGCTAACTTTGAGACATTTAAGTATTTACTGAAGCTAATTTGTTTTTAAAAAATCTGAATTCAGGAGTTACTGGCTCGGCCACAACAATAACAAATTTTTTTATCCATTTAATGATTATTTTTAATTCTTAACTTGGTACACCTCGTCCAAAAACATTGCTGTTTTATTCATTCCGATTATTTGAATATTTAAAATTAATGACAGAGGGAAGAATTGATGAAATTTCTTGAAAAAGAAAGAAAAATAAAAAAGAAATTGTCTAGGACGGGTGGAATTCCTCATAAGGGTTTTTTATAACAAGTTTTTGGTAACAAAACAAGAAAACCTATATTTCTATATAAATTTCCCATCCCTTATCTCTAATTTTTTTTCAAGTTTCATTCGTTTTCTGCCCTATTAGAAAAAAAACATTGTTCCAATGTATTCAAATGTTTTTTTTTTTTTTTTTTGGGGGGGGGGGGGGGACTTTAAGGCTTCCACTGAAGCCCAATACTGCCCATACTAACACCCATGGCACTGGGTGATACTTCTCCTACGAAAGAAAAGCACCATTCAGGGCGGGACTCGAACCCGCAGCTCCGGCATGGGAGTACGGCGCTTTACCGCACAGCCACACCGGGCTCCATATTCAAATGTTTCAAAACATTGATTTCTTCCCCAATGGCTATTGATATCCGTCCCTAATTAACAGTAAGCAGCTAGTATATTATGTCACATGGTCAAAATTGTACTTTGTATTCCAAATCATAAAAAAAATTAAAAAAGGGGGATCAGACCAGTAATTTTTAATAGTTTGATTTGAAAATATGAGAAAATGTTTTTTTAAAATTCCCACATTTTTGGTTCAAAATCGAAAATTCCTACATTTCCTACACTCTTGACACCTTGCAATACTTTCCCTTACTATGTATTTCATATATGGGTAAGTGAAAGTATAAAAATCATGAAAATCAGACCATTATTATGAAATAAGAAACTTTTGAATTCTGTTCATGTTTTAGTTTACATTTTGAGAAAAAAAAAAAAATGTTCTCAAATCTGGTGTGTTTACTTTGCCTTATATTGTGGTTATAAGATCATCTACCAATATGGTGTGCGAATCCTTCCCACAGGCCAACTAGCTTTTTTATTTTGAACAGCTAATTGGTAATTGTCAGTTTGAAAAATACTGAAAGCATGTTCCTCACAAAAATCTTTGTGAAAGACATGGATCGGTGAAGATAAAAAGATATTTGCAATACTGCTTATTAATATTTATAATTATATTAATAATTAAATGGGTTCGTGTACATAGAATTATTTTGTATGTTATAGCGTTATGTTTATCAGTAATTGAACTTACCAAAATTTTGCAACTAAATGTTGTATTTTATATCTCGTTGGATGGCTAAAAATCTGTAGATGTATTTTCAATAACATGCAGACTCAATTAACTAGGTGTTTTTTGTTTTAAATTAAATTTATGAAGATAGTTAAAAAAAAAATCCGATTTGTTTTTTACGATACGGCCAGTAATTTCTGAATGAATAAATATTATTAATAGATATTAAGAATTGAAATTGACTCTATCTAAAACAAAATTAAAACCTGATGATTATTAGGTTTTTAAAATTAATTTTTGAAGGTGGGAAACTGATTTTTTTTAAAAAGAATTAAAAATGCAAATATCTCGAAAAAGGTTAACTTTTGTATAACACAAGATTTTCAAATTATCTCTAATGATCTTCACGACTTGATTTAATGATCTTAAAAAGGATACGGATCACTAATAACCCTATGCAGTACATAGTTATATAATATGATTTTATTGGATCCCATTTTTAATAAATGATGGTCAAAATAGATCTAAAAATCAATATCAAGATCTATACCTTATAAATAAAATAAAAACATTCCATTCTGAGTCCTACTCATTACATCTTGATAATCCAACCATCCTTAGTTTACGGTACAACATAAAAAAATTGGATCTCATAAATATACTGCATCATGTTTTCCTTATCCATTCATCACAAAAAATGGGACTTCTGCCCTTTCTATAGTCACAATCAATGCTTCACTTAGATGGACACATATAAGAACATGGTTTATCTACACAAGGGATCACCACTAAAGGTTTGAGATTGATGAGCTGTCTATATAGACCCAACTGTCAGAATAAGATTACTCTAATCCAGGCAGGTGTATGAGTACAAAATACATTACCTGAGGAGTGAATGGAAAAGGAAAGGAAGGCAAACCTAATGTGAGAAGTAATACATGTCACGTTTCCACATCTATTGTAACCTTTTCTGTATCAATAGTAACTTTTTCCAAATTAAATGTATCCTATCAAAAAACAAAAATTGCAACAAAATTCTAATACATTTGCACACTTGGCATTTCAATTTCCTTATAATCTTTTGTAATCGTAATCCACACCAAGTTAAGTGGTGCTGAAACCCGGGACTTTGAACGTACCGAATTTGTTTTTTTTGTGTGCAGTTTCAAAGTCAAGTGAGCAAGTTTCGTGATGGCTACTAATGTTTTGAGGACAGCGACTCTGGAGGTACCAGGTATTCCTTCGTTACCCCAAGAGACGTTAGCGGGGGCTCTCATGCGACTACATTGGAATGGTTGAAGATCAGAGCAGCAACTTCACAAGACCTAAGAAAGGCTATTTCGGACTTGGAACGATTCACAGGGGAGACAGGTGAGTTTAATCACTTCTTGAAAGGGGGTGATCGGCTGATAGCTAGGATTGAGGCATAAGCAGCGGAAAAATTACTTAACCCAGAAGACAAGAGAAGCGCTAAAAGCAGCGTTGGTTTGCTGGATGAAAAGAAGTATCTTGAATCACATTCAAGTGGATGAGGAGACCCCTAGGGCAGTTGTGGAGGAAATACTGAAGAAGGTCTATGGAAGTGGAAGCTGGAACCCGGAAGAGGATATTTTTCAGATGTTCCGAAAAACGAAATTACCACGTCAAACGAACGGGCAGTATGCCGCTAAGCTGCTACCTCATTACAAACAAGTTACAGAGAAAATGAAGGAGGCCATTAGCGCGGTTGAAGTAGATGCCAGGATGGCATTTTTGTTGACCATCCTCAGGGTGCAGCTAGCCAAAGAAACAGGAAAGAAGGAGGGATTCCCGAAAGAGCGGACATCTGTGGAGTGCGCACAGGATTTAATTGACTTAAGTGCAAGAGAAGAAGACTCCCGGATGGAAATGGAAGATGTAGGATGGAGCAGGGTGACATATAGGTTCCCTCAGTATAATTCTAATCCATTGAGAAGAAAAGAATACACGTATAGAAGCAAGGAGAAACCTGTAAATGCTGAGAGAAGACCATGGCAGAACAGGGCGAGGTTGAATCCAAGAAGAGAAGAGAGAAAGTGGCTGTGGAAAGAGCGGTCATCTAGTGACACAATGTCCTCGCACCAGGTGCTTTGAATGTGGGACAGAGGGACATATTGCCAGGCAGTGTCCCAACATTTACCCGAGAAGAGACCAGCAAAGGGAGGAGCCATGGAGGTAAACCCACAGAGAATTCACCGAAGAAGTAGAGCGCTTTCGTAATCGAATGGGACAGCGGAGTCCTCCAAGGCTGAAAGAGAGGAGGAAAAATCATCCAGCAGTGAAGGCGAAGGAGACAGAGGCAAAAGAAGTGGAAGACGGCGGGTGATGGCTTCGAGAAGCGGACGAGTGGTGACTTGAGGGTGGCAGCAGTGGGGCAACCGCGTTAGTGAACAATATCAGAGGCGAGTACAGGAGAAGTCATATCACAACTATTTGGTCGCAACCAGGAGTGCGAGATGGATTTATTTGCAAGACATTAAAGGATGTGTCGAAGCCGTGGAAGATCCACTACCTCTATGTTGGGAATGCGACCGTCTGGGAAAAGATTAAAAGATTATGGAGAACCGAGCAGATTGGGGTTGACCGATCGTTCGTGCGGTGTTCCATGATGGTGGAAATGCTTCAAGATGTGGACCAACAGAAGGAGGTAACACTGGCATAACACCAGTAGAAAACAAATCATCGGGGTGAACACGAAACCTTACAGGCATTGAAGAGAAGGTATTTTTGGTAGGGAATGGCGAAGACTGTGAAAGATATCGTCGGTTTGTGTGAAGTCTGGTTAAAAACAAAATATGAGTCTGGTTAAAAACAAAATATGATAGACTTCCACCGAAGGGATTGCAGGAAGAAACCCCAACACTGTCTGCACCATTGAGTGACCTAGAAGTGGATACGTTTAGGTGGAAAGGATACAGATGGCTAACGATTATTAATATTTTTAGTAAAACGACCATGGCCAACCCCATCTGGGATCTGTGTTAGAAGCCCTCTGAACGTGGTTTCAGTTTTATGGTACACCTGATAGGATCTCATCGGATGCGGGACGAGAATTTGACAACAGCAGCATTCGAAAAGCGATGAAGGATCTGGACATTCATTGGCACCTCAACACACCGGGTCATCCAAAGAGTAGGGGTGGTGTAGTAAGGCTTCATAGTACTCTCAGTGACCACCTTAGAGTTTACCATGTGGATAAGGGATTAGAACCAGATGCCGCTACGCCGCGAGCGATAGCGGCCTACAATCACTCGATACATAGGAGTACAGGATTCTCACCTTTCGAGATGCTCTTCAGATTGCGTGTAATAAAACGGGACAGCGGAAGTATGGTGGTGGACGAGGAGACCTCTAAAAACTTGGTAAAGAACGGGATCCATCTCAGAAAAATTTGTGAAAAAGCACAAAGGAGAATGGAGGCTGAGAAGAGCAGGAGGGTGGCTAGACAAAATTCCAAAGTCAAAGATGTGATGGGCGATTTGAAAATTGGGACCATTGTATATAAGCGGTTAAGTTCCAACCGAGGGAAAGAGGTGACCAGATATGAGGGACCATTCAGAGTGGTCGTTATCAGGGAACATAACATAGTCACCATCAAAGTCAAAGAACCAAGGAGACGGACAATTCATATCGAACAGCTCAAGCTTCCAGTAGGAGTTGATTAACTATGAATTTTATTATGTTTATTTTTTGTTAAGTTTATGTTTCTTTTATTTTGTTATTTCAGTTCTTTTTTGAAAACCATACAATTTAAAGTGTTTTGACAAGTTTGAGAAGTTCAGCATTTGCCAAGAAGTAGTAACAGTTTTTTTTTTTTTATTTTTTATTTAGCTCTACCAAACCATTGTCGAACTGCTCATTGGGCACCTAAATGTTGCTTTGGCTTGTCAAAGTTTACGAAGAATGTTCGTAAACTGGTGGGGGGGGGAGTTAGGTATAGCAGTGCTTCATTATTACATTAATATCATTTTATATTGTTAATAGCCGCATATGTAACAGAGAGAGCATTGTTGTAATAATAAAAAGCTCAGTGTTTGTTCAGTCTAATTAATATATACACTTACTAACAAAAGTCTCAGCACACCCTCAAGCTTTTTTGAAAACCATACAATTTAAAGTGTTTTGACAAGTTTGAGAAGTTCAGCATTTGCCAAGAAGTAGTAACAGTTTTTATTTTTTTATTTTTTATTTAGCTCTACCAAACCATTGTCGAACTGCTCATTGGGCACCTAAATGTTGCTTTGGCTTGTCAAAGTTTACGAAGAATGTTCGTAAACTGGTGGGGGGGGGGGGGAGTTAGGTATAGCAGTGCTTCATTATTACATTAATATCATTTTATATTGTTAATAGCCGCATATGTAACAGAGAGAGCATTGTTGTAATAATAAAAAGCTCAGTGTTTGTTCAGTCTAATTAATATATACACTTACTAACAAAAGTCTCAGCACACCCTCAAGCTTTTTTTTTTATTTTACCTTAAGATACCTTATGAGCCAGATATGGGCAACGAAACTCACATATTTTTTACAGAATTTAATCTATTTTAATGACCAACAATTACATTTAATATAATTTATTTAACTTATAAATTATGAGGGAAATTACATAAAATGTCAAAATATTGATGCGCCAAAAGTCTCTGCACGCAGTGGAATTAGCCAAGATACTGTATGTATATACAGTTTGCACATTATCCCATTCATCCTCCGGCTAATCCTAACTTGCCAGTGTTAATTTGGGCCCAAACAGTTAAGACTGTGATAAAAATGGGGGTTCCAACACCGATTCCCGACTAAATTGTAAATTTGAGGAAACTCATACAACTCATACAGGTAAATAGGACAAATCGTCAACAGGGGCTATAATACGGTAAGGTATGTCCTAAAACGGTATGAAAAACTGGGTACAATGGAAAGTAGATACCACTCTGGCCGCCCCCCGTACTCCAAGCTCACCACAAGAGGGCTATCATAAGGACTTTGGCCGAAGAACCCCACACAAGTGATCCAAATTTAGCAGCTATGGTGTAAGAAAATTACAAGATTGGGGTATCTGCACAAACGATTAGAAGAACCCTAAAGAAAGCTGGCTATAATGAGCGTAAGCCTAGGTGTAAGCCATTCATTAGTAAACGAACCGGATATTGAAACTGCAGTTCGCAAAGGAACATGTAAACAAGCCCTTATAGTTCTGGGAACGTGTTTTATTTATTGACGAGAGTAAATTTAACATTCATGGATCAGATGGAAGGGGGAAAGTTTTGAGAAAACCTAACAAAGAGCCCCTGGAAAAAAACATAGTTGGTACTGTGAAACATGGTGGAGGGAGTGTTTTGGTTTGGGGGTGTATGTATGCTGCTGGAGTTGGTAATTTGAAATTTATCGACGGAATAATGGACCAACACGTTTATATAAATATTTTGAGGAGTAATTTACCGGAAAGTTTAATGAAGTTTGATCTACAGGAAAAATTCATTTTTCAACAAGATAACAACAGCGCGGAAAGTTCAAGAATAGTTGCTCTACAATGCTCCACAGCAACTTAAAACACCTCCCTAATCTCGTAATCTTAATCCAATACAACATCTGTGGGATCAACTAGGCCGTCAGAAAGTAAAAATTAAAATAAAGAACAAAGACCACTTGAAAAGAAAACTAAAGGAATTGTGGGGTAAAATTACTCCAGAAACTACAAAAAAATAGTTCACACCATGCCAAATAGATTATGAGAAGTGATAAGAAATAAGGTAGGAACGACTACCTATTAAAGTTGATTTGGCATCAATAATTAAGCTTCAAGTTGAAGAAAAATGATGTGTGCAGGTACTTTTGGCGCATCAATATTCTGACATTTTATGTAATTTTCCTCATAAATTATAAGTTAAATAAATTTTACTAAATTTGATTATTGTTAATTAAAATATATTAAATTATGTAAAAAATGTGTGAGTTTCATTGCCAATATGTGGCTCATAACCTATCTTTAGGTAAAATAAAAAAAAAGCTGGAGGGTGTGCAGAGACTTTTGTTAGTAAGTGTATATATATATAAATAATTTTTATTTATTATAATATCTTAATAATTATTTTAATCTATAATTAACATAACATTACTTTATATTATTTTTAAAAATAATTATTATATTTTCAGTGAAGACTTCCATGTTCTTTCGATATTTTATTTGTTTACATTGAAACAAAAATTTGAACTTTGACGGCAAAGACAAATCATAAATTAATTATTATAAATGAATAAACGAATTCCTACTCTTTTTTTCATTTTTTACAGGGCCAAACAACCATTTCGGTCCCAAATAGCTGGGCATGCCACTTCCTACTTCTTCACTTCAAACTTCATAAATGGTGAAGTTTGAAACTGATTCTTGTCGATATTTTATGAACGGAAATTAATAATACGGGTAATTTAAGGACCATGGTAAGTTGAAACTTAATTTTTGTTGCCCAAGCGTTTTCAGAAAATGGCAGACACTTTTCCTGAAGTTAGACCAGCAGCTAATGTTTAATGACTAAAATCTATTTAGATACCTAATGTGTAAAGTCTTATAATTAAAAATTAACTTGAGCTATATATTTTTTAAACCCATAAAACTTTTTAAAAAAATTATGACCCCTAAAAGCTTCTTAACACATTCTCCGAATAAAGAACTATAAAGTAGTTATTGTTTAGTTTCACACAAATTTTATAGAACTTGTTTATTTGGACTCAGAGCACCTCAAAAGTGTTTTTCTATTGAAAACCCGAATTCTAAAATTTTTACAATCCCACTTTCCCCAACTATTTATTTTATTCATTGATAGCAAAAAGTAAATAGTTACAACTGAATTGGAAAGGGTTAAATTTGACTAGAAAAAGGTCACAAAAGAAATTGAAATGCTACATATATAATCTCTCTTATCAGGCTTTCCTTTCCTTTCTTCTCCAATCACACCTTGGAGTTAAAAATTCTGTATGCATATTATTATCTTACCTTACAGAAGGGAACAGACAATGACTGATGTGGTACATAGGTGAATTAATTCATAACTCCAACACTACACATAACATGAAAATTCCATTGTAAATAACTATAAACATAAGAAATACATACAGGTTCATCATCAGTGGTTCTTGAGCGGCCTATGTCATATATTTTCACTATAGATTCTTGAACACTGTCAAACATACCCTGATTTTCTACCAAAGCTATTTGTGTATCTCTTGTATTGCAAGCCAAGTCATATATGCTTTTTCTGACATCGATAGTAGCTAGAAAAATTAAAAAAAATTGTAATCAACAATTATACAAAGTCAGTAAGAGAATTTATTAGTATTCATCATAGTAGCTGTTAATAAAATAAAAACATTTATAAGCATTGGCGACTGCAGGCTGCATGGAAAATAGCTTTCCATCATAAATTTCAGATATATAATAATTTTATAAGAAGAATTAATATGTTTTATTTGTTCATAATCATTGTTGTGGCCAACTCACTTTAAATTATTTCTAAAATTATTTTAAATTATTTCTAAATTAATGGAAATTGTATTTCCCAGCTATATTAAATTTTTAATATTAAGTTTAGTAATATTAAGTCTGTACGTGGTCTGAAGTCAGCTTCGGAAGCGCTACGAAGACTTCGGGCTGCTTCGGGAGTCCTTGGCTCTTCTCGTTAACCACATGTTTTTAAAAAAAAAAAAAATATTACATTACAAATTACACACACGCGGTGTGCACATTGTTTGAGAGGATTGATTGCAGCAACTGCACTAATGAGGCCTCAAGGTGTCTCCTGCTCATAAAGACAAGAGTATTAAGGCCCAGCAGCCCTGGATGCAGGAGTCTTGAATGAACGGTCATTCACAACGTTGTCGCAAGGTAACAACTTTATTACTCCTACGGCTGAAGTGAACAATTATTCGAGTGCATTAAACGAGCACGCGGTGAACTGTGTTTGAGTCTGAGTGAGGTGTTATATTGTTAGCTATCATAGCTAACTAATATTGAAAGACTTTAATTAATAAGGTTTAATTAGTAACTAATATTAAAACACTTCTGGAAATTCAGATTTCATGACTATGAGCATTTTTTTTATGTCAATTTTCTATCATTGTTTAATTAAATTTAAATGTGTTTTCTCTAATTAATCAATATTAATTTTAGGCTAGTGTAAATTAGCATACATTTAATTCAGTTCGTATATTTTGTTCAACCTTTTGTTTATCTATGTTAGTTAGTAGTTACGTTGCGTTTTATGTTTTCATTCAATTTTCTTTTGTGTATCAAGGTTCAAAGAATATATTATTTGCTATCCCGCATTAGTTTTTTAAGATTATTCATTTTTTTTTTTTTTTTTAATATTACTTTTAGCTTTTCAATTTTCACCAGCCTATGGTGAGGTGGTTGGGCTAGGAAAGGCTCACCCTGAACCTCTATCCGCCATCACAATCATATTTTTGTTGTGATATAATATAAATTATTTGGTACTAAATTTTTTTTATAGAATCTGGTATAATACGTTTTTATTTGTAATTTCATTTTTTATCTTTTATGAATTTAAACATAAGATTATTTTTAAATGGGAGTGAGAAAAATGTCGAATTAACGCCCGGCAAATATTATGGGATGCTCTTTACGTACCACTGATTGGACTCCAATGCAAGGTTATACAGGAGTAGGAAACTAAGAAAACTAGAATGCGGGGGGAAAGAGATTCTAGGTGTGGAAGGACACTATGGCTGACGGGTGTACAAAACTCAAATGCTGAGGAAAGACACCCTTAGGGGTGAGGAAGAGGAAACTATTACTTCCAAGCAGGGTCGATCCCACCACCCGAAATTTCAGTAACAAATTATTAGCGGAATAAATTCGCTAAATTTCTGGTTTTGTGGTATTTATGTATATGAATTAAATAAAGTTCCTGTTATTTTTATAACTAAATAAATTTCCTGTGTGATAGCCTTAAGTACGTTTTTCACGCTGACAAAAATCCTACAGCCAATTATATTAAATCATCCAACGGCCATCACACTAAACTCTTATTACAATTTTTTCAGCAAATCATTTAAATTATTCAGGTCCAATTGCTAAGAATCAGAGATACAGAACAGATGATTTACAGGTTAATCCCCTCCTACTCATACTTATGGAAAACTCTAGCTCACACCTCTATGGCTGAAGCAACGCTCTCTCTAGTATACCATCAAGACTTGGTTCGGGCATTCTTCCATCAGGCAGAAATCATTCACTGCAGGATGGTCATCTTTCGCTGAAGTGATATTAGTTTTTACTAGACTTTTTTTGGCTCTTGGTTTTGACACATGGCAAGTGAGAGCCCAGAAAGTACTTTTTGCTTTTCTTTGGACATGCGAAACAGTACAAGCGGTTCATGCTGAGGGTGTTCATCCATATTTCACATACCTTGGTGTGTTATCATACTTCCTTGAATTCCACTTGAGAAGAAAAATCCCAACCATTTTCAAACGAACAATCTATTTCACTTCTTTTTTATTTTCCTTTGATTTATTAACAAAGTCTAAAACAGCTGGTCCTAATCGGTTATTAGAAATTTAGCCCCTTTACAAAAATAACTTTTATAAAAACCTTTTTAAAAAAACAAATTAAACCGACTTCAAGACCTAGGAACCAGTAAAAATAAATGCACTGAAAAGTATGAAAAAATTGGAACACAATCAGCTCTCGTGAAACTAACAGATAATATCAGAAAAAATATAGATCAAAAAGAAATCACGATATTAGTTACACTTGACCTGAGCCACGCATTCAAAAGTGTTCATCATACTCTGATGGCAAAAATGTTGTCATACCTAGGATGCTCTATTAAAGCAACAAATTGGTTCCAATCGTATCTTAGTGCAAGAGTACAACGAATTAAAACGATAAAAGGAACGATGTCAGACTGGAGTGAAATAAATAGAGGTGTTCCGCAAGGCTCTACCTTATCGTCGTTATTATTTTCGCTTTATATTAATAACCTATCAGATGCTCTTATTCATTATAAAAGAAGTATTTATGAAAATGATATTAACCTGTATTTGGTATCGAAAGAAGAAAAAATATTAGAGGCCGTGGAGCATGTCAATTTTGCCTTAAATAATTTGAACGAGTGGTTCAAAAGACATGGTTTAAAACTAAACTTAGAAAAATGCGCTATCATGATGATGGGTCATAGGTGTAAGTTATCGAAAATTTCCAATTCTGATTTGTTAATAAAAATAGAAAATGTTGTGTTGAAAAGCGTGACATCTACAAAATGTCTAGATATCACACTTCAAGATAATTTATCTTGGGACATCCATGTAAATAATATTGTAAAACAGTGTTTCTCTTGTTTGTACAGCTTAAATAAACTGTTAAGAAGTAAAACTTCTTCTTCTTCTTCGATAGCACTACAACTCATGAAGAGTCAGGGCTTCCCGCAGTTGGAGCCGCCAGTCTTCTCTGTTTTGTGCAGCTGCTCTCCAATTTCTAATTCCGAGCATTTTTTGGGCATCTACCGCCACACAATCTATCCAGCGCAGGCGAGGTCTACCAACCTTTCTTCGTCCAAAGATTTTTTCCTCCAAGAGCATCTTTGGGACCTCGTTATTGCTTAGTCGAGCAATGTGCCCAGCCCATCTCAAGCGACCAACCTTTATTAATTTAACCACATCAGGCTCATTATACAAGCTCATGATCTCGGCATTTTTTCTTAATCTCCATATGCCGCTGCTACACACAGGTCCCATAATCCTTCTCAGTATTCTCCTTTCAAATCTCAATAGAGATGATTCCATTGCCTTCGTCATGGTCCAACACTCGGATGATCCCCTGATTGCATATTCCAATGCAATATTAAATAAAAGGCATGCCAAACAATCCCCTTGTCTAAGTCCATTGTGGCTATGGAAAAACTCAGATGTATCTCCGAAAGCTTTAACTGTGCATTGGGTGGCTTTCATTGTCATTTTGACAAGGCGGACAAGCTTTGGAGGAATGCCTAGAGCGATCATGCCATATGATGGCATATGACTGCGTGATTCAAGAGGAATTATATGATAATTCCTCTTGAATCACGCAGTCATTTAGACAGTGCTTCGCCTCCGTGTTTCCAGAACTCAGCCGGGATCCCATCCACACCTGGGGGTTTATTGTTCCTCAGCCTATCTACGGCATCCTGAACGTCCTCTTAATCTGGGGGCTCAAAATCTCGATCGCTAATGGTACTCCCTCTAGATGTGACTTCTCCTATGAATTCACCATTTAATAGATTTTCAAAATGGTTTCTCCATCGTTTCATAATCTTTTCTCTTTCTGTGATCAGGGAGCCATCCATGTCTTTACATGCATTTGAACGGGGCATGAATGCTTGGCGAGATTGGTTTATCCGTTGGTAGTACGCTCTGATTTTGTTCTGGGTCCGGTTGGTCTCGATTTCTTCCATCTCTTTCTTTTCCCAAGATCTCTTCTTTCTCTGTAGGATCCTTTTTTCAATCCTTCTTTTACTTCTATAATCCTCCACAGATGCTCTGGTGTGTCTTCTTTGGATCATAAGGCGATATGCCGCATTCTTTTCATCCTTAGCCAATTTGCATTCAAAGTCAAACCAAGGCGCCCTTTTATCGGTAGCTTTCTCTCCGATGATCTCTTTAGCCACTCCATGTATTATTTCTCGGCACAAATTCCATCTTTTATCAATTGTTTCATTAGGATTAGTGCTTCGTAGTTTCTCCTCGATGGACTGAGAGAATTGCTGGATTATGGCAGGGTCTTTTAGTTTTTCCGTTCCGTACTTCCTGACTTTGTTTACTTCCCGACTGTTCACCAATGATATTCTTGCGTGTATAAGGGCTACCAGCAGATAGTGATCTGAGTCGATGTTGGCTCCTCGGTATACACGAATGTTCTGTATATTAGACCTATACCTTCTGCTTATTAGCACGTGGTCTATTTGGTTTACCGTGATCCCATCATTGGAACGCCATGTCGCAAGATTTATTCTCTTGTGGCGAAACATGGTACTAGCTACCACAAGGTCCTTAGCTGCTGCGAAGCTAACTAATCTCTGGCCATTATCATTTGTGTGATGATGGATGCTGTTTTTTCCAATGGTAGGGCAGAAAACGGATTCTCTGCCTATTTGGGCGTTCAGGTCCCCTATAATAATTCTTGCATCATGTTTGGGGATATTATCTATAGTTCCCTCAAGGATGTCGTAGAATTGGTCTTTTTCTTCATCATCCGACGTCTCTGTCGGGGCATGCACGCTGATTATTGAGAAATTATAAAATTTTCCTTTCAGGCGAAGAAGGCATATTCTTGGACTGACAGGTTTGAAGCCAATTACCAACTGGGCTAGCTTCTTGCTGACAATAAATCCAGTCCCATATACGTGTTTTCGGTCCTCACAGCTGTAGTATATAGAGTGACTCTTCTTACTCAGAATACCCTGTCCGGTCCATCGGATCTCTTGGATAGCAGCGATGTCAATTTTATAGTTGTCTAGCTGATTGAGGAGCTGTTGGAGCGCTCCTGGTCGGTATAGAGATAAAATATTCCAGGAGGCTAATTTAAAGTCCGTTAAACATGCTATACGTTGGTTCCTATTAATCCGTCCGGCTTTTCTTTCTTTGGGGTTCATAATAGTTTGATTTAAGGGGTGGGGGTGATTAGCCCTCTCAGCCCCCGATTCAGGTGGAGGGGCTGCCTCCTCAAAGTATCCTGACGTACTCCCCCATCCAGGGTGGCTACCTAGGGAAGGTGATCCTAGGGTGTGAGCTGTATGTGACCTTAGTGTTTAGTGTGGGGGTGTGTGTAGTGTGCTGTAGTTAGTGTACTGTGTGAGTGTCAGTGTAATGTTCCCCCAACCTGGGGGGCCAGTGGCTATCTGCGGTACTAAGACCGGGCGAGGGGGCCGCCATCTCCCTACGCCACCTAAGAAGTAAAACTAGATATATAAAATCACAATTATTCAATGCTCTGATAATGCCTCATTTATCTCAAATATTACCTCAAATATGAATAAATTGAAATATGAACAAAATGAGTAGTAATACATTATGTAAAATAAATTTTTTATCACGGCTGCTGATAATGAAAAAAATATCGATATACAAACTCAGGCTCGCTCAGGTATCGATTGCAACTTATCCGATATTTACAATATTGGGGTCGATTTCTAGGTTAATTGGGGTGCTGAGTCTGAAAATAATATAGATTGTTCAATTACGCGCTCAGGTATCGATTTATTTCAAGTTACGCGATATATATGATATTGGGGTCTACTCATAGGTTATTTGAGGTGCTAAATTTGAAAATGATGTCGATTTTTCGATAACGCGCTCAGGTATCGATTTATATCAAGTTACGCGATATAAATGATATTGGGGTCCGCTCATAGGATATTCGAGGTGCTGAATTTGAAAATGTCGATTTTTGGATTACGCGCTCAGGTATCGATTTATTTCAAGTTATGCGATATAAATGATATTGGGGTCCACTCATAGGTTATATGTGGTGCTGAATTTGAAAATGTCGATTTTTGGATTACGCGCTCAGGTATCGATTTATTTCAAGTTATGCGATATAAATGATATTGGGGTCCACTCATAGGTTATATGTGGTGCTGAATTTGAAAATTATGTCGATTTTTGGATTATGCGCTCAGGTATTGATTTATTTCAAATTATGCGATGTAAATGATATTGGGGTCCACTCATAGGTTATTTGAAGTGCTGAATTTGAAAATGATGTCGATTTTTCGATTATCCGCTCAGGTATCGATTTATTTCAACATACACGGTATAAACGATATTGGGGTCTACTTATAGGTTATTTGAGGTGCTGAATTTGAAAAGTGATATAGATTTTTTGATTACGCGCTCAGGTATCATCAAATGATTTCAAATTCAGCACCTCTAATAACCTACTAGTGGACCCCAATATCGTTTATATCGCGTATGTTGAAATAAATCGATACCTGAGCATGTGATCGAACAATCGATATCTTTTTCAAATTCAGCACCTCAAATAACCTATGAGTGGACCCCAATATCATTTATATCGCATAACTTGAAATAAATCGATACCTGAGCGCGTAATCGAAAAATCGATATCATTTTCAAATTCAGCACCACAAATAACCTATGAGTGGACCCCAATATCATTTATATCGAATAACTTGAATTAAATCGATACCTGAATACCCAATATCGTTTATACCGCGTATGTTGGAATAAATCGATACCTGAGCGCGTAATCCAAAAAACAATATCATTTTCAAATTCAGCACCTCAAATAACCTATGAGTGGACCACAATACCATTTATATCGTGTAACTTGAAATAAATCGATACCTGATTGAAAAATCTATATTATTTTCAGACTCAGCACCCCAATTAACCTAGAAATCGACCCCAATATTGTAAATATCGGATAAGTTGCAATCGATACCTGAGCGAGCCTGAGGTTGTATATCGATATTTTTTTCATAATCAGCAGCCTTGATAAAAAATTTATTTTACATAATTTATTACTACTCATTTTGTTCATATTTCAATTTATTCATATTTGAGGTAATATTTAATTTCTATAATTATGTTTTAATGTTAAATGTTTAAAGTTTAATGTTTGAGTTTTTGTTGTTTCAGTCATTAATAAAATTATTTACTTTTAAATAATTGTTTTCATGTAAGAATTAGAGCTATTCCAGTTATTATCTAGCTATTAATAAAGTTATGTGCTTTAATACACTTATTATAATGTAAGAAAAGAGCTATTCCAAACATTATGTAAATATTATCTGTTAGAATATTAATAGAATTATGTATACTAACTAATTATTAGAGTGTAAAAATCATGTAGAGCTTTGGTTAATTAATTGTATAATATTTTTTGTCGTTGTTTGTAAGAGTGGCCACTAGTGGCCAAAAACTGCGTCTCTCTCTCTCTCTCACTCTCTCTCTCTCTCTCACTCTCTCTCTCTCTCTCTCTCTCTCTCTCTCTCTCTCTCTCTCTCTCTCTCTCTCTCTCTCTCTCTCTCTCTCTCTCTCTCTCTCTCTCTCTCTCTCTCTCTCTCTCTCTCTCTCTCTCTCTCTCTCTCTCTCACTCTCTCTCTCTCTCTCTCTCTCTCTCTCTCCCCCTCCCTCCTCCCTCCCACCCTCCCACCCTCCCACCCTCCCACCCTCCCACCCTCTCTCGCTTCCTCGCTCCCTCCCTTTCTCCCTCGCTCCCTCTCTCCCTCCCTCGCTCCCTCTCTCTCTCCCTCGCTCCCTCTCTCTCTCCCTCGCTCCCTCTCTCTCACTCCCTCGCTCCCTCTCTCTCACTCTCTCTATCTCATCACGAAACTCCTGAAGTCTAATGGAACCCGTAGGAACTATTGCCGCGGTCTTCCTGCCCGGTTTGAATATTTCTGAGTTCAGGTCTCCAGAGAGGCTTAAGACTGTTAAAGGGTTAAGGGAAATTGATGGTTCCATACAGAAAAGGAGCAACGAGGGGGTTTATATTCCATACAATCCAATGCAAGCAAACATGCGCTCACATATACCATTTTGCAAGGTATGATTATTAGAATCCGTCAAAACAAAATCACAAAATTTTGAAGGTTAGTTTAACTTTTTCTCAAGCAGAAAAAAAAGATTAATTTAAAATAAAACCATCTATTATTACATACTATATATAGTTGTTTTTTTACATACCAATACTAGAGTAGTCATATGCATCCAGAGTTTTAAAGGAATTTTCATACTGAGAATCATCTTCAATTTCCCTTTCAACAGTGACTGAATAAATTGTATAACCAGGAGGGGAAAAAATCACTTCAGACTGGTCTAACGCTGGAACAGTCCTCAGCAAATGAAATGTCCTTAAATCCCAAACCTCAGTATTTGATACTATCTGCAGGATATATAAATGAAATTGGGCATAAATTTATGCTTTGCAATTGTTTTAAAGCAATTAAATCAACATCAAAACAAATATACACCTCAAGGCCACTGGGGTGGAAAACACCACTCAAAGTTTGGTTCAACTTGTCAAACTTGTGTATCTCTTTTCCAGACATGACATCCCAAAGAACACCATCAGATAATACCAACTCACCAGTTGGAGAGAACGTTGCTTTGTTCTTTGTATACTGGTTTGATAAGGAAGGTGTCAATGTACTAATTAATTTACCAGTATTTACATCATAAATCTGAAAAGATAAATAAGCAAGATGTGAAAAGAAGAAATATAAAATGTTGGAATAATTTTAAAGCATTTAATAACAACTTAATAAACTTTGAAATTATGTTTTTCTAACGATCAATAATAGATAGATATTGAAAGTAACAGACAAACTTAATAATAATTCAAGCTCTAGAGCCTAATTTACTGAATGAAATAAAGAAGAGAAACCTCATTAATCGTAATAATAAATGGTCAAATGGAGGGGGCACTTTACTTAATAAATGTTTTCTTATTTTCACGTGGTTTTTGTATTTACTCAAAAACAGGTTTAATGATTTTGATCAAACTTGGTATTTGATGTATGTATATGCCCGCGATGCAACAGCCGAAATTTCATAAAAATTGGTCAAAGGGCACATTATTTAGTAAATTTTTTCTCATTTTCACGTGTTTTTTTTATTTGCTCAAAAACGGCTGTTACTATTTTTATCAAACTGATTATTTGATGTATGTATATGCCAGTGATGTGACAGCCAAAAATTTTACTAACCATATTATGAAAATAAAAACTTCTATTTATTAATAAAAAAAATGTATTTTAGTTTAGAGAGTAAATGCGTGATGCTCAAATTTTTTAAAGCATTGAAAGTGTGCAAAAATATGGTACAAGATAATAGTATATAATTAATTATATTTTAGTCTAGAAACTTTTGTTCCACATTAAATTTCTGAAAGCAATATAAAGCGATTTTAGAGGGACAGTAATTGTTCTCGATTTCAAGGATGGCATAGACAAACTTTACAACGAGACGTAAATGCACCTATCGATTCACCTTCACGATATATTTACAAAAAGCAACTCGAAATAAGGTACTGAGAACTTCCAAATTTTGATATTAAACAGATAATCTATAACTTATGGAGATATAAAAATATAAACATATAAATGTGGGAAAAGGTGAGAATTTGAGGAATGGCGTTTACATACTATCGGAACACGTCGACTTCTAATCGATGTAAGTCCGTAGGTGAAAGTTGTGTGTTGCGCGCATCGCACCAGATTTTTTTATTTAATGATTATGTTGACAAGAAAGATTTAATTTTTTTATGTCTTGTAAAAAATTCTCTTTTGTTATAACTATTCCATGCTTCGCTCCTCCTTGTTTTTTAATTAAATATCTTTGTACTTGTTCCACTTGGTCTATTTCCTTGTATTCCCATACCTGGCCACCTTAACATATTATGTTTTTATAACTAAGTCTAAAAGTTGGAGCTTGTTATTGATATTTCAGGTTCTTATTAGTAATAAACTTCGGCCAAATGGCATTTTTGCATGCTCTTGATTTTTATTTGAAATGTGAATTGAGTGCCAAATTGGATCTGATATTAACACCGAGAAATTTGTAGTTGCCAATTATTTCGATCACCATAAGGGCATTAAACTAGAAACCTGGATTTAAAGAAAATAGGCTGTTCTTTCATGACCAAAGTGCCAAGGAGAAATAGCACAACTAACAAAAGAGCAGGTTTTGACCTTTCCAATTTGTATCATTATTTTCAGATAAGGGAAAGAGAACTAGAGATATTTGAAAACAATAGGCAGGCATAACATAATCCGATCAAAATCAAATGAATTTATGTATCCACCAAACAGCTGTTTTCATGATATTAATACTAATACAGATTTATGATAGCTGGCTCTCCAAAAAAATATTCCATATAAACCTCTCTTTTGGGCAACTCCTGGATTAAACCTTCCCAAAAACAGAATTGGGAACCTAGAATTATTTCTATCAATAAAAAGATAAATGCGAACTTGGTAAAACTTTAATTATTAGTATCTTGAATGAACTCTTAACAAAATAAATGTAAGGCTACTAACTGTAGTATATGACCATCTCTGGAATAGGCCTAATTGTAATAGTAGATATTGGGTATTTTGAAATGAAAATGAACAATATCAAAATTAGAGGGACATTAAAATAATTACTATACATTTTTCAAAACTTCTTACCGTGGCTGTTACATTTTTTGTTCCTATAATTCGAGTTCCATTAAGTTTATCGAATTCCACATAATCTTCCTCATCCATTTGAAACCTGAAAGAAATTCGCAAAATAAATAAAAACTGATGAAAAAGTTGTTTAACTTTTATTTGATTTTCATACTTTTTGATTAATACTTTCATACCCTACCCTACCTATAAATTCTTAATTAAGACCTAACTACATAGTGGGGTCATGCACAGATGGCAAATGAGGAAAGCGTCAAAGGGCAAATAACCATTAACATAAATTAATCTTTTCTCTTCATACATAAGTTTTTCAAATTTTAAACATCCAATTTCCAAGTCCCAGTAGTGGCCAATCTTTTCTCTCCAGACATTAGTATTTAAAATTTTAAACATTCAATTTCATTAATGAAAGAAACGATATAATGATTATTTCACTATAAGAATCCAATGAAAACTGAGGAAAACAGTATACAGAAAAAAAATAACCGGTGTAAAGGAAAAACACAAAATAAATAGGAAGAGAGGGTTTTTGGAGAAAAAATCAAGCTTTGAATTCACTAGTTAAGTTTTTATTTCCTGGTAAGGCATTATTCTTCCACCTTAGGTTTTAATTTTTAAAAATGTTTGATTTTTAACTATAATAATTGATTGGTAGAATATTAGTGAAGTAATACAATATTGTATTAGAGTCCCCTCCAAAATAAATACAAGTATAATAAAAAAATCTGGTGCAATGCGTGCAACAAATAGCTTTTACTTAAGAACTTACTTAGATCAGAGATTGCTGTGTCGATAATATGTAAACGCCATCCTCAAATGCACACATTTTCCCACATTTATATGCTTATATTTGTATTTCTACATAAGTTATAGAGCATTTGTATTACAAAACTTGAAAGTTCTGAGTACTTTCCGATTCATTATAGCTTATTTCTTTTTTTAAGGGACCTAATTTCATCAACAGTCGAGTTTGTTTTACTGCTTGCTTGTTTTTTACTGTGAGTTGCTTTGTGTAAATATATCCTGAAGGTGAATCGATAGAAGGTGTGTTTACGTTTCGTAGTAAAGTTTGTCACTTATGCCTTTCTGGAAACCGAGAACGATTAATTACTGTTTCTCTAAAATCACTTTATATTGCATTCAGATGCATCAGATTCAGATTCTTAGACATAAAGATATCCTACGTAGACAGAAAAATATCCTAAGTGAAAATATTGAAGCAAATGGAAATGTCCATACTTTAAAAACTGCTATTTTCTTTTTGTATGTTGCCACACAATAGTCATTGTCATGGGCAAATAATTGGCTATCAAATTTAGTCTTTTCCAAACCAAATTGATATTTTTGCAAACCAACTTTAGAATTTTCCATTTCAAATAAAGATTTTTCCCAATAACTTTAAGAATTTTTATAGGGATTTCAGTGTTGTTATTAAATTACTTAGAAGTAGTACGTATTTTGAATAGTATAGAGTATGATAGTAGCATAATATGGTGTTATCAAAATTGAAGGGTTTGCTACAAAAAGGAGATACCTTAATTTTGGGGAGTTTTTGAACCAAAAAAAAAAAAATCTGGTGCGATGCGCACAACACACAACTTTCACTTACCAGCTTACTTAGATTAGAAATTGACGTGTTTTGTTAACTGCCATTTCTCAAAGTCACACATTTTTCCAAATTCATTTCTTATGTTTGTTTTGCTCTCTAAAGTACACTAACTTTTTTTAATTTATTTGTATTTGTATTTATAAATATGCCCAATTCTGGGTCTAATAACCCTGACAGAAGACATTGAATTGATTAGTTTTCTGCCTGCAAAATCAATAATTCTGCTGTACTTTGTTTTCAGTGATAGTCTAGGAGCTGAGAGCCAAATAAAAAATTTTACCTATAATAGTTCGAGAATATCAAATTCTGAGTAAAATCTCTGCAATTTTAAAATTAGCCCATCCCTGTGGGGACCAAGTAATTAAAACGTGTACACTATACTATAAAAGGATATAATATAGATTTTGGTGAAAACCATGTTCCGACAAATGACCTGCATTGTTGGGTCAATACGTTGCCTACAATAAAATAGTTTGATACTATTTTGTAGTTTATTGACCGCCGTCCCGGACTGTTCTCATTAATATAGCAGTTTGTAAATGATGGTCATTTCCATTCGCTTAAATATTTTCGCTTAAGATATTTTTTGATGCCTTTTTTATTTCTTAGAAAAATATGACTTTGTGTTTAAGAGTGTTTTTTCATGATGAAAAATTATTATGGTAATTCTTATAGTATCTTCTGATTCTGCATTAAATGTGGAATAAACTAAACAAATGATGAAATTTAGGCATTTTTACAATTAGACATTGACTTGGTAACTGAAATCATGGCCGTTGGAATGAATTTTTAGTTTGAATTTTATAAATTCCTAGCAATGATCATTAACTGCTATATTGCTGGATTTGCTGTGGATGGGGAAAATACAAATTACAACTTTTTTTTTTAATTCAAACATAGAATGATAATCACGTATGTATCTTATTAGAAATCAATATAAAAAATATCTTGCATTATGCAATTTAATCATACAAAAACATTGCATAATGCAAGTTAATCGTACAAGGGCGTGAAAGGAGCACACAAATAAACTCAAATGGAAATTTATTACTTTCACTTACCTATACTTTCACTCACCTGAGTCGAAATAACCAAGTCCCGCAAAATGGTCAGTGTGTGTGTGTGAACAGACTAGCTCAAAAACTATAAACCATGCGAACCTGAAATTGGGTATTTAGTGAATGTTTATGCCCGCGATGAGACAGCAAAAATTTCATCAAAATTGCTAAAAGGGACGGGGTATTTTATTTAATAACTTTTTAAGTTTTTTTCGATTTTCTCAAAAACGGCTCTAATGATTTTGATTAAACTGAGTATTTAATGTACAGTAGAACCCTGGTTATCCGAACTCGGATTAACCGAAACCCGGGTTAACCGAAACGTCCCAAACGGTAGGGATACAAGGAATAAATAATCACGGAGGATGGACGCGGCGTAAGTTAAACCCCTCCCCGTTCCCGGCAACCACCGGAAGTTATTCCGCGAACCCTGCACCCTCCCCGTCTAAAATTAGCTCCATACTTGTTCACATGCAAGGAACCCGCCTTTTCCCCTCGACTCCTCAGTCAATTGCTGTCTAAGCACACGTGCGGACCTATTGTGTGACAAAGTAGTGCGTTTAGTTTTTTAATATTGTATATTATCTGCGATATGGCGACTAAGCGAAAACGAGTTGTAATCACTTTTGCGGATAAATTAGCGGCTATAAAAGAAGTTGAACAAGGAAGTTTATTAAAAAATGTTGCTGCCTGTTACGGAGTAGGCATTTCTACTATTTCAGATTGGGTAAAAAATAAATCAAAATTTCTGGAGCAGGCTGTAAAAAACCCTCAGAGGAAAACATTAAAAACATCGGAATTCGACAAAATAGGCGAAGCTCTTTTTCTTTGGTTCATCCAACTAAGAGAAAAAGGTATGCCTTTGACGGGACCCATTTTACAAGAAAAAGCCAAAATGTTTGCTGAGTTGTTGGGGGAGGAAGGTAAAGCATTTACAGCAAGCTCTGGTTGGTTAGAGAGATTTAAAAACAGATATGGGATTCGGCAATTAAATGTATGTGGGGAGAAATTATCGGCTGACCCAGATGCAGTTGATGTCTTTAAAACGGAATTTGAAGATTACACCCAAGGATACACTAAGGACCAAATTTATAATGCCAACGAAACAGGTGTGAATTTTAAGATGCTCCCTAAAAAGTCATTAGCTTCCTCAATGGAATCTTCTGCCCCAGGACACAAAATGAAAAAGGATCGAATCACTGCCCTTTTGGCATCAAACACTTCTGGCTCACATAGACTGCCTCCAATGTGTATTGGGAAGTCGAAGAATCCTCGAGCTTTGAAGGATGTTGCTCCTAATGCCTTACCGGTATTTTACAGGGCACATAAAAGTAGTTGGATGATATCAGACCCGTTCGCCGAATGGTTCAGTGTTCTGTTTGTACCTTAAGTAGAAAAATTTCTGGCTGAAAAAGGTCTACCATGAAAGGCGATTTTGCTAATTGACAATGCTCCTAACTGTAACCTAAATGCTCTGTTGTCCTAACCTAAATGCTCCTACGCATCCTTCCGAGTTACGAAATGGCGATACTGTTGTGCGTTTCCTTCCCCCAAACATAACCAGTCTAATTCAGCCTCTTGATCAGGGAGTAATAGAGGCATTTAAACGGCATTACCGAGGGCTTTTATTGAGAACCATCCTACAAGATAGCGACTTGCATAATAAAAGCATTAACGAAGTACTGAAAACGTTAAATATGAAGCATGTGGTTTATTGGTGTGCGGAGGCATGGAATAATGTAAAAGAAGAAACCCTGCAAAGATGCTGGAGAAAACTTTACGATGGGCTTGAAGAAGATGACTCGGAAAGGTTTGAAAATGTTACAAACATGGTAAAAAACATTCCCGGATGCAAAGAGATGGAGGCGATTGAGGTGGATGAATGGATTATCGGGGATGATACGGAAGAAATCTTGGACCAAGAAATTATTAAAACTGTGGTGCAAAAGAAGGCAGAGTTGACGGAAGAGCCCGAGGTCGACGTGGTCGACAGAGTGACAGCTGACGACGCTTTCAGAGGGCTAGAGGTAAGAATAAGATAAGAGTTTGTTATGGCTTTCTATAATCTTAAATGGGATACTTTTTCTTTAAACCGAACTCAAATCTACAGTACATGCGTTGTCATTTTAGGTTGGCCTACGGTTCGTTGAGCAGTGCAGTGAGGCTACGCCAGCTGACGTTCTGCTTATAAAAAGATGGCGGGACATTGCTGCTCGAAAACGATATGAAGGACGTAATAAGCAACCAAAATAACTGATTATTTTTAAATATGTTTAATAAAGATTGATACTGTTGCCTATATAGTTTTTAATTGATTGACATTTAAAACCTTTTAAAAATAACTGTAATAAGGCACATATAAGTTGTATTACGAGTTCACGGCTTAACCGAAAAAAGTGGTTATCCGAAATGGCTTCCCCCCAATTATTTCGGATAAGCAGGGTTCTACTGTATTAATATGCCCGAGATATGACTGCGAAATTTCCTCAAAATTTTGCTTGATTGATCAACCAGAGGGGGGATTTTACTTAATAAATTTTATATCATTTTCACGTGTTTTTTTTTATTTACTCAAAAAAGGCTTTTAAAAATTTTGATCAAACTGGGTATTTGATGTATGTATATGCTAAAGATGTGATAGCCAACATTTCATCAAAATTGGTCAAACGGAGGGGGCACGCACTTTATTTCACATTTTTTTTTTTCCAATTTTTACCTTTTTTTCGATGATCTCAAAAAGGTTTTAACGATTTTTATCAAATTCGTCATGTTCAATGAAAATTAGGTGTTCTTTAATATCAGGTAAGCTTTATCATTATTAAAATGTTCTGAGGGGGCTTAAATGGGGTAGGGGTCTTTTTTGTTAGTTTGTTTTCTATAAAGTACCTTTGTTTTTGTTTATATGGAGAAATTAACTGTCTCTCGTTACGCCTTAAAATAAGAAATGGCTAAATATGAGATATGATAAAAATAAAGAAAACATATTGAGGAGAAAAAAAGAAAAATATTCAGTCAACTCATAAAACTTGTTGAGCCCACGCATGCGGAGTACGCCTTTAATGACAGACCATTGTTCATAATTAAAGCCGCTCTGTTCATTTGAGAAGTGGCAATTAACAAAACGCATTAATTTCTAATCTAAGTAAGTTGGTAAGCGAAAGTTGTGTGTTGCGAGCGCGCACCAGATTTTTTTTTAGAACAAGTTGAATTAAAGCATTGTTGATAGAATTTTTCGATTTCACCTTCAATAATTTTCAGAATGAGAATAATTAACATATAGAAACTTTATAATACCTTTATAAGGTATTATAAAGGTTATAAGGCAATAACCTTTAAAAAGGTTTTCATCTTCCTTGTTTTAATTTCACATGACCCTATAGTGTGAACCAGAAACCTTAATCTTACAGCAGTAATGTCAAGAGACTAATTTATATGTGTTTCAGGATTAAAAAAAAATAAAAGATATATATATTAAATAAAACTTATAACATTACATTTTCTCAAAACTCAAGTCCTTCAGATTCCAACAAGCTGACAAAGGTTTTCTCCATGTAGATGATGTCAAAAGAAGGTTATTGGTCCTTGAACACTGAACTTGAGAAATATAGGAATCATGACACTGATGAGCAGAAACTTCCTAGAAAGAAGCAAAACAATCCTATTTAATAATTCAAATAAGGAAAAATAAGAAATTTATAAGATATAGAAAAACCATAACAAAGTTTTAATTTAAACAAAAAATTAAACATGAAACTATAACCTAAAACATAAAACTGGAACTAGGTACACTATAACAAACATGTGCTTATTGCAACTAGAGTTTCAAGTTGAGTATCAATAATGTCTGTATCAATAAATATAGACATTATCATTAAAAAAAAAAAATAGATATAATCCTTACAGCATTAACACCAGTGTATAGTAAAGATACTGTCATAGCCAAAATCAGTAAGTTGGCAGTTACCTTTTCTATTAATACTTACACATAGTTAGTTCCTGGTATTTATAAATGAACTAGATTATTCTCTAAAGGCATCTTAACACAGATGAGTTTTTAGAACAAAGTTTGGTACCATATATTGCTTTACTATTTGACCGCCAGGGCTTACAAAGGAACAATTAGACCTATTTACACAGTTCAGTTTTTTAATCAATGTTGGGATGCAAATGTTATCGTTCACTGATTAAAGGCTTAAAAAGAATAATAATCATTACCTGTTAATAATCATCCAGATTGATCAAAAAACTTAACCGTGTGAACATGACTTTTTGGTTCATTGCAACCGTCCCTGGTGGTTAAACTGCGAAGCAACGTTTGGTTCCAAAAATTTAACCATGTAAACAGGCCTTTTAATGTATACTTCAAAAATCAGATATGGCATACATTCTTGCCAGTTTGGTATGTAAAATTTCTTGTTTATTGCCATTATTTATAATTCCTTTCCAATAGTTTGAACAGGTCATTTAAGAAATATTTAAAATTGAACAATCCACTTACAGCTCCAGTTTGTAGGTTGAACAATTTCACTTCCCCTTGGTGAGATCCTATTATTACATATTTGTCTCTTCCCTAAAAATAATAACCATTAAGTTT
This sequence comes from Aelia acuminata, assembly GCA_911387785.2. Lineage (NCBI taxonomy): Eukaryota > Metazoa > Arthropoda > Insecta > Hemiptera > Pentatomidae > Aelia > Aelia acuminata. Next base: position 138,682,349 of record OU426978.1, on the reverse strand, counting down.
AAAGAAGAAAAAAAGGAAGGCGGGAGGGGGAAAAAATAAGGTTTACTCACATAAAAATCACAGCATGTGAAAAAAGCATTGTCATCACCATATCGGAAAATATGAACACAACAGAATTTGGAATGTATTAACCTCTGGTCTAATCTCTTTGATCGTATATTTCTGCTGTGCCTAACAGCAAAATTAGTAGGTATTCTATTTCGAGCTTTAGGATCAGGACATTTGTGAGGTCTACAAATAACAGAAAGTTAATATAAAGGAAACCTTTAAATATAATAAACATGCATTCATAAGTGTTTATGTACACATAAAACGAATAAATTAAATTGATAAAGCAATATAGAGTACAACCAAGAATAGTAGACCAGTCAAGCAAAAGGACTCCCTACTGTATATATCCAGTCCATAGACTAAATGTACCACCAACCTTTAATGCAATAATTAAAAAAGGAAGTAGTTTTTAAATTTGATAACTTAGAGCAAATAATTTAAATACTTAAAAAGTGATTGAAAATAAATTGGCTTCAAAATCCTTAATTTAAAGTTATCAGGAATTCGTTAAGATGAATTACTTATTCTTTAAGATGAATTACTTACTGACTTCTTGGAACTTAGTGAACTAATAGGTAGGGATTAATAACGAATATTATTTAATGTCCCCTGGTTCCTGTGGTAACTGGCTATATTTGGGTTATCACTCATATGTTGGTTGTCAGGGGCAAAGTGTATTTCCTAACGCGTTTGCCCACTCAGCCACCCTGCCACCCTGTAGGGACTAATTATTTTTCTTACCATAGCAATTTGTCAGAACTTTCCCGAATTTGATAAAAGTTACAGTTGTGGCACATCTGAAGTGGGTGGACATTGGTATAACACCTCTATAACTCAATAACACAAGAAATTTATCTGGGATTCGCATGCGCTAACTGTGATGCCAGTTTGGTGGCCAATAGAAAGGCATTATAACAGTTAGGGAACCTTACTTTGTTGTTAGTTTTTGCTTCGGCTTTATTTCAAAGTGTTCCTTGTTGATATAAGTGCAGTTGGTTTTTTTTGTAAGTTTGATTTTTTTGTGATCTAACCGCTAAAATGTCAACATCTTCATACAGTTACGAGACTCCTAAGAAGAAAGTGTCTGGAAAATCTACTTAAGTGATCAGAAGGCAAGCTAGAGAAATGGTTTTCCGTATTCATGACTACTTAAAAAACACAAGGAGATACATAGACTACCGTGATTAAAATAGTGAAAGGTCAGAAAATGTTGAAGGCAGGTAGAAAATTAAATTTTTTCCACAACAAAAAATAGAGGAAAAGTGAAAAGTCCAAAGATTAATATTCATTCATTTACAGAATCTTTAATAAGAAAAATACATGATTTTTATATATCTAAGAAGGAATGTCCTGCTTTAAGTACCCTGAATGCAGATTTACAGATGGATGGAGAATTGCATTGTAGTAAAGAATGTTTGAGAAGAAAATTGAAATCAAAAAGGGCTATACTTGGAAAAAGTGCCAAAGCAACAGAAAAATTCTTGCAAAAAAGCCATAAATTGCTACAGCAAGAATCATATATCTCAGAAAAATTCGGGAGTACAGAGATAAAAAAAGAAACATACTTTAAGAGGATGAATCTTATTTGCATGCAACTCATACAGTACATACTGTTGGCAAAGTCCTGATGAAATAGGCGCAACCAAAAATATTTCAAAGGGTCCACACATATATAATTGTGCATGCAGGAGGTGAAGGAGGATTTATTCCTAATGCCCTTCGCATATTTAAGTCACAGGAAAAGACTGCAGATTATCACGGTGAAAAGAACTCATTGAATTTCCAGAAGTGGATAAGGGAAATGCTAATACCAAATATGCCAGAAAATAGTGTGGTGGTCTGAAAGATAATGGTCACGGTCTATTAAATTTGCCACCATATCATCCCGAGTTGAACCCCATTGAATTAGTGTGGGGTGATAAAAAAAAATAGGGTAGCACAAGGGTGCCTATCTACTGCATTAAATGAAAAAAGAGAATACCTCGAATCAATGTTCAGTAAATACACCAAAGAGAAATGAAAAGCATGGAGCATGTAAAGAAAATTGAAGAAGATTATTGGTTAAAGGATGGTGTCATTGATGTTGCCCTTGAAGAAATTATTGTTTCAGTAGGTGACACTTCAACACGCAAAAACTTTCCTAAATCCATCAGACCTTACCAAGCCCCTCGAAAATTAAATAAAAGATGCGTGGCAGTTGATGTGTGATGAGAACCCTCCAAGCAATTTAAAAGTCATTAAGAAAGATGTAAAGCCGTGGCGTACATCTGTTTGAAAATGCCGTAGAGAGGAGATCATGTTGACCCGGCTTAGGATCGATCATACAAGACTTACCCACACCTACCTCATAACAAAGGAACAGCAACCGAAATGTAAATATTGCAATAGTACCATCTCCATACAACATATCTTCCAGGATTATATGCATTTCTTTTTCAGGGTTGCCCATATTATTCATCAAAAAAACTCAATAGCTATTGAGCTATTGGACTAAAACCTGAATTAGCAGCAATTCTTAGAGATGATAATAAGAAAATAGAGTTAGTATTCAAATTTTTAAAATCAACCAACCTACTATCAGAAATTTGACATATCCGATCACTAGGGGGAAAAAATTGGTAATGATATAACAATAATATTTTAAGAAAATAATAATAATAAAATAAAGCAGAAAATGAGAGAGGAAAAAAAAAGGAATACCGCCATGTAAGGCTATATGGGTGAGGGTTGACGATGGAAGGATCATCTGCCTACAGTCTCACAAGCATAACTGATCGACTCTTCCTGATCATACCCTAATCTGTATTATTTATTTAGTAATGAAAGAAGAATACAAAATATTTATCAATATTATTAAATTACATACTCAAAGAGCGTGAACTGTGGACATGTTGACATCGGATTTTTACAAAGAGCATGCTGATTAGTTAAATACTCTGTTATAATAGAATCAAGGGTAACATTTGGTTCTTTTGGTTTTTGAGATATGTCGGTTATCTGATAATGAATTTTTTTTTCCAATGAACGCCCAACTGGAGTAGTTGGCAGCTTAACATCAGGCTTCTTCTGGGAACTTGAGATAAAAAATATATATTATACATAAAAAAAAAATAATAGGCATAACTTCAATTTAAATATGAAAAATAAAATACCTTAATGAAGGTCCAATGTTCAGTTTGATGGGACCTGAAGGTTTTGTAATTGATTCGACATCAGCTTTTGGAATTTGACGTTGATTTCGACTCTAGGATAAAAAAAATTGTATTTATAATCTACATAAATCAAATTTCTAAAGAATAGGTCTGTTTCAATATGAGGATTGACAATTAAAATTTATGAAGAATAAAATATATTTTTTAAAAAAGATAATCTAAGATTTTGTGAAATTTGAGATTTTCAAATTGAAAATTCTCAGATAGCAATGCTACATATCAAATGAGAGCCAATAAACAAAGTTGAATCAAATATAAAAGGATTTTTTTTTTTAAATTTATTTATTGAAAAACAAAAGACAGTTATAATTTCTTTTTAAATGTAGCTTCTAAGAATGAAGCTGGTTGTCATGGGGCCAGGCATTAACGTCGGGCATTAATTGTCATGAACGAGTACAACCATTAAAATCTCTGTCATCCTGGTCGGTCTCTTACTTTATTATGAAATTCATCTACCACACCTTGATCAACAGCAAGAAATAGTAAGCATTACATTGCTCATGGAAAAGACCAAAGACCAAAATGCCTCACTTGACAAAAAAATGTTTCAAGAATCTTGCCAACCTGCATTCGACTTTTGGCTTCAATATGGTTGCCTCTCCTTTCAAACTCCCTACTAACGACTTCGGATTAAGTAGTGTACTGATAAACCCATAACAGCTGATTGGGACCAGCTTTTTAATTTCGGATAAAAAAGGAGTGATTTTCAAACTATGGGACAATATTGAATCGATGAGATTTTTGTGCATCCATTGGTCACATTCTCAAAATGATTATTTATTAAAGAGGGGAAAATAATGTTTCTGTAAATGAAGAATGGTGAAATACTTCTTCCAAATGTCTTTTATTAAAAATTTATAACATATCAAACTGACAGTCAGTAATAGATAGTGTGATAAGAATATTGAAGTAAATGTAGGTGGTAGAAAAAAGTGTTAGTCATGTGAATATATATTTTTTTATATAAAATGACCAATTTACTTAGGTAATGGAATATAACTGTAATATAGAAATAGATGGACCTAGCCACCAAAAATTGTCAGGTGTAAGGATTACTAGTTCTTGGCAGAAGAAATTTGCCCTGAAGAGGGACGAATAGTCCGAAACGTTGGCAAATTAATGTATATGTTATAAATTTTTAATAAAAGAAATTTGGAAGAAGTATTTCACCATTCTTCATTTACAATATTTAGATCTTCCAGCACATATAGTATATTTAAGATTACATAGTATAATGTTTCTGTTAAGTTCAGTTCTTGTTTAGCAGTCTATTAATCAAAGTTATGTGAAGGTATAAAATTTAAGTGATTTTCGCATATCCTAGGAGGTCACTTTATGAAATATAAAGTAAAATTTGTTGAAATGGACACCTTTAAACTTCATCATTTATGAACAATGATTCACTATCTTTAAGTACTGGTATATCCATATAATGACACATATCTACCCCCCAATCAAAAGGAGAATCTGCTTTCCCCAATCATATTTTTTTCACTGCTACCTCTGCAGTCCGTCTCAAAGAGAGGCCAGTGTTGATTTCTGACCAAAACTGTGAAGATTGAAAATGGATTCTCACGAATGGTGTCTTACAAATTTGTTAATGATTTTTTTTTAACTGGTGAGATAGTAAAGGTAGAATCTATAGGGTCTTATCATGACTCTACATGACAAGGAGTTTCATTAGAAAACAATAATCCAAATGGTTTTTATATGGCCGTAAGTATTTGTGTGATCATATGATCTTTTTGATGACAAAAGTTTTTGAATTAGTAATCTAACAAAAATTGATTGTTTTTTAAAATAAGTAGATAAATATACATTAATAACTATTTTTTAACCAATTAGTTTCTTAGATAAAACATAAAAATTAATCAATTAAAATCTTTTCCTGTTTTAAAATTAAAATGTTCTCCATGAATTTTACTTATCAGAAAAATCTAAAAGTAGTTGGTATAATTTAAAATTGATATAATTTACATAAGGTCTTGGTTTCTCAAATTTCACCATATTATCTTACAATTATCCTCACAGATGGCAATAAAGCTGTTAGCATACCTCTACAGGTAGCAGTAAAATTATCCTTTCACTATTTGTTGTCACTCAAAAAAAAATTATTTTACACTACATAATATATGTTTTATAATTGTATTATATTAGCAAATTTGGCCAAAAAATTGCCAACAGATTACTATTCATATTATTTATTTATTATATACTCAAGTAAATAGATAAAACGGAGCTTGGAAAAAAATTATCAGCATCCATACACCCAAAGAAACAAACGAATATAACCAGTTCATGCATGGGATTGATACAGTGAATGAGGATGTGAATAATCTGGGAATCGGGCATTCATAGTAAAAAGTGGTGGTTGTATTTATTTATATTGCTGTTAGATGTGGCAATCACTAACATAAAACGGAGTGGTATATCATTATTGCCAATCTTCTAACATCTTAAGGCTATATTCACACAATAACTATAATAAATTACTGATAAAAGTCACAAATAGCAAATGTAGAAGTTTATAAACATAAATAAAAAATTAGTTTTTAACATTTCTTTTTAATTTAATCATATCGTAACGTGAAAAAAAAAAGTCATGATTTTGTCTGTTACATTTATAAGAGTTCTAGACTTTTTGTTGGAACAGTTACACAACTATTTTAGTACATGATCTGGATGTTTCGAGAATCTACTCCCTTCTAGAATGTTCGATTTCAGATTAAATATAAGAAGCAATGGACTAGGCGCTTAGTCTTGCTCTGTGAATCGAAGCATATGGTTAGTTTTGTGTCACTCTGTTTTCACTAATAGTTACTTTTGTAACATTGTTAATCATTTGAGTTTTTATTGTTGGTCTGATGTTGTGAATTATAATTTTTCATAAATAAAACTTATTTAAACTCACATAAACGTTACAATACATTACTGATCACAGTAGTACCTACTGAGAAATTAGCTTAGCCAAAGTGAAAACAAAGTAACCTTCTTCTTTATGATTAAAAAAAACCTAAAATAATAATGAATGAGTAATATTTTTTAAGAATTGTGTAAACTGAGAGGTTATCTGTAGTGAGTGAACTTATTCTGCTTATATCTAAAAAAGAAAAGGTTCATTCAAGGTATTACTAACACAAAGCCTGAGGATCTAGTAAGATCTTGATGTTCCTCCAAATTCTACAAAATCCAAATTGTACCGTTCCAATTCACTCACCAACTTTACTATCGTTACAATTTCGTGACTTCATATTCTTTCAATTAATTTAATTTAAGCACTAGTTAGACTTTATATAACACAGATCATCCATCACTTCTCTGTGAAATTTAATTTCTTTTGACCCCCCTTAAGTTCAAATCCATTTTGACAGTTCCTGAGTGCAGGAAAAAGTACCAATACTACATTTAACATATACCTAATAGGATACCCAAACACGAATAAGGGCCAAGGAGAAGAGGAGCATTGTGTCTTACTAAGCTATCCCACTCCTAAGTAAATATACAATACAACATAAATATAATGCATATGCTAATAGTAAATATGTAAAAAATTAAATACCCTTGTAGGCGTTACTCTCTGCTGATAAGTAAAAGGAGACAAAAATCTATCTATCTGTGGTTGTGGAGGCTTGATAGGGGGTAAACCAGCTTCTTTTTGAAGGGCTTCAGCACTATCTACAAACCCATGACTTTGTAAATGTTGATGAATCAACTGTAGAAGATCACGATCATTAAATTGTATACGAGTTTGAGCCACTACATTTGCCTGAAAAAAAAATTATAATTTGGATTGCTAATCAATTATATATCAAATAAAAATATTTACAGCTTAGCTTTTATGTCAAATTCATTCTTGCACAACATACGGAATTCATCATTCTTTTTTCTTCTTAAAATAAAAACAATAATTGTCAAGTAGCCTGGAGGAAGATAGCAATGATAAAAGTTATTTAAGCAAGGATAATAACTGAAAAGCTTATCTATCACAGCATTGGCTTGATTGACATAATCATTCTATAAAAACAGCCAGTTAATGCTTATTTGAGACTTAATGGCCAAGGGTGTTAAAATGGATAAATATATAACCTAGATCTAATAAAATTTAATACGCAGCAAACCAACAGAATGAATCTCGAGCTTTGTACGTTGGCCTATTTCTATAATTTGGATAAAACAAATTTATTCTTGATTACCTCTTGGATAATACACACACGAACGCACCCACCCACCCACGCACATACACAAACACATATACACACACTATTATTGAAAACTTCATTTAGTTAACATGGAAACAAATAATTTCCATTAAATATTTATGTTTCAAAACACATTGACTCTTTCTCACGAACAGAATGTCTTTAATTATAAAGAATAATGTCTGACATTAACCCTTTAATGGCTCTAGAGGATATATCTTAGAAAGAAAAGATGGTCCCCACAAGCGGCCGACGAGAGATTACTTGTTGCTGGCCGCTGGTCCCCAGTATCGGAAGACGGTATATCTCGCAACCAGTTTCTCACTTTAACGTCCCCTACAAGATACAAGATACAAGATAACTTGTTGTGACTGAGGCACATCCTAGCGGATTCTCAGAGACTTAATAAGTACATCTAGGAGCCGCTAGGTTGCAGGGATGTCTCTATTAGGAAATATTTGTTCAACCATTATTCATTTTAAGTTCTAGACGCTCTGAGCGATAGTTCTCTGCTTTTATCCATCTGTTATTTTGCGATATTCACTGTTTTATTTCATTAGTTTCGGTGTTGCTTACGTCATGTCGCGGAAGTTGTTTACTGAGCAGTAATAAAATTAATGCAATCTCGATCATTATTACCTTCATTACAATCGATAATCTAGCATTTAAATTTATCGAAATAATGACAAACGTATAGAATCATAAAAAGTGAATAAAACTAATAAGAAATAGTCGGAAAAGGTAGTGAGGAGTAAAAGAATTTGAGGAAGTCGGTGGTGGAAGGTGGCCTACACACCTTATCTTGGGGAGGGTAAAAGCCGGCCCACCCGCCGAGCTTCTCAGTGCAACTTTCGCCCAGAGTCCTTAGCTGCTAAAGGGTTAAGGTAATTAAGCGCATGGATGGGCTTTTATGAGTTGTCGGAATTTTTTCTCCTGTATATGTTAACTCGATTTTTTTTAAGATTTAGCCATTTCTTATCTTTAGACATAATGAGAGACAGTAAATTTCTCCATATAATCAAAAACTAAGGTACTTTAAAGGAAACAAAAAAGTCCCCTTCCCCATTTAAGCACACTCAGAACATTTTAATGTCAATAAAACTTATGAAAAAACTTAGAAATAAGACAAAATTTATTAAATTAAGTGCCATCTGTTTGACCAATTTTGATGAAATTTTTGCTGCCATATTGCGGGCATATACATACACCAAATACCCAATTTCAGATCCGTACGATTTATAGTTTTTGAGCTAGTCTGTGCATGAGTGCACGCACGCACGCACACACACACACGCACACACACACACACACACACACAATTTTACGAGAATTGGTTATTTGGACTCATGAGACTCCAAAAGGTCTATTTCTGTTGACAACCGGCTTCTGTGGGTTAACAATATTTATTCACGAAATTATACACACACTATTATTGAAAACTTCATTTAGTTAACATGGAAACAAATATTTTCCATTAAATATTTATGTTTCAAAACACATTGACAACTCTTTCTCACGAACAGAATGTCGTGCCAGACGACACAATGTGCCACAATGCCACACGAATTATAAAAAAACAAATATCAAAGTAGGTTGCAAAAATTATCACTACATAACACAAATCATATGGCTTGAGCTTCACAGTCAAGACAAAAACTAAGACAGTTCAGTCAATCTCTCCTTATATATAGTTGTAAGGAGGATAGAATCTCTTGGAATCTGGTGGAACGGCGTGGATGGAGCTTGAACAATCTAGATCCAAACAAGTGCTCTGACGGTTCGCTCCAACCGCTAGTTCGTTCCAACAAACGGTCTGGGATTTCAAATCATATGTTTTTTTTTTAACAATCTAACGTTACAGTGCCCCTTCCTTACAGACATTCCTTATGGATGTCTTCTTGTCCATAGAGGTCTCTTCCGTAATCTGCTGCACCTGCTCTTCTTCGTGGTTCCCTGCATATGGTGCCAAGCGATTGTAATGGACGATCATAGGCCTTCCTTTGGGATACTTGAAAACCCTGTAGATCACATCGTTGATGTGCTTCTTCATCACATAGGGTTACACAGTTCTGCAACTTTGGACAGAATCCTCGCTTTCTTCTGGGGTTGTAGAGCCAAACGAGGTCTCCTTCTTTGTCACCGCCATGATCCGCTCTACTATCATAGTGTCTCTTCATCCTGTCGCTGGCAAGGCGAAGGTTCTGGCAAACTAGCTCATGCGTGTATTCTATTCTCTTCTGGAGTCCGGATACATAGTCTTGACCAGATACATCCACTCTGGGTTTGCTGCCAAAAATGAGGTCACAGAGCAACCTCATCTCTCAACCAAAGAGAACTCTCATAGGTGTCTGTCCAGAGGATTCGTTAACTGCAGAGCAGTAAGCCATGGGATCTGAACGTATGGGAATCTGACGGTCCCAATCTCGTTGATGGTCAGAGGTTACCTTGGAAAGGTACTTTATGAGGGTATGGTTCATTCGTTCTACCTTTCTGTCAGACTGTGGATGGAGGGCCGTAGTCCTGGTTTTTCGAATCTCAAGTCTCCTGCAGACTAGCTGGAATAATGTGCTCACAAAGTTCCTCCCATGATTTAAATGTAGTTCAATTGGTACTCCGAAACAGGTGATGAACTCCATCACCACGTCAGCCAAGGTAGCAGCCTCGTGGTTGGGGACGGCATATGTTTCCACCCACTAGGAAAAACAGTCCACGATCACAAATACATACTTATTACCATCACTCTCTGGGAATGGTCCTAATATGTCCACTGCTACCCCCCCTGAAATTTAGCAGCCACTTCAAGCTTGCATGGTCTGTGGACTGACCCGTACCATAAAAGTATTTGTAGAAATGGTCCAAGGACTTGACAAGAGCCAGGAGTTCCCACCTGGTTAGGCAATAATTACGCTCAGGTTTTGATAGCGTCTTGCTGATATAACCTATTACCCGTTCCTGGCCCTCCAGCAATTGTGATAAAACACCACTAATGCCTTCTTCGCTGGCGTCTGTGTCTAGAATGTATTTGCCTTCTGGAACTGGGTAGCCCAATATTGGAGCCGATGTCAACCGTTCCTTCAATGCATCAAACTCTTCTTGCCACTTGTCATTCCAGCTGAAGGGTCTACCTTCTGCAGTCAATCGACTCAGAGGCTTTGCAATGTCTCCAAACCTCCTTACATAAAGGCAGTAGTAGGAACCAAGGCCCAGGAAACTTCGAATCTGCTGTTTATTGACAGGGGTAGGCCATTGCTAGACCAACTGAATTTTTGCTGGGTTGACCGCTACACCTTCTCCGCTGACGATGTGTCCTAAATGGTGACCTTAGTCTGGAAAAGATGACACTTCTTAGCATTGAGTGTCACATTGGCCGCTTTTAATCTCTTTAAGACCTCTTCAAGATTGGATAGGTGTTCCTCAAACGTCCGGCCAACCACTGACATCATTGAGATATACGATGCAAATCATCCAAGACAAGCCTCTTAGAATATTCTCCATCAGGCGTTCAAAGGTTGCTGGGGCGTTGCCAAGGCTGAACGGTAAAACCGTGAACTGCCATAGTCCCAACCCAGTGGTAAACGCCGTCTTTTCCTTGTCGGCTGGGTCCATCTCTACTTGACAGTTCCACTTTTTAGGTCCAGAGTTAAAAACAGTACGGATCCTACTAGAGCATCGAGAGCGTCATCAATTCTTGGCAATGGGTAGCTATCCTTCTTTGTCACATCGTTAAGTTTCCGGTAATCTACGCAGAAGCGGGTTGTTCCATCCTTCCTCTTTACGAGCACTTCAGGAGAGGCCCATGGACTAGACAGCTTGTCATTAATCTCAGCCGAGAAACTTGACTTAAGCTAGCCAACTTTTCGTTAAGCTCGGCAGACTGGCTGGCCAATTTGTCGTTTATTTCACCAGACAGGCTGGTCAGCTTATCTTCTATTTCAATTGACAAACTGGAACTAAGACTGGTTATTTTTTCATTAAGCTCAGCGGACTGGCTGTTAAATTGGTCATTTAACATATTTATTTCAGCAGACTGGCTGGTCAACTTGTCATTTATATTACCAGACAGACTAGTCAGCTTATTATTTATTTCCGCCGACTGGCTTGCTAATATATCATTTATTTCCCCAGACAAATTCGACAATTCATCATTTATCTCTGCCGACAAAGCCTTCAAAGAGCTATCCTCAAATCTCTACTATTTCAGGATCTACGCCTTGACTCAGATAATACTCACGCAACCGAGCCAATAAGATCATCTTCGCACCTGTAGTGTCTAAGTTAAGCTCTTCTCAGCTCGGCTACTTTAAGTTCTCCAATTCGTTTGTCTGGCTTTTTTTTTTTCGTCTTTAAACCCCACACCTGATGCCAGTTGTAACACTTCTGGGGGTTAACAATATTTATTCACGAAAATATAAGAATAATCAATGCCACAAGAATAATAAAAACATAAATATCAAAGAAGGTTGCAAAAATTATATAATATGTAATACAAATCATATGGCCTGAGCTTCACAGTCAAGACAAAGACTAAGACTGTTCAGTCAATCGCTCCTTATATATAGTTGTAGAATCTCGTGGCACGGCATGGATGGAGCTCAAACTATCTAAATCCAAACACATGCTCTGACGGTTCGCTCCAGTCTGGGATTTCAAATCATATGTATTTTTATTCAACGATTTTACATTACAATATATGAGTAAGTGAAAGTAAAAAGTATGCAAGCTTAAAAGTACGAAACCATTTCTAATAAGATTTCAAAGTTTTCTGATTCTATGTGCATACTATTAAAATTGTTATGCTCATTTTTACAACTCATTTCTGATTTGTATATAGAATATAATAAAAACAATAAATAATTAACTAAAAAATAACTAAATGCAAGACACAAGTACCCTACCCTATGAATATTAGATAGTGATGGTTCTAGTTCATTCTTTGGTTTTCTTTTACCAGAGACCCTCTCCAGAAGTTCCAAAGCATATTTTTGAAAAGCTACATGTTCTTGTCTTCTGTCTTGTAATATAGGATCTCGCATAAGATCTAAAAACACATTTTTGAGATATATATTAAATGAACAATAAAAGTAGTTTAATTTATTAAAATACCTAAATAATAGAAACCAAAGAACACTTACTTTGTAACTGGCCAGTTGTAAACAAAGGGAGTTTACTAATTATTTGTCTTATGGTCTCACTTCTAGCAAGACCTGCTAATGCTTGGCATGCTAAACCTCTAATAGAATCAGCATCTGTTATAGGCATTTTTACTTGAATTAAATTTAATAACACCTTAAAAAAACAAAGCAAAAAGAACATATGAATATAAAAAATATTATATGAGGCTTATTGTCATTCTTTAACAAAAAAATTTTGCTGGGACAAAATCCAAGCTTCTCTTGAAAAAATTCATAAAAATAAAACTGATCTAATAACTAACAAGTTTGTCAAATCTGGAATTTTTTTTTATTTTTATTTTATATAAACTGTTTGTTTTTTGTGTTTTTTTTTGGGGGGGGGATTGGGTGAGTTTACCAAATTAACATTTATCCCTTAAATCATGATATATGTCAACTTTCTTGGGAGTTTTGTGATTATTTTATTAAGTTTATCTAGGTAAAGATTTCTTTATGTTATTTCTGGGCATGGCCTATTTCGGGAGGCTTTTATATTTAATTTTTTGTTTATCCTACTATTATTTAAAGGGAATATCAGTCTCAGTCCCTTTTCAATTAAAAAGAGCCTTGATTAGCTTTATTAGATCCCTGCTTTCGACTCCCGCTCGCTCTTCAGAGATAAATAAACCCCCAAACAAATCCTTTTAAGGGGAGATCGGGCCACACTAAACCGCTTGCCCAGAAGTAATTTACAGAAATTAGTACCAAATATTAATCAGATTTAGCAAGATTAAAAAAAAAAAATCTAACCTACATGTTAGACCCACATTCACTTCCTTCCTATTTCTATTATGAGCTCTTCTTTTTTTCTGTATATCGTTTAGCCACACGTGGTTTTTTGACTATATTTTTACTTTTGAATGTATCATAAGAATGATCATATTAGACATATTTACTTAGAAATATGTATGTCCCCTGAGTTGAAATTACACCTGATTAGTCTATCCAGCATGATATAATTAAGGATTTCAATAATCCCTCCCCTACATTGACACTCTATTTTCAGCCTCTAATCAACCAATCATAATATGTTTATAAAATAAATAACCCAGTGAAAGGAAAGCCTACATAATGTTAAATGAACAGGAGAATATAGAATTTCTTTAAAAAAAAAAAAAGTTATGCATTGAGGAAGAATTATGTATATCTAGGAAGAAAATAAAAGTGGAAAAGAGGATGCATGGTCTCTGAAGCCATTGCATTGGAACTGAACATATTGAATGGTACATGACTTCTTAGTTTGATAGAAAATTATACCATAATTCCATTTGTAGTTCTTAAGCATTCCCAAACTTTTTCAATTACTTCCTCACTACTCCGAAACAAGTTAGTTCGCTTTTTACTGGATCCTCCAGAAGAATAGCGTGCTACTACTCCACCAACCTGTAAAAAATATTTCAAAATGGATGATTCATTTCTTGAAAATAATACTTTACAAAAGAAAAACTAAACCTGTACCACAACTCCTCAATAACGGTCTCAAGGTATTTCATAACTTAGTTATTACGGTTTATTAGTCAGTGGTTGCTTAAAGAGGTGATTTGAGGGAGATAAAGCTGCCAGGTTTTCTCCTTAATAAATTATTTAACCCTTCAGCGGGCGTGCTGTGGCATTTGGACCGCAATCTGAACATTTGTCAAAATATTAAGAATACTAATTGAATCAGTGAGCTGGGGGTTCCAGGTAGATATTTGTAGACAGACATGTTCTGACAGGATTAGATGGTCCTACTCTCTATCTTCCGGTTTTCCTCAGTATTTATAGTGCCATATTTGCAGCAGGTCTGTAAGTGCGGTCCAAACACCGTGGCGCGCTCTTTCGTGTCACAGGCTCAGACAATCTCTGCTGACTTATTTTATTTATTAATTATTTTATCGTTTTCTTCACTTTCTTAACAAATTAAAATGCAAGTATATTGGTTTTTACGTTGTCTAATATCGTCTGAAATATTTTTACACATAAAATTATTTTTAGTCTTCTTATGAACGAAACGGCAAAAATAAAATATGTGATTCTTACATATTAATGCTATTTATTTTTACTGCACCCCCAACCATTTCCTCTTCATTATACCAACGGTCAACCATCCTCCACCTTATTCCTATGTTCATATGAGCAACATTTATAATAATAAGCAATTTAATTAATCCAATCTCAAATTGTGGCTGACCACCAATTTTAAATTATTTTTAAATAATTTATTTTTTGAAGAGAAAAGATTTGGCTCCGCCGGGAGTATGAACTCCTGCGTTACATGCGAGGATGCTAACCGCTACACCACAGAGCTCGGCTCAAGGCAGAGCAAATCAGTGAAGAGGAAGGATTTAGTAAATATAGGAAGGATCTAATAAAATATATAGAAAACAAAGATGCAGTCCAAACACCGCAGCGCACCCGCTGATTTAACTCAAATAGGCGCGCCCACCGGAGGGTTAAATGTAGAGTACCCTTCTTTATTTCTAGTAAGCAACTTACTAATTTTATTATTTTGAAAAGTGGGGTGACCAAAAATCCACACCAACCTTCACCCAGATATTTTCATAGAGAATAATCTACACGGTATAAAAAATAATGGCTTTTTGAATTAATCGATTTTTCTTTACTGTTTGCAAGTACCCTTTTATATAGGTGAGCAGTTAATTTCAGACGTAAATCTGTCAATAGTGAGTCAATCTGTCAGTAGTTAGTGCCTTACAGGAGTTGGGAAACAATAAAAATTTAGTCTGGTTGAACGATGTAATTTTGTCTACACAAAATTGTAGGCTTTCAGTTCTTTTATTTTCAAAAGAGATTGTCAGCGTTACCTGAAGGTTTGTGAAGAAGAATGTAACCTGAATCCATATAAAATTCATAATTCATAATCTTGTAAGATGATAGCATTGTAAAGGAGGTTGTACTCAGACATTTGGGTTTTTCTTGAATATTTTATTAACTTAGTTTTAGTTTAAATTAATGCATTTTTTTTTTTCTTTCTGAAATTTATCATTTTTGAAACTCTCATTAAAAAATGTAATTAGATCACCATGTCTATGTGTGTTGCTTTTGGTTGTAACAACAGAAATGTCAAAGAAGCTGATAAGATCATGTGGTGGTACCACTGGTACCTCAAAAATAACATTCACCCGAAAGTTTAAAACTATTTACTTTTCTTCTACACTCCTTTGATAAGTTGTTCTCTCAAAGATTATCAATTTCATGACAGACAATAATTTGTGTAAATAAATAAATAGAAAAATATGTGTTTGCATAAGTAGTTTGAACATACTGAGTTATTCTATATTCATGAAAACATTAAATGTATATGTATAATAAATATAGTATAACTCAATATATAGGATAAATTTTATCCTATATTTATAAAAAATCTGGTGCGTGGGCGCAACACACAACTTTCACTTACTAACTTACTTAGATTATAAATTAATAAGTTTTGTTAATTGCCACATCTCAAAGTTACACATTCATTTCTTATTTTTGTTTTCATTTGCTCTATAAAAAACACTAATTTTTTTTATTATTAAATAAAAGTTTTTACTTGTGATACATCGGCAATGCAAGCTTAATACTCCAAGTCGACTGATTTTATAATTCTCTATGTACTTATTGAAATTTCATTTAGTTACCATGAAACAAATAATTTCCATTAAATGAACGGCTTTATGAACAATGGTCTGTCATTAAAGGCGTACTACGCATGCATGGGCTCAACGTGTTTTATGAGTTGACTGAATATTTATCTTTTTTTCTCCTCTATATGTTCACTTGATTTTTATCATATTTCATATTTAGCCATTTCTTATTTTTAGGAGTAACGAGAGACAGTTAATTTCTCCATATAAACAAAAACAAAGGTACTTTATAGGAAAAAAAAGCAAACAAAAAAGGCCCCTACCTCATTTAAGCCCCCTCAGAACATCTTAATAATGATAAAGCTTACCTGATATTAAAGAACACCTAATTTTCATAAAACATGACGAATTTGATGAAAATCGTTAAAGCCGTTTTTGTGATAATTGAAAAAAAGGTAAAAATTGGAAAAAAAATTATGAAATAAAGTGCCCCCTCCGTTGGACCAATTTTGATGAAATGTTGGCTATCACATCTTTGGCATATACATACATTACCCAGTTTGATCCAAATTGTTACAAGCTGTTTTTGAGTAAACAAAAAAAAAAAAACACGTGAAAATGATACACAATTTATTAAGTAAAGTCCCCCCTCCGGTTGATCAATTTTGATGAAATTTTTACAGTCATATCTCGGGCATATACATACATCAAATACCCAGTTTGATCAAAATCATTAAAACCGTTTTGAGTAAATTAAAAAAACACGTGAAAATGATACAAAATTTATTAAATAAAGTCCCCCCCCCCCTCGGGTTGATCAATTTTGATGAAATTTTTATTCATATCTCGGGCATATTAATACATCAAATACTCTGTTTAATCAAAATCGTTAGAGCCGTTTATGAGAAAATTGAAAAAAAACGTAAAAAGTTATTAAATAAAGTACCCCCTCCGTTTGACCAATTTCGATGAAATTTTGCTGTCACATCGCGTGCATATACATGCACTAAGTACCCAATTTCAGGTTCGCACGGTTTATAGTTTTTGAGCTAGTCTGTTCACACACACATGGATCATTTCGCAGTACTTGGTTATTTGGACTCAGGGGACCCCAAAACGTGTATTTCCGTTAAAAACCGGAAGTCAAAATTTTTCACGATCGCAATACTTATAATCATATAATTGACAATCGATTATTAACTGAACATCACAACTCTACTGCAAACAAAAAACAATTTTAATACATTACATATTTTTATTATTGAATTTACTTCAGTCAATAAGAAGCTCTGATATCATTATTATAACTTCTGAAAATATTAATTTAATTTAGTTAATACATTTACTAATTTTTAAAGGATGGCGGGAATCAATTTACCAATTAAAGCATATCCTTAAGTTGAATCACATAAATTATACTGAGAACCTATCTCCACTTTTTATTAATAAAACAATAAATTGCTGCATTTATCAGAAAAGTTACCACAACTTTTCTACTTGTGTGCATGCATGTGATGTTTATTGGTAGTCAATAATTGCACCGAAACAGATTTATATTTAATTGAATCACTATCAACATTAAAAATTAAGATTTTTTTAATTATATTGAATAACTGACATCCATAAACTTTGTAAAATTTGAGTATTTCTCCTGTAGTTATATATTATAGTTCCAGGATGTTAAGTTAGCCCTTATGATTAACCATTATGATAAAGTTCCAATGGTTTATGCAATGACTAAATTAGCCAATTTGTTATTTTGAAAGCCTTTCCACTCATGATTCAAGATAGTAATACATTGGGTGACTGCAAAACGCTTGCATATAATTGTCATAGGTAACACTCAAGGAAGTAATTTGTAATGGATGTGCATACATAGAGATGTTATAATTTTACCTCTCCAGGCTTTAGGCAGGTTTAGAAGGATTAAAGAAATAATGACAAATTGGAAATAAACCGATACCTCTTAACCAGTAGTCCTGCAATAATAGAACTAGTTTTGAGTTTGGAAAAATTATCCTTTCAAGCTCATATGCCAGTTCCATCTAATTACAATAAACTACCACACCATACCCTATCATCAATAAGAGTCTGCATTATAGAAATTTTATGAAATGTAGGATCACATTTTTTTTTATGTGTGGTATTTAATGGAAGAACTAATTGGTCTGATCGCACTAAAGGTCAGTAATATGTATAATAAGTATGTTAATCTAATCTTAATTTGTGGGTGACCACCTTTTTTTTAAAGTATTTTTAAATAATTTATTTTTGGAAGAGTAAAGATTTGGCTCCGCCGGGAGTCGAACCCGGGTCTCCCGTGTGACATGCGCGGATGCTAACCACTGCACCACAGAGCTCGGCTCCAAGTAGAACCAATCCTTCCTCTTCACTGATACCTACTCCCCCGATCTCGCAAATTTTGCGAGTAATAACGGGAGGTGGACAAATTTTGTCCAATTTCTGGTATTTATTGACATATGTCAATTTTAAATTATTTTATATTAATCTAATCTTAATTTGTGGGTGACCACCTTTTTTTTAAATTATTTTTAACACACGAACACACGCACGCACACCTTTTTATATATCTATAAACATAAATACACAAACATGCATTTCAGCTATTTATTTGAAACAAATGCATGTATGTACACAAGACAAAGTAGGCTAAAATAATTTGAAAAAAATTCTATGTAATCTGAAAAAACTAAAAGCTTCCTTAGTTTACCAGCCATACTCCCGCACAAAAAAAAAAAAAAGTCATCCGATCTTCGCTTTCTTCCCGCCCATTCACGATATCCGCTCATGATTTTGTGGAAATGCATTTAAAAAAGAGACAGTTTTCATCACATGTTTACACATCCTTATTATCATAATTTCCAATGAGTGTGGCAAGTTTTTTTATCCAGTCCCTTTTAAATTTGTCTAGCCAACCATTTAATGGTTTAAAGTTAGTTTCATTTAATTTTAAGGCTTCAGTTTGCAAAATTAGACCTAATATGGTTGTTTTTTGATCACGGGCTTATACAGAAAGTTTTCAATTATTTTTTTTTAAAAATGATGGACATTGTGTCTTTTTACTAATGCGCTTTAAGAATGCGCTTACCAATTCTTCCACAATTTTTTATTTATTCTTCAAAGCATCATTTTCAGCATTCAACGTTTGATATGATATCCTTAATGGGCAATATTGCCTTATCCCTCAATTCTATGACTTCTGCCTTATCTGACAGTGCTAGCACACTTCACAAAATTGTAACTGACGACACTTTAATACATGTATTCAGGGTTTCTTAAAGAGCTCATGATCTGATCCAGAAAGAAAATATTTAAGCCTGAATTACACCTACCGAGTAGCTGGGCTGAGTAGCTCGTTCTACCACTCGGCCGAGCAAAATATTGAGGATTGGGGAGATTACATGTGGAGGAGACAGCGGGCGAGTCAGTGTATTGTGGTTATACCTTCGTGAAACATGGTTCCGCGTAGGAGGCAAATAATTCAAATCAAGAAAGTTTTTAAGAAATGTTGCAACTTAATCACACCTGCCATAATAGAGAAAATTGAAGATAAAATTAGCAGATATGGAAAACGATTATGGACAAGACAATGGCTATTAAGAAGAGATATTAGAGGAGGAACTGCAACTCTGTTAAGAGATTTTGAAACGAAAGATCTCAAAGAATATAGATCATTTATGAGATTAAAGACACATCAGTTTGATTTTTTACTTGAAATGATAACTCCTAAAATTCAAAAGACGGACACAATTTTGCGAGCTGCTATTCCAGCAAAAGTGAAATTACAGGTTACCTTATGTTTTCTAACAACTGGCCCCAGCTATCGTTTTTTACAATATTTCTTCAGAGTGTCGGAACCAGCTATAAGCAAATTTATTCCAGAAGTTTTAGATGCTATTTACGAAATTCTAAAGGAGTACATTAAGGTAAATAAATTGAAATACAATTTAAATGAATGATTATATATTTATTGATAGTTTTATTTAATTATTATTAAGTACAATAATCTACGTAATGAAAATTTATTTAAAAGTGTCAGAAATAGCTAAGGCCAGTTTATCAGAATCGGAACTGCATGGTTGGCTTGATTCATACTCATGGTAGTTTTGATTTCTACCATGTAGTCTACCTGATGATAGTATTGGTGTTGTGGGTACCTTTTGTGTTTGATGTTGAACCTGTACAATTTTGTAAGGTTGACCAAATGGGAACCCACTTGACTCTGGTACAGTCTGGTATTCATAATTCGATATTGGGGACATATTACATGAAGATGATGTGGATGCTTGAGATGAATTGGTGTCGCAGGACAATCTTAACTTTAAGCGTTTTTTTGTTCCATTAAATCCTGAACCCCATATTCAGTCAGAACGTTTTGGATTGCCCTCTGCGCCACTAGTGCTCGTTCTTCGGACAACTTTCTAAGTTGTTTTGCGCTCTCACGACTCGGCCATTTGACTTTCTAATTTTTCGGGGTAGTAGAATTTTCTGAGTTGAGTTTTCCTGATTTGGGCAGATGAGGATCTTGATAACTGTTTTCAACCACAATCTCTTGCTCATCAGTAATTTGAAACAAGAAAAGAATAAAATGCATCAACATCAAAATTTAAGATTATTATTGTAACAATGAACTAATTTCCTCAAAATAAAAATTAATATAAGTCAAAATAAAATTCGATCAATGGACCCTCGTCATAAGGCGGTTCATTGTACTGTACAATCGGATATGACACGATATCATTATTATATAAACTTTTATTAATTATTAATTGGTATTTGTATACTACTTATATAGGGAATTAAATCACTGTTCCTAAGATTTTTTTTTTAATTTCCAGCTGCCATCAAATTATGAAGAGTGGAAAGTTATAGAAAATGGGTTTAGCACTAGATGGAATTTCCCTGGATGTCATGGTAGTATTGACGGTAAGCATGTTATGATTCAAGCACCTAAAAATTGTGGAAGGGAATTTTGGAACTACAAGGGCTCTAATAGCATTGTATTGCTTGCTATTGTTGACCACTATTACTGTTTTCATTTTATCAGCATTGGATCAAATGGAAGAAACTCAGACGGCAGTATTTTTAGGGACTCACTGATGTATAAAAAAACTTGAAAATAATATGTTGCCATCTGGTGGGTTTCTGGTCGGTGATGATGGTTTTCCTTTGAAGACCTATTTAATGAAACCACATGGACATAAAACTTTGGCGTTAGAACAAAAAATATTTAGTTATAGACTATCCAGAACCCGAAGAATAGTAGAAAATGCCTTCGGGATACTTGCAAGTAGATTTTGGTTATTTCAGAAACCTATAATGACAAGTGTACAAGTCACCGACAAAATTATTCGGACTGCATGTGCGTTACACATAATTGGCTGAGAATTAAAGTACCAATATATATCTCCCACAAGGCAGCTTAGACATTGAAAACGTGGATGAAGGAGTAATAATACCTGGCTCATGGAGACAAGAATTCAACAACAAATTGCCAAGTATAACTGGTAATATTGGCACAAATCATACATCAACAAAACAAGCAAGAGAGCTTAGGGAAAGGTATACTGAATATTTCAGTAACTCTGGGGCAGTACCAAGGCAGAACAGAATAGTTCAATAATTTTTAAATTCATATTTTAAAAAAAATTCTTCTTTGGTCAAATATTTAAAATAATTTTGTATGTAATAAAAAAATTCTAATTACATTATCATGTGTTTTCCTCTTGTTCCCGATTTCCATGGTAGGTTCCAATTCCTGGATCCATTTTACACTGGATTCGTAAACTAAAGATAATCCACAACCAGATTTTTTAGAATCTTGAATTTTTTTCTTTTCTGGGTTGTATGTTGATCTCAAATTTTTAATTTTGTTTCTTACCTCTGGTACACCAAAGTCAGGTAAATTCATCGCCTCTACTAACTTGATATAAGCAGTATCACGGATTTGTTTGTTTTTATAGGTTGCAGATTTGAAATTCCAAAGGCATTTGTGTGATTTATACTCTTGTATAAATTTAATTGTTGTTTCAGAGCTCCGTTTAGCCATTTTGAACTTAATAAATTAAAAATATTATAAATCGGGGATAAATCGCACTACTATGTTTACTGTTTGTTTACTTCACTTTGACTGATCACACCGACCTAGTGATGTGCCGAGTAGAGTGGGCCGGTGGTGGGGGTATTCACTCGGCCTAGAGAATAGAACACCCTCCGATCCACTGTCTCGCCCAAATCACTCGCCTGCTACTAGGCCGAGTACTGACTTTGCTGATTACATTAACCGAGTACTCGGCCGAGTGCACTGTCTCGACCCAGTACTCGGTAGGTGTAATTCAGGCCTTAGAGAAATCACCAGAACAGTAATAAGAGATAAATTCTTTCTCTGAGAAAACCAGGAATTATAAAATATTTCTTTCACCGAGGTTTCCATTAAAAAGAGGTTCTGCTTGGGAGAGGTTATACTTTATGAATATATATTTTACACACAATAGAAATTCTGAAATCATTTTAAAATAATTGGCATTCAGTATTCAACTGTAACTCGTAAAAAATAAATCTTTTATAAACTCTACCTAAATAATATAGTAATTATTAACTTTGAGGTCAATAATAATATATTAATTAACAATAAGATGCAAGTAACTTAAATAAAAACTCATATACCCTGTAGATAGGAGCACAAACACATGTTATAATAACATGGAGGGCAGCTCGTTGAACATCAGGATCTGGAACAATTTCGCCTTCTGCTGCACCAAGGATTACATTTATTCCCATCATATTATTATCATCAGGCAAATCAACATTGGAACAAAGTGTCATTTGAACTTTAGGCATCACAGAACACACCCGAAGCACATCTAATACACTACGAACAGTTTCTCCTCTGAAAATATAAATAGATAAAAAATTAACTTAAAAACTCAAGAATTTCTGAGAACTAAATCACTTGAGCAATTTTTATAAATTAAATCAAATTTATCTTGCATTCATGAAATTCATTATGTATAAAAATTCAGGCATAAGGCTGTAAGTGTAAAAAATTAAAATTAATCAATTTGAGGGGGCATTTATTTAATAAATTTGGTCTCATTTTCACGGGTTTTTTTCTTTATCAAAAAGGGCTGTTTTGATCAAACTGGGTATTTTGCCCACGATGTGACAGCCAAAATTTCATAAAAATTGGTCAAATGGAGGTGGCACTTTATTTAATAAATGATGTCTTAGTTTCACATTTTTTTTTTTTTTTTCCTCAAAAATGGCTATAACTATATTGATCAAACTGGGTATTTGACTTATGTATATGCCTGCGATATGAGAGCCAAAATATAATTTCCCGTATTATCACTGATAAAAATAAAAACTTTTATTTAACAATAAAAAAAAATTATTTTACTTTAGAGAGTAAATATGTGATGTTCAAATTATTTACACCATTTAAGGTGTGTACAATTAGGGTATACGATCATCTTTAATTAATTATATTTTAGTTTAGAAACTTTAGTTCCATAATAAATTTCTGAATGCAATATAAAGTGATATTAGAGTAACAGTAATCATTCTCGATTTCCAGAAAGGCATAAGAGACAAACTTATGCCTTTCTGGAAACATAGAATGACTTAGATACGAGACGTAAATACATTTTCTATCGATTCACCTTCATGATATATATTTACAAAAAGCAACTCGCACTAAAAAACAAACAAGTAGTAAAAGAAACTCGACTGTTGATGAATTTAGGTCCCTTAAAAAATGAAATAAGCAATAATGAATCGAAAAGTATTGAGAACTTTCAAGTTTTGTAATACAAATACTCTATAACTTATGGAGATATACAAATCATAAGTAAATGCGGAAAAATGTGTGAAGTTGAGGAAAGGCACCCCTAGTTTTAAACTAGGGGTCACCTGTGATGTAGTGATTAGCATAGCAACCTACAATACTAAAGGTGGAGGGTTCGTATACTGTAGTGACCCTAGGATTTTTTAAAGGAGGTAAAAAATCCTTGGCTATGCTGTCCTTCAGATAGGATGTAAAATGGACGTCCTGAGCCTGTACGATGTCAGGTACTCGTTAAAGATCCCTATCCTAATTATATCTGGATAGGCAAAATTTAGGACTCCCACTGTAGCATTGTCCGATTATCATTAGTAGCATAAAGGGACATTGAACAAACAAACAAAAATTTCACATATTTTGGAAATTCCCAACTGGTAAACACTATTTTAATACTTCAGATGAATGAATATCTGTTCTCTTTCAAATAAAAATGTCAAGAAATAGCTAATTTAGAATAAATAAAAAAATAAATACTGCATTTACATACCTTCCAGAATAATTCCAATCATAAGCAAAAGCTATTACTTGAAGAAGTAATGTTATACCTCCTAATCTTAATAAGTTATCAACAGGGGGCCATTGCGCACGGAAGGACATATATTCCAAGAGAATATTTAATTGTTCTTTTACATCTTCAGGGCTGCTTTTGCAAGCCTGAAACGAACATAATAAATTAATAATTATTCAATATATTTTTAACTATATGAAATTTTATTATTTAAAAATTGAATTAATTATAACTATTTTGATACTTGGTAAAACGGCAGCTAACCTGACCTTATAGCTTGGGAGTGTGGTAGCTAATTTTGAATGTTCTAAATTGTCCCTAAAATGAGCTCTTTTAACTTGCTCTGACCTGATATACAGATGAGCTTCAAAATAACGCTTTAAGGCAACACATACGTGACGCACTATCTGCCTTGCAGAGCACTCTTCATCTTCATTCATAAATTCATTTGTTTCATCGACAGATAATATTGACAGAGTACTTATCTATTAAAAAAACAAAAATACACACATTATATACACACAATATATATATATATATATATTTTTTTTTTAAATACTTTATTTCTGAAGAGAAAAGATTAGTCTTGGCCGGGAGTCGAACCCGGGTCTCACGCGTCACATGCATAGTCTGCTATCCATAGCGTCACCAAGCTTGCTTCCAAGCCTAGCCAATCTCTTCTCTTCACTGATCCCTTTCCCCCAATCTCGCATTTATAGCTAACTAGCTAGGGTGCCCGGCTTCGCTCCGGTAGTTGTGTGGTAGTTTCAATAACAGAAAGACTTTACAATTAAAGGAAATATTGAACAAAATTAGCAGTTTCTTGAAACTTTTAACATATTATCAATATTAAGATTCGAGATCTGCAGAGTCCGCCCAAATAAGGAACCCTATATACTTTAAAGGGGGTTGAAAATGGCGAATAAACAATTAATTTTGCTGCAACTTTGTCGAGTCATGCATCGTTTTTTATGGTTACTGTGATTCTGAATCCTATAAGCCTAATCCAAGCAGTCAGCAGATAAAAAGTTATTAGATTATAGTTGAAAAGTCTATTAGTTAAAAAAACTATATTTCGAGTACAACTTAAGCGCCGACTACGGTGGTGGTACTATTAGATCCAGAAGTTTAGAAACTACCGAAGATTCATAGAAACTTTTTTTGTAAGACCTTTCTTCCAGTTCAACCTCCCTTAAGATATCCCCCCCCCCCCCCCCCCGTAATTTGGCCGGACTCTGCACCTACTATTACAAAGTGAAAACCAAAATATGATGAGGACACAATTTTTTTATCATATTTCTTTTTATCCTGAACTATGAGGGGTGATAAAATCTTATTGAAAAAATGCTGTAATTGGAGTTAGTCATTTTACTAACTGGAATGCTCATTATACATAGTAATAAAACCATTTTTCACAATTACATACAATAAGAACACTTCAAACTTTTTATTTTCGATTTATACCCAGTCAATTCAGATCTTCTTTTTTGCTTTATGTCTGTTTATTTCGCTCACTTTACTACTAAAAAATGTTCAGTCATATTGCATTAAATTTACTTAAGTAGATGTTATATATTGATTAAATATAATGTGTAAATCAATTAACCTTCTTATGAGAAAATTAATTTTGTAAGGTATCCAGTCGGTTTTCTAATTGATTGCAGATAAGTAAAATCATTATTTTATTTAGAAAGAAATGGTGAACCAATTTTAAAAATAATTTAAAAAGAACAGCTGAAAAAATATTTAACCTTTACAAACTGAACGGAATGAATGAACAATAAACATTGAGTGAAACGCACCCTAGCGCTTCCTGGTAGCCTGGAGCTCGAACTACATTTTTCATTCATAACCTCGTATCTCAATCTCAGAGAGGCTAATTAAATGGTGCGAGAGGCTTAAAATTCCAGTCCTTTTCTCTTCAATTTTACACCCTTAAGAGAAAAACAGAAACCTTCTTCTCTGTTATGGGTTTTATAGCAACATGCTGACATAACTTTCTTAAACGTGAGTTGAGTCGTTTTTGAGCCTTATCGGCACGCACATTGTACACTTTGCTTTATAATATATATTGATTTATACAGGGGTACACTAATTTTGTCCAATTGATGGGATCTCTTGACATCGTCAATTTTTAAATATTTTTATTATTAATAAATATTTTTATTTTATTAATTTAATTATTTCTTGTTGGTAACCACTTAATTTAATATCAGTATGGGAGCTGAGGGCCAAAAAGGCCAAAAAAAACAAAATCAACATTTTCAAACTTTTTTCAATTTTTCGCTAATAACTCGGAAACAATTTATCGCAGAGGAAATTGTGTTCTTTCTAAAATAAAGGGGCATTAAATTTCACGTCTACTGCGGTCCTCACAGTTAAAATCGGTTAAGTCTATGAACCTATGTTGTCCTATTAAACCTATTGTTGTCTATGAAATGAGTACTTTCAGCCTATATGATCAAAAATTTTCTTCAAATCAGGCACCTTTTTGGCCCTCAGCTCCTGGACTATATATAATACACTACACATTCCCTGATTTTCTTTTGTTAGTGCATATTTGTTTCAAGAACATATTGCACATCTTTGTTACGGATTTGGTAAACTTAGCAGAAATCATGTAATTAGAGTATTGTGCCATTGCAATCACAATGATGTCTTCTATTTCCGCTTGATCAAAAGTATCCATGTCTGTGTTTACAAGGAAATTTTTTCATAACTGGTATTGTTTAATGATGAGCATCGGCTTGCCCGGTCTGCCCACCATTAATTTTAATTTACTGGGGTAAAAATGAAAAGACTCATTTTAGTGGACTGTATAACATGATGGGGTTGGCTCAGATCAAAGGTCATTGCTTATTTTGTAAAGTGAAATATTTATTTTAATACAATAAAAACAAGAACAGTTGTTCATATTCTATTTTTAGGTTTTGCTATTTATGGCATAATACATGAATTGAATTAAATAAATACATGAATTAAATGAAATTAAATGTTGGACTTGCTTGCCCCTGTGATATTATAACTCCATTATAAGTGTCGCCTGCCTTTCTCCCTGCCATCTCGGTCCCCTTATTTGTCCTTAGCCGGACATGTCCATGTGAGTTGATGAAGAAAACAAGGGATGGCCTAAGACACACTATTCTTAGGGCTGAGGGCTGTGCTGGCCTTATAGATATGGCTGCCCAGTACAGTCTCTTGGCTCCTACTGTACTGATTGCCCACCTGGCCACTAGGGGGCATTGCGCACATTACAATTATAAGTAATTTAAAATGTGTTCGCGGGTTGGCGCGAACAGGTATACTTAATTTATCATGAATCTGTCCCAGTCAGCTTTATGCGTAAGGTATACAAAATTATTTTGGCAGTCCTCAAATTAATTTGAGTACTGTAGCACATGTGTAGTTCGTAAGTTATAATGTGATCCGAAAAGTTAGTTTCTCTAGAGATGTTCCAATTTTGTATATGATTGTTTCGAAAAGTTTGTGTATTTAAAAGAGTCAAATTGATATTACTGTTTTCCAAAGCACTATCAAATGTATTCTTACAGAATTAATATTTCCTATAACTAAATCGTTAGTCATTATAAAAGTCTCCTATTCGGTTTTTTTTATCATAACAAAACTTCGATCTTGCATTTGAATCAATGCCTATAATTACGTTGCAGTCTGAATATTCATTTAAAATACTAGTTAGTTGGTCCAGGTCCATTTTAATTTAATTTTAATTGTTTCTATCAAAATAAGCACTTACAATAATGAGTTTAAAGTTTCCCAACGTAACCTAGACACGAATGAGATCTGGGCTGGAATTTTCGGTTACTAAGCAACTATCAAATTTATTATTCGTTATGACGATGCTTGCTCTTGGTTTATTATCATATGTTTGGAACACTAAAATTATCATAACCTATTACCTTATAATTTCGTGTGTATGGTTCTTGTAGAAGTAGAATGACAGTGCATATTAGAATGATGTAAAAAGTTTAATGTGTTTGGAGTGGAGTGTATTAAGCGGTAAAATGTTAATCTATCTATGTACCATTAAATGTTTCATACAGGATTATTTATTAAGTCAGTAAGGATTAGATTTAGGTAGTACTTACAATAAAGGGATGCTGTAGTCAGTATTTTTTTTAACCTCATTAATAGATGAAGGCTAACCTTTATTAAAAACTGAATGATCAGTTAGTCATTTTCCAATATTGCTTGTGTGCTTATTATAATTGTCACAATTAGCACATTTAAATTGATCCTTATTGATAAAGTCTCTGAGAGGATGATTCTCAGCACAATTAGAACATATTACAGCCCCACGACAATCCTCGCTCTAATGGTGAAATTTCAAACACTTTCCGCACCTCCTGATCTTGAAGCAGTCCTCGATGTAAACCTTCTGATGGCCCAAACTTATATGGTTGTAGAGGAGCAGCCCCCTGGTAAAAGCATCTACTTCTACCACGACATGCCAGGAATTGAGGAAGACATAACGTTAGAAAACATCACTGATAATATAACAGCTCAAAACGTAGACATACCTTTGAAAAAAGAAAAGATTAGGCCAGTAGTTATCCTTACTACAAGAAGGTACAACAGCCGGCACGCTGTTTTGGAAGGTTAGGATTGAAGATTACTTAAGGGTAAGAAGATGCACTAAATGCTTAAAATTCCAACACAGTAGTAAGGATTGCCGAGGTGAGGTGACCTGCTCAAGATGCGGAGGCAACATGTGGCAAACGAATGCACTTCTCAAGAAATCAAGTGCATTATATGCGAAAACCACAATAAGTTTACGAAAAGTCAACATAAGCACTCAATAGACCATTCTGTATTTGATCGAAACTGCCAGCCGTAATTGACAGAAATTGGCACCAATACTGAGTACAGCATTCCTCTACAATAGGTAATTAATATTTTCGCTAATAACATATGCTGTACATAAAAATTCAATTTATTAATGGTTACTAGACAATTAAATGTTTTACAACTCATCACTCAAAATACACAACAAACATGTTAAAACTATACATTAATATAAAGCACATCAATATTTTATTAATTCAAGAACCGTATACAAAGTCAAATAAAATTATAGTTTACAACCAGTCAAAAGTTTTTCAAACATCAGGAAATAATGTCAGAGCTGGAGTCAAAGTAACCAGCAAAAACAGTGATGCCTGCATGATATTGCAATATAGTGACTCGGACTTAGTATGGGTAGAAATATCATATGGTAAATTAAAATGTATAATGATTAGTGCTTATTTTGATATCAATCGAAATATAAATGTTGATTTATTAAAAATTGACAAAATTCTAATAAATTTTAGAAATTACAATTTAGTTATAGGGTTAGACTCTAATGTGAGATCTAAATTTTGGTACAATAAACAAACGAATGAAAGGTGAAAATTCATGGAATTATTTATAGTTAATGTTTTGGTTTTATTAAATACTGATTCCTCCGAACTTTTAACTTTTGAAGGGGCACGAGGGAGCTTTGGAATATTGCTTTGCTGCAATATTCCTTTAACTTTGGCAATACACAAGCAACCCGAAATTACCTTATAAGAAATTGGACCATTTCAAGAGAAACCAATTTTTCGGACCATAACATTTTAACTTACCAGATACATATACCAGTAACAGACATGCCAACAGGAAAATCTGGTGCGATGTGCGTAACACACAACTTTGTCAGAAATTGACATGTTTTGTTAAAAGCCATTTCTCGAAGTTACACATTTCTCCACAACATTTTCTTATTTTTGTTTGTATATCCTCTTTAAAGTACACTAACTTTTTTTATTATCAAATAAAAGTTTTTACTTGTCATAAGTCGGCAATGCAAGCAGAATACTCTAAGTCGTCTGATTTTATAATTCTCTATATAGTTGTTGAAAACTTCATATAATTACCATGAAACAAATAATATCCATTAAATGAACTGAATATCTTTAATTATAAACAATGGTCAGTCATTAAAGGCGGGCTCATGTGTTTTATGAGTTGACGGAATATTTCTATTTTTTTCTCCTGCATATGTTTACTTGATTTTTTCATACTTTATATTTAGCCATTTCTTACTTTTAGGCAAAACGATCAGGCAATTTTAAACATAGAACTGAACCCAGGTGTAATTCTGAGCTAACTGACTTATGTAAACAGAAAAATCAACTAAGGAGAAATACCAGAGGACAAAATCAAACAATCTTTTACTAGGCTCTAGAAAATGGGACTATTCGTAAGTAGGAAAATGTAAGTAGGCGTACCAAAATCTAATTTAAAGCTCCAAACTAAAATCATAGAAAGAATATGCCACAGCTTCCAATGCTTGGTAATGGCCATATACGTCTGTTGCCAACAAAATAAAACCGCAAAGCTTATTTACAACTATATTGACTGAAGACGGGATATACACTACTGATACAGAGTAAACATTAGCCAATGTACTAAGACAAATAAAAAGAGATGACAATATAATCAATGACACTGACGAACACAGATAAATTATAATAAAAATACCTACCCCTCCATTAATTGCAGATGACTTAGAAATTTGATATTTTGAAATATTACAAACAATAAAAAAATTAAATGATAAGGAAGCTCCAGGAACAGACGAATTACCTCACGTATCTTAAGGAAAATAGCCGATACCTTTCCAAAATTGTTGACTGCGCTTTATAAGACATTGGCTGTCTTGGTTTTCAAGAAGAGATTTTCAAAAAATTTGGAAGGTAGGTAAACTGACTTTAATTCCTAAAGGTAATTCCTCCGCACTTAGACCATTAAGTATGCTCCTTGCAATGTGTAAATATTTGAAAAAATAATCAAAACTAGATTGATGCACCACCTGATGACTAAAAGCATACTGGACAGACACCAATTCGAATCAGGCCCCAATCAAGAGATGCACTTAATGAACTGACTAATCGTATTAAAAGATCATTTCGGCAAAAAAGTAACCTATTGGTGACATCTTTAGATATCGATGGCGCTTTTGACAATGCATGGTGGCATGCAATCTTGAATAATTTAAAAATATATAATTGCCCAAAAAACATCTATATCATTATCCAAACTATTTTTCTGACCGAAAACTGCAATACAGACAAACTCCTACTACATTGACAAGAAACCATCTTTAGGAACTCCTCAAGATCAGCACTTTCATCCTTAACATGGAACTTCATCGTTTTAGTCAATACAGTTTTGAAACCGACTTACAGATACAAATACAACACTTCTAGCGTATGCGGATGACTTGTTGTTACTAATAAAAAGACGAGATTTTGACAAATTACTGACCATAGCGAACATAATACTATCAAGGCTTAGACATTGAACAAAACGCAACAAACTTGATTTAATCTAGGAAAGACTAAATATATTATTTTATAATATTATGATATTAATAAGTTGGCGATAGTGGTGGTTCCTGGTGGGGTCGGATTGTTAGCTTCTACCCTTAGAGCCGTGACTCCACAGGATTTTATTTATTTTATTTTTTTTATTTTATTAATATTCCGATCTTATTAGCTATTTTTACTCTTTTGATTTAATTAGCAATTTTTAGACTGCCTAATAGTCCGTTCCCGTCCAATTTGTAAGCTATCTAGGTATGATACTTTAAGCCCGAAAACGGGATTAAGTAAGGGGGCGGGTGAGAGCAGTTACACCGATTTTTAATAATATGCCCGCACCTACCACCTTACTTTTGGCCTCATCCAATTTCCATCACCAATAGTTAGCTTCTAGCCTAAGAGCCATGACTCCGTTCGATTTATTTTAATTTTATTAATATTTCGATTTAATTAGACCTTTTTACTCTTTCGATTTAATAAGCAATTTTTAGACTGCATGGGTGCTTTGATTGTCCGTATCAATTTCATAATAATTATAATTACATAATTATAATTATATCATAATTATAGTTGTTGTTACTATTTTTTTTTGTTTTGTTTATTTGTGGAAAACTGCAATAAATAGTAAAACTGGGGTCAACTGTGAGGTAGTGGTTAGCATGGCAACCTACAATACTAAAGGTCGTAGTGGTCCTGGGATTTTTTAATGGAAGTAAAAAATCCTTAGCCATGCCGCCTCTCGGATAGGACTTAAAATGGAGGTCCCGAGCCTGTACGATGTCAGGTACTCGTTAAAGATCCCTATCCTAATTATACCTGGATAGGCAAAATTTAGGACTCCCACTGTAGCATAGTCTGATTAGCCTTAGTAGCATAAAAGAACGTTAAACAAACCAACATTATTTTTTCCAAAAAAAAAAAAAACAAAAAAAGAAAACAGTACCACAATTAGATATACGACTAAATTCAATTAGACTTACAAAATGTGACACATTACCGTATTTAGGCATACTATTCGATAGAAAACTGAATTGGAACAGACATTTGGACTATGTTTATAACGAAACTTTAGGCATCATAAATGGACTACCGATAGCTGCTAGGGTAACATGGGGTCTCAAATCGGAAGTGTTGAGAGTAATCTATGAAGCGGATGTACTTCCTTAGATTCTCTGCACAGTACACGTTTGGCATACAGCAGTACAACCTAAGAAAAATTAAGATTTGAATAAATTATAGAGGCTTCATTGATTGATTGCTATTAGGATATGTAAAGGATATCACACAATATCGTTTGAGGCCGTAATACTCTTGACAGGATTATTACCAATACAAATGAAAATTGATGAACGCTCAACCTTATTCAGAATCAAAAAATAAAATATTGGATACAAATACTTGACCCTGGACGAAATAGAAAGAAATTCTGACTGTAAATTTTGGCTAAATCCAGCTTCAAATTTATGGACCGGACCACAAATCTCCTTTGAAAATACTGATGTTTTCACCAACGGCAGTAAGGACAGCGAGAATGTAGGATGTGCACGGTTATTCAGATCTCCAGAAGGTAGTGGATATTGATATGCAATACAAATTAGAATCATATTGCTCGAATAAGCAGGCAGAGAAATTTGCTGTGGTAAAGGTGACAGAATACATCATTAACTACCCGCTACAGACATACACGCATGTGACTATTAATACAGACAAAAAATTTTTACCCGACTCTCTTAAAAACTTTGATATTCATGATTACTTATACTATGTCTCGCAGTAAAGTTTGTCTCTTATGCCTTTCTGGAAACCGAGAACGATTACTGTTCCCCTAAAATCACCTTATATTTCATTCAGAAATCTATTATGGAACTGAAGTTTCTAAACTAAAATATAATTAATTAAAGATGATCTTCTACCCAATTTTTTCACACTTTAAATGTTTTAAATAATTTGAGCATCACGTATTTACTCTCTAAAGTAAAATAATTTTTTTTATTGTTGAATAAAAGCTTTATTTTTATCAGTGATAATACAGGATATGAAATTATGGCTGTCACCTCGTGGGCATAGAACTACATCAAATACCCAGTTTGATCAAAATCGTTAGAGCCATTTTTGAGAAAAACGAAAGAATATAAAAATGAGAAAAAATTTATTAAATAAAGTGCCCTCTCCGGTTGACCAATTTTGAAGAAATTTTTGCTGTCACATCGCTGGCATATACAGACACCAAATACCCAATTTCAGATTCGTAGGGTTTATAGTTTTCGAGCAAGTCTGTTCACACAAATGCACGCACGCACGCACACACGCACACACACACACACAGACCATTTTCCAGGACTTCGTTATTTTGACTCAGAGGACCCCAAAACATGTATTTCTATTAAAGACCGGACGTCAACGTTTTTCATGACCCCAATACTTTCCCTATCTTCATATTACATAAACAGGCAGGAAAGTGAAAGTAAAAACACAACTAATGTAATAATAGTTCTGAAATAAATGAAATGGAGCTAAAAATATTAGGTGGTGTTAAAACTATGTTTTTTTATTCAATATTTAAAAAATGCAGTTTACATACCACATTGTAAAGTTTTCTTAAGCCATCTTGAGCATCAAATTCTTCAAGAATTACTCTAAATTGGAATGACAAACCAAAGAACATAGTAGCATGACATCTTCCTGAATCATGTGAGCATTCAAGCAGCCATAAAGAATATCTAAACAGAGCAATATAAAAATGAAAAAAAAAGTATGTATGTGTATATATATATATATATATATATATATATATATATATATATATATGAATCATATTCAAAAAAACAATATATTTATTTTTACCTAACCAAATCAGAAAGGATTCTTTGTGGTAAAAGACAAACACGTTCCATGGCATCCTCGCAGTATGCCAAATAATATAAACAAATTGAAACACCTGTGGCTGCAATGCTTGGTCTGGGAACTTCAAGCAATCTCTAAACAATGAATATATTATATTTTAAAAAATAAGTTATGAATAGTAAATGCAATTAATCACAAGCCTATGAAATTTCCTTTTTCTAAAATTTAATAATTACAATTTTTTAAAATGCCATCTAGTCCTTACTAGATATGGGATTTACATACTTTCATCTGAGGCCTGGAATGGTTTTTACCATATATAAACCATTTTTATTTTCTATATTTTGTGGTTGTTAAATATTTTTACATATATTTCGATAAATATTACATCTTTCAGGGAATTTACTTGAAAATTATTGTTAGTTATTTACTTGTTTTACGTATATTCAATCAACACCTAGAATAAAAAAAGTGTAAAACCAAAAAACATTTCTACGGATCAATGATACAAACCAAAAATCATTGATCCGTAGAAATGTTTTTTTTTGGCAGCACAAACAATAAAGGACACCTTGCATTTAAATGTTTCTTCTGCAACCTCTGCGACGTATTTACTTTTCTATTTTCTTTACTTTTTAGCCTTTTACACACTAGGTATGAACTTATCACTAAATTTATAAAGCAAGTGAGGAAATAAAAAAATTACTTTGTGCCTTGTGATTTTTCAAGAAATTTCTAATCCCTACGTTCATTCTTTTGAAAACGGCGAAAAACCACAAAAGAAAATAAGAAAACAAAAAAAACAACTGAAAAAACAAACTTTTCTGACTTCTGGAGGAGCGAGTTCAAGTAAGTCTAGATTTAACACTGATTTGTGCCCGGCATTGTTAAAGGCGTTTAATAAAATAAATAACCATCCTTAAAAGGATTTTTTGAAAAACATATCGGGCAGAAAATTCCAGATCATATGACTCTTCGAAAAAATTATGTTAACGACATTAGTAATGAAACGTTGGTTTTTAAATACGTATTTGCTATGAAATCATTATAGCCGAATCTTATGATTTTCAGAATTATGGTTTATTAACCTAAATAAATAAGTTGTGAGTTGATTTTATATTATTAAATTAAATTTATTTAAAAAAAACTTTAAACTTAAAAAAGCCTGCACATATAAAATTATATGAAAGGTAGGTACATTTTCTTTTCAGCAATAAATGGTTTATGACGATATTTGGAAATAGATTTCAGCTGTATTTACTGAATTACATTCGAATTGAAATATAACTCTTATAACTCAATAACCCACTAGTATTATTTCATCATTAGATAGAAAATTTCATCCTCTTTTCGGTAATGAAAATTATTTTAATAGACTTGGAGAGAGATTTTAGCCATAGAGAAATGTACAAAGCACACTGAGTTGAATTAATTTTTATAAACATTGAAATACAACACTTGCAGCTCAAAAGCCCACCAATGTTACTATATCATTTAAAAGGAAATTAGATGCCCTTTTCAATAATAAACCTTTGTATGAGGATATTTTAGAGAGATTTCAGCTGTATTAATTAGTAGGCACCATATTTAAATGAAATTTTACTATATAGGATTCAAATCGACATAAACCTCTTACAAGTCAATAACCCACTCATATTATTTCAACATTAGATAGAGAATTTTATCCTCTTTCTATTGATATATAGTTTATTAGGCTGGATGGAGAGATATTTATGCTCATGGCATTTTTCGATGACTGTTTTACAGCTTGGAAAAAATTTAATTTTTTATGTTTAAGAATTTTTTTTTCCATGATGAAAAATTATCTGTCTAGTATTTATGGTATCTTCTGATTCTGTATGAAATGCAGAATTAATAAATAAATGTTGAAAGCTTCATTTCAATTAATAATTTTGAGCTCAAGTCGTCTTCGGAACTTCAAAAATCTCAAAAGTTCAAATGACCGTAATTCTGAAACTACTAGTTAGATTTGGGTAAAAATTGGCATTTTTTCTTATTTTCCTATGTACTTGTTACCTACAAATTTTAATCAAATTTGAGAGGGGAAGGTAAAATTTTGAACCTCGGCTGGATGATTTGATGTGGAATGGTTCCCATACAATCTCTAACACATGGATGGTTGTGGGTATATTACTTCAAAAATTTTAGGAATTTATATTTTTTTAAAAATCATCAGAAACACAAGGAAAGTTTTTTGAGGCAATAATACAGTAGAGAGAACAGTACCAACAATACGAATCATGCAAAATTCAAGAAAACTGTTTATTTTATATTAATTTAATCATTATTGTGGATAACCACCCTTGTTTTTAAATTATTTTAAATAATTTATTTTTGAAGAGAAAAGATTTGGCTCCGCCGGGAATCGAACCTGGGTCTTCCGTGTGACATGCGCGGTATGCTAACCATTGCACCAACAGAGTCGCTTCCGCTTGGTGCAATGGTTAGCACTAGTATTATTTCATCATTAGATAGAAAATTTCATCCTCTTTTCGGTAATGAAAATTATTTTAATAGACTTGGAGAGAGATTTTAGCCATAGAGAAATGTACAAAGCACACTGAGTTGAATTAATTTTTATAAACATTGAAATACAACACTTGCAGCTCAAAAGCCCACCAATGTTACTATATCATTTAAAAGGAAATTAGATGCCCTTTTCAATAATAAACCTTTGTATGAGGATATTTTAGAGAGATTTCAGCTGTATTAATTAGTAGGCACCATATTTAAATGAAATTTTACTATATAGGATTCAAATCGACATAAACCTCTTACAAGTCAATAACCCACTCATATTATTTCAACATTAGATAGAGAATTTTATCCTCTTTCTATTGATATATAGTTTATTAGGCTGGATGGAGAGATATTTATGCTCATGGCATTTTTCGATGACTGTTTTACAGCTTGGAAAAAATTTAATTTTTTATGTTTAAGAATTTTTTTTTCCATGATGAAAAATTATCTGTCTAGTATTTATGGTATCTTCTGATTCTGTATGAAATGCAGAATTAATAAATAAATGTTGAAAGCTTCATTTCAATTAATAATTTTGAGCTCAAGTCGTCTTCGGAACTTCAAAAATCTCAAAAGTTCAAATGACCGTAATTCTGAAACTACTAGTTAGATTTGGGTAAAAATTGGCATTTTTTCTTATTTTCCTATGTACTTGTTACCTACAAATTTTAATCAAATTTGAGAGGGGAAGGTAAAATTTTGAACCTCGGCTGGATGATTTGATGTGGAATGGTTCCCATACAATCTCTAACACATGGATGGTTGTGGGTATATTACTTCAAAAATTTTAGGAATTTATATTTTTTTAAAAATCATCAGAAACACAAGGAAAGTTTTTTGAGGCAATAATACAGTAGAGAGAACAGTACCAACAATACGAATCATGCAAAATTCAAGAAAACTGTTTATTTTATATTAATTTAATCATTATTGTGGATAACCACCCTTGTTTTTAAATTATTTTAAATAATTTATTTTTGAAGAGAAAAGATTTGGCTCCGCCGGGAATCGAACCCGGGTCTTCCGCGTGACATGCGCGGTATGCTAACCATTGCACCAAGCGGAAGCGACTCTGTTGGTGCAATGGTTAGCATACCGCGCATGTCACACGGAAGACCCAGGTTCGATTCCCGGCGGAGCCAAATCTTTTCTCTTCAAAAATAAATTGTTTATTTTATATGAGAATAAAGTCATTATTTGTTATAAAAAAAAAATGTGCATTTTGTTCCTACATCAGAAGAAAAACCATAGCTCATATTTAAGCACTGCTGCTGATTTACAATTCATCATGTGGCATGACAGGCACAGTCATTGTGTATGACGACTAGCACATGTTATGTAACTCCCATGCCACCTCAAACAGGCCTTTCACCTCTCAATCGCACCAGTATACAACCTGTCTACATTGGTAAATCACTTGTAACATTTGTAACTGGGATATCTCAATACACATTCCAAAATTTTATTTATTAAAACATATAAAATACAAAAAAAAATTTTTTTGTTTGGATAGTGTTGAAAAATATTTATTTCAATAATTAAAATGAAAATATATAAAGACTTTCCCATTAAAATAATATTTACATTAGATCTGATCAGTGTAAAACCATACTGAACTAAGCGCCAAACCAATTCAATAAATTTTTAATTTAATTTTTTAAATTACCTATTGTTACATTTTTTAATCATGCTTCTTTATATTTGAATAATATACAATACCAAGTGAAATAAATTGAACTTCAAAAGCGCTAGAAGTAAACACAACCCTATTTCACAAAATTCAACTTCAGATTTCTCAAAATATGGTGTTGGGCGCTTAGTTCACTTCGTCATTACACTGACCATCTGTCATGCAAAAAATGAGATGTTTGTAATTCAATTTATATTTTAAAACTCACCTGCAAGCCATTAACATTTATAAATTCAATAGAAAATTTCTTATGACACAGCAAAGCAGCTAAATATTTCAGTGCTTCAAAAGAAAGTCGTGAATTCTTGGTCTCTCTTAAATTAATAAATTGCAGAATCAATTCAAGTGCATTCTTTTCGAAGACATGACTCAAAAACTATTAAAAACAAAAAACAAAATGAAAAAATGTTAATAGAAAGAAAGCAACAGGATACTTCATTCAAAGAACATAGTACACAGTACAATTTACCATAATTTTCAAACTTATGGTCAAAATGTATTGAAAAGTTCTATCTCGATTTAAGAATAGACTACAATCACTATTTTTTTTTTTGTTAACTTAGAAAAAAAAATATATGGTTTTATTAAAAATTTTATAAGAAATTGTTAACTTTAAGTTATTTTAATTGTAGGCCGAAATTAGAATACAAGTTAATATATAAATTAGGCTAATGATCCACTAATTAAGCATATAAAGAGTGACAAAATTATAGGCCACTTTTTTTAAATTATGTATATTTTTCATTATTAATATTTTTGGGCCCCCTTATTTTTCTAAAACTGTAAGCATTCTATTTGGGAGGGATTTAAAAAGTTGTTTATATATCTTTGTCCAAAGTAAAACGTGATGTTTGAATGCCGAGCTCTGAGTTTGTGCAGAGAAGTGAATTGCCTTCCTGCAGCAAATACCGCCCTACTCTATTGTACCAAATAGTTCCTGATGTTGAGATCAGGAGTATAAGCTTTCCGAGGCAAAAGTGAAATATTGTTCGATTGTAAATATTGACGTTTTACCAAGCCTGGAGCGTTGTCATGTAGGGAAATAGATTTTGCTCTGCTTAGCTTGTTTAAATACTCAATTACTGGCTCTCTTTATTATGTTTTCCAATACTTCTTAGTATTAGTTTTTAAAGTAAAAAATTTTATTTCACTTTTATCATGACGCCATCACTAAAAATCCTTTAATTTTCTTGGTGGTTATGAAAATAATATGGGAAGCCATCAAGAAAATCTAAATTGACCGCTTTTTGGTAGTAAATATAAATTTTCTCAACCTTTTCTTACAGCCAACTTGATCCTATGCAAACTTTTTACGCTCGACTTGTGGTATAGTGAAAGTGATATTTTTTTCCCGAATCCTCAGCCGTTTCAAGTGTCCTGCACTCTGAAGAATTTTTGCACATTTCAGATATCCGTGATCACTAAAGCTAACAAAGCGATTAGTCTTGAAGTTGGATGCTAAGCACAATATTCTCCTTCATTCGGGCATAGCGGTGGTTACAATTGGCCATCCAAGGCATTTCTTCATGTCATCCCTACCCCCAGTCATAAATAATTTCTAATTGCGTGCCTGTACGTACCAGCGTGAAGCTCTAACAATTATTGAAATTGTTCAACTGTTTTTGCGTAAGGTTTTAATTACGCCTATTGTGCAGCATATTACCTCTATGCATTTTAAAATTTATTAATGTATTGCTAAAAAGTTCAGTAATTAAACAAACAAAAAATTAATTCAGTAGCACGAACCAGTTGATTGGAGATTTAAAGAAAGTCTGAGTGGCCCATATTTTTGTCGCCCATGAAAAAGCCTTATTAAGAGATAAAGGATTAAAATGATAACTAAGGAATGGTTTATATTTTGATATAATAATCTACAAAGATGTAAAATAAGTATAATTACTTTCTTCTCACTCATTTATTTATTCTTGTAACTGAAAAATTGTGAGTCGCATTATATTATTTTGTCGCATATTGTATACTATTATTTTGTCGCATATTGTATTAGGGAATGCATAAGGGGGGGGGGAGGGAAGAGTTATCTTATTTTAATTATCATTTATTATTAACATAACTTTAACATTTTCTCTATTAAAGAATATTTCAACAATTATTATGTTGTCGTCAACTGCTGTCTTTAGAGTTAAAGGTGAGTGCTAAGATGGTTGCCTGAGGGCATGAACCCTCTTTTAGACTTGCATGCTCTTGAACTGGTAGAATGTTGTTTTTTTTTTAAGATACCTTAAATATATATTATGTATATAAATGTGTTCGTTTATAGATATACAAAATAATTTTTATCCGAAATTAACTCAAAGGTTGATTATCCATTTCGAATCAGAAACTACTGACTCAGAAAAGCCTGAAATAGGTACATTAAGAGTCTTAGTTCATCCTTATATTAGTCCTATTACTTACTTACTTAGTCCATTCAAGCATCTTGAATTAGGATGATTAAAATTTAAAAAAATTATAATAAGCGACTAAGCAGGAGCATCTAATTTTCAATTCTAATTATCATTAGTCTTCATTTGTTTGGGCTTTAAAGTGTGATAGCAATTCAATCAAGCAGGGTAATACTAAGTAAAATATCAGCTGAATTGTTTAAGGAGCCTTCATGCCAATAAATGATTTCTCGAGAATTTATTTCTTAATACATATACATGGAAGTGAACTCCTTAAGTATGGTGGAGGGGATCTTTGGGAAGAGTTGTACCACATAATATGGGATGTATGGAGGAATGAAAGAATGCCAAGAGAATGGTCAGAGGCAATTATCTGTCCTATTTATAAAAAAGGCGACAAATGAGAATGTAGAAACTACAGAGCCATATCCCTCCTAAATACAGTAGATAAAATGAGAGAGGGAAAAAACACCTGGGCGGCTGTTCGGATTACTGGAGAATTCAAACTATCGAGGTTCTTTCCCCAGTACTTTTTAACCTGGCATTAGAACACGCTATTAGGAAAATAAGAACTAAGCCAGGAGGGAACATCTACAACAGATTAACCTTATGGACATATATATGGACACAATGGATTAACATATGGACTATGCCGATAATGTAATCTCTGCAAGATCAATAGCAGCATTAGCTGCAGCATTGGAGGAGCTGGGAAAAGCAGCAAAAGAGCTGGGTCTGGTCATTAATTAGGGGAAAATCACGTACCTAATGACCACTAGAGATGGTGCTTTCATGGAAAATGAGGTGAAGTTGGAAGACCACAACTTTCCAGCATGCAGGTCCTTTAAGTATCTGGGAGGAATCATTACAAGAAATAATGATACAGTGGAAGACATAAAGGCTAGAATCGCTACTGGTAGCAAGTGCCTTTATGCCATGTTTAAAGCCCTTCAACTCAAACATCTTCCCAGAAGCGCAAAGATACTGCTTTACAAAACTATAATCAGACGAATAGTGGCATACGGATGTGAAACCTGGGTCCTGACTGGAGCAAGTGAGAACTTGCTGAGAACATGGGAAAGAAGAGTTCTGAGGAAAATGTTTAGGCCCATAAGAGATATCGATGGGTACAGGATAAGAAAGAACTCAGAATTAAAAGAATTATTTTCGGATCCAGACACTGTTAAGGTAATAAATAAAAGAAGATTGGGCTGGCTGGGAAACGTGGAAAGGATGCCTTCGTCGAGATTGCCTAGACAAAAGCTTTATGGTCATCCAGGAGGATCAAGAAAGAGAGGTAGACCTCGCAAAAGATGGCTGGATGAGTGGAAGCTGATCTTCAGCAGTTGTATATACGACGATGGCCTACCAAAGCCACGGACAGAGTGGAATGGAGCAGGATAATGAAAGGAGGCTTTGGTTCTGAATGGACAGTAACGCCAAAAAAAAAAAAAAAAAAAAAAAAAAAAAAATTACATGGATACATATATAGGTAAAAGTCAACCCCAGGATTAGAAGATTGATTTAGATCTGAAAGAAGACATCTCTTCTTACACATATAAAAATAAGCAAGCAAGATATATCATCTGAAACTTAAAATCAAGAAGAACTTCTATCTTTTTATCCTTATTCTTATTGCTGTTTAGGCTGTACAGGGTTTCCAGTTCCAGGGGAGAGGGTGGGGGATTAATTCCGAGTATTATTAAATGACCCCTGGCTCTGGTTATCTTTGGGTTCCCA
The DNA here is from genome assembly GCA_911387785.2 of Aelia acuminata. Classification (NCBI taxonomy): domain Eukaryota; kingdom Metazoa; phylum Arthropoda; class Insecta; order Hemiptera; family Pentatomidae; genus Aelia; species Aelia acuminata. The sequence goes on along the minus strand of OU426978.1, from coordinate 138,639,191 downwards.
ATCATACACTGTTTGCCCACTCAGCTATCCCAACACTCGAAAAGAAAAACAGTTTCAAATAGCTTAAATCCTTTTAAACATAAGCATAAAAGTGAGCATTAATCTCCACCCTCCCTACTGGAAATCCCCAAAATAACCTCCATCTAAAGCCTGTTTTCAGTAGCAGAAATAAATTTTACAAGGGATCAGTGTAGCCTTGTAAGTGTAAAAATTGAAGACTTATAGTACATTCCCCTTTAACTGCCAACACTATAAATGATTTCCCCTTTGGTTTCATTTCACCACCAATCACAGAATGGCAGACAATGGATAAGCATTTATAAGTTATTTTATAGTTTTTATTAAGGCAGAACTTATCTTGAGTTAGAGGCAATCATATGTAAATTTAAAGCACAATATCAAATAGCCCCAACCTTGTAAACATTCATGCAACCATTTCAACACAAATGTGTTTAATATTGAAATTTTTTTTACCTTCTATTACCTATATATGAAAAATTAAATGTGCTAAAGGTTAACTGTATGATTTTTCAAGCAGAAAATAGTCACAGAATTAGTAAAATGAGTTTAATTTTTTTTTTTCCTTTCACTGACCTACATGTTCGTGTGTGAGTGAATGTGTCTGTGTTTGTGCCGAGACTAGCTCAAAAACTATAAACCGTAGGAACCTGAAATTGGGTATTTGGGGTCTCTATATGCCCGCAATCTGACAGCAAACATTTCATCAAAATTGGTGAAACAGAGGGGGCATTTTACTTCATAAATTTTGTCTTATTTTCAAGTGTTTTTTTATTTACTCAATAACGGCTTTAACGATTTTGATCAAACTGGGTATTTAAACTGTTCGCTACGGATGAGTCCAAGGCTTGACCTTGAGTGGGTGCTACGGGGCTGCCGCTTGAGCAATCGCCCAGTGCTGAGTTCTTTTTGCTGGTTTTTCATCGCAAATTCGTCATTTCCGATTAAAAAAAAAAAAATTCCATTCTCATTATATCCCGAATTTAGACTGGTATTGGTAGTTTAACTTTTTTTTTTTTTTTAATAATGTTCTTGTGTGTGATATGTATTGAAGCACGGCAATAATCACAAGGTGCTTCACACACATCACAGCAATAAATTGTTAATTTTCTATTATTGTGTTTACTACGAACTATACTAAAAAAAAAATTCCATCCTCATTATATCCGGACTTAAGACCGGTATTGGTAGAGTTAAAATTCTTCTTTTTTTTTAATAATGTTCTTGTGTGTGATATGTTTTGAAGCATGGCAATAAACACAAAGGTACTTCACACACATCACAGCAATACATCGTTAATTTTCTATTTTTGTGTTTACTACGAACTATACTGTGGGACTTGAACAGGTACAGCGCCTAGGCCAAACCAGGTATAAAAAGGTCTGGCCACTCAGATCTGGCATAGAATGAAAAGGAGATGCCTATGCTACCTACTGGGTATTCAAAGAGTCCACAGATTGATTTAGAGACCGCTAGATGCCGTTTCAGCAGCAAAGAAATATGTGCGAGTAGCAGACTTTCAGAATCACAGATCTGTGATAGTAGCAGTGGAGGCGCGCTCCCTTAAGTGCACAGATCTGTGGTTAGTAGCACCAGAGGCATGCCTGCCCACCGCACATATCTGTGTTAGTAGCAGTTAAAGGGTCAATGTATGTATATGCCAAAGATGTGACAGACAATATTTCATCAAAATTGGTTAAACGGACGGGGCACTTTATTTAATAAATGTTGTCTCATTTACAAGTTTTTTTTTTCTCAAAAACGGCTGTAACTATTTTGATCAAACTGGGTGTTTGATGTGTGTACATGCCTGCTATGTGACAGCAAAAATTTCATATCCCGGATGATCACTGATGAAAATAAAAACTTTTATTTAACAATAAAAAATGTATTTTACTTTGAGTAAATGCGTGATGCTCCAATTCTTTAAAGCATTTAAGGAGTGAAAAAAATATGGTACAAGATAATCTTTAATTAATTATATTTTAGTTTATAAACTTTAATTCCATAATAAAATTCTGAAGGCAATATAAAGTGATTCTAGAGGAACAGTAATCGTTCTGGATTTTCAAAAAGGCATAAGAGACAAACTTTACTACGATTCATAAATACACCTCCTATCGATTCACCTTCATTTACAAAAAACATCAAAAAGATATATTTACAAAAAGCAAATCGCTGTAAAAAACAACCAAGCAGTAAAAAAACTTGACTGTTGATGAAATGAGGTCCCTTAAAAAAAGAAATTAGCATTAATGAATCGAGAAGTACTGAGAACTTTCAAGTTTTGCATTACAGATACATTATAACTTATGGAGATATACAAATATAAGCATATAAATGTGGAAAAGTATGACGTTTACATATTATCGAAGCACGTTGATTTCTAATCTAAGTAAGTTCGTAAGTGAAAGTTGTGTGTTACGCGCATCGCACCAGATTTTTAATGTTTAGTTTTATTCAATTTCTTTAACCTTCTGCTTGAATAGTAAGATTTCTAGCATGAAAAATTTCAAATTTGAGTTTTTTAAGGAAATACTTATTTTAAGGTCACCTGAGGCCAGATAATGTGTCTGTGTGAACGTTCTAGCTCTAAACCCAAAAGCTTTACAAAACTGAAATTACATATACAATATATGCTATATGTACAATATGCTACAATATACGATGTATGCTGAGATTATAGCACCTTTTTAATAAAAAAATAATCAACCAGAGATGGCTCTTTTCACCGACTATTATACAAATTTTTATGATTTTACCAAAAATGCCACTAACGATTTCAATATCAGGTAGGTACTATTAGAATTAAAATAATATGAAAGGGCTTAATTGTCAATTTTTTAAAAATTCTTACTTATTTGAAACAAATGATAATTTTATAACTGTAAAAGAATATGATAATTAACTAAAGGAGATATAAAAGGTTATGATGAGGACAAGAACTGTCGAAGAGCCTGAGATTGAGCGAATAGCCTCTGAATGCAATAGGTGTATCAATTACTTTATTAAAGTAATGGTAGGCATTTATGTGACTAAAAACATAAATGATCTTTCTATTAAAGTCATAAAAGTTCTTCAGAACTGTTAAAATAAAATTGTTCATAGAAGAAATAAAATGATTAATGGGATATGATCCTGTCCGATATAGGTGCAGCTAACATTTTAAAATAAGCAACAGTAACAGATATGAAAAGAATGAAACACATATTATGAGTAGAGATGGGCACATGTCGCAATTAAAATGGATAATGTTTCAATTTATGATAAAATATTTATTATGGCCATTTTATCCATTAGTTTTTAAAAAAAATTTTCAAATTGCTATATTAGCAACTTGGCCCATCAAGTCACCATGTGAAAAAAAAAGAAAATGACGGGTGAGGCGGCCAGGTGTGAAAGGGGTGAGCGATAGCGTCTCGTTTTGAATATGTTTGCTATTTCTGGATTTAGAAATTGAAAAGAAGTAAAGATCGAAGATTCGACAAAATAAGAAAAACTTATGAATCGAAGTGTTCCCTAAAGAAGTGTACATATTAAAATAGACATTAAAGATACTGATTGTAAGTCAATTTTGATTGTAAATATGAACAGCATGAATAACCTGTATAGTTTTATTTATTTATTTTATATTAATTAAGAATAATAAAAAATAAATACCAGGTCTGCAAGTTTAAAATGTCGTTTTAATTCCAATAGAATGCGCTCTTAGCCTATTGAAGGATTTGCTTATCTCTAAACGCTATTTTGTTTGTTAGTCATTTGTTTACAAAAGTCAGTTGTTTTTAAGTCGTTTACGTGGACGTATCATACCTTTCTTTGGTGTTAAAAATGTCTAATTTTAAGCCAAATAAAGAGCATTTGCGGCATGTCATGATTTTCTTATTCAATCAAAAGAAAAAGGCATCTGAATGTCATCGAATTCTTGTTGAGACTTATGGCGATCTTGCTCCAACCGTCAAGACATGTGAACGTTGGTTTCAAAGTTTCAAACGTGGTGATTTTGATGTTACTGATAAAAAACGAGAAAATCGACTAAAAAAGTTTGAGGACGTCGAATTGCAATCTGAATTGACGAAGACAATACCCAAACCCAACAAATGATGGCAGAACTGTTGAATGTCACTAGGCAAGCCATTTCCGATCGCCTGAGAGCTATGGGAAAAATTCAAAAGGTTGGAAAATGGGTTCCACATGAATTGGACGAACGACAGATGGAAAAACGAAAAACTGTGTGCGAAATGCTGCTTTTACGCCACGAAAGAAAGGGTTTTTTGCATCGAGTTGTAACTGGCGATGAAAAATGGATTTATTTTCAGAATCCCAAACGAAAAAAATCATGGGTAACGTCAGGACAACCATCCACATCGAGTGCAAGACCGGATCGTTTTGGGAAGAAGACAATGCTGTGTGTGTGGTGGGATCAGAAGGGAGTAGTCTACTACGAGCTTCTCAAACCCGGCGAAACAGTCAATACCGACCGCTACCGACAACAAATGATCAATTTGAGTCACGCATTGATCGAAAAACGCCCAGAATGGGCTCACAGGCACGCCAAAGTCATTCTTCAGCATGATAACGCTCCTGCACATTCAGCCAGATTGACTAAGGAAACGATTTCTTCGCTTGGTTGGGAACTCCTACCCCACCCGCCGTATTCACCTGACCTGGCGCCTTCTGATTATCATCTCTTCTCATCGATGGGACACTCATTGGCTGAGCAACACTTTAACAATTTGGAGGATGTAAGAAAATGGCTCGATGAATGGATTTCAAATAAAGATGAAGCATTCTTTTGGAATGGTATCCATAAATTGCCCGAGAGATGGACAAAATGTGTAGAAAGCGAGGGCCAGTACTTTGAATAAAATATATTATACTTTTTTTTTAAATTACTGTGTATATATTTTAAGAAATAAACGACATTTTAAACTTGCAGACCTGGTATATTCATTCATAATCTTTTATTTCTTCATGGTTCCCTTTCATAACACGGGTACCCTATGGAAAAGAAAGGAACAAATATCAAAATAAAGGCCCAAATGATTTAAATTGAAATAGCCCAACATAGAAATTCATATATATCAAATGTTGATTGGAATTTTAAACGTTTATGTTGCTAGATCAACATGAGATTCTTAAATTCTAATTAGTGTTTACCTAAAACTACCAACATTTATATTAACACAGTACAAAAACACATGAATTTAACAGGGTTTAAAGGATGGAAATACTTATGGTAATTATCATTATAATGAAGGTAGATGGTTGACTCTAGAAATTAATGAAATGATGAAAATGATTGGGGGTGCAGTCAGATAAAACAAAACTAGATGTTAATCCACAACTAGTATTGCTTTATCATCATCATCATCATCATCATCACAGGCACAGGTCTTCACCCCATCAAGACATCACCATCATTTTTCTGTGTCTTGTGCTAAAGTCTGCCAAGCTGGGCTGGGGTATTCAGGAGCTTCAGTGCGTCAGTTGCGACCTCATTTGTCCATCTAAATTTTGATCGTTCCTCTCTTTCTTCTCCCTTCCACATACTTGAACAGCCACCTCCTGATAGGGAAGTCCTCTATTCTTACAACATGCATAACCCATCGTAGTCTTGAGAGCCTTATAAATTGACCCACTTCCGGTTCCTAGGAAATTTGGTACAATTCTGTATTTTATCAGCCTCTACTGGGTGCCGCTATCTTTTATAGGCCCACACATTTTTCACCAGGATTTTTCTCTCGAAAACCTTTAAGTAATGGCATTTGCATGCGTTTAAGTTTCTGCGGCGTATGACAGCACAGGTCTAATTAAAGAATCGTACAGGTACCTTTGAATTCCTTGCCATCAAATGGCTTCATACCATAGCCAGGCCAAAATAACACCTTCTACTTTACTTTGTTCGCTTTTGTTATTCGGCTCTGCACCTCTTGTTCTTTTAAAAGGTAATGAATTTTTTTAAATGAATATATTTTACTGATTATACATAGTTCATTCACTTCCCCAGATAAGGAAATATCTAGTTCTGTTCAAAGCAGGGTGGTAAAAGAAAATTGTGTGATGCAACCATTGTACCAGGTACGAAATTCTTTGTAGGTATTGGGTTGTTGTTAATAGTCACAAGTAAATTTTCATAAAGAAAAACTGACATGGCTAGATCAACACGTTCCTCTACTTGTGTTGATTTTGATTTTCCATTTTTTGAGCTATTATAATAATATAAGTGTTAAATAAATAACAAAAACTTATTTCACAAAAGCCCAACATTTTCAATCACATTTTTCACAAATCTACTATCTTGGAAACAGTAAATACTCGAGCATGTTACAAAAATTATACCTTTATAGCACACAAATCATATGGCTAGAGCTTCACAGTCAAGACAAAGACTAAGACTGTTCAGACAATCACTCCTTATATATAGTAGTAAGGAGGGTCTAGAACTTTGTAGAATCTCGTGGAAGCTGATGGAACGCCGTAGATGGAGCTCGAACGATCTAGATCCAAACAGTTCGCTCAGTTTGTTTAAAAAAACAAACAATTCTTTTTAATTTAATGATTTTATATTACAGTATTTTAATTTTTTTTTTTTTTTTTTGTCTTCAAACATTAATTCGCACTGCTACCACGTTTTTCCTGCAAACGGAGTGAGCAATCTATTACCCAGATAATAGCTCAATCGCGATGCCAGGGTTCTACTGAATAAATAAATAAAAAAATATTTAAATATGAAAATAAATCCAAAATAAAAACAAAACGGGCGCCACACTATTTGTTTATGGAAAATAGTGAAATCCACGAAATATAAAAAAAATAAATGGAATAAAAATATATAAACAATTAAATACAAACTGAAGAAAAAAAAAATGAAAATATTGATAGAATTAAATTAAAAAAAAAAATAATTTAGTGTAATCAAACCAAAGAATCAAATAAATCAAAGTGTACTATTGAGTGAACTAATTGGTGAAAAGAAAATTAATCCATAATTAAAAAGAAAATTAATAATGAAATTAAATTAATTTCGTTAAGGTTTATTGATATATATATTATTTATCTAATAATTATCAGTAATATGAATATTAGAATTAATTTAATAAATCATCAACATCAGGCAACAACACAAACAAAAAAAAAAATAATTTCTCAATAGAAAAAAAAAAGTAACATCTACCACTGTATTTGAACCACTAACTTCAATAATGTGAGTCAAGTGCGCTATACACTAACCTAGCATGACTCATTACTTGAAACCGTGGTAACAGTTCAACTTACCTATTGTCAGTATAGTTCTATTGTCAGAGTAACTAGGTTTACAGCTGAAATTCTTTTACATTATTTATTTAAATCTTTTTAAAATGTCTTTATTCATTAATATTAAAAAAAAAAAAAAAAATGTCTTTGACTCAGGCATACAAAAAAAACAAAAAAAAAAAACAGAAAACCAACAGGAATGTCCTCTCCTCCTTTTACTGATTAATTCTATTAGAAACAATTAAAAAAGAGTCTGTACTTCCCAATTCTAGCAGGACTTCCTAGCCTCTCCTCTCCTCGGCCGCTGCTGCCTTCTTTTCCTCAAATTTCCCGATGGACTCGCGTTCCTAGCTCCGTCCGGTAATCCACCGTCTGCACTCGCGTTTTGGGTGAATCAGAAGCGAAGGTCTATTCAAATTATCCGGTAAAACCGTAGGAAATTTTGTTAAACCAAAACACACCATGTGCTCACAACACTGGCTAACTACACTTGTCTTTTTCTTTTTTTGCCGGCCACCACTCGGTCGCACACTACAACTCTCCTTTCGATAGTCGATTTTTCAAATCCATTATTTTTATTTCAAATAAAAATTAAATATTATCTATCATTAATTATTTACAATTAATTATATTACATGAACATAGAAAAACAAGTATTTCTATTATTCATATTAAATATACACCATTATTTTATTTAGACACCAGCTGCTCTGACTTATAAAAAAGAAATTATTTTTGTTTTGGTTTTGTTGCCATGACGAAATTTTTAAATTAAATTTAAATGCCTTAACGAAAATTTAACCGTAACAGCACTAGTCAGCAGTCTGCGACAATCAGCGAATTCGATGGCTGCAGCAACACAATAATATGTAAGGCATTTATGGCCTGAAGGAACGAAAGTGCCCAGCAGCACCTCTTTCCGGGCTTGACACAGTATTTTAATTTATTAATATTTTGTTTTTTAAATTATTTTTTAATTAATGATGTGGTTGAGGTAGAGGATGAGTGATTTCATTTTTCTACGTTTTTTTGGAATGGATAAAATAAGCAGTCCTGCACATCTTCAGCATTCTTCAATACTTTATGTTACAAATAAAAAATAAAGCCAATAAATAATCATTATGTTTTTGTGTCCAATCACCATTCAATTAGAAGAAGAAAAATCCAATATTTGAAGGATATCACAACGACCACTTTCTAAGTTATGATTCTGGATTGATTCAACAAAAAAATAAATATAATAATCAATTTGTGTTGTTTTTATTTTTTACTTTTAATGCATAAAACATGTCCATTTAATAAAAATAAAAATTTGGAAGGCAGCTTGTTTTTACTGAATCCTTAAGACCATGGACAATTAGATATATATTTTTTATAAGTTAGATAATTTAATAAATTATAAATATTACTCATTTCTAAATTAAATTAATGTTAATTAGTAATCTGGTTATATTTTACATCTTAAAACAAGAGCCAACTTTTTTCTGGTGAAATGTTCTCACTAAATTTGAGAATTGGATTTGGCAACTTTTCCTCCAACCATATTTAAAAGTACATAGAATTGCTCCTTACTCAGTTTAAACTCCATCATAAAACATTCTTTGGCTTATAATAACCTATGCATCTCCCCTGAAAGCAATCTACAACAATCTACATGCTGCACCCATAATCTTCGTGAGTGGTGATCAGCTATGTAAGCTGCTACTACATAACAATACTCTTCCACCTCATCTAAAATTCTCAAATCCATTCCAAAACAATTTTTACATCATGAGAAACAAAAAACTCTGTGAATTGGTCACAACACATTAGCTTAATGTACACAGTACACCTGAAGCTACATCACAACATGTCAGCATAATGTGAATACACCTATACCTCTGCTAGATCAAGAAGTACACAACCATATTCAAATGTTTCAGTTAAAAATCAGCCACATGAATGAGAAAAAAATAATAATCTGATTAATGAATTTATTCAAAAAATTAAGTCAAGTTCAGTTCTGTACTATTAATAAATTAAACCTCATTTTCAAATTCTTTAGAACCAACCTTGTTAATAAAACGGAAAAATATTATTTAAGCAACCATTTGTACTTACTACCATCTATATAAATAAAGATGAAATTCTGTTTGTTTGTTTATTTGTTCTTTATAGAAATCCACACCGTTTGTCCTAAATTCTCCAAATTTCGTTCACTGGTTCTTTGATACCAGGTGCGAATACCTGTCCATATTAAAATTGCATAACTTCAGCCAATCTCTGGGTATATTCTGTATTGTTATAAAATTCATCATGATCTCGCTTCACAATGGTTTTTTTACGAAATTGACTGAGTCGAAAAAACGGCCTAAAAAATCATTTTATAGATTTTGAAGAGGCCAACAAGGCCTGGTAAGACCGTCCCTTGGCAGGCGTCGAGTTCTGGGATTTTTAAATCACAAGTTTTTTGTTATACGTTTATTTACATGTATGGTGAATTAATTTTTTAAAAATGCCTCCTAAGAAGCGAGCTTCAATAGGAGTAGTGAGCTTAAAAGGCTAAAAAAACAATGTCAAATACGAGCAGCTGAAACTCTTGACGAACATCAAAATAGGATTGCACAACAGAGGCTTAGACAGGCAGAATCGCGGGAAACTGAGTCTGCCCAGGAATATGAGGCCCGCCTTGCGTCACAGAGGCTTAGGCAAGCCGATTTGCGAGAAGCTGAAACTGCAGGGCAATATTTCTGTTTGTTTGTTTCTTCTTTATAGAAATCCATACCGTTTATCCTAAATTCTCCAAATTTCGCTCAGTGGTTCTTTCATACTAGGTGCGAACACCTGTCCATATTAAAATTGCATAACTTCAGCCGATCAGCTGATTTTCTTTATCCTAATAAAAATCGTAATGATCTCGCTTTACAATGGTTTTTTTACAAAATCGACCGTTTCATTAGAAAAATGAAATTCCCCGGGTGAATCCAGGACATACAGCTAGTTAGACATAAAATAAAGTTAGTAAATTAATTAATGAATTTAAGACACCATTAATTTATTTATTTCATTAATACAGAAATAAATGGAAGGAAGCTAAGTTATTAATAAAGTATTTTTAATTTTAACATGACTCCCAGAAAAGGAAACATTATTTTAACTATAATATAACCAAGTAAAATTCCACGATATTTAAACTACATAGAATTTTTAATTTTTTCTCAAACAACTTGATTTCTTTCTTCGCTTTCCTTTATTTTTTATTTCTTTTAACTGAGATGTGAATATACATGTTTAAAAAAAATGAGTCAGAGTCCAATAAGCTACTCACCAATACTTTTAAAATGGTCTATACTTGGGAATCCAATAAAATATGTTGCTTAAAATAAAAAATATAAACTTCATTCAAAAGATACTTGTAGGTCAGATCCTTCCAAATAACAAATTCTTACATAAACACAATCACTTTTTCAAACTTTTATCATAAAATCTCAATAAAAAGGGCATCATTTACTAGCTAATAAAATAATTCCAGCTGTTACAGTTTCTCATTATGATTTCATCAAATCATTTATTCTCAGATCAGCTATAAGTCATTTGTTGATTTCTTTTAAAGTTTTATGTAAATAAAATGCATTGCAACTTTCAATAATTCGAAAAATGTACATTTGGTGAAAATTCTGGCATTAATCAGTTTTTCATTTCAATTCTTTAATTTTGAGTTTATTAAGAAACTGTCAGTAAAACCAACTGGTAAACATCAAATTAATTACCATATTTTCAATTAGATTGTGTTGGCTTTTGGATAAAAATCGACATAACTTTGATGTCACTAACATCTTACCTCTCCAGTTTTAATGAATTTAATTTCTTCTTGGTGAGTGTAGCTCTTGCTGAGTTTTAATTCAAATACAGTTGTCAGGTTTAAGAAATTTAAAGGTGCATGATTATATTACAACAATGCTTTTATATAATACAGTTAAGTCTCAAGATTCCCCAAACAGCCCCCAAAGTCCTGCAATATACAGTTAACAATATAATGTGTTAATTTAACACAAATGGATTTTTTTTTAAAATTAACAATTTTTTAGAAATAAAGTATATCATGAAATCAGAAATAGAATTACAAAACAAATTAATAGCGTAAAAGGAATAATATGAGAAAAAAGTTATTGGTGGAATTAGCCATTGACTTGAAATCATTGATAATTAAAACAGTAACAACAAATATATAAAAAATCTATATTTATGTACACTTATATATTTTGTAAATTTTTTTCTCCAATAATTCAAGGAGGAAAAAAAGAAGGAATATAGTTATTCCTTTAAACAACTATATTTACTATAGTTGTTTAAAGAAATATTAGTATGGTTGCCTTTAGGCATTGTGATTAGTAAAAACATCAAATAACCTTAAATGAAATGACAAATGGTACATTAAACCTTTAACGGCTTATGGCTAGTATATGAGCCAGCCGCGCGCTGGTCCCCGGGTGCTGATGGCTCGTATATGAGCCACCCTGTTTTTCTGCTTCACAGTTATATACGAGCCGGGTAACTAGCGCTTTCTTTTGACGTTTTTTGGAATCTATAATATTTCCCCGTACCGCTAGAGGGCATTTGATTTTTATTTTCCTTACTATATTGCCTTGATACACGGTTGCTTTTCAGCTCTCTGTAAGTAACATAACATTTTGCCTTTTCCAATCTTTCTATACCTGCCTATATACCCTTTGTCTAATTTTAGTTTATTTGCAACTACTGTATCATATTGTGAAATAGTTGAAGCTTTTATATTTTTAAAAAGTTTTTAACCCCACCAGTGCCGGTCCACAGTCCGGATCGAAAAGTGAGGATGAATACTCACTGAATGGGAATTAACTTTGTGCAGCATTAATTCAGCTCACAAAACATATAAGATGCGAGCACTTGAATGCCGTAAAAGTACTCTGCATAGCAGGACCATTCGGTGTGCCTACTAACCCGCAACGGCGGACCACGTCATGCCCCGCTACCTCCGTATTAAAGGATTAAAGAGAACAGGCGAAACAAAAACTATATCAAAACCATAACCCTAAAGAATGAACTATAGCGTAGTGCGATCTGGTTGTCAGGAGATCAAACTAAATTTACCATTCATTAATCCATCAGTCATGTACAGGTGGATTTACAAATTGTGAGAGGGAGAAAATTCCAGTCCATATGTCTTCAATGTTACGCCTTTCGTGATATAATCGGGAACCTTCTTCATGGATAGGGGATACATGGCTACCACACCATTTAACTTTCTAGATCCTACCTGAACCAAAACAAAGGTGCTTTTTAGGAAAAAAAAAAAGGCCCCTTCACTATTTAAGCCACCTCAGAACATTTTAATAATGATAAAGCATACCTGATATTAAAGAATACTTGATTCTCATTAAACATGACGAGTTTAATCAAAACAGTTAAAAGTATTTTTGAGAAAATCGAAAAAAATGTAAAAATAGTTATGAAAGTTATGAAATAAAATCCCTCCCTCCCGTTTTATCAATTTCAATGAAATTTTTGCTGTCATATTCCGGGCAAATACATACATCAAATACCCAGTTTTATCAAAATTGTTAGAGCAGTTTTTGAGAAAATAAAAAACACATAAAAAGTTATAAAATAAAGTACACTCTCTGTTTGACCAATTTTGATAAAAATTTTGCTGTCTCATCGTGGGCATATACATAAACAAATAACCAATTTCAGGTTTGTACGGTTTATAGTTTTTGAGCTATTCTGATCACGTCCACACAAGAGTTTATTGAGTTTCCAAATTTTTCTACTGACAGTATAGTTTGGAAAATGACATAATCTATTAAAATATTTTGCTATGTTCCGTTCAAACGATCAGGCAATTTTAAACATAGAACTGAACACAGGTGTAATTCTGAGCTAACTGACTTATGTAAACAGAAAAATCAACTATGGAGAAATACCAGAGGACAAAATCAAACAATCTTTTACTAGGCTCTAGAAAATGGGACTATTCGTAAGTAGGAAAATGTAAGTAGGCGTACCAAAATCTAATTTAAAGCTCCAAACTAAAATCATAGAAAGAATATGCCACAGCTTCCAATGTCAGTAATTCAAACTAAACCTCCTTGCAAATGAATCCTAAACACTGTCTCGCTTTAATTTTTTCTGGCTTGGCAGGTTTTTGCATTATTATTTTAATTTCGGGATTGGGAATCTTTAAACTTATATGTGGAAATATATGTATATTGTTCTGTTTCGCATTGAATTTCAGGCCTTTATCAAGGGTTAATAAGAAACAAGATAACAACCAGTGAGAGAAGTGACACAAATAAATATTATGCTTGACTGCGGAACCATGAGCCTATTAGACAGGAGGGGAAATTAGACAGAGATAAAGTGATTCCCATAGTTAGAAGTCCACAATGAATTTATAACTTTCATGTCACATTTTTGTTATTTTATGATTAATGTTTGATTTCAAGTGATAGTTTTTAATATGTTATCTTCAGTAGCAAATATATAACTTTAATTTAAGCAAATACAAATACAAAAGGATTTCATGACCAAATAAAAGAGAAAAAAAATTAATTTATAGGGGAGAGCGGGGTTTGTTGGCAACAGTTTTCACTTTTTTGATTGTTGAGTCATTCCTCTTAATATAATCCCAATTTGGCTGGTACCACTGTTAACTCCAAGTATTAGAGTACTTCAAGTATTTTTTTTAACACATAATATTAAATACTAATATCATAAAAAATCGAAGAATTCGTCAATCCAGAGTATGCCAATTAACCTCCTTATGTGGGGCAGGTTGGCCTAGAAGGTGGTGTTGTTTGGCCATCTCATTCAAATACTGCCTGGCACATATTGTTGTTATCAAAAGCTGAACTATAATGATATAATTTTGGTAGGTTTTTAACAGCTATTAAGGGAAAATAGAATAACAATTGGCTGCATTTTACCATATTGCTGCATTTATTTCAATTGAACAAAATTACATAACATTTCAAACAGCAGAAATTAGAAAAATGTAATGGCTTAGAAGCATCATTGCGTTAGAACAATTTCAACAAAATTTTCATAAAACAAAACGAATTTAACACATCTTCAAAAACTTTAGGTAGGATAAATATTCTATAGCTCTTCAATCGTATCATGAGAAAGTGTTTGCGGTGCACTAGTTTCATTTTCATAGTAGCCAGGTGTAATTGGTTCATCAATAAGATTCGATTGTGGCTGAAGGGGATCTTTTATGTCATTATCTTTTTCATTGTTCCTAAAGATTCCGTTTAAGTTTAGACTGTCGTCTCTTTTTGCATAGGAAATATTGCTCTCCTCCTCCTCGCTAGAACTAAAGACAAGTGGTAGTTTCACCTTTGTTTATGTTTAACTTACTTTTGTGACTTGCTACTGCGCCAAAAAACCCCATTTGACGATAGCCAACTAACCCCACAGGAGAAATCATATGAAAGATGGCTGCCAGGACAGGGGAGAACAACCAAACAAGAAACTGGTTAGTTGAAAAGTTAGGTTTTTCAAAGGAGTTTGGGGCTATGTGAACAGAATCGGAGTCAAATGTTTTACCATGCCTTTAAACCAAATTTACTGAAAATATAAAAATTTACTTAAATGTTGTAAAATCAATCAATGAAGCACACATTTCTCTACACTGTTACCATCGGACTGAAACCTCAGTGCAAGAATCCCGAGGTCGAGCGGGTCACATGGTACGATTGTGGCACCTTCACAACAGGTGTGACGGAAATTATAAGCCAAAGGCCAACCTACCCCCATGCCACCCAACCCCGCTCTCCCCTATTTAATTTTTTATAAGATATGACAGGGTTGTGAAACAAATAAAAACTAAATCAAATCGAAAAATAAAGTACAAGTCCAAAAAAGCAATTTATCCAAATTCGTAGCCGAAAGTAAAAATAAAAGTATGAACAAACCAAACTAGGATCAAACTTCACATTTAAATATAAAAAGATGGACAATAAAACTATAGGGAGGCGAGTGGTCAGGTTAAACCATGCATGATTTTAAGACCAATAATGAATGGATCAAATTTTAATTACAATTAGATAATTAAAACATTTTATTTCATTGATATTATCGCCTTATTTTTTCAAAGTAAATTGCAAACCAAATAACCAATATAATCATAAACATGAATTTTCATAAGAATTAAAACCTAACAACATAACAAAAGAAAATAAGATGAATAATGATTTAAATGTGAAGATAATATTTACTAAGAAATATATATTTAATAGAAAATAATAAGTAAATTATAAGATAAGAATGATTTAGAAATAACGATCGCAAATATAATGAAAATAAAAACTATGCAGGTTGTATATAATCTACAACACAATTATTTCTTGTGCTTGTTTGTTTGTTTGTTTAAATGGCTAAGGAAAAAATCTTCCTATAAAGTACCTTTAATTAAGTATATTTTGAGTA
The DNA here is from genome assembly GCA_911387785.2 of Aelia acuminata. Lineage (NCBI taxonomy): Eukaryota > Metazoa > Arthropoda > Insecta > Hemiptera > Pentatomidae > Aelia > Aelia acuminata. The sequence goes on along the minus strand of OU426978.1, from coordinate 138,623,468 downwards.
AATAAACTGCCCCTTGTTATCCCTAGTAAGAAGAAATGGCTAAATATAAAATACAAAAGGATTTCATGACCAAATAAAACAGAAAAAAATATATGATTTTCCAAAACGAAAATTTCAATTTCTAATAATCTTATTAGTAATATATATGAATTTGTTGTAGCATATATGTAATATATACATGTAATATTAATATATATGAATATATGAATTCATTGGAAAATTAGAATTTAAGAAATAAAAATATGTTTCTTCATAATATGGTAGAAGCTCGCTAAAATGAAATATTGGAGTATCAAGAAAATAATAATTTCTACATTCAGATTATTTAAAAGAAACTATTGGTTTCCATGGTACTAATTGCAACTGTCTTAAAACTAAATCAAAACTTAAAGAATTACAAAAAACCTTTTAAATTTTGTTTTAAAATGAAAAACAAGAACTGTTTAGAAAGAAGACAAGAGAGAGCATTATGAGAGAAAGTAAAAGAGTGCGGCACAATATATTATCGATCGGAACAAAACATATGGCGATTCCTAAGGAATCAAAGGTATGTTCCAACAAGCACTTAAAACACGATTGCAACTCTCGCATACATAGTACCCCTTTACTAACTGCTCATTGTTAACGCGCATGCGAAAATAGGCAATGTGTTTCAAGATTTTGTTAGAACTTACTTGATTTTAATAAAGCACTAATAAATTTCCCTGCCTGAGAATAAAATATCAACGTCGTTTTCTAAAAAATACTAAGGTACCCAAAATAGAAAATTTAGTTCCAATTTATTATCAGCCTTTGTTATGAATTCTTTTCATTGATTCAATAGCATTTTATATTTTAATACATAAAATAATTTTACCATCAGAACCAAGACCTTTATCTACGTACCCTCTTTTTCATTTCATTAATTTATTCGCATTTCTAGTATATCATTTGTCCACTTTTTCTTTTTAGTGATGTTCTGTCTTATGACCAAACCAGCATTAAATTTTAAAAAACATCTTTTGCTTAACTTTAAGCTATGTATTTTAGTCAAAAATCTGTTAAAGAGGTCATCCCCCCATCCTCTCTCTTCACACTAGGATTCAAACCTCCACCAAGGCAGATTGTTTTATTTATTTACCTCTTATTCTTCCACTATTTCACAATTTTTTTCTATTCCAACAGCATCTGTATCGTCCAACCAATTTCAAATTGTAAATTAGCTTATATATATGACCTACTCGGCTTATTATTTTGTATCATACTCTTTTTGATTTAAATAATTGTATATCTATTTATATTTTCAAATATATTCATTTCTTAATTATAATTATTATCCTAAAATTTACTCATACCTATTAGATATATACTTCTTAGTACATTTTCTCCAAAAATATTATATCATTATTCATATAAATTTTTTTTGTATTATTTTGTTTTTCTTACACTCTTACTTTCTTACTATCATACATCATTTTGAATAAATACAGTGAAATACGTTTAATGCAAAAAATCTTAAAATCAAATAATGAAATGGTATGAATGTATTTATTTATTTATTAATATTAGTATATTTATTTTTTTTTTACTCATAATTGGAATGATCACTGAATAAATTTATTTCCCAAATTTATCATATTAAGAAAAAAAAAATAATTTTAAACATAATTATTGTAAGTTATTCATTTAGTTATTGCATTAGAAATATTTTGTGATAATGAATATGATAAGAATTGTTGGTGGCCAAGTCCAATATATTATGCTGTTATGATATATTTAATTTATATTCTTCTGTTTTTCTGTTTCAGAAGTGGTCACAATGTTAAATTGATTTGATCTAATAATATTAAAGATTAAAAAAATAATAATAATATTAGTGACATGACATAAGAATATATTTACAGAATTATTAATATTTATTTACAAAGAAAAGAAGTAATATTAAATAATATCACAATGCTGGGCAAGCCGCTTTCATCAAAAACATGAACCTATACCTCAGCAACGTGTGCACTATAATAGTCACTCCACAATTGTAGATTGTGTCACTAACTATTTATTGATAGCGATAACTTAGAATTTGTATTTTTTGATTTTTCATGCTGTAAAAGTCAGTGTGTGAAATGTACAGTTCCACAAATAATAACAATAATAAAGACTAATTATAATTCATGAAGCAAGTGTTAAATGATTATGTATGCAACAAACAATAAGTAATGATTAATAAATAAGGACTTAAAATTGTGATTCTTTCTTATTCCAAATCTAAAATTGTAAATTTCTTAAAAAAAATAAAAGAAAAACCTCTTGATATTCTCCCATTGGCGTTAGATATTTCAGGATAAATAGCTGCCTAGTAGCAAGAGTTAATGGATGCATTTGAACATTTCCTATAACATAGGTTTCCATTTCTGCCCAAGAAGAATTACTGCAATCTGAGGTATTGAAACCAGATCCAGATGCTTTGAGTGGAGGAGACATCATACCCTCTGTACTTAATCTCCTTGTTTCTTGCTGAGTTTCTAAAAATAATAATTATAATTTTTAGAAATAATATTAAACATAATGTTGTATACATTTTTATGATCTATTTATTGAAATTAAATCAGACTTTAAATAAAGTCTGATTTGACTTTTGAAAAGTTCAATATGACTAGGTAAAGTAAAAATAAATATTTTGAAATGTGCTTATTTTTTTATATACTAATAGGATGGCATAAATTCTAAAATTATGAATAAATCTGATGATTATTATTTTCAATGACTGTAAAAAATAAAAGATAACCATCAATGTAATCAATTAAATGCCTTGATTGAAAAAACTATGTTTCCTAATCCCATTATCTTTAAAATTTTAAAAATCCGTAAGGTGTATTTCAAAGGAACCACTTTGACATGGCATGACTTCAACCGCTACCGTACTGCTATAGGCACCAATATATTCGCCAGCCTACAGTGATCAAACCCGCAACAAAGAATTAGGAAAACTATGTGATTCACAGTATTTTTTGCTATAATAATGTGGTTCCATCCATCTTTTTGAGTCAAGTTCAATCAGAGAACATAAGATGTCAGTTATAGACTCCCTATAATATTTAATTTACACACAAAGATAATTTTTAAATGAAAAAAAAAATTTAATACTTATAAAAAAATATTTTAAAACCGTATTTGATTATTATAGTATTTAAAGTATTGAATACTTACAACTAGGAATCAAAGTTTTGTTCAATCAAAGTTTACTAACAAATAAAGATAGGAAAAAGCATTATATATTAAATTCAAATACATACTATATTTAATTAAGGAAACATGAATGTGAGTTTTATACAAATAAATTATAAATTAAAAATAGGGTAAACCGTACAGTTATCGACACCCTTAAGACTACATTTCTGTGTTGCAATTAAAAAAAATACTTTTTATGAAGGGATCAAATTGAAACTCACATTGAAAACAGTGGATTAAATTGTGAAATCTTCCCTATGGTTAGTTTGTTAAAGTCTTACTTCATACATGACTTTAGATTCATGTATATTTTGAAATAAAATTAGGACTTGTTTACTTATTTCTTTAAGTTAAAGTTGGGGTGTCAATAACTGTACTGAGTGTCAATAACTGTACGGTTTACCCTACTCTACAAAAACCCAATTTACAAAAAATTGAATGTTGAGTCAGTGTCCACACTCTTAATTTAAAAAAGACCCACGGGACAAATCGTTCTAAGGTTAATGATATAATAAGTTTTTTACCTAACTTAAAAAAGATGTCATTTCAAAATCCCTATTTAGTATTGATGACGATTTAAATGTTGATTTTGAAGTGAAATCCATATTAAACATGCTAATTGACCCCTTAGCAGTCGCAGTGGCGGTCGCTCAAGTAAAAGTGCCCACCTTCAGCGACTGGTTGCAGTAGAATCGCGGCTGCAGGTCACTGTCATGGTCGCTCCATGCGAAATCCACCTTATGCCTTACTTAGGCCTATCTTTCAAAATTCCTACACCTTCCTAAAATTCCTCCACAATATCTAAACAGTTCACTACTCCACAAGAATCCATTCCTCCAATACATCCATCACACATAAGGTACACAACATTCCATATGCCACCTCTAATTATAATTTCTCTTCTAATAGTGCAGAAAACAAAAATTCCTGATCCCCCAATATTAAGATTCAATTTCCTCACATGCTTCAAAACTCTGTGAACACTCCTTATCTATCAAACAAAATTCTTGTACAATTCCCGTAGAACGATTCCCTCCCCCCAGGAGAAAAAAAGATGTACTTAAGAATCAATATAATTAGAGGTAATACAAAATAGAGGACAGTGTATTCAGATGTTTCAAAATATCAATCCTTTAGATTCAATTGTTGTTTATCTGTTGTAACTCTCATTAGCAACCAGGGCAATTCCACGTCAAATCAACACAAAAATATATCATTTTGAACCTCACCATTTCAGATTTTCTTGAAATTTGGTATATGTGTACTACTTGTACCTACTAGAACAATTGTGAATATATGTCGACGCGCTTTTGAATTATTGGCCTCAAAAAAAGGTCCAGAAACAGAAAAAATAATGATTAAAAATAGCTGTAGATGTTTTCCAAATTTGACTAGGACTATGAGATTGGTGTCGTTTAACAGCGCATTCCATGCCGTTTCATATGATATACAACAATGTATAGGTTGGTACAAAAGAAATTTTGATAAAACTAAATGTAAAATTTTAATATCAATTTTCTCAAAAAGGACATTTTTTAAAAATTTCATATATTTTTTAAAAATAGGTAATATTATTTATATTCATGCAACAAAATATAGAAATGGGATGAAAATTTCTTCATTACTAAAAATATTAAAAAGTGGAGATAAAATTTCATAAATATAGCATTTTATGATTAAAAATAGTTGCAGGGGTTTTAAAAATTGGACTTGGACTATGAGATTGGTGTTTCTTAAGAGCGAATTCCATGCCATTTCATATGATATAGAGCAACGTATAGGTGAAACCAAGTTTAAAAATTTAATGTAATTTTTCTGTAAAAGGGGATTTTACCTATACATTGTTCTATATCATATGAAACGGCATAGACTGCGCCGTCAAACGACACCAATCTCATAGTCCTAGGCAAATTTGGAAAACATCTACAGCTATTATTAATCCTAAAAAGCTAGATTTATTGAATATTCTAGTGATAATTTTCAACTTTTTTAGTAATGAAGAAATTTTCATCCCACTTTTATATTTTGTTTTGTGAATAGATATACTACTACCTATTTTTACAAAAAATATAAAACATTTAAAAGATGCCCTTTTTGAGAAAATTGAAATTAAAATTTTAAACTTGGATTTAAGAAAATTTCTTTAGTACCAACCTATACATTCCTGTGTATCATACGAAATGGCATGGAATGCGCTGTTAAAAGACACCAATCTCATAGTCCTAGTCGAATTTGGAAAATATCTACAGCTATTTTTAATCATAAAATGCTATTTTAAATAATTTATTTTTTGAAGAGAAAAGATTTGGCTCCGCCGGGAATCAAACACGGGTCTTCCGCGTGACATGCACGGTATACTAACCATTGCACCACGGAACGGTGCCAAATCCTTCCTCTTCACTGACACCTCTCCCACGATCTCGCAAGTTTTGCGAGTAATTACTGGAGGTGGACAATTTTTGTCCAATTTTGGGCATCTCTTGACGTTTGTCAATTTTTAAATTATTTTATATTAATTGAATCATTATTGTGGGTAACCACCTTGTTTTTAAATTATTTTCAATAATTTATTTTTTGATGAGAAAAGATTTGGCTCCGCCAGGAATCGTACCCGGGTCTTCCGCGTGACATGCACGGTATGCTAACCATAGCACCACGGAGCTCGCCTCCGAGCGGTGCCAAATCCTTCCTCTTCACTGACACCTCTCCCACGATCTCGCAAGTTTTGCGAGTAATTACTGGAGGTGGACAATTTTTGTCCAATTTTGGGCATCTCTTGACGTTCGTCAATTTTTAAAATATTTTATATTAATTTAATCATTGTTGTGGGTAACCACCTTGTATTTAAACTATTTTAAATAATTTATTTTTTGATGAGAAAAGATTTGGCTCCGCCAGAAATCGAACCCGGATCTTCCACGTGACATGCGCGGTATGCTAACCATTGCACCACGGAGCTCGCCTCCGAACGGTGCCAAATCCTTCCTCTTCACTGACCCCTCTCCCACGATCTCGCAAGTTTTGCGAGTAATTACGGGAGGTGGACAATTTTTGTCCAATTTTGGGCATCTCTTGACGTTTGTCAATTTTTAAATTATTTTATATTAATTTAATCATTATTGTGGGTAACCAACTTGTTTTTAAATTATTTTAAATAATATATTTTTTGAAGAGAAAAGATTTGGCTCTGCCGGGAATCGAACCCGGGTCTTGAAACTTAAAATTTTAAACTTGGATTTAAGAAAATTTCTTTAGTACCAACCTTTACATTGCTGTTTATCATACATAACGGCATGGAATGCGCTGGTAAACAACACCAATCTCATAGTGGATTTGGAGATTTGGAATTCAATTTGGAAAACATCTACAGCTATTTTTAATCATCATTTTTTCTGTTTTTGGACCTATTTTTGAGGACTTTTGAGACCAATAATTCAAAAACGGGCTGACATAGCTCAGTAATATTTCACAATTGTTCTAGTAGATAAAAGTAGTACACATACACCAAATTTCAAGAAAAACTGAAATGATGAGGCTCAAGCCTGTGTTGAATTGACGTGGAATTACCCACCATATAAAGTTTCTTGATATTTTTATAAGCTTATATTATTATCAGTATATTGTATCATTTCCAAGTCTAATTTAGAATTTTCCAAAACAAACTGAAAAGTTATTTCCAAAGGAAAATTAGAACTTTCCAAACCAAATTGGAATTTTTCTAAACCAAATTTAGAATTTTCCATTTCAAATTAAGATTTTTCCAAATCAATTTAAGAATTTATAAAAATATACTATTCATAAAGGATGTTATGTCTGAGGTATTAAATAATAAAATTAAAATATCCTCCAAAAATTCTTAAATTGATTTAGATACATGTTAATTTGAAATGAAAAATATTAAATTTGATTTGGAACAATCCTGATTAGTTTGGAAAATTCTTAACTTAAGTTGGAATCATATATAAATTTCTCAAGAGGTCAACTCTTTTATTTTTAATTCTTCTACAACCATTAAGCTTTTCACATTACCATCATCATATCTCGATATCTCATCTGTACCTTGTTTATTAAGCCCTGAAAGTTAGAGTGTATTCTACAAATAAAATAGTTTCTTACTATTTGTAAATCTTTTGAGAGCTATTCCAGATTTTTTTTTCCTTATGATTTCTTATGTTTGATTCCCGCCTATCTCATTTCTGAGGAACATATAAATTATATTTCTTGAATGGAATTTGATGATACGGATACTAAATCATTAGCAATTTTTTTTTTACCTTGTCTCCAAATTTGGGACTAATTCCAACGGCAATTTAAAAAAAAAAAAAACGTTACCGGTGGAAATAAATTTTGACATACTTAAGTAGGGGCAAATTTTATACCAAATCAGTGTTTAAGAAACTACATTAGTGCAGGTTTAAATGAAAGTAGGAGATAGAACCCGTAAGTTAATATGGATCCATCAAATAATACCCTGCACAATTCCAGTAAAGTTTATCAAAATCAGATCAATGGTAAGCAGTGATATGCTAAATACATGAAAGACAATGAACCTAATTTGTTCCTTGAATGCAATTTTGGAATGAAATTGCTAAACTTCATAAATCATCACATAGCAGCCCTAACATTGTTGGGGGAGGAAGAAAAAGAAGAAATTTTATAAACAGTGATACCTTTTGAATTAGGCTTCAGTCCATTCACTAAAACTGGAGATTTGATGGAAACATAATTATCCTCAGATAAAAGCTTACTGGTTTTGGAAGTGCTGGGAACAGGATTCCCCTTAGAATCTGTAACCACAATTAAACATTAAACATGTATCCAATATAAACTTCAATATATATGGACGTAAGTGTTATATACATATGTACAATCAGTCATTATGTACAATCGATAGTTTAAAGGATAAAACATATTATAATGTTAAAAATAAACAGTTGTTGTAATTAAGTTGTAATAAGTACACCTATCAACTTTATTGTGTTCATTTTACTCTTAAAGTTACTTAACAACATATCCTCATATCATACATATGTTGCAGAAGTAAGTAGATTTTCAGAATCATCTCACAGCTGCAAAATTCAATATTGTCTAAAACGACAGAGGGTTGGATGAATGAATGACTAAAAAATAAAATAAGTCCTTCACTAAGGCACCAACCTTTTTTAAATTTTAAGGATGTCTCGCCATCTGAATTTCCTAAATGAGCAAATGGTCGAACATTATTGGAAAGTGATTTCTCTTCTGAAGCTTCTAATTGCAAATTATGAAGACGTTCTAGCATTAGAGGCACTAACTTAAGATTTTGTTCCCTGGAAATAATAAATAATTATAACTGATTAAATTAAACATCAAACAATACACTTAATATTATTTTAATGAAAATGTTTGTTATGCATTCAGAAAAAAGTATACTCATATTAAAATTTGATTTAAAATAATGACCTTTGTAGGTCATTATTTGTATTATAAATTTATATAAATTAATTTGACAATAATGAAGTTATGTTGAATGATAGGGATGTGGTGAAAACAAAACACTGTGAAAGAATGCATAAATGAAATATGAATAAATAAAACTGGCCTTATTTAAAGAGTAGTTTAGGTCTAAGTGGCAAGAAAGGAAAATTAAACATGCGGATATTGTTAAAAGTGACCCATATAAAGACCAGGTTAAACTGAAGGAGGAAACTTAAAGGTAAACAAATGGCAGTTTGTTAAATTTAAAGCAGGTATGGTCATTAGGTAAAACATTGCTGCAGAGGAAAAGTAAAACAAATGATAATAGTACAAATGTGAATAAATTAATTAATAAGCAATGAATTGTCTGACAGTAAAACACATTTTACTAGATTCTCATAAGTACAATAATAATCAATAGAACAAACTAAAAATGGAAAAACACTTGGTGAATTTTTACAAGACAGCAAACCAAAAACAGTTACCCTATTTCAGTAAATGTAAGAAGTATCATTTTACAACAGAGTATAATACAGCTCAACGCCAATGACCCTTAAGAACAGAAGTGAAGACCAAGGAAAAAATAAATTAATTCAGTTAATTTATCCGTAACCTATTCCCAAATATTTAATTTATTAAAACATCCATAGCCCATTCCCCCAACTAATCCTTTTAAATATTTATTGTTTCATTTCTTTTCTTTTTTACTTTCACTTACCTATATATGAAATATATAGTAAGAGAAAGTATTGCAATCGTGAAAAATTTCGACATCCGGTTTTTAATGGAAATACACATTTTGGAGTCCCCTGAGTCCAAATAACCATCCCGTGAAATGGTCTGTGTGTGTGTGTGTGTGTGTGTGTGTGTGTGTGTGTGTGTGTGTGTGTGTGTGTGTGTGTGTGTGTGTGTGTGTGTGTGTGTGTGTGTGTGTGTGTGTGTGTGTGTGTGTGTGTGTTTGTGTGTGTGTGTTCTAGCTAGGTCAAAAACTATAAACTGAACTAGGAAAATCCGTGTTTTTCACATGGGCAATTATGTGCTGCCTTTTAGCGTGTGAACCTGAAATTGGGTATTTAGTGTGTGTATATGCCCGCGATGTGACAGCGAAAATATCATCAAAATTGGTCAAACGGAGTGGGTACTTTATTTAATAACTTTTTACATTTTTTTCGATTTTCTCAAAAACGACTCTAACGATTTTGATTAAACTGAGTATTTGATGTATTAATATGCCCGATTGTTGGCCTCAATATTTCTATTATTGCTAATTAAATGCTTATTAAACTACAATTGAGAGTGATTATTTGTATGTTCTATAAATTTCCAACAGACGGCGGTGTAAGTTGATTTATTGACACACTTCATTTTCTTTCAACATAAAGGTAAGTATCCAGTAGTCAAATCTAATTTTTCCGACTTGGACTAGGAAAATCCGTGTTGTTCCCATGGGCAATTATGTGCCGCCTATTAGCAAAAGACAGGTTAACCAAAATCATTGTGCACCTATTAACACTACAATAAATAGAAATTGTGAATTCTAACAATAAAAAAAATGTAAATTATTATTATAAAAAGTTATTAATTAATTTTATCAATCTCATTCACAAATTAAATTTTTTTTCTTTTCATAGCCTGTTTCAGGTAGAACCTACTGACACGATATCTCTTACCATGTGTTATATTCTGAATTTAATTTATATGTATTATGGCAAAAGATCAATTTTGTACATTTTTGCTAAATGTCTATTGTGATTGGACTAAACCCTATTCCAATTATATTCTTTATTAATCCAGTGAGTGCTAAATGAATGGATCATTAATACTTACTATAGTCAAATATAAGATGTAAAAAATCTGGTGCGTGCTCGCAACACACAACTTTCACTTACCAACTTACTTAGATTAGAAATTAATGCGTTTTGTTAACTGTCACTTCTCAAATGAACAGAACGGCTAAAATTATGAACAATGGTCTGTCATTAAAGGCGTACTCCGCATGCGTGGGCTCAACGAGTTTTATGAGTTGACTGAATAATTTTCTTTTTTTCTCCTCTTTATGTTTTCTTTATTTTTATCATATCTCATATTTAGCCATTTCTTATTTTTAGGCGTAACGAGAGACAGTTAATTTCTCCATGTAAACAAAAACAATGGTACTTTATAAGAAAGAAACAAACAAAAAAGGCCCCCCCCCAAAAAAAGCCCCCTCAGAACATTTTAATAATGATAAAACTTACCTGTTATTAAAGAAAATCTAATTTTCATTAAACATGACGAATTTGATAAAAATCGTTAAAGCCGTTTTTGAGATAATCGAAAAAAAGGTAAAAATTGGAAAAAAAAGTCATGAAATAAAGTGACCCCTCAGTTGGACCAATTTTGATGAAATGTTGGCTTTTACATATTTGGTATATACATACATCAAATACCCAGTTTCTTCAAAATTGTTAAAGCCGTTTTTGAGTCAATAAAAAATATGTACATGTGAAATTGGTACAAAATTTATTAAGTAAAGTCCCCCCTCCGGTTGATCAATTTTGATGAAATTTTTACAGACATATCTCGGGCATATTAATACATCAAATACTCAGTTTAATCAAAATCGTTATAGCCGTTTTTGAGAAAATCGAAAAAAACACATGAAAATGATACAAAATTTATTAAGTAAAGTCCCACCTCCGGTTAATCAATTTTGATGAAATTTTTACAGACATATCTCGGGCATATTAATACATCAAATACTCAGTTTAATCAAAATCGTTAGAGCCGTTTTTGAGAAAATCGAAAAAAAACCTAAAAAGTTATTAAATAAAGTACCCCCTCCCAATGAGCAATTTTGATGAAATTTTTGCTGTCACATCGTGGGCATATACCTACACTAAATACCCAATTTCAGGTTTCCACGGTTTATAGTTTTTGAGCTAGTCCGTTCACACACACACACACACACACACGCGCGCGCGCACGCACGCACGCACGCACGCACGCACGCACGCACCCACACACACACACACACACACACACACACACACACACACACACACACACACACACACACACACACACACACACACACACACACACACACACACACACACACACACACACACACACACACACACACACACACACACACACACACACACACACACACACACACACACACACACACACACACACACACACACACACACACACACACACACACACACACACACACACACACACACACACACACACACACACACACACACACACACACACACACACACACACACACACACACACACACACACACACACACACACACACACACACACACACACACACACACACACACACACACACACACACACACACACACACACACACACACACACACACACACACACACACACACACACACACACACACACACACACACACACACACACACACACACACACACACACACACACACACACACACACACACACACACACACACACACACACACACACACACACACACACACACACACACACACACACACACACACACACACACACACACACACACACACACACACACACACACACACACACACACACACACACACACACACACACACACACACACACACACACACACACACACACACACACACACACACACACACACACACACACACACACACACACACACACACACACACACACACACACACACACACACACACACACACACACCATTTCGCGGGACTTGGTTATTTCGACTCAGGGGGTCCCAAAATGTGTATTTCCGTTGAAAACCGGAAGTCGAAATTTTTCACGATCGCAATACTTCCACTTACTATATATTTCATATATAGGTAAGTAATCTCGACCCTCCCACCATGGTTAGAATAGGTTGGTTACACCTGTAGAGTAACCCCCCGTATGCCACACATGGCCAGGTAGGGGTACCGAACAAAACAAAAAAACAAAATATAGGTAAGTGAAAGTAAAAATAAAAACTTTAACCCACCTAAATTCTTTACCAAACGATTTTAAAATTGCCTGAAGTTCTATATTAAATCCTGTTTGTTTTTAGATTAGCTGAAACGTTTTTATCTTTAGAAATTGTGATTGTGATGAATTTTGATTTGACTGTATTAAAGAGAATAGGATATAATTAATTCAACACATTATAGCCACTGAGCCATAACAGGCATGTGGCTGGGTATGCTCGTTGATATATAAAAATGCAAGGTTTATTACCTCAAAAGTAGAAAAGTAGTGCATGGATAAATCTATAATTTTACAGAACGTTGCTGTTTAGCCAAATAAAAGCTTTCATTTTATGCTAGTATGTCAAATAGAAAAAATGTATAAAAAATATAAAAATATTTTTATTATTTTGCCCATTTTTGTTCAACATGATAGTTCCCCCCCCCCCCCCAACAAAATAAAAAAGAATTCAAGGAAACAAGACAATTATTAACAGAGTTATGGCTTATTTTATTTTTGATCAGATGCTATAGTTCAAAAATTTACCTAGGAATCGCATGCGCGAACTGTGATGACATTTTAGTGGCCAATAGAAGGGAACTATAACAGTTAGGGTACCTTACTTCGTTGTTAGTTATTGCTTCGGCTTTATTTCAAAGTGTTCCTTGTTAATATAAGTGTTTTGTTTTTTTGGTTTTTGTTAGTTTGATTTTTTGTGATCGAACTGCTAAAATGTCAACACTTTTATGCAGTTATGAGACTCCAAAAAAGAAAGTGACGGGAAAATCTACTAAAGTGATCAGAAGCAGGCTAGAGAAATGGTTTTCCTTATTCATGACTACCTAAAAAAAAACAAGGAGATACATAGACTAGATTAAAATATTTTGGATGTAGTTTGTGAAATATTGCAGTTTTCTAAACCTACTGTGATTAAAATAGTGAAAAAATGATGATGGTCAGAAAATGTTGACGACAGATGAAAAATTAAATTTTTCCACACCAACAAATAGAGGAAAAGTGAAAAGAGCAAAGAGTAATATTGATTTATTTATAGATTCTTTGATAAGAAGAAAAATACATGATTTTTATATATCTATTTTTATATTTCTATTTTTATATTTCTATTTTTATATATCTAGATGAAAAATTAAATTTTTCCACACCAACAAATAGAGGAAAAGTGAAAAGAGCAAAGAGTAATATTGATTTATTCATAGATTCTTTGATAAGAAGAAAAATACATGATTTTTATATATCTAAGAAGGAATGTCCTACTTTAGGTACCCTGAATGCAGCTTTACAGATGGATGGAGAATTGCATTGTAGTAAAGAATGTTTGAAAAGAAAATTGAAATCAATGGGCTACATTTGGAAAAAGCGCCAACAGTAAAATTCTTGAAGTAAAACCCGAATAGTAAAAGCTTAATTCTGTAACCATTCAGCCATAGTTCACCAGTTATGTTTTCCTTGAGGTCATTTAAAAACAGAGTAAAGAGGAGGGGACTTAGATTACAACCCTGTTGTACGCCAGAAAGCGTTGGAAAAGGGGAAGATCGGCCATTCTTACTCCAGACAGATAGACTTGTATTCTTATAGAGACCAGCTATAGCTCTGATGAATTTAGAGGAGACGCCCAATTGTGACAGTTTGACTAAGAGAGCATTTCTGTTAACGGAATCGAAGGAAGATTTTAAATCAATAGATCTTTTTTATACCTTTTCTCCATTTTAGCTCAATAAGGTTCGTAATAACAAATATATTGTCCGTGGTCGAGTAGCCCTCCCTAAATCCAGCTTGTTCTTCACAGAGTAGTTGCTTCTCTTGCACCCATAACTTTAATCTTGCAGCAAGCAGACTTAAGTATATTTTTTTGATTGTATCTTGAAATACTATACCCCTGTAATTACTCGCTAGATTGATATCACCTTTTTTAAACAGTGGCAGTACAATGGCTTCATTCATGCTATCTGGCACTGAACCTTCTTCAAAAAATCATTAATTAGTTTTAATAACAACATTAAGAGGACTCTTGGAGCAAATTTAGAAAACTCATATGCAATACCATCCATTCCTGGTGCTTTTCCATTCTGTAATCTGCTCAATGTATTGATTAGCTCATTATAACTGAAAGAACTATCAAGATGATTATCTTCTATTAACGGAAAGGCACAGTGGATTTGAGAAACAACTTGCGACGGATTATAAAGCTGACGGAAATGATTAACCCATTCATTTGTTCCAATATCATCTCTACATTTATAAGTATTTTTTTTAAATTTATTTATTTGAGTCCAAAATTCACTTGTATTTTTAACATTTTTTATAGGAGAAGCCGCTTCTAGGTAATAATTAATACGTTTTTGATCACAAAAATTACTATAAATTCTTTTCTCCACAGCTTATTTCTCTTGGACAAATTTAGACACTGTTTTTCAAAGTAGATTTAATAATTTAAACAGTTTATTCCTCTTATTAAAACATGCCCAATCAAACCATGGCTGAACAGAACTAAAAGGCTTACCTTGATACTGCATAGATCTTGCACTCTCTCTTATTAACTCTTTGATATCACTTAAATTCAGTTTTGTTATAGCCTATTGCATTCCTATCTATTTTTTTCATATAATCTGCACATTTAGAATGATTCCAATTTAATTTAGGCATATTGAGTGTAAGCTCCTGTTCCTTTTCTAAATACTCTAATTGTAATTTTATATCAATCACCATATGATCTGACCACATTACACTTTTTACTAGAAAATCTTTAACTAATTTAATACAGTTGATCGATATAACAGCTGTATCGATTACTGAGCACCCCCTGGGGCCTATATATGTGAATTCCCCCGAATTCATCACTTATGGATCTTCCATTTAATATAAGAAAACCATGTTCATCGCAAAATTCCAGAATAAGCTTACCTTCTGAATTTAATTTACTGTCTTTTGAATGTCTCAATGCCGAAAAGCAACCCAGATCTATTGTTTCTTCATCAATATTCTGACCATCCCCCACTCTACCATTCCAATCTCCCAACAATAAAAACTGTAAATTATTATTATCATTAACAAACTCATCAAGCATACAAAAACTCTCTTTCCAAATATTCGGGCCTAAATAAATTGGTAATAAATACAGACATTCACTCGTATTAATTTTTATTTCTAAAAGGTCAGTATTATTTATATTTCTAAATTTACAAATACCTTTGATAATTAATTCAGATCTACAACAAATCAATATGCCACCAATAGCCCGACCAAACTTTGCCATTCTAGAGGCAGGAACCCATAATAATGAAAAATTATTAAAATAATTTGAATAAAATCTCTATTCAAAAAATCTACAAAAAAATTATCTTTAACTTTGTTTTTAAGTCCACAAACATTATAACTTAAGATTTTTCAATAGCAGGAAGGAGACTAATCACTAATATAGAAAAAAAGGCCTCAAATAGTCTCAATTTTACACATATATATTTATATATATATATAAGCCAAATTTTCGCCCCTTCGGGCATCAGATTAAATATATATATAAAATATTTCACATATAAATGAAAAGTTAAAAATTCTTCTAACAATTATATATAAAAAAACCACTGTCTTGAACAATCTCAGTAAGAACACTTCATCAACTGTGGTTTTTTTATATATAATTGTTAGAAGAATTTTTAACTTTTCATTTATATATGAAATATTTTATATATTTATTTAATCTGATGCCCTGATGATGCCCAAAGGGGCGAAAATTTGGCTTATATATATATATAAATATATATATGAAAAATTGAGACTATTTGAGGCCCTTTTTTTCTATTATAACTTAAAATATTTAGAACTTTTGAACTATTATTAGACTCATTATTTTTTAATTTCGATTGACAGACAGCCATTACCTGCTATTGATTCTGATCATGTGTATTGCTATGTTTGGTGACGTCAGATGTGGTGGTGGCAGCAGTACTTCCTAGATTATCTTCTCTTCTTACTTCCGGTCTAGATCTTGAAACTCTTGCTTCTTTCTCCTTCACACACTTTTCATTATCATCCCAATAGAAAGCTTTGTTGTCCATGATTAAGGTATCATTTTTGATAATTATCTTCTTATTTTTATCTTTTTGATACATTTCCCTCCGAAAATGAAAGAGCATTCTTCGCCTTAGCCTCACAGAGTACGAGTAATCTTTATTAACATAGAAGCCGGTGCCTTTCAGTTTGTTAATATTCTTCAAAATGTTGCTAATAGAATCATAGCTAGAGAATGTAGCCTTAATTAAATTTTTACCTGTTTTCGGTATTTTAATAGCAGTATATCGCCGGGTTGAAGATCAACTTCCAAAACCTCAATGCAAAATTTAACAACAATATCTTTATTCGACTGACAGAATCAAGGCCAGCAAAATTAAATCATTTATACGATTATAATTCTCTAAGAATTCTACACGACTCTTCAGTATATCATTCTTGGTTCATAAATCAATTGCAGTCTTTGATTTTGTTCTCAAAAGATTCTCTACCGATTTAGACATCAATAAGAAAATAAAAGTATTTCAGAGAGATAGTTATACGTAAATCATATTCTTTTTTAAAGCACTGAATTAGAACAAAAAAACAAATAAGCTAATAAGTTCGATGTGTCAAAAAACAATCAGGAACAATATTTACTTTTCAGTACAATAGCTCCCCTTTATCACTGTTCCGGCTTACACTTTACAATCACGTGTTGTTAAAACGAGAAAACGGCTGCATAGAATTTAATGAAACTTCACATTATTAGATATGGTCTATTAAAATTAATGTATGCAAAAATTCATAGCAATTAAACCACTATAACCAACATAAAATTAAAGGTAATTGAAGAGCGATGTTCACAGTCCAACAGTAAGCACATCACTCTGCCCTTCTTATATTTGTCACAGAAAAAGACTGCAGATTATCACGGTTATTTTTGATTCAGGATTTCACAAAGGGTGAATCACATTATTTTTATCGAAATTGACTAAAATGTATTTATGGCAGCAATTTTAATAATTACTGGATCAAAATGGAAAAATTTCTTTTGAATGGTTTTGACACAGGTTCTATGGCCCATATACATTTTCGACTCTGCATTTTAAATCTCTAAATCATACTTTTTTTTAGGAAATGCTTGGCTTAGAACCCTTCATAGATAAATATTCTGTCCCATAACAATTTTCAATTTTCTCATAACATTGAAAGCAGATGGATACTAACATTACCCATCTGCACTCAATGTGTTAAGATATAGTTTTCTTAATTGATATGAAGTAAAAGTTTTTTATGTACTTCACTACATAATATCATCGTCACTATGCTAAAGTAACGAATGTGCAACTAAAATCCTATGCATATTCGTTACTTTAGCATGGTGACGACGATATCTCATAGGGCAAAAATTCTGGCATTCCAATGTTTCAATATCAAAATTCAGAAAGTGATGTTACAGAATAATGTTTCATTTTTGTGTTTGCATGCTAACTTCATGGCTATCTATTAAGATTTAGTTAAGTAATTTATTCTATATCATTACGGAAAATCAGTAATAATGTTGTTTTAAAAGTAAATTTGATTTTATATGGACATGCTTTAAAAAGAAGTATACATTTATTTACTTAGAAGTATACATTTAGTTACTAAAAACAAGTAAGCATTAAAAAAACCCAGCTGTTGATGAAAGTAGGTCCATTGAAAAAAAGAAATAAGTAATAATGAATCGAAAAGTACTGCGAACTTTAAAGTTTTGCAAAACAAGTATTCTATAACTTATGGAGCATATAAAAATGTAAGCATATAAATGTGAATAATATGTGAAGTTAAGGAATGGCGCACGCACCAGATTTTTATGATATGTAAACACTATTTAATATAGAACCTATGTCAAAACCATTCAAAAGCAATTGTTCCATTTTGATCCAGTAATTATTAAAATTGCTGCTATAAATACATTTTATTCAATTTCGATAAAAATAAGAACTGACATTGTGAAATTCTGAATCAAAAATACAAAATTTATGGCATTTGAGCAAGACAGGACATTTGGTGAATAACGGATTTTAAGGTTTTGTGAAATAATATATGTAAAAAGGTTAATATTCTAAACACTAAATTATTTTAAGAAATAGTTTTAATTTTAGGTCATATGCAGCATGTCATAGTAGCATTTTAGCATAGTCAGTACAGAACAACTAAGTTTGGCCACTAAGTAAAAAAAAATACTTTAGGTTTTTATAGACCTTCATGTACTTTTTTATGATATATTAGCATAAAAAGTACATACGGTTGTTATTTGACTTAAAAGCAACGATCAACAAAAGTTTTAGATTTATCCATCCGTTACTTTTTGATTTTTGATATAACATTGCTTTTTTACCTATATATGAAATATAGAGTAAGAGAAAGTATTACGATCATGAAAAATTTTGAATTCCGGTTTTAAACGGAAATACACGTTTTGGGGTCCACTGATTCCAAATAACCAAGTCCTGTGAAATGATCTGTTTGTGTGTGTGTGTATGTGTGTGTGCGTGTGAGTGTTCGTGCCTGCGCGTTAGTGTATGTATGAGTGAACAGACTTGCTCAAAAACTGTAATCAAAAACCAGAAATTGGGTATTTGGTATAGGTATATGCCCACAATGCGACAGCCAAAAATTCATCAAAAGGGGGCACTTTATTTGATAACTTTTGCCGCTTTTTTAAATTTACCTCTTCTCGTGCCCGCAACACACAACTTTCACACACCAACTTATTTTGATTAGAAATTGACATGTTTTGTTAAATGCCATTTCTCAAAGTCACATATTTTCTCATATTCACTTACTAATTTTTGTTTATATTTACTCTTTAACACATTAGGTGCGGGATCGGTCCCCGGGGTCCGATGCCTTACATTCCCTTCTTAACAGCCGATTTTCACATGAAAATGTGCGAACACTTGAAACACTCAATTTAGTCAATTTTTAATGAGATTATTGCATTTTAATGCAGAAAATGTTGCTAACAGCTGAAATTCTGTTGTTTTTTAGAATTGGACTCCGAGGTCCGATTTTCGATGAAGTATGGCGTAAATCCTGTATCCTGTACCCCGGGGGCCTGTCCTGCGCCTATTATGTCCACTTCCAATTCTTACCAAGAGATAATGTCCTTGAGACGCTCGTTTAATTCACTTTTTATTCAAAAGATAACGCTTTCATCAGAGCATTCCCATCGGACCCCGACGCCCGATATCGTCTGTGGCTCATCCCAGCAGTCGGACCCCGGGGACTGATACCGTTCAATTCAGGATACCCCTAAAATAAGCTGCCGCACATAACGTGTTAAAGTACATTATTATTTTTTTTTTATATAAATAAAAGTCTACTTAAACTTAACATTAAGTGATAATTTGGCAATGCAGGCAGAATACTCCAAGTCGTCTGATTTTATGATTCTCTATGTAGTTGTTGAAAATTTCATATAGTTATTATGAAACTTCATATAGTTACTATGAAACATTAATGAACAGAACATTTTTAATTTTAAACAATGGTCTGTCATTAAAGGCATACTGCACAAGAGTGGGCTCAATGCGTTTTATGAGTTGAAGGAATATTTTTTTTTTACTTTCACTTATCTATATATGAAATATATAGTAAGTGAAAGTATTGCGATCGTGAAAATTTTCGACTTCCGGTTTTCAACGGAATTACAAGTTTTGGGGTCCCCTGTTTCCAAATAACCAACTATGAACTGTACGAACGTGAAATTGGGTATTTGGTATACGTATCTATCCTTGATGTAACAGCAAAAATTTATCAAAATTAGTCGAATGGAATTGGTAGTTTATTTTACAACTTTTTGTTTATTTCAATTTCCTCAAAAACGGCTCGATTTTGATAAAACTGGGGTATTTGATGTATTTACATGCCCAAAATTGATCAACCGGAGGGGACACTTTATTTCAAAACTTGTTTTCTCATTTTTACGTTTTTTTTTATTTTCTCAAAAATAGCTTTAACTATTTTGGTAAAACTTGTTGTGTTTAATGAGAATCAAGTATTCTTCAATATCAGGTAAGCCTATTATTATTAAAATGTTCAGAGGGGGCATAAATGAGGAAGGGGCCTTTTTTGTTTTCCTATAAAGTACCTTTGTTTTTGTTAATATGAAGAAATTATCTGTCTATCTTTTAAATCTTTTCTGATTTAACGTTACAATATTATTTGTATATTATTCATTACTGTAGCTATAGTTATATTATGTTATTTGACCAAGTAGTACACTTCATAATTATTATTATTATTTTTATCACTATTATTTTTAGAACAGGTTTATGTTCATTTTACATTACTAAATTTGTTGTTTATTCAACGTCACTTTATGCTACTAAGGCTAATCGGACGATGCTTCAGTGGGAGTCCTAAATTTTGCCTATCCAGGTAAAATTATGATAGGAATCTTTAACGAGTACCTGACATCGTACAGGCTCGGGACCTCCATTTTACATCCTATCCAAGGGACGGCATGGCCAAGGATTTTTCACTCCCATTAAAAAATCCTAGGGCCACCACAGGGCACGAACCTTCGACCTTTAGTATTGTAGGTTGCCATGCTAACCACTATACCACAGGTGGTCCCTTACTAAATTTGTAAAGTATTACTTTGTAAATACATAATATGTAACATGTAAATATTTATATTGGACAACTTCTTGTTATAAGAATTCTTAGAAGCAATGAAGATATTCATTCATTCAAATATACCTAAAAACAACTGCTATTTCTTGAACTTCCATTGCAGCTGCAAGAAGACCAGTGGCATATGTCTGAAGAGGCTCTGGGCTTTTTTCAGCCCAAGAAAATAACCTCTGAACTAAAACATCATTAGTGGGCTAAAAATAAAATACAAGGAAATTACTTATACAACAGTTGAAGAAAAACATTTCATAAAGTATTAAATCAAATAAATACCATTTCAAAAACAGCTGCTGTTTCAAGACCAGGAGTAATATCCAACATCAAACGGCAAGCTGCAATATTCAATTTTCGGACATCCCTGTTCTTCATTCCCAAACGTGAATAATAATTATCCCTTAAATAATCATTTACAAGCTGAAACATAATAATCACATCAATAAACACACATTTATACTATAACATATATTGCAAATACAGTACAATCTTGATAATCTGACACATATGAGACCAGACAAATGCCGGATTATCAATAGTTTCCGGATTATCGGAACTAAAATAAAAAAACGTATTATAATGTACTATTTTTACTATAATATAATATTTATATTGGTACATATAAAACAAAATACTATGTAAATATGAAGCATATGTACATATTGAATAAAAATAACTAGATAAAATACATACACATGTATTATAAAAATAATCATTAATAGTTTTTGCTTTTTTGCCTTAAATATTTTATCGAAAACGCACTCTTGAATCTTTTGAGCACTAACCAATTTGTGCGAACACTGAACTTTGGCTGAGTATTTCATCGTACGATAGGGATTCGAAATTTTCTTCGTTTGTGCTTTGAAGTCATTCTTTTATGTCCTCATTTGATAGGGTAACGCTCAGTTCACATTTGTTGGAAAAATCTTGTAAAAATTCTGAAGACAATTGTAGAGTTGAGCTTAAGGAGTTACCTTCGTCAGAATCGTCAACCACGTCTTTAAATTTAAAACAAGGGGTGTATTGGCCAGATCTCTTTCCAAGAACACTCGATGGTATAACTTTTAACTTTATTCCAGCTGTGAGCTAAATCATAAACAACGTGTTTATTGTTTTTTTTTTTAAAAACTGGATCATTGTTTTATTATGTGGAGATTTTTTGTAATTAATTTTTATTAGCTGGATTACATTTTGATCCATGGGCTGCAAGAGGTTTCGGGTTTGGGGGCATGTTATTTAAGTGTTTGGGGGCAACTTGAATTTGATGGTCATGCATTAAGTTCCACTTCTTTAGGGTGTCTCCCATAGCGCCGGATTACGGAACGTGTTGGAGTAACCAAACACCGGATTATGAAGATTGTGCTGTACAATAAAAATATTGAAATCAATTCAGCAAAATAAAATTGTAAATATAATAGGTATCTAGATATCGCACCCTCAATGCAAGGTTTAATAAACCAGATTTTAAGTAAATTAAGAAAACAATTTTTTTACTTTCACTTACCTATATATAAAATATATAGTAAGGGAAAGTATTGCGATCGTGAAAAATTTCGACTTCCGGTTTTCAACGGAAATACACGTTTTGGGGTCCCTTGAGTCCAAATAACCATGTCCCAGGAAATGGTCTGTGTGTGAGAACACACTTGCTCAAAAACTATAAACCGTATGAAACTGAAATTTGGTTTTTTGTTTTACATATATACCTGTGATGTGACAGCAAACATTTCATCAAAGTTGGTAAACGGAGGGGGTACTGCATTTAATAAATTTTGTCTAATTTTTACATTTTTTTCAATTTTCTCAAAAATGGCTCTAACTATTTTGATCAAATTGGGTATTTGATGTATGTGTATGCCCGTGATGTGACAAGACAAAATTTCATCAAAATTGATTAATTGGAGGAGGCACTTTATTTAATAAATTTTATCTAATTTTTATGTTTTTTTCGATTTTCCCAAAAACGAGAGTTAAGATTTTCACCAAACAGGGTATTTGATGTATGTATATGCCCGTGATGTGACAGACAAAATTTCATCAAAATTGGTCAAACGAAGGGGGCACTTTATTTATTAAATTTTGTCTCATTTTCATTTTTTTTTTTTTTTTTTCTTTCTCAAAAACTAGTAAAGCTGTAACTATTTTGATCAAACTGGGTATTTGATTTATGTATATGCCCGCGATGTGACAGCCAAAATTACATATCCCGTATGATCCCTGATGAAAATAAAAACTTTTATTTAACAAAAATGTATTTTACTTTAAAGAGTAAATGCGTGATGCTCCAATTCTTTAAAATATTTAAGGTGTGAAAAAATATGGTATAAGATAATCTTTAATTAGTTATATTTTAGTTTAGAAACTTTAGTTCCATAATAGTTTTCTGAATGCAATACAAAGTGATTTTATAGGAACAATAATCGTTCTCAGTTTCCAGAAAGGCAAGTTATTATTTCAGAGTCCAAGAGGAAAAGGGTTCTTGAGATACTTAATAATACTCACCTAGGTAAAACAAAAGATAAAAAGTCTAGCCCGCTCATATTTTTGGTGGCCAAATATGGATTCCAAAATAGAATTCATAACCCAAAATTGTAATTTTTGCATGGAAATTAGAAGTGAACCTGCAAAATCTAAATTAAATGTTTGGCCATGGCCTCAATCTCCAAGGACACAAATACACGTTGATTTTTTAGGCCCAGTAACTTTTTTTTTATTGTTAATGATGCACATTTGAAATGGATAAAATGTTTTCTTCCTTCAACTATGTCAACAGAGGTAGTGATTGAAAAACTTATGGAATGTCTTGCAAGATTTGGGGTACTGCGGTCAATTACTTCAGATGAAGCTACTGCTTTCACAAGCAAAGTTTTTACTGATTTTTTATTGTTTTATGGTATAGATCATCTTGTAGGGGCTCCATATCATCCACAAACAAATGGCAGTGCTGAGTCGACTGTTAAAATTATTAAAAATTGGAATCAAAAAACATGATACTGGCTGTAGCAAATCATTATTGTAAGAGCTATAAATGATTATCTTTTCTTGTATAGGGCTACTGTACATTCTACCACATTAGAAACTCCGGCTAAGCTGCTGTTAGGTTGTGACATTCGAACTGTTTTTGATCAATAGAGGCCAAATAGAGCTGATCTAGTAGAGAGCAATCAACAGCGTCAAGTAAAAAATTTCCCAGAACACCATATCCTTTTCAAGAGGGGATCCAGTGACCGTCAGAGATTATCGGGGTAAAACAAAATGGGCAAAAGGGCTAATACAGAAAAAGCTAGGGTGTCAAACTTATAAAATTTTGATGAATGAAAATTTAAGCTGTAAGTGACATGCAAATCAAATATTGCCCCTACGCAACTGCAAAGAAGAGGTTAATGATGATAATGTAGAAGAGGAAATAGGCGATTTAAGTCTTACATGTTAAGATAAGCCTCTATGGCAAAATGATAACCCACATCTCGATAGCCACGAAGAAGAAACCCCAAATAAGGATATAAATGCCATTCCCTTTACCTCCAATACACCAGAAAAACTGGACAAGACCCCTTGCCGTCCAAAAAGGGTAATTAAACCCCCATGTAAAATTCTCCCTCTAATTTGTAACCAATAATCTTTTACTGTTTAATGTCTTTAGTGGTCCACCTTTCTTTTTTCATAACCATGATAAATTAATTGATGAATAACATATCTTCCAGTACATTAGTTTATTAAAACGTCACAATTTTAATAAAGGCCTAATCCCGACGTTTCGGACATTACACATCCATCTTCAGGGCATTTTTCTTGTATTCCATAAACTCCTTTCTTCAATAAAATGTGTATATATAAGTCTCTAACATATATTAGCTTTAAATCATTAATAATAAGTAACAGAATTACATAAATTATTATTTATATACATTTTTATGGTTGTATTGGTCAATCTATTGCCAATACAATAAAAATAAAATTAATAGATTACAATAAATTTGTTCAGATAAAATGGGTGAAAGGGCACTCAGGGGTCGAGAGCAAGGAGAGAGCTGTCCAGTTAGCCAAAGAAGCAGCCAGCAGCGCGATGTTAGTGCTCTCTTACAGCAAGGCTCCGATCTCCCATATCAAGGGCCTCATCACCAAAGAGTCGGTTGCTTGGTGGAATACAATCTGGAAAGCTTCCATGAAATCACCAAGCCTACACAAATACATCTCACAAATAACACTAAACAATCATAAAATTGTACACAGCACAGAACACACAATTCCTAACTGAACACGGAAACACAAAATACTATTTGAAACGATTCAATATCATAAAAACTGACACATGTGATGAAGATGGACAAACACACAATTTCAGACACATACTTTATGATTGCAGATAATATGACAGACAAAGATACAAATTAATACTATGCAAAGGGCCTGAGTTCGATTCCCGGCCGTGGTCGAATCTTTTATCTTCTAATTAAATAGTTTAAAAATTAATACTAAGTGTTATGACCTAACATGAAAACTGGCCAGAGACAATGCATATCCTTTTTACTAAATTTAAGACAGACTTACAGAAATTTATAAAAGAAATTGATTTTGATCGACTGACTAACAACAGAAGGGCATCCTAAAACGTGTGGTTCTAAGTGATATTTATTTCCTACATCATTTTTTTTTTTTTTTTTTTTTTGTTTTATTTTTCTCATACTTACTAGTATTTTTTTTCTACTTTTTATTCTGTTACAACTTACTATGTAGTAATTTAACAAATTTCTAATCGCACATCCAGAATGAAAGGGGCTCAACTCAAAAAGTGCCATTTTTGAGTTAGTAGTATTATACAATTCACGGGAACGTTTTTTATATTAGTAGCTTACAGGTATTTTTCTAGTCTGAGCGTTGGCCGCTATAGTGCACCATGTGTCTGTTGTACTGCTCTAGTTGGTAGGGGGTTGCTTGGGATGGAAGAGGCACATCTCAAAAACTCCTCTGTGTGCATTTAGACATTGAGGTGAGAATACAGTTGGTAAGGGACATTTTTCGAGTTGTGACCATTGTAACTTGGTAGGTAAGTACATTTTTTAAAATTAGATCTCTTACTCACAACAAAAGAAATGATTTCTAAGACTTTAATCTTTCATTTTAATACTACAAAATCAATCTATTAACAGTTTTTAATGGCTTCAATTACCAAATTATTTTTTTTTTTTTATATTTTATTTTTACTACCTATTCTCTTCAATTTTATAATTTGTTGATCTGATAATTTTAAAACCTTATAAAGCCTGATCTTGTGAAATGCCATTAATTACTATTAATTTCTAGTGGAACGTGGCTTAAACAAAAATAAAACAATGATGCACAGAACGAAATGAATAATGAATATCACCCCAAGAGAACTAGTTCATCATGTTGAAGGGGAAATTTTTCATCCACTCCCAGCTCAAAAGGAAACAAAACTGTTTACAATGTTTTACATGGTTTCCTAGAACAGCCAAAAGTTTATATTTGTTAGAAAAATTACAAAAACGATTCTTAAGATTTTTATACTATAAAAAACATGGTTCTTATCCGGGTTGGGAAGTTTCGTATAATTACTTAATGAATGAATTTGGTGTAGCCCACAAACTGAAAGAAAGATGTGCCATTTTGTCGATATCTCACTTAGTTCAGCTAGTCCAGGGAGGTCTTGATGATCCTGCTATGCTTGGAAAGCTAGACTTTAGAGTTGGTAGGATTAATAGCAGGTTGAAGGAGGACTTTTATATGCCTGTGTGTAAGCCTTGTTACAATTCTCCACTAAATAAACTCACTAACATCTGGAACTCTCTATGTAAGGTACTTGAACTTGATTTCAGTTTTGGATTGGGAAAGATCAAAAGTATTCTGTGGAAGCATTTCTTGCATATTAGTGCCTAATGTATACATAACTGAAATATATACATTTCAGTTGGATCTATGCACATGTTGTATGCGTATATTCTGTATATTTGCGTTTGTGTGTGTATAATTATAAATGTATGTATATATTTATATGTATATTGATAGGTTTTCTAAGCCTTTTTATACTGCACTTCATATCCCTTACTAGACATAAGAAGTATTAAAGATTACTTTGTTTATATGTGTATGTGTATATATCTATGTTTTTTTTTGTTTTGTTTTTTTATATATTGTTTTATTAGGTTATAGTATTCTTAATGCATTTCACTTATAAGTGCACTACCTGATATAATATTTTTTATTGTTTAAGTATGAGTGATATTTTCATGAATAAGGGATATTTTCTAGAAGGAATTCGAATAATAGGTTCAGAGCTTTGACTTGTTTTCTTTTTTCTATTTCTTTTGTCTTTTTTTTTTTTTTTTCTCTTTTCTTTATGATTTACGATGTAATCAACAAGTTGTACACATTACCACTTGTAATTGGGCATATGCCTGTTGGTGGGCTTATGTAAAATAAATAAATAAAATATCTGAGGATTTAAAAAAATATAACTAGACTTATTCAAAAGCAGAGGGGAAAGAACGGATTCTGGAAAAACAAAATTTGATTCTTCTCCAGAATCCCTGTCCTCCTTTAGGTTGAGAGAGTGTGGTAAGGACATTTCAGATGAAGAAAAAGATCCTGAATATCATCCTGATGAAAATTATTTCTAATCTTCAGACAGTGAAGGATCAGATCATATCAATATTAAAAGTTACTTTCAAACTGGAGTGTTGGCAAAATGCTTAGAAATCACATATATTTAAAATTAGTAATAATGTGTAATTATTATAAAATATTTATATAATTATAATAGAACTATTATATCAATAATGTATTTATTTGTATTCTAATATTAGTATCACATCTTAATATTAGGAATGCCTAAGTTATATTATGTATTTCTGATAAATGTTTTATTCAATTTTTAAATTATTTTATTTCATATTGATCGATCGTCTGATGTCAATCATATGGTATTGTCAAACCTAATAAATACCACATGTTTTTGCAAGAGGGAATCAGCTGGAAAACAATCGTCGTTCAGTTGTCTTCTACTCACGGTACCGATAACAGTTTACACCCTGGCCGGCTAATATTTTTTGTTATTATTATAATAACGTACAGTGCTTTAATACATTGTCAAACTTTCTCATAAATTATAAACCCTAACTGGAATGAAGAGTTTAACATCTTATTGGACTGGACTAATTATCTGAAAGGAAAATATCTGGATTAAGACATCCAAACACGGCAGGGAGCAAACGACTATCATCACGGCTCGACATTGTTCGCCATCCTCACAACGGAAAATCCTCTAAACCCTTGATCAAGGTATTTTATTATTTGAATTTGATTAGTAAAAAATTGGTTACACTATAAATTTATTGTTGAAGGCCTAGGTAATTTATTAATGGACTGAAATATTGTTAAATTGGCCAATATTAGTAGTTTACAATTTTTTTTTATTATTCTATTGCTTATAATATAATTAGCAGTTTATAATTTGTTTAAGTTTATAATTTAATTAAATTAAATATAATTTGTTTAAAAACTGTTAGTTTTATAAAACTATTTAACTGAAATTAACTAAGTTATTATTTGAAAATTGGAGGCTTAATATATAAAGTTAGTTTTATAATTTTTTTTTATTGAGATTAACTTAGTTTTGTGTTGTGAATGTGTTGAGAAGTGTTACTTTTGTAAAATTGTTTGATTAAGATTAAATTCATCGGTTTATAAAATTATAAGTTAAGTTAAGCGTCATTATTTATTTGAATTGACATTTCAATAAAATGTATAATTATTACCGTTTAAAATCAAATGATATTTTTATTATTCCTTTTTTTTTAGAAAGTAAGTACTTAGCACATTTGGATTAATTATTATTTATTATCAGTTATTATTTATTGATATAATTATTATTGGTAATTATTAATACAATTAAGGTAATAAGGTAAGGTAGTGTTGGAAACAAAAGAATCTGGCAAATTTAATTTTAAGTGTCAGCAGCGCTAGTGAGCTCCTGGCCTCTTACCAAGAGTCAACTCATTTCCGCAACATGGAGTTATTTAATATTAATTTTTCTAATATTATTGCTTTGATGATGATTCTTAACCAACTTTTCTTGTTTCAGAAAAAAAGCCCAAAGTGGATGTTAGTTTGTTAGAGAGCCCACCGAAGAAGAACATGATGCGAAACTTAAAAATAAAATTGGTGGATTACAGTAGCAGTGAATCAGATGTAGAAGGCAGAACTATGGATTTTGGCGATGTTGTTGACATGGTTCATTGTACGGGTGAGTCCCCTCATGTGATTAACAATTAATTGATTTACTTGAGATGGAAATGGTTGGGGGTGCGGTCAAATGAAAACACTGTATATGTGTAATAACATATATATTGTGCCGACGTTTCGACCCGATATTCAGGTCTTCTTCAGGGCTAAATATAAAACAAGATAGCAACCAATAAATTATATAAAGAAAAGAAAAAATAAATAAAATAATTAAATGAATAATATATGTATATATATATATATATATATATATATATATATATATATATATATATATATATACATATATATGCATGAAAAATGAAAATGAGTTAATAATTACAGAATAGAATAATATAAATTAATTTTTTTTTCTTTTTAATTAGATATTAAACAAAAGAATATGAATAAAATTTTTGGATTTAAGTATTACAATTGTCAAATATGGAAAGTTATACAAATCAAAAATATGCCTATAATATATTAAAGAATAGGGAGTGCTGTGCTTACTGTTGGTCTGTGAACATCGCTCTTCAATTACCTTTAATTTTATGTTGGTTATAGTGGTTTATTTGCTATGAATTTTTGCATACATTAATTTTAATAGACCATGTCTAATAATCTGAAGTTTCATTAAATTCAATGCAGCCGTTTTCTAGTTTTAACAACACCTGATTTATAGTAGTGTAAAGCCGGAACAGTGATAGAGGGGAGCTATTGTATATTGTTCCTAAGGGGAGTAAATATTATTGTTCCTGATTGTTGTTTGACACATCGAACGTATTAGCTTATTTGTTGTTTTTTTTTTTTTTGTTCTAATTCAGTGCTTTAAAAAAGAAGATGATTTGCATATAATTATCTCTCTGAAATACTTTTATTTTCTTATTGATGTCTAAATCGATAGAGAATCTTTTGAGAACAAAATCTACTCCTTCCAAATCGCAATCTAAGAGACGTCTTTCATCACCAGAACAGTTAGAGGTTAGAAATAAAGTTAAGAAAACAAGCGTTGAAAGTGAAAGAGAACAAGAAATGGATAATGAACAGGAGGTCGGTAAAAAAAGTTGGCAAAAAAAGAAGATATAGATGAATTAAAAGATCAAATTGGAGTTTTGCAGGCTGAAAATAATTGCTTAAAGACTGCAATTGACGATTTACGAACCAAGAATAATATACTGAAGAGTCGTGTAGAATTCTTAGAGAATTGTAATCGTATAAATGATTTAATTTTTGCTGGCCTTGATTCTGTCAGTCGAATAAAGATATTGTTGTTAAATTTTGCATTGAGGTTTTGGAAGTTGATCTTCAACCCGGCGATATACTGCTATTAAAATACCGAAAACCGGTAAAAATTTAATTAAGGCTACATTCTCTAGCTATGATTCTATTAGCAACATTTTGAAGAATATTAACAAACTGAAAGGCACCGGCTTCTATGTTAATAAAGATTACTCGTACTCTGTGAGGCTAAGGCGAAGAATGCTCTTTCATTTTCGGAGGGAAATGTATCAAAAAGATAAAAATAAGAAGATAATTATCAAAAATGATACCTTAATCATGGACAACAAAGCTTTCTATTGGGATGATAATGAAAAGTTTGTGAAGGCGAAAGAAGCAAGAGTTTCAAGATCTAGACCGGAAGTAAGAAGAGAAGATAATCTAGGAAGTACTGCTGCCACCACCACATCTGACGTCACCAAACATAGCAATACACATGATCAGAATCAATAGCAGGTAATGGCTGTCTGTCAATCGAAATTAAAAAATAATGAGTCTAATAATAGTTCAAAAGTTCTAAATATTTTAAGTTATAATGTTTGTGGACTTAAAAACAAAGTTAAAGATAATTTTTTTGTAGATTTTTACTTTCACTTACCTATATAGTAATAAATATATAGTAAGTGGAAGTATTGCGATCGTGAAAAAATTCGACTTCCGGTTTTCAACGGATATACACGTTTTGGGGTCCCCTGCGTCGAAATGACCAAGTCCCGCGAAATGGTCTGTGTGTGTGTGTGTCTGTGTGTGTGTGTGTGTGTGTGTGTGAACAGACTAGCTCAAAAACTATAAACCGTGCGATCCTGAAATTGGGTATTTATTGTAGGTATATGCCCGCGATGTGACAGCATAAATTTCATCAAAATTACTTAAAGGGAGGGGGTACTTTACTTAATAACTTTTTAGGTTTTTTCAATTTTCTCAAAAATGGCTCTAACGATTTTGATTAAACTGAGTATTTCATCTATTTATATGCCCGAGATATGACTGTAAAAAATTCATCAAAATTGATTAACCGGAGGGGGGACTTTACTTAATAAATTTTGTAACATTTTCACGTGTTTTTTTTATTTACTCTAAATCGGCTTTAACGATTTTGATCAAACTGGGTATTTGATGTATTTATATGCCCGAGATATGACTGTAAAAATTTCATCAAAATTGATCAATTTTAGGGTGCACTTTACTGAATAAATGTTGTCTCATTTTCACGTGTTTTTTTTATTTACTCAAAAACGGTTTTCACGATTTTGATCAAACTGAGTATTTGATGTATTAATATGCCCGAGATATGACTGTAAAAATTTCATCAACATTGATCAAATGGAGGGGGTACTTTACTTAATAAATTTTGTATCATTTTCACGTGTATTTTAAATTACTCATAAAAGGAAAAAATAAGAAATGAATGTTTAAAGATTTGTGACTTTGTGAAGTGGCAATTAACAAAACACGTCGATTTCTAATCTAAATAAGTTGGTAAGTGAAAGTTGTGTGTTGCGCGCACGCACCAGATTTTTTGAATTGTTATGATATTGTTTGTTTATGCGAAACATTTGTTGAAGTGAATGATGAGAGATTTTATTCAAATAATTTTAATAAATTTTCATTATTATGGGTTCCTGCCTCTAGAATGGCAAAGTTTGGTCGGGCTATTGGTGGCATATTGATTTGTTGTAGATCTGAATTAATTATCAAAGGGATTTGTAAATTTAGAAATATAAATAATACTGACCTATTAGAAATAAAAATTAATACGAGTGAATGTCTGTATTTATTACCAATTTATTTAGGCCCGAATATTTGGAAAGTGAGTTTTTGTGTGCTTGATGAGTTTATTAATGATAATAATAATTTACAGTTTTTATTGTTGGGAGATTGGAACAGTAGAGTGGAGGATGGTCAGAATATTGATGAAGAAACAATTGATTTGGGTTGCTTTTCAGCATTGAGACATTTGAAAGACAATAAATTAAATTCACAAGGTAAGCTTATTCTGGAATTTTGCGATGAACATGGTTTTCTTATATTAAATGGAAGATCCATAAGTGATGAATTCGGGGAATTCACATATATAGGCCCCAGGGGGTGCTCAGTAATAGATTTAGCTGTTATATCTATCAACTGTATTAAATTAGTGAAAGATTTTTCTAGTAAAAAGTGTAATGTGGTCAGATCATATGGCGATTGATATAAAATTACATGTTTTAATAAGAGGAACAAACTGTTTAAATTATTAAATCTACTTTGAAAAACAGGGTCTAAATTTGTCCAAGAGAAATAAGCTGTGGAGAAAAGAATTTATAGTAATTTTTGTGATCAAAAACGTATTAATTATTACCTAGAAGCGGCTTCTTCTATAAAAAATGTTAAAAATACAAGTGAATTTTGGACTCAAATAAATAAATTTAAAAAAATACTTATAAATGTAGAGTTGATATTGGAACAAATGAATGGGTTAATCATTTCCGTCAGCTTTATAATCCGTCGCAAGTTGTTTCTCAAATCCACTGTGCCTTTCCGTTAATAGAAGATGATTATCTTGATAGTTCTTTCAGTTATAATGAGCTAATCAATACATTGAGCACATTACAGAATGGAAAAGCACCAGGAATGGATGGTATTGCATATGAGTTTTATAAATTTGCTCCAAGAGTCCTCTTAATGTTGTTATTAAGAGCTAATAAATAAGAGCAACTGCTCTGTGAAGGCTACTCGACCATGGACAACATATTTGTTCTTACGAACCTTATTGAGCTAAAATGGAGAAAAGGTATAAAAGAGATCTATTGTTTTTTTTATTGATTTAAAATCTTCCTTCGATTCCGTTAACAGAAATGATCTCTTAGTCAAACTGTCACAATTGGGCGTCTCCTCTAAATTCATCAGAGCTATAGCTGGTCTATATAGGAATACAAGTCTATCTATCTGGAGTAGGAATGGCCGATCTTCCCCTTTTCCAACGCTTTCTGGCGTACAACAGGGTTGTAATCTAAGTCCCCTGCTCTTTACTCTGTTTTTAAATGATCTCAAGGAAAGCATAACTGGTGGACTATGGCTGAATGGTTACAGAATTAAGCTTTTACTATTCGCAGATGACATGGTGTTCCTAACGGATAATGCTGTTATGTTACAAAAAATGATTCATCAGTTCGAGGAATACGTCGCAAGATGGGATTTGACTGTTAATTTATGTAAGTCAAATGTTATGGTGCTCAGAAAGGGTGGAGGTAGATTAGCTAGATCTGAATCATGGAAATTTAACAACCAGCCCATTACTGTTGTGAATCGTTATAAATATTTAGGCATCGTACTAACTCCATCATTGTCTCTCACCGCACATTTCAAAAAACTGCTAGTTATGCTCTCTTAGGTCTCAATAGCGTTTGGAGCAACCTGTTTATAAATAAGCACATCCCGATCTCAGCGAAACAAGACATCTTCAAATCTGTAACTAGATCTTTACTTACATATGGGAGTCAAGTCTGGGGAAGACAATACTTTGAAAAGTTAGAAAGTGTCCAGAGAACATTCATTAAGAAATTATTTAAATTACCTAAAAATCACACCAAATTATATGATTTATATAGAGTCCAAACTGACACCGGTTCATGTGTTCACTTTTGAACTTAAATTTAAATATATTTTAAAAACTTTAAATCATACAGGGTTTCGTCTAACTAAACTGGTTGCAGAAGAAGTTATTGGGAAGAAGGTGTTATGGTTCAAGGATCGGATAGATTGGGCTAGAAAGGTGGACTGTGAATTTAGCAAAATATTTATCTCTACTGAACAATGGAGGAAAGAGTTACTATTGAAAGCTATTGAAAGCTGGGCTCACCAAATATTATGATATTAGTTTTAGAGAAAAAGCCAGGAATGGGGTTCATCACCCAATTTATAAGCGACTGTCTTTCGAGGAGGATGTGGAGGAGATGTAAGTCAAAACAGTTGTGATGCAGTGGTTAAAAAGTCAGGCGGCAGACTTCTATGAGGAGGGTATTCATAAACTGGTACAACGTTATGACAAGTGCCTCAATAATGAAGGAAATTATGTAGAAAAGTAGATTAAGGTACAGGCTTTCATGTAAAAATAAAATTATTGAGATATCTTTGCACGTATTTTTTTAATTTCAAAACGGTACTTACTTAAAAAACACGCCTCGTATTTAAAGTAAGGGGGGAATTAATAGATTTAAACTATAAACCTTTTATTGAAGGAAGAAATTATAATTGCTCCATATGTAACATGCAGGAAGTCGAGACTGAGACATTTTGGTTTAACCACCCTATCCGAGGCCCAAATGTTAATTTATTTAAATGGTCATGATTGGTCAGCCTTAGCAAGGTATCGCTCATTTCTAGTTCGGAACTTTAATTATTGATAGTATTTATATGAACTTTATATTAATTTATATGTATGAAATTTTTTATGTAATTTTACTTATTTATGTTATTTATTTATTTATTTAGTTATTTTAGAAATAAATAAATATTCAGCGCTCCTGACAGACAGCCTTCGCGCTATGTCAGTATATACTTTATATTGTAATTATTCAGTACTTTTCTATGTAAATTTTATGTTGAATAAAAGTATTAAAATAAAATAAAAAAATATTAAAGAATAACAATATTAAATGGGATACGGAATAGATGTAACGAGAAAGCGGAAGGAATATGTGCGAAGTGAAAATAGAAAAAGATGGGTAAAAGTCTAAAGATGAATGTAGGTTTAGGTTTAGGCTTTCAACATCAAAGGAAGTAAGGATGTAATTGTCAGGAATGATGAATGATATAATTTGTTGGCATAAATGAAAAGAATTGTTAATATCGTAAGGGTTGTCATGGCTGAGTACTTGTAGAGAAGGTAATAAAAATTTGCTAAGTTTAACGGAGGGAGAGTTTATATTGGAAGTGATAGGGCGAAGGGGGGTACCAGGTTTGTGAATTTTTGGAAGGCCATAAAAACGGGGAGCTACTGAATTGTAAGAGATGAGGTTTCTATAGGTGGGATAGGTTATAAAACCTAACCCATAGGTGTGATTGGAGAAACCAAAAATCTCCTCAAAGACCGAATCACACAACACAAATATTCTATTTCCTCTCATAACTAAAATGCATCAAAACTCTCAGAACACTCCTTATCCCTTAACCACATATTTGATTTTGAAAAAACATCCATACTTGCCACTGTTCCTAATCAGGACAAATGACTTATTATGGAAAGTTTCTATATTAACCTTGAACAAAATCCCATAAATTTAAAAACAGACAAATAAAAATTATCTCCCAAATTATTCAAATTTTAAAAAATCCATAACTTTTTTTTTTCGTTAATTAATTATATACTAATATTCTAACAATTTCATTCAATCACTATTTAATCAATACTCCTTAATATTAAAAATAAACTTCGCTATAATTTAAAATACGTTAAAGCACTCGGCAGTTACACCGGATGGTTTGGTAAACAAACATGAACCCCAACCCCTTCCGATTGCAGTCGATCTCCAACAGTTCACTCGACAGGTACGTTTTATTTCTTGTTACATATATTTTTAGACTTTTACCCATCTCTTTTTCTATTATATGCTACATATATCTTTAGACTTTTACCCATCTTTTTCTATTTTCACTTTGCACATATTCCTTCCGCTTCCTCGTTACATCTATTCCGTATCCCATTTAATATTGTTATTCTTTAATATATTATAGGCATATTTTTGATTTGAATAACTTTCCATATTTGACAATTGTATTAATTAAATCCAAAAATTTTATTCATATTCTTTTGTTTAATATCTAATTAAAAAAAAAAAAATTAATTTATATTATTCTATTCTGTAATATATGTAAATATGTAAATATATATATATATATATATATATATATATATATATATATATATATATATATATATATATATACAGGGTGTTTCGGAATTGCACGGCACTATTTTAGGTACGTGTTCTCTAACACAAAATAAACAAAAAAGTTCATATTAACATATATCTCAAACTCATTTATTAAACAGATATCAAAGGTTAAAGATTTATTATTTATTTACTGCATTAAGACTGACTGTACAACGTTTAACGTGTTTAATACTAAATAAAAGGTTTTAATCACCTGATAAACAAATGAACGATAAGAAATGACAGTAGTTGCTCATCTGTTTGTCTAGTTCTGTGTGTTTTAGTGTGAGTGAATCTTGTGACACAGTTCAATTTATGATTATCATGGGAGATACCACAAATTTATTCACTTTTGATGAACAAACAGGCATGCTTTTAACTTATGGCTAGGTACATACAAACGGTGCTGCTGCTGTTCGAAGATATCGTGAAAAATTTCCTTACCGAAGAATACCAAATCGTAAACCGTTTGAGGCCATTGAAAGACGTCTTAGGGATAATGGTACGCTAAAACCTATACGAGTGAACGCCGGTCGACAACGATTTCGACGAACTGCAAACGTAGAAGAAGAAATACTCGATGCTGTTCAGTTATCTCCTACTACTAGTACCAGAAGATTGTCACGTCGTTTCCATGTTTCCTCTACCAGCGTATGGCGAACTTTACGCGAACAACAATTATATCCATTTCACGTATCAAGTAGGCAAGATTTGTTACCACAAGATTATAACAAGCGCAGAAATTTCTCCCAGTGGTTAATTCGACAATGCACACGAGATCCTAACTTCCTGAACTGCATTTTGGTTACTGATGAATCTTGCTTTACAAGAAACGGGATTCTTAATTTTCGAAATACCCATACTTGGGCCGAAGAAAACCCTCATACGACTGCTGTTGGACATTACCAACATACATTCTCTTTAAATGTCTGGTGTGGTCTTCTAAGCGACAAAATCATCGGCCCCTTCTTTTTGCCACCTAGGCTGTCAGGTATATCTTACTTGCATTTTTTGCAAAATAATCTGCATGATATTCTAGAAGATATTCCGCTAGGCATTAGGCAAAGGCTGTGGTTTATGCATGACGGTGCTCCAGCTCACTTTTCTCATAGTGTCACTGATTATTTAAATGCAACTTATGGAGACCGATGGGTTGGTCGAAACGGACCTGTTAAATGGCCACCACGATCTCCGGATTTAACGCCATTAGATTATTTTGTGTGGGGCTGGATGAAGTCTATGGTTTATTCTGCGGCAGTTGACACGCAAGAAGAGCTAAGAAATCGGATCGTGGAAGCCGCAGTAACTATCAACCACCATCCTGATGCTATATGAAGAGCCAGAGAAGCATGGATTCGTCGTGCTGAATGTTGCATTCAACAAAACGGAGGCGCCTTTGAACATTTACTCTAAATGTTGTAGTAATAATAAATAAATAGTAATAATAAATCTTTAACCTTTGATATCTGTTTAATAAATGAGTTTGAGATACATGTTAATATGAACTTTTTTGTTTATTTTGTGTTAGAGAACACGTACCTAAAATAGTGCCGTGCAATTCCGAAACACCCTGTATATATATATATATATATATATATATATATATATATATATATATACCTGGCATCGGAAAACCGTGATATCTTTAAATCTGAAAATTTCTCCGAAAAGCTGATAGCACCGTTGAAATCTACATTAATTGTTCAATAATAAAATGGTCATTTCAAAATTTATGGGTCAATTTTTCGTGTTTTATTTCAGCCAGAACAACAAAATAAGTGAAAAATTTTACAATTCGGACAGTGTTTAACATAATCCAGAGTTTCTAATTTTAGTTTCAGAAGGCAGCAACGTTGAGGGAAAATACCTCATTTAATAACGCTTCTAACGCACTCTTCATTTTTTAATTTGGTGTTACTAAGACCAAGATATGGATGACATAAAGAGAAAAAATTATGGTTCAAGGATTGTTAATGCTTGAGAATTTACATTTTAAATTTGAAAAAACTAATACAACTCACCAATATCTTTAAAATAAATTTATTTTTAATCATTTTATTTATGTTCAAATTGGAAGCCATACTCTGCAATACACAAACGTGCCCGTTTTCTCATACTCCCAACTGTCACACCAAAAGTGAGAAAACGTCGAAGTTTTTCAGCAGCGGCGAAGATCCTTGCTCTTAAATTGTCTGTTTGTCAGTGCGATAGATCAGTTCCTTGAGATATCCACTGACGAAATATTCCATGGGGTTGAGATCAAGAGATCATGGTGGCCATAGAAATGTCCCATCACGGCCGATCTACGTTTCGAATGTTCTGTCAAATACGCCTGAACTATTCTGGAGGAGTGAGGAGACGCACCATTACTTAAATATTATCGAAAACACGCGGCCTACCTTGCTGGAGGACCTTCTTTTACAATTGAAGAGAAACATAATTTTTCAGCACGAGTACATCTCCAATAACTTCCGCCCAAACACAATTTTTGGCAGTAATGGTGCGTCTCCTCACTCCTCTAGAATAGTTCAGGCGTATTTGACAGAACATTCGAAACGTAGATCGGCCGTGATGGGACAGTTCTATGGCCACCATGATCTCTTGATCTCAACCCCATGGAATATTTCGTCTGTGGATATCTCAAGGAACTGATCTATCGCACTGAAGTGACAAACATAGACAATTTAAGAGCAAGGATCTTCGCCGCTGCTGAAAAACTTCGACGTTTTCTCACTTTTGGTGTGAGAAAAATAAATTTATTTTAAAGATATTGATGAGTTGTATTGGTTTTTTCAAATTTAAAATGTAAATTCTCAAGCATAAATAATCCTTGAACCATAATTTTTTCTCTTTATGTCATCCATATCTTGGGCTTAGAAACACCAAATTAAAAAATGAAGAGTGCGTTAGAAGCGTTATTAAATGAGGTATTTTCCCTCAACTTTGCTGCCTTCTGAAACTAAAATTAGAAACTCTGGATTATGTTAAACACTTTCCGATTTGTAAAATTTTTCACTTATTTTGTTGTTCTGGCTGAAATAAAACACGAAAAATTGGCCCAAAAATTTTGAAATGACCATTTTATTATTGAACAATTAATGTAGATTTCAACGGTGCTATCAGCTTTTCGGAGAAATTTTCAGATTTAAAGATATCACGGTTTTCCGATGCCAGGTCCTGATATCTTTCAAAATCGATAAAAAGCGAAATTATTCCGAAATGGTTGAGAATCGGACCATGGTCAATGTGACCTTTTTTTATTCATTTTATGGTGGAGAATCTACTGGTGAAGTTTGTCGCACGAGCAGCATGTCACCCTGTGTATATATATATATATATATATATATATATATATATATATATATATATATATATATATATATACACATATATTATTCATTTAATTATTTTATTTATTTTTTCTTTTCTTCATATAATTTATTGGTTGCTATCTTGTTTTATATTTAGCCCTGAAGAAGACCTGAATATCGGGTCGAAATGTCGGCACAATATATATGTTATTACACATATAGTGTTTTCATTTGACCGCACCCCCAACCATTTCCATCTCATATTCTTCTACGTTCAATAAATTTCCTTCATTATGATTGATTTACTAATTATTGACTGATCTAATTATGGCTTAGGATTTGCTGAAGAAACATCTACACAGAAAAAGGCAAAAAAAGTTACTCATCAGCCAAACACCTGGAAGTCAAACATTAGAAAACAAAATAGAAACCAAGGCAAAGCATACACCACAAGGAATAACAAATTCATGCCTGCTAGAAAGATGAAGGATCCATGTGGAAACAACTGTCGGCTCAAATGTAGTGAAAAGATCAACGAAAGTGGCCGAATGAAGATTTTTGAAAAATTTTGGGCTCTTGGGGACATTTATAAGCAAAGGCACTTTTTGGCGGGATGCACCCTTCCAATTGAACCAGCTTA
This sequence comes from Aelia acuminata, assembly GCA_911387785.2. Classification (NCBI taxonomy): domain Eukaryota; kingdom Metazoa; phylum Arthropoda; class Insecta; order Hemiptera; family Pentatomidae; genus Aelia; species Aelia acuminata. Next base: position 138,582,760 of record OU426978.1, on the reverse strand, counting down.
CAGAAACCCGAAAGTGAGTTCAAAGAGAGCTAATTAATCATGGTTTCTTCCTTACTTCACAGCAAGGGAAAGTTAAGGTATGTAAAACCTTTCTAACAGGTACACTAGGCATCTCATCCAAGATGATCAGGACCACCATATCAAAAACTGATACAGATGAGATAGTTCAGCCTGATCTAAGGAGGAAACACATAAATTCTAATAGAACACTTTGTCCAGCACTTTGAAGCTTTATTTGTGAACATATTAATAGTATACCACGTTTAGAAAGTCATTACCTTAGGTCACAGACATCGCGAGAGTTTATTGAAGGAGGAAAAACTGTAGCTGACTTGTATCGAGACTACAAGAAACTTTGTCAAATCCAAAAAAAGCCATTTGCGAAATCCTCAATGTATTATCAAGTTTTTAATCACAATTTTAATATTTCATTTTTCACACCTAAGACCAATGTGAGGATTGTGAGTCACATAGAAATAATCAGGAACGAGAGGAGTGTCATGAGGAGCACCGACTCCATCTGAAGGAGAAGAAACTGGCGAGAGAAGAAAAAACTCTCGATAAAACAAATTCTTCTGATCAGCTAATTGTTGCTACTGCAAGCAGTCCTACCCTTACCAAAAGGTAACGTGTCTGTGTTTTATTACCTAAGATAGCAGTCTTCAATCTAACGATTTGTGAACTCAAATGTATGCAGGCTTCCTGTTACTTGTGGCACGAGGGGCCAATAGGGGGGCCAATGAAGTTACATCTTGTGTTCTGAAATTTTTGCAGTCAAAAGTTGAAGAGAGACCTGATTTAAATTTCAATGTTATCTTTTATTCTGACAACTGCGTTGGACAGAACAAAAATAAATATATTATTGGGCTATTCCTTTTTGCCTTACAGAAATTTAAGAACATACAAAAAAACATAAATTTTTAATAAAAGGCCATACCCAGAATGAAGGTGATGCGATACATTCTGTAATCGAAAAAAAAATTAAAAGGTCATTGAGATCTTGCCCAATCTACATACCGGCACAGTATGCACAAATCGTGAGAGAATCGAAGACAACAAAAACATTTTTCAATGTAGAAGAATTGAGCCACAGAGACTTTTTTGATTTCAAGGAATATACTTCTCGAGTGGGGAACAATTTTACAATTAATACAGATGGTCACAAAATCCACTTCGCTGACATAAAGATCTTGAGGGTTACTAGAAACAACCCCAATAAAGGAGCTTACCACAAACCTTGTGGGATCCCAGAGAGCAAAAAACAAGATTTGCTCAAACTATTTGGGAAAAACCTTATTCCTCAGGTACATCGTTCCTTTTATGAAAGCTTGTAAGGACAAGTTTGTATTTTTCTAATTATTTTGAATTTTTTTCCAAGGTTTAATATAGTTGGGTTTTTTCAACCTTCAATTATTTTATTTATTAATTCTTATTGTTTATCAGAATTGATAGTGTGAGCTTTGATTTCCAAAAGTGCAATTTATAGTCTTAAGAAAGATAATATTTTAGTTGTAAAACAAATTGAATGTTCCTTGTTTATATTTATAATAACACTCTTTCATTTATAAAAAAAAAAAACAAAAAAAAAACTGAAGATGTGATATTAGCAATCATGCTGTGATGAATGAGAAACAGCCAAGGTGGATTGAAAGAAAGACTGATGTAAATCATTAAAACATTTTTTTTTTTTTGTACTTAGTAATTTTTAGTATAATAAATTTCATGTTATTTTATTTGAAAATTTTATTTACTCATATTTTCCTATTATCCATTTTTCAAACTTAATTCCATATATCAGTTCTTAGTTTTTACCATTACTGATGGCAAAAGTAGAAACAAGCAATAGACACAACTAAAAAAAAATATGGATTCATCAAAAATGTAAAAAGACGCAACTCTAAAATTTTCAAAAAAAATTAAAATTCTGGTTCTTGTCGTTGAAAAAAATTGGAGAGGGCCAGTTAATATTAAACTAGAGTTATTAAGATAACAACAAAAACAAAAATAACAAATTCGTAAAAAAACGTTCGAAACAGACTGAATATGGGGTTCAAAAAAGTATAAAACTTTAAATAATTTATTTTTTGAAGAGAAAAGATTTGGCTCCGCCGGGAGTCGAACCCGGGTCTCCTGCGTTACATGCGAGGATGCTAACCACTACACCACAGAGCTCGGCTCAAGGCAGAGCAAATCCTTCCTCTTCACTGATACCTCCTCCCCCTATCTCACAAGTTTTGCGAGTAGTAGCGGGAGGTGGACAATTTTTGTTCAATTTATGATATTTATTGACATAAGTCAATTTTTTAAATTATTTAAATTAATCCAATCTTAAATTGTGGCTGACCACCAATTTTAAATAATTTATTTTTTGAAGAGAAAAGATTTGGCTCCGCCGGGAGTCGAACCCGGGTCTCCTGAATGAATTGTTGTCCAATTTATGATATTTCTCTTCAAAAAATAAATTATTTAAAAATAATTTAAAATTGGTGGTCAGCCACAATTTAAGATTGGATTAATTAAAATAATTTAAAAAATTGACTTATGTCAATAAATATCATAAATTGGACAAAAATAGTCCACCTCCCGCTACAACTCGCAAAACTTGTGAGATAGGGGGAGTAGGTATCAGTGAAGAGGAAGGATTTGCTCTGCCTTGAGCCGAGCTCTGTGGTGTAGCGGTTAGCATCCTCGCATGTAACGCAGGAGACCCGGGTTCGACTCCCGGCGGAGCCAAATCTTTTCTCTTCAAAAAATAAATTATTTAAAAATAATTTAAAATTGGTGGTCAGCCACAATTTAAGATTGGACTAATTAATATAAAACTTTAAACGCGATTTCCTTAAAACATCATTTTTTGAGTTGAGCCCCTTTCATTCTTGATATGTGTAATGTAAACACCTGCAAAATTACAATATATGTAGTCTGCCTCATAAAGGCATATATTTCAATAAATAAATCGTCTCTTTATGGGGTTACCATAAAACATTAACAAATAAATTTAATCTTTTGTTTTGTAAATTAATTTCTTTGTTTTTTAAAAATATGTTACTGTCCTGTTTAAATGATTAAATGGGTTTAAGTTAAATGCACATATAAATGCAAAAGGTAAAAATAAATGAATAATATAAGAATCCGAGTATTCCTAACCACAAGATAATTATTTTTATGTTATTTCAAGAAAAATATATTTAAATAACTAAAAAGGATATTTTTAAAATGGCTTGATGATGATTTTAACTGATATGAGTCAACAAATGGTACATGATTTATTAGATTGAAGAAAGGGAATAAAAGGATTAAGAAATTGTATCTATTAAAATCAATTTAACTATAATTATCGGCTAACTTTATTATAATCCACTGATGATTAGTTAAATAAAATTAATTTAATTAAATAAGTTTTAACCAGCAATAATTGCACTTCAATAGACCTTCATTGGTTACGATATTGCCTCTGCGCCAGGTTAATTTAATTAAATGTTTATATGTTTTAATGTTATTCTGCCCTAACCCAATTAAAAGTTAAAACATATATGTCAATAAGTTTTCGATCAATACTTCCAAGTTTCGCAAGCTATTGGAAATTTGTAATATAAATATGCCTGGATATAGGTATAGATTGTAGTGACTGGATCAGACCTAACCTAATAAAGTTAGGTCTGAACCAACGAATGAATTCCCTTCCAAAAATGTGGATAAAGCCGACATTGATCTCGGTAAACCCGAACTGAATCGTGGCAATCAGGTAAAGCATGTTCGGAATACCTTGTTGTTTACTCATGCCAGCCACCATCTTGGAGCTGCTAACAGATATATACATATATACATGTACATATACATATACATATATATATATATATATATATATATATATATATATATATATATATATATATATATATATATATATATATATGTATATGTATAATAAGTATATCATTTATGTTATTTATTTATTTTCCCTTTGTAATACTATGCTTAGAATGTTAAAGATTAGAGCCATTGGTTTATGTTGCTGTATGTTCACAGATGTTTTTATAAAATTGCATGTATTAAAAGAACAATTAAGTGTTCACAGGTATGACTAATTAATATAATGACTCAAAATGTAACACTGTGTATTATTAAAAATCAAAAGGCAATAATTTCATACTTTCTACAGTGTGTGTTTTTATTGATTACTCGTTTTTGAAGTGGGTTTAATATTTTATATTTATAAAATGTTTTTAACTCAGATAACAGTCTCTTAAATTAATGTGGTATTGATTTGCATTAAGTGTGTGTTAAATGATTTTTCACAAATATTATTGCTAGTTTGGAAAAAGAATGGTACAAAAAATTCTCATTCATTTCCTTAAAATACTTCAAATCAATTATCTATTTTAGAAAAACTGCCAGACATCTAAATTCAATATTTAACAAAGTCGAGGCAGTATTTAACGCAGTCAAGGCAGTCTTCATAGAATTGATAAACTACAATAATCATCACAACCAATGTTTCTCTCGCGGTGGCCCTAGGATTTTTAGATGGGAGTAAAAAATCCTTGGCTATGCCGTCCCGCGGATAGGACGTAAAATGGAGTTCCCGAGCCTTTACGGTGTCAGGTACTTGTTAAAGATCCCTATCCTAATTAAAACTGAATAGGCAAAATTTAGAACTCCCACTGTAGCATCATCCGATTAGTTTTAGTAGCATAAAGAGACGTTAAAAAAACATAACAGATGTTTCTTCAGTGAAATTTTAGGTTTTCAGATTGTGGCAGTCTTCTCTCAAACAAACAATATATGAAAATCATTTTAAATGAAAATCCAAGCCCTACTGATAACATTATCATTACCTTTGTCATAAAAAGTTCTTTCCTGAATAAAATTTTCAATGTATAACCCAAACTACAACTGGGGTAAGCTCTAGATGGATGTCTTTCATCAAATGGATCAGGATCCATTTTCATATAGGCTTCAGTTTCAGATTCAATGATTTCAGCCAGCCTAAAAATGATATAAAACACAAGAACATTAAAATGAAAATTATAAAATGATGATGCAAAAAAAATTAACTTACATAGTCAAAGTGGGGACTGGATCATAAGTAGGTTGGGAATTCTCTTCATCCCACTGCCGCAAGATGGATAAAACATCTGGAGTTTCAGGAGCTTCAGACATCTCTTAAAAATAAAATAATTGTTTAAGCACTGCAAAGCCATCACGTTTTAAATATTTTGTGGTATCAAAACATCTAGTTGTTTAAACAAGCAATTTAACACACATCACCTTGAAGTGTAGAAAAACTAAATAAAATAGACTGCATAATAAAAAGCTCAAATCAACAAGGCAAATATATTATGACTCTTAAGAATTGTAGTAAAATGAAAATACAACGCTAGCAATAGCTAAAGTCACAATATTTAAATCATAAAATATTTATTTCTGATGAAAACCTACCTGAAAAAAATTAAATCCCATCAAAGGAATAGGAAAACTGTTCATAAATTACGATATTCAAACATAACATCAGCACATGGAGTAAGGTTAGAACAATAAAACTGTTTGGCTCGTAACAGAATTACCAATTTTTCAGGGACACCAACCTAAATTATACTTCTTAATTTTAATTAACACGTATAAATTATTACACCTTATATATTTTTAAAATTTAATTTAATATTTATATGATTAATGCTTTAATAGTATAACACATCAGAGCTATACAGCTTGATTAATATCTCAAGGTGCCTGTACACTCTACGAACCTAACCCTCGAACAGGTTCTCCCCCGAACCTTGCCGAACAGAACTTTATACATAACGTGATGTTGAGCGAACAAATATGGCTGATGCATCCAAAGCTAGCTTCTGATGAAGAAAAAAATCTCCATTATCAATATATTTTATTTTATCTGAAAAATAAAAAAATAGGAGGCGAATTATTATTGGCGCAATAGTATCACAAACAGCCTGTCACTTGGGAAAACGCAAATCAAAAGTGACGCTAGCGCTACCCCGGAACATAGACGAACAGATGAAGTACCTATAGCCGAACAGTCTTCCTGAAGGTTCGAGGGTGAAGTTCGAGGGTAATGTTCGTAGAGTGTAAAGGCACCTTGAAGGACTAGACACACATTGATAAACTACTAACTGAATGATGGATAACATTTTTCAATTAAACTAATTCCTTTAGAATTACTACCTGAAAAAAATCAACTTCGTTTAGATGGTTATCTTTATTTATTTAAGTAAATGAAGGTCATATACACAAACAGACGCCCGCGTAGGGAGGAGGGCAGGGCAGCTGGGCCCCTAGAAAATAGACAAACTAAAACTACGAATTAAATAATTTTCTATTCATTAAATATATTTATTAACTAGCTAGTGTGCCCAGCTTCGCTCCGGTAGTTGTATGATAGTTTTAATAACAGAAAGACTTTAAAATTAAAGGAAATATAGAAGAAAATCACACCTTCTTGAAACTTCAGTTTTAACTTGGTATTAATAGTAAGATTCGAGATCTGCAGAGTCCCCCCAAATAAGGAACCCGATATACTTTATGGGGGTTGAAAATGGTAAAAATGGTTGAAAAATGGGCGCCGTTCATCCTGGTCGCTAGCCCAATCTGCATCGCAGTATCCAAATATGTCGAGCCTTTATCCCATTATTATGTTGACCATCAAATTGAAGTTTTTAATGACATGTATCCTTGAGGTAACGAAATGTCCTCTTTACAGCTGAGTATTGTGCCTTTCCGGGGTTGTGGTTGAAACGGCTGACATAGCTCACAGCAAAACTAATGTCTGGTCGGGTAACCCGGGATGCAAATAAGAGGCTTCCTACTGCTTCCTGGTAGGGGATTCTGGCCATTTCCTCCTTCTTTTCCACTGTTTTGGCGACAGATCTTTGGTTAATGTTTGTCCAGGAGCTATTGGGGTATCTACTGGGTCACAATCTTGCATGTTAAATTTTGATAATATATGTTTGATATAGCTTTCCTGATTGATAAAAATTTTTCTATTGGCACGGTCACGTTCCATTTTGAATCCAAGGATAAACTTAGCCTTCCCTAAGTCAGTCATCTTGAAATTATTGCTTAGATGTTTCTTAAGTTCGATGTTCCAGTCTGGTTTATTGGAAAGGATTAGAAAGTCGTCCACATAAATAGCCACGAACAACACTCCATAACTCGGGAGTAAACACACGTGTCAAATTCAGATTGCTTTAAGCCTCATTCTTGAAGTGCCTTATCGATTTTAAAATACCAAACCCTGCTAGCTTGCTTAAGCCCGTAAAGACTCTTTCTAAGTTTACAAACTTTATCCGACTTGTTATAAAGTTCGGACTGTACCATATAAAACTCTTCTGTGAGATCACCTTGGAGGAAAGCAGGCACGGCATCCACCTGATCTGTCTCAAGATCATGTTCCGCAGCCAAGGACAGGAGATATTCAGAGAGCTTTATCGAATGACCGGAGCATATGTTTTTTCATAATCTATCCCCCTCCTCTGACCGCATCCCTTAACTATAAGACGAGCTTTTTGTTGAATAACATTGGAAGCGTTCCTTTTTGACTTGAAAACCCATATTTCAGAGATTTTTTTCCCTGGGGAAGATAGACTAATTCCCAAGTTCTGTTATCTATTAGTGCTTTGTACTCCCGGTCCATGGCTTCCAACCACTTTTGTTTTTCTGGATGAGCCATCACTTCCTCAATAGAGACGGGATCTTCACAAACACTTGTAATCGCCAAGTTTGTGTCATAATCCTGGAGAGCGGCAGGAGGTTTACGTTTACGAGTCCCTCTTCTTGGCCTTTTTCTTCCAACAGCAATCCATTCATCCTCGGGCTCAGGATCGACTTATCTTCAGGTTCGAGATGCCTCTCGTCTGTCGCTGTTTCAACCTCATCCTCAAAGCCATAAAAAGGTTCATCTTCGTCTGTCGCTGTTACAACCTCATCTTCAAAGCCATAAAAAGGTTCATCTTCTTCAACCACACTGTTGGAAGGTGGTTCGTCTTCTTCTTGTTCTTCTGCGGGAGTGAAATTGTACAACTCTGGTTTTAGATTATTATTGGTCCCTGATACTTTGAGAAGACAGTTACTATGTTGTTCCTCAGCAAATATAACATCCCGTGAAGTTATCACTTCATCCTGTTTGGGATCATAAAGTCTATTTGCCTTGCTATGAAGACTGTAACCTATTAAGGTTGCAGAAGACATTCTTCGTCACTGCCTACCCACTGACTTCCCTATGGAGCCCTACATTTATACCGGCGAGGATGGAGCAGAGGAATTCATGAAGCATATAAAGTATGAAGCAGAAAAAGTATCAAAAGTATACCTGATGAAAAAACCTATGCTACACCAACAACAACCACTTACACCATCTCAACTAGAAAATCTTTCAAAATCTCAGAATTGCTATCTTTGCTGCAAACCTTTTGTTCCCTCCAACAAAAAAGTGGCGGGCCATGACCACATCACTGGTATTTATCGTGGTGCAGCTCACTCGCAGTGTAATATACTATATCGTACTCCCCGATTTCTTACCGTCTTCCTCCACAATCTGAGTGGTTATGACTCTCATTTCATAGGTCGAGAGTTGGGCTATGATAAAGGTCGTATTAACGTCATACCCAACAGTGAAGAAAAATATATTTCTTTTAGTAAAGAGGTAGGGCCACTAACGGTTAGATTTGTGGATACCTTTAGGTTCATGGCATCTAGCTTAGATAAATTATCGACAAATCTACCACACCCTAAAGTCGTCGACACAGCTATGGTAAATTCTTTCCTGCTGACAAAATGGACCTAGTAATACGTAAAGGAGTGTATCCATACGATTATACAGATTCCTTTGGGAAACTTAAGGAACCCGTTTTACCACCTAAGGAGGCATTCTATAGTACCCTTAACGAATGCGACATCTCAGATTAAGATTACCATCATGCCCAGTCAGTCTGGAATGCATTTGAAGTAAAGACCCTAGGCGAGTACATTGAGCTCTACCTTAAAGTAGATGTTATGCTCCTATGCGATATATTTGAAAATTTCAGAGATGTTTGTATGGGAGCATATTGTTTATACCCTGCTTGGTATTTCACGGCTCCTGGTCTGGCATGGGATGCCATGCTCAAATATACTGGCATACACCTTGACCTTTTAACTGATTATGATCAGTTACTTATGATCGAACGCGGGATCAGAGGAGGAATATGTCAATGCAGCAACGTTATAGCAAAGCTGATAACAAAAATCTTAACCCCAACTACGAGACTCAACACGAATCGAAGTACCTCGCCTACCTTGATGCGAATAACTTATACGGATGGGCAATGTCAAATCCCCTTGCTTATGACAGTTTTGAATGGGTTGAAGATCCAAATGCTCTAAAATGGGAAAATATAAGAGAAGATGGTCCATTCGGCTACGTTGTTGAAGCGGACATTGAGTACCCCGAAGAGTTACATGATGTTCACAATGATTTTCCTCTTCTTCCTGAAAATAGGGTCCCTCCGAAAAGTACCAATAAGAAATTATTAGCTCCTTTGTCTAAAAGGGAATAATATGTCGTACACTTTGTCTACTTATAACAAGCGATGAGCCTTGGTCTTAGATTAGTAAGCGTACATCGAGCGCTACGGTTCAGGCAGTCCCGTTGGCTAAGTTCATATTTTGAACTCAATACCCGAATGAAGCAGCAGTCAACTAACGATTTCGACGAGGATTTTTTCAAACTTATGAATAACGCCGTATTTGGAAAATTTGTGGAAGATGTGAGGAAACGAATAAAAATCGAACTGGTTACTGACGATAAGAGATTACAAAAACTCATTGCCAAACCCACTTTTAAGGACAGGACAATATATAGTGAAACTTTAGTAGCTGTACATCTCGACTATGAACAGATCACAATGAACAAACCTATTTATGTAAGGAATGGCCATTCTCGATCTGTCCAAAGTCAGGATGTATGACTTCCACTATAGGACAATGTTAACGAAGTACAGACATGACAAACTGAAATTACTTTATACCGACACAGACAGTTTCATTCATGAGATAAAAACTGACGACTTTTACATGGATCTGACCACTATGTTGGACGAACTTGACACATCCGATTATCCCGAAACCCACCCTTGCCATAGCAATAGAAACCAAAATGTGTTGGGAAAATTCAAAGATGAAACTAATGGCGAACCCATCTCTGAATTTTTGGGCCTCCGAGCCAAAATGTATGCTTTACGGGTTCGGGGGCAAGAGATGAAAAGAGCAAAAGGGATAAAAAGGGCAGCCTTTGAGAAAAAAATTACTTTTGATGATTATGTGACTGCCCTGTTTGATAAAAAGGAATATTTGAAACATCATTCCGACGACAAACGCCATCTCGCAGATCCTGTACATACCCTTGCTCACGGACATTATTCCATACAGGGTGTATAGATTTCTCCTTCTGAAAGAGTTCCCCCAATACTCACAATTGTAAATGACTTACAATATAAATATTTTTTACTTTCACTTACCTATATATGAAATATATAGTAAGTGGAAGTATTGCGATCGTGAAAATTTTCGACTTCCGGTTTTCAACGGAAATACACGTTTTGGGATCCCCTGAGTCAGAATAACCAAGTCCCGCGAAATGGTCTGTGTGTGTGTGTCTGTGTGTCTGTCTGTGTGTCTGTGTGTGTGTGTGTGTGTGTGTGAACAGACTAGCTCAAAAACTATAAACCGTGCGAACCTGAAATTGGGTATTTAGAGTATGTATAAGCCCGCGATGTGACAGCAAAAATTTCATCAAATTTGCTCAAAGGGAGGGGGTACTTTACTTAATAACTTTTTAGGTTTTTTTCGATTTTCTCAAAAACGGCTCTAACGATTTTGATTAAACTGAGTATTTGATGTATTCATATGCCCGAGATATGACTGTAAAAATTTCATCAAAATTGATCAACCGGAGGGGGGACTTTACTTAATAAATTTTGTATCATTTTCACATGTTTTTTTTATTTACTCAAAAACGGTTTTAACGATTTTGATCAAACTTGGTATTTGATGTATTTATATGCCAAAAATGTGATAACCAACATTTCATCACAATTGATCAACCGGAGGGGGGACTTTACTTAATAAATTTTGTATCATTTTCACGTGTTTTTTTTATTTACTCAAAAACGGTTATAACGATTTTGATCAAACTTGGTACTTGATGTATTTATATGCCCGAGATATGACTGTAAAAATTTCATCAAAATTGATCAAATGGAGGGGGGACTTTACTTAATAAATTTTGTATCATTTTCACGGGGTTTTTTTATTTACTCAAAAACGGCTTTAACGATTAACAAAAATAAGATATTAATGTAGAAAAATGTGTGACTTTGGGAAATGATATTTAGCAAAACACGTCAATTACTAATCTAAGTAAGTTGGTAAGTGAAAGTTGTGTGTTGCGCGCACGCACCAGATTTTTATTTTATAAGATTGTACATAAATATTTTCATATAAAGTAGTTTTTTTTTTCGTTTTATATATTTCAAGCTAGCTTTTGATTAAATTAATTAAAAATAGCTTTAACTACAGAAGAATTGAGAGCTTTACGTCGATCATTACTTTTGTAACTTTTCGACTAGGAACAGTACCTTTTCGACGTAGTATACTAGTATACATTAGACTATATCTGGGGCAATTTACCTGAGGAGTGGCGAGAGAACGAGGAATTTATCCAGAAGCGAAGACTTGCTTACCTCAATGAATATATCAATTATTCCAACGCTTTCTGGCGTACAACAGGGTTGTAATCTAAGTCCTCTGCTCCTTACTCTGTTTTTAAATGATCTCAAGGAAAGCATAACTGGTGGACTATGGCTGAATGGTTACAGAATTAAGCTTCTACTATTCGCAGATGATATTGTGTTCCTAACGGATAATGCTGTTTTGTTACAAAAAATAATTCATCAGCTCGAGGAATACGTCGCAAGATGGGATTTGACTGTTAATTTATGTAAGTCAAATGTTATGGTGTTCAGAAAGGGTGGAGGTAGATTAGCTAGATCTGAATCATGGAAATTTAACAACCAGCCCATTACTGTTGTGAATCGTTATAAATATTTAGGCATCGTACTAACTCCATCATTGTCTCTCACCGCACATTTCAACAAAACTGCTAGTAATGCTCTCTTAGGTCTCAATAGCGTTTGGAGCAACCTGTTTATAAATAAGCACATCCCAATCTCAGCGAAACAAGACATCTTCAAATCTGTAACTAGATCTTTACTTACATATGGGAGTCAAGTCTGGGGAAACCAATACTTTGATAAGTTAGAAAGTGTCCAGAGAACATTCATTAAGAAATTATTTAAATTACCTAAAATCACACCAAATTATATGATTTATATAGAGTCCAAACTGACACCGGTTCATGTGTTCACTTTTGAACTTCAATTTAAATATATTTTAAAAACTTTAAATCACACATGGTTTCGTCTAACTAAACTGATTGCAGAAGAAGTTATTGGGAAGAAGGTGTTATGGTTCAAGGATTGGACAGATTGGGCTAGAAAAGTGGAATGCGAGTTTAGCGAAATATTTATCTCTACTGAACAATGGAGGAAAGAGTTAAAATTATTGAAAGCTGGGCTCACCAAATATTATGATATTAGTTTTAGAGAAAAAGCCAGGAACGGGGTTCATCACCCAATTTATAAGCGACTGTCTTTCGAGTTCAACTATGTCTCTTCAAGCCTGGATGTTTTTGATATGGGAATAATATTTAAAGTAAGAGGGGAATTAATAGATTTAAACTATAAACCTTTTATTGAAGGAAGAAATTATAATTGTTCCATATGTAGCATGCAGGAAGTCGAGACTGTTTTCCATCATTTAGGCCGATGTAAGGTGTTCGAAGGCATGAGAAAGAACCATTTTGGTTTAACCACCCTATCCGAGGCCCAAATGTTAATTTATTTAAATGGTCATGATTGGTCAACCTTAGCGAACTACGTAAAAGAGGCCTATATCTATCGCTGATTTCTCGTTCGGAACTTTAATTATTGAAAGTATTTATATGAAATTTATAATTATTTATATGTATGAAATTTGTTATGTAATTTTACTTATTTATGTAATTTATTTATTTAGTAATTTTAAAAGTAAATAAATATTCAGCGCTCCTGACAGACAGCCTTCGCGCTATGTCAGTATATACTTTATATTGTAATTACTCAGTATTATTTTCTATGTAAATTTTATGTTGAATAAAAGTATTAAAATAACAAAAAAATAAAAATATATTAATTATTAATTGTACTATTATATGTGTAATTTATCCCATGTATTATTTCAAATAAACTATGTAAAAAACAAAATATTTTTTTTATTTTATTTCTTTACCTTTATTCTCATTTTTACTTAGGGAAGACAACAATATTAGACAGGTTTGATTTGATATTCTGTTATTTCATCTATCATTGAATAGAAATAAATTTACATACTTAAATAACTTGTGGATATATTTATTAGTTGTTCCGTGCAAATATTTCGCAAACAGTTATATAATATGAAAATAATAATACTATTATTGAGATGATTATTTTACTCAACGCAAAAAAAAAAAAAAAAAAAAAAAAAAAAAAAACAGGAAGAAAAAAAAATAAAAGCCTATATGTTTGAAAGTAATGGCATGATAACAAATGGAGAGATTTTTCAATTTACATAATCCAATTAAATCGATAGTTTTGGCATTTGAGGGAAGGAAAATCTTCGAAATAATGATTCAAGTGCCAAAAATCATGAAATTCGATGAAAATACGGTATATTTCGACATGAAATTGATAAAATCTTATAAAATGATGATAGAAATATGTTATAATAAGAAAAATATCGGAATGAAGAAGTACGAGAGTATTATTTTGCTGTAAATCGGTTTTGTATGTATTAAAGGTTATCATGAAACGATGAAAATGCAACCAAGTCCCGCGAAATGGTGTGATTAGATTAGAATTTTTGCGGGCGATCAACATCTAGGTCATTACGCCCTATCCGTGCTAAGCTTACCTCGTATTCAAGGTGATATTTACTTTCCAGTATATTTGTGGACTTATATACAGTATAACTATGATCTTTGGTTAACAATAGTCTACAGGATTAATTCTTATCTTAAAGCTATTTTGTGTTTATTTACAAATATTTAAACTCCAATAATTAATGATATTTTTTTTTAAACCTTAATTTAATTTTTTTTTAAAGCTTAATTTAATTTTTTTTTTAGGCATTATATCTTACATAGTATTTACATTATATACATTATATTAGTTGGGATATTATTTACAATTTGTATTATATTATTTACAGTTGGAATCTTATTTACAGTTGGAATTTTATTTACAGTTTTATCACTTACTATTAAGAGATGTGAACGCAGATCTCACCTATAAAGAAAATTGTTGCATTATATTTTATGGTATAATTGAGTATCTTTCAATATTTGTATAATTTTATCAGTCGATTCTTCTGAGTCTCCCAGTACTAGTTCTCTATTACGGGGTAATTTTTTGTTTTCGAATGCTTGGCGTAGTGATATGCAATCCTCTATTATGTGTTGGACGGTTAGTGGAGCCTTGCAGTTTTCGCAGTTCGGTTGGGCCTCTTTTGTAATTAAATGCACATGAGTAAGGTTGGTATGACCTATCCTCAACCTTGTCATGACTACTTCTTCTCTTCTGTTTTTTCTCGCAACGCTTACCCATTTCTTTGTCGTTTTCTTTATATTTCTTAATTTGTTCGTTATTGGGATTTCTGCCCACATTGATTCCCAGTTTTTCCTGACTTTCTGCCTTAGGTATTTCTTAACATCATTCGGCTCGTAAATCTGGAGAGCTGGAATATTCAAGTGAGCTGCATCTTTCGCTGCTTTGTCGGCTGCTTCATTTCCTGGTATCCCGGAATGTCCTGGAGTCCAGAGGAAAGTTACACTTTTATTGAGGCTATTTAATATATCTATATAATTGTGGATTTTATTCAGTGTTGGCCCAGTTTTATTAAAATTTGGTATACTTTGGATAGCAGAAAACGAGTCAGAACATATTAGTATTTTGGAGTGGTCACTGTTTATGGATAAATAGAGTGCTGTAGAAATCGGCTGTAGTTCTGCAGTATATATTGAAGAATATGAGGGTAATTTGTACTTTTTGGCCATCCCGTTCTTTATTACTGCGAAACCGTCATTCTCGTTTTGCTTTGATCCGTGAATATGATTTCATATCCTGAATATTTATTTTCTATATTGTAGTGTTTGTAGTTATATAAGCCTGGTATCATTTTTTTAAAGGTTAAATCTATTGTAAACGGTTGGTATTTCCAGGGAGGAGATTGAAGGATGGGTTCAGCCGGATCTCTGACCATGTCATAAATTTCTCTTATTACTTCTTTTTGCCTGATGCCTAGAGGAGCAGGTGTTCTTTGGTTTCTTTCATATTTTCTAACGTTATGGGGCTGGAATATATGAGGATAAGCCGGATTTGTAGGTTGGAGCTTTAGTTTTGCTATGTAATTATTTGCTAGTTCCTGTCTTCTGAAGAGGAGTGGAGCCATGGAGGCCTCTGCACAGAGACTTTCTATTGGGCTTGTCCTGAACGCTCCAGTAGAGAGCCTGATCCCAGCGTGGTGAATTTAGTCCAAGAGTAAGAGGTAATTTCTTTTGGCGGAGGAATATACCACACTATCGTAATCTATCTTGGATCTTATAATACTGTTGTAGATCATCAACATTGTCTTTCTATCAGCTCCCCAGGTAGTTCTTGCCAGTACTTTCATTAATCTTAGACGCTTAAAACATTCCTCTCGCAAGTGCTTTATATGGTTTAACCAGGTTAACTTACGGTCTAAAACCAGGCCGAGGAATTTAACATCTTCACAAAACGTTAAGGTGTTGCCATACATGTGAAGTTCGGGTACTGGGCTCGGGGTTCTTTTTTTTAGAATAATATACCTCTGGTTTTTTCATTTGACAAGCGGAGGTTATTGTTTTGAGACCAGGCTTGTAGCTTGTTGAGCGCTGTTTGGAGGGTTCTATTCATCCACTCATAATTGCTGAATCTGAGTAAAATCGTCAGGTCGTCAACGTAGAGGAACGCTTTTATTGTTCCAGGGATTACTTTGATTATCGAGTGAATAGCAATAGCGAATAGAGTACAACTCAAGACACTTCCTTGTGGGATGCCATTTATAGTTTCTCTACGACTGGAAAGCGATTCGCCTATTCTCACTCTAATAAATCTTTTTTGTAGAAAGCTTTGTATAAACTTGGGCATTGAATCTCTGAAGCCCCATTCATATAATGCTTCTAAAATTATTTTTCGGTCAACAGTGTCGTATGCCTTTTCGAAGTCAAAAAATATACCGACTGCTTCTTTTTGCTCTACAAAAGTGTTCAGAATTTCTGCTTCCATTGTCACGAGTTGGTCCGTTGTTGATCTACTTTTTCTAGAACCACTTTGTATAGGCGATAAAAGGTTATATTTTTCAATCATCCATACCAGACGTCTGTTGACCATTTTCTCAAATAATTTAGATAAGCAGCTGGTGAGTGATATTGGTCGGTAACTGTTAGGGTGTAATTTATTACTTTCACTTAGCTATATATGAAATATATAGTAAGTGGAAGTATTGCGATCGTGAAAATATTCGACTTCCGGTTTTCAACGGAAATACACGTTTTGGGGTCCCCTGAGTCAAAATAACCAAGTCCCGCGAAATGGTCTGTGTGTGTGTGTGTGTGTGTGTGTGTGTGTGTGTGTGTGTGTGTGTGTGTGTGTGTGTGTGTGTGTGTGTGTGTGTGTGTGTGTGTGTGTGTGTGTGTGTGTGTGTGTGTGTGTGTGTGTGTGTGTGTGTGTGTGTGTGTGTGTGTGTGTGTGTGTGTGTGTGTGTGTGTGTGTGTGTGTGTGTGTGTGTGTGTGTGTGTGTGTGTGTGTGTGTGTGTGTGTGTGTGAACAGACTAGCTCAAAAACTATAAACCGTGCGAACCTGAAATTGGGTATTTAGAGTATGTATAAGCCTGCGATGTGACAGCGAATATTTCATCAAATTTGCTCAAAGGGAGGGGGTACGTTATTTAATAACTTTTTAAGTTTTTTTCGATTTTCTCAAAAACGGCTCTAACGATTTTGATTAAACTGAGTATTTGATCTATTTATATGCCTGAAATATGACTGTAAAAATTTCATCAAAATTGATCAATCGGGGGGGGGGGGGCTTTACTTAATAAATTTTGTATCATTTTCACATGTTTTTTTTATTTACTCAAAAACGGTTTTAACGATTTTGATCAAACTTGGTATTTGATGTATTTATATGCCAAAGATGTGATAACCAACATTTCATCACAATTGATCAACCGGAGGGGGGACTTTACTTAATAAATTTTGTATCATTTTCACGTGTTTTTTTTATTTACTCAAAAATGGTTTTAACGATTTTTATTAAACTTGGTATTTGATGTATTTATATGCCAAAAATGTGATAACCAACATTTCATCACAATTGATCAACCGGAGGGGGGACTTTACTTAATAAATTTTTTATCATTTTCACGGGGTTTTTTTATTTACTCAAAAACGGCTTTAACGATTAACAAAAATAAGATATGAATGTAGAAAAATGTGTGACTTTGGGAAATGATATTTAGCAAAACACGTCAATTTCTAATCTAAGTAAGTTGGTAAGTGAAAGTTGTGTGTTGCGCGCACGCACCAGATTTTTTTTCCCTGGTTTCAGTACTGGGATAACTATCGATTCTCGCCAAGCTTGGGGATATGTGGAGGTTTCCCATATTTTATTAAATATTTCGAGAAGTTTTCTATTAATTTCACAGGGAAAATTTTTGATCATATTATTGTGCACTTCACCGTTTCTGGGGGAAGAGCACTTTAACTCGTCAATTGCCGTTTGCAACTCCCATTTCGTAAATGGACGATTATAGTCTTCCAAAAATATGCTGTCTTTGTTGTTTGTAAGTGCGAAATCTATTTCTTGAGGGTTTTCGTATGGGTGAGGTCTGTTGTCAGTGTTTGATATTGCTGCAAAATGATGAACTAAATTTTCCGCTATTGTTTTTGGATCATTTACAATGTCGTTTTGGATTTTTAGCATAGGGGTCTCTGTGTTGTAATTTCCAGCTATACTATGAATTTTTGCCATATTTTTTTTATCGGGTTATTCATGTTTATTGATTCAACGTACGAAATCCAGGAACTTTTTTTTTTATTTTTCACAAGATGTCTTACAGTTGATTTCAGCTTTTTATAGTTTATTAAGTTTCTCTGGGTAGGGTTTCGCTGAAACTCTTTAAGTGCTTTGTTTTTTATAATAATGGTTTTCCGGCATTCCTCGTCGAACCATGGTGGATGGCTTGTTTTGGGATTTCCTTTTGTTTTTGGGATCGTTAGTAGAGCGGAATTTATTATATTCTAGGTAAATATTTCTATTGTTTCATTTATGTTTTCTGAGCGATAGTCTACTGGTTGTTTAATAGTTTCTTTGAATTCATCCCAATTAGCTTTTTCAAGGATCCATCTTGGGTGTCTTTTTACCTTGGTAATTTCGGTGGTGAAGCGTAGCATTGTAGGAAAATGATCACTTCCACATTGGTTGTCACAGACACTCCAGGTAACCTGGGTGTACAGACTTGGCGAGACGAATGATAAGTCCAGTGCTGACATAGATCCGGTTCGGGGACAAATATATGTAGCTTCTCCAGTATTCATAATGAGTGAATCGGTGGAATCTACAACTCTTCTAATTATATTTCCTCTGGTATTAGGTGTAGTTGAGCCCCAGGTTTGGTGGGCCCCATTTAGGTCTCCCACTACGATATAAGGGCTAGGAAGGCCATTAATGAGTTGAATGAGTGCTGTCTCATTTATTCTCTCGGTCGGTGGCAGATATATGTTACATATTGTTACGGTGATTCGAAGTTTTACTTTAGTAATTATTGCTTGAAAGGGGGTCTCCACGTCCAGTTGTTCGGAGTATAAGTCTTTTCTCACTGCGGTTACAACTCCTCCGTTGAATTACCTTTAGATGGATCTCTTTTATTTTTCGGGTTATTGCTTAATTTTTGTTGACTTTTGCGCGCCGTATCCCGCTGTTGGAGCGGCGGGGCTTTAAATACTTCCGATTTCTCGTTTTTCGGCGATACTCGGCTAGTTTCGGTTCGCCTCTCCGAGGCCGACCGAGATCTCCCGACGGACCTATCACGGCCCGCTCTGAGAGACGAAGATGAAGGCGGAGTCGAGGTAGCGGTGGGATGATGGGGGGTGGTGGGAGGGGCGGAGGAAGGGGGTATGAGGGAGTGGGGGCCTTGGTTTTATCAGTGGCTGATGTGGAAGCTCCAGCATTGGAAGGAGCACTATTATTATTTGATACATTAAATTTTTCAAACTCTTCAGTTTGGCTTCCTACGTCTATTCCTACTTTCCTACTAGTTTTAGCTGCTTCAGCATAATTTAAGTTTTCTTTTATATGGTGTGTTTCCTTATATTTTTTCCTAGCCTCATTATAAGGTATTTTTTCTTTAAACTGTATAGTTTTAATTTGTTTTTCCTCTAACAGCTTAGGGCATTTTAGATCAAGACTGGAATGGTGGTTTCCACAATTCACACAATTTGGGACTATTGAGTCACAGGGTACTCCATTATGTTCAGATTTTGAACAGTATGCACATATTGAAGTTTTTGTGCATTTGTCGGCAAAGTGCCCGAATTTCAAACAGGTTCTACATCTAATTGGGTTGGGGATGTACATTTTAACGTTAATTTTTTGGAATCCGACACGGATAGATTCTGGTAAAGTAGGTAATGAGAAAGTAAGAACATACAAATGTGTTTTCCTTTCGATACCCGCTTTCCTACTTACTATTCCCTTGATTTCTTTTACAAAATGTTCCCCTAATTCTTCTAAAATTTCGTTTTCTTCTACTCCATCTAAATCTGGACAGAATATTACTCCCTCGCTAATATTTAGTTTTTGGTGCGGAGTTACTTTAATTTTTATCAATGTGCCGAAATTATTCAGTTTTAGAAGTTTTTCGGATTGCTCCCTAGAAATTGTTTCAACTATAATAGCTCCATTTCTTAGTTTTTTAATATTTTTCGGTTCACCACAATTATTTTGTATTACTTTATAAATTAAGAACGGCGAAACTTTTTTAAGATCACCTTCTTCATCCCTTTCTATTATTAAAAATTTATTATTATTTTTTAGTTCAAGCGCTTCATTTTCTTCTGGTTCATAGACGTTTTTCCAGCTACGTTTAACCCTTTTTTTATTCGGGGATCGGATATCCGAGAGGTTTATTCATTTTTCCGTTGCTATTTGTGGATAGATATTTAATTAACTAAATTCAATAGTTTAGAAAATTAAAATACGTGCGAGAGAGAGAAATAAAAGGTATATTTGCAAATAAAATAAATACTATGAAGACACAACTGCTGTCTTCCAATAGAAAATAATAAAAGAAAAATGAAATAAAATAAAATCCTGTATATATAAGTATGCAAAATAACTATACTAATTAAAAGGAAAAAATAATGATAATATTTAAATTAAATATATTATTTCTACGACTTAGCTGGACGGGCAAGTTGTGCTTTGCCCGCTGTTAATCCGTAGGAGCTCACTTGTTGCTTCGTCCGCTGCTAATACTCAACCCGAAATGGTTTGTGTATGTGAGTGAGTGAGTGAGCGTGTGTGTGTGTGTGTGCGTGCGTGCGTGCGTGCGTGCCTGCGTGCGTTCGTGCGTGCGTGCGTGCGTGAGTGCGTGCCTGCGTGCGTGCGTGCGTGTGTGACTAGCTCAAAAACTAAAAACCGCACAGACCTGAAATTGGGTATTTAGTGTATGTATTTGCCCGCGATTAAAGATTAAAGCGAAGACGTACATCAATCATTACTCCCAGATATTTTAAGGAAGGCTGTGAGCGGATTTCATGCCTTCCTACAGTGACAGTGATGGTCTCGGTTTGCTTCCTGCTAGTGGTTAAGTGTCTTGTGATTTGCAAGCTTTAGGCCTACCGAAGACAGCCAACCTCGAACCGTGGCAACGGCCTGGTTAGCGATGAGGGTAACTTCTTTCAAGTGTTTCGCTGCCACAACCACTGCAACATCATCTGCGAATCCCACAACTGTAGTTCCCTCCGGCATTATCAGCTTGAAGATGGCGTCGTACATGACGTTCCACAGGAGAGGCCCTAGTACAGAGCCTTGTGGGACACCACCAGTCACCTCGTATCTCCCTTGGCCAACTCCTGAAAGGTAGTACAGAATTCTATCTCTGAAGTAGTCTGTTATCATTCTCAGAAGATAGACTGGTACCGCCATAGTCCGTAAGGCATCTAATATACTGGTCCAATTTGCGGCATTAAATGCATTCTTGACATCTAGCGTGATGATTGCTGCATAACACTTAGCACCTCTCCTCCACCTTGCTCCTGCGATTGCTGTGCGTGCGGTCTCTACCACCAATTTAATAGCGTCTACCGTGGAACGTTCTTTGCGGAATCCATATTGAAACCTTGAGAGGCCATTTACTCCCTCAGTGTACTCCTGTAACATAAGTAGGATGATTTTCTCAAATGCCTTACCCATAGTATCCAATAAACAAATTGGACGATAGCTTGATGGGTCTTCGGATCTTCCCTTACCCTTTGGAACAAGTACAAGACGCCGTCTCTTCCAAGGTTTCGGGATTGAGCCCTCACGAATGCAGGAGTTAAATAGGTCGATGAAAAGGTCTGGGCGTTTCCTCAGAGCCGCCTTAAGAGCCACGTTTGGAATACCATCTAGTCCTGGTGCCTTGCCATGTTGCAGATCTGAAGCGATGACCTCTATCTCTTCCTGTGTTATGAGTGGAAAATCAATTGTTTCTACATTTTCTATGCATCCAATTCCATTCGCTTGTTCCGGAAATAATGTACTGACAATATTGTCCACAACATCCGGTCGCGCGTGTGTGTGTGTGTGTGTGTGTGTGTGTGTGTGTGTGTGTGTGTGTGTGTGTGTGTGTGTGAGTGTGTGTGAGTGTGACTAGCTCAAAAAATAAAAACCGCACAGACCTGAAATTGGGTATTTGGTGTATGTATATGCCCGCGATGTGACAGCAACAATTTCATCAAAATTGGTCAAACAGAGG
Organism: Aelia acuminata; assembly: GCA_911387785.2. NCBI lineage: Eukaryota > Metazoa > Arthropoda > Insecta > Hemiptera > Pentatomidae > Aelia > Aelia acuminata. The sequence continues at coordinate 138,560,586 of OU426978.1, read as the reverse complement.
GGGGACTTTATTTAAAGAAATTTGTCTAATTATTAGGTTTTTTTCGATTTCCTCACAAACGGCTTTAACGATTTTGATTAAACTTGGTATTTGATGTATGTATATGACCGTGATGCGATAGCTGAAATTTCATCAAAATTGGTAAATTGGAGGGGGCACTTTACTTAATAAATGTTGTCCCATTCTCACGTGGTTTTTTTATTTACTCAAAAACGGCTTTAACGATTTTGATCAAACTTGGTATTTGATGTATGTATATGACCGTGATGCGACAGCTGAAATTTCATCAAAATTGGTTAACCGAAAGGGGCACTTTACTTAATAAATGTTTTCTCATTAATATATACATTAATGTGTATATATTAATATACATGAATTATGGTGAAATGGACTGTATTTAATATGGCTATTAGAATACTGGGTTGTTTGCCAAAAGGGATACAATATTATCAGTGTGTTAATTATGAATTGGTAAGTTTACAGTAATATTATTATTTGGCTTTGATGGTGTGGATGGTATCTGAAGGTTTGTTGTTAGTTGCTTCTCCTTTCAATCTGTATCTCCTTCAATCTGCTTTATGGCAATATTTCTTGTGGCTGTAGTTGTTCTCACATCCTTGGTGGTCCTCCTCCTATCCTCCCTCGGTGACCAGTAATCCCTTATGCGACTACTCCATTATTATATAATAATCTTATATGAACTTTTGGTGCACCTAGGCCTTGGACTTTCTTTCTCTCTCTAGCTTAAGACTTGCACTTTTCTGCTCCTTTCCTGCAAGGCTGGCCAAGGGGTTCAGCCATTTATCAAGAGATGGCGCCAGTGGAGTGACATTGTTCTGAGGGGTTCTCTGAACATCACGTGTTTTTTTTGTTTACTCAAAAACGGCTTTAACGATTTTGACCAAACTCTATATTTGGTGTATGTATATGCCCACGATGTGACAGTGAAAATTTCATCAAAATTGGTTAAACGGAGGGGGCACTTTACTTAATAAATGTTGTCTAGTTATCACGTGTTTTTTTTGTTTACTCAAAAACGGCTTTAACGATTTTGATCAAACTCGGTATTTGGTGTATGTATATGCCCGAAATTTGACAGTCAAAATTTTATCAAAATCGGTAAATTGGAGGGGGCACTTTACTTAATAAATGTTGTCCCATTTTCACGTGTTTTTTTTATTTACTCCAAAACGGCTTTAACGATTTTGATCAAACATGGTATTTGATGTATGTATATGACCGTGATGCGACGGCCGAAATTTCTTCAAAATTGGTTAAACGGAGAGGGCACTTCACTTAATAAATTTTGACCCATTTTCACATGTTTTTTTTATTTACTCAAAAACGGCTTTAACGATTTTGATCAAACTTGGTATTTGATGTATGTATATGACCGTGGTGCGACAGCTGAAATTTCATCAAAATTGGTTAAACGAAAGAGGCACTTTACTTTATAAATGTTGTCCCGTTTTCACGTGTGTTTTTTATTTACTCCAAAACGGCTTTAACGATTTTGACCAAACTCTATATTTGGTGTATGTATATGCCCACGATGTGACAGTCAAAATTTCATCAAAATTGGTTAAACGGAGGGAGCACTTTACTTAATATATGTTGTCTCATTATCACGTGTTTTTTTTGTTTACTCAAAAACGGCTTTAACGATTTTGACCAAACTCGGTATTTGGTGTATGTATATGCCCGCGATTTGACAGTCAAAATTTCATCAAAATTGGTTAAACGGAGGGAGCACTTTACTTAATATATGTTGTCTCATTATCACGTGTTTTTTTTGTTTACTCAAAAACGGCTTTAACGATTTTGACCAAACTCGGTATTTGGTGTATGTATATGCCCGCGATTTGACAGTCAAAGTTTTATCAAAATCGGTAAATTGGAGGGGGCACTTTACTTTATAAATGTTGTCCCATTTTCACGTGTTTTTACTTTCACTTACCTATATATGAAATATATAGTAAGTGGAAGTATTGCGATCGTGAAAAATTTCGACTTCCGGTTTTCAACGGAAATACACGTTTTGGGACCCCCTGAGTCGAAATAATCAAGTCCCGCGAAATGGTCTGTGTGTGTGTGTGTGTGTGTGTGTGTGTCTGTGTCTGTGTGTGTGTGTGTGAACAGACTAGCTCAAAAACTATAAACCGTGGGAACCTGAAATTGGGTATTTAGGGTAACACATTTTCACGTGTTTTTTTTATTTACTCAAAAACGGCTTTAACGATTTCGGTCAAACTGGGTATATGATGTATGTATATGCCCGAGATACGACTATAAAAATTTCATCAAAATTGATCAACCAGAGGGGGGACTTTACTTAATAAATTTTGTACCAATTTCACGTGTACATATTTTTTATTTACTTAAAAACGGCTTTAACGATTATGAAGAAACTGGGTATTTGATGCATGTATATACCAAATATGTAAAAGCCAACATTCCATCAAAATTGGTCCAACTGAGGGGACACTTTATTTCATGACTTTTTTTCCAATTTTTACCTTTTTTTCGATTATCTCAAAAACGGCTTTAACGATTTTCATCAAATTCGTCATGTTTAATGAAAATTAGATTTTCTTTAATATCAGGTAAGCTTTATAATTATTAAAATGTTCTGAGGGGGCTTTTTTTTGGGGGGGGGGCCTTTTTTCTTTGTTTGTTTCTTTCTTATAAAGTACCATTGTTTTTATTTACGTGGAGAAATTAACTGTCTCTCGTTACGCCTAAAAATAAGAAATGGCTAAATATAAGATATGATAAAAATAAAGAAAACATAAAGAGGAGAAAAAAAGAAAAATATTCAGTCAACTCATAAAACTCGTTGAGCCCACGCATGCGGAGTACGCCTTTATTGACAGACCATTGTTCATAATTAAAGCCGTTCTGTTCATTTGAGAAGTGGCAATTAACAAAACGCATTAATTTCTAATCTAAGTAAGTTGGTAAGTGAAAGTTGTGTGTTGCGAGCACGCACCAGATTTTTTTTATTTACTCCAAAACGGCTTTAACGATTTTGACCAAACTCGATATTTGGTGTATGTATATGTGACAGCCTGATATGTTCTATCTCTATGTTTACTTAATTTGATAATCACATGTTTGTTTATTTGTAACCTCACATTTTGTTTTTTGAAAATGCAGTGTTATCATTTCTTATGTAAAATTTTGTTGAATAAAACCTAGATTCAGGTTTTACTCTTTTATCATTTCAATTTATTCAACAAAATTTTACATAAGAAATGATAACACTGCATTTTCAAAAAACAAAATGTGAGGTTACAAATAAACAAACATGTGATTATCAAATTAAGTAAACATAGAGATAGAACATATCATTCACCCCCTCCCAAATAATAGTCCCGTAGATAGATTGGAGGTTGACGGTTCCTGGAGCTGCGCCTAAGTGCTGGAGGTGATGGCTGAGGCTGTTGAACACCTGGGCTTCGTTCTTGAGGCTGTGGATGTTGAGCAACTGGGCTCCCTTCCCTTCAGGTCGACCTGAAGATTGAAGACCACTTCTACCCGAGGGTGACGCTCAACATTCTGCCGGATTTATGCTCCGACGCTATACTAGGCCATGATATCCTGAGTCGCCATTCGTCAATCGAGATCAAGTTTGGAGGTACCCGGGACCCGCTGAACATTTGTGGACTTGCCGTGGCCAAAGTTGATCCAGTAAGACTGTTTAGGAATGTTCCATCGGATGTACGACCCATAGCGATAAAATCTCGACGACACACACTCTCTGATGCCAAGTTCATCGAACTCGAGATCCAGAAGCTGTTGAAGGAAGGAATAATCGAAGAAAGTTTCTCCCCCTGGCGAGCTCAAGTTCTTGTGACACAGACAGAAAATCACAAACGCAGGATGGTGATCGACTACTCCCAAACGATCAACAGATACACAGAACTTGATGCATATCCATTACCACGGATTGATGATATCGTAAACGCCGTTGCAGCTTTTGAGGTATTTAGTTCTATCGATCTCAAAAGCGCATATCATCAAATACCCATAACCGACGAAGACAAGCCATATACGGCCTTTGAGGCTGCTGGTAAGCTATGGCAATTTAGAAGAATACCTTTTGGGCCTCGAAACGGCGTAGCATGCTTCCAGAGAACGATCCACAACATCATATCTAGAGAAGAGCTTACAGGCGTATATGCATATTTAGACGACATCACCGTGTGTGGGAAAAACCAAGCGGAGCATGACACTAACCTTTCAAAATTCCTGAAGGCTGTTGAAAAGTATGGACTGACACTGAACGAGGAGAAGAGCGAATTTTCTGTTCGGACTATAAAACTTCTTGGCTATGTCATCAGCAATAAAACGATACGCCCAGATCCGGATCGCTTGCAACCGCTGCGGGAGCTACCTCTACCGAATAACCCAACATCCCTCAAGAGAGCTATGGAAATGTTTGCACATTTTTCCAATTTCATTCCGCAGTTCTCTAAGAAAATTAGAGATTTGACGTCAAGCTCCTTCCCTTTGAACGATCTTGCAGCTCAAACTTTTAAACATCTTAAGTCAGATGTAGAAAACGCTCTGGTAGAAGCCATTGATGAGGAAGCCACTTTCATCGTGGAGACTGACGCTTCGGAACATGCAATAGGGGCAACTTTATCGCAGAATGGCAGACCCGTTGCATTCTTTTCCCGAACCCTCAACCTATCAGAACGGCGACACTCTTCGGTAGAAAAGGAGGCCTATGCAATTGTGGAAGCGGTTCGAAAATGGAGGCACTACCTCCTAGGAAGACACTTCAGGCTGGTAACAGATCAGAAGTCTGTTTCCTTCATGTTCGATGGGAAGCAACATGGGAAAGTGAAGAATGACAAGATTTTGCGATGGCGATTAGAACTGTCATGCTTCAATTACGAAATCATCTATCGACCTGGGCGACAGAATGAAGCAGCTGATGCGTTATCGAGGATATGTTCGTCTGTAAGTTGTAGTTTGGACAAACTAAAGGAACTCCACGAGGTGTTATGCCACCCCGGAACGACCCGTATGAACCACTGGGTTAAGATGAAGAACCTGCCATACTCACTAGAGGATATAAAAAAGGTGACGTCGGCTTGTAAGATCTGCGCCGAATTAAAACCGAAATTTCTGAAGCAAAAGGGGAACCTCATAAAAGCAACGCGGCCACTCGAAAGGATCAACATTGATTTCAAGGGCCCGCTACCATCCAATACAAAGAATCGTTACCTCCTTGTCATGGTGGATGAGTATTCCAGATATCCTTTTGCATACCCTTGTTCGGATCTCACTAGTGCAACAGTTATCAGCAAATTAAAAATATTGTTTTCGGTGTTTGGACTTCCTTCATACATCCACACAGACAGAGGGTCATCGTTTATGTCAAGTGAATTGAAGTTATTCTTGACCAGTAATGGGATAGCTACGAGCCGAACCACTCCATATAATCCTCAAGGGAATGGGCAAGCGGAGCGGTACGTGGGAACGATTTGGAAGACCATCGAACTTGCCATCCGAACGAGACAACTCAGGATGCATCAGTGGGAGGACGTTATAGACGATGCTCTGCATGCTATCCGCTCGCTTCTGTGCACCTCCACTAATGAGACTCCCCATGAACGCATGTTCAAACACCCTAGGAAGTCTAGCTATGGCTGTTCCACCCCATCCTGGCTTCTGACCCCGGGCCCTGTATTGCTCCGACGGAATGTCAGGCAGTCTAAATATGAACCTCTAGTGGACGAGGTGACCCTTCTAGAAGCGAACCCGGAATACGCCCATGTCAGGCTTCCAGACGGGCGAGAGACAACCGTGTCAACTAGGCACCTAGCTCCAAGTGCCATCCCCTACCACCAAGATGGAGCTCTCTATCAAGAAGGTGAACAGGTTCAAGACGAAGCTGAGTACATGGAACCTCCCTCGGATCAGCCTCAGAGAGCTGAAGCTCGGCTGTCATCACCAACGCCCGGCACACAGCAAGTGGAAGAAGGGAGCCCAGTTGCTCAACATCCACAGCCTCAAGAACGAAGCCCAGGTGTTCAACAGCCTCAGCCATCACCTCCAGCACTTAGGCGCAGCTCCAGGAACCGTCAACCTCCAACCTATCTACGGGACTACTATTTGGGAGGGGGTGAATGATATGTTCTATCTCTATGTTTACTTAATTTGATAATCACATGTTTGTTTATTTGTAACCTCACATTTTGTTTTTTGAAAATGCAGTGTTATCATTTCTTATGTAAAATTTTGTTGAATAAAACCTAGATTCAGGTTTTACTCTTTTATCACAGCCAAAATTTTATTAACCGTATTATGAAAATAATAACTTTTATTTATTAATAAAAAGATTAATGTTACTTAGGCCCGCTTTCTCCAATGTAGTTTAAACTTAGATTAACTTAAACCGGATTATCTTTAATCCGAGGTTTAAACTCTGATTCACTTTCTACAGCCTTAGTTTAGTTTAAGCTCGGTTTAAACCTAATCATGTGAAGGTTATTATGTTTTTTAAAAGGTTGGTACATATTTGTTTACATTTCCTTGTTGAAACTTCTAAGGAAAGAGAAGGTAATGTAAGGGTTATAGAAAGATTATTTATACATATTATTTTGTTTTTACCAAAAAAGTAAATAAGGTGAAAGTTGTCTATAAAAACGGAGCAAAAAGAATCAAAAAGAAGTAGACACTTTTTTCAAAGTGAAATTAATGTTTTTCTGGCTCTTTTGGAAGAGAAGAGAGACATTTTTGAAACCAAAAAAACAGATTTCGTCACTGTCAAAGAGAAGGAGGATGAATGGAAGAAATCGGTGAATAAATTCAATGAAACGAACGGTGCTGTTTTCAGAGATTTAATTTGTATGTTAATAAAACGTTCTGTATAATATGGTATTATTATGCCAAGAATAATAATAACCTCTATTACATTTCATAAATTTGTTTCAAATAATTTTGAGCCTTTTTATTATTATTATCTTTTTGTTTAAATAATTAATGATCTAAGTTGAGCGATATATAATTATTATAGCTTAGTAATAATAAAATTACATCATTATGAGATATTCAAGTGAAACATAAGTTACAACATAACCTTGATATTAATTATGAACCAATTACAATAAAAATAATGCACGTTAAGAAACATTTTTTTCCCATCTCAATTCTACGTCACTGATTTAACATATTCTGAAAATATTCTTCGATTAACTGATTGCGTCTATTGATGCGTCTCTTTGGCAACAAAAACACATCATAATCTTCTTCTTCCATGTCATTTAAAATTTCAATTACGAGTATGTATATTTCCCATTTTTGTATTCAGTCAAGTGCAAAACAATAATTCTTGAGTAACAAAAGCGAGTATTTTATCACACAAAATGTTTGTTTATATTTTGCAGTTTAAACCTAATTCAGAGTTTAAACCGGGAAAAATGAAGGATTTAGGGCCGCTTTCTCCAAGTTAGTTTAAACCGAGTTTAAATTTAATCCGGATTATATCTTGGTTTAAACCAGATGTGAGTTTCTTCTAGTCGGTTTAACCTCTAAACTTGGTTTAAACTTAGATTAAGTTAATCCTTCATTTTTCCCGGTTTAAACTCTGAATTAGGTTTAAACTGCAAAATATAAACAAACATTTTGTGTGATAAAATACTCGCTTTTGTTACTCAAGAATTATTGTTTTGCACTTGACTGAATACAAAAATGGGAAATATACATACTCGTAATTGAAATTTTAAATGACATGGAAGAAGAAGATTATGATGTGTTTTTGTTGCCAAAGAGACGCATCAATAGACGCAATCAGTTAATCGAAGAATATTTTCAGAATATGTTAAATCAGTGACGTAGAATTGAGATGGGAAAAAAATGTTTCTTAACGTGCATTATTTTTATTGTAATTGGTTCATAATTAATATCAAGGTTATGTTGTAACTTATGTTTCACTTGAATATCTCATAATGATGTAATTTTATTATTACTAAGCTATAATAATTATATATCGCTCAACTTAGATCATTAATTATTTAAACAAAAAGATAATAATAATAAAAAGGCTCAAAATTATTTGAAACAAATTTATGAAATGTAATAGAGGTTATTATTATTCTTGGCATAATAATACCATATTATACAGAACGTTTTATTAACATACAAATTAAATCTCTGAAAACAGCACCGTTCGTTTCATTGAATTTATTCACCGATTTCTTCCATTCATCCTCCTTCTCTTTGACAGTGACGAAATCTGTTTTTTTGGTTTCAAAAATGTCTCTCTTCTCTTCCAAAAGAGCCAGAAAAACATTAATTTCACTTTGAAAAAAGTGTCTACTTCTTTTTGATTCTTTTTGCTCCGTTTTTATAGACAACTTTCACCTTATTTACTTTTTTGGTAAAAACAAAATAATATGTATAAATAATCTTTCTATAACCCTTACATTACCTTCTCTTTCCTTAGAAGTTTCAACAAGGAAATGTAAACAAATATGTACCAACCTTTTAAAAAACATAATAACCTTCACATGATTAGGTTTAAACCGAGCTTAAACTAAACTAAGGCTGTAGAAAGTGAATCAGAGTTTAAACCTCGGATTAAAGATAATCCGGTTTAAGTTAATCTAAGTTTAAACTACATTGGAGAAAGCGGGCCTAACTTAATCTAAGTTTAAACCAAGTTTAGAGGTTTAAACCGACTTGAAGAAACTCACATCTGGTTTAAACCAAGATATAATCCGGTTTAAATTTAAACTCGGTTTAAACTAACTTGGAGAAAGCGGCCCTTAAGGGAGTAAATACGTGATGCTCAAATTTTCGAAGCATCGCAGGTGTGTAAAAATATGGTATGATATTATAGTCTATAATTAATATAGGTATATTTTAGTCTAGAAACTTTTGTTCCATAATACATTTTTTAAAACAATATAAAGCGATTTTAGAGGAACAGTAATCGTTCTTGATTTCCAGAAAGGCATAAGAGACGTAAATACACCTATCAATTCACCTTCACGATGTATTTGCAAAAAGCAACTCATAGTAAAAAACAAGCAAACAGTAAAAAAAAACTCGACTGTTGATGGAATTAGTGCCTTCATAAATATATTAGCAATAATGAATCGAAAAGTGCTTAGAACTACCAAATTTCGCTATACAGATACTCTATAACTTATGGAGATATAAAAATATAAGTGTAAAGAAGTTATCGATAGAATCGATTGGTTGAGGAGTTTTTTTTTTTTAGTAGGGTTATCTAATTAGCATGTGATATTAGCAATCAATAAATGATAGTTTTTTTTTCGTTCTTTTTGGCTTGTTTGTTATTTCTACATTAGAAATTAATCACTCCCTTTGAACTTATTTAATATTGTGGCGACCGTGACAGGACATTTTTCTCGAAGAGTGAAATTTTTTCGTAAAATGATGAATAAGCTGATTAAGAAAAGGGGTGCTGTGAGAACAATTTTTACCAAAAGCTGTGGGCAGTTAGAGGAGCTATTGACTGAAGAAGTAAGTGATATAGAGACCATCAATGCAAAGTGGGCAGTTTTAGAACAAAGACACAACGAATTAATACTTTTAGATAAAGAAATAGCTGAGCAGTTATTTCAGGCAGATGAAGATGAGCACCTGGAGGAGAAGTATACCATAGAGCTGAACACCTTACAGACCTACGAGACCAGGTATTTTATTATGAAATCAAAGGTTGAACATTTTAATAAATGTAAAATTGTTACTTATGAAAATGGAGGTTACCCTATATCTGATGAATATAAGGTAATGAGATATCCTAAATTAGAATTTGTTAAATATAATGGCGAAATATCGAAATGGATATCATTTTGGGCACAGTTTTCTTGTATTGATCAAGATAATAGACTTCCTAACGAAATAAAATTTCAATATTTGATTCAGGCTACAGAACCCGGTTCCAGAGCACGTAGTCTAGTTGAAAGTTTTCCTCCTTCAGGGGAAAATTATAGTAAGGCCCTTGAGACGTTGAAAGAGAGGTTCGGAAGGAAGGAATTATTAAGTGAATATTACGTTAGAGAATTAATAAAATTAGTGAACAATTATAAAGGTGAGAGGTTAGCTTCTCTATATGATAAATTAGAAACTCAATTAAGAGCTCTTGAGACTTTAAACATAGTAAGTGACAGTTACTCGGTATTTTTATTTCCTTTAATAGAATCGTGTGTACCTACAGATATATTAAAGGTGTGGCAGAGAACTAATACAGACCCTGAAGCTTCCTTTAAAACACAAATGGGAAATCTTATGTTGTTTTTAAAGAAAGAGGTTGAGAGTGAGGAGAGGTTAGCTTTAGTTAATCCGAGAGAGAATAGCGAAGCGAAAGGGTTAAAGAAGGAAGTAAAAGATATTGAGGAAGGGGACCAGTTTGCTACAGCAGTTGCGCTGGCCAATTTAAAACTCGACTCCAAAAAACAATGTGTCTTTTGTAATAATGGACACGACTCAGTTGATTGTTACCAAGCACAAGGCATGCCCATCCCTAATAAGGTTAAAATCTTGTTAAAGGCGGATAGGTGTTTTGCTTGCACAAAACCTGGTCATTCCGCGAAGTATTGCAGAGTTAGATGTGTGGTATGTAGAGGGCGGCATGTTCCTATAATGTGTCATAACATTCAACGGAAAGAGACCAATTTTCAAAAGCATCCTAAATCTCGAAAAGAAGCTGCTTTTTCTTTAGCAACTAGTGAAGTCGATCTTCTTTCTGTGAATCATAGTTTTACAGTCTGTTCCACTTCAAAAGATGTTTATTTGCAAACGTTTTTGGTTACGGCCAGAAATGGAACAATTAAGAAGCAAGCGAGAGTTTTAATTGACTGTCAAAAATCATATATTACCAAAGGGTTAGTTGAAGAATTGAGGTACAATCCTGAGGATGAAGAGGAAGTTATACACTCTTTATTTGGTGGAAACTCCACAGGCCTAGTAAAACATTATTATTATAAGATCCATCTATTAAGCTTAAAGAAAGATTTTTCTTGTGCCTTTTATGCTTTAGACCAGGATATAATTGCCCCCTTTGTACCTAATATTCCCAATCCAGAACGATTTAAAGAAGAGCTGCTAAGGAGACGGATTCAACTGGCGATGGACGCAAGCGGGCCTATAGACATACTCATTGGGGAGGATGTAGCTGGGAAATTGTGGTCTGGAGGAAAGAAAACGTTGTCATCAGGGTTGGTGGCTATACAGACATCCTTTGGTTGGACGTTAATGGGTTCCTCGGAGCAACTGAAGAAACCCCCAGTAAGAACAAATATGGCGAATGTAATAATAATGACGTCTATGGTTCAGTCAAGTATTACTGATTTATGGAAATTAGATACAATTGGAATTTTAGATCCAGTCGAAAATAAAAGAAAGGAAGAGCGCGATATAGCTACGCTAAAACACTTCAAGGAAAATGCGAACTTCACAAATAGTAAATATGAAGTAAGCCTTCCTTGGCGTGAAGATGCGGTAGATTTAAACAACAATAAGTCGGTGGCTGTTGGTAGACTATTACGTTGTACCAGGAGAATGAAATTTAATGGGATATATGAAGAGTATGATAGGGTACTCCAAAGTTGGGTAGAGAGTGATAAAATTGTATTTACTGAAGAGAATGAACAAGGCTATTTCTTACCTCATCGATCTGTGATCAAAAGGTCATGCCGAACATTCCGTCCAGTTTTTGACGCTTCTGCGAAGATAGGAAGCAATGCATCCCTCAATAATTGTTTGGGGGAAGGTCCTAATTTAATTGAATTGTTGCCAGCAGTTTTAATGCGTTTTAGAGAAGGAAAGTTGGGGGTGAGCGCAGACATAGAGAAGGTCTTCTTGAAGATCAGATTTCACCCAGAAGACAGACATTTAAATTTTTTTTGGTTGAAAGAAGAAATTAAATTTGTCAAGTTTACGATACGTACCGTTTTGTCGATTTCTCAGTGGGTTTTTGACCCCGGAGGCTTGTCAGTACCGGCCTTAATCCAGCAGATTTGCCTTCAAGAGGCTGTGGTATAAAGTTTTTGGTAGGATCCAAATGGTGGGAGGGCCCATTGTGGCTTAGGAATAAGCAAGAAGAGTGGTCTTCTGAATCGAGTTGTTACGAAGGAGGAATACCCGTGAGCCGGCGGTAGGAGAGGTAGTTCTACTGGAAAGTGACAACGCTAAAAGGATGGATTGGCCTTTAGCAGTGGTTGAAAAGGTGTTTAAAGGACGTGATGGTCAGATCCGAGTTGTACGTCTAAGGACTCAGAAAGGGTTACTAGACCGTCCTGTTCAACGAGTATACCCATTAGAGGTGGAAACTTGTGAAGCGGAGGCAATGCTACCAAATGCAAGTGACGGCACGATTGAAGAAAATTCTGGTCCTGATACAGTGAAGAGAACCAGAAGTGGACGAGCGGTGATAGCCCCTAGACGATTCAATGATGTAAATTCATGTAATTTTCAAGCAGGTGAAAATTAGGTGGGAGGATGTAAAGAATATAAGCGTATTTTTGATTAAAAAAAACTTTATTGAATAAAAGAATACAATGAACATTTGTACACTAGGCACTAACACTAAAACTACTGGAACTAACTAATTACGACATCTAAAACATTACCGACTGGGATTACAAATAGAGGGGGTATATATACAGGCTTAGGTGGGGGAGTCTGCTTATGTGCTGACTTAGGTCTTTTAGTGTCCATAACTCCTCCCTTCTGAAGATTTCGAGCTCAGTGAGAAAATGTTTAATACAGGATTTTCCCAAGGTTTGAATGAAGATGAAGCTGCTGGTTCTGGAGATGGTGATTTAGTTTTCTGATGACATAGCTTTGAGATTTTAAAATATACTGAAATGAAATGAATAACTAACTAAAACCAGCAAAACTAATCAAAAAAACTAACTAACTAACTAATAATACTAACTAAGACAATAGGAAATGAGAGTATTATGTTATGATCTACGGTTTCCAATTCCTCAAAAACATCCTTATTTTCTATGGGTACATGTAACGTTTCTAGGGTTACATTAAGTTTCTTGTATGTTACAACCTGATGATTAAAAGAGAGTGTGTCTACATCTATGTATGAATTTCTGATTTGATTAACAATTGTTTCATTACTATCTAATTTGATAATAGCAGATTCAGGTAAAGACAAGGGGTGGAATTCATTAGCCCTTATGATAATATTCTTAATCCTAAATGTTACATAGGTATCTATTAATTCAATATATTTTATAACAGGATTAGTATCAATAAGGTTAGTAGTAATACAATATTTTAAATCACTATGTATAGCATATATTGTACATTTGTCACTTAAAGTCCTAAGGTTAGTGCAATAATAATTATTCTTAATATATGTACAATTTCCTACAAATGTTTCTGATATATTATACAAAATTATACCATTTTTAGCAATAGTTTTAATAGTCTCGTTATTGTGAATTACTGGTATTGATAGGAAGTATAGGGCACTTAAAGTTTGACTGTTAACCGGTAAAGAGATGATATACTGAATGATGTTATCTTTAATTATACACGAAATCTTGCTTGTAAGCCAAATTGCTTCCAGATCTTGGGAAATTAGGTCTGTGTCATTTAGATCTGTATTTTTGATTATGTTAGAGTGTGGTATTCCTAATCTACATGTTTCCAAAGAATTTTCAATATCTAATACCAGTATAGTGATATAATTTAATATGTTATATAGTTCTTCCAGGTGTAAAGTGTACCGTGCTTTGTCCATGGATTTTACTATTTGGGTTACTTTTTGATTATTATTATTTAGGAGTTTGATGTCATTTTTGAAGGTTTCGAATTATTTGTGATTTATACTAACTTCGTGCTATATTGTGTTCTAGATTGTACGAGTTACGTTCTGAAGTATCAAGGATTTTATCATAATGTTTCTTATCATCAGAATCGAGGTTTCCCGTAATAAAACCAACCATTTTTCCCAGCCCATTGATAAGGCCCCTTTTTTGTCTTTTTGGTGTTATGTTACAAATTTTATCTTTAAGAAAATTCAATTGTTTATTTATTATGTTATACATGTTGTCCATAGAGAATATTTTAAAATGTTTTAACTCTTTTTCTACTATTTCTATTTCTTCTATTAGCGATGAAAAATTTAGATAATGAACAATAGTTTTATATTTATTAATAATTTTTGCGTCTGGTAATTTAAAGGTAACTAAGCCTGAGGAGTGTTCTAAATTGGTCATTTTATACTGTAGAGTATCCTTCTGTATCAGAATCATTGTTAAAATCAATTTCCATATGACCCTCATCTGAAACAAATAAATTTTTATTCTTAGTCTTTCTGCGTCTTTGAATGTTGTCAGTGTGAATTTTAATAGTTTTATTCCTATCCTGGAATTTATGAACGGGTTTATAGGGGTTTTCATTTTTATTTCTAGTTCTTACTTTTACATACGGGTTACCTTCTATATCAGGATTTTCTCGATTAGTATTTAATTTATTTGTCCTTTTTTTCTTTTTCTTTTTCAAAGTTAGTTTTTATATTTCTATGTATTAATTCTAAATCTTCATGGTATTTATTTACTAATTGTTCTTTAATTGTACCCTCTTGTTTATTAGGATCTTTTATTAATCCAAATGTTATTTCGTTAGGAGTGAGCTTTAGATTTTGACTTAGTATATTATTAAAGGTTATAACAGCAAGTTTGAGATTAGTCTCTAATTTAGAATTTTGTCTCTCCTCTTTGACTGATCTCAAAATTTCTATCAGGGTTGAGTGGGCTCTATTTAACAATCCTAGTGAATTAGGGTGATTAGGAGTCGTGTAATAAGGTTCTATTCCTAAGCTTTCTAAGAAATTTTGGATTAAATTGTTTTTATACTCCTTTCCACAATCCATTTTGATTCTAATTGGGTTAGGGAATAGTGACAAGTATTCTGATGGTACTTCAAAAATATTTGTGGCGTTACATGCTTTAACAACTCTAGCAAAGAGTTTTTTTTGAAAATGTATCAATTATGGTTATTATAAAAAGTGGTTCGTAATGTAGGGTGTCAATCATTAATTCTTCAAAAGGCCTGATTGGAGTGGGGGTGATCTGATATTTAGTTTTCACTGGCTTTCTTTCATATTTTGTTTTTCGGCATACAGAACAGTTATTAATAAATTCAGTTATTTCTTCTTTCAGTTTTGGGAAGTATTAATTTCTCTTGATTTTTTCATATGTTTCAAGTATACCTCTGTGGAAAGATTTGCCTATATGATAATTTTCAATTAATTCTTGTTAGTTAGTAATTAGTTCCTTTTTCTCTACGTCTATTACTTTTTGGTTCTATCTTTTGATTTTTACGGTTGGGAATTTGGTTTCAATAATTTCCGAAATTTTTTTGAAGATTCCTTCAAATTCATTTCTAACGGTTTCAACATTAGGTTTACAATATACTCCGTACACTGTGTTGGGTTTGAGTATTTCTAACAGATTTTCTTCTATATCATGTTTCCATGGGTACGCTGATTCCATTAAATATCTAAATTTTCCAAATGGTCTTGTTATGATTGTTTTACTTGAGCCTCGTTGTACGAATATTTGGTATTTTTCTATATTGATTGGTTTATTTTCGTCAGCGATTAGTACTTGCTCGTGATTAGAGTCTTGGGAGTACTGAGTAGCGATATTGCTTATGTCATCTACTCTGGTGGTCTCGACTTCTCTGCTTTCCTCAGCGGCTCCTGGCATATCTCCAGGTCTCTGACTTACACTTTCAGCAACTCGTCGTAATCTACTGACGAGGCAGGAGTTAGATTCATCTGGCTCGCTTCCTGTAAAGCTTTATCTAATTCTAAGTCCATGTCTAATTCTTCTATTGCATTTAACTGATAGGTTGGATTAATTTGAATTCTACTTAAGGCGTCGGCGACATTGTTTGTCCTGCCTTCAACATATTTAATATCAAAATCAAATTCATGAAGATAAAATATCCATCTCATTATTCTAGTATTATCGTTTTGTAATGGAACAACCATTGTAATGGTTTATGGTCGGTACAGATAGAAAAAAAAATTTCCATACAGATATGGCTTAAAGTGTTTGCACGAATAAACAATAGCTAGGAGTTCTTTTTCGATAGTTGAATATTCTTGTTCGGTGGCAGAAAGGGTTCTGGAGGCGAAGGCGATAGGGTGATCCCTCCCTTCTGAAAGTTGGGAGAGCACTGAACCCACTGCGACGTTACTGGCATCCGTCGTGAGCAGCATGGGCAGATCAAAATTTGGATATTGCAAAATTGGGGCATTCATCAGATGTATTTTTAATTTTTCAAAAGCGTCTTTATAAGTTGTAGGATTGATTTTTTCTTTATTTCTGAGTTGTAATGTTAAAGGTTTTGCTATAGAGGCATAATTATGGATAAATTTTCTGTAGTAGCCAATCATACCCAGAAATTGTTTGATTTCTTTTTCAGTTTGGGGAAGAGGAAATTTCTTAATGACTTCAATTTTGTCAGGATTTGTCTTAATACCCTCTGAAGTAAGAATATGACCTAAAAACGGAAGTTCTGTTCGCATGAATTCTGTCTTGTCTAATTGTATTGACAATTTATGGGTTTTTAATTTGGAAAAAACGGTTTCAAGGTGTTTTAGGTGGTTCTGGATGTTTTCTGAATAGACTATAATATCGTCCAATATACTAAGGTATTAGGGACATTAGCAAGCATGGCATTCATTGCTCTTTGGAAAGTGGGGGGAGCATTACACAGACCGAATGGCATACGAAGGAACTCGTAATGACCGGAATCTGTTGAAAATGCTATTTTTTCTATAGAATCTGTTCCATCTCGATCTGATGGAAGCCTCAAGCTAAATCAATGGCTGTAAAAATTTTTGAATTGCACAATTTGTTTAATAAATCGTCAATGTTGGGTAGAGGGAATTTATCTGGAATAGTCTCTGCATTTAGTTTCGGATAGTCAATGACTATCCGAAATTTTTTAACACCGCTTGCGTCAGGTTTTTTTAGTACTACCCAAATAGGGCTGTTGTAAGGGGAGTTACTTTCTCTTATAATTCCGTTTTTTAGCAATCTTTCAATTTCTAAGTTTACATCCTTTTGAAAATGTTGAGGGAACCTATAATTTCTAGTAAATATTGGTTTTTCGGTTTTTAAGCGGATCGAATGTTTTAACAAGTCGGTACTCTGTAAAATATCATCTTCAGTTTTGATGATTTCAGGGTATTTCATTAAGGTGTCGAATAATTTTTCTTTCGTTTTGGCATCTATATGATCGTGTCTAATTAATTCGTTAAGTTCTTTTTGATGTTTAATTATATTCAATTTATGATTATCTACTATTTTACCATTTCTAATTGTGACATTATGTATTTTTAAATCTTTTATTTTGTTATTAATTTTGAGTTCTATCTCCACTTCTTCCATTCCTTCTTCGCCTAATAATAAATCAAATTTATCACTAACATGAAATATTTTAAATTTAATTAATAGTTCATGGTCTAGTCCTAAACGCGGGGCGAGGTCCAATAGTACAAAACCATTGCCAATTTTGCTGCCGGTAGGAGTAGTCACAATGAACTGTTCCGGATGAATTTCGATTCCTTCCGGTAAGGAACTTGGATTAATATAGTTGATTTCGGATCCGGTATCAATAAGCCAATTGCTGCCTAATTTGTCTGTGAATGTAGTGAGTCCGTTTATAAGTTTGAGGAGATGTCGGGGCCAGTTTCCGGCTTGTCGGAGCATAAAAAATTATTTAATGTTTTTTCTAGTTCCGCAACTCTTTGTTTCAATTGTTCATTTTCGTCCTCCATGTGGTGGACATTATTACTGCGAGCCGTTCTCATTGAAACTGTGTTTTGAGAATTAGGATTAAATGGTTGAGAAGGGAACGGTGTTCTTGGCTGTTGCCAATTAGAATGTTGCGGCTGATTACGGTAACCTTGGTGACTTCGTTGATCAGGTAAATTAGAACTATTTCGTTGCTTGTAATCGTGATATCACCTTTGTTCATAGTTGTGATACGTATGTTGTTCGTCATGGTTTGGCCTATAATCATGAATCCTGTTCTCATAATATTGAGTTCTAAAATTAGGGGCGTTGTAGTTATAATTTTGACGAAAGTTGTTGTTTTGATGGTTATTTTTAGGGTGACTATTGTTTTGGTTTTTCTGTACTGGGCCCTTTGGATCGAATGTTTGTCCGTGAGGGTACGAATCGTCCATAATGATTCTACAATTATTATATATACTATTTTTCATATCTATTAGATCACGAATGATTACATGGTTAAGGGTATCTTTAAGTCTGGGGGGCTAATTTCTAAGAACATGGTCTATTATTTGACTTTTTTGGGATTTTATTTCTTGTTCTTTGTTGACAATATCATTGTCAACAATAATTCGGTTCTGGATCAGAATTTGATACGGCAAAATTCTGTTGATATATTCAATAGGATGTTCGTTTCTGTACATCCTTATTTGGGACACTTCATGTTGCAAGTGTGATGTTGTTCTTGAGTCTCTAAAGTTATTAATTAAGTGTGTTTTTAATTGTTCAATGGTTGTAAAATCTTCATACATGCATAATTGTTGGGCATTACCGCTAAGGCGGGATAAAGCTATCTAGATTAATTTATTTTCGTTTTGTGCCTTATTGGCAATTCCTTTGCTACAAACATTATTATAAGTAATTTCTAAAGGTTTTAAAAATGCAATTAATTGGGTCGGATCACCATTATAGTATGGCAGATGGCCATAATCTTCTTTTGTCATGGAATAATTTGCCATTTCGCTACTATCAGTATCAGACTCAGTATCAGTATCAGTAATATCACTATTCTTAAATAATACCTCACTTGTTTTACTATTTCTTAGATTATAGTTATTTGGCATTAATTATAAGTATCACTAAATTAACACTAACCTAATATACAAACATTAATTGTATTAATTGCACAGTACCTCAAAGCTATGTAAAGAAGAAACCAATAGAGTTCTTGGAGCTGGCGTAAAGAGTTGAAACGCACCTTCAAGTAGTAAGTCCTGATCCTGTTACCGCTGGGTTATTTCTTCGGATCTACTTAGTGGCCTTACAATCAGATCTGTTATCAAGTAGTCCCAAACTATGTTACCTCAAGGGATATTTCGTCGAGTTTTCTTGGCCTACAGGAATATTTCTTCAATCCTCTATCTTAAAAACCGCCAGGTCCCAAAGTTCGGGCGCCAGTTAGAGTTTCTTCTTAAAAGTTGATAAAAAAAAACTTTATTCAATAAAAGAATACAAGGAACATTTGTACACTAGGCACTAACACTAAAACTACTGGAACTAACTAATTACGACATCTAAAACATTACTGACTGGGATTACAAATAGAGGGGGTATATATACAGGCTTAGGTGGGGGAGTCTGCTTATGAGCTGACTTAGGTCTTTTAGTGTCCATAACTGTCGATTTCTAATCTAAGAAAGTTCGTAAGTGAAAGTTGTGTGTTGCGCCCATCGCACCAGATTTTTTCTTTTAATTTCGTATATGGGACGTTCTTTTACAAACCGAACACCATTCTGACCGACACATTTTAGATTTAACTGAAACTTTTTTTACGGGTTCTATATGGAAAAAAAAGAGATACGTGTAAGAGGATTTTTTTTTATTTTCGATATTTTGAAAAATAAACAAGATCGAAAATTCGTGAATTTGATGATTTATCGGTAATAGCCTATTTTTCAAAAATTCATAACTCCGGTTCTGTTTAAGCTAAAAAATCTAATTTTTTTTTATTTTGAAGGTAAAAAGACATGCTTTAAGAAAAAAATACTTTCAAAAGAGATTGTCGAAAAATTCAAATTGTTATTAACAATTTCAATGTTTAAATCGGTTTTTAACAGTGGCCCCACCCATGAATCAACTTTTTACTATTTTTATCGTATTCTGCGTCAAATTTTCTATCGAAAACGCTTTTAAAAACGATGGAGAAGTTATTTTTACTGTAAGAAAAAAATTAATTAATTCAGCGCGGTACGTCACATCGACAAGTGGGTCACATTTTACGGCTCATATTCTTGTTTTATACCGTTTATCTCTTAAATAAAAATAATTGTTTCATTGTTTTAATTAAAAAACATATTTTAGTAGCCAAGAAGATGGGAAAAAATAGAAAAAATACATAAATAAAAATAAATAAAAAACATTGTTGAAAATGAAATTTTTTTATTAAGATTTCGATAATGCATTAGTAAATAAGAACAATATTTGGAATATAAAAATAAATACAATATTTAAAAATAAGACAATGTTTACATTTTCTGTTAAAAACTTTTTACAATATCCTTTTTTTTCGCAAGATGAAAACCGTTTTGCTTCCAATTGCTGTAAAGAAATCGGATTAATACAATGATATTTTAAAGTTTCTTTTATTGTTAAAGCTTTTTGGAAACGTTCGGACTATTGTTTTTCTTCTCATTTGTATTCTCATGCTAAATCAATTAATTTTTTACCGGAGTTATGAATTTTTGAAAAATAGGCTATTACCGATAAATCATGAAATTGTCCGAACATTTCCAAAAAGCTTTAACAATAAAAGAAACTTTAAAATATCATTGTATTAATCCGATTTCTTTACAGCAATTGGAAGCAAAACGGTTTTCATCTTGCGAAAAAAAAGGATATTGTAAAAAGTTTTTAACAGAAAATGTAAACATTGTCTTATTTTTAAATATTGTATTTATTTTTATATTCCAAATATTGTTCTTATTTACTAATGCATTATCGAAATCTTAATAAAAAAATTTCATTTTCAACAATGTTTTTTATTTATTTTTATTTATGTATTTTTTCTATTTTTTCCCATCTTCTTGGCTACTAAAATATGTTTTTTAATTAAAACAATGAAACAATTATTTTTATTTAAGAGATAAACGGTATAAAACAAGAATATGAGCCGTAAAATGTGACCCACTTGTCGATGTGACGTACCGCGCTGAATTAATTAATTTTTTTCTTACAGTAAAAATAACTTCTCCATCGTTTTTAAAAGCGTTTTCGATAGAAAATTTGACGCAGAATACGATAAAAATAGTAAAAAGTTGATTCATGGGTGGGGCCACTGTTAAAAACCGATTTAAACATTGAAATTGTTAATAACAATTTGAATTTTTCGACAATCTCTTTTGAAAGTATTTTTTTCTTAAAGCATGTCTTTTTACCTTCAAAATAAAAAAAAATTAGATTTTTTAGCTTAAACAGAACCGGAGTTATGAATTTTTGAAAAATAGGCTATTACCGATAAATCATCAAATTCACGAATTTTCGATCTTGTTTATTTTTCAAAATATCGAAAATAAAAAAAAATCCTCTTACACGTATCTCTTTTTTTTCCATATAGAACCCGTAAAAAAAGTTTCAGTTAAATCTAAAATGTGTCGGTCAGAATGGTGTTCGGTTTGTAAAAGAACGTCCCATATACGAAATTAAAAGAAAAAATCTGGTGCGATGGGCGCAACACACAACTTTCACTTACGAACTTTCTTAGATTAGAAATCGACAGTTATGGACACTAAAAGACCTAAGTCAGCTCATAAGCAGACTCCCCCACCTAAGCCTGTATATATACCCCCTCTATTTGTAATCCCAGTCAGTAATGTTTTAGATGTCGTAATTAGTTAGTTCCAGTAGTTTTAGTGTTAGTGCCTAGTGTACAAATGTTCCTTGTATTCTTTTATTGAATAAAGTTTTTTTTTATCAACTTTTAAGAAGAAACTCTAACTGGCGCCCGAACTTTGGGACCTGGCGGTTTTTAAGATAGAGGATTGAAGAAATATTCCTGTAGGCCAAGAAAACTCGACGAAATATCCCTTGAGGTAACATAGTTTGGGACTACTTGATAACAGATCTGATTGTAAGGCCACTAAGTAGATCCGAAGAAATAACCCAGCGGTAACAGGATCAGGACTTACTACTTGAAGGTGCGTTTCAACTCTTTACGCCAGCTCCAAGAACTCTATTGGTTTCTTCTTTACATAGCTTTGAGGTACTGTGCAATTAATACAATTAATGTTTGTATATTAGGTTAGTGTTAATTTAGTGATACTTATAATTAATGCCAAATAACTATAATCTAAGAAATAGTAAAACAAGTGAGGTATTATTTAAGAATAGTGATATTACTGATACTGATACTGAGTCTGATACTGATAGTAGCGAAATGGCAAATTATTCCATGACAAAAGAAGATTATGGCCATCTGCCATACTATAATGGTGATCCGACCCAATTAATTGCATTTTTAAAACCTTTAGAAATTACTTATAATAATGTTTGTAGCAAAGGAATTGCCAATAAGGCACAAAACGAAAATAAATTAATCTAGATAGCTTTATCCCGCCTTAGCGGTAATGCCCAACAATTATGCATGTATGAAGATTTTACAACCATTGAACAATTAAAAACACACTTAATTAATAACTTTAGAGACTCAAGAACAACATCACACTTGCAACATGAAGTGTCCCAAATAAGGATGTACAGAAACGAACATCCTATTGAATATATCAACAGAATTTTGCCGTATCAAATTCTGATCCAGAACCGAATTATTGTTGACAATGATATTGTCAACAAAGAACAAGAAATAAAATCCCAAAAAAGTCAAATAATAGACCATGTTCTTAGAAATTAGCCCCCCAGACTTAAAGATACCCTTAACCATGTAATCATTCGTGATCTAATAGATATGAAAAATAGTATATATAATAATTGTAGAATCATTATGGACGATTCGTACCCTCACGGACAAACATTAAAGTAAAGAAATCGGATTAATACAATGATATTTTAAAGTTTCTTTTATTGTTAAAGCTTTTTGGAAACGTTCGGACTATTGTTTTTCTTCTCATTTGTATTCTCATGCTAAATCAATTAATTTTTTACCGGAGTTATGAATTTTTGAAAAATAGGCTATTACCGATAAATCATGAAATTGTCCGAACATTTCCAAAAAGCTTTAACAATAAAAGAAACTTTAAAATATCATTGTATTAATCCGATTTCTTTACAGCAATTGGAAGCAAAACGGTTTTCATCTTGCGAAAAAAAAGGATATTGTAAAAAGTTTTTAACAGAAAATGTAAACATTGTCTTATTTTTAAATATTGTATTTATTTTTATATTCCAAATATTGTTCTTATTTACTAATGCATTATCGAAATCTTAATAAAAAAATTTCATTTTCAACAATGTTTTTTATTTATTTTTATTTATGTATTTTTTCTATTTTTTCCCATCTTCTTGGCTACTAAAATATGTTTTTTAATTAAAACAATGAAACAATTATTTTTATTTAAGAGATAAACGGTATAAAACAAGAATATGAGCCGTAAAATGTGACCCACTTGTCGATGTGACGTACCGCGCTGAATTAATTAATTTTTTTCTTACAGTAAAAATAACTTCTCCATCGTTTTTAAAAGCGTTTTCGATAGAAAATTTGACGCAGAATACGATAAAAATAGTAAAAAGTTGATTCATGGGTGGGGCCACTGTTAAAAACCGATTTAAACATTGAAATTGTTAATAACAATTTGAATTTTTCGACAATCTCTTTTGAAAGTATTTTTTTCTTAAAGCATGTCTTTTTACCTTCAAAATAAAAAAAAATTAGATTTTTTAGCTTAAACAGAACCGGAGTTATGAATTTTTGAAAAATAGGCTATTACCGATAAATCATCAAATTCACGAATTTTCGATCTTGTTTATTTTTCAAAATATCGAAAATAAAAAAAAATCCTCTTACACGTATCTCTTTTTTTTCCATATAGAACCCGTAAAAAAAGTTTCAGTTAAATCTAAAATGTGTCGGTCAATTTTTGTCCAAATCTGTTCGGTTTGTAAAAGAATGTCCCATATGTGTTGTCATTTTGTTAGATTTTAACAATTTTCGTACAAATTCTAATACATGTTCCAGCATTTTTCTTATTATTTCATATATCTGTTATAATGTTGTTTGATTTTAATGAGTTTAGGATAAAATCTGCTGCATTTTCATCGTTTCATGATAACCGTTAATACATACAAAACCGATTTACAGCAAAATAATACTCTCGTACTTCTTCATTCCGATATTTTTCTTTTTATAACATATTTCTATCATCATTTTATAAGATTTTATCAATTTCATGTCGAAATATACCGTATTTTCATCGAATTTCATGATTTTTGGCACTTGAATCATTATTTCGAAGATTTTCCTTCCCTCAAATGCCAAAAACTATCGATTTAATTGGATTATGTAAATTGAAAAATCTCTCCATTTGTTATCATGCCATTACTTTCAAACTTATAGGCTTTTATTTTTTTACTTTCACTTACCTATTTATGAAATATACAGTAAGTGGAAGTATTGCGATCGTGAAAAATTTCGACTTCCAGTTTTCAACGGAAATACATGTTTTTGGGTCCCCTGAGTCAAATTAACCAAGTCCCGCGAAATGGTCTGTGTGTGTGTGTCTGTGTGTGTGTGTGTGTGTGTGTGTGTGTGTGTGTGGACAGACTAGCTCAAAAACTATAAACCGTGCGAATCTGAAATTGGGTATTTAGTGTATGCATATGCCCGCGATGTGACAGCAAAAATTTCATCAAAATTGCTGAAAGGGAGGGGGTACTTTATTTAATAACTTTTTACGTTTTTTTCGATTTTCTCAAAAACGGCTCTAACGATTTTGATTAAACTGAGTATTTGATGTATTAATATGCTTGAGATATGACTTTAAAAATTTTCATCAAAATTGATCAACCGGAGGGGGGGACTTTACTTAATAAATTTCGTACCATTCTCACTTGTTTTTTTTATTTACTCAAAAACTGCTTTAACGATTTCGATCAAACTGGGTATTTGATGTATGTATATGCCCGAGATATGACTGTAAAAATTTCATCATAATTGATTAACCGGAGGGGGGACTTTACTTGGTAAATTTTGTATCATTTGCACGTGTTTTTTTAATTACTCAAAAACGGCTTTAACGATTTTGATCAAACTGGATATTTGACGTATGTATATGTTAAAGATGTGATAGCCCGCATTTCATCAAAATTGCTCAACGGAGGGGGCACTTTATATTTTAACTATTTTTGCAATTTTTACCTTTTTTCGATTTTCTCAGAAACGGCTTTAACGATTTTCATCAAATTCGTCATGTTTAATAAAAATTAGGTGTTCTTTAATATCAGGTAAGCTTTATCATTATTAAAATGTTCTGGGGGGGCTTGAATGAGGTAGGGGCCTTTTTTGTTTCCTATAAAGTACCTTTGTTTTTGTTTATATGGAGAAATTAACTGTCTCTTGTTACGCCTAAAAATTAGAAATGGCCAAATATGAGATATGATAAAAATAAAGAAAACATATAGAGGAGAAAAAAAGAAAAATATTCAGTCAACTCTTAAAACTCGTTGAGCCCACGCATGCGGAGTACGCCTTTAACGACAGACCATTGTTCATAATTAAAGCCGTTCTGTTCATTTGAGAAGTGGCAATTAACAAAACGCATTAGTTTCTAATCTAAGTCAGTTGGTAAGTGAAAGTTGTGTGTTGCGAGCACGCACCAGATTTTTTTTTTTTGTTTTTTTGCGTTGAGTAAAATAATCATCTCAATAATAGTATTATTATTCTCATATTATATAACTGTTTGCGAAATTTTTGCACGGAACAACTAATGAATATATCCACAAGTTATTTAAGTATGTAAATTTATTTCTATTCAATGATAGATGAAATAACAGAATATCAAATCAAACCTGTCTAATATTGTTGTCTTCCCTAAGTAAAAATGAGAATAAAGGTAAATAAATAAAATAAAAAAAATATTTTGTTTTTTACATAGTTTATTTGAAATAATACATGAGATAAATTACAGATATAATAGTACAATTAATTATTAATATATTCATTGAGGTAAGCAAGTCTTCGCTTCTGGATAAATTCATCGTCCCCTTGCCACTCCTCAGGTAAATTACCCCAGTCTAATGTATACTAGTATACTACGTCGAAAAGGTACTGTTCCTAGTCGAAAAGGTACAAAAGTAATGATCGACGTAAAGCTCTCAATTCTTCTGTAGTTAAAGTTTCGCTACTTTCAAGGTCACGGAGGCTCTGCTCCCTCCTCAAACAGTCATTTTAATCAAAAGCTAGCTTGTAATATATAAAACGAAAAAAAAAAACTACTTTATATGAAAATATTTATGTAAAATCTTATAAAATAAAAAATATTTATATTGTAAGTCATTTACAATTGTGAGTATTGGGAGAAATCTTTCAGAAGGAGAAATCTATACACCCTGTATGGAATAATGTCCGTGAGCAAGGGTAGGTACAAGATCTGCGAGATGGCGTTTGTCGTCGGAATGATGTTTCAAATTCCTTTTTATCAAACAGGGCAGTCACATAATCATCAAAAGTTATTTTTTTCTCAACGGCGGCCCTCTTTATCCCTTTTGATCTTTTCATCTCTTGCCCCCGAACCCGTAAAGCATACATTTTGGCTCGGAGGCCCAAAAATTCAGAGATGGGTTCGCCATTAGTTTCATCTTTGAATTTTCCCAACACATTTTTGTTTCTATTGCTATGGCAAGGGTGGGTTTCGGGATAATCGGATGTGTCAAGTTCGTCCAACATAGTGGTCAGATCCATGTAAAAGTCGTCAGTTTTTATCTCATGAATGAAACTGTCTGTGTCGGTATAAAGTAATTTCAGTTTGTCATGTCTGTACTTCGTTAACATTGTCCTATAGTGGAAGTCATACATCCTGACTTTGGACAGATCGAGAATGGCCATTCCTTACATAAATAGGTTTGTTCGTTGTGATCTGTTCATAGTCGAGATGTACAGCTACTAAAGTTTCACTATATATTGTCCTGTCCTTAAAAGTGGGTTTGGCAATGAGTTTTTGTAATCTCTTATCGTCAGTAACCAGTTCGATTTTTATTCGTTTCCTCACATCTTCCACAATTTTTCCAAATACGGCGTTATTCATAAGTTTGAAAAAATCCTCGTCGAAATCGTTAGTTGACTGCTGCCTCATTCGGGTATTGAGTTCAATATATGAACTTAGCCAACGGGACTGCCTGAACCGTAGCGCTCGATGTACGCTTACTAATCTAAGACCAAGGCTCATCGCTTGTTATAAGTTGACAAAGTGTACGACATATTCTTCCCTTTTAGACAAAGGAGCTAATAATTTCTTATTGGTACTTTTCGGAGGGACCCTATTTTCAGGAAGAAGAGGAAAATCATTGTGAACATCATGTAACTCTTCGGGGTACTCAATGTCCGCTTCAACAACGTAGCCGAATGGACCATCTTCTCTTATATTTTCCCATTTCAGAGCATTTGGATCTTCAACCCATTCAAAACTGTCATAAGCAAGGGGATTTGACATTGCCCATCCGTATAAGTTATTCGCATCAAGGTCGGCATTTATGGTAGCCAAATAGAAGTTAATTCATAGAGTCAGCAATTTTTCCCTGACTCAGTATAAATACCCCTCCTTTTCCCTCTAGCGAGGAGTCCAATCCCGGTAGTTAGTCATGAGATCGTAGATAAGATAGATTAGTGCAATAGTTTAGTTCAGTTGTTTGTTAATTGTAAACATTGTTGTTGATAAATAAACTTTTTTTTAAGTCCATCTAAGTTTCGGTGATTTATTTGGCGCCCGAATTCAGGGACCCGTGTTAACTTGAAGAAAGAAGAGCGAAGAAATTACTTAAAGTAACAACTCTGAGTGTCAGGCTAAGAAGATTCGAAGAAATAGTCATTGGACAACAGAATCTGGGACTGGCTGCTTCAAGGTGTGTTCAACACTTCAAACGGGTCAAGAACTTTTATTAAATCCAGAAACTTCGTAAGGACTTAAAGAATACTTGAGGTACAAAATTTGTAATATTTTTTATTATTATATTTAAAACAATATTTAGTTTATATTTATTTTATGTCATTTCTTTTAAAACCGAGTAAGCTAAAAATATACCAGCCAAAAATGAATGACTCAGAGGTACAACAACAACAATTACAACAACAACAATTACAAGAACAACAATTACAACAACAACAATTGCAACAACAACAATCACAACCACCACAACCACAAATGATAACATATAAAATGACAGCTATGGATTATGACCATATACAGGATTTTTATGGGGACTCCAAAGATGTTTATGAGTTTTTAACAGAGGTTAGGGAAGTTTTTAATTATGTTTGTAAGGCTAATAATACTTTAGCATTAGAAAATCATGCAGCTCTTTTAAATAAAGTAAAATCTAAAATAAAGGGGGAAGCTAAAAATCATATTAGAACCCAACATTTTGTTAATTTAGATGAATTATTAATTTTTATAGAAAATAATTATAGAGACCAGAAAACAATTTGTCAATTAGACCATGAGCTAATGTCTATGCGTCCATACAGATTTGAGAATCCAATAGATTTTATTAATAGAGTAGAATCAGCATTATCAGTGTTAATTGCCCGAATTAGAATTGATAATGATATAACGTATCCCGATGATCAAATAAAATATATTAAAGAAAGAATAACTCATCATGTAATTTCTTGTTTACCTATCGAATTGGGTAATTACATGAGGATTTTCGATCCTAAAGATTTAGTCAGATTGCGCATAAAATTACAAAACGAAGGTTTGCCACTGCTACAACAACTTTACCCTAAAAAGCATTATAATAATAGAAATGATAAACCACAATATAACCATAACAAACAAGAACATAATAAATATGATAAGCCGCATTATCACCAAAATAGAAATGAAGAAAGAGGGCATAATAAATTTTATCATAATGATAGGCAAAAATTTGAGGAAAAAAGATTTAATCAAAACTATAGGGATTATAGAAATAATAAGCCACAGGCATGGCATGAGAAGGATAATTGGCGATATAATGATAAAACGAATCATGAACCATTTCCTTCAAGACCTTTTAAGCCGGATTCACAAAATACCGTTTCAATGAAATCGGTCGAAAATGTAAGATGCTTTCAGGAAGTAAAAAATGACCAAGAATTATTAGAAAAAAATGCGAGACTAGAAAGAGAAATTCAAGAACTCAAACTTAAATTTGATAATTTTTTAGAACTTGGCGAAGCCTCCCTAAGTACAACCTAAATTTAGTAAACAATGACAAGGATGCTCATTTTACGGATAAAGAAGGCAAGGAATGGCTAATCGATACAGGCGCGGAAATCAATTGTATAAATCCAAATTCTTTACCCGAGGGAATTAAAATACAATCGGAAGATTTCATTATAATAACACCAGCCGGTAACAAAAGAGGTAGCGGAAGTGTAACCTTGGATATTGGACCGAAGCTTGGGGTCAATGATGAAATATTGGTAACATTTAAAATTTATGATTTCTGTCCTGGATACGATTTCTTATTAGGTATGAAATCAATGAGAAAATTAAAAGTAGATATGAATATTGGAGATGATATATTAATGAAAATAAAATGAAAATTAATTAAAAATGGGAAAATAATTGAAGAAAACTATAATGTTAATTTAATAAAAGATTTAAAAGTTATTGACAGTATGGTTAGGACAAACCATATAGAGAAAAATACAAAAGAAAATTTGATTAATCTATTAGGAAAATATCCTTCCATAATTAAAACTAATGAGCAACCTTTACCTTCTACAAATTTACTAAAATGTCAAATTAAATTAAAAACTGAGAATCCTATTTATTCAAGGAGTTATAGAGTTGCTCCTCAACTTCGTGAAGAAATGAACAGTCAAATAAAGAAATTATTAGATCAAAATATAATTAGAGAAAGTAATTCCCCATATAATTCTCCATCAATGTTAGTTCCAAAAAAATTAGATGCGAGTGGGAAAAAGAAATATAGATTAGTTATAGATTATAGAAAATTAAACGAACAGACAATTAAGGATAAGTTTCCTCTTCCTAATATTGAGGATTTATTAAATAAATTACAAGGTTCGAAAATATTTCCTACAATAGATTTAGATTCTGGATTTCATCAGATAGAGATGGCAAAGGACTCCATTGAGAAGACTGCTTTCTCAACAGAAAATGGACACTACGAGTACGTGAGAATGCCATTCGGTCTCTGCAACGCCCCACCAACCTTCCAAAGGGCAATGAATGCAATGATAGCAAACGTACCTAATGCACTCGTCTATGTTGATGATATAATCATTTATTCAAAAACTGTAGAAGAACACTTTCAACATTTAGAAAATATATTTGAAACTTTAGCCAAGCATAATCTAGTTATTCAACTAGATAAAACAGAATTTTTTAAAAGTGAACTCCCATTTTTAGGGTACATATTAACTCCAGAAGGAATAAAAACTAACCCTGCGAAATTAGAGGCAATTTCAAAATTTCCAATACCTAAAACTGAAAAGGAAATAAGACAATTTCTTGGATTAACTGGATACTACCGTAAATTTATTCATAATTATGCTAATATTGCTAAACCTTTAACTCAACAACTAAAAGATAAAGACAATATCATACCAGAAAATTACAGAAGTGCTTTCGAGAAATTAAAAATTCATTTAATGAACGCTCCAATTTTAGCCTATCCAAATTTTGAACTACCTATGATAGTCACTACGGATGCATCCCAATTTTGTGTGGGGTCAGTGCTCTCCCAAGTCACTGAAGGAACTGAACACCCCATTGCTTTTGCCTCGAGAACATTAAATGATACAGAACAAAAATATTCCACCATTGAGAAAGAACTTCTAGCAATTGTTTATGCCACTAAACATTTTAGGCCGTATTTATATGGAGCAAAATTTATAATTCAAACAGACCATAAGCCATTGCAATGGTTGTTTAATATGAAAAACAATAATACAAGAATCATGAAGTGGATATTTTATCTTCATGAATATGATTTTGAAATAAAATATATTGAAGGAAAATCTAATTATGTAGCTGACGCTTTAAGTAGAGTAAAAATTGATACAGTTAATGCTATGACAAATCTTGATTTAGATGAAGATTCAGCTTTAGAATTAGACAGAATACATCTACAACAGCGAGACATCTCAAATGCCATTGACATCGCCAGAAGGTTTTGATTTTGATGAAACATTATTAGAAGATCATAATATGGAGATAGAAAATAATAATATTGAAGAAGAAAATAATGATTCTGAATTAGAAAATGAAATAAATGATCCAAATTTCGACAATGAAAGTTTAAACACTCAACATTCACAACAAAGCAGTAATGAACAAATATTTATTGTAGATGATTCAAAACCAATCAATGTAGAAAAAAATCAAATATTTATACAAAGGGGACATAAAAGAATTAGATTAGAAAAGACATTTGGTAAAAATATTTATTTTATTGAAACCGCTTACCCTTGGAGTAATGACTTGGAGGAAACTTTAACAGAAATATTAATGCCTAATAAAGTTTATGGAGTTTATTGCGAACCTAATGTAGAAACAGTGAGAAGTGATTTCGAAGGAATATTTAAAAAGATGTCTTCTTTGATTATGGAACGATTTCCTAGTGTTAAATTTAAAAGATATAAAACTAAATTATTAAATATAGAAGATAAGGAGGAACAAATAGAGTTAATTAACAATTATCACATTGGTAAGTCATTTCATAGAGGAGTTTTGGAAACCTATGAAAAAATTAAGAGAACATATTATTTCCCACGTATGAAGGAAGAAATTAATCATTTTATAAACAACTGTAAAATTTGTAGAAAAACTAAATATGATCGGAAACCGATAAAATCTCAATTTCAAGTAACACCTACTCCAATGAGACCGTTCGAGGAATTAATGATAGATACTTTACACTTTGAACGAAAGTATTTTGTAACTATTATTGATACATTTTCAAAGAAAATGTATGCTGAAATCACTACGGCCTGCAACGCAACAAATATTTTAAGGTTATTACAAAATATTTAAGTTTATTCCCCAATCCAATAAGAATCAAGATGGATAATGGAAAAGAATATAAAAATAACTTAATTCAAAATTTGTTAGATAGTTTAGGTATCGAAGCATACTATACAACTCCTAACCATCCTAACTCGCTTGGGCTCATCAACAGAGCTCACTCTACGCTTATAGAAATCATCCGAACGTATAAAAATAGTGGGGAAGAACGAGATTTAAATTCAAATTTAAATTTAGCCCTTATTACATATAATAATTCCTTAAATCAAAATCTCAAATTATCTCCCAATGAAATTACCTTTGGTTCCATTAAGGATCCAGAAAAGAAATTATCTATTATTCAGGAGGATTTAATTAATCAATATCATAAAGAATTAAATTTAGTTCATCAAGAAATAAAAAGTAAAATCGAAAGAGAAAAGGAAGTAAGGACTGAATCGTTAAATAAAGATAGTGTAAATGAAAAAATAGAAGATCAACCGTATGTTAAGGTTAGGACTAGGAATAAAAATGAGAACCCGTTTAGACAGGTTCATAAATTTAAACATAAAAACGAAATTCTTAAGGTTCATGCAGATAATATCCAAAGAAAAAGAAAATCTAAAAAACCTAATAACATTACAGATAATGAAGATAATATGGACATTGATTCTGATGATCCAGACATCGCTCCAGTATGAACTAATAAACCCGGAACATTCTTCAGGATTAGTTACATTCAAACTATCTGATTCCAAGGTAATTCAGAAATACAAGACTATAATACACTATTTAAATTTTTCAAGTTTTATAAATGAAATATCCATATTAGAAAAGGACTTGAGCAATTTTAAACAACATAGCCAATATGATGTAATTTCAAAACAATTGAAATTTCTGCAAGATAAAGTTAATAATATTATTGATATACCGCGTAATAGAAGAAAAAGAGGATTAATGAATTTTATTGGGAAAGCTGTAAAGTACGTCACTGGAAACCTCGATTCTGATGACCAAGCACATTATGATCAGGTAATTACTACTCTTGAGGAGAACAACTATCGTATGGAACACAACATAGCTCATGAGATTCAGATTAATAAAGATCTTGTAAAAACCTTTCAAAAGGACATTAGATTAATTAATAATAACAGTAATAAATTAGCAAATTTAATAAATGTTGTAGACAAGACTATATTAACAAATCATTTAAACGAATTATATGACATTCTAAACTATATCACTATTGTAATTATGGACATAGAAAATTCATTAGAAATGTGTAAAATCGGAGTAACACATTCCAGTATTTTAAAAAGTATAGATATTAATGATAATTTTAATTTTATAAGCTCTGATCTTTAAACGTTATGGTTAACTAGTAAATTATCCTGTATGATTAAAAATAATATTGTTCATTACATGATACAATTACCTATTAAAGCTAAATCTTTTAGTACTTTATATTTATTATCTGTTCCAGTAAAAAAGAATAATAATTACATAACTACTATTGTAAATAATCAAATGGTATTGTATGATAAGGCAGAAGTGTATAAAGCAGAGTGTAATTTTATAAAAACTAATTATTATTGTAATAAGATTTATAAAATTAATGATTCATGCATAGAAAATGCTATACATAATAATTTAAGTAATTGTTTAAGTACTACTATTAGTAATTCAGAACCTTATATAACTTATGTAGATGTAATTGATATATTTGTTAGTTTTAAGATTAAGCATATTACAATCCAGAATAATTCATCTTATCCTGTAACATTACCAGAAACGGCTATTATAAAATTAAAAGATAATGAAGAGATTATAAATCACACTCGAAATAATTATGTGTATACTGAGGTATTATCTTCATTTCATGAAATTTTAGATTATAAATATTTTAATGTAACCTTTGATCAATTAAAAATGCCAAATTTGAGTAATGAAGTAGTTGAAAGCCTGAATACTGGTTATGAAGATCACATTAATTTGGATTATTTCTCAATAATTTTAAGCATTTTTGTAATATATCTTTTGATTTTTAATTTGTATTCATTGTACAAGTCCTCAAGTATTCTTTCTCAAGCAAATCAAGAAGATGCTGCACCAAGCCCAAAGGAAGAACTTGTACTCCAGCCTACAACTTCTACCAACAGCATCCACCCACTTCTTCTCTCACGGAGCTCGAGAACTTCGGATGGGAGGATTTATGGTAGCCAAATAGAAGTTAATTCATAGAGTCAGCAATTTTTCCCTGACTCAGTATAAATACCCCTCCTTTTCCCTCTAGCGAGGAGTCCAATCCCGGTAGTTAGTCATGAGATCGTAGATAACATAGATTAGTGCAATAGTTTAGTTCAGTTGTTTGTTAATTGTAAACATTGTTGTTGATAAATAAACTTTTTTTTAAGTCCATCTAAGTTTCGGTGATTTATTTGGCGATGTACTTCGATTCGTGTTGAGGCTCGTAGTTGGGGTTAAGATTTTTGTTATCAGCTTTGCTATAACGTTGCTGCATTGACATATTCCTCCTCTGATCCCGCGTTCGATCATAAGTAACTGATCATAATCAGTTAAAAGATCAAGGTGTATGCCAGTATACTTGAGCATGGCATCCCATGCCAGACCAGGAGCCGTGAAATACCAAGCAGGGTATAAACAATATGCTCCCATACAAACATCTCTGAAATTTTCAAATATATCGCATAGGAGCATAACTATGCTCTACATTTAGATTTTAGATTTAGTAGATTTTTCGATAATTTATCTAAGCTAGATGCCATGAACCTAAAGGTATCCACAAATCTAACCGTTAGCGGCCCCACTTGTTTACTAAAAGAAATATATTTTTCTTCACTGTTGGGTATGACGTTAATACGACCTTTATTATAGCCCAACTCTCGACCAATGAAATGAGAGTCATAACCACTCAGATTGTGGAGGAAGACGGTAAGAAATCGGGGAGTACGATATAGTATATTACACTGCGAGTGAGCTGCACCACGATAAATACCAGTGATGTGGTCATGGCCCGCCACTTTTTTGTTGGAGGGAACAAAAGGTTTGCAGCAAAGATAGAAATTCTGAGATTTTCTAGTTGAGATGGTGTAAGTGGTTGTTGTTGGTATACTTTTGATACTTTTTCTGCTTCATACTTTATATGCTTCATGAAATCCTCTTCTCCATCCATAAATGTAGGGCTCCATAGGGAAGTCAGTGGGTAGGCAGTGACGAGGAATGTCTTCTGCAACCTTAATAGGTTACAGCCTTCATAGCAAGGCATATAGACTATATGATCCCAAACAGGATGAAGTGATAACTTCACGGGATGTTATATTTGCTGAGGAACAACATAGTAACTGTCTTCAATTTCAATCCCGCAGCAGAACAAGAAGAAGACGAACCACCTTCCAACAGTGTGGTTGAAGAATGAACCTTTTTATGGCTTTGAGGATGAGGTTGTAACAGCGACAAACGAAGATGAACCTTTTTATGGCTTTGAGGATGAGGTTGAAACAGCGACAGACGAGAGGCATCTCGAACCTGAAGATAAGTCGATCCTGAGCCCGAGGATGAATGGATTGCTGTTGGAAGAAAAAGGCCAAGAAGAGAGACTCGTAAACGTGACATTAATGGGAGACATTTAGCCATACGTCAGGCACGTGAGCAACAGCGTAAATGCTCAACTTGCGGTGAAAAGTTTACATCAAAAAAGACGCTCATTGCCCATATCCGTCGCTGCGGTCATGAAATATCCGCCATGGCAAAGAGGGCCCGAATCGATGCTGCTATGGGGCATCTCTATGAGGTGGAAAATTCACAGGGGGGGGATTATAAAAACTTTTTCCTTCCACCCACTGAAAATATAGATAGAATAGAATTCCTAAATTCACAGACGGAGACTATACATACCTTGCTTAAAGATTACATGGAAGAAACTATTTCCCCTGTAAAATACAGTTTGGTATTGGAGGCTACGTTCCAAAATATTGTAGGTGAAACTTGCGACAGAGCATTTAAAACAAAGAACATAATATTATTTGAAGACTCTTCCATATTGAATAGTTTGAGCTCCAGCTATAACAAGATAAACACTGAGATGGAGGAATCTACTTTAAAGGGAAGTGGTTGGACCCTTAAAAACATTGATGGCGTACTACTACGTATTATCCGGCTTAAGCCGATAGGTGGATCTAGTTTTATCCCTTTACCCCCACTTATAGCTAATTAGAAAGCCATCATTAATGTAAATAACAACGATGACCGTTGTTTTATGTATTCCGTATTATCACGATTTATTGATGACGATGGTCAACGAGTGAGCAAATATAAAAATCTTGAGCATAGGTACGACTTTAGTTGCATTTCCTTCCCCACTCCTCTCCACGAAGTGAAAACATTTGAACAACGTAATAATATAAGTATTAATGTCTTTGGTCTTGGAGAGAAGGAGGAAGTTAATCCCCCTAAAAGTGGTTAAGGAGGAGAGGGAAGATCATAGAGACCTACTTTTATTGTCAACTGATGATGGTCGTAGTCACTACGCATATATAAAAGATTTCAACAGACTCGTATCCTTTCAAATTACCAAACATAAAAGGAAGGTACAAGTTTGTAAGAGATGTTTCCAACATTTTTCATCAAATCGTGAAGGTACTGCAGAGTGGATAAAAGAACACATAGTATTCCATCCGGAGAGAACAGACCGACTCGAATCGTATTGCCTGAACCTAGTGAGGACGGGAAACCACCTACTATATCATTTACTAAAGTACAAAATCAGATGAGGATCCCCATCGTCATTTATGCAGATTTCGAATGTGTTTTAAAGAAAATAGGTAATGACCACCCCACATATTCGCATACAACTCTACATACGCCACCTCCCTATGAGCTTCTGCACGTATATTAAGGTTGCAGAAGACATTCCTCGTCAATGCCTACCAACTGACTTCCCTATGGAGCCCTACATTTATACCGGCGAGGATGCAGACGAGCTACTATGAGACGAGCTTTATGTTGAATAACATTGGAAGCGTTCCTTTTTGACTTGAAAACCTACATTTCAGAGGTTTTTTTCCCTGGGGAAGATCGACTAATTCCCAAGTTCTGTTATCTGTTAGTGCTTTGTACTCCCGGTCCATGGCTTCCAACCACTTTTGTTTTTCTGGATGAGCCATCACTTCCTCAATAGAGACGGGGTCTTCGCAAACACTTGTAATCGCCAAGTTTGTGTCATAATCCTGAAGAGCGGCAGGAGGTTTACGTTTACGAGTCCCTCTTCTTGGCCTTTTTCTTCCAACAGCAATCCATTCATCCTCGGGCTCAGGATCGACTTATCTTCAGGTTCGAGATGCCTCTCGTCTGTCGCTGTTTCAACCTCATCCTCAAAGCCATAAAAAGGTTCATCTTCGTTTGTCACTGTTACAACCTCATCCTCAAAGCCATAAAAAGGTTCATCTTCTTCAACCACACTGAAGAAGATGAACCTTTTTTTACACACATTCAAAAAAAGAACTGAGAAAGACTTAAATGAGATGAGGAGTCCACCAAGTCCACCAAGTCTCAAATCTACTCAAAAAGGACTCAAAGTCAGTATAAGAACCTGAAAACTTATTAATTTTAATTTTAGGTAAAATAACAGAAGAACTATTCAAATTAATTGAGGCTAGATTATCAATAACAGTTGAAGAAGCTAAAGGCACAATAGGAGCAGTATATTTAGTAACCATAAACAACAACTTATTGAATAAACCTTTCAATTCAGAAACCTTATTCTCAAGTATTTCTTCTGTAAGTCGATTACACAAAGTCTCAGCTGAGATATAAGGTGATATAAACTTTTTAAACTCCTTGAGCTCAGCCCTAAGAGAATCTTCAAGGTAATCTGCTGATGATTTTGCTTGCAGGGGTGGTAAACTCTGTAAAGTATCAACATTATTATGAATTGAATTCAAGGAACCTTTAATCAAAGTGACTGTCCTGTTGAACTGAATTAAACTCAGTTTTGGAGGCATATTGACAAGAAAGTAATTTACACAAATCAAAATCTAAATAAAATACAACAAAAAATTAGTCTCACAAAATTAATGTTTAAAATGTTTAAAAAAAAATGAACTACTTACATATACATGATAAACTTATAAAAAAGGAAAAACATCTCAAAGGAAATTATTGTAAACATTCTTCAATATTTCTTGCATTAAGAGCAATATGATACAAGACAAAGAAAAACTATAATCTCTACCTGCCTCATCCCATGTTGCAGTGGGTCCTTCTCTTGCAGCATTCCATTCTGGTATTCCAGCTAGCCTACACGGTGCTCCTGCTGCCCTCATATCGTCTCCTGATGATACTTTGTGTGATTCTGTGCAAAAATTTTGGTCCTTGGAGGATGTACCCTCTGTGCGGAAAATATCTTCCGATGAGTTGGAATGTGAAAGGTTTTTCAATAACACAACCCAACGATTAGACTCTGGGAGATATCAGGTCAGGTTGCCCTTTATAAAAGGTGGCAAACAATTAATAGGGAATTCATATGATAATGCCCTTTCTCGCTTGAGTTCTTTAGAGCGTAGGTTTAGATTAGATCCTGAATTCAAAAGGTTGTATATTCAATTTATGGCCGATTATGAGGCCAAAGGTCACATGAAGTTAGTAACTGATCCATCTTTTCCCCGATACTTCATCCCTCATCATGGTGTTTATAAAACACATGGGGATACTTCAAAGATACGGGTGGTATTTGATGCCAGTTCTAAGAACTTTTCTTCGACCTTTCATTCTTTGAATTCTGTCCTACTTCCTGCGCCAAACGTTCTTGTCCTACTGTCTGATGTTCTAACATTGTTTCGTCTGTGCCAGTTTGTATTCTTTCGATATTGAGCAGATGTACCGCCAGATTATGGTTCATCCTGAGGATAGACCCTATCAATGCTTCTTGTGGCGTGATGATGAGTATAGCGAGGTTAAATGCTACGCTCTGTGTACTGTCACATATGGTGTAGGGCCCTGGCATATCTAGCTGTTGCTACTCTGTTAAAATTGGCTAAGGATGAGGCTACCAGGTTTCCTAGGGCTTCTCGTATTCTTTTACGAAATACCTTTGTTGATGATATTCATGGAGGTGATAATTGTCTGGTCGATGCCCTCCATCTCAGGGATGAGCTGGTTTCACTGTTGAATTCCGGTGGTCTTGTTTTGAAAAAATGGGCCAGTAATTCTCCTGTATTACTGGATAGCATCCCAATTGGTGATCGAGTGCCCCTAGATGCCATACGTGTTCTGGGCCTCGTCTGGAGTCCCGAATCCGATGCTTTCAGCTTTCCTATAGAAGAGATGGTAATTGATTATGACAAGCCCATAACAAAGCGTCTGGTGTTAGCTCAGACTGCAAAGCTTTATGATCCTGGTGGTTATGTCTCACCTGTTGTCATGTATGCCAAGTGCTTCTTTCAAAGACTTTGGCGTTTACCCCTTGATTGGGACTCTCCCATTCCTGTCGGAATGCAGAAAGAATGGTCTGAATTCAAACGCTCATTAGACTTGTTTAGAGATTTCTCCATCCCCAGACACCTATATAGTTCTGGTAATGTTCAGATTCACGGTTTTTGTGATGCGAGTCTTGCAGGTTACGGTGCGGTTTTATACCTTCGTTGCTCGCAGGGTAACAGTGTAAGTGTAAATCTCATTAGCTCCAAAACTAGAGTTGCCCCATTAAGGTCTTGTTCTATTCCTCGTTTAGAATTGTTGGGTGCACATTTGTTAGCCAAACTTACCAGGCATTACGTTTCCCTGTTAGCAGTTGACATCAAGCTTGACAGCGTGTTCTTGTGGACTGATTCCTCCATAGTTTTGGACTGGATTAGGCTTGAACCACATCTGCTCAAGACATTTGTCGCTAATCGTGTTGCTGATATTGTTGATTGGACACTCCCTAGTCAGTGGCGTCATGTTCCTGGAGCTTTAAACCCGGCTGATGTCGCCAGTCGTGGTGTTGCTAATATTTCCTATTTGACATCTCTTTGGTTGTCTGGTCCTCCCTTCTTAAAAAATTCTCCTGATTGTTGGCCTGTCTTAGATAAGGTTATCCGTCACTCAGATAAGGAGTTAGAATTAAAGGTTCCTGTTGTTGCCGCTTTGCCCTCTTCTGAGCCAGAGCAAGATTTGTTTAATAATATTTCCACCTGGTCCAGAGTTCTTCGAGTCGCATCCCTCATGGTTCGATGGGTTTTCTTGATCAGAGATCCTTTCAAATCTCCTGTTGGCATTCGCGATCATGCACTTCGGCTTATAATTAAGCACATCCAACATCA
Source organism: Aelia acuminata (assembly GCA_911387785.2). Taxonomy (NCBI): domain Eukaryota; kingdom Metazoa; phylum Arthropoda; class Insecta; order Hemiptera; family Pentatomidae; genus Aelia; species Aelia acuminata. The sequence goes on along the minus strand of OU426978.1, from coordinate 138,520,326 downwards.
GTCCTTTTCTGAGGATATAAAAGCAATGGAGAAAGGCTGCTTGCCCCGTCCTGCCATTCAGAAGTTGGCTCCTTTCATTGATGACAAGGGTGTCCTGAGGATTAAAGGCCGTTTGGCTAACGCCTCTATCTTCTCCCGACCTTGTCCCATTTTGTTGCCAAAGGGACATCGTTTAGTTTGGGACACGCTGGACCCTCGCAGATCCAATTCCAGCTTGCTTGGACTTATTGGATACTTTCGGCTCGCCAAGTTGTCCGGAAGGTTATTCATCGTTGTGTTCGGTGTTTCCGTGTTGCTCCTCGCCCCTCATTTCCTTTGATGTCTGATTTGCCTGCCGTCAGGGTGAATCCTTCACCGCCATTTTGGCATTCTGGGATAGATTATTGTGGCCCCTTTCTTGTGAAGCCTTATCCATTGCGAAAGGCCACGCTGGTCAAAGTTTACTTGTGCATTTTTATATGTATGTCAACCAAGGCAGTGCATTTAGAGGTTGCTCACGATCTGTCCTCTAATTCCTTTATTGATGTTTTAAAACGTTTCATTTCTCGGAGTGGTGTTCCTTCTCGCCTCTTTTCCGATTGTGGTAAAAATTTTGTAGGCACAAGGGCACATCTCGAGAGAGATTTAAGGCTGCTTTTGTCTAAGCACGTTAATAATAACCTTATTCGTGATTTTCTGTTTTCCAATAGAATTGAATTTTCTACTATTCCCCCTTCTGCTCCCCACCAAGGAGGTCTCTGGGAGAGAGCAGTTGGCTCTGCCAAATTTCATTTGAAAAGGGTAATAGGTGCTTCCACTTTGGTTTTGTTTCAGTACATCACCTTGATCACACAAATTGAGGCGATCTTAAATTCTCGTCCCCTCACTCCTATTTCTTCTGAAGCTGAGGACTATTGTGCGCTTACACCTGCCCACTTCCTCATTGGGAGACCATTGACTTCCCTACCTGAAGAAGATGTGACAGAATACCAGAATGGTTCTCTTCGTCATTATCAACTAATTACTGCAATGGTTCAGCGATTCTGGCGGCAGTGGCGTCTTGAATATCTGACCACTCTTCAGGCTCGGTCGAAGTGGACCAAGAAGACATCGAATCTTGAAGTCGGCGACATAGTCATCTTGAGTGAACCCAATTGCCCACCTCTTAGCTGGCCTTTGGGAAGAATAACTGAAGTGTTCCCAGGCAAGGATGGAGTAGTGAGGAGTGTGATGGTGAATACTTATAGTGGGCTCTATGAAAGACCTGCCCTTGAGGTTTTTCGCCTACCTATAAATAAACAAGAGGAGTAAAATAACTAATCTGTTTTATATTTTGTAAATAGTTATTTTGAGAAGTTTTTCTTTTTTTTCTATTTAAATTCTATTTGATCTTTACTTACATTCTGTTTGGCCTTATGTTTTTGAGCTTAATATTGTTTATTTTTACTTATTTGAATGAACAGAACTCGTTCATTGCCGTGCGGTGTTCATTAATTTCAATAAAATTTATATAATACATTTTTATAAATCATCTATATGTAATAAATTTTTATAATAATTTTATAAATTATTAATTTGTTTATAAGGGGTACTCAAAGGCTAAATAAACTACGTTAAATTATTTATGTGGAGTCTGACCCCTTAATCCACGTCCGGGCCCTTAGCCTCACTCCTGTTTCGTCATTCAGAACGAACGGATGTCGTTCGTAGTCATAGGCCCTTTACCAGTCATTTTTATGTACTTAAGTAAATTAATGTGCTTCAACTACGAATTCGTAATATATGCATGTGTCGTCATTTTCATGCACGCTGCGTTTTCATATAATCTCATGAAAGGGATCGCCTTTTTCTTCACCTCCAGCTTGAGACTAGCTGCCTATCGCCAGGATCAGGGCTCCATGTGGTTCGTCCTATTTTATCCCTTTTCCCATTACCCCTTTTTCCTTCTGCCACGTAGCTCTGATTTCAGGTTATGCCGTGCGGTCCAGCAGTTCGAGGTAAGCGATCTTACATATATAATTTTGTTTGATTTCCATTTGCTCTCAGCTCACCAGGGTTTAATCCCCGATCTTGGTGTTGGCAATAGAGTTATCTGAGGTGCTGATTATGAATATGATATCGATTTTAAGATTCCGCCATCAAGTATCGATTTATTAAAACTTAAGCGATATAATCGATCTTGGTGTCGGCTATAGGGTTATCTGAGGTGCTGATTATGAAAATGTTATCGATTTCAAAATTCCGCCGTCAGGTATCGTTTTTTTACAACTATCGATCTTGGTGTCGGCTATAGGGATATCTGTGGGTACAATAATGATAATAATAGTGATTAAATTTGATATCATATCGACATATAAATCAGAGTATAATTAAATTCATATTCGTATTTCAAATTAAAAATATACCTATAAACCTCTAGTTAACCCTATGGCCGATTCCAAGATAGATTATATCACGCAAGTTGTGATACTTGACGGCGGAATCTCAAAATCGATATCATTTTCATAATCAGCACCTCAGATAACCCTATAGCCGACACCAAGATCGATTATATCGCGTAAGTCGTAACAAATCGATACCTGACGGCGGAATTTCAAAATCGATATTATTTTCATAATCAGCACCTCAGATAACCCTATAGCCGACACCAAGATCGATTATATCGCGCAAGTTGTAATAAATCGATACCTGACGGCGGAATCTCAAAATCGATATCATTTTCATAATCAGCACCTCAGATAACCCTATAGCCGACACCAAGATCGATTATATCGCGCAAGTTGTAATAAAACGATACCTGACGGCGGAATCTCAAAATCGATATCATTTTCGTAATCAACACCTCAGATAACCCTATAGCAAACACCAAGATCGATTATATCGCGAAGTTGTAATAAATCGATACCTGACGGCGGAATCTCAAAATCGATATCATTTTCATAATCAGCACCTCAGATAACCCTATAGCCGACACCAAGATCGATTATATCGCGCAAGTTGTAATAAATCGATACCTGACGGCGAAATCTCAAAATCGATATCATTTTCATAATCAGCACCTCAGATAACCCTATAGCCGACACCAAGATCGATTATATCACGAAGTTGTAATAAATCGGTACCTGACGGCGGAATCTCAAAATCGATATTATTTTCATAATCAGCACCTCAGATAACCCTATAGCCGACACCAAGATCGATTATATCGTGCAAGTTGTAATAAATCGATACCTGACGGCGGAATCTCAAAATCGATATCATTTTCATAATCAGCACCTCAGATAACCCTGTCACAATAGACAATAGTGTTTAATACAAATAGTGTTTATATCCCTTATCACTAGAAGTCAGGTAGAAAATAATTAAAATGAAAAGACAAATAGGAAGGTTACGGACTGTTGTTGATTTGGTTTTTTGGAAAAATGTGCTAACACTGTTTTAAGACTTTTGAATTCATTAATATTGTTATATGTAAAGTTTTTGTTAATGTTGATAATATATTGTTGTTCATTCCGATATTCTTAAATGTATTTTGGATAATTAGTAGCGAGTTACGTTGTAGCTCGAGAGAGAACTCACTTCCACTCCGACTGGGTAAGTTTGCAAAACTACTATTTACTAAATTAATCTAACGTTGAAAGAGACGTTACATTGGCGCCCAACGTGGGGCTTAAGACTATTTAAAAGGGAAAATGGATGCAACCAAATTACTTAAGGATGAGTTGGTGTACGAGCTACACATTAGGGGGTTATCCGAGTCAGGCGATGCTTCAGATTTGAAGAAAAGATTATCAAAAGCACTTAGTGATGAGGTGCAACCAAATTCAGAAATAATATCTTCATTAAATGGGCAAAATGAATTAGACATTTGTATGGGTAAATATGCGGCGCTTGCCGAACGTATCGATGAGCTATCGATTAATGACGTGATGGAATTTAGGCGTCTTGATGCACGAGTTGGGCATCTTCATAGTCGTTTAGGACGGTTAGTTGTCCAAACCGAGTTAGAAGAACGTAGGAGACGGCTTTTTGAGCGGGTTACTTTTCTAATAGCCGAACTTTGGGAAAAGAAACCATCTGTTAGGTTACCAGTTTCTGCTCATATCGATAAAACCTCTTCACAACCCACTGATGAACCGAAGCCTACAGAACTGGCGTTTAGGGACATAAAAGCATATAAGTGGGGTATACAGTTCTCGGGTGATTCCTCCAACCCTTCGTTAAGTTCTTTTCTGGAAAGCGTTGAAGAGCGAAGAATAGCACGAGGGATAAGTCCGGGAGAGTTATTTCGAGCAGCAGGAGATCTTTTTACTGGGTCGGCTTTGGTCTGGTTCCGGATGAATCGTCATCGGTTTTCTGATTGGGACGAGGCGGTCAGCCGACTTAAGCAGGCATTCAGGGACCCAGATTATGATAGAATGCTTATGAACGAGATCACCCGCCGGACACAAGGCACAAGTGAATCACCAGCTGTATTCATTGCAAAGATTAGGTCACTCATGGGCCGACTGTCAACACCGTTAACCGAAAGAGAACAGTTAGCCATAATTGAAAGAAATTTAAGGCCGGAATACCTGAAACTTCTAGGATTAACGCGGTACGATAACATCGACGAACTAGAAGAAATTCTAGGCAAATTGTCATTAGGCGAGGTGCTTGCCACAAGGTTTAGGGAACCACCATCAAGCGGTTTATTACAGCCGGATTTGGGTTACCGTGGGAACCAGAGTATGAACACCAAAAATATCGCCACTTTCAATACCGAAACTTCTCCCGAAAGGGCTTTAGAAGTGGAAGTTAATTCTGTCGAACAGCCGAAATATTCTAAGCAACAATTAAAAGTCTGCAATGCAGTTTGTTGGAACTGCAACGTACAGGGGCATCGATTTAGAGACTGTAAGGAAGCTCGGGTTATTTTCTGCAATGGCTGCGGTAAGAAAGGGGTGAAGATTTACCAATGCAGCGTGTGTAGGGACCGAAAAGCGGATAAATCCTTAAAGAAGGGAAACGGCGAGGCAGAGGGGAACTAGACGTGCCCCATACCTCTCTGCCGTCTATGGGGCTTTCTTCTGAAGACAAAGAAGAAATTTCGTCCACGGTTGAGGCTTACGCGGGAGGTTACAAAATCTGTAGTCCTGATTCTCATGACCAACGACCCCACCTACGAGTGAACATCTTTGATAGGTACATGTTGGGATTACTAGATTCAGGTGCATCCCGGACAGTTTTAGGCGGCCCTGGCTGGGAACTTGTAAAAGGGCATCTACGGTTGCGGAAATCTAATATTGAAGGGATCCTGGTCCCGACTGGTCAAGGATGTCCCGTCTTAGGTGAGGTAACCATACCCTTCAAATTAGAAGAAAGAGTTAGGGTAGTAACTACGTTGGTGGCGCCTGACTTAACTATCCCCTTAATCCTTGGAGTAGATTTCTGGAAATCGATGGAGGTCGTTCCAGATTTGAGCAATAATATTTGGAAGTTCACGGATTCCAATCTAACTAAAAACTGTCCCGTTGCTAGCGCTCTGGTTTCAAAGGATTATCTTTCAGAAGACGAAAGAAAACAGCTTCAAGAGCTGTTAGATCAACAACTCAATCGAAAAGGACCGAAGATCGGACTAGTTAAGAACTACACCCATAAAATTGATACAGGAGATCAACCACCAATAAAACAACGATACTATCCCGTATCACCTGCAGTTCTCAGGGAAATGCATAAGGAATTGGATGAGATGATTGCGATGGGCGTCGTCGAGAAAAGTCGCAGTCCCTGGTCCTCACCTGTTGTAATGGTTAGAAAGCCTGACAGATCTTACAGGTTCTGTGTAGATTTCAGGCGCCTGAATGCGGTATCCAAGAAAGACGCCTATCCATTGCCTTATTTATCAAATATCTTGGATCGGTTGAGAAATGCGAAATATCTCAGCACATTAGACTTAAAATTCGCTTATTGGCAGATTGAGCTGTCAGAAGAAAGTAAAGAAAAGACAGCGTTCACAGTTCCTGGCCGTGGTCTGTTTCAGTTTAACAGGATGCCTTTTGGTCTTCATAATGCTCCAGCTACTTGGCAAAGGCTGATAGACCAGGTTCTTGGACCCGAACTGGAGCCATATGTTTTTGTATACCTGGATGACGTGGTTATAGTCACACCAACTTTCCAGTTACATCTTGAGACTCTCAGAACTGTGTTAGAGCGGATTACAAATGCTGGCCTTACGTTAAATTTGGAGAAATGTAAGTTTGCTAGAGAGGAGCTTAGGTACCTCGGGTACTTGGTAGATAAGCATGGACTAAGAGTGACTCCAGAAAAAGTTGCATGTATCCTTAACTACCCACGTCCGAAAACATTACGTCAAATAAGGGCCTTCACCGGATTAGCCTCTTGGTATAGGAGGTTTATTCCTGAATTTGCCACTAAGATGGCGCCTCTAACTCATCTCTTGCGGAAGGGTCAGAAGTGGACCTGGGGTGAGGAACAAGAACAAGCGTTTCTAGACATCAAAACGAAATTGGTAGAAGCACCCGTCTTAGCATGCCCGGACTTCACAAAACCGTTCACAGTTCAGACAGATGCTTCATCCGTTGGATTAGGAGCGATTTTATCACAAGAGCTGGACGAAGGAGAGAAAGTTACTGCTTACGCCAGCAGAGCTCTAACGAAAGCTGAACAAAAACTCTCCGCCACTGAGTTGGAATGTTTAGCGGTAATTTGGGCGATTGAGAAATTTAGACCTTATATCGAAGGAACAAAATTTACTGTGGTCACTGATCACCACTCTCTGATGTGGCTTCATCGCCTACAAGATCCGACAGGTCGACTGGCTCGATGGGCGTTACGCCTTCAGAATTACGATTACCAGATAAAACATCGGCCAGGAAAGGAGCATATGGCAGCTGATGCTTTATCACGTGCGATAGACAATACTTCCAGTGATCGAAACCCTACTGTAGCAGCAGTCGTGATTGACGGAGAAGGAGCTGATCCCTGGTATCAGGATATGAAGAAAAAGGTCACAGATAAGCCGGAGGAGTTCCCAACTTGGCGGATTACCGAAGGTCGCCTCCTCAAACATGTGTTTGAGAGAAATCCCTTAAAAGTTGGGGACAATCAATGGAAAATTGTGGTACCGAAAGACCAAAGAGAAGCAGTTCTCAAACAATACCACGAAGACACGACTGCAGGGCATATGGGGGTTAACAAGACCAAGAATAGAGTAGCTACTTATTACTTCTGGCCGACCATGATTCGAGACGTAGCTCGATTTGTGAAAAAGTGCTCCATCTGTCAAAAGATGAAGCCGGAACAGAAAGCTCCCGCTGGTTTGATGGGCATGACGCCCCTACCTTCAAAGCCCTGGCAGGTAGTTTCTACTGATCTCATGGGACCATTTCCTCGTTCATCCAAACAGAATCGGTATTTGATAGTGGTGACCGATTACCTCACAAAATTCACCTTACTGTTTCCATTAAGGCAGGCATCTGCGCAGGCAGTAACTAAACATATAGAGAACGACGTGTTTCTCATGTTTGGAGTACCTGAAGTGGTATTTTGCGACAATGGTACACAATATAAGAGTACGAACTTTCAGAATATGCTGAACAAATATGGTACTGCTTGTAGGTACAACCCAGTATACCATCCCCAGGCGAACCCCACTGAGAGAGTAAATAGGGTGCTCAAAACCATGATATCATCTTATGTGGGAGATAACCATCGCTCCTGGGACAGACATATTGCGGAGTTCGGCTTTGCGCTGAGGACGGCAACTCATGAGGCAACTGGATACACACCAGCCTTCCTTAACTTTGGTCGCGAACTCTTTAGCCACGCCTCGCAATATTTGGTAAATGATGGGTCGGAAAGCATAGGCAAGATCGACGAGAAGCTCAAGTTAATCCAAGAAGATGTGAAAATTCGATTAGGACAGGCCCAAGAGAAGAATGCCCGTTACTACAACCTTAGACGGAGACCAGCTCGGTTGGAAGAAGGTCAACCGGTATGGGTGAAAACGCACCCTATCTCAGACTTAGGTAAATATTTCACCGCCAAACTAGCGCCTAAATATGAGAAAGGTGTTATTAAAAAGGTTTTGTCGCCTCTGATATATGAAGTAGTGGATGAAACAGGAAGACCATTAGGTAATAGGCACATTGAAGAGCTAAAGGTAGAGTCTTCGGATGCTGGAACTGACGTTCCCCAACTCCAGGAAGAGGGGAGAATGTCACAATAGACAATAGTTTTTAATATAAATAGTGTTTATATCCCTTATCACTAGAAGTCAGGTGGAAAATAATTAAAATGAAAAGACAAATAGGAAGGTTACGGACTGTTGTTGATTTGGTTTTTTGGAAAAATGTGCTAACACTGTTTTAAGACTTTTGAATTCATTAATATTGTTATATGTAAAGTTTTTGTTAATGTTGATAATATATTGTTGTTCATTCCGATATTCTTAAATGTATTTTGGATAATTAGTAGCGAGTTACGTTGTAGCTCGAGAGAGAACTCACTTCCACTCCGACTGGGTAAGTTTGCAAAACTACTATTTACTAAATTAATCTAACGTTGAAAGAGACGTTACAACCCTATAGCCGACACCAAAATCGATTATATCGCGAAGTTGTAATAAATCGATACCTCACGGAGGAATCTCAAAATCGATATCATTTTCATAATCAGCACCTCAGATAACCCTTTAGCCGACACCAAGATCGATTATATCGCGCAAGTTGTAATAAATCGATACCTGACGTCGGAATCTCAAAATCGATATCATTTTCATAATCAGCACCTCAGATAACCCTATAGCCGACACCAAGATCGATTATATCGCGCAAGTTGTAATAAATCGATACCTGACGGCGGAATTTCAAAATCGATATCATTTTCATAATCAGCACCTCAGATAACCCTATAGCCGACACCAAGATCGATTATATCGCGCAAGTTGTAATAAATCGATACCTTACGGCGGAATCTCGAAATCGATATCATTTTCACAATCAGCACTTTAGATAACCCTATAGCCGACACCAAGATCGATTATATCGCGTAAGTTGTAATAAATCGATACCTGACTGCGGAATCTCAAAATCGAGATTTTTTTTATAATCAGCATCCCAAAAAACCTAGTAATCGATATCAGGTAATATCTTATGTGATTTCCATAAAAAGGGCCAACTCAATATTGTGTACCAATATGGAGAAATCCGAAAAGAATTTTATAAATTTATTGGGAAATTATGAACTTAGTAGAAATTCACATCTCAATTTGTGAATTTTTCCATATTCACATCTCTATTTGTAAATACGGCCGAATTCACAGACTGAGATATAAATATTCACATTTTTTTGTGAATATTCACAATTTTCCCTGTAAATTTTTTTTTATTTACAGAAAAAATTGTATATATGAATTAATTCGTATTCACACCTGTGAATATGAATATATTTATATTCACACTTGTAAATACGAATTTATTTATATTCATATTCACAAATATTGTGATATAAATAAATTTAAATTCATATTCACATTAAAATTAAGATAAAAATAAATTTATATTCGTATTTATAAATATAAATATTCCCAACTCTGATCAGTACATATTATTTTCTGGATCATATTATTTTTAAAACGTCAATATTACTATCAAAGAATATCCAACAGTAAAAGAATTATGTTTCATGTTAACAAATGTAATGAATAAAAATCTGGTGCGTGCTCGCAACACACAACTTTCACTTACCAACTTACTTAGATTAGAAATTAATGCGTTTTGTTAATTGCCACTTCTCAAATGAACAGAACGGCTTTAATTATGAACAATGGTCTGTCATTAAAGGCGTACTCCGCGTGCGTAGGCTCAACGAGTTATATGAATATTTTTCTCCTCTATATGTCTTTTTTTATTTTTATTTTATTATTTTATTTATTTTATTATATCGCGAAGTTGTAATAAATCGATACCTGACGGCGGAATCTCAAAATCGATATCATTTTCATAATCAGCACCTCAGATAACCCTATAGCCGACACCAAGATCGATTATATCGCGCAAGTTGTAATAAATCGATACCTGACGGCGGAATCTCAAAATCGATATCATTTTCATAATCAGCACCTCAGATAACCCTATAGCCGACACCAAGATCGATTATATCACGAAGTTGTAATAAATCGATACCTGACGGCGGAATCTCAAAATCGATATTATTTTCATAATCAGCACCTCAGATAACCCTATAGCCGACACCAAGATCGATTATATCGCGCAAGTTGTAATAAATCGAGAACTGACGGCGGAATCTCAAAATCGATATCATTTTCATAATCAGCACCTCAGAAAACCCAATAGCCGATACCATGATCGATTATATCGCGTAAGTTGTAATAAATCGATACCTGGCGGTGGAATCTCAAAATCGATATTTTTTCATAATCAGCATCCCAAAAAACCTAGTAATCGATATTAGGTAATATCTGATGTGATTTCCATAAAAAGAGTTAACTCTATAATGTGTACCAATATGGAGAAATCCGAAAAGAATTTTATAAATTTATTGGGAAATTATGAACTTAGTAGAAATTCACATCTCAATTTGTGAATTTTTCCATATTCACATCTCTATTTGTAAATACGGCCGAATTCACAGACTGAGATATAAATATTTTCCCTGTGAATTTTTTTTTATTTACAGAAAAAATTGTATATATGAATTAATTCGTATTCACACCTGTGAATATGAATATATTTATATTCACACTTGTAAATACGAATTTATTTATATTCATATTCACAAATATTGTGATATAAATAAATTTAAATTCATATTCACATTAAAATTAAGATAAAAATAAATTTATATTCGTATTTATAAATATAAATATGCCCAACTCTGATCAGTACATATTATTTTCTGGATCATATTATTTTTAAAACGTCAATATTACTATCAAAGAATATCCAACAGTAAAAGAATTATGTTTCATGTTAACAAATGTAATGAATAAAAATCTGGTGCGTGCTCGCAACACACAACTTTCACTTACCAACTTACTTAGATTAGAAATTAATGCGTTTTGTTAATTGCCACTTCTCAAATGAACAGAACGGCTTTAATTATGAACAATGGTCTGTCATTAAAGGCGTACTCCGCTTTGCGTAGGCTCAACGAGTTTTATGAATATTTTTCTCCTCTATATGTCTTTTATTATTTTTATCATATCTCATATTTAGCCGTTTCTTATTTTTAAGCGTAACGAGAGACAGTTGATTTCTCCATATAAACAAAAACAAAGGTACTTTATAGGAAACAAAAAAACAAACAAACAAAAAAGGCCCCTACCCCATTTAAGCCCCCTCAGAACATTTTAATAAAGATAAAGCTTACCGGATATTAAAGAACACCTAATTTTCATTAAACATGACGAATTTGATAAAAATCGTTAAAGCCGTTTTTGAGATCATCGAAAAAAAGGTAAAAATTAGTGCTCCCTCCGTTTGACCAATTTTGATGAAATGTTGGCTATCACATCTTTGGCATATACATACATCAAATACCTAGTTTGATCAAAATCGTTAAAGCCTTTTTTAAATAAATAAAAAAAAACACGTGAAAATTATACAAAATTTATTAAATAAAGTCCTCCCTCCGGTTGATCAATTTTGATGAAATGTTGGCTATCACATCCTTGGCATATACATACATCAAATACCCAGTTTGATCAAAATCGTTAAAACCGGTTTTGAGTAAATAAAAAAAACACGAGAAAATGATACAAATTTTATTAAGTAAAGTCCCCACTCCGGTTGATCAATTTTAATGAAATTTTTACAGTCATATCTCGGTCATATCAATACATCAAATACTCAGTTTAATCAAAATCGTTAGAGCCGTTTTTGAGAAAATCGAAAAAACTTAAAACGTTATTAAATAAAGTACCCCCTCCCTTTGAACAATTTTGATGAAATTTTTGCTGTCACATCGCGGGCATATACATACACTAAATACCAAATTTCATGTTCGGATGGTTTATAGTTTTTGAGCTAGTCTGTTCACAAACACACACACAGCCCATTTCGCGGGACTTGGTTATTTGGACAGAGGGGACCCCAAAATATTTATTTCCGGTGGACACCGGAAGTCGAAATTTTTCTCGATCGCAATACTTCCCCTTATTATATATTTCATATATAGGTAAGTGAAAGTAAAAATAATAATTTTTATGCTCCAAATATAACTTTCAATAAACGGCAAACCGAATTATTCTTAATGGATAATTCTAGAAATAATAATAGAATCACTGCTAACAACAATAGTAATATTAGTTATACCAAAATAACCAGTATAGTGTCAATTGAAAATTTAGATTCCGACATTAAGAAGCAAATATTGGATGCCACACCAATTAGTATTACCCAGAATAATTATAAGAAAATTTTAAAAAGTAACAAAATAGAATTAGCCGACATCTCTTTTAACTTCAATAAAGTTTCAATGAACCAGGATCCATGCCATCTTTCTAATTTCAATATTCCCGTAGAACAATTTCAAATAATAAAAGAAAAATATTTTGCATTTATAAATTTAATCGGTAAAATTTACAAATTTAATATCTCAAATCACATACTAAATGAGCGATATGTAAGGTCAAAGTATAGAGATGACAACATAATGAGTGTTGGGTATTATAATGCCTAGAATGCAGGGCCAGTAGAAGTTGACTACTTGTGGTAGAGTAACGCCTACCCATCCCGGAGTTTAGATGGTCAACACTCGGTAACGACTGCGGACCGGAAAAGGAATTTTTTTTTTATTACTCAAACTAATAATAATAATATAATAATAATTTAGTTATATAAATATTCATTTGGTTAATAATAATTTTGAAGTATTTAATTTGAGATTAATTATAATAATAATTTTATAAAACATAATTTTTTTTGTTGTTTGTTCGTTCAACCATGCATCTTCTAAGGTGGGATATAATTTTTCTTTGTGCTTATCAATAATATGTTAATAATTAAATAAGAATTTAAGAAACAGGGAAATATAACTAATGGAAGAGCAGAAGCCTCGAAATAATGTCAAATAAATTTATTAGCGATATCAGTTGACTTGGGAACGTCGTTAAATGAAAGTAGGAGAATATAATATGTTAAGGAAATACATGGGGAATTTACGGTCTTATGAACCGAATTTGTATTTGTCGGCCAAATAAGAGCCATATTGAAATTTATTGCGCAAAGACGCTGATGTGTAACCGGAAATGCCGGTATAGGAAGTATTAAGATATTGTATTAGGGGAGATCGACGTGATGCTATTATATAGGAAATATTATGCTGTATGGTCATATTATAGAAGAATTGGAATAGAATATAGGCTTTTCCCACATAAGACACTGAAGTATTTGTTAAATAAATTTCATTTTATTCAGACTCTTAATGTTTAACCCGTCATTGGGCGCTGCGTGAGAATTTCTCTCACATATTTTGTTTTTCTCTCACATATTGAAACGGCTCTTGGTGCTTCTGAAAACCTCCCCTCCTTACAATCTGTAGTTCACAGCAGAGATGGGCAGATTCGTATTCGTAAATTCAAATCCAAATTTGATTCAAAGCACCTTAACGTGTCAATCCGAATACGAAATTTGGATTCACACCTATGAATCCAAATCCGAATCTATTCGGATTCACACCTATGAATCCAAATATTTTCAGATTCACATCTATGAATATGAATCCATTTGGATTCACTGAAAAATTCAATTCAAAATGCCAATATAAATAAATATCTGTCTGTGTGAACCTCGCTACAGGTTGGGTTCTGGGTATTAGCGAATTTCTGAAGAAAAATTACGGTATTGCAATGGTCCAAAAATTGTAGAAGTGGAATTTCTCAAAAAAAAAAAAAATGTATACCGAAATCCGTTATCCGGACCAGAACAATCCGAAGCAAACCCCAAAGTTTAACATTTTTTCATATATATATAACTTATGTTCACTCAGATAAACGAACTAAAAAAAAGAAAAGGAAAAGGGGAACAGAACAACACTCTCAGATGCTAAGCAAAGACTAACTTTATTTTCCTCTTAATCCTATATATACACAGTCAAGTTAAACAACTTATTGAAATATTTATTAAGAGAAATAACAATTTTATTAACTTGATCAACAATTATCTCTGTTCAAATTAATCATTTGTGAGTGTCTAAAACATCAATAATATAAACATATGTTGTCATCTTTCCTTTTCTGAAGGTAAAATGCCTAGTCTGTCTGGTCTTATAGTCTGACGGGTGGTCCTTCTCAGCGGTGGGATTCCATCGTTTCGAGGATCTGATTTTTCATGGAGACACTTTTTCAGAAGCAGTTTGGCTTTTTGGACATAACGTTCAGCTAGTCCATTCGATCTTGAAAAGTGCGGACTGGAGATCTGGTTTATGTTCCATTCGGTCTCAAACTTTTTAAACTCCTGCGAGTTAAATTGTGTGCCCCCATCTGATAGCAGAGTTTCCGGAATCCCATGTACAGAGAACCATTTTTTAAATTCCAATATTATACTCGAAGATGAGGATGATTTAATTTCTACAAAGTCGTAGAATCCTGAATAAGAGTCAGCTATCACTAAGTAGTCTTTTCCTAACAAGTGACATATGCCTGTACCCACCTCTTTCCATGGTCTATTCGGTACAGATGTAACGAGTAATGTCTCTTCGCAGTTGTCCCTCTGCAACATGGAACAAGTTCTGCAGTTACGGACGTAGTTTGTGATCTCATCTGTCATTTTAGGCCAATATACATGTTCCCTAGCTAGCTGCAAGGACGCCTGTACACCTCTATGCCCGAGATGGATGTGTTGTAAGGTGAGGTTTCTAAGTTGCGAAGGGACGACAAGCCGTTGTCCCTTGAAGACGATGTCCTCATGGACCGCCAGTTCGTCGCGGTAGGACCAGTATTTTTGCAGGAAGTCCGGCAGCTCAGACTTCTCATCCGGCCAGCCGTTCATGATTGTCTCTCAAAGCATTCTTAGTTCGTCATCTTCGTCGGTGAGTCTCCTTGCTTGGAGGATTCTTTCCTGTGAGAAGACGATCACAAGGTCCACAGAGAACTCCAACTCTTCTTCGGGATCAGGAGCATTCTGACAGTCTCGGCTCAATGTGTCTGCTATGTGGAGCTCCTTACCTCGCCGGTATACTATCTTCGGATTGTAAGGAATAATCTCCATCATAATTCTCTTGAGCCTGGGCGGAGCGTCGTGGAGGGGCTTCTTAAAAATAGCTTCAAGTGGCTTATGATCGGTTTCTATCGTCAAATTGACAGAACCCCAAATGTAATCGTGGAAACGTTTACATGCCAAGGAAATAGCTAGAGCTTGTAAGTGACTTGTGACCCTTGTAAGGAAGTCGTTAAACGATTCCTCCTCAGTTTGAACTAATTTATTAAAAAGAAACCGTTCATATATAATATTTTCTTTGTTAATAAAGTATTTATTGAATTTTTCGATTAGGCGGCATAGGTCAGACTCTCCGTCATCTTCGAAAGATTCATGAATGTAAGTAGAGTCCTCGCCTATGACTGCCATAAAAGTGGCGATCTGTTTTTCGCTACTTTTATTATATAAATTGGTTGCTACAGCGAACCATTTAAATTGTTTAAGCCATAATTTCCATCGATTAGCCATATTAAAATCATTGTTAATAACGAGAGGTTTAGGAGGCTTCAGACTTACCGAGCCATGGTCAGCAGCTTCTGGAATAGTATTCTTTCCATCCAAAGGCTGAGCTGCTGCTTCTTCAGCTATCGGTGACTTCTGACGCCTATTACGAGTAGGTTTCGGCACCAAGTCAAATTAAACTACTTATTGAAATATTTATTAAGAGAAATAACAATTTTATTAACTTGATCAACAATTACCTCTGTTCAAATTAATCATTTGTGAGTGTCTAAAACATCAATAATCTCTATATAGATTAGAAGCTTTGTCCTGACTGACAGAATCAACGCAGAGCAAAAACTACTAATGATAGAAAATTGAAGTTCGGAATTTAGACTTTAAACGCGATGTAGGTAACCACTAAGAAAGGAATTTCAAAAATCTAACCCCTAAGGGGCTTAAATGGCGAAATTGTCGTTTAACTCTAACGGAAATATATTGTTGAGATTTTAAACCATATGTTTTTTATTTGAATATCGATTTAACGTTACAATTGTATTAAACGCTCTATGTTCGCTCTGACGCTCTATGTTCGCCTTCGCCCTCTGGCGTGTACTCCCTTATGAACTGCCGTAAGTATCCCGCCTATTCCCCTCTATCTTCTTCTATGGCATTAACATTCACATAAAATATGGCTACTGATTATTTAAATATTAGTGGTAATCAAATTATGCACACACCCATGATTGGGGATGGTGCGTGTTTATTTCGATCTCTTTTCCATATATTTCTCCATATATACATACTTCTCCATATATATATACTTCTCCATATATATATATACTACTCCATATATGTATACTTCTCCATATATATAAGAGGCTTTGTCCTGACTGACAAAATCAACGCAGAGCAAAAACTACTTATGATTAGAAACTTCGGAATTTAGATTTTAAAAGCGATGTAGGTAACCACTAAGAAAGGAATATCAAAAATGTAACCCCTAAGAATATCTAAAATGTAAATGGCGAAATTGTAGTCATCAATTAAATTGTCGTCAACGGACATCTATTTTCGAACTTCGAGAATCTAATTAGGACTCATTTTAAAGAATTTGATACGACGAGTTTAACTCTAAAGGCCCTGTTGGGCGTCGAAAACCATGTTTTACAGCCGAAAAATAAAGCGTTCACGACGAGTAAGTCATTTTTTGTTTCGGCGGTTTTAGTGAACTCTCTCCATTGCGCGTCCCCGTCTATTCTAACGAGCCGGCAGCTTCCCTCTCCAACATTCCACCTACCGGAAGCCAAATTCTACTAAATCTTCTTAACATCAGTTAACATATTATATTAGACCAATACCAAGATAATGGTCACAGAATTGATTTTAAAGGCTCGCGGGCGAAGCCGCGACGGGGAATGCTAGTATAAACATATGTTGTCATTCTGGGTTGTTTACATCTGGCAGTTATTATTAATTTATATATTGTTTATCCATTCACCATAACTCCCCCCTGCCAGTTTACGGGCACCGCCGTAAACTCAAACTTAAAAGACAGTCACTTTACAACTAAACTTACAGACTAAGGTGAAACAAAAATAAATGCACTTCAGAACTAAACTTATGAACAAAAATAAGACACTTTAGCAGTAACTTACAGACTAGGATGACAACATAAACAAAACCCTGGAAAATGAAGCAAAAACAAAGACAGCCAATAGATAACAATAGATACATAAAGGATAATTCCCTTACGAAACAAATTAACAGAACTCTGATTATGGTCGAGATGAGGATACTCCATTACTACGGTATTTGTTCAGTCTCGACAGCCGGGAACTTCAGTTGTTCTAAGTGGACCGTTCTACGTTTCTTTGGGTCTGTGATACTTTGAATGGTCACTACATTATGCTCACGAAGCACGATTACCTTGAATGGCCCCTCATACCAAGCTACCTCTTTCCCCCTATTCGTCCCTAACTTGCGATAGACAATGGTCCCTATTTTGACCTCCCCGGCCAAGTCCCATACCCTCACATTTTCCTTCGCAACTCTTCTACTCTTCTCTTTTTCCATTCTCTTCCTTGCTTTCTCCCAGGTTTTCTTCAGCTCGATCCTGTTATTGACCAGTGTCTGTGTCATTTCTTCCTCCATCGCCGTGGACCATCCCTACTGTTCCTTCTCCTTACTCTGAGCCCAAACAGTACCTCGAATGGAGAAAATCCGGTTGCCGCGTGAATAGAATGGTTGTACGCTGATACCGCCTTCGCCATTGCTATGTCCGGCTCTAGCCCCTTATCCACGTGGTACACCCGTAAGTGCTCCCCCAATGTGCTATGAAGGCGTTCGATTCCTCCCCTACTCTTGGGATGTCCCGGGGTGTTAATATGCCAATTAACGTCTAACGCTTTTATCTCGTCCCGGATTCTCGCATTATCAAATTCTCTCCCTCCGTCCGATGAGATTCTATCTGGTACCCCGTAAAACCTAAACCATGTTCTTAAGGCTCCGATTACCGCGTCTGCCGATCGCTCTTGAACTGGATGGGCCATAGCAATTTTACTAAATACATCGATTATGGTGACCCATTTATAGCCTTTCCAAGTGAAAGTATCTATCTGTAGGTCTCCAAGAGGAGAACTAGGTGTGACCGTTTCTTCTTGTAGCACTCTAGGTGGGTGGCGGTCGTATTTAGTTATTTGGGAAACATCGCAAGCCTTTATCACTTCCTCTATCGTTTTTCTCATATTCCACCAAAAGTAACGCCTTTTTAACGCACTTAGCGTTTCGTTCACGCCTCTGTGAATCGTCTTCCCCTGGTGATACGCCAGTGTTATTTCGTTTTGGTTCTCGGAAGTTTGTCATTTATGACCTCCTCTATCTCTTCCATAGTCGCTGCCCTTTCCTCGTCCGAACTTCCTGCTCCCTCTGACTCCCTACACGCTCCTGAGTCTGACGCTCTATGTTCGCCTTCGCCCTCTGGCGTCCAATCCCTTATGAACTGCCGTAAGTATCCCGCCTATTCCCCTCTATCTTCTTCTATGGCATTAATTTGAATAGCTCTCGACAGCCAGTCCGCTACGACGTTTTCTTTGCCTGGTTTATACATAATTTCCATGTTGTATTGGCTGAGCAGTTCCTTCCAACGTGTGATTCGCGCCGAGGATTCTTTGAGTTTCCCGACCCACAGTAGGGGACGATGGTCCGTATGGACCCTAAATTTTCGTCCAAACACGTATGGTCTAAAATGATCTAAAGCCCATGCGTTTCCCAGTAGTTCCCGTTCGAGGGGGCTGTAACGTGACTCTGCATCTGTGAGGCGCCTGCTAGCGTACGCTACCGGTTGTTCCCCTGCGACTCCTTCCTGTGATAACACCGCACCCAGCGCGTACTCGCTCGCGTCTGTAGTTACAGAGTATTGTTTTGTGAAATCTGGGAATGCTAAAACCGATTCCTCTTCTATTTCGCAATACACTTTTTAATGTTATTCTCCATTGCTGGGGTAATCAATATCTTCTGGCCTTTCTTAAGGAGATTATTAATGGTCAATAGATGTTCTGCCATATCGGGCACGAAACGCCTGTAATACTTGAGCGTCCCCAACAGCCGCCTTATACCCTTAACGCCTTCGGGATCGCCATCTTCTGGATGGCTTCTACCTTGCTTATATCGGGTTTAACTCCTTCCTTCGAAATCGTGTGGCCTAAAAAGTTAATTTGTGCTTGGCCCAAAATCGACTTTTATTTGGAAAGTTTTACCCCAAATTGCCTTAATCTGTCCAGTACCCGTCTCAGGTCTTCCACGTGCTGGTTCTCATCCTTACTGAAAATCAACAGATCGTCCATATAGACTTGACAGAACGATTCTTCTATCCCCTGTAAGAACTCGTCCATGAGTCTTTGGAATGTGATTGGGGCGTTTTTTAGTCCGAACGGCATTCGGGTAAACTCATAGTGGCCGCGTTCGAAGGTAAATGCCGTTTTGGGTTGGTCTCGGGGGTGCATCTTTATCTGGTGATACCCAGCCTTTAGATCCATTGTCGTGAATACAGTGGCTCCACTCAACCTATCCAGGATATCCTCAAACCGGGGTATGGGATATTTCTCGTCAAACGGTATTTTCATTGAGTTTTCTGTAATCGACGACAACCCTGTACTTCTGCTTCTCACCTTCCGTGCTCTTTTTCTTTACCGCCCATAGCGGACTGTTGTATGGGGACGTACTATTAACTATGATTTCCTTCGCAACTCTTCTACTCATCTCTTTTTCCATTCTCTTTCTTACTTTCTCCCAGGTTTTCTTCAGCTCGATCCTGTTATTGACCAGTGTCTGTGTCATTTCTTCCTCCATCGCCATCCATCCATCTGTGTCATTTCTCGCTGCTTGTCGTTTCAAATTTTCTAATTCCTCTCGTATATGGTGGCGTAAGGCCTGCGGATATCTTCTCTCCTTTACGTAAGTAACCTTGTCTTGCTTAAATAAGATTTCATGCAACGTTTTTCCAGTTACCCCGAGAGCCTCCCCTTCGTTGTAAAAAACATCCGCATGGTCCTTCACGATTGCTTCTTGACCCTCTTGATCACCCTGCTTCTTGACTTATCGCTCCTATCCTTCTGTCTCTACCCGAGGACCGCCTACATTTTTATCTCTCGAATGCTCCACTGACCCTTTTATCCCAGCGCCTACTGCCACTAGCAGATCGCAACCTATGATCCCCCCATATTCCCGCGCCATACTTTCAACCACATGTTCCGTTATTTAACCCCCCTCTGCCTTCCACCTATTTAGCCCTATCTTCACTTCCCCTTCGACTCTACATGGGCCACCCAAGGTAATTAATTTACAACCACATACCTGTAATTGGGGTATCCTCTCTCCTTTATACAGCTCCTCCAGCAGGCTGCGGCACACTATGGTGTTGGAACTCCCCGTATCCACTAGGCACCTCACTCCACTCGCGATCCGTATGATAGGCAACCCGCCACGTCCGCTCTCTATGTTATTCACTGGCGCTAGGTTGCCTCTCCGCTCGCACTTTCCTCATTGGAGAACGCGACTTCTTCTTTCCGCTAATACTCTGTATACTCTGGTGCCCTTGCTTCCTCCGGTCCTCGGCTCTCCCGGTTCGCTCCTCTCGTCTTCGGTTTCAGAAGTTTCTGATGATTCCGATGGCGCTGATGAAGTCTGGCTCCTCCTCCTCACCCTTTGAGCATTCACCTCCATAGGTTCGCCTCTGCTGAACTCCCTACTTCTTTTACTCATGTAGGGGCACTGCCTGGCGACGTGTCCTTCGGTGCCGCACTCAAAACATCGGGTAATAATAATAATCACCCCCCGGGCACTGGGCCACAAGATGTCCTGTTTTGCCACATCCGTGGCACTTCCTTTCGCCAGCCTCTCCTTTCCTTTCCTTGCCTCCTTTCGGTCAAGTTCCTTTCTCGTCCCCCGGTCTCGATTTCCTTCCTTCTCCACGAAGTAGGTCTAGTTCTGGCTCTACCGTAGATTACCCTACTCCATTCCATCCTTTCGTCTCCTTCACCGTATCTGGCTTCTTCCTCTCTGGCGCTTGCGTCGACCATTTCTTGTGCGCACTCGACGAAAGTTTTATCCCTGGACAGCCCCTCCTTCCTTCCCGTTTCTTTCGCCAGCTGGACTCTGAGGACAGATGACAGGAAAATCATCCTGGCCTCCACTTCCGCTGCGCTCCAGGTCTCCCTCATCTTCTCTGTTAAATTATTATATCCGGTCAAGAGGACTCCTGCGTACTGCCCGATCGATTGGGATGCCTTCCTCGTTTCGCGAAACATAGCGAAGATGTCCTCTTCTGGTGTCCATCGCCCGCCGCCAAATGCTTTTTTCAACCGTTTTCACGGTGTCCCACGGCGTGTCTTCATCCGCTTGGGTTAAATTGAGAACGCTGCGTTTTACTCGGCATACTAGGGCTCCCTTCAACGCTCTTGAGTCCCCTGCGTCGAGTAGGTTATCTGCTACCTTGGCTTCTATCTGCGCTATGAGTCTGTCACCTCCTTTGAGGAAGTGGTTCAGTTCCCCCTTTTCTCCGCCGAACTTTTCTAGGTCAGAAATTGCATTCCGGAGGTCCTGGGCCGTCGCCGTTTTCACTTTCAATAGGGCGAGAAGATTCGCATGTGCTGCCGCCAGGGTCGGTGTTGGCGGCGGTGGGATCTC
The DNA here is from genome assembly GCA_911387785.2 of Aelia acuminata. NCBI lineage: Eukaryota > Metazoa > Arthropoda > Insecta > Hemiptera > Pentatomidae > Aelia > Aelia acuminata. Next base: position 138,498,499 of record OU426978.1, on the reverse strand, counting down.
CGGTAGCGGGGCTAGTTCTGGCGTTAGTACAACACTTTCTTCGGTCATTTTCTAATGACGCACACCGGGTAATAAGTAAAAAAAAAAAAATAAGAAAAAAAATAGGAAAGAAATGAGAGGCGAAACAAAAAATGACGCTTCGCTATCGTGTGCTTCCCGCGAATCTAAAGGTCCCGGGATTCGGCACCACTTATGTTCACTCAGATAAACGAACTAAAAAAAAAGGAAAAGGGAAACAGACCAACACTCTCAGATGCTAAGCAAAGACTAACTTTATTTTCCTCTTAATCCTATATATATACATTTTGGGTTGTTTAGATCTGGCAGTTAGTATTAACTTATATATTGTTTATCCCTTCACCATAACTTATATATATATATATACGAAAGCTCATGGAACATGTTTTTGCATCCCGCGATCTATTATAGCATTTAACCACATAGACTTAATTGTTTTTTAATTTATTGCACAGAAGATGTTGTTGGGAAGACTATATATCTTATTATACTGACGTAAACTACTTTCTTTCTTACGTCCGACAGCGGTTTTTGTACCTGTGTAACTTAACCCTTTGCACTCGAGGTCTCCGGAGCGGAGCCATTTAAAATTTGTCTTCAAACTCGAGGGCTCCGCTACGGAGGCAATGCAAATAATTTTCAGTTTTTAACATATAAGGACATAAACAAGTCGTAAAAACTATTTATAGGATATTTCGCTTTTGGTGATAAATGACGGTCGCGGCTCGCGGTGTTTTCATTATTTTTAATGTACGTTAATCTTTTAACATCGGCTATATTTTGTGGTTTTAATTCATCTTTTATTTTCTCAATTGTACAATAATTTATTTCTGGGTACCAAATAATCCCTTTACTTTTATTCAGCTTCCCATGTGCTTCTACTTTAACCGGAAAGTTATTGAGTAGACTTTTACATTTTAGGAGCTTATCTGATTGAATATCTAAGAAAGCTACAACTAAAAGGGTCCCATCTCGTAATTTTTTAACTGCTTTTACTTCTCCAATTAGATTTTTTATGCTTCTATATATAAGGAACGGCGAAACCTTTTTGAAATCTAAGGGATTTCCATCTTTATCCGCTCCGGTTCTCTTAATTATCAAAAATTTTACAAAATTTTTAGGTCTATTTTCGGTAATCCCAAAAAACGTCCCTTTAAATTTTGATTTAAAAAAAAATATATAAAATTTAAAAAAATTATTTTTCTTGTTGGAACTATGTGTTCTTGTAGCTTCACAAATATATATAACTTAAATTTCATTACAATTCCTTACTTGGTTCTAAAATTTTACTGTATAATGATACGTTTTCAGGGTGTACGTTTTCGCGAATAAGTTGCGTGGAGTTGCCGATAGGCAACGTCCGAAACGGTGCCGAGTTGAAAGGGTTAAAATAGGAATATGTTTGTAGCTCACCTTCCGTTATTGTCAATAATTATTGAACGAATCTTATCCAATGATACAGGTAACTATTAAATTATTCAGGCTTCACCATGAGTTGTTGTTATATAAATAAACTAGCTGTATATACCGGTTTCACCCGGAGAATTTCATTTTTTAAATCTATAGAATCTATAAAGTGAGACTTTTATCGAATCAAACGGTCGATTTCGTAAAAACCAATGCAAAGCGAGATCAAAACGATTTTTATAACAATAAAGAATATACCCAGAGATTGGCTGAAGTTACGCAATTTTAATATGGACAGGTGTTCGCACCTGGTATCAAAGAACCACTGAGCGAAATTTGGAGAATTTAGGACAAACGGTATGAATTTCTATAAAGAACAAACAAAAAAACAGAATTTCATCTTTATTTATATAGATATGTAACTACAAGAAAAATACTGAATTAATTGAGAGCTTTTCGTCGAATAGAAAACGATTTTCGTGCAATGAAAATTGAAAACTGACGAAGTTATTATATTTATCTTAGCAACTGGTTGGTTGTAATTGAAAATGATCAGAACACTTTTCGTAATGGTTTCGTGTGCCTTTTTCGGTTCTTTAAGATCGGCTCTTTCGACAAAAAATCAAGAATCACATAAGAAAGGATGAGCTCGAAGACGAGCTTTTTTGGAGCACAAGAATGTGCCAATATTTTAGTTTTTTCGTTTAGAACCGCTACAAATCATTAAAAATCACCAATAAAATTACGGGTAAATTTTTCAGTCATCCCAAACCCGGTCAATAGGCCATGCTGCCATAGTGGGACCTTTTTAGGGTTTTGTTGGTTTACTAAACCAGAAACCCTTATGGGGAAGCTCGTGTGTCTGTGCGATAGAAATCTGTCTGTGGCGAAACTATTTAACCTAGAAACTTGAAATTTGGCACAAATGTACAACTCCACCACTCGAAATCACAATAAAAATATGGGCAACTCAAAATATTAATTACCTCAAGGTTCTTAATTAATTAATGTTTAGTTGAAAAATAAAGTATTCTAAATCCTCCCTTGTGAGGTATCAATCGATAGATCTCGACGAACTGGGTGAAGGTATAAACCTCTAGAATAGATTCATATTTGCAATGTGAATCCGAATACGAAATTTGGATTCACACCTATGAATCCGAATCGAATATATTCGGATTCACACCTATGAATCCAAATCTTTTCGGATTCACATCTATGTATACGAATCTATTTGGATTCTCTGAAAAATTCAATTCAAAATGCCAATATAAATAAATATCTATCTGTCTGAACCTCGCTACAGGTTGGGTTCTGGGTATTAGCGAATTTCTGAAGAAAAATGACGGTATTGCAATTTTTATTCGATTTTACGGATTCTACGCATCTTGAAATTTAAAATGTCAAATTTTGAGGGGTGGGGTTAAATTTTTTTTTTTCTTCGAAATAAAATCTAAAATTGAAAATAATAAACCAAAGTGTATAGTAAAGTGGCTTGCCTAGCGAGTGTAATATAAGGGCCTATTCACACTATCGGTTTCGCTGTCGCTCTACCCCATTCACACTATCGCTCCGCTCCCGCTCCACTCCCAGGCCGCTCTCCTAATGTCTTATCATATTCACACTATATATAATTTTACACCGTTCAACTTTGAAAGGTTGAAGCCATTGAAGCCATTAATAATCGAAGCCGTCTGCATGTGGATTTTAATTAATAATTAACTTTCAGTTATTAAAGTATTTATTTATTCATCAAGTATATGGCCAAAAAAAGTTCAACTTTTCGTTTGTAGAAATAGCTGTTATGTATACTTTTCTTGATGAAGAAGATAACATTATCAAAACATATAATAAGAAGAATATATTGCAACACTATGATAATTATTAATAATAATTATAAATTAATTTAATTAATGGTGAAGAAATTATTTAAATTTTTTTCCGAATGTTTTCTAATAGGCTTAGTACTTATTTGGATTAGGTAAATGCTGAAATTTACCGATTGTGTTCTCTTCTTTTCCTGATTCATATTTTAATTATTTTTTGCTTTAATATATTTTTTTGTTAATGATATGACATATACTGCATTTATATTCGTTTCAAATTGAACGTTATTTTATAACAGCAATGAATATGTAGTCAATAAATAAATCGGTGACCGTTTTTTACATTAATTCATTGCAAAATATATCCCAAACATAAAATGAATTTTTCTCATGGAAAAACCGTTTCAAAACAAGATTTCGTGTTTTATTTTCTTTGTTGTTATTTTTTTTTTTAATCATTTCAAGCGTATTCGAATACATTCGGAAAAAAATTTAAATTATTTTTTCACCATTAATTAAATTAATTTATAATTATTATTAATAATTATAATAGTTATGCAATATATTCTTCTTATTATATGTTTTGATAATGTTATCTTCTTCATCAAGAAAAGTACACTTAACAGCTACTTCTACAAACGATAAGTTGAACTTTTTTTGGCCATAAAATTGATGAATAAATAAATACTTTAATAACTGAAAGTTAATTATTAATTAAAATCCAAATATAGACGGCTTCGATTATTAATAGCTTCAATCGTGAACGCTGTAAAATTATTAATGTGAATATGTTAAGACTTTAGGAGAGCGGACCGGGAGTGGAGCAGGAGCGGAGCGATAGTGTGAATGCGGTACAGCGAGAGTGGAGCGAGACCGGACCGTACGAATATTGTGATTACCCTCTTTCTATTCCTCTTTAGAATACTTTGCCAGTGAGACCGGATCGGGAGCGGAGCAATAGTGTGAATGGGGTAGAGCGAGAATGGACCGGTAGCGGAGCGAGACCGGAGCGGTACCGATAGTGGAATATTCTCTTTCTATTTCTCTTTAGAATATTTTGCCATAACGAGAGCGGACCGGGAGCGGAGCGATAGTGTGAATCCGCCTTGAAGAGTTTCGTTGGCTATAGTCCTTTGAATTTTGTCTACGGAACCCTTAATTTACAAGGAAATGTTTCAAAGAGGTTTATACCTTCACCCAGTTCGTCGAGAAAGAGAATATTCCACTATCGGTACCGCTCCGGTCTCGCTCCGCTACCGGTCCATTCTCGCTCTACCCCATTCACACTATTGCTCCGCTCCCGATCCGGTCTCACTGGCAAAGTATTCTAAAGAGGAATAGAAAGAGGGTAATCACAATATTCGTACGGTCCGGTCTCGCTCCACTCTCGCTGTACCGCATTCACACTATCGCTCCGCTCCTGCTCCACTCCCGGTCCGCTCTCCTAAAGTCTTAACATATTCACATTAATAATTTTACAGCGTTCACGATTGAAGCTATTAATAATCGAAGCCGTCTATATTTGGATTTTAATTAATAATTAACTTTCAGTTATTAAAGTATTTATTTATTCATCAATTTTATGGCCAAAAAAAGTTCAACTTATCGTTTGTAGAAGTAGCTGTTAAGTGTACTTTTCTTGATGAAGAAGATAACATTATCAAAACATATAATAAGAAGAATATATTGCATAACTATTATAATTATTAATAATAATTATAAATTAATTTAATTAATGGTGAAAAAATAATTTAAATTTTTTTCCGAATGTATTCGAATACGCTTGAAATGATTAAAAAAAAAAATAACAACAAAGAAAATAAAACACGAAATCTTGTTTTGAAACGGTTTTTCCATGAGAAAAATTCATTTTATGTTTGGGATATATTTTGCAATGAATTAATGTAAAAAACGGTCACCGATTTATTTATTGACTACATATTCATTGCTGTTATAAAATAACGTTCAATTTGAAACGAATATAAATGCAGTATATGTCATATCATTAACAAAAAAATATATTAAAGCAAAAAATAATTAAAATATGAATCAGGAAAAGAAGAGAACACAATCGGTAAATTTCAGCATTTACCTAATCCAAATAAGTACTAAGCCTATTAGAAAACATTCGGAAAAAAATTTAAATAATTTCTTCACCATTAATTAAATTAATTTATAATTATTATTAATAATTATCATAGTGTTGCAATATATTCTTCTTATTATATGTTTTGATAATGTTATCTTCTTCATCAAGAAAAGTATACATAACAGCTATTTCTACAAACGAAAAGTTGAACTTTTTTTGGCCATATACTTGATGAATAAATAAATACTTTAATAACTGAAAGTTAATTATTAATTAAAATCCACATGCAGACGGCTTCGATTATTAATGGCTTCAATGGCTTCAACCTTTCAAAGTTGAACGGTGTAAAATTATATATAGTGTGAATATGATAAGACATTAGGAGAGCGGCCTGGGAGTGGAGCGGGAGCGGAGCGATAGTGTGAATGGGGTAGAGCGACAGCGAAACCGATAGTGTGAATAGGCCCTTATATTACACTCGCTAGGCAAGCCACTTTACTATACACTTTGGTTTATTATTTTCAATTTTAGATTTTATTTCGAAGAAAAAAAAAAATTTAACCCCACCCCTCAAAATTTGACATTTTAAATTTCAAGATGCGTAGAATCCGTAAAATCGAATAAAAATTGCAATACCGTCATTTTTCTTCAGAAATTCGCTAATACCCAGAACCCAACCTGTAGCGAGGTTCAGACAGATAGATATTTATTTATATTGGCATTTTGAATTGAATTTTTCAGAGAATCCAAATAGATTCGTATACATAGATGTGAATCCGAAAAGATTTGGATTCATAGGTGTGAATCCGAATATATTCGATTCGGATTCATAGGTGTGAATCCAAATTTCGTATTCGGATTCACATTGCAAATATGAATCTATTCTAGAGGTTTATACCTTCACCCAGTTCGTCGAGATCTATCGATTGATACCTCACAAGGGAGGATTTAGAATACTTTATTTTTCAACTAAACATTAATTAATTAAGAACCTTGAGGTAATTAATATTTTGAGTTGCCCATATTTTTATTGTGATTTCGAGTGGTGGAGTTGTACATTTGTGCCAAATTTCAAGTTTCTAGGTTAAATAGTTTCGCCACAGACAGATTTCTATCGCACAGACACACGAGCTTCCCCATAAGGGTTTCTGGTTTAGTAAACCAACAAAACCCTAAAAAGGTCCCACTATGGCAGCATGGCCTATTGACCGGGTTTGGGATGACTGAAAAATTTACCCGTAATTTTATTGGTGATTTTTAATGATTTGTAGCGGTTCTAAACGAAAAAACTAAAATATTGGCACATTCTTGTGCTCCAAAAAAGCTCGTCTTCGAGCTCATCCTTTCTTATGTGATTCTTGATTTTTTGTCGAAAGAGCCGATCTTAAAGAACCGAAAAAGGCACACGAAACCATTACGAAAAGTGTTCTGATCATTTTCAATTACAACCAACCAGTTGCTAAGATAAATATAATAACTTCGTCAGTTTTCAATTTTCATTGCACGAAAATCGTTTTCTATTCGACGAAAAGCTCTCAATTAATTCAGTATTTTTCTTGTAGTTACATATCTATATAAATAAAGATGAAATTCTGTTTTTTTGTTTGTTCTTTATAGAAATTCATACCGTTTGTCCTAAATTCTCCAAATTTCGCTCAGTGGTTCTTTGATACCAGGTGCGAACACCTGTCCATATTAAAATTGCGTAACTTCAGCCAATCTCTGGGTATATTCTTTATTGTTATAAAAATCGTTTTGATCTCGCTTTGCATTGGTTTTTACGAAATCGACCGTTTGATTCGATAAAAGTCTCACTTTATAGATTCTATAGATTTAAAAAATGAAATTCTCCGGGTGAAACCGGTATATACAGCTAGTTTATTTATATAACAACAACTCATGGTGAAGCCTGAATAATTTAATAGTTACCTGTATCATTGGATAAGATTCATTCAATAATTATTGACAATAACGGAAGGTGAGCTACAAACATATTCCTATTTTAACCCTTTCAACTCGGCACCGTTTCGGACGTTGCCTATCGGCAACTCCACGCAACTTATTCGCGAAAACGTACACCCTGAAAACGTATCATTATACAGTAAAATTTTAGAACCAAGTAAGGAATTGTAATGAAATTTAAGTTATATATATTTGTGAAGCTACAAGAACACATAGTTCCAACAAAAAAAATAATTTTTTTAAATTTTATATATTTTTTTTTAAATCAAAATTTAAAGGGACGTTTTTTGGGATTACCGAAAATAGACCTAAAAATTTTGTAAAATTTTTGATAATTAAGAGAACCGGAGCGGATAAAGATGGAAATCCCTTAGATTTCAAAAAGGTTTCGCCGTTCCTTATATATAGAAGCATAAAAAATCTAATTGGAGAAGTAAAAGCAGTTAAAAAATTACGAGATGGGACCCTTTTAGTTGTAGCTTTCTTAGATATTCAATCAGATAAGCTCCTAAAATGTAAAAGTCTACTCAATAACTTTCCGGTTAAAGTAGAAGCACATGGGAAGCTGAATAAAAGTAAAGGGATTATTTGGTACCCAGAAATAAATTATTGTACAATTGAGAAAATAAAAGATGAATTAAAACCACAAAATATAGCCGATGTTAAAAGATTAACGTACATTAAAAATAATGAAAACACCGCGAGCCGCGACCGTCATTTATCACCAAAAGCGAAATATCCTATAAATAGTTTTTACGACTTGTTTATGTCCTTATATGTTAAAAACTGAAAATTATTTGCATTGCCTCCGTAGCGGAGCCCTCGAGTTTGAAGACAAATTTTAAATGGCTCCGCTCCGGAGACCTCGAGTGCAAAGGGTTAAGTTACACAGGTACAAAAACCGCTGTCGGACGTAAGAAAGAAAGTAGTTTACGTCAGTATAATAAGATATATAGTCTTCCCAACAACATCTTCTGTGCAATAAATTAAAAAACAATTAAGTCTATGTGGTTAAATGCTATAATAGATCGCGGGATGCAAAAACATGTTCCATGAGCTTTCGTATATATATATATATAAGTTATGGTGAAGGGATAAACAATATATAAGTTAATACTAACTGCCAGATCTAAACAACCCAAAATGTATATATATAGGATTAAGAGGAAAATAAAGTTAGTCTTTGCTTAGCATCTGAGAGTGTTGGTCTGTTTCCCTTTTCCTTTTTTTTTAGTTCGTTTATCTGAGTGAACATAAGTGGTGCCGAATCCTGGGACCTTTAGATTCGCGGGAAGCACACGATAGCGAAGCGTCATTTTTTGTTTCGCCTCTCATTTCTTTCCTATTTTTTTTCTTATTTTTTTTTTTTTACTTATTACCCGGTGTGCGTCATTAGAAAATGACCGAAGAAAGTGTTGTACTAACGCCAGAACTAGCCCCGCTACCGGAGATCCCACCGCCGCCAACACCGACCCTGGCGGCAGCACATGCGAATCTTCTCGCCCTATTGAAAGTGAAAACGGCGACGGCCCAGGACCTCCGGAATGCAATTTCTGACCTAGAAAAGTTCGGCGGAGAAAAGGGGGAACTGAACCACTTCCTCAAAGGAGGTGACAGACTCATAGCGCAGATAGAAGCCAAGGTAGCAGATAACCTACTCGACGCAGGGGACTCAAGAGCGTTGAAGGGAGCCCTAGTATGCCGAGTAAAACGCAGCGTTCTCAATTTAACCCAAGCGGATGAAGACACGCCGTGGGACACCGTGAAAACGGTTGAAAAAAGCATTTGGCGGCGGGCGATGGACACCAGAAGAGGACATCTTCGCTATGTTTCGCGAAACGAGGAAGGCATCCCAATCGATCGGGCAGTACGCAGGAGTCCTCTTGACCGGATATAATAATTTAACAGAGAAGATGAGGGAGACCTGGAGCGCAGCGGAAGTGGAGGCCAGGATGATTTTCCTGTCATCTGTCCTCAGAGTCCAGCTGGCGAAAGAAACGGGAAGGAAGGAGGGGCTGTCCAGGGATAAAACTTTCGTCGAGTGCGCACAAGAAATGGTCGACGCAAGCGCCAGAGAGGAAGAAGCCAGATACGGTGAACCTATGGAGGTGAATGCTCAAAGGGTGAGGAGGAGGAGCCAGACTTCATCAGCGCCATCGGAATCATCAGAAACTTCTGGAACCGAAGATGAGAGGAGCGAACCGGGAGAGCCGAGGGCCGGAGGAAGCAAGGGCACCAGAGTATACAGAGTATTAGCGGAAAGAAGAAGTCGCGTTCTCCAATGAGGAAAGTGCGAGCGGAGAGGCAACCTAGCGCTAGTGAATAACATAGAGAGCGGACGTGGCGGGTTGCCTATCATACGGATCGCGAGTGGAGTGAGGTGCCTAGTGGATACGGGGAGTTCCAACACCATAGTGTGCCGCAGCCTGCTGGAGGAGCTGTATAAAGGAGAGAGGATACCCCAATTACAGGTATGTGGTTGTAAATTAATTACCTTGGGTGGCCCATGTAGAGTCGAAGGGGAAGTGAAGATAGGGCTAAATAGGTGGAAGGATTAACCACTGACAGTCGCGCGTGAGAAAAACTCTCAGATTAAATATATTATGTATGTACCAGGTGTGTAAATATGAAACCGGAATTCGCCAATGATAGGAGTTAGCAGTCAATAGAATAGAATAGAATAGAATAGAATTTTATTTGTTTTTGGGAAATTCCCATACAAATAGAGTTGAGCAATAATACAGAATTCATAAATATGATAAAGAACAAAATAAAGAATATACACATATAAATGTGAACATGCAGGTATGCATGTGTACGTTTGCATACAAATACAAATGGTAATAAGGATACAAATAAAAATTATTTCCTAAAATTAATAGAACATAATTTTAAAGTTAGCAAAATTAATATACATGTATGTCATACAAAAGATAATGTACGATTACGTACCTTTATTCATACAATATTTATAATTCTTCCTAACTCAATGTAAATAATAGTGAATTCCTAGAAATAATATTAAAGTAAACAAAACAAACTTACTTAAACGAATTAAAATTAAAAACAAAAAACAAAGTTCAACCATTATTATTTACATTTTGCAATTAAAATAAGGCTATTCTTGTATGTATGTAAAAAGTTTTCTTAATTTTAGACAATTTTCAACATACCTAAATAAATCATTAAATTTATTTTTATTTTCTATTAGTAATAGTTGTTCTACTTTGCACTTATCATCGATAATATTAGTAGTATATTTACTTAAATATTTGTCTCTGTAAATATTGTAAATAGGGCATTTTAATAGGAAGTGGTTTAGATTTTCGGGCTCCCGCATATTACAAAAATGGCACTCAGCACTATTATCTCGGTAGTTATTTTGAAAACCATATAAAGTTACTTCTAACCTGTCAGGTTGACATAACCTCAGTTGGCTAACCACTCTATGCTTCCTTATTGGGGCTCTCATTTTTAGATAATATTCACCCATTTCGAAGTTGCTAATGTTCCTAAAATTTTTATTATACTTTGAATTCAGAACAGCTTGAACATCCATAGAGAGTTGATTATTTTTGAATTTTTCAATGGTGTTTTTGAATTCTATTTCAAATACCTCTTTGCTTTTAATTATAAGTAAATCAGCGGAATCTATTGATTTTAGTTTGATTAGCAGTTGTAAATACCAATTATATTTTGAATTTATTGACACATTTAAACTGAGGTTTTTCAAAATGTTTAAACATAATTTTGGTAATCGATTATCTTCCATTAATTCTACTTTTCGATACCAACGAATCATTCTTTTAAGGACCTCTGTCTCTACAGTTACTAGACCCGTTTCCAGGCGTACGTAATGGTTTGGGGTGTTTCGTGGCCAATGATAAATTGTCTTAAAATAATTCAAATCAACTCGCTCTAATTTTTGGCAGTATAATGGAGCCCAGACTTCTGCCGAGTATAACAAAACGGAGTTAACCATGGACTTTAACAATTTAAATTTAGTTGCAAGACAGTCTGATTTGGATCTTGTTAAAATTTCCCGAACTCTATGTGAAGCCAATTGCGATTTTTTTACAAAGTTATCTGCCGCTTTAGAAAATAGGCCCGAGGATGAGAATATTACTCCTAAATAACTGTATTGTTTAATTATCTCTATTCTTGATTTATCATAGAAAAGAGGTTTAACTTTACCGAAATTACTGCCCCTTTTGAAAATAACGCATTTTGTCTTTTCGACATTAACTATTAAAGAGTTCAATTGGCAATATTTATACAAAGAAATTAATTTATTATTTGTTCCAGCCCAACCGTTATCAAGTAAAATCAAATCGTCCGCGTACATCAGACCAATCACTTCTGTTTTGTGATCAATATTTATACCTTTGCACCCATCAATTATAAAGTGAGACATTAAATCAGAAATGTATAATGAAAAGATCAAAGGACTTAAGGAATCTCCCTGTAATACCCCTTGGGTGATTTTTACTGACTCCGTTTTATGTTCATCTTTTAAAACTAAAGCAGCTGCCTTATATAGCTCCGACAAAATATTTATTATTTTAGTACTCAAGCCAAGATAGTGGAGTTTCGGCCATAATTTTTTATAATCTAACGAATCAAAGGCTCGCTTAAAGTCAACAAATGTAGTGAAAACAGTATTGCCCTTGTAACCAAACGAAATATTTATTATTGAATTTAAAGTGAAAATACTGTCTATGCGACCTCTGCCCGCCCTGAAACCATTTTGCTCTTCCGGTATTAAATGACGTTTTTCAGCCCATTGAGTAATTCTATCAGCTAAGATTGTTGTAAACAACTTAACTACACAGTTTATTAGAGCTATTCCTCTATAATTAGCAGGGTTTTTAACATCACCTTTTTTATATAAATGAAATAGCAAAATTTCCGCCCATTTTTCCGGAATGATCGCATGTTGGAAAACGTTATTGAAAAGGTTGAGCAGGTAGTGTTCCCAGTTAGGAGGCATTAGTTTATAAACTTCATATGGTAAATTATCAGAACCTGGTGATTTTTTAGGTTTACTTTTAATGATTGCCTTTTGAAGTTCACTTAAAGTTATGGGAACATCCAATTCTAAAACGGAATTTGTGGGGGAAAAATCAGAGTAAAAATCCTTTCCAGAATAGAAATCTTTATAAAAAGAAACAAATTTTTCGATGGAGACCGCTACTTCAACCTGATTCGGTCTATTAAAATTTTTAATGGTTTGCCAAAACAATTTAGAATTATTGATCTCTGATAGTGAGTCTAGAATGCGATCAAAATACAATTTCTTAGCGTCTCTTATACATTGTCTGTATTGTTTTTTACTATTAAAGAAAATATCAAAATTTTCCTTACAATAACCTTTACGTTTTAAGTTTTTGTAACATTCCCTGTGGTATTTTTTCGCTTTCCTTTACTCATCACCAAACCATATTTTGTCTTTAAATATTTTACGAGGGTAAGAAAAACATTTTCGCTTAATAAGTCCCGAGTCAAGCGCACAATTCAGAAAGCAATCGATCATATTTTTATATAACGCATCCGCAGAATTAGAATTAAAATAGATGTTATTTGCATTTACAACTAATTCCTGGTAAGAATACATACTTTTCTCATTTAAGTCTAGACAATATTTCTCTAATTTTGTTTCTTTAATTGTTGGTGTTTCCTTATTTAATTTATTAAAAGATACGACAACTGGTAAATGGCAACTTAGTTCTGAAACAGGGCAAACTTTTAAATCTTGAATAAAATCAATCATAGCCGGGGATATCCAAACAGTATCAACGACACTACTGCCCCTTGGTGTAATATCGGTAAACTGGCCAGGTGTATCGCTGGGTGTCCTACCATTCAGCAATATTAAACCACTTTCCTCAAAATAATCTAATAATTTCTTGCCCCGGGAATTGCAAACTTTATCTAAACTAGTTCTATCACTTGACAAATATGAACCTTCTACTAAAAATTCGACTATTTTATCGTCTGAACCTAATCTCACATTCCAGTCGCCACCAATTACTAAATTATATTGACTAAATTCATCATTTGACTTAATTTTATTGAGAATGCTTATCAAATCAGAAATACAATCATTTATATCAGCTAAAGGGCTCCAATAAACATTTCCAACAAAAAAATAAAAAGATTTTACCTTAATTTTAATAAATAAACATTTATCAGAAGATTCAGAAAATATAGCTTCCTCACACAAATTTTTATTTACTAAAGTTATAAGACCTCCACTAGGGCGACCTTTTCTGAATTTTCTGGAAGCTACTGAGATAAATTCAGTATAATCTTTTAGCCATGGCGGTTTATTAAACATTAAATTAGTAATAAAAGTTTCAGAAAAACAAATAACAGCATTGCTGAGTAAAAAATTAATAACTTCAGAGTCTACGTTAAACAACTTATTGTAACCTTCAATATTCAAATAAACAATATTAAATAAATTACCTTTATATATACAATGGTTTAAATTTAAATTTCCTTCTACTTTTGTAAAAAACGATCCATTGAACTTTGTGAAAAACTAGCTTTAGCCGGTGTTCGTACTTTTCTCTTCTTCCGGGTGCCCGTAGCCTTTTTACTCGCCTCGCTTGTGTCCGTTTCCGTCTCCTGTTCCTCACCAGAATAATCCCTCTCTGACATCAGGTCACCGTGTCTAGCAGCGATTTTTTCAATATCCTCCATTGAACGTATAGCAAGTATAGGACTTTGATCACCTTCTCTAGCTAGAACCTTGTTGTTCCTCGTCCAGACATATTTCAATTTATATTTTTCTTGATGAGATTTCAGGTGCTTAAAAAGCGAAGCACTGTAAGGGGACAACAACTCCGATACAAACACCGGTAATGGTGGTGCAATATTAAAATTAAATAACTCCTTATTGAGAATGTTCTTCTTTAATCTGTATAACTTTAAAAATTCCAATTTATCTATGTTTCTCAAAAATTTAACAACAATTGGACCTTTAGCTGACTTCATTTTTATTCGATAATAAGAGTTAATTAATTTTTCATCAAATTGGAACCCAATGGTATTACTAACAATCTTGACAATAGATAAAATATCTTCTCCTTCTAGCTGGGGAATATTTAATATTTTGATTCCATTGTTTTGATTCAGTTGGTCAGTTGCAGCAATATGTTGTCTTAAAGATATAACTTCTTTTTTTAACTTTAAATTTTCCTTTTTCAAATTTAAAATTTCTAAATTGTATTTATTGAAGTTATCGTTAACTCTTTTGTCCATAGAAGTTAATTCTTGACGCAATAATACTATTTCGGTTGTTATTAATTCCAATTTACTCAAGAGAATATTGAAAGGATTACCTTCAGTATCGCTTCTCCCCTCTCCTTTGTTTACGGCAGCGGGATTACCCCCTCCTTGCACTTCTTTGTCACTCATATTGAAATTAATTAGTAACTTTGTAATAATAGGTCCGATCGAAATGATTTAAGAACAATAATAACCACTAATAAAAGTTCTAGTAGCCAATATAAAATAAACTGTAAGAAAATAACTTTAAATAGGCTAACAAACAGTACTAATACAGAGCGGTTTGAAGCATGACCTCCTCCATCAACAGTCCAAGCTCAACTCCCAGCAGTCAATATAATCTTCTAACTAATCCGTCAGTGGTGTTATCTGCTTTTGCCTACATGTAATAAAGAGATCCAATTGATACCAACATCAGTTTCATTCTATAACCGTGTTTTAAGTGGCATTGAACATGTCGACTTTTGTGCCAACAAATCAAGATTTGCGGACAGCATTTATTATCCATTTCCTTCTGAAAAAAATTGGAGCATTATCACATAGGATGCTTGTTGAAGCTTACGGGGAGCATGCCCTAGGCAAATCTCAATGTTTCGATTGGTTCAAAAAATTTAAAGATGGATTTCGATAAAAGAAACAAAGACGGTGGAAAACCACAAAAAAAAACTTTGAAAACGCTGATTCGGAAGCGTTTGTTGGACAATTATTACATGTGACACCGTCTCCATTTGTTTGAAAGGCGTGGAAAAGATCCAGAAGGTCGAAAAATGGGTACCTCACCAACTGAATGACAGGCAGCAGGAAGCTCGAAAAACCTCATGGCAAATGCTGCTCGCCAGGTACTGAAAAAAAGTCATTTCTTCATCAAATTGTGACTGGTGATGAAAAGTGAATTTACTTCGAGAATCCTAAGCGTAAAAAATCCTGGGTAACTCCTGGTGAACCATCGGCATCGCTTGGGGAGGAAGAAAATGCTCTGTGTCTGGTGTGATCAGATGGGTGTTACCTACTATGAGCTGCTGAAACCTGGGGAAACTGTTAATACGGAACGCTACCTACAACAGATGATAAATTTGAATAAAGATTTGCGCCAAAAAGTCCCAAATATCAAGAAAGGACACACAAAGTGATCTCGCTCCATGACAATGCCCCATCACATTCGGCTAAACGGACCAAGGAAACGATCCAAGTGATTGGTTGGTAAATTCTTCCGCATGCGGCACCAGATTTGGCCCCATCCGATTACCACCTAGTTGCATCGATGGGACACGCACTAGCTGAGCAGCGCTTCACTTCTTATGAAAATGTACGAAATTGGTTAAGTGATTGGTTTGACTCAGAAGAGGAAGCATTATTTTGGCGGGGAATCCACAAATTGCCTGAATGATGGGAAAAATGCATAGATAGCGAAGGACAGTACTTCGAATAAAAAAGTATGTATCATTTTTACACAATCAACTCTTATTTGCTATTTGAAAAATTCCGGTTTCATATTTACACACCTGGTATGTTAAATATATTATATGTCAATTAAATATATCATTGACAGTCGCGCGTGAAAGAATATCTCACGAGATCGGATTAGAAGGAGAGAATAGTAGAAGGAAGGTGGAGCAGATATAAGGCTTGGTATTGGAGCGTGGAGAGTTCAGGGAGGGCCGTGAGTCTGTGAACCAGAGATGGGCAGATTCGTATTCGTAAATTCGAATCCGAATTTGATTCACAGCACCTTAACGTGTCAATCCGAATACGAATGTATTCGTGAAAAAAAAAAAAAAAAAATTTAAATTAAGGGCGATTGATACGTGAAACAGGTACTGCCTAATTAAAATTTAATAAATTATAAATCAAGATATATTTTAAATATTATAGAATTGAAAATCTATGGAGTAAAGAGTCAAAGGAAGGACAAAGGGAATTAGGAAGAAGCGATTAATCACCTGCACGTACAGGAAACAACATACGATACTCTAACGGCCATATTGAAGAGAGATAAAGATACAGATGAAGAGAGAAAAAGATATAATCGCAATGCTTGGCCGACAGGTACCGCCCCAAAAAGTACGAAAAGGGCGAGAGAGGGAGAAGCGGAAAAAGGCATTCCATGTAGCAGTTTCATCGCGTGAACATCTTAGCCCTAGTTATCCCAGCTTCCCGGTAGTTTTGAATATGATCTGTGGAAAGGAATCCAGGATGCAGAGCCTGTCATCAGTATATCAGCAATAGCAAGTACCATAAATTATATTGTGCAGAATAAATTCGTTTATTTCATAAATGAGGGCAAAGTAATATGTTCTATAATATTTATATTCTGTTAGTTCAAAAGCGCTTGCAACCATTGTTAAAGATTTTCAGTTAGAATGATTTCAAAGTAGTTCACAGTTTAATTAATAATAATATTTAATTTTATCATATAAATTTAAATAAATTTTTTTGTTATCATAGAAGATAATATCAGAGTTCAATGTCACCATCTTAATTTTATGTCAATATTCTTAATGAGTTAATTATTTTTTAATGTATTAATTTTCTTCTTATCCTCCACAGTTCATTCCTGATAGTAAAAGATAGTTTAATTTCATGGTTTTTCACATTGATATGAGCCTTACACCTCATGTTTATAAGCTTTAAATTGTGAAAGAGTATAAGTGTATTCCATGAGGGACCATTATCTAGACAAGCAGCCAAGTTATTAATGATTTATCCTTGGAAAGGTAAGATTTTATATGAGAGAGGGTAAGGGAAAATTAATACATTACAAAATAATTAACTCATTAAGAATATTGACATAAAATTAAGATGGTAACATTGAACTCTGATATTATCTTCTATGATAACAAAAAAATTTATTTAAATTTATATGATAAAATTAAATATTATTATTAATTAAACTGTGAACTACTTTGAAATCATTCTAACTGAAAATCTTTAACAATGGTTGCAAGCGCTTTTGAACCTACCGAATATAAATATTATCGAACACAATATATATATATATATATATGTATAAAATTACTAAGTATTTATGTATACAAGCACAAAATGAATCCCCAGCTACTGAGTCAATAAGTGAAGCCAACTCAATGCCCTCTGTAACAGCAAGTAAAGGTTTGTTTGTCTTAACTAATTTAAAAAAAAAATTATCAAGGTGAATTTCTTTTGTGTGTTTTTTTTTTTAATTTCTAATATGACCACTCCTTTTTTTAATTTTTTTTTGTTATTTATTTAAATGTCAATTTCTATTATAAGTAAGGGAGATTGATGGTAAGTGAAAGTTTTGAGATGCAAGCACCATATCAGATGTTTAAGGTAAATGAGGAGCAGTGCTTTAGTCTTTTCAAATTAATTCAGAAAACAAAATATCTATACAGTAAAAGCTCAAATGAAACCTAAATTGTAGGATTGTAATATGAACGTTTGATTCCTGTTTAACCCATTTCTTACCACTGTCCTACACATAGGACGCCAGGTTTTCCATTTTTCCCTGTTTCCCATAAAATTTGTTTACAATTTTAATATTTTTTTAATAATCTAATCTGCTTCTATTGAGGTCAAATACATAGTTGTTAATTTTTACTTTCACTTACCTATATATGAAATATATAGTAAGTGGAAGTATTGCGATCGTGAAAAATTTCGACTTCCTGTTTTCAATGGAAATACACGTTTTGGGACCCCCTGAGTCGAAATAACCAAGTCCCGCGAAATGGTCTGTGTGTGTGTGAACAGACTAGCTCAAAAACTATAAACCGTGGGAACCTGAAATCGGGTATTTAGTGTAGGTATATGCCCGCGATGTGACAGCAAAAATTTCATCAAAATTTCCCAAAGGGAGGGGGTACTTTATTTAATAACTTTTTTTCGATTTTCTCAAAAACGGCTCTAACGATTTTGATTAAACTGAGTATTTGATCTATTTATATGCCTGAAATATGACTATAAAAATTTCATCAAAATTGATCAACCGGAGGGGGGACTTTACTTAATAAATTTTGTATCATTTTCACATGTTTTTTTTATTTACTCAAAAACGGTTTTAACGATTTTGATCAAACTTGGTATTTGATGTATTTATATGCCAAAGATGTGATAACCAACATTTCATCACAATTGATCAACTGGAGGGGGGACTTTACTTAATAAATTTTGTATCATTTTCACGTGTTTTTTTTTATTTGCTCAAAAACGGTTTTAACGATTTTGATCAAACTTGGTATTTGATGTATTTATATGCCCGAGAAATGACTGTAAAAATTTCATCAAAATTGATCTACGGGAGGGGGGACTTTACTTAATAAATTTTGTATCATTTTCACGGTTTTTTTTTTATTACTCAAAAAAGGCTTTAACGATTAACAAAAATAAGATATGAATGTAGAAAAATGTGTGACTTTGGGAAATGATATTTAGCAAAACACGTCAATTACTAATCTAAGTAAGTTGGTAAGTGAAAGTTGTGTGTTGCGTGCACGCACCAGATTTTTTTCTTTTTGGAATACATCTTAGTAAGGCGTTTTTAACAAGAAACTAAAGGCAAAATTATTAATTTCAAAAAAAAAAAATAATTTAGTAACAAATGGGTTAATCAGTAAACTCTTTAAATGCACCCAGAGCAGTACAATAGTTTTCTATACAAAATAAAGATATTTCTATATATCTCTGCTTGAACTAAATAAGAATATGTAAAGGGATAAAGAAAAAAACAAAACTATATCATTGATATGACTCAAGATATAAAATTTTAACAATGCACAAATTTTTATTTTCTTATTAGTTTTTCTTTTATGTACAGCTCTCAGAGGCCAAAAACAATTAATTCCAGCAATTTCCACTCTATTTCTTTAGTATGAGTAAAAATCCTTACCTACCCAGATTATTGAAAGAATAAAATAAAAAGCAATTTTAGGATCTTTGTCAGGAAACACTTGTGATGATATCCAAAACAAATTAATTTATATTATTCAAATTAAGAAAGTAAAATCATATCAAAATGACATTATTATATGTTTGAAATTAAATACAGCTATGAGACCATAAGGGAATTATTGTATCAAGAGGTTTCTGATGAAGATGATGAATCATAGGCTGTTGCTACCAGAGAGACCTGTGCATGAGTTTTAATACCCAATGATTCTTTTTTTAATAATGGTTTCGTAGCAGCTAAAGTTGTTTGAATTTTTTTCTTTGTTTCTATTGACTTTTCTATGGCACCTACAAATGGAAATAGCATGTAAATTGTTAAAATGATAGCATCAGTCATTTGAAAATTACTATATAAATTATAAGAATTATGTACCAAGGTAAAGACTCCACTATTATGTTTTCCTAATATAAAGAGCTACTATAAACACATTACATCCACTATAAACAGCTCTTAGAAATGCAATAATGTAAATCATTCTTGATCAATGTGTGACTAGACCTTTAATTTTTTTTTTTAAATATAAAGTATGAACAATTTAATTTCTAAATAGTAGAATTTGCAGCAAAATATTCATTTAAATTTTTGGTTGATTCAGTGGCCTAACTCAGTAGCATGACACCTGAGTGCAGCTAAATTTAAGTACCTCTTCTAAGTGGAGCAAGGTTAGTGTAGAGATGACCAATAGTGAAGAAAATCTAATATGTATTGTCACTAAATTAGGAAGGAAAAAATAATGTTATAATTTTGAAAAAAAAAAAAAAAACCTCTTCCAGTTTGTGGCACTTTCGAGGGTGGTGCCCGCACACCCACTCTAATTACACCATTGGGCTAGTTTATAATTTACTGAGCATTTAATAAGGAGAAAGATGGTTTAGGGTGGTGATATGTTATCATTTTTTTTTTTTTTTTAATTTGTTCTTTTCATCAATTCTTTTTAACAGTTTGAAGATGGTAATAGTCAAAATATTGAAAATTATATTAGCAGGTTTTGATTCTGTAGGCCACATCTACAAATAGTATCCAACTTTTTTCCTTTATTATTTTTTGTAAGCAGGTCTTCTTCAAGGCTATATGAACAAGATACAGACAGGAAATAGTTATGAATAGGTTCATGTGAAAACCTAACTAATTTTAGTAAATCTAAGTATGACACAGTAGTATTGAGCCTCTCCTATATATTGTTATTAAATAATTATTATTCACAATATCTGTGAAATAATTTTTATTCACAATATCTGTGAAATAATTTTTATTCACAATATATGTAAGTTTTTAGATCAATGTCCCATCTTCGGTAATATACTACAATATATCTTTTACTGAAACAGATTGATCAAATTTAGTTTATTTTCAGTGATCATAATGATTTCCATTTGTCATGCATAATCATATGCATATGCCCGATCAATCAAATCACAAAAATAGGAGGTACCTCCAAATATTACTATTTCAATGAAAATCAGGAATATCATGTATGGGTACCCAGAGAAGCTGCTATAAACTTTTGCAAAAATATTTCCACAAGAGTTCTTGAGGAGGGCTTAAACTACCCTCTTATTTCACTATTTTGCTCATAACTCAAAAACCATTCATACACAAATTTGTATTATTTTTAAAATAGAACATTAAACTGCAGGACAAATAAAGTTAAATAGGTTCAGTCGTTTTGACAAAATCAATTATAAATTTTTACCATTTCGGTGGAATCATCAATTGCCCTTATGATGTTCCTCCAACTTAAAAACGCCTATTCCAAATGCAAATTATTACAGATGAAAATTGAAAAGCACTGAATCCTGCATAAACCGAGTGCCCTAGTTATAAACTTAGTTTCCTTCTTTGTAGACATACAAATACAAACGGTAAACTATTCATAGAACTCACTTCTAATTAGAGCTTTTTTGTGAAATATAATTACTTTTTAACAGATTATCATCCACCTTCTTTCATTTGAATGAATAAGGCATTCAGTCTCCCCGAGCTAGAATGCCTCCACTGGGATGATTGAGCCTTAGTTTTGATGTCATATCCCTAAACCCATGTTTCGTCATCTGTTATAATTCATTTCAGTAATTCTGGATCATCTTTGACTTCATTTGGTGACTCCTGAGCAACTTCCATTCGCTGCTGTTTTTGTTCAAAATTCAAAAATTTTGGAACAAATTTTGCGGCCACGCGTTTCATACCCAAAACATTGGAAAAAATGTCATGACATGAACCAATCGATATGCCAACATCATCACCGACATCTCTAATTGTGATTTGGCGATCATTCATAACCATTTCTTTCACTTTTTCCACATTTTCATCGGTTGTTGATGTGCTGGGGCGTTTCTTCCTCTTCAACGTCTTCACGGTCTTCTTGTAAACGCTTATACCACTTGTAAAATCTTGCTTTACTCATAGCAGACTCACCATAGGCCTTTGTTAACATTTCACACACTTTATTCCATTTTTTACGCAAAATTTGATTCAAATTCTTTGATACATTGATAGCCGAGGTCATACAAACACGCCTAAGCTTAGTGGCTGTAACAGACAAAGTCAACAATAAAAAAAGCTGAAAATTTTATCATACTTCAGGGGCAAGTATACCAACATAATAAATTTTTTTTTTTTGACAATCACACTCTCCAAGACCACAAAATTTAAAAATTCTTCTACGAAATTGACAGGGGAATGAAAGAAAACCTGTGGGACATCATAAAAATTAGTTTTTTTCAATTCTAATACTTTATCATCAAGGATTCGACTGCTTTTATGAAATTTTACAGTATTTTGAACAAATAGAACAGAAAAAAAAGTAAAAATTGACCTAGTATACGGACACAGAACTCTTACTTTGAGCAGAATCAGACCTCGGGACATGACAGTGGAATGAATTTCGACCTTTTTCTGGTGTTTTTAAGGTACGTGTGTTATACAATTAAAATTAAGTCGTATGGGGTCTACCTTTACAACTCGCCTGGATTTATAAAATTGATGTCTTAGAGTCCTAAGTTTTTCTAAATCGCTATAAACGGCCTGGGACACAAAAGTGCCCACTTACGTGAGAATGACCCATAATATATATATATATATATATATATATATATATATATATATATATATATATATATATATATATATATATATATATATACATATACATTGTAAGGTTAAACCGATAAGCAAATAAAAAAAAAACATATGGCGTAACCTCCGGGACTGCTTCTTGGAACAAAATAAGCTGTGGGAACGAACTGTTTGTGTCTAGATCTTTCCGTTATGGCGTAGAACTGCCCCCATTGTTCTGGAATATTCCAGGCCTGACTATTTACGATTATATATAAGGAGCAGTGACTGAACAAGTTAGTCGAAGTTGAAATCTGTGTCGCTCAAATCATAGGATTGTGTGTGTTATAAAGTTATCATTTTTGTAACCTGCTCAATTGTTTTAGTTGTAATAATTCGTTGGCATTGTGATAACTGTATATTTCTGTTAATAAATATTTGTTACCCACATAAGTGTTACAACTGGTGTCAGGTGTGGAGTTTAAATTAAAAAAAAAAATAAAAAAAAAATAAATAAATAAATAAAAAAGCCAGGTAAACAAATTTGAGAACTTAAAGTAGCGGAGCTGAGGATAGAATTAGAAGAGCTTGACTTAGACACTACAGGTAGGAAGACGATCTTGTTGGCTCGGTTACGTGAGTATTACTTGAGTCAAGGCGTAGATCCTGAAACCGTAGAGTTTGAGGGTAGCTTTTTGAAGGCAATGTCGGCAGACATAAATGAAAAATTAACCAGTCTTAATTCTAATTCGTCGGCTGAAATGAATGGGTTAAATGACAAATTCACCACCCTAAATTCTAATTTGTCTGCTGAAATAAATGATAAATTGACAAGTCAATCGGCAGAATTAAATGGTAAATTAGCAAGCTTGTCTGGTGAATTAAATGACAAATTGGGAAGCCAGTCGGCTGAATTAAATGATAAATTTTCTAATTTATCTTGCGACATAAATCATAAGCTTACCAATTTGACTGGCGAAATAATATTAGGGACATGTCCAGTTATAAAATAATTTACGTTCTGCTAAATAATTTCAATATTAGTTTGTTCCATCTCCAATTCCATCTATGATGGCTAATTGTTGTATTTCTTCTTATTTCACTTACCTATATATGAAATATATAGTAAGTGGAAGTATTGCGATCGTGACAAATTTCGACTTCCGGTTTTCAACGGAAATACACGTTTTGGGGTCCCCTGAGTCCAATTAACCAAGTCCCGCGAAATGGTCTGTGTGTGTGTGTGTATGTGTGTGTGTGTGTGTGCGTGCGTGCGTGCGTGCGTGTGTGTGTGTGTGTGTGTGTGTGTATGTGTATTTCTTTATTTTGTATTTTGTTGTATCACTTTACTTCTTAACTTTTTTCCAATTTTTCGATTATTTCAAAAACGGCTTTACCGATTTTCATCATATTCGTCACGTTTGATGAAAATTAGGTGTTATTTAATATCAGATAAGCTTTACCATTATTAAAATGTTCTTAGGGGATTATAGAGCTAATGAAAACAATAATAAGAAATGAATGTGGAAAAATGTGTAACTTTGAGAAGTGGCATTAACTAAACGCAGTAATTTCTTACCTAAGTAAGTTGGTAAGTGAAAGTTGTGTGTTGCGCGCACGCACCAGATTTTTTTTTTATAAAATGTTTTTTATTTCATACTTTTAGTTGGAGAACATAACAAATGTATAAAACCATTAAAATTGCTTTAAAAAAAAAAGTTGTATATAATACAACAATAACAATATAATACAATAAGGAACACAACTATATATATAATACAACAAGGATATATAATATATAATATAGTATATATAATACAACAAGGAACACAACAATATGCAATTTACAGGGATTTGGGGGGGGGGGGGTGCACAGTAGGGGGGTCTGGCCCACGTACTAAATAACTTGAAAATCATACATCACAAATTAAATTTTGTTCTCTGTAATATAAAAGGACTTAGAGTTTTGCAAGGAATAAAAAATTTTAAGAAAAGATAGGTTAAGCCATTTAGTCAAAATCGACCATCAAAGAGTGATAGTTATTTCTATTTCAGTGAAAAAAGAAAACCGTACAATACATTCCATGTGAATTTGATAGACGTATTTCCTTATTTATTTTTAACTGTGCATCGGATCTTTATTGAAAGAATTTGAACACACAGATAGTTACTCCAACCAAGACACCGATGGCTCTCCAGTATCAATGTGTGTATATATATATATATATATATATATATATATATATATATATATATATATATATATATATATATCACTGAGAAACATGAAATGTATATTAGCGCGAAACACAAAACATATGGTTTAGAATAGTTCTATACTTGTTGTTGGAACGAACTAACAATTGGAACAAAGTGTCTTAATACATGTTTGAGACTACAATGTTCGAGTACCATCTTGGATGATCGAGTACCTTGAAACTTGGAGGCTGTTCTTCTTACGACTAAATACAAGGAGCGATGGACTGGAGAATTAGTCTTGTTTCGAAGCCTGATTAATTATTTGTGTTTCAATAATTTTTGTGGCATTGTAAATTATTTTCGTTAAAAAAAAAATGTTTAACCCACATAAGTGTTACAACTGGTGTCAGGTGTGGGGTTTAAAAGGAGAGAATTAGAAATCTTACGGGCCTGATTACGTGAGTATTACACGAGTCAGGGCGTATATCCTGAAAGAGTTCGGCTTGAGGAGAGCTATTTAAAGGCTGCTTTAATTAATTTGTCGGCTGAGATAAATAATAAATTTTCCAATTTGTCTGGTTCAATAAATGAAAACTTGGCAAGCCAGTTGGCTGAGCTAAATAATAAAGCTGACCAACCTATCTGGTGATATAAATAAAAAGTTTACCAACTTGTTTAGTGATGTGAATGCACTAAACGGCAAGTTATCCAGCCAGTCAGCAGAAATAAATGACAGGAAGGATAACCTCTCAAGTGAAATGAATGACAGGTTGGCCCAACAAGAAGCAAGGGCTGTTGCGTTAGAAATGGAGGTGGAAAGATTAAAAAGGAACCCGGAAAAAGGGGCTCAGGCGGTTGTCAGGGGACAGCTCTGCCCACAGCCCTTTCAAGATGGGGAAAGACTTGAACCCCTAGCCACGGAGAACTGACCCAGAATAAAGCCCACAACTTTTAAGTTAAGACATCCTGGTCGAATTACCTTAAACAGTTCAACGCTGCAGTGCTAATGGGTGGTCTCCTAGCGGTAAGGCAGTTGCCCTTACGGTGAATCTTAGAGGTGATGCTTTAGATGTTTTTCAAACGCTCAACACCAACAATCCCTAGGATTTTCACACGTTAGTGAGCCGCTTGACGCTCTTGCAGGATCAAGACTGTTTTCAACTCTGGACCTAAAAAGTGGAGATGGACCCTGCCAACAAGGAAAAGACTGGAAGGCTAAGTTGCCAGATGACTACAAAAGCACCAGGAATACGACATGAAATTGAATACCAACCTGGAGTAAGAAATCACAATGCAGATAACCCTTCTAGAAGACCATGTCCATCTAATTGGTCCCACTGTAGCCGAATCAAACAAATGGAGGCCAACCTCTGCAATGTTGGAGTATTTAGCGAAGAATGGACCCTTGACACAATTTGGGATTGATAAGAAAATGAGTTGAAAAAGATACTGGATTGGAAACTGGCCCACCGCCCCCCAACCTGGCAAGAGATATCACAATTGTCACCTATTTTGAAGGCATACTGGGCACAATGGAACTCCCTTGTAATGGATGAAGGCTTACTTAAAAGAGATGTTGAAAACATTAACAGCAGCCTATCCAGGAAGCAGCTTCTGTTACCGAGAGCCTGCGTGCCGGAGGTACTACATCAGCTTCATGATGAAGTGTCAGGAGGACACCTGGGTGTGATGAAAACACTACAGAAAGTACACGAGAGGTTCTACTCGTTGAACTCTCTGATGACGTTAAGGATTGGTACCGTAAATGTAACACCTGCTCTGTAAGCAATGTATCGAGTACCATCTACGCCGGCCTAGAACCTTCCAGGCTGTTCTTCTTAAGGAGCGATGTACTAGAGTTAGTCTTGTTCTGAAGCTCAAGTCATACGATTATTTTTGTGTTGCAAAGTGATCATTTTTGTAACCAGTTTAATTATATATGTTCTCACACAATATGATCTTTTATTTTAAAGAGAATACAATTTTCTTTGTTGCATCTTTTTTGAGTTATTAGCAAACAATTTTGAAAAGTGGAGGGTTTCCTCCTACCCAAGAATACTTGTTTCCTTGATTACTTAAAATCCTACCTGATTTTAATTAAAAGGGAATATTTGCTAGGTCCTAAGTACATATTGATTAGGCTGTTAAAAAAATTTAAACTACTTTTAAGGCCTGAAATCATTTCTTACTAGTAGATGACTGAAATTTTAGAAGAGAAGCCAATTTTATATCATCTTCGTGTTCTGGTAGAAGTGATATTGCCAAGCTAGATTTCTTTAATAAAGCATTATCTTTTATTTCTTTTGCTTTTAGCTCCTTTTTCTTTAACTAAAACATAAAAAAATATCCCATAATTAGAATAAATAATAATGAAAAAACTCGCTTCAAACTTTAAACAGAAGACCAATCAAATAATATTCCCAGAATTATATGGCATCTGCTTTGCATTCTAAATGAATGATATCTAATGATGAATGATATCTATGAATATTGATTTGTTGATATCATAGATTGTAAGAATTGGAATCATACATAAATAATCATTATTCTATTAAACATCTTTTCGCATTCACTAGTCCATTTAAAGGGCACTCATTTTCTTAGCAAACTAAGAAGAGATTTTAAAGCACTGTTTTCAAAATATTTTAGAAAGAAATTGATAGAATGCTAAAATGCTCCAGACACCAAAAGTATCAGTTGGACTTTTGAGGTTTCGCATCAAAACCAAATTACCCTGGGCAAATAAAAAACAGTTTTTCGAAATTGTATATCCCAATTATTTAACAAAATTTGCACCAAACAAACACCTGACAAGTTTCAACTTGGAACACTCGTCTTGAATCATTTTAAAAAATTTCTCTATATGCTGAACATGATTTTCCAAAGGACAGGACACAAATAGAGTATCTATATAGTATATAGAGTATTGTTACGGGCTACAAATGGTTCGATAAAATATAACAATTAACACTAGGACAATAATTTATTAATCAATACTCACAAGGGTAATTACTGCCTTATTATCAGAAACAAACCAGGCTGTGTATGCAGACTCTACTCACTTATAACAAACCGCACGGGTTAAAACAAGAGTCTTTTCTACAACATACACTATCACCACAATAACATATCACAATAAGGCTTACCACTTATCACACTAACCTATCCCTGTTCACTACGAAGTGTACTCCACGGGTGTTGCCAAACAACTCCGCTGAGGCTTGTTAAAGCAGGTATTTATAAGCCTTAGGAAGATTCTAGAAGGTTCGGGGTTCATGTAGAACAAAGTCTTTGATCTTTGCCGGCAGCCCGTGCCGCACCGAACAATGGACGTATTGTTCACCATAGGCGCTTTGTCTGACCCCGCTGGCCGCAACAGTATATAAATGTAATTTATATAAATATACATACATGAAATAAATACTGACATTATACCAATCGAAAAATGGACAGATTTTGTCTCCAACCTATTGTCGGAGCAGTGGCCAACTTTTAAAACCTAGAACATTTCGGAAATTATGGAGAAACATTGTTTACTCAAAAACGGCTTTAACGATTTTGACCAAAATCAGTATTTGGTGTACGTATATGCCCGTGATGTGACAGTCAAAATTTAATCAAAATTGATCAATTGGAGGGGGCACTTTAATAAATATTGTCTCATTATCACGTGTTTTATTATTCAATCAAAAACGGCTTTAACGATTTTGATCAAACTCGGTATTGGTTGTATGTATATGCCCGCGATGTGGCAGTCAAAATTTCATCAAAATTGATCAATTGGAGGGGGCACATTACTTAATAAATGTTGTCCCATTATCACGTGTTTTTTTTGTTTACTCAAAAATGGCTTGAAAGATTTTGACCAAACTCAGTATTTGGTGTATGTATATGCCCGCGATGCGACAGCAAAAATTGATCAATTGGAGGGGGCACTTTACTTAATAAATTTTGTCCCATTTTCACGTGTTTTTTTTTACTCAAAAAAGGCTTTAATGGTTTTGATCAAACATGGTATTTGATGTATGTATATGTAACAGCCAAAATTTTATTAACCGTATTATGAAAATAAAAACTGTTATTTATTGATAAAAAGATTAATTTTACTTAAGAGAGTAAATATGTGATGCTCAAATTTTTGAATCATCGCAGTTGTGTAAAACTATGGTATAATAATATAGTCTATAATTAATATAGGTATATTTTAGTCTAGAAACTTTTGTTCCATAATACATTTTTTAAAACAATATAAAGCGATTTTAGAGGAACAGTAATCGTTCTTGATTTCCAGAAAGGCATAAGAGACGTAAATACACCTATCGATTCACCTTCACGATGTATTTACAAAAAGCAACTCATAGTAAAAAACAAGCAAACAGTAAAAAGAAACTCGACTGTTGATGAAATTAGTCCCTTTAAAAATAAATCAGCAATAATGAATCTAAACGTATTGAGAAATACCAAATTTTGCTATACAGATACTCTATAACTTATGAAGATATACAAATGTAAGTATATAAATGTGGAAAAATGTCTGAAGTTGAAGAATGGCGTTTACATATTATTGAAACACGTCGATTTCTAATCTAATTAAGTTCTTAAGTGAAAGTTGTGTGTTGCGCACATCGCACCAGATTTTTTATTTTATTTATTTTTATAATTATTATTATTTATTTATTATACATGTATGTAGGTATATATATACATATATATATATATATATATATATATATATATATATATACACATTTGTTCTTATTATATATTTATTTATTTATTTATTTTTATTTGTATTAAGGTATTTGTTTTGTTTTAACAATTATTATCATGAAATTATTTGTAATAATCAATCCAAAATCTACAAAATTGCAAGTCGTTAGAGGTGTCTCTTGTATGAGTCTGTACCCCTTATTTGTCCAATGTTACAAACATTGTAATTAATCTTAAAAAAAACCATGTATGACTCACCGAGCCGATCTGGAAATATAGAATTATATAGTAATAATAAAAAATACAGATACCTCCAGGACCAGGAGCTTCATTGTGTTCTAATTTTTTAGAGAGCATTATTGATTTTGTCAACTGTTACTGGGTCTACAGAAATATTTTCAGTGGACTGCACAATTTCTGAAATGTTCTAGGTTTTAAAAGTTGGCCTTTGCTCCGACAATAGGCTGGAGAAACAATCTGTCCATTTTACAATTTGTATGTCAGCATTTATTTTAGAAAAGAAAGAAAGAAAGAAAAAAGTAATTTTTATTCTGGGACATTAAGTCCCCTAAGAATTACAGACATGAACAAAATTAATGGCCATTTGTCTGGCTACTTAAAGGAAATACAATAAAAAATAAAGAATTAAAATACAAAGTAGACACAAAAAATAAAAATAATAAAATTAAAATAACTGAAACAGAATATTGTAAGAAGAAATAAAAAATAAACATTTGGATGTTAAGTACAAAACTTTGATCAGCTTTTGAGCTTAAAAGGTATAAAAAAAAAAAAAAAAAAATCGTATAGATATATATGTTTAGATATGTCCTCACTATTGCTTCACTATTTACATATTTACGGGAGATTGGAGATTCAGGAGGTGATGGAATAGTTGGGTTTTAAAGGAGGTTAGGGATGAAGTGTTTCGGATGGAGACAGGTAATGAATTCCAGAAGGTGGCAGCACGGATGATAAAGGATTTTGTGAAGGAGGCAGATCGGTAGAAAGGGATATACAGGTTAGAAGTTTGGGATCTGGTGTTTAGAGAATGTATGGAGGAGCATGGTGTGAACAAACTTAGGATATACGGAGGTTTCTTGGTTCTAAAAGTTCGGGAAAGATAAACACCTAGGAAGTATTGCCGTCGAAAAACTGGATAGAGCCATTTCAATTCAGCGTACCAGCTGGAGACGTGGGAGCGCCTGGGGGCACCGAAAATGAATCTTATGAAGCAATTCATTAGTCTCTTCAACCTCGCCTCATGCATACCAGACAGTCCACCGTATACAAGGCAGCCATAATCGAAATGGGGGAATATAAGAGAGGAAACTAGGAGCTGACGAGTTTTTGAGGGCATGCAGTCACGTGATCTTAGGAACTGTTTGAGGATAGCAATTGATTTTCTGGTGAATTCGGAAATATGGTTATTCCACGACAAGTGCTGGTCAAAGATCACTCCAAGGTTTCTGACATGGGATTGGAAATGAATGGTTTGGTCATTAAGGCGGAGTAAGGGGTAGTAAGGAAGGGAATTAAGAAAGTGCTTGGAGCCAATGAGGATTGCCTTGGTTTTTTTTCCGTTCAGTTTTAACTCATTTTTCTCTGCCCAGGCGTTGATGCTGTCTATATCTTCTTGTAATTTCCGGATTGTCTCCAGCATTTTGGAAGGATGGAAGGATAGGAAAATTTGGAGGTCGTCAGCGTACAAGTGGTATTGTGAATGGTTGATGGACTCAGGGAGATCGTTGATATAGACGGAAAAGAGAGTTGGTGAAAGTGAGGATCCTTGTGGTACTCCTCTAGTTAATAAGAGAGGTGAGGAAGGAGGTTTATCAGGAATGTGAACTGTTTGTGAACGTTGGGATAGGAAGGAGAGGAACCACTTTAAGACGCTGTTTGATATGGACAGGTTTTGGAGTTTAGAAAGGAGGATCTCATGATTGACGGTATCGAACACTTTTGAGAAATCAAAGAGAATTAGGATGGTAATTTTATGTTCGTCTATGGAGGAATGGAGGTCCTGAGTGATCTTTAACAGAGCAGATTGTGTGGAATAATGGGAACGAAAGCCGGACTGAAGAGGGTTGAGGAGAGCATTCCGCTCTAGGAAGTCATTGAGTTGGGTGTGGACAATTCTTTCGAGCGGTTTAGATAGGTTAGAAAGGATGGAGATGGGTCTATAGTCGGAGGCTAAGGTGGGAATTGGTACTTTGTTCAGCGGACGAACTATCACTTTTTTCCAGGCTTCAGGAAATATGGAATTTTGTAGGGAAAAGTTGTATATGTGTAAAAGAGCAGGGAAGATAACAGGGAGACAGAGTTTGATTATCTTTACAGGAATTTGGTCGGAGCCGTAATCATTGGTTCTGGATTTAAGGACGGAGGAGAGCAAGTCTTCAGGAGAAATATTGAGGAAGTAAAAGTTATCAGGGTTGAAGGTTTGCGTAAATGAGTATGAGGAGGGGTGAGGAGTAGTTGAAGGGTTTACGAAATAGGAATTTAGTTCATCTGGGTCGATGGGATAATGAGTACAGGATTTGGATTTGACAACTGATAACTTTTTAAGGATTTTCCATTTGGATTTAGGATCTTGGGCTTGTGATATGGATTTATGGAAAAACTGTGCCTTGGCACGCCGTAAGGATGATTGGGTGAGATTGCGTAGGGATTTAAAGAGGGAGTAATCTTCGGTGGTATGGGTGCGTCTGAAACGTCTTCTGGCGGCATCTCTTCTCCTCATTAGCTCTCTGATTTCAAGATTTATCCAAGGAGCGGCAGGACGTCTAAAAGTAAAAGTTTTGAGGGGAGCATGTTGGTTTAGGAAAGTGGAGAGATTAGACGAGAGGCATTTCACCATTTCATCAATGGAGGATGAGGAATAAATGGGATCTAGGGATTGGGAAAGTGAATCAAAATAAGGATTTAGCTTTTCGGAGGTTAGTGAATCAAGGTTCCGCCAGGAGATTTTGTTAGGACATAGTTTAGGTGTTGGAATATTATAGGAGATTTTGATGAGGTCATGGTTTGATAGGAAAGGTACTGGATGTTGTGAGGAAGACAATAGGTTATGGGCGGTATCTATTATAAAAAGGTCTAACCAGGTGCTGGTTAACTGAGTATGGTGGGTTGTTTGGTAGGGTACTATGAAAAGGTTGAGTGAATGGATGAGGTCTGTGAGGTAAGATCTGTTAGGAGAATCGGAGAGAATGTTTATGTTAAAATCATCAGTGATGATTACGTTATTATATAACGGGACGTAGGTAAAGAGAGAGGATTCAAAGAAAGAATCAAATTGGGCATGCGGTGGGCGGTAAACTATTATGTAGAGGAGGGAAAAGGCATCGGAGGAAATTTCGACGAGGAGATATTCCGGATGAGGAAGTTCGGAGGGAGGAGATTCTAGAAGGATTTTTACCCTCAGACTATCGTGAACGTAAAGACCAACTCCTCCTCCAGTTCGGTCCTCACGATCACGACGAATGAGCGAGTAGTTAGGGATGGATATAGAAGAGGATGGGATATTTGGTTTAAGCCAGGTTTCCGAGACGGCAATGATGTGATAGATAGAATAGTGATTTTATGTATATATATTTATATAAATTAAATTGACGATATTCTATTTGTGTCCTGTCCTTGGGAAAATCACATTCAGCATATAGAGAAATTTTTTTATGATTCAATGAGAGATGGTTTCAAGTTGAAACTAGTCAGGTGTTTGTTTGGTGCAAATTCTGTTAAATATTTGGGACATACAATTTCGTAAAACTTTTTTTCACTTGCCCAGGATAATTTGGCTTTGATGCGAAATCTCAAAAGTCCAACATATACTTCTGGTGTCTGGAGCATTTTAGATTCTATCCATTTCTTTCTAAAATATATTGAAAACAGTGCTTTAAAATCTCTTCTTAGTTTGTTAAGAAAAGGAGTGTCCTTTAAATGGACTAGAGAATGCGAAAAGATGTATAATAGAATAAAGATTATTAATGTAATAATAATTAATATAATAAATTTTATATTATATAAAATTAGTACACTGATTGTCTTTAATAGATCTCTTTTCTTAATTAACTTTATTTATTCACTGATTGTCTTTCAGTTAAGACAGGCGTGAATATAGAAATAAATTAAAAAAAAAAAAAAAAAAAAATTAGCTTTAGCTTTAACCTAACTTCACCTGTGCCGTCATTCATTTTCTGGAAGGAAATGATTTGGATATGCCAATGTCACAAAAATAGAATACAGATTACGTTACTTTATTGGTTTAGTAGGCATAAGACCGTGTCAGGGGGGTATGCTGTGGTTTGTCTCACAAAATTGTCGGCCTGATTATAGTGCGACGGTTCATCCCTGGGATATATCACTTTTATGTTGAGGCAAGCCGACTCTTCTAGGGTATTTGCCAGCCAAACAAAATTTACATTAATTTACAATTTACATTAATTAAATTTAAAAATGAGTAAAATTAATCTGAGTGTATTGAATTTAAATAACAAGTGTTAATATTTCGTTTGAAATTATTATTTTAGGAGAATCGAATTTCCACGAATCATTTGTTTGCCTGAAATGCCTAGTGAGAGCTGTTTGGTCCAGTTTGTAAAGGTTTTTAGCAATAAAAGCTATATCTATGTTGATAGATATGTTGTATAAGATATTGATCTGATTTTTTTTTAAATATGATTTTTAATAATTATCTTCGCAAGGAATTTCATAAACTATATTAGATTGAAATTCTAATTTATCTATATCTTTGGTTTTACTATATAATTTTCCTATGAACGAGTATTACTGAATGTGACCGTGTAATCAGTTTTATTAGTGTTATAGCAAGCGTTTCTGATATGTTTGTATGTAAGGAATAACGTAGTACCTTTTACTGTTTGTTTCATGCTGTTCCTGTTGTGGTTGTGTTTTGTGTTTATTTTAGTAAATTGCAAATGAGTCTGAGCGGATAAACATTGATCATCTACTGCTTTATTTTCTATAGATTCTAAGATCTACTGCTTTATTTTCCACCATTTGTTTACGATTTTCAGTGGATAAATTTCTAGCGCAGTTTATTAAATTTTTGGCGGTATTAATTTTATACCATTTGGGACATTGGCGAGTAAAATCCAAGTATGTGAGAGTGTGTGTGTGTGAGTGTGAGTATGAGTGTGTGTGTGAGTATGTGCCTGTGTATGTGTATAAATGTGTATGTGTGTAAAACGATTCTGAAATTTGGCAACAGTAAACCCAGCAGATGTTTTCAAAAGCTTTAGATATCCTAAACTAAAACTTTAGGATATCCAAATGACCTTTTCCTGGATAGTGATTTGATTTCACGCAAAGTTAATTTACATGATGTAGAATTAATAACAAAGGTTTCAAAACTAATGGTCAATTGTGAAAGACCAATGGCCATGAATGAACATAGTTACTTATGCAAGAAGTGGTATAGGTACATTACCCTTAACTGAGCTCTCAGTTCACTATTAGCTGTGAAATCATCTTTCCATTTTGAGCGGTTTCGTAGCATTAATCTATCGATTACAGCAGAAGCTTTTTTTGATTTTTGCTTATCACTGGTGTTATGCTCAAGTTTAAACATAGCATCATCATAAAGTCTTTTTACAGTTTCTTTTTCATCTGGAACAACCTGACCATTTTCTGTTGGATCCCATCGATTTTCTTGTCGCCGAGCACCACTAACTATTATATATTCCAAGTTCTAGAACAAGTATATCTATCAACAGTTTTAAATCAAGGACAATAAGGCAATTTAAATAGGAATTTACAAGAACATAAAAAGAAAATTGAGAATTCATACCCCAGGATCAGTTTTTATTTCAAAATGGTTTTCACATAGGTGGCATTTCATACGAAATTGGTATACAGGTGTGGTGTAATACATTCCAATTTTTTTCTTTTCTGCATTATATCTGAAAAATTATAATTAAAAAGAAGTAAAAACAATCATTTTTGTTAATTATAATATGGAGAACACTTCAACTTATGGAGACAAACATTTATTAACTTAAATGTGGAAAAATGAGTGAAGTCGCTGAATGGAGTTTACATATTTATCAAAACATGTCGATTTCTAATCTAAGCAGGTTGGTAAGTGAAAGTTGTGTGTTACGCGCATCGCATCAGATTTTTACTTTCACGTACCTATATATGAAATTTAGACAATTTCAACTTCAGGTTTTCAACGGAAATACACGTTCTGGGGTCCCCTGAGTCCAAAAAACCTGTGTGTGTGAACAGACTACCTCAAAAACTACAAACAGTATGAACCTGAAGTTGGGTATTTGATGTATGTATATACCCGCGATGTGACAGCAAAAATTACATCAAAATTGATCAAACGGAGAGGGCACTTTATTTTCAAGTTTTAACAACTTCATAGAGAATTATAAAATCAGACGACTTTGAGTATTATGCTTGCATTGCCGAATATCGCAAGTTAAAACTTTTATTTAATAATAAAAAAAATTAGTGTACTTTAGAGACCAAATACAATCAAAAATAGGTAAAAATGTGTGACTTCGACAAATGGCATTTAACAAAACACGCCTATTTCTAATGTAAGTAAGTTGGTAAGTGAAAGTTGTGTGTTGTGCGCATCGCACCAGATTTTTTTTTTTTTTTTAAATGTGCCTGTTTATAGTCAAAGAAGGGAGTGTGGTAAAGTTATGTTATATGTGCATCGCACTATATTTTCCACTGTTCTGTTCCTGCTAAAATGGGATTATTAAACGAATATTATATAAAGTTTTGTTATATTATAACCACCAAAAAAAAAAAAAAAAAAAAAAAAAAAAAAAAAAAAAAAAAAAAAAAAATATATATATATATATATATATATATATATATATAAAGGCCGGGATAGCCAAGTATGTTAGAGTGCAACCTGGGCAAGTTGACTTTTATTTCATGGCTGACCCATGTGATAAATCTTGACCTTCCTACCATGGATAGAATAGATTGGATACACATGTAGTGACCCCCATATGCCGCATACAGCTGGGAAGGAGTACCAAATAAATAAAATTAAATGGAAAAACCTACTTTCAAAACCAGTACAAAATCAATTAAAATCAGTAAACAAATGCTTCTCTAATTATTTTTAGAAACTAACCTACGGTATTCTAAACATTGTCTTGTGCCACTAATAAGTAGAAAATAAAAAAAATTTATTTATAATAAAAAAATTTTATTTATAATAAAAAAAGGGAACATATTATAATATTATATTATTATACATATTATAATAAAAAAAGGGAAGGAGTACCAAATAAATAAAATTAAATGGAAAAACCTACTTTCAAAACCAGTACAAAATCAATTAAAATCAGTAAACAAATGCTTCTCTAATTATTTTTAGAAACTAACCTACGGTATTCTAAACATTGTCTTGTGCCACTAATAAGTAGAAAATAAAAAAATTTCATACATATAAAAAAAACCAAGAAAAAAAACAGACTTCAAAAACTAGAACCAGGAAAAATAAATGCACTGAAAAGTTTTTTAATCAGTCAAAATTGATAATCTATCTGTGGAGCAATTAGATACTGCGAACAAGTATATACTCATCAAAGTGTAATTATATTGACCGACTCAGCTGCATACTGCTCCTGATTAAGTAAAATACATAAAAATGAGATCAAATCATATGTGGATCTGAAAATCATCGAACTCTTAATTGCATCAACCAATAATTTTGCGTTCCAATGGATGTGAATATCTCTGGAAATGAGAAGGCCGACAAAATAGCCGGTAGCATTCAGACAGATAGGGACAAAGCTAAAGTACCCCCCCCCCCCCCCCCCCACCCAGACCTACTGAGAGCCATAAAGAAGGAAGCGATAAAAGACTGGCAGGACAGGTATAACTGGGAATCACAATCAAAAGGCAGGCTATTACCAAGTACAGCCAACAGTCAGTTTAACTCCATGGTTTAGGGCTTTCAACATAAATATAGAGAGAAAGCACTTGGTAAAAATAACGAGGCTTAGGTCAAACCACGGGTGTACTAAGAAATTTCTTAACCTGATGAACATAGAAGCCAGGGGGAATAGTGAGATTTGTAAAAGCCCAGAAGATCCATGGCACATATTTTTTAGATATAAAAAATATTCCCAAGTAAGGTCCTCACTAAACCTAAACATTAATAGTTTCTTCAACTGAGGAAGAGTTGAATTATCTCAAAGAGCTGGATAAAAGCAAAGTGAAGCAAATCGTTGGACTAATAGGTAAGATGAACTTCTAGCTCTAATTAAACTGCTTCTATTGGACAGAAAAGGAAATTAGAATGGTAGTTTGGCAATATAGGATTCGGAAACAAATCTTAGGGCAAAAAAAAAAAAAAAAAAAAAAAAAATTGATAATAGTATAAACAAAAAAAAGCAATAAAATTGACTTAAAAAAAATCTGGTGCGTGCGCGCAACACACAACTTTCACTTACCAACTTACTTAGATTAGAAATTAATGCGTTGTTGTGGTCCCCTTCGTTAGACCAATTTTGATGAAATGTTAGCTATCACATCTTTGGCATATAAATACATCAAATACCCAGTTTGATCAAAATAGTTAAAGCCGATTTTGAATAAAAAAAAAAAAACACGTGAAAATGAAACAAAATTTATTAAGTAAAGTCCCCCCTCCGGTTGGTCAATTTTGGTGAAATTTTGGCTATCACATCTTTGGCTTATGCATACATCAAATACCCAGTTTGATCAAAATCGTGAAAGCCTTCTTTGAGTAAATAAAAAATCTGGTGCGTGCGCGCAACACACAACTTTCACTTACCAACTTACTTAGATTAGAAATTAATGCGTTGTTGTGGTCCCCTTCGTTAGACCAATTTTGATGAAATGTTGGCTATCACATCTTTGGCATATAAATACTTCAAATACCCAGTTTGATCAAAATAGTTAAAGCCGTTTTTGAATAAAAAAAAAACACACGTGGAAATGATACAAAATTTATTTAGTAATGTCCCCCCTCCGGTTGGTCAATTTTGGTGAAATGTTGGCTATCACATCTTTGGCTTATGCATACATCAAATACCCAGTTTGATCAAAATCGTTAAAACCGTTTTTGAGCAAATAAAAAAAAACACGTGAAAATGATACAAAATTTATTAAGTAAAGTCCCCCCTCCAGTTGATCAATTGTGATGAAATGTTGGTTATCACATCTTTGGCATATAAATACATCAAATACCAAGTTTGATCAAAATCTTTAAAGCCTTCTTTGAGTAAATAAAAAAAACACGTGAACATGTTACAAATTTTATTAAGTAAAGTCCCCCCTCCGGTTGGTCAATTTTGGTGAAATGTTGGCTATCACATCTTTGGCTTATGCATACATCAAATACCCAGTTTGATCAAAATCGTTAAAACCTTTTTTGAGTAAATAAAAAAAACACGTGAAAATGTTACAAAATTTATTAAGTAAAGTCCCCCCTCCGGTTAATCAATTTTGATGAAATTTTTACAGTCATATCTCGGGCATATACATAGATCAAATACTCAGTTTAATCAAAATCGTTAGTGCCGTTTTTGAGAAAATCGAAAAAAACCTAAAAAGTTATTAAGTAAATTACCCCCTCCCTGTAAGTAATTTTGATGAAATTTATGCTGTCACATCGCGGGCATATACTTACACTAAATACCCAATTTCAGGATCGCACGGTTTATAGTTTTTGAGCTAGTCTGTTCACACACACACACACAGACACACACACACACAGACCATTTCGCGGGACTTGGTCATTTCGACTCAGGGGACCCCAAAACGTGTATTTCCGTTGAAAACCGGAAGTCGAAATTTTTCACGATCGCAATACTTCCACTTACTATATATTTCATATATAGGTAAAAAGGTTATTTGTAATTTTTAAGTTTTGAGTTAGTTTTAAGACAGTTACGATTAGTACCATGGAAACCAATAGTTTCTGTTAAATAACTGTTAAATCTGTTAAAAATCTGGTGCGTGCGCGCGACACACAACTTTCACTTACCAACTTATTTAGATTAGAAATTGACGTGTTTTGTTAATTGCCACTTCACAAAGTCACAAATTTTTCCACATTCATTTCTTATTTTTGCCGTTTATGAGTAAATGAAAAACACACGTGAAAATGATACAAAATTTATTAAGTAAAGTATCCCCTCTATTTGATCAATATAGATGAAATTTTTACTGTCACATCGCGGGCACATAAATACACCAAATACCAAGTTTGATCAAAATCGTTAAACCCGTTTTCGAGTAAATAAAAAACACACGTGAAAATGAGACAACATTTATTCAGTAAAGTGCCCACTCCAATTGATCAATTTTGATGAAATTTTTACTGTCACATCGCGGGCACATAAATATACTAAATACCAAGTTTGATCAAAATCGTTAAAGCCGTTTTTGGGTAAATAAAAAAAACACGTAAAAGTGGGACACAATTTATTAAGTAAAGTACCCCCTTAGGTTGATCAATTTTGATGAAATTTTTGCAGTCAAATCTCGGTCATATTAATGCATCAAATACTCAGTTTAATCAAAATCGTTAGAGCCGTTTTCGAGAAAATCGATAAAAATGTAAAAAAGTTATTAAATAAACTACCCCCTCCGTTTGACCAATTTCGATGAAATTTTTGCTGTCACATCGCGGCTATATACATACATCAAATACGCAATTTCAGTTTTATAAGGTCTATAGTTTTTGAGCTAGTCTGTTCACACACACACAGACCATTTCACAGGACTTGGTTATTTGGACTCAGGGGACCCCAAAACGTGTATTTCCGTTGAAAACTGGAAGTCGAAATTTTTCACGATCGCAATACTTCCACTTACTATATATTTCATAGTAAAAAGGTTATTTGTAATTTTTGGGTTTTGAGTTAGTTTTAAGACAGTTACGATTAGTACCATGGAAACCAATAGTTTCTGTTAAATAACCTAAAAGTAGAAATTATTATTTTCAAGATACTCTAATATTTCGTTTCAGCGACTTTCTGCCATAATATAAACTTAATATTATTATTTCCTAAATCATAAGCTTTCCAACGGTATATTAAACATATTTAATACTACTAATATTATCAGAAATTGAAATTTTTGTTTTGGGGAATCATACATTTTATTTATCTTTTGTTTGATCATTAAATACTTTTGTCTTTTATATTTAGCCATTTTTTGTAACTATGGATAACAAGGGACAGTTATTTACTCGAAATAAACCAAATTAAAAGTACTTTAAAGGAAAATTATTTTAGGTAAAGCCTGGATTGACGCCAAGGAAGGTGATGCTGAGTGTTTGGTGGGATTGGAATGGCATTGTTCAACATGGCCAAATTATTGATTCGACTCTCTACTGTCAACAACTAATGCGGTTGAAGCAGAAGATTCAAGAAAAACGGCCAGAATTGATCAATAGGAAAGGCTTTGTATTCCATCACAACAATGTTAGACCACACACATTTTTGGTGACTCAGCAAAAATTACGAGACTGGCTGGGAAGTTTTGATGGATCCTCCATATAGCCCGGACCTTGCACAGTCTATCATTTGTTTCATTCTCTTCAGAACTCTCTTAATGGTGTAAAGCTGGAATCAAAAGAGGCTTGTCTAAATCATTTGGTTCAGCTTTTCTCCCAGAAATCACAGAACTTCAATAGTGACAGTATAATGGTTTTATCGAAAAAATGGCAAAAGGTCGTCGATGAATATGGCACATATACTCGTATCACTAAATAGTATTTGAAATTTATAAAAATAAATTTGCTTTGAAAAACATGTAAATTACTGAAATTACTATTTCCCCAAACCTATATATATATATACATATATATGAGTAGACCCGGCCATGCATTGCTTTGGCTCAGTAGCTATAATGCATTGAATTAATTACATTCTATTCTGTTTAATACAATCAAATCAAAATTCACTGATAAAGATAAAAACGTTTCAGCTAATCTAAAAACCAATGAAATTTAAAATAGAACTTTACGCCAAATTTAGCATTATTTGGTAAACAATTTAGAAGGGTTAAAGTTTTTATTTTTTTCATCTCATATTAGACTATAGTAAGTATTAATGATCCATTCATTGAGCACTTACTAGATCATTTCAGCAGAGGCAGGATTAAATATAAATAACACACATGTAAAAGGAACTAATAAAGAATATAATTGGAATAAGGTTTAGTACAATCATAATAGACAGCAAAGATGTACCAAATTAATCTTTTGCCATAATACCTATTAAATTCAGAATATAACAAATGATGATATGAGATATGGAAAGTTGGTTCTACCATAAACTTGTACAAAGGTTATGAAAAGCGAGCAAAGAGTTGGAGGAACCTTAAACCATGCTGCATGTTCATAATGTAATACTTGTCAAAACATAAAAATTTAATTTTATGCATGAGATAGATAACGTTAATTTATAATTTTAACTTTCACTTACCTATATATGAAATATATAGTAAGGAAAGTATTACGATCGTGAAAAATTTCGACTTCCGGTTTTCAACAGAAATACACGTCTTGGGGTCCCCTGAGTCCAAATAACCAGTCCTGTGAAATGGTCTGTGTGTGTGTGTGAACAGACTAGCTCAAAAACTATAGACCGTATAAAACTGAAATTGCGTATTTGATGTATGTATATAGCCGCGATGTGACAGCAAAAATTTCATCAAAATTGGTCAAACGGAGGGGGTACTTTATTCAAAGAATTTTGTCTATTTTTTTCGTTTTTCTCGATTTTCTCAAAAACGGCTCTAACAATTTTAAATTAAACTCGGTATTTGGTGTATGTCTATGCCCGCGATGCAACAGTAAAAATTTCATCAAAATTGATTAATTGGAGGGGGCACTTTACTTAATAAATGTTGTTCCGTGTTTTTTTTTTTATTTACTCAAACACGGCTTTAACGGTTTTGATCAAACTTGGTATATGATGTATGTATATGACTGCGATGCGACAGCCGAAATTTCATCAAAATTGGTTAAACCGAAGGGGCAATTTACTTAATAAATGTTGTCTCATTATCACGTGTTATATTATTCAATCAAAAACGGCTTTAACTATTTTGACCAAAATCGGTGTTTGGTGTATGTATTATGCCCGTGATGTGACAGTCAAAATTTAATCAAAATTGATCAATTGGAGGGGGCACTTTAATAAATATTGTCTCATTATCACGTGTTTTATCATTCAATCAAAAACGGCTTTAACAATTTTGATCAAACTCGGTATTGGTTGTATGTATATGCCCGCGATGTGGCAGTCAAAATTTCATCAAAATTGATCAATTGGAGGTGGCACTTTACTTAATAAATTTTGTTCCATTTACACGTGTTTTTTTTTACTCAAAAACGACTTTAACGATTTTGATCAAACTGGGTATTTGATGTATAAATATGCCCGCGATGCGACAGCCCAAAGTTCATCAAAATGGGTCAAACGGAGGGGGCACTTTACTTAATAAATTTTGTCCCATTTTCACTTGTTTTATTTTTTTATTTCCTCAAAAACGGCTTTAACGATTTTGATCAAACATGGTATTTGATGTATGTGTATGTGACAGCCAAAATTTTATTAACCGTATTATAAAATAAAAACTGTTATTTATTAATAAAAAGATTAATTTTACTTAAGAGAGTAAATATGTGATGCTCAAATTTTTGAATCATCGCAGTTGTGTAAAACTATGGTATAATAATATAGTCTATAATTAATATAGGTATATTTTAGTCTAGAAACTTTTGTTCCATAATACATTTTTTAAAACAATATAAAGCGATTTTAGAGGAACAGTAATCATTCTTGATTTCCAGAAAGGCATAAGAGACGTAAATACACTTATCGATTCACCTTCACGATGTATTTACAAA
The DNA here is from genome assembly GCA_911387785.2 of Aelia acuminata. Lineage (NCBI taxonomy): Eukaryota > Metazoa > Arthropoda > Insecta > Hemiptera > Pentatomidae > Aelia > Aelia acuminata. The sequence continues at coordinate 138,455,129 of OU426978.1, read as the reverse complement.
AAGCAACTCATAGTAAAAAACAAGCAAACAGTAAAAAGAAACTCGACTGTTGATGAAATTAGTCCCTTCAAAAATAAATCAGCAATGCCAGGTGTGTAAATATGAAACCGGAATTTTTCAAATAGCAAATAAGAGTTGATTGTGTAAAAATGATACATACTTTTTTATTCGAAGTACTGTCCTTCGCTATCTATGCATTTGTCCCATCATTCAGGCAATTTGTGGATTCCCCGCCAAAATAATGCTTCCTCTTCTGAGTCAAACCAATCACTTAACCAATTTCTTTCAACCATTCTTAACCAAACTTAATTCAAATTTATCATCTGTTGTAGGTAGCGTTCCGTATTAACAGTTTCCCCAGGTTTCAGCAGCTCATAGTAGGTAACACCCATCTGATCACACCAGACACAGAGCATTTTCTTCCTCCCCAAGCGATGCCGATGGTTCACCAGGAGTTTTTTACGCTTAGGATTCTCGAAGTAAATTCACTTTTCATCACCAGTCACAATGTGATGAAGAAATGACTTTTTTTCTGTACCTGGCGAGCAGCATTTGCCATGAGGTTTTTCGAGCTTCCTGCTGCCTGTCATTCAGTTGGTGAGGTACCCATTTCCGACCTTCTGGATCTTTTCCATGCCTTTCAAACAAATGGAGACGGTGTCACATTTAATAATTGTCCAACAAACGCTTCCGAATCAGCGTTTTCAAAGTTTTTTTTGTGGTTTTCCACGGTCTTTGTTTCTTTTATCGAAATCCATCTTTAAATTTTGTGAACCAATCGAAACATTGAGATTTGCCTAGGGCATGCTCCCCGTAAGCTTCAACAAGCATCCTATGTGATAATGCTCCAATTTTTTTCAGAAGGAAACGTAAAATAAATGCTGTCCGCAAATCTTGATTTGTTGGCACAAAAGTCGACATGTTCAACGCCACTAAAGACATGGTTATAGAATGAAACTGATGTTGGTATCAATTGGATCTCTTTATTATATGTAGGCAAAAGCAGATAACACCACTGACGGATTAGTTAGAAGATTATATTGACTGTTAACTCCTATCTTTGCGAATTCCGGTTTCATATTTACACACCTGGTAATGAATCTAAAAGTATTGAGAAATACCAAATTTTGCTATACAGATACTCTATAACTTATGGAGATATACAAATGTAAGTATATAAATGTGGAAAAATGTCTGAAGTTGAGGAATGGCGTTTACATATTATCGAAACACATAGATTTTTAATCTAAGTAAGTTCGTAAGTGAAAGTTGTGTGTTGCGCGCATCGCACCAGATTTTTTAAAAATAATAATTTATATTTTTCTTTCATTAATAGAAAATCAAAATTTCTATTTATTGTTGTGCTAATAGGGGTACAATGATCCTGGTTAACCTGTCTTTTGCTAAAACAAATAGATTTGATATATTCCCCACACATGAAAAAGCGACCAATACATGCCCATTGGAAAAATACAGATTTTTCTATTTCAAGGCAGAAAAAATGTATTTGGCGACTAGATGCTTACCTACCCTAAATATCGAAAGAAAATGAAGTGTTGTGTCAATAAATCGACTTACACTGCTGTAATCTGTTATAGAACTGCTGTAAATTTATAGAACTTACAAATAATCACACTTAATTGTAGTATAATTAGTATTTAATTTCAATAAAAGAAATATAGAGGCCAATCATCGAGATAAAAACTATTCTACATTTTCAGTTGGACAAAACTACACATAATGTGCCAAATTTTATAAAGATAGGTTGAGTAGTTCTGATATTCTATAAAGATAGTTCTGACTTTCCCACCGACAAACATCTTGACATGAGATAAACATGGTTAACACCGATCCTTGCTTTGGGTATGGAAGCTGAAAGAATTGTCAGCTAGAGTGACTCGTTGGCAGGAGTATTTAAGCCAATACAACATGGAGGTTACATATAAGCCCCGAAAAGAGGATATAGTAGCGGATTGGCTGTCGCGAGCAATGCTAATAAATGTAATAGAGGAAGAGAATGGAGAATCCTCTGAAGACATACGACTATTTGTTGGAGAATAGACACCTGAAGGTGGAGGGAGAAGGGAGTCTCGAGCGTCTGAGGGGGGTCGACGAGCGGTGATAGTTCTGGTTCCCTCTACTCACAATGTTAATAACTTCTAATGTTAAAAATGAAGAATTACATTATTAAATACATCAGTCTTTTCCTGGTAAGTGAGTTTCATTTCATAAAATTATTACATTTTTTTTTCTTCGCCTGTCGATCATAAGTTATATATGTATAAATTTTTTTCTTCTTGTTTTTCTCTTTAGGGTAACCCCATAAATATAAATAAATAAATATATATATATATATATATATAAATATGGGGGGCCGAAGTGGATGGCCGAGTGGACAAAGGCGCCTGCAATAGGTAATCAAAGTTAAGCAACGTCCATCGTGGTCAGTACTTGGATGGGTGACCGCTCCATTCGGGTGACCGCCCACCAATGAACGCCACGCAGTCCAAGTCTACCCCCACCCCCGGGTATGTGAGACCCGTCAGCCTACTGGAGGCGACTCACACCGACCGGGCGTAGGAGTGATGAACCTTCCCCGTGTATCTTATCGAGAATCGTGGTGCGGTTTTCCAGGATGTCAGTAACCGCCCGGAGGTTTGGTTCAGGGACGGTATGCTTCAGGGAAAGAAATATAGGTCCTCGGGGCCTGCTGACTCTGAGCTACCATAATCCTTGGACCTAGACCAGTTTGTCACTGTCCTTGAACCCGAGAGAGCTGACGCCATCGGTGGGAAGGACACTGCCAAATTGGCCCCAATGGGATTGGTTATGGAGCTATGGGCAGTCTGCCGCTGTACCATGGTGACCATGGCTTGCAGCAACGTGAGGTTTGGGCTACCCCCTCCAGGCTGTCTGTACTCCCGCAAGCAAAACAAATGTCTGTAAGAAGACCACACTGCGCGGCCAAAGGTCTCATTAGGCCTAATGCGCCAACCGAAAAAAAAAAAAAAAAAAAAAAAAAAAAAAAATATATATATATATATATATATATATATATATATATATAAATATATATATATGTGTGTGTGTGTGTGTGTGTGTGTGTGTGTATTTATTTATTTATATTTATATATATATATATATATATATATATATATATATATATATATATATATATATATATATATATAAATAAACACATACATATAAAAATATATAAATAATTAAAAGAAATTAATATCAGAATTGATAAAGTTTTTTTTTTCCTAAAATAGCATACCTTACCCCCATTCCAATATGATTACCACATCCTTCACACCAGATATTGAACGGCATCTCAAAACGTATAATTAGGATTCCCATGTGAAGTTTTCTGGCACGTTCTCTCAAAGCATGGGTACCCAGAAATTTATTGAGCCCACCCACAGCAGGATTATAGTCGGGTGGGTAGTATTTATTGGTGCCTTTTCTTTCACCCATCTTTTTTTATATAATGATCTGATGAATATTTTTGAATCAAGAAAGTATTTTGTAACTAAAAAAAAAAATTACATATTAATAGCGATTACAATTGTTAGTGGTCATTATATTTCACTTTAGTGACATCTATTCTACCTGTAGTATTAAATATATAAACCACTAATGTAAAATTTATGACTTGATTGTTGAGTTAGTCAGTACTACTTTATGTCTATATCAATGAAGAGTATCCTAAGCCAATGAAAAGAATTTATGGAACACGAGGATTTTTGTGTCAAAAAATAAAAGAGAGTACTCTAATAATAATAACTAATAAAATATAATTATATAAGTGGATAATTTTGTTTATTTTTATGTAATGATACCAACAGAGTTCTCATGCTTTCTATGGGATAAGAAAGTCATTTCCAAAAACAACATAAAAAAGAATGGTCAATTACATAGGCCCTCATCTAAGAAGATAAAATGTTGAGTTCATGGATCTTAGAAAAATCTTATTTAAGCTCTGTATCGCAAGAAACATATTTTCAAATGAAAACCTATAAAAGGTGTTTTTGAAAAATATTAAAATACAATGAGACGGGTTTTCTGAACCATTTTAACATGGTTTCTTGGTGTGATAATGTTATAAACCCTTTAATTTTTTTCAAAACAGTGATTTAGTAACAATTTTGCTTTTTTAGGCAGCACATCTATTCTCGTTACATCAAAGCAATGTGGCATGACCTGGAGGGTGGAATCTTAGAAGAGAAAAGATTAAAATGGCTAGGATAGGCCCCATAGTTTGCTCGATGGTTAAGAACGCTGCAATGATGATACAGAGACTGGTTTCTATTCCCAGTGTGGCCAATCTTTCCTGTTTAGATACAAATTATTTTTATTAATTTAGTTTTTATTTAAATTTAAATGCTTTACAAGTTCATACTTGTAAATACATGAGTATTCTTCTATGCATCCTCTTAACTATAGGTAAACCTATAAGTAAATATCGAAATAACATATAAATAAACATCAAAATATCATCAATCAATAACTTATAAGTAAACATCAAAACATCATCTATCACTTTATTCTATCTGATTGACATGTTGCCTAATATCAAATCCACTTATATGTACTATAATTCATATTATTAACATTTAAACAACAGTTTTGGTCCTTTTTTTTTCATGACATTGCAAATTTTTTCCTATAATTTTCTCTTCCTTTACCAGAAATAATGAATCTCAATAAATTATTAATTATTGAAATAAGTAAATGTATAATCCCAATTTTCATATTTATCATCACCAATCATGATTCCCAGTACATTTTTTAATTAATAACCAATAACTATAGAAATGGGAACTTTAAGTTGAGATAGAATGTAGATGATGAGGGCAGCAGCTGAAGTTTGAAATATTTGGATAATATTTTACTGCTCTCCGGATTCTATGTATTGTAAAATCAATCTGATCTTGACCCATCTGTCAACCAAACCTGACACTTTTGAAGTAATGGGTTGTTACACAGAGGGTGTAATTGTATTTTCTTACAGCAAACTTCCCACCCTTAACTGCATAATCCTTCTGTAGTTGGTAAACTGATATGTCAAGGTGACAAAACTTCAACCATTCATGACAATTTGTAACACCTAGTTATAATCTCAACGCCTGATATGTGGGTTTCATATATTCGTGTAGAAAGAAATTAATGCTATCGTTTTGATAGCTGATATTATCAATTAAACAAATTTAATGACACACTTAAACTTAAAATGCCAAATTCATTCAATTTAAAAAGTTTGATGTTACGCTAAAACAGGAAGACCTCAAACAAGTTTGGTAACTCGCCAAAAGCTTTTAGAGTCTAGATGGGATAAATTGCCACACCCACCATATTCTCCAGATTTGGCACCTTCTGATTATTATTTGTTTCGGTCTCTACAAAATTCTTTGGATGATAAAACCTTCAATTCAAATGAGGTCAAAAATCTCAATGATTAGGTTTTTGCCAGCAAAGAACATACCTATTAATAATGTAGAAGCTTAGTTCAGCCATCAAGATGAGAAAAGGTATTGGAAAAAAATGGACAGTATGTATATATTGCAAAAAATTAATAATTTACTAATTAATTCACTATAAGAAAATTGGGTACTAGTATCACTAAGTTACTTTCAGGAGTGGCCAACATAGCGCTGTATATTGTGTTCCTGATCTGAACTGAAAAGGACCCATTGGAGGTTAGTTATCACCTGAAGAGCGAGCAGGACCTTGAAGATCAAACCAGCTGAGATTGGACTATTTATCCTCAAGATAGATAAAGCTTGATTTGAAGTTAATTCATTAAAAAAATCGAATTCCATGCGCCTTGAACTTCAACATGACAGGACTCAAATCATAATTAAAGTGATACTCGCACATCACTAATTTGGCATATAATAATGCCAAAGATAATTGGTTTAAATCCATCCAAGCTATCATCAGAAATTAGATGATTATGTATAAATATGTAAACAGTATAACCTGTAAAAACAGGATATTTAAAATGTAATAAGCAGGATATCCATGGATGTGGGTGATTCTAATAGTCTGGGAGCTGCGGGCCAAAAAAAGTGCCTGATTTGAAGAAAGGTTTTGACCTTAAAGGCTGAAAGTACTCATTTCATGGGCAAGATGTGTGAACGTCTGCCACCTCATATCGGTTGCCACCAAATTTTATAGGCAAAAAAAAATGGAAATTTCATGCTAATTTTGATGCTCTGCAACTTTTATCTTAAACATATTTCATTTAAACAAGATTTCTTGAGTTATAGCATGGTTTCTACTAAAATCTGTAAAAATAAAACCACTAAACCGATTTTAACTTCAAATATATCATTCTCTTCGCATTAGTATAACCTTTTATAGTAAAGTGAAAGAAATAATTTTTCATCTGTATTTGGCGATTTATATGCGAGAATCTGAAGAAAAAAATCCAAAAATTTGGTGGAGTTGAGGCTTCTAAGCACTAATCATGTTTACGTTTTAATTAGTTAGTCTCCACAGGATTGGGTTAATTTTAAAATTAAGGAGCTCATTTTACACAGAATTAGATATTATACTTAACATTTTTAATTTAGAGTAGCCCCCTTCAAATTCCGGGCTTTGGAACATGAGCGTAATTATTTTTTCCGCTAAAATGGCAAATGTTACTGATAATTCATAATCGGTTTTGGGAAAACAACTAAACCGATTTTAACTTTGAGTAACTCAGTCATCTTGAAATTGTATGCCCTTTTATTTTAAAGAGAACACGATTTTCTCAGCGAGAAATTGTATTTGCGTTGTCAGCAAAAACTGAAAAAAGTTTGAAAATTTCGATTTTGTTTGCCTATAAAATTTGGTGTAAAACCAGACACTTTTTTGGTTCCCAGCTCCTGGACTAAAAATGTTGGTAGTATTAGGCTCTTAACTTTTGTGGAATTTCAGAATCATCATTTCTAATGTTTCACGTTGCAGATGGCATGGTCACATGCTCCTTAGCAATGATATGAAATGTGCACACACTAAAATGAATAGTTTTTAAGATAATAATTTTAAGAGGAAGTAATGATCCAGGGAGTAACAAAATGGAACATATGACATCATGACATGTATCTAAATATTTTGAAAATCCAATCCCCAAATTTTACAGTTATGTAAGTCAGCACCTATCATTCTTATATAAGTATAATCCTTTGTTCACCCATCATTCGTGCGAAACAGATTATCTACTCTCAAACTCTGAGAAGATGATGTAATTTTCCTGACTTTATGAACAGTCCCTTTGAAAAACATAAATTATTATAAGAAATTTATCTGAAAATGTTTAATGAAATGTCTCTCCACGATCGACATTGCCCCTCTCTAGCTGGATACTAATTTCATTTTTAGCTAGGGAGTGACAGGTCTGGGAAGGCCGTTTTTCATCAATTTGGGCAAAAGAAGTAAGAAAATAACCTACTAGTGGTTATGGCTGTGAAGAGATTGAGTTCTACAAAGCTGTAATAAAAATAAACATGTACTATTTACTAGCTTTATGTTGATGAGGTATAGGGAGTGACTCACCATAAAAATATTACCCAGCTTGACAGCTTCCTCCAGGTTCAGGAAGCAATTGAAGTAACCTGGAGAAAAATGATATTGCTCGACATATTGTCAGGTTTATAACATGGTTTCCCCAAATGTTCTTAGAACGAAATTTCCATTTCTGAGGAACAAAATCTACTAAAATAGCTAGGGAGTGACCTCACAACTGTGTGACATAGGGAAAAACTATTACGGTACTCCGCCTGTACCCTTTGAAGTTGAGGCTCAATTTTATTTTGAATCCTGATGAGAATTTATTTTTCTGATAAGAATAGGGATTGATATTTTGGAATTGTAAAGGAAAATGGTTTAATTATTTTTCAAAGTATATGATCTCTGCTTTGTACAAGGCTAGGGAGGAACAAACCGAGCACTATTGTTAATTAGTGAATGTTATACTTTATTCAGGTGCTTGAAAATGAGATAGTTGTTTTCATAACAAATAGGGTCTTTAAAAGGAAAAAAAACATATTGAGTAACCTCCTCTTTGGAAGTCTGTTAAAAAATCTTTCAGACCCTTTTATCACATTGACACAAATACCAACATAATTTTAGAATCACCCATATAGTAAAAAATCTGTTTCTTTGAGATAACTTTTTATGAATTTAAATTAAAGAATAAGCATTCAATCCAATTTAAAATAATTAAATGACTTATATAAGATGACAGTAAAACTACCTTAATTAATTAAAGAAGATTATTTCCACTTAAGTATTGAGTGTTAGAATACTAAAGAAAGCTAATCAATTTACAAATTTTTAAAATCTTGAAGAGGATTAATTGTAACCTTAACAATTACTATTATGTATAATGAACAATAAACCTTAGATACATTGCATTTAAGAAAAAACATAAAAAATAATTAAAATAGTATGTAGTTCATAAAAAAATTGGAAATTTCATTGACCTTATGTAATCAAATGCTGTACTCTATTGAAATCTAGTAACAAAATATAATTGTTCCACTGTCACACACCAGTACTACCATCAACCTAAAAAATCCATCATTAACACTATTATTTAAAAAAATACACAAATCGGCCAACGCAACACCTTATTGTATCTAATCTACTTTCTATTCTTCGAAATTTCTAATATAAGAACCAGATGAATCGGGCAATACAAATACGTAAAATTGACAGGAGAAAGAAGGCACTTTTCAGCAATGGAGGGGAGGACTGAGTTCGTGCTTGGTACGCACCTGGTAATGGTTGTACTGCCAGTGTTTGGATTATCGCCGTGCTTCCATTCGTTGTGATTTACGTCGTTTTTTCAAGTATTATGGTGTTAATAAGATTTAATATTTTAAAGGCTATCAATCTCCATTCGGATATAACGTAAATCAGTTATTATTGTGAATGTATTATTCTGGATTAAGTTTATGGTTAACGAGTTTTGAGAATTATATTGTGGTGGTTATGAGAAATATGTTGAATTCATTACATTGATGTAAAAGTTTTATCCGGGTTTCGTTTTTGCAGTTTATTTTTCAAATTCGGTGTGTTATGTTATCTGAGTTTGTTTATGATAAAGTGTAACAGTTGTTACCTTCAGATTTACAAACTTAACTATTGTTTGTATATTAAGTGTGTATTGTTTTGAAATGGATGCAAGAACTGGAATACCACGTATTCAGGTTTTCAGACCTACCTGGGAAGAATTTAAGGATTTTTCCAAGTTTATTGAGTATATTGAATCTCAAGGTGCACACAAAGCTGGATTGGCCAAGGTAGTAATTATTCTTTATTTACATTGTATTTGATTCAATATTACTTAAAATTATTACTAAATGGGCATTTATATAAAAAAAAAAAAAAAAATCAAGATGCTCAATTGATTCCTACACAATTTGGTTTCAACTGTTGACAGTTTATATAGATGTAAATTAAAGGATTAATGAAATTATCAATACACAAATTCCCTGTAAGCTCCATTATACTATATAAATTATATATATATATATGTATCTATATATATATATTTCATAATTCAAAGGAAATGGTACCTTTAATTTATATTTGTGTTTATTTTGCATGAATACTTTTTGAGTACTATAACTCAAAAATTGCAATGGTGAGAGCATTAAAGTTAAAAATAACTTGTAATTAGTGTTTCGTTGTGATAGATTATCTGCATTTCTTTAAAATATGATCAATTTTAGTGAGAAATCGTTGGTTTTTTTAAAAAAATACTAGAGAGATTTTTAACTTTATGCCTTAAAACTCCTGAATACATAGGATAGGTCCTGAATTAAAAAAAAAAATATATTAACAAACTAATGAGTTGTAATCAATATCAGAAAATTTTTGGAATTGTTTCCTACCAAAATTGGTTAAATAATTAGGAAAGTATTTATATTATAATCAAGATAAATTAAATTTGTTTCCTTACTTAATTTTAAATTTAGCTCATTATCAAAATTAATGTAATTGACTAATAGATAAGTAGTTCTTGTCAATTTTTTACAGTGGTCCAGAATTCTATTGTTGATGTGCTGCATCCTTATGTTTATAAATAGATTATTCAAATATTGATTAAGAGTATTATTTAAAATATTTTTCTATACATTGACATAGTTAGTACCATAGTATATAGGAAGCTGTTTTAGTATCATAAAAGCAGGGGCTTCTCTGACAGAGAAGCTCCAATTCCTAGTAGTCCCAGAGCTGAGGGCCAAAAAGGTGCCTGATTTGAAGAAAGTTTTTGATCATATAGGCTGAAAGTACTCATTTCATAGACAACAAATGTGGACTTCTGCCACCTCAGCTTGGTTGCCATCAAATTTTATAGGGGAACAAATCGAGATTTTCGAGTTTTTTCAATATTTCACTAATAACTCGAAAACGATTTATCGCAGAAGAAATTGTGTGTTTTCTAAAATGAAAGGGCATTAAATTTCGCGTCGAATGAGGTCCTTAAGTTAAAATCGGGTAAGTCTTTTCGCCAAAACCGATTGTCAATTTAGCTACTTAAGCAGAAAAATGAATTACGCTCATGTTCCCAAGCCGGCAATTAAAAGAGGGTTACACCAAATAAAAAATGTTACCTATAATAGTTGTAGAATATAGAATTCTGTGTAAAACGATCTCATTAATTTTAAAATTAGACCACTCCTGTGGAGATATAGTAATTAAAACTTGAACGTATTTAGCGCCTTGAGGTCTAAAATCCGTGAAACTTTTTGTTTGTTTTTTTCAGTTTCTCGCATATAATTCGGCGAATACAGATCACAAAGTATCGCTATCTTCTTACTATAAGAGGCTAAACTATTGCAAATAGAATGATATATTTGAAGTTTAAATCGGTTTAGTGGTTTGGCCGGGTTCAGTACATCAAAAATTTGTAATTTTTACGATTTTGGTGGAAACCGTGTTCCAACGCCTCTAACTCAAAAACACCAAGTTTAAATGAAAAATGATTTAGATAAAAGTTGCTGAGCATCAAATTTATCAGGCAATAAGCTCCTTACACACAACATTAGCTAAACTCTGCGTGGAAATACAAATGAAACCGTGAAATTATTCGTTGTGCTTATTTCCTGCTAAGGTATAGGTTTTTGAAGTATTAACCATTTTGAACTAATTAAATAATCATCTTGCATCTGTTAAAATAAAAGATAAGTTTTGCCAAGTTTCTATATGTCTAAGTAGTTATTTTTATGAATATTTTATGAAATCCCCTGATACTTCAATACTTCAAAAACCGAAGTCTTAGCAGGAAGTAACCACTCCGAATTCTTTCGTTTTCATTTGTATTTCCACGCAGGGTTTAGCTTATGTTTTGTGCAAGGAGATTATTTCCTGCAAATTTGATGCTCAGCAACTTTTATCTAAAACATTTTTCCTTTAAACTAGGTGATTTTGAGTTAGAGGCATTGGAACACGGTTTCCACCGACATCGTAAAAATTACAAATTTTTGATGTTCTGAACCCGGCCAAACCACTAAACCGATTTAAACTTCAAATATATCATTCTATTTGCTATAGTTTAGCCTCTTATAGTAAGAAGAAAGCAATACTTTGTGATCTGTATTCGCCGAATTATATGCGAGAAACAGAAAAAAATATCACGGACTTTAGACCACAAGGCGCTTAATACGTTCACGTTTTAATTACTTTGTCTCCACTGGAGTGGGCTAATTTTAAAATTAATGAGATTGTTTTACTCAGAATTCAATAATTTACAACTATTATAGTTAACATTTTTTATTTGGAGTAACCCTCTTTTATTGCAGGCTTGGGAACATGTGCGTAATTCATTTTTCCGATAAAGTGGCTAAATTGACAATAGGTTTTGGCGAAAAAACTTACCCGATTTTAACTGTGAGGACCTCATTCGACGCGACATTTAATGCTCTTTTATTTTGGAAAGGACACAACTTCTTCTGCGATAAATCGTTTTCGAGTTATTAGCGAAATATTGAAAAAAGCTCGAAAATCTCGATTTCGTTCGCCTATAAAATTTGATGGCAACTGATCTGAAGTGGCAGACGTTCACATATGAAGGGTCAGGGGGAAAAACCATAGTAGTCCACTTTTGTTGATTTGAAACAAGTGGTGCCATCTGATAGTATAGAAAGTGTACTTTCTTTTCATACCTGTTACAGTCGAGAAAAAAAACGATAGTCCACATAAAATCGATAGTTTAAAATTGATACAAGGGGGAAAAGCAGCTGAAGTCCTGAGTGTCGGGGAAAGATTAACAGTAGTCCATATCTGTGCTGTTTGTTTGTGGATGAAGGTTATTAATATTGGTTGTTGGTTCTACAGTTTACATTCTATTCCAATCTTTTCCAATGGTTAACATTATAAACGTGATTTTATTATTATTATTACGTTTAAGAATGAACAGTGACTAGTTCAAGGGAAGATGGTTACTAGTGTACCAAATTAACAAAAAAAAAACACGGACGAATTTCAGATGTCATAAAAAAAACTCAGATTTTCAACTCAGGAGTCAGGTGAAAACTGTTTTTGTAAACGATTTAAGTGTTTTGAAAACGTTCCTTTAACTGCAAAAAACAAAATATCTAATTTTAATATGTCGTCAAGAGATGACCTAAACGCCTTCCTTAGCGGTTTCATTACTGTTATACTAATCCAAAGTCGTCGTCCCAGAACAAATTCTGAGGTATCTATAGTTATTTCATTTCATAGACAACATATGAAGGGTCGTGGAGAAAAACCACGGTAGTTCAATCTTATCTATTCTGAGAAAAATGAAATTTAAAGTTTAAGGTCCCCTAGATCCATTTTCCAAAAGTTAAAATTAGTTTCACAAAACATATTCCTCTAGCACAGATAATTGTTTACCTCTGTACAAAATTTCGAAACCAAATAGTAGTTATTAATGTCCCTGAAATAACAAAACATCACCTTTGTGTTGGGGGTAAAAACCACGGTAGTCTATTGGTTATTTGTTTGTGACCTGTAAATTAGTATTACTTTTTTGGGTAAACAAACAAAACAATAATACTTTGAATAACGAATTTATTTCTATCAGTTAATAGAAATAAATTTGAATCTCTATTTTGTCTACACAGTATTAGTATAACAATCCAAAGTCGTCGTCCCAGAACAAATTCTGAGGTATCTATACCAAATAAATCTTCTTATGTTTATAAATATAAAGTGAAAGATGAGAACAATAATTATCAATACAGTGGTATTCAAGTTGGTTTGAAGGCATTTTTGTCAATTAATAGCTTATTAAAGAAACTTGAGTCCGGTTCATTAATAATAGTTTATTTAATGCTGGGATGGGACCAAAATATCAACGCGGGAAACATAACAATCGACCTCACAAAAAGTCGATTTTCGTAAAGAAAAACTGACGTGACTTGACTTGGTGGAAATAATTTTGATTCTCCATTTTTCGAACCACTTATCTAGTTCAAATAGATGATTTTGAAGTGCGAAGGATGCGATAATAGGATTTTTATGTGATTAAAGGATAGCCGTGTCATCAGCAAAGCTAAAGATGGTGGTGCGAGGGTGTTCAGGGATAAATGATGTGTAGACAAAATAGAGATTCAAATTTATTTCTATTAACTGATAGAAATAAATTCGTTATTCAAAGTATTATTGTTTTGTTTGTTTACCCAAAAAAGTAATACTAATTTACAGGTCACAAACAAATAACCAATAGACTACCGTGGTTTTTACCCCCAACACAAAGGTGATGTTTTGTTATTTCAGGGACATTAATAACCACTATTTGGTTTTGAAATTTTGTACAGAGGTAAACAATTATCTGTGCTAGAGGTATATGTTTTGTGAAACTAATTTTAACTTTTGGAAAATGGATCAAGGGGACCTTAAACTTTAAATTTCATTTTTCTCAGAATAGATAAGATTGAACTGTCGTGGTTTTTCCCCACGACCCTTCATATGTTGTCTATGAAATGAAATAACTTTCAGCCTATATGATCAAAAATTTTCTTCAAATCAGGCACCTCTTTGGCCCTCTGCTCCCGGACTATAGGAGGCGCATCCCCAATTTCCACTCACAATACGCCCAGTTTTTCAGTGTTAGGACAAAAAGTTTAAAGAAATAATTTATATTAAAAATGTTGGCCAAAAATTATACTATGGCTGTTCTAAAACAATAGAGGTATAGATACTTAAAAAGGGAAATTCTTAAAATCAAAAAGAACCTAAATAGTATACTTGCAATATTGTAAATCTTATCATACAAAAATAAATTAATTTACATTGTCCTGAAAAAAAAAAATCTGGTGCGATATGCGCAACACACAACTTTCAGTTATGAACCTAGATTGGAAATTGACGTGTTTCGATAATATGTAAACGCCATTCCTCAACTTCACACATTTTTCCACATTTATATGCTTACATATATTTGTATATCTCAATAAATTATGGAGTATTTTTATTGCAAAACTTGAATGTTCTTAGTAGTTTTCGATTCATTATTGCTTATTTCTTTTTTTAAGGAACCTAATTTTATCAACAGTCTAGTTTTTTTTTTTTTTACTGCTTGCTTGTTTTTTATTGTGATTTGCTTTTTGTAAATATATCGTAAAGGTGAATCGATAGGTGAATTAACGTCTCGTAGTAAAGTTTGTCTCTTATGCCTTTCTGGAAACCGAACGATTATTGTTCCTCTAAAATCACCTTATATTCAGAAATCTATTATGGAACTAAAGTTTCTAAACTATAATCTAATTAATTAAAGATAATCTTATACCACATTTGTTCACACCTTAAATGATTTAAATAATTTGAGCATCACGTAAAGTAAAATATATATTTTTTTTTATTGTTAAATAAACGTTTTTATTTTTATCAGTGATAATACGGAAAATAAAATTTTGGCTGTCACATCGCGGGCATATATGTATGTACATCAAATACCCAGTTTGATCAAAATAGTTACAGCCGTTTTTGATAAGGAAAAAAAAAAGTGAGAATGAGACAAAATTTATTAAATGAAGTGCCACCTCCATTTGACCAATTTTGATGAAATTTTGGCTGTCACGTCGCAGGCATATATGTATGTACATCAAATACCCAGTTTGATCAAAATAGTTACAGCCGTTTTTGATAAGGAAAAAAAAAAGTGAGAATGAGACAAAATTTATTAAATGAAGTGCCACCTCCATTTGAATACGAACATGAAAACCCCAGTTTGATCAAAATAGTTACAGCCTTTTTTGAGTAACTAGAAAAAACCAGTAAACCGAGACAAAATTTATAAAGTGCCACCTCCATTTCATATCGCGGGCATATACATACATCAAATACCCAGTTTGATCAAAATCGTTAGACCCGTTTTTAAGAAAATCGAAAAAAAACGTAAAAATATGACAAAATTTATGAAATAAAGTACCCTTCCGTTTGACCAACTGTAATAAAAGTTTGGCTGTCTCATTGCGGGCAAATATATACATCGAATATCCATTTTGATAAAAATAGTTACAGCGGAATTTGATGAAAAGAAAAAGAAAACGTAGAAATGATACATTTTTTTTTAATAAAGTGCCCACCTCCCCCAAACCATTATATGCCCTCCACCATGCTTTACAGTCACTGAAACATTTTGCTTATTTAGTGCTTCATTACGACGCCTCCAAATCGTCCTCCGACCATTTGGACCAATCAAATTAAATTTGTTTTCTTCAGAAAAGACGATATTTTCCCAAAAGGTTAAAGGTTTCTGTACCTATTCTCTAGCAAAATCAAGGCGCTTTTGGTTTCACTGATGTACGGCTTCTTTCTCGTTATTTCATCATGGAGCCCTTCCGAGTTCAGGGCATATGTTATTGCTCTGCTAGTGACATGGACTCCATACATTGATTGGACCGTAGCAGCTAACTCCCGAGAACTTATCAAGGGATTTTTAAGTGCTTTTTTTCTTATTATTCTCTTCAGCCTGAAAGTTTTTGGACGCCTTTACGTTCACGGTTTTCGGTCGAACCACGTTCCTCATACTTTTATATGACGTATCTCACTGTAGAAAAATTCACCCCAAAAAATAGGCAATCTGGCGATATGTTTTTTCTGATTCCTCAGATCAACAATTTTTTTACAAGTCGCGGCATACAATTCAGTGATCTTAGGCATGATAATTGACGGAAGGAAACTGATTGAAAGACCAGAGAATTGTATGTTGGTAATATAGGATCAGAGATAGGTTAGAAAACGAACATATAGACACAGGAAGATTAATGCAAATGTAAATAAACAGAGCTAAGAGCTATTAGTCATAGTAGACAAAGTGTGCAATTACCTTTTTCCAAGCAATTTTATTGTATTATTTTTTTGTTTTTTATTAAGTGTTTTTATTTTTTTTATAAAAGGTTTTTTTGAGTTATTAATAAATTTACTTTTCATTTTTGCAACACGTCGATTTCTATTCTAAGTAAGTTCGTAAGTGAAAGTTGTGTGTTGCGCGCATCGGATCAGATTTTTTTTTTCTATGTATGTTCACCGATTACACAGAATCCGATATTCTAAAACTATTATAGATAACATTTTTTATTTGCAGTAACCTTCTTTAAATTGCAGGCTTTGGAACTTGGGCGTGATTCATTTTCCCGCTAAAGTGGCTAAATTGACAATCTGTTTTGGCGAAAAGACTTACCCGATTTTAACTGTGAGGACCTCAGTCGACGCGAAATTTAATGCTCTTTTATTAACCGACTTCGACGAAAGAGGAGGTTACTCAATTCGATACGGATGTGCCTTTTTCTTTTGGTGCTTTTTTTTCTTTCTTTTTTCTATGTATGTTCACCGATTACTCAGAGATAGATGGACCAATTGGAACGAAACCTTTTGCATCTTGTAGATTATTTTCCCAAGGTGGTCCCATTTAAACATTTTTTGGGTTCTTAATGTATTTAAGAAGTTATTAGGAAAAAACATGAAAAACATTATTTAATTATCGCTCAAAATGTTTACTTATTGGAAAAACATATGGCATATATAACATAAGGTATGCTCCAACAAGCATAACATAAAACTAATTGATAACTAACAAATCTCAATATTGTTTTACTGCTGGATGAATCAAATGAGAAAACCAACCAATCAAATTCAGAATTAAAAGAGTGGGGGGAGAACATGAGCAGTTATCGATGTGTTTTAAGTGCTTCTTGAAACAAACCTATAGATAACCTTAACTAATTTTTCAACAATAGATTTCAATAAAGATGTATAATATCCACAAAATATATCGGTGTCATTTTCTGTAGCGATATTAATATATATATTAGATAGCTATATATATTCACCGATAACAGTAAACCTTCTTAATTTAGATCTAATCGACAGTTGGACACCATAATCATAAGATCACAAAATTCGTGGAATTCCAAGAAAGACTGAGTATTGATAACCGTTTTACAGCAGAATTTAAGACTTCTTCAAGTTCCCGAAGGTTCGTTTAAATTTAAAATCGTAGCCATTATTGATTTAAATTAGATTTTGATTTCTGCCCTTTACTCGCTATGCACGTTAAAAAGGAATACAATAATTCCTGGAAAAGCTTATTTTCAGTTGACTTAACAAAGGATTCAGATACGTTTGTCTTCTTCCGGATACACTCGGTCACTGTTGAATATCTTGTCGGAGATCTCGTGCCGATTCTTCATGGACTGACGCTTCAGTTATGTTATCCGGATTACTATTAATGGTTTTTAGTTTTGTTTCTGCAACTATTGAGGCGTTTGCTGAAGCGTTGCTGATTGATGTCCATCCATCAATTAAAACTGCAAAATAAAACTTGATATCTCCCAGAAAACAACCTCATTGTTGAAAGTCCCCTCAGCAAAGATTTGGCAGCCATAAAAATGATTGATATCATAAAGGCTACCTTACCTGAATTGAAGCAACAGTGTTAAACATTTTATTTTCTGAATAATGTTTTATTACGAAGGATATTATTCATAGTACTCCGGTAATAAATTTAGTCAAAAATTCATCGAAAGGAATTACGAACATAATTGACTTAACCAAGAAATATTTTTGAATTAAACAGTAGTATGGTATCGAGAATATTTATTTATTTATTAGGTTTTTTTTTTTGCCTCTACCCTGCAGGGTCATTGGCAATATCTGTATTTTAGACTTTGTTGTAGTATTTTGTTAGTTTTAAATATTGTATTGTTTTTTTTACTGTTGTTTCATCATCTTTAAGATTTTCTTTTAAAGATGGTCCCAATTCTAATTTTTTCCTTAGTTTTTCATAGGTTTTGCAATTATGTAGAAGGTGCTCTACTGTTATTTCTTCTTTGCATAATTTGCAGGTGGGGGGTTCGAGACCTTCGAGCAAGTATGCATGGGAGAACATACAGTGGCCTATTCTTAGTCGGCAAAGGGCAGTTTCCTCTCTACGCGATTTTCTGTTGGAGGTGGTCCATTCTCTCGGGTTCTTCTTTATGTCGTTTAGTTTTGATTCTTTTTGGTTCCATTTGGTCTGCCATATTTTATGGATTTCAAGTTTTGTTGTTTTAAAAAGGTCATCTAGAGGAATTTTATTTATAATTGTCACATCGTTGGCATCTAGAATTCGCGCTTGACGTGCTGCCTGATCTGCTAGCTCATTTCCTGTGATTCCGCAGTGTGAGGGGGACCACATGAAAATGACATCCGTTCCTTTCTCCCTTAATTGCCACCAAATGTTTCTTATTTCTGTTATTAAAGCAGAATAATAATATGTAATAGGTATCGAGAATAATCATATCCTTAGTAATAATAAATTAACCATAAAATGAGTACCAAACCCTATTGCTTCTATCCTAGCGGGGCAGACTTTCTGATATCGATGAATTTTTTGCTGGGGCTTCTTTTCTTTAATCAATACTTTTCCAACGATTGATGTAAATAAAGAAATATTAACGGTCCCTACCGGAGTAGTATACAATATCGCCATAGTTTTCAGAAAGATATTTAAGCGATCATAATTCCAAAATTACTTTCCAATTTATTATAGGTCATATTACCATCCTCATCGATTCTCCATTAACGATATATTGTCCAAAACCGGCCAAAATCTCGAATGTTCAGTGACGTATCTACTTCATCTTGGAATGACCGGATTTGTATCATTAACTCAACACATCTCGGAACACAGATGATGTATGTAAATGAGAAGTAATGACGACAATATTTAGCAAAGGAAAATATTGTCCTTGTGGAAAAACATTTTATGTGTTCCCTTCCTAATGGAACATTGATCATTTAAAAAAAAAAATCTGGTGCGTGCTCGCAACACACAACCTTCACTTACCAACATGCGTTTTGTTAATTGCCACTTCTCAAATGAACAGAACGGCTTTAATTATGAACAATGGTCTGTCATTAATGGCGTACTCCGCATGCGTGGGCTCAACGAGTTTTATGAGTTGACTGAATATTTTTCTTTTTTTCTCCTCTTTATGTTTTCTTTATTTTTATCATATCTCATATTTAGCCATTTCTTATTTTTAGGCGTAACGAGAGACAGTTAATTTCTCCTTGTAAATTTTTTTTACTCCTTGTATATTTGTTTGTTTTTATGAACAATAATACAAATAGGATATAATTATTTAATCTTGTTTAAATGAATTGTATGCTTCCTCGGTTAGCTCTTTTTTACTTTCACTTACCTATATATGAAATATATTGTAAGTGGAAGTATTGCGATCGTGAAAAATTTTGACTTCCGGTTTTCAACAGAAAAACACGTTCTGGGGTCCCCCGAGTCTAAATAACCAAGTCCCGCGAAATGGTCTGTGTGTGTGTGTGTGTGTGTGTGTGTGTGTGTGTGTGTGTGTGTGTGTGTGTGTGTGTGTGTAAGTGTGCGTGTGCGTGTGTGTGTGTGTGTGTGTGTGTGTGTGTGTGTGCGTGTGTGTGTGTGTGTGTGTGTGTGTGTGTTTTTGAGATAGTCTGTTCACTTACACACACACACTCGCGCGCGCGCACGCACGCACGCACACTTACACACACACACACACAGACCATTTCGCGGGACTTGGTTATTTGGACTTAGGGGACCCCAGAACGTGTTTTTCTGTTGAAAACCGGAAGTCGAAATTTTTCACGATCGCAATACTTCCACTTACAATATATTTCATATATAGGTAAGTGCTGCTCACAGTAAGGTAATCCATAATATTTTTATTTAAAAAAATGACATTTTTACAACCACGAAAAACCCTTAAATTTCTGCTTAAAAGAAATTTTTGATAAGACAGGAACTAATCGTTTTTTATGTGTTGACTATTCAAGAATGAAGTACAATAATAAAAAACATTTTATAAAAAAAAATTAAACCGACTTCGAAAACTAGGAACCAATAAAAATAAATGCACTCTAAAGTATGAAATAATTACCTTCTGATTTTTATGAATACGCAGCAAAATTGAAAATCGTGTGAAAAGCGGGAAATGCATTAAAACGGATAATCTTATTTTGATTAGTACGAATACATACAAACTGTTAATAAAAATTATTAAATTAAAATATTATATACAATGTTCAATACTTAACAATCTTTTCGGAGGCGGCGCAAAATAGAAAATCTATAGAGAACTAGCAGACCCGGCCACGCGTTGCTGCGGCTCAGTAGTTATATCCTAATATTTTTAAACAAATACAGTAATACCAATATTCATTGATAAAGATGAAAACCTTTCAGCTAATCAAAATCCAACGTGATTGAGAATAGAGCATTACACCATTTAAAAGTATTTGGTAAAGAATATAGGAAAGTTAAAGTTTTTATTTTTTACATCTCATACTTCAATGTAGTTTGATTAAAAAGGAGCTGGTTGTGTTTACGACTCACAGAGCTGCCAACACTATCGCCCTTTTTTTATGGATCGGTATAAACTAACTCGAAATGGCTATAATTTTCCACTAATTTTAAAAAGGATGACTGAAGTAAGTTTTGATAACCTCAGCCATTGATCTATTGATTATTGGCCTAACACTACTTCAACTTGGTAGTGTTAGTTTAACAACGGGTTTAATTTTGCTCAGGGTCATGCCAATCTTGGTTAACGCGTCATATATGTCCTTTTGATAGGCGTTTTTCTCAATTTCTTTGAGACCTCGATTTCCCAACCCTTCGGCTAATAAGTGTTCGGTAGGAGGGTGGTGTGTTTAAGCTTTTAATTTAGCAATATATTTGAGTGATAATAAATCTCTTCTTAAAGAGGTTTTTACATAATACAATTAAGAATTTTTATTTATTCAAGTACTAATTTGTTCAAAATGTTTTGGGTTAACCTGTTTTGTTTTTTCTAACACAAACCAAAGATTTGATGGTTTCCACACACGTGAGCAGGCGATACCCATTTCCCACGTGAGTTATGCCATTGCCCAAGGGAAAAACACGGATTTTCAAAGTCCAAGTGGACATTGTTTGCCCTTGGGATTTGTTTATGGTCATGGCAAAAGCCAAACGAATAGGATATTGAAGCCTTTTAAATTTTATTGAAAATTCTGTCGGTTCCAAGGGAATAGGTGGCAACAGGGCGATATCTCCTGTAAACCTTCCAGGTAACATATTTCCTTCAATAACATTTTCTGTGATCCTTTTAATGACCAAACGTGTACCGTTGCACAATTGAGGTGGATTTAAGTTACGAAGAAGAATGATCGGTGAGCCAATATTCAACTGGAGATTGTTTGGGTGTATATCCAGGGAATTAAAAAATTCAGATGGGAAATTTACGGCTTCGTTTACATCTAGAACATTGTCAATTGATTTTGGAAGTTTATTTCATCGAAATCAACATTTTTTGCTGCCAAAATAGCACGACTACCCAGCCACTTATAGTCCAAATAATATCAGGAAAGACACTTTATATTTCGTAGACAGTTCATTTTTCGTCTCTACAACAGTTCAGAAATTTTCTGGTAATTTGATAAATTTTGAATTTCGATACAGCTAGCTCTATTTCACCGTTTCCAATATAGAGCAATTGTTTAAAAAATATATCTGCCGATGGATTATTTTGTAGTAGTACTCTCATATTTATGGTGGATAAATCTGGAACTTGAGGTTACCCAAATAACAAGTATTCCTGTTCAGTAGAGGTGTAATAATCATTAAATGTAAAATTTAAAAAATGCCGCGATTTGTAATCCTTTCTTAATCAACAATCATTTAAAGATAAGTAAATATCATTTCCAATAATAGCCTACTGTAAATTAAAGAAAGGATTAAAATCTTCGCTAACATTTCTTAAATTTTACATTTAAAGATAATTACAACTTAGGAAGTAACAGCCTCTATTCGATTGGGATTAAATTTTCTCAACTTTAAATTATTGTTGATAAAGGAGGAATTACAAATCTTCACTGACATTTTTTAAATTTTACATTTTAGATCTCGGGCTAAAAATGATAAAAAGGTTTGGTAAAATAAAAAAAACACTGTATTTAAATAATAATAACAAAACGAATAATGAAAATAAAGAAACTTCTGTTAAATAAATTAACTGAAAATATAATATTAAAGTCTTAATTATGCAGTTCTTTAGCAAATCACAAAGTATCCCACAACACCTAATCAAAACACACCCTTTTTGTGAGGGAGTTTTTACGACTGGTTACCCGCAGTGTAGCCAATTGACTAATTTTCACTAATTTTTGGCAACACTGACTCCCCAAGTCAGGCTTCTATTAGGTTACACCTATGACAGTAGGTGCTGTTACAACATTTATAGAGTATTATTTCAAATTATAGCCTAATTTAAATTATTAAAATGCATTTACTATACTAAAAGTTGATATCAGGGTGGGCCCAGCAAAGCGTTTCAGCGCTTTGCTAGTAATTTAATTTAAATACAAATAAAAAAGGAAAGGAAGAAAAAGTACCTACACATTTGAGTATTTATTGAAACCTTTTCTTGATTTATTTATTCTTTAATGAAAATTAACAATAAATACAAATTTGTATTACTATTTGTCTGTGGAAAATAATAATATAGGAAAAATAACTGCACTCACATAACGCAATACAAAATTATAATAATGATAACCTGTATTATAATAGCATGCTTATAAACAAAAACATTATGAAATCGACATATGACGCCATGTTAATAAATCGAAACACGACCTACTGTATTTGCAATAATTCGCTATATAAGAATTATTTTGATCACTAATCAAGTTAAAAACTATCCGGTCCGGTAAGTTGGCCAAAACTATATACATTGAGCCAAATTTCATTAAAATCGGTTGAGTAGTTTCTGAGAAATAGAGAGACAAACATCGGGACACGAGATTTTTATATATATAAGGATTTTAAGATTTTCCTAATTTCTAATGTTAACAATTTTAAATTTTGCGCCGCCTCCGAAAAGATTGTTAAGTATTGAACATGGTATTTAATATTTCAATTTAATAATTTTTATTAACAGTTTGTATGTATTCGTACTAATCAAAATAAGATTATCCGTATTAATGTATTTTCCCGCGTTTCATACGATTTTCAATTTTGCTGCGTATTCATAAAAATCAGAAGGTAATTATTTCATAATTTTCAGTGCATTTATTTTTACTGGTTCCTAGTTTTCGAAGTCGGTTTAATTTTTTTTTATAAAATGTTTTTTATTTCATACTTTTTAGTGGCGGAAGATAATTTCTAATGTAAGGCGGAAGGAAGTAATGCGTTAATTTCTAAAACAAATTCTGTATGCTTTTTTTTATACAGATTTTAAGTGCATTTTGAACTGATTTCGGGTTTTCGAAATCGTTTTTATTATTTTTTATTTTTTTATTTTTTATTCGGTACCCCTCTTTAGATACTACAAGTGAGTTTGGTTCATTAGTTGGTTCTTATATCCATGGTGGGAAGGACGAGATCTATTCCTTGGGTCCCTCGCGAAATAAAAGTCAGCCCACGTTCGTCTATCCCGGGTCTTTATATTATAATTATATGAATTTTAATCAACTTTGTATTATAATAGTCACATAATCAATTTTATAAAGAGGTGCCTGAATCCTTTGTTAAAGCCTCTAAATCAACTGAAAAAGAGTTTTTCCAGGAAGCATTGAATTCCTTTGTAATGTGCATAGCGAGTGGAAGTCGGAAATCAAAATCTAATTTAAAACAATAATGGCTACAATTTTACGAATCTCTTTTAAAAAGGGCTATTGATGCTCGGCCTTTCTTTAAATTCTATGAATTTCGTGGTTTTATGATTATGCTGTCCATCCGTCGTTTAGACATTCATTTAGGATTTTTTACTGTTATCGGTGTTTAATGTGCTTTAATCTTCTTAAATCTATAAACAAAATCTTTTAAGCAAAAAAAAATGTTCCAGAGTTTTATTTCTTGGCAAAATTTTCCAGGAACAGGGCCGAAACCACAATAACTGCTGGAACCATAAAGAAGTGTTTCATTTTTCAGAAAACGACAGCGATATTTCACTGATATTATATATCTTTATTATAATCTATTGTTGAAAATTCATTTAAGGTTATGTATAAGGTTTGTTCCAACAAGTACTTAAACCACGTCAATAACTAACACACTTCACATGTTCTCCCCCACTCTTTTAATTCTGAATTTGATTGGTTTGTTTTCCCAACCGATTCATCGACCATTAAAACATTATTGAGCATTGCTTGAAATCCACAAATTTAGAATAAAGAAAGCGGGGATAGTACATGATCAGTTTGTTATTTATCAACGTGTTTTAATAGTTTGTTGGAGCATACCTTATGATATATATGCCATATGTTTTTCAAATTAGTAAATATTTTGAGCGATAATTAAATAATTATTTTCATGTTTTTCCCAATAACTTCTTTAATAAATTAAGAACCCAAAAAAGGTTTTAATGGGACCTTCTTCTTCTTCTTCTTTCTCTATCCTCCTCTGCCTCATATTAGCGTGGAGGTGCACCCAGCCACTTTCTCCAGCCGTCTCTATCCTTTGCTAAGATTTTCATCTGAGCAAGTGTCTTGCCACATTTCCTACCTATTCTCTCTATATAATCACTATAGGACATCCTGGGTCGACCTCTGGGACGATTTCCGATACCTCTAGCTTCCAATACTTAAACTGGATCTCTTTCCTCTTTCATTCTGCAGACATGCCCAAACCACTTCAGCTGTCTTCTCTCAATGGTTTCATGTAGTGGGGGCACTTTGAGGTCCTCCTGGGTTCTTCGTATCTGGATTACCCTGCTTTTGTTGGTATTTATTTGTAGCCCCTTCCGTAGAAGTTCCTTATACCATCCTGTCAATGCTTCTTGGAGTCTTATAGGAGAATCTGCAAGCAGGACTATATCGTCAGCATACAGGAAGTGCTGAAATACCACCGGCAGGAGATTCCTCTGTCCAACATGAGTTCTTCGGGTTCTTCGTTCGCATATTGAGGCAATCTCATCCATAAAGTTTATGAAAATTAATGGGCTGATGCTATCCCCCTGTTTTACTCCTTGTAGATGAGATTTATTTCGTGGAGGCCCCACGGAATAAATCTCGACCCTCCCACCATGGTTAGAATAGGTTGGTTACACCTGTAGAGTAACCCCCGTATGCCACACATGGCCAGGTAGGGATACCGAACCAAAAAAAAAAAAAAAAAAAAAAAAAAAAAGGCACATACGTATCGAATTGAGTAACCTCCTCTTTCGAAGTCGGTTAAAAATTAACTCCAGGTATGAACATTGGATTTTGGTTTTTTTTTCCTAGTTTGCCCCACTGTGCGGCGCATTATGAAAATCTTCTGAATGGATCTTCTTTTCCCATCTATTGATTTCAATGCCTGCTCATGAAATTGTATCAGTAACGTATCATTTCTATTTTGCCCTGCCTCCGAAAAGATTGTGTTGTATTGAACATAGTATTTAATATTTTAATTTAATAATTTTTATTAACAATTAGTGAGTATTTGTACAAATCAAAATAAAATTATTAGTCTTATTGCATTTTTTCGCTTTTTTTACTATTTTCAATTTTGCTATGTATTCATAAAAGTCAGAAGGTAATTATTTCATACTTTTCAGTGCATTTAATTTTACTGGTTCTTAGGTTTCGAAGTCGGTTTAATTTTTTTTTATATAATGTTTTTTTGTTTGAATAATTTCAATATTGTTATATTATTTGTAATGCCTTATTCCGTTGTTTGTATGTTTTTATACGTCTTAACTTGACCCGTTAAAAAAAATAAAAAAATCTGGTGCGTGCGCGCAACACACAACTTTCACTTAGCAACAAACTTACCAACTTAGATTAGAAATTAATGCGTTGTTGTTGTCCCCTCCGTTTGACCAATTTTGATGATATGTTGGCTATCACATCTTTGGCATATACATACATCAAATACCCAGTTTGATCAAAATCGTACAAGCCGTTTTTGAGTAAATAAAAAAAACACGTGAAAATGATACAAAATTTATTAAGTAAAGTCCCCCCTCCAGTCGATAAATTTTGATGAAATGTTGGCTATCACATGTTTGGCATATAAATACATTAAATACCCAGTTTGATCAAAATAGTTAAAGCCGTTTTTGAGTAAATAAAAAAAAACACATGAAAATGATACAAAATTTATTAAGTAAAGTCCCCCCTCCGGTTGATCGATTTTGATGAAATTTTTACAGTCATATCTCGGGCATATTATTACATCAAATACTCAGTTTAATCAAAATCGTTAGAGCCGTTTTTGAGAAAATCGAAAAAAACGTAAAAAGTTATTAAATAAAGTACCCCCTCCCTTTGAGCAATTTTGATGAAATTTCCGCTGTCATATCGCGGGCATATGCCTACACTAAATACCCAATTTCAGGTTCGCACGGTTTATAGTTTTTGATAGTCTGTGTGTGTGTCTGTTCACACAGACACACACACACACACACACACACACACACACACACACACACACACAGACCATTTCGCGGGACTTGGTTATTTGGACTCAGGGGGCCCCAAAACGTGTATTTCCGTTGAAAACCGGAAGTCGAAATTTTTCACGATCGCAATACTTCCACTTACAATATATTTCATATATAGGTAAGTGCTGCTCACAGTAAGGTAATCCATAATATTTTTATTTAAAAAAATGACATTTTTACAACCACGAAAAACCCTTAAATTTCTGCTTAAAAGAAATTTTTGATAAGACAGGAACTAATCGTTTTTTATGTGTTGACTATTCAAGAATGAAGTACAATAATAAAAAACATTTTATAAAAAAAAATTAAACCGACTTCGAAAACTAGGAACCAATAAAAATAAATGCACTCTAAAGTATGAAATAATTACCTTCTGATTTTTATGAATACGCAGCAAAATTGAAAATCGTGTGAAAAGTCGAAATTTTTCACGATCGTAATACTTCCACTTACTATATATTTCATATATAGGTAAGTGAAAGTAAAAACAAGTTTTCCTCTAATAGATACTAGAAGTTCATTAAACGATTCAACAAGTTATAATCTCAGGAAAATTTGACTCATTTTATTTCAACGAAATAAAGACAGGCTTTATGAAAATTAATTATGTATATGGAGGCAAATCTATATAAATAAAGTTGAAATTCTGTTTGTTTGTTTGTTTATTTGTTCTTTATAGAAATCCATACCGTTTGTCCTAAATTCTCCAAATTTCGCTCAGTGATTCTTTGATACCAGGTGCGAACTCCTGTCCACATTAAAATTGCATACCTTCAGCCAATCTTCAGCTGATAATCTTTATTCTCCGAATTTCGCTCATTGGTTTTTTCAGACCAGGTGCGAACACCTGTTCATATTAAAATTGCATAACTTCAGCCGATCTTCTGCTGATAATCTTTATTGTTATAAAAATCATAATGATCTCACTTTAAAGTTTTTTTTTTTTTTTACGAAATCGACCGTTTCTTTAGAAAAATGAAATTCCCCGTGTGGAACCGGGATATACAGCTATAATCTAAGCATATAAAGGTGAAATTCTGTTTGTTCTTAATAGGAATCCATACCGTTTGTCCTAAATTCTCCAAAATTCTCTCGGTGGTTCTTTCAGACCAGGTGCGAACACCTGTCCATATAAAAATTGCATAACTTCAGCCGATCTCTGGGTATATTCTTTATTGTTATAATAATCGTTTTGATCTCGCTTTATATTGGTTTTTACAAAATCGACCGTTTGAGTCGATGAAAGTCTTAGTTTATAGATTTAAAAATTGAAATTCTCCGGGTGAAACCGGGGTATACAGCTAGTAATGTATATATCTTATTTTATTAAATATATTTCAGTAAAAAGAAAACTGTTATTTAAAAAACAGCAATAAATAGAAAAGAGTGGGAAATAGACTATGTCTCGAAAGGAACTTTTTTAATAAGAAATTTGATGTGAATATTAACTTCTCTTTGATAAGCTTTACATAATTTATTTATTTCCTCATACAGAATGGATTAGAAGAAAAAATAAACTTTATTCTGTGATGAGATCCCTTAGGAACTAACTGACTAGAACAAAAAATAAAATTACAACTGGCTAAATAATTAAAGTATTGGTGGATAGTGAATGATAAGATTTACATAAAAAACAAAAGTAAATATTTATAAAAAATTTAAAGTATACAAAATAGTGAATAATATATCCATTGATTTAATGAATAAAATCAGAAATAAATTAAAACAAATTAATAATAAAAATAAAGTAGATATTAATGAAAATGATCACATAATGATATTATGTTGTTAAAATCGTGTAAGAGGATTTTAAGAGGCATTGTAGACGCAAAGATTTTGAGCCTAATATGATAAAAGGAACAAGCTTCTACAAACACAGAGCATAGCCAGACCTCTCATTACATGATTTTAAACATCACTAAAATTATTATTTTAAGCGTTGGATCACTCAGACTAAATAGTAACTTCAATGTAATTATGAGCTTCACCAGACTCAGACGGAAATAGTTATTTTAAGAAAATTCTGTGTGCGAATTCTTTCGTGACCTGGTTTTTTCTCCATATACGCATTTTATCACAATATTTTCTACCATGACTTTTGATATAACAATTTTTTTTGTTTCCAAGTCTATATTCGAATCAGGTTCTGAGCTTAAATCCATGGAAACTGACATACTTTCACAAAATAAGCCCATGCTTTCGGAAAACCGCGGCACAGAAACTGCTCTCCAATGTGCGCAGTCAACTGTGCGACGCAGTTTTTTCCGTGTAGGCGGTCCTGCTCTGCTCTGCGTCGCCTGCGTGACACATTGAGACACTCGCGAAGCAGAGCAGAGCTGAGCAGTTTTTGTGAAAGGAGAATTAGATAGGAACCGCGCGGTCTAATGTCCGCGGAAAACTGTGCGACGCAGTTTTTTTCGTGGTGCGCTGATTCTATTGAATGAAATCGCATCTTTTTGCTTATAACTCACAAACAACGGCGAAAATCGGAAACGTCGGATAACAAAAAATGTTCGTCTCGACAAACTGAAAAAAATGACGCCTTTGAAAAAGCCCTGCATTCATTTTGAAATTTTCGCTGAGAATTATAGTTTTTTGCTTACAACTAGTAAACGAAGAGGTTAATCGTCTCCTATTTAAAAAATTCACAAATAGTAAAATTTTAATGAATTCTGATAAAGTTTACGCATTGTTAAATAAGCACGAAAATGATCATTTTCGAAAATTCGTAATTACCAAGTCAATAGTCAAATAAACAAGTTAAAACTTCTTACAGTAGGTTTATGTTGCATGTAAGCATAAGATGTAAAAAAAATGAGAGTTTTGTTAAGTCCCCCACCAGAGATATTAGAGCCTAAAGTTAGCAAAAAATTCAAAAATGTGAAGTCTAAAAATTCATAAAAAATAAGGTAACGAATATCAGGGTTAAGAGCCCTTTTAATGAAAGCAACTTAGTTAGGTTTATTATCATGCCAAAAATCAGCTTTGATATACCTACATCCCATTTATACATTTATGTTATAATTAATGCAAATTAAATAGCGGAAAAAATGAATTACGCCCATGTTCCAAAGCCTGCAATTTAAAGAGGGTTACTGTAAATAAATAATGTTACCTATAATAGTTTTAGAATAACGAATTCGATGTAAAACGATCTCATTGATTTAAAATGAGCCTACTCCTGTAAGTACTCGATAAAACCGAAGTCTTAGCAGGAAGTAAGCACTATGAATAATTTCACGTTTTGATTTGTATTTCCCCCAGGATTTAGCTAATGTTGTGTGTACGGAGCTTCACTCATTAATTCATTTTTCCGCTAAAGTAGCTAAATTGACAATCGGTTTTGGCGAAAAGACTTACCCGATTTTAACTGTGAGGACCTCAGTCAACGCGAAATTTAATGCTCCTTTATTTTAGAAAGAACACCGTTTCTTCTGCGATAAATCATTTTCGAGTTATTAGCGAAAACAAAAAAAAATAGTGTGGCGGGATGGCCGAGTGGGCAAACGCGTCAGAAAATACGCGTATGATTGAGAACCGAAAGATAGCAAGTTCAAAACCCGGAGCCAGGGTAAATTTAATAATACTCGGCCCCAATCCCCCACCCTCCCCCCTGGCCCGGAAAAACCCCGTATAGCCTAACAGGCGAGGAAGGGGAGGGCCAATAAAAAAGAAAAAAAAATAGCGAAAAATTGAAAAAAAGTTCGAAAATGTCGATTTTTTTCGCCTATAAAATTTGATACAAACCGATCTGAGGTAGCAGACGTTCAGATTTGTTTTCTATGAAATGAGTACTTTCAGCCTGTATAACACAGGTCGACAAGGTTTTTTTCACAAGAGATCTGAATAGTGAATCTAGTGGCATTTTCCATCCTGAATTCAGATATGTAGTCAGAATTTTCCCATCAGGCATAGTTTTTCTGTAAAAGCTACTTTTCAAAATATGATTTTAGCGTTTTCTTTGACCTGTCATAGGAACCGTTACCTCATATGTAACTATTTTACTCAAGCTGTATTATTGAAATTATTTGCAATGTCATGCTGAAGCGCAATAAAACATGACTGTGCAGGTTCATTGTTGTTGTTTAGACATGTTTAGACCTCTTTGGCATTGTGATGTGTCAGTATTGAGCTGACTGTGAGATTGTTGAGTAAGAGCTGGGCCCCAAATACATGCTGTGTTTCGTGTGTTAGACTGCTGACTGGGTGGAAAAATGGTACACATCATATGCCATTTCCAATTCCCATGATTTGGAGGGAACCGAAGGATCATTTAACTGACTGTTATTTTTTTTTGACAAATATTAAAGGAATCACATCTAAAACAAAATATACAGTTAAGTATCCGAATTTGCAATCTGCAATGAGACCTGTCTTACACAGTGAAGAGTTCCCCGTACCAGTATATGCAGATACTACCTTAAGTGATAACTCTGGTTCTGACCTGACTGAAACTCCAAATGATTCAGATGAAAATAAAAATGATCTTACATATGAAGCCAGTAGCTGTTCATCAGAACCATACTTTCCCAATCAGCAAGACCTTAGTGACCTGATTCGCGATTTAAATCTGTCTAAACAGCAAGCGGAAGTTTTAGCTTCCAGACTCAAAGGGTGGAATCTACTCCAAAAAGATGTAAGAATTAGTAGATATCGTAGCCGCCATAGTGTTTTCAAAGTATACTTCTCTGAAGAAAATGGTATTGTGTTTTGTAATAATATTTGTTCAGTTATGGAAACTCTTGGGCTTCAACACCGGCCAGATGAGTGGCGATTGTTCATAGACTCCTCTAAAGTAAGTTTGAAGGCTGTGCTGCTACATATTGGCAATAAACTTCCATCAATACCGGTAGCGCATGCCGCTGATATGAAAGAGACATATGAAAATATGAAACTAGTTTTAGAGAAAATACAATATGGAAAATATGAATGGACTATCTGTGGTGATTTAAAGGTCATTGCTTTATTGCTTGGTTTGCAACTTGGGTTCACCAAATTTTGCTGTTTTTTGTGCGAGTGGGACAGCAGAGATAAGAAGTCTCACTACGTTAGAAAGTCATGGCCAAAACGTGAATCTCTTATCCCTGGCCAGAAAAATGTGGCATGTGTCCCTTTAGTGAAGCCTGAAAAAATATTTTTACCTCCATTGCATATTAAGTTAGGAGTTATGAAAAGTTTCGTCAAAGCTATGGATAAACTTTCTGATGGATTCTTGTACTTGAAATCGAAATTCCCCAAAGTCAGTGATGCTAAATTGAAAGAAGGAGTTTTTATAGGACCACAAATCCGATCATTAATGGCTGATGAACATTTCGAGGGACTGTTAAATCCACTGGAGAAAGCAGCCTGGCAGTCTTTCAAAAGTTTGTGTTGCAATTTTCTTGGAAACCATAAAGCAGAAAACTATCGTGACATAGTGGCTGATCTTCTGCATTCTTATAAAGCTATGGGATGCAACATGCCTTTAAAAATTCACTTCTTGGACTCTCACTTGGACTTCTTCCCCGAAAACCTTGGAGCTGTCAGCGATGAACACGGTGAGCGTTTTCATCAGCAAATTTCTACAATAGAGAAGAGGTACCAAGGCAAGTGGAGTTTCAATATGCTGGCTGACTACTGTTGGACTAAAATGAGAGACGTTCCAGATGCAAAATATACCCGAAAATCACTATCTACCACTTTCTAGGTAAGTCAGAATCAGTAGTTATAATTTTGAGTTAGGTAGCTAGTTACGGATTTTTTGGAATATTATAAAAAATTCAAATGAATATCACACAAAACTCCTGCCCGATGGGGAAAAACTGTAATTATATTTGAATTCAGCACGAAAAATACTTTTAGAATCTGTTATTTTAATTCTTGTGAAAGAAAAAAAGTTAAATTTTGTCGACCAGTGTAATCAAAAATTTTCTTCAAATCGGCCACCTTTTTGGCCCTCAGCTCCCGGACTATGATGCGCTGTCCTGGCTTAGAAAAACACTGTTTAAGGTACAATGGCAAGGATTAGTGATCATCTTAAGGGCCCAACAGGGTTGTTGTCAGGATAATGAAATTATTTTAAATAACGAAAGATGTAAAGATTTTGAATCATAATTTTGTATAGTGAATAATGTAGGTATAAATAAGAGAATGTGAAATTTAGTAAAACGATGATTATTAAATCTATTCTATTTGTAATTAACGTACTTCGTTCTTGAGAACGTAGTTCATAAAACATTTTTAATTCATTTTAATACCCTAATAATTTAATTTATGTATGATATCTTTATTTAGTCACCTGCAGTGGTACACCTTTGAGGTGTACCGTTGCTCACAATTAAAAATTAATTAGTCCAGCTTTATGCGTCCCACAATCATCGGACATAGCTTAAAATTTAATTTGAATTGCCCTTTTTATGAGGGATATGCCAAAATTTCATAGACTGCTATAGTACGAAAATACCTCGCAGACTACTTTTTAAAAATCGAAAATGTTATATTTTATTTTGATTTTGCCAAAAAATAGGAAAAGAACAACATTAAAACCATTTTTTTTCTGCGTTACGAGTGTAGGCAACGTCTAGTGTTTTTATGAAAAATTTCAAAGCAATAATTTTTTTATTATTAGCAAGAATTTCCATTAAAATTAAAGGTAAGGGTGGGGATAGGGGTAAGAGGGAGGGGTGGGAAAATTTCTTACTAATATAACTTTTAGTGGACTAAACTTGTTCAAACTTTGTGAACAAAAAGACCAAGAGTTTTACTTGGTTTAGTATTCTTATCTTCCGTCAAGCTGTACTTATGAATAACTTTATTGGAAAATTCACTGGATGATTTTGATTCCAAAAACAAAGGCCCCAAATCTCTTCTTGTCAGCATTTCGACCTATCCAGAAAAAATACAGTCAGTATATATAGATAGCGAATCACAAAACTATCTCTTACCCTTAACTGTCTGGAGTCCTAACTGTAATTAATGTAACGAAGCCTACATCTATTTTAACATTAATTTGGTTAGGTCAATCAACAGCAGTTGACTATTTGTTAAAAATAATAATAAAAGCTATCGTTAATTCATTGGCACACATACTTCTGCCGATTTTGTAATAATCAGTTATTTATAAAAATTGAGAATAAAAATGCATACATTTAATTAATTAATTTTAATTAAAATAAGAAAATTAATTTTCTTTTAGACCCTGGCTTGTAGCAGAAAAATCTCTTATACCTCTACAAACAAAACAAAAATACTGTAAATAAAATGAGTTTTGTAGCATAACTAAAATATTAATTCATATTTTCAGTTGTTATCAGAAACTCTACATTTAATTTAAATTTAATAGTGCCAGTAGCTCTTATACACAGAGGGTAGGTAATATAATATATTATACATAGATTGATATAAAATGAATAAAAGATACTTACTGATGTAATGAAATCAAGCTCGTTCCAAAAACACAAGAAAGCCTGGATATTCAATACACTTACTAGGTATAACTATAGAGGTATGATTACTAGAATCCCTACAGCTGCACTGAATGTCTTACAGTGGTCAAAAAATAAGTAAAGGATTACCCCGAGGTCGGGAAGGGGGAAGGTAGGTAGCGCACCCTTGGAGCCGGCCGGCCGGCCGTCACACATACTTTATCTCTCAAAACTCCCCTTTTCCTAATGTTGTGGGGTCGTGTGGAACGTGAAACTTATACCAATTGAAACTCAGATAGATTCTGTAACGTGTAGTGCCACAAACATTGCAGACACTTGTGGACAAAATTATTCAGACATTCCCCAATGTGAAGAATAGGTGACCAAAATTGTTTACTTTAAAAAATAGTTCATTCGCTTAAATCAATGGATACAGAAATCATTTGGATGGCTGTATATTGTATATGGAATGCACATTCAAGGTAACTTAAGTAAAAATTGATAGAAATTAACTAGCGAATAATAGGTTACCGGGCTGCAAAAAGGGTGCGGATGGAGATGCCAGAAACATACAACTTTAACACGTTGTATATTCCACAAATTTTATTCTATTTTTGTTTCAACTATATATTCAAGGTCCAGCATTCATATAAAACCCAAGAAAAATTATTAAATCCAGAAAAAAAAAATTGGTCTTGGGATTTATTGCACCATAATGTTTGAATCGGGACCGCTGTGCGCCGTAGGTAACAGTAGCTGAGACGTAAACCCTTACAGGCTCCGATGGCTCTTCACGCCATAAAATATGCATTGATATGGCATGTCATCTTCATGAATCATGATTTGACGGTACATTTGTTCAATGTCACAAACAAAAACAAATTGACATAAACGAAACAAAGTTAAAACATCATATAACAAGTTTAGTGCATTCAGGGCTTTAAGCAACACCGAATTTAATGAATGAGAGGTGGATGTAGCAGCACTCGCATCATACACCACTCTTATTTTAGATGTATCACCATGAGTTTTATATATCCCATGGTGGGGAATAAAATATTGAGGAAATGACTAGTCAGTGATGAGCTTCATGTGACCCTTGGCCAGATAATCGGCCATAAAATCTTTGTAGAGAACTTTAAAGGATGGGTTGGTAGCGAATTTGCGTTCCAACGCGCTTAAAGCAGTTTTGCGCGAATCACCCAACAACTTCTGGCCATTCTCAATGAATGGTAGTCGGGTTTGATATCGCCCTGAATTTAAACGAGTAGTATTTTGCATGAAAAACTCTTCACACCTTTTTTTATCTATTGAAAGCTGTTTTACCTTAGGAGGTTCCTCTACAGACCAAAATTTGTTGACAATGTCGATCAAATCATTATCAAAAGAAGTATTTAGAGAACCAGCAAGAGAAATGTGGTGACTGGCACCAGGCACATCATGAAAACTTTCATTGGTAGCAGCACAAAAATGTGGGGTTGTTGTTGGGGAGCATTTCCCATCAATACCGAGCCGAAGGCTGTAAGCACAACCACCGGTATATCCTTCCCCAGGGTAGTGACAGATCCGAGGAGAGAGGCGGCCACAATATCTGCTCCGAGTAAGACATCCACCATGGACGGAACGTGAAATATTGGGTCAGCAAGAACAAAACTCTTAGCTGCTTCAATATCATCAAGTGAAACACTCACGAGGGGTGTCCAGAGTAATATTGGGCAAAATAAGAAAAGTGTGGTTTGCGAAAACAACTTCTCCACTTAGGGTGCAGGTTGAAAGTATGCATTGACCCTTAACTTGGGTGGGCGTTCGCCTTATCGCAGATACTATGGTACGATTGGCTGTCCGAGCACATTTCAAGGTTTCGACCACATTTTCGGAGATAAAACTGGCATGCAAGGCTGAGACAAGCACTCACCTTACAATAATATACTGAGATGTTGAGACTTGCAGTTTCACCAGTGCAGTACTCATGAGTACTGTTGGCCTATTCAAGCCTCTAGAGGCTGCACAAAGAAGAATTCAGAAATCAATTTCAATTTAATTCAATTTCAGAAATCAAATGACAAATTCTATTAAAATTTGCCAACGTTAGTTTAGGAGCCATTTTAATAATGACACAAAAAATTATAATCAGGGAAAGTCCCTTGAAATACAATTAAAGTAATAAAAGATCGTAGAATACCCAATTAAAAGGAAAAAATTAAACAAAAATTGCCTGAACTGACGCAGAGAAGCGATCGCCCGGCCAAACTGGTATCAAATGACAAATCAAAATTAGGATATTTCTCCAGAATCAGGAATTTATCAAAACAGTCACAATCAATTAAAAGAGTCAAAATCCGGGTAGATTGCTTTGTCAAAATCAGGGATACACAATCAAGGATAACACAATGTAATCTTCCTCAACGATTACAATAATTCAAAAAAGGGCAAAAGGTTTTGGTGGACAAAATGGCGGACTTCCGGAAAGACTCGTATTGGAATCGTTGATTGAATAATCTGTAACGAACTACGCAATAGCCATGAACGCCCATAAAACACGAAAAAACAAGGAATTTCAATTACTTGAATGATAAAAAGGCAAACATTTAACCTCTGGTAGATTTTGATGTACGATAATTTTAGTGGAAAAAATAAAAAAAAGGGGAAAAATACAATTAATCTGATTAATATCACCAACGTATAAAACGGGATAAAAACATTATTTTGCTCTGGTGAGCTCGGAAAAGCAATTAATACAATTAAATGAACTGTAAAATAAAAATAAAAATCTGGTGCGAACGCGCAACACAACTTTCACTTACCAACTTACTTAGATTAGAAATTATTGCGTTTTGTTAATTGCCACTTCTCAAATGAACAGAACGGCTTTAATTATGAACAATGGTATGTCACTAAAGGCGTACTCAGCATGCGTGATCTCAACGAATTTTATGAGTTGACTGAATATTTTTCTATTTTCTCCTCTATATGTTTTCTTTATTTTTATCATATCTAACATTTAGCCATTTCTTATTTTTAGGCGTAACGAGAGACAGTTAATTTCTTCATATAAACAAAAACAAAGGTACTTTATGGGAAACGAAAAACCAAACAAATAGGCCCCTACCCCCCAAAAAAAGCCCACTCAGAATATTTTAATAATGATAAGGCTTACCTGATATTAAAGAACACCTAATTTTCATTAACCCTTTAACCGGGGAGTTCCCTTTTAAATTACGCATCCTACAACGGGCGCGAGCTCTTTCACTAGGACGTGTATATACGTCCCGCCCGGTGCAATGTAACTTCATATTATTATTTTTTTTATTTATGCTTAAAATAAATCGAAAGGCTATGGAATATATTCGTTTCCGTTTATTTATATATAAACCATAAAGGAAAACACAAAATGACAAACAAATAGTAAGGAATACCAACAAAAATATAAAAGTATCGAATTAAGAAATTATAAATTTTACAGCCTTAACCAATATAAAGAGTACAAAAGATGTATATATATAAATATAAATTAAATATATTACTATTATAAATATTATAAATTATATATATATATGTATAAATATGTATATATATATATATATATATATATATATATATATATATATATATATGTGTGTGTGTGAATTCACGTCGTTACATGTATCGATGACTAATACCTCTGTTGTACGAAAATATAAGTCCCACCCGGTCCAGGGCACAACATATATTTCAAGGACGTATTTATACGTCCTGCCCGTTGGCGCTGTAGTTTAGGTTGGACGCCTATATACGTCCCGCCCGGTTAAAGGGTTAATCATGACGAATTTGATCAAAATCATTAAAGCTTTTTTTGAGTAAATAAAAAAAACACGTAAAAATGGTACGAAATTTATTAAATAAAGTCCCCCCTCCGGTTGATCAATTTTGATGAAATGTTAAGTATCACATCTTTGGAATATACATACATCAAATACCGAGTTTGATCAAAATCGCTAAAACCGTTTTTGAGTAAATACAAAAAACGTAAAAAGTTATTAAATAAAGTCCCCCCTCCGGTTGATCAATTTTGATGTAATTTTTGCTGTCACATCTAGACATGCTCGCCACAGAAAAATCTTCGGCGGCGGGCCGATGCTCGCGAGATTTTTGTATCATGGGCGTACGCAGGCGAAGGCAGCTGCCCCCCCCCCCCCTCTACAAATTTTGAGAAACAAAAACTACGAATAAATAAATTCCTATTCATTGACTATACTTATAAAGCATTATATAAAAACTTATTATAACATTTAAATATCTGTAAGTTTTATTTTGATAATTAATTGAGCTTTACAAGGTCAGAATAATTCGACCTTTTTCGAAAATTTTATCAGCCTGCCCCCCCTATAGGAAATCCTGCGGACGCACCTGGGAGTACTCGTTTATTATTTTATTTGTTGAATTTAATTTTTAATGTTAAGGCCGTACATTAAAGGAGTTTCACTTGTAAAAAACATACTTTACAGTCTTGTGAAATAAATAACTAGTTTTTGAAATGAAATGAAAACAGATTAGCTGAATGGGGTTAAAGGTCATTCTTTACTTATAATAAGTTCTTATCTCTCTAATTCCACCTTTCAATTCAGGTCAGTTTCTTTCAGATTGTTGTGAGTTAAAAATGTCTAATTTTGAGCACCGTGCAGTGATAAAATATTTTGTAAAAAATGGGATGGGGCCGAGGGAAATTTTTGAAGACATATGCAACATTGAGGAACTCTGCCCCATCGTATGCCACTGTCAAAAAGTGGGCCACACTCTTCAAAGCTGGCCGAGGAAACCTCGAAGATGATGACCGATCTGGGCGACGTTAATCTCGGAAGGGAGTTTTGCTGGCATTTTCTGCAGCATGGCATGACAATAACAGGGCAATACTATGCAGACCTTCTCGTGAAACTGCGAGAGGCCATCAAAGAGAAACGCCGAGGAAAGAAGTGCTGCTACTGCAGGGCAAAACTCCCGTCCACAAATCAAGAGTTACCACGGAGACGGCCAAACTGCTCTCGCACCCACCCTACTCGCCAGGCCAGGCCCCCTCAGAC
This sequence comes from Aelia acuminata, assembly GCA_911387785.2. Classification (NCBI taxonomy): domain Eukaryota; kingdom Metazoa; phylum Arthropoda; class Insecta; order Hemiptera; family Pentatomidae; genus Aelia; species Aelia acuminata. Next base: position 138,415,736 of record OU426978.1, on the reverse strand, counting down.
TTCTACCTCTTCCCTAATATGAAAAAACATTTGTGTGGGAGAGTGTTTTCGTCAGACGATGAGGTGATCTCAGCTCTCAAAGTCATTTTGGAAGGTTTCTAAAAATTTTTTTTTAAAAAAAGTGTGTTTCTGTTGTAGGGGACTATCGAGTTCCACAGTGATGTTGCTTGCATTATGAAGGATTTGTATGTATAAGTTCGATGGGATGGAGGATATATATCGGACGTACGGGATCTGGTTTGGCGGTATTGGTTGGAGGATTTAAATTGTAGGCTCTGTAGGATATAGGAGGGTTATTGAGTTCTGATGGCCTGGTATAGGAAGAAAACCAGTAGATACCGACAGCGGTAGGACTGGTAGAGCCACTTTATCTCGGCATAGTACTGGGTTATATGCGTATCTCTTGGGATCCTAAAGACAAAACGTATTGCATAATTCATTAGGCGTTTAAGTTTGGCTTCGAGTGCCCCAGACAGTCCGCTGTACACCATACAGCCGTAGTCAAAGTGGGGAAAGATGAGAGAGGACGGTTGAACTGTTTCCGGGTAGAGATAGTGCGACGGGCAGTTTGTGAGGTATGTGGTTTCCAAGAGAGGGGTTGATCGAAGGTAACGCCAAGGTTTTTGACAGAATTGTCGAATGAGATAGATGAGTTGTTTAGGACTAGATTTGGAGCGACGACCTGTCTGCTTCGCGTTCAGAGTGAATTCGTTGAGGTTTGCCCAAGCACATACTCTGTCGATATCTTCTTGTATTTTTAGGATATCGTCGTAGGAATCAGCGGGGCAAAGGAGAGATAAAGCTGGGCATCATCGGCATATAGATGGTATTGACAGCGATGGGTGGAGGATGGAAGTTCATTGATACAGTTAGAAAAAAGCGTGGGGGACAAAGAGGAACTCTGAGGTACACCTTTAGATGGGAGGTGTTGGAGACAAAGTGAGAATTGAGTGCATCGGCTGAAAATGGAATTGATTGGTTTTGAGTGGGTTTACCTAAGGACAGTTTGCGGAGAATTACCCATTTTGCTTTGGAGTCGGGGGTACTGGATAAGGATTGCTGAAAGATTTGGCGCGGTATATTAAGGATTGAGTGCTATTTCGGAGGAGCTTGATGGTAGTATAATCTTCAGAAAATCAGGTGCCCTAAAATCTTCTTCTAGCTGCGTCTCTTCTAGGATGGTATGAATTTAAGTGGTAAGGGTTTCCGCCCTGGAGTCAATGGCGTTTGAGGTGTAAATGGGGTCCCATTGGATCATCTATCATAAGATCAGGCGCTAGGATTGCAGGTGATAGGAAATCAGGGTTTCGATAGGATTCAGTTGTGGAGGAAAACAGCAGGATGGGAAGGTTATAGGATAATTGTATGAGGTCGTGGGAAGACTGTAAAGGAACCGGATGTGTTAAGGCGAGGAGTTTTTTAGGGAATCGAGATCATAAACGACAAGCCAAGTGATGGAGTGCTGGGTGTTAAGAGTCGGGTCGTAAGGGACTACAGTGGAACTTCCCATAACCGGATATCACTAGGGAATGATAATTTGTCCGGTTGTTAGAAGTGTCCGGTTACGGGAATTTAAAAAAAAAAAACTTACTTAAATCTATAAAAATAAAAATAAAAGTGTGCTATACTTGGAAAAATGTAGTAAAGTACGTAAATATTTTTTTTATTGTTTGTAATCTACATGTGTATACCTAAGAATATGTTTATATATGTACATATATATCGAAATAAAATTTTTATGTACATGATTTAACAGAAGATATATTGTATAGAAGTATGTATTGTGTCGTACATATATGTATGTATAACATTAGAGGTACATGAAAATCCCCTATCCATACAGACTATAAAGTAATAAAATTTGATTTAACTGCCTTCATCGAACATCATTGCGAATATTTGAAATAATCACTAATTTTAGTTCGTACATGTTTTTCACTGGCGAGCCTTCTCTCTAAATTCATCTGAATGTTTGAAATAGCGTTCACTTGTTCAACGTCGTCTTTAGTGATGAAATACAATTTTAGTTGTTCCATGTAGAACAAAGCTTCTTTGTTTGTAGGAACGCTTTGCATTGGGACTACAAAATATAATAAAAATATGCATCAAGAATAAAGTAAATAAATTAAATAAAAAATTTAAAAACTCAGTTTAAAAAAAAAGAAAAATACGTGGGTTTTGTTCAACTTCCATTTCATCGTCTGAATTCTGATCGGAGGATGTTGCAGCGATAATTTCGTTTATTGTTAAAGATACATCTTCAGTGTACAATTTGTCATATATATCCACATAAGATTGTATGCTGGCAGGGTCATCGCACAATTTTTGTAAAAGTGGAACGATATCACTGCTAACGTCGATATCGGGTAAAATATTTTCAGGGTCATCATCGTTAGAAGTTGGAAACCCTGCCTTTTTAAAACAATTTACAACTGTTTCTTTTTTTATGTTTTTCACTGATGCAGTAGTCCATCCAAAACAGTAATTCTTTTCGCTAACTCACTTGCCGACGTTGCCGAGTCAATACGCGCTACAAGATGCCTTAAAATGCACTTTCTATAATTTATTTTAAAATTTTTAATCATCCCTTGGTCCAAGGGCTGACAGACTGATGTCGTCTTTGGTGGCAGAAATATGATTTTAACGTTCTCCAATTCCAATCGTGGATGAGACGAAGCGTTGTCCATAAATAAAAGAATTTTTCTGCCCTGCCGCCCAACCTTTCGGTCAAAAGATAACAACCAATGGTTCATTATGTCTCTGGTCATTCAAGCTTTTTTATTAGAATGCCAGTGTATATTTAATTGGTCTAAATTAATTCCCTTAAAACACCTTGGGTTTCCTGCTTTTCCTATAATTATGGGTTTTTCGAAGTCTCCCTCCATATTTGTGCACAAACAAATTGTAATTCTCTCCTTAGAAATTTTTCCTCCTTTGCAAGTTTCTTCTTTAAGTGCCATGGTTTTATTTGGGAGTGGTCTAAAAAATAAACCCGTCTCATCGCAGTTAAAAATATCTTTTGCCACGTAGCCATCACATAAAAACTTGATTTTCGTCGACCAGTCACTAACCACATCACCGTCGTCTACAGATGCTCCTTCTCCACTCAATGTTCTGTATTTAATTTCGTGCCGAGTTTTAAATTTATCCAACCATCCGGTTGATGCTTTGAAATTTTTTTTTCCGATCGTTTGGGCGACTTCTAACGCCTTTTCTCTTATTAATGGTCCACTAATTGTTATGTTGGCCGATCTTGCTCGACGAAACCATTCATACACCACTTTATCTGAGATTTCTGAGCTCTGCTTGCTCTAAAATCTGTTTTTTGTTTTTTAATGTGTCGGCCACTTGTGTTTTTCCCACATTAAAACGAGAAGCAAGAGCCCGGATTCCTTTATCTGTTCACTAACTTTTATCAATTCGACTTTTTCTTTTAACGTTAAAATACGTTTTTTCGGTGCCATATGTATGTACAATATTACGCTAACACAGAACAAATAATCTAAACAGTTAAAATGTACAGCAGAACAAACTTAAACAAACACTAAAATACACGCTGTACACATTTAAAAGGTCCTATTATGACTGAATCAGAATGTAAAAAGACGAATGGAATAGAAGATTCTTGGAAACCGTAATGCTTAGTTTATTTACTACCTTTCGCCGCTACGCGAAGAACACTTCCAAAAACATAGCCGTATTAGTTCCCTTATTGTCCGGTTGAGAGAGACTTATTGGATAAAAAAAGGCCTGAACCTTTGTCCGTGTCCGGTTATTAGAAATTCCGGTTACGAGAAGTTTGTAAACAGTGTAAAATATAGGAAACACGCCGGGGAAAATTAAACTGTCCGGTTATGAGAAATGTCCGGTTGCTAGAAGTGTCCGTTACGGGAAGTTCCACTGTGGGGAGTGGGGAAAAGAAGGAGAATTTTTTATTTAAGGCTATCGTGGACAAAGATACCTACTCCACCACTAGTCCTATACACTCTATCATGACGGAGCAGGGTGTAGTTAGGGAGGCTAACTTGGGTAGGATGGTGTGTTTCAACCAAGTTTCGGAGATAGCAATTATACGGTAAAAGTTGTGAAGAAAAAAACCTTGGAATGCATCAATATGGGTTAGAAGGGACTGGGCGTTAACATGACAGGTTAGAAGAACTCATATGTCATTAGTCATATGGGGTAGGAGATGGAGTTATGACGTAGGGGGGGGGGGTTAAGTGGTGGAGTATTATAGGATTGATCTGAAACATACTGGATCACTGAGATGGAATACAACAGCACTGATGAAATAGATATGTATAGCACAAGATAGATAGATAGATAGATATATATAGCACTGATGATTGTTTAAGTAAAAAGCATAATAAGTGGTAGTAGTCGTTAAAAAATTAATAATAAATAAAATCAATGTTTTACTATTTTTTGAGGGGGGAAATAAGTGTAAATAAAAGAAATTATGGAATTCCTTATCAGACATTTAAACAATAACGAGAACAGATGGGGGTAATAATCCGATTAGGGTAATTATACCGCAGAAAAATAGAAACAACATGTTGCAACCAATCCTTGCTGTTGCGATGCGGCGGTTGAGGTATGACGTGACATGTCCTAACAACATTTCATATCCGCTGATCACTTTTCTCGTAGCTTTATGAAGGTCTACAAATAGGCCTTAAAGAAAAACTCTGTTGCCAATAATATAGACGCCAAGCACAAAACACCCTGCTTTGCTAGTGTTGCACATGCGGCGCGCCACCTTCATCGGCGGCGGCTCGGCGCAGTTAAAATCAGCCGGCGGCGGCGTGCACGTCTTGTCACATCGCGGGCATATACATACACTAAATACCCAATTTCATGTTCGCACGGTTTATAGTTTTTGGGCTAGTCTGTTCACATACACACACACACACGCACACACACAGACCATTTCGCGGGACTTGGTTATTTGGACTCAGGGTCCCCAAAACGTGTATTTCCGTTGAAAACCGGAAGTGGAAGTTTTTTATGATCGCAATACTTTCCTTATTATATATTTCATATATAGGTAAGTAAAAGTAAAAAAAGTTTTTATTTTCATAATACGGTTAATAAAAATTTGGCAACCACATATGCATACACTAAGTACCCAGTTTGATCAAAATCGTGAAAGCCGTTTTTGAGTAAATAAAAAAAAAACACGTGAAAATGGGACAACATTTATTAAGTAAAGTGCCCCCTCCAATCGATCAATTTTGATGAAATTTCGGCTGTCACATCGCGGGCATATGTATAGACAAAATACCGAGTTCGGTAAAAATCGTTAAAGCCGTTTTTGGGTAAAAAAAAAAACAAAAAAAAAACACGTGATAATGAGACAACAGTTATTAAGTAAAGTGCCCCCTCCGTTTAACCAATTTTGATGAAATTTCAGCAATCGCATCACGGTCTAATACATACTTCAAATACCAAGTTTGATTAAAATCATTAAATCCGTTTTTGAGTAAATAAAAATAAAAGTACACTAAATACCTAATTTCAGGTCTTTGCGGTTTTTAGTTTTTGAGCTAGTCTGTTCACATACACACACACACACATACATACACACACAGACACGCACGCACGCACGCACGCACACACAAACACACCATTTTGGGGGACTTGGTTATTTGGACTCAGGGGACCCCAAAACGTGTATTTCCGTTGAAAACCGGAAGTCGAAATTTGTCACGATCGCAATACTTCCACTTACCATATATTTCATATATAGGTAAGTGAAAGTAATAAGTCTTTAATGCAACTTGCCAAGCTTACGCTGTACGCTGATTCGGAATTTCGGGCAAGAGTGAAATGAGTATAATCGGGTATAAGACATTGAAGGAATGTTTTAGGATGAAGGAAATTTTCACCTGTTGCTCGTCCTTCTTGAATGTTGCGGCCAGCGGCAAACAGTGATGGTTGAAGAGAAAACTTCAAAATAATTATAAATTTCATACCCAGGAGGTAGAAAATTGTAAGAATTTGACACCCAAGAGGTACCTACCAAACCACCGGCGGACTTTTATTGGAGATCACACACACGACGATGCTTACTATTCAACATCCAGAAAGCAAGTGCGCAAAAAAAATGGCTGACCCCGGAATTATAAACCCTTCCAAATGCCATCATGATGCCACTGATAACCCAATTGTTGGCCCAGCGATTGCTATCTCTGGTGACAGTTAAGGTGGCAAATTCAAATTGAAATGTAAAAAAAAGAGAGAATTATCTATATATATATCTATATAAATAAAATCTGGCGCGTGCTCGCAACACACAACTTTCACTTACCAACTTAGATTAAATATTAATGCGTTTTGTTAATTGCTACTTCTCAAATGAACAGAACGGCTTTAATTATGAACAATGGTCTGTCATTAAAGGCGTACTCCGCATTTTTTTTTTCTCCTCTATATGTTTTCTTTATTTTTATCATATCTCATATTTAGCCATTTCTTATTTTTAGGCTAACGAGAGACAGTTAATTTCTCCATATAAACAAAAACAAAGGTACTTTATAGAAAACAAAAAAACTAACGAGCAAAAAAGGCCCCTACACATTTAAACCCCCTCAGAACATTTCAATAATGATAAAGCTTACCTGATATTAAAGAACATCTAACTTTCATTAACCATGATGAATTTAATAAAAATCGTTAAAGCCGTTTTTGATATCATCGAAAAAATGGTAAAGATTGGAAAAAAAATATGAAATAAAGTGCCCCCTCCGTTTGACCAATTTTGATGAAATGTTGGCTATCACATCTTTGGCATATACATACATCAAATACCAGTATTTCTGTTGAAAACCGGAAGTCGAAAGTTTTCACGATCGCAATACTTCCACTTACTATGTATTTCATATATAGGTAAGTGAAAGTAAAAAAAAAAGAGAGTATTATCTATGATGAAATAAAATAAAATCAAAATACCGAACATATAAATTAAAATCCAGAATTATTTTGCATCAGCGGGGTTTATGGCTCCGATATTTGGCGAAAATTTGTATAAATATGTGTCTTGTTTTAGATAGACCTATCCTAATTTCTTTAATTGTTTATATAATTATTCTCTTACCTGATATTTAAATTCGTACAGTTTTTTCTAATAACATAGAATATGAAATTAATGATCTTACGTGAATAATTTGCATTGGTCCCAATTACTTATTTTGATTCAATTAAATTTAACTGTTTAATTAATTGTAAAAGGTACAAGGATTATTTATTCCCCAGGTTTGCTGGAGGGTGTGACGTAGGTTTGAACGCCCTACTCACATTGTTTTAGTTCACCCAAACACCACAAACGAATTCCGAAAAGATTAATAAGCGCGGTGCCGGATGGGATACGTCCGAGGGGCAGGCCGAGACGGAGGTGGGAGGATTGTGTTAAGGCGGATCTATCGAAGTTGGGTCTGGAAGACGGTCGATGGATCGAGGCGTGCAGGTAGCGAGTGGTGGTGTCGGCATCGAACCTTCGGGTTCGTTGAGCCGTTATTATTTATTTAATTTATTATTATTACAAGGATTGTTACTAAATTGGGGGTTATTATTACTAAAAGGGGGCCGCCTCAAGTAGTCTCCACCAGTTGGCTCTATCCCGTGCAGCAGCCCTCCAGTCCAGCATGCCGAGAAGAGTCCTAGCATCTTCAGCCACACCATCCATCCACCTTTCGTTTGGCCGTCCCACTCTTCTCGTTCTTATAATCTCCTCCTTAATTATTTTTTCGGGACCTCGCCATCATCCATTCTGACCAAATGGCCAGCCCATCGAAGTCTTCCCAATTTTATGACTTTGGAGATCTCGTTTTCTTGAAAGAGCTCGTACAGTTCTAGGTTCTTTCGTCTTCTCCATGTCTCGCCTACTTTGATGGGTCCATATATCCTCCTCAATATCCCCCTTTCGAACACCAAGAGCCGCTTTTCATCCGCCTTCTTAATGGCCCAGGCCTCCGAGCCATAAATTAGTACTGTGCGGACTATTGTCTTGTACAGACTTATTTTGGTCTTCCTTGAAAGATAACGATTATTGAAGTTTTTGGATAAGCTTGTAGCACATGCTGGCGGTTATTATCCTACTCTTAATTTCTTGGGAGATATCGTTTCGGGAGTTTATTTCACTTCCCAAGTAGACGAAGTTATTGACCATCTGGAATCTGTACTGACCTACCTCAAAGTGATCTTCGGTGTAGTTTCCTAGCCCTCCAACCTGCTTATACTTTGTTTTGCGCTGGTTTACTTTTAAACCGAATTTTCTTGCAGCTTTCTCGAGGGCAGGAAATGCTTCCCTTAGGGCTCCTTTGGATCTGGCCATTATGTTGAAGTCGTCAGCATATCCCAGCAACTGCACCAGTCTGTTGAACAAGGTTCCGCCAACCTGAATTCCTTAAATTTCAATTTAATTTTAATTAATTTTAATTTAGATTTCCTTAGATTCAATTTAAAATGGTAGAACTTAAATATTCATTAGCATTAATGTTAATAATTCTTCTACCACATTTACTATTTTTTTTTTTTACTTTTGTTCAAATTATGAACGCCAATCCTTCTTCTTGTTTGAGATAACTAATTAAGAAAAATAATTAGTTATAGTCTAATCCAGTGCAATGTCTTCGTCAAATGAAGATCCGATCCTCATAATGTTTAAAACTCAACTAAAGAGAGATGTCATTATTTTTTCTTTCTTTTTCGAAAACAAATTATAGAGACCCGGATAAATGAGATATGTAGTTTCTCGAAAAGTGGGTTCCGGTACATTTTTATATCTCGACATTTTTATATCGGTGTATTTTTAAAACCTATCTTAATTAAATTTCTTTAATTATTTATATAATTATTTATTTGTTTATAAAAGATAAACTGTTTACTAGAAAATTGGGCAATATAAATATAATAATATAAATTGAAATCCTGAATAATTTTGCATCACCGAGCCTTTCGGCGCTAACATTTTTATATTTGCATATTTTTAAAACCTATCCTAATTTAATATCTTTAATGAATTATCAATTCTTTAATTAATTATAAAAGGTACAAGGATTGCTACTATGAAATATTTTTATCTCTTTTAATAGTTTCATGACGCCATCGATTGTTTCTTTCGAATCACTTAGTGCTAGCTCTCTTCGGCGGGGCACCCTATTTCTTTCGAAAGCACGCTGTAGCGGCGGGCATTCTTCTATGATATTGTGTACTGTCAGTGGTCGCTGGCAGGCCTCGCAGTGTGGTTGGTTCTCCCTTGAGATCAGGTGCACGTGAGTCAGGTTGGTATGGCCGATCCTCAATCTGGTCAAGACCACTTCCTCCCGCCTGTTTCCTCTTATGGCACTTGCCCACTGTTTTGTGCTCCTTTTAACCTGTTTTAATTTATTGGAGTTTGGAATGTCTGTCCACATAGATTCCCAACTTCTACGGACCCGTTCTTTGAGATGCACCCTCATGTCGTTGGGCTCGTAAATTTGCAGAACTGGAGAAGGGCTATGGGATGCTTCTTTTGCTGCTCGATCTGCTGCTTCGTTCCCAGGTATTCCGGAGTGTCCTGGGGTCCAGAGGAAATTGACATTTTTTCCAAGTGTATTTAACAAATCTATAAATTTATGAATTCTGTTCAATGTTGGCCCGGTTTTATTGAAGTTTTTTAAACTTGCAGAAATTGAATCCGAGCAAATTAATATGTTTGATTTTTCACAACTGACGGAGACTTGCAGGGCAGTATAAATTGCTTGTAGTTCTGCTGTGAATATCGTGGTGTATGACGGCATTTTTAACTTTTCGGCTATTCCGTTGTGAATTACTGCGCATCCAACGTTTTCGTTCAGTTTTGATCCGTCTGTGTACAATATTTCATAGTTACAGTATTTCTGTTCTATTCGTTGGAATTTGTTGTTGTGAGGATTTTGTCTTATTCTTTTAAAAGACAAGTCAATTTTAAACCGCGGTTGGTGTTCCCAGGGAGGAGGCGCGAATGGAGGTTCATCTAGCTCTCTGCTACATATGTTGTTAATTTCACAAGCGGTATCTTTTTGTCTAATTCCTAGTGGAGCAGGTCTGGATTGGTTCATTTCATATTTCCTAATGAGTTGGAGATTAAATACATTTGTATAAGCTGGGTTTTTTGGTTGGAGCGACAATTTTACAAAGTAGTTATTGATAAGCTCCTGCCTACGAAAAACGAGAGGAGGTAAGGATGCTTCAACACAAAGGCTCTCAATTGGGCTCGTTCTGAATGCGCCAGTAGCGAGCCTGATTCCATTGTGGTGTATAGAGTCTAGTAGTGAAAGGTGTTTTTGTTTTGCCGAAGAGTAAACTACACTACCATAGTCTAGCTTCGATCTAATCATACTTGTATAGACGATCAGGATAGTTTTCCGATCAGCCCCCCAAGAAGTGTTTGCAAGTACTTTCATTAGGTTTAATCCTCGAAGACATTCTTCTCGCAAGTTCTTTATATGTGCCTTCCAGGTTAGTTTATTGTCTAGCACCAGACCGAGAAATTTCATGTTTTCACAGAAATGGAGGGCTTGTCCATACATATATAGCCCAGGGACTGGGCTTGGAGTCCTTTTTCTTGAAAAAAAGACTCCTTTGGTCTTTTCAATCGAAAACCGGAGATTTCTGGTTTCAGACCAAGTTTCCAAATGATTCAGTGATGTTTGTATGGTTCGGTTCATCCAGTTTCGGTTTTTAAATCTTAGGAATATTGCAAGGCCATCGACGTATAGGAATGCTTTCATTGTTGAAGGTATGACCTTGGCTATTGAGTCGATTGCGATGGCAAATAAGGTACAACTCAATACGCTCCCCTGCGGTATTCCGTTGATCAATTCCTTCTGGGTTGACGTCGTGTCGCCTATTCTGACTCTTATATATCTCTGTAATACGAAGCTTTGTATGAACTTAGGCATCGCTCCTCTAAGGCCCCATTCATATAAAATTTGTAGGATTATCCGTCTGTCTATGGTATCATATGCTTTTTCCATATCGAAGAATATACCAACTGCTTCTTTTTCCTCAATGAAAGTATTTAATATTTCAGATTCCATTGTTACAAGGTGGTCTATTGTTGATCGGTTTTTTTCGGAATCCACATTGAACAGGGGACAATAGGTTAAGTGTTTCTAAAACCCACATTAGACGTTTATTCACCATTCTCTCCAATAGCTTCGATAAACAGCTAGTTAGCGATATCGGTCGGTAACTGTTTGGATCCAACTTATTTTTCCCCGGTTTAAGCACTGGTATGACTATTGATTCCCGCCAAGCTTGAGGGTATGTTGACGTTTCCCAGATTTTATTAAATATTACCAAGAGTTCTTTATTGAATTCATGGGAGAAATGTTTTATCATGGCGTTATGAATTTCGTCTTTTCCAGGGGAGGACCATTTGAGTTCGTTGATCGCCGCCTGCAATTCCCAGAGGGTAAATGGAAGGTTGTAATCTCCTTAGGACGAAGTGTCTACTGCTGAGGGAGTAAAGTATATTTCCTGTAGCTTATGATCTGGGTTCAGTTTATTGTTGGTGTTAGAGATGGTTGCGAAAGTTTTTACTAAGGTTTTAACAATTATTTTTGGGTCTGTTTCGATTTCATTCTGTATTTTTAGTATCGGACTTTCTATATTGTAATTGCCAGCTATACTGTGGATTTTTTGCCAAACTTTTTTGATCGGAGTATTAATGTTGATTGATTCTACGTATGTAATCCACGACTTCTTTCGTTTGTTTTTGACCAGATGTCTGACTATTGATTTATATGTTTTGTAGTTAATCAAGTTGTCTGGAGTGGGATTTCTTTGGAATTTTTTCAGAGCTTTATTCTTTCTACATATCGATTTTCTACATTCTTCGTCAAACCAGGGTGTTTGGCGTGTCTTGGGGTTACCTTTTGTTTTCGGAATGGTTTGAAGAGCTGCTTGTTTAATATGGTGCGTTAAACGTCCAATGGTTTCATCTATATTTTCTGCAAGGTTGGTTTTAGAGCATTTGATTTTGTCGGCGAATTTTTATAATCCATCTTGGGTTTGTTTTCTTCCTGGGAATTTCTGAGTTGTAGCGCAGCAATGTTGGAAGATGATCGCTTCCGTATTGGTCATGGCACACGCTCCAAGTTAGATGTGTAAGCAGGGTTGGTGAAATGAATGTCAAGTCAAGGGATGAAGTGGATCCTGTTCTCGGGCAGATGTGTGTGGTTTCTCCTGTATTAATTAGGAGTGAATCGGTATTGTCAATGATTCTCCTAATGATATTTCCCCTGGTGTTAGGTCGTGACGAGCTCCAGGTGTGATGGGATGCATTCATGTCTCCTACTACGACATACGGGGATGGGAGGCTGGTGATGAGTTGCGTTAGAGCTGCCTCGTTAATCCTTTCAGTCGGAGGTAAATATATGTTGCAGATTGTTATATCGAAACCTAGTTTTATCCGAATTACGATCGCCTGGATGGGGGCTTGCACGTTCAGATCTTCGGAGTATATACCTTTTTTGACTGCTGTAGCGACACCGCCGCATGCTCTTTCTTCATCTCCTATTATTTTGTCTTATCTGTATGGTTGGTAGTCCTTCAAATTAAATGTGATTATATGGTTTAATTTGGTTTCCTGTAAACACAATACAGCTGGATCTATATCGTCTAAAAGTATTTTCATTTTTTCAAATTGTGTCCGTATACCCTTACAATTCCAGCTGATGATAGTCATTAATATAGAAGCTTATGTCAATTTGTTTCCATTTCTTCATTACTTTTAGAACATCTTTTTTATTTTTTCGCATTGAGTTCCGCCGAGGTAGCGACGGAGATTGTTAGGTCTCCGTGTTCTCACCCCTGCTCTGGGACTGCGCTCTCTGAGGCAGTGGACAGGAATGGCCCAGCGGAGTTACCACTGCTGGGAGTGGGCTGGGCTGGGTTGGGAGTGGGCTGGGCTGGGTTGGGAGTGGGCTGGGATGGGGGGATGGGAGGGGCTGGGCAGACCGTTGGAGAATCATCTACCTTATCAGTCTGCAGTAAGGCTGCTTTATTCAGTTGACTAGAATTACTATGGATTTTGTTTAATTCGTCTGTCTGACATCCTACATCATTACTTACTTTCCTGTTACCCCTAACCGTTTCAGAATAGGTTTTGTTTCCGTTCATGGGAAGGCTTTCTTTATATTTCCTTTTTGCTTCGTTATATGGTATTTTATTTTTAAACTGTAATGTTTTAATTTCTTTATCTTCTAGATATTTAGGGCACTTTAGATCTATGCTATTGTGATGCCCCCCACAATTGATACAGATCGGTACTATGGATTCGCAAGGAGCTCCTTTATGTTCTACTTTAGCACAATAACCGCATGTAGGTGGTTTTGTGCATTTATCGGCGAAATGGCCGAATTTTAAGCATGTTCTGCATCTAATGGGGTTCGGAACATACATTTTTACATTTAATTTTTGAAATCCCACCCGAATGAACTCTGGAAGAGTAGGTGAAAAAAAGGTAAGAACATATAAATGAGTTTTCCTTTCTACACCTGTTTTTCTGCTTACTATTCGTTTTATTTCCTTAACAGAGGACTGTTTTAGTTCCTCTAAAATTTCGAGTTCTTCAACTCCATCTAAATCTGGGCAAAATATAACCCCTTTGCTAATGTTTAATTTTATGTGAGGTGTTACTTTAATTTTTACTAATGATCCTAAATTGTTTAACTTTAGGAGTTTTTCTGACTGTTCTTTGGAATTAGTTTCGACTAAAATTGTTCCATCTCTTAGTTTTTTGACCTGATTTGGTTCCCCACATTGGCCATTTATACTTTTATAGATTAAGAAAGGTGAAACTTTTTTCAAGTCCCCTTCTTCATCTCTTTCTATAATTAAAAATTTATTATTATTTACCTGTTCTTGCGGCATATTAGTGCTTGATTCGTCTATGTTTCTCCAGCTTCGCTTAGCCCTTTTTAAATTCGGTGTTCTGATATCCGGCGGTTTATTCATTTTTTTGGATGTGATCTTACTATTATCAGTTGATATGTTCAAGAGGAGGCCTAATTGAGGCAGTAAAGGTTCAATTATATTCCGAAAAGATGAAATATAATAAAACTTTAAAAATTTAAAAAGTGCTAGATAACCTCACTTTAACTTAGTAACGTATTTACAAAGAAAAACAAACACGAAAAAGTCATAAAAACTACATAACGAAACAACAAAAACACAATAACGAGGGAAACAATTAACACTTATGTACTCACGCACTAATTCAAAAGTTTACTCAATATTTATGGAACCAAAAATCACCATAGAACACTATTTATCTACACATGTCTATGTAGATCTATGTAAGTAGATCATGTATCATCTGTGTACATGTGATTTACCCCCCTCCCCTGACTACCGCGACCATCTTTGTCAATGCGATCTCTTGTTAGTTCTCGCGAACTAAAATTTTAAAAACCGTAATTAATACGGCCTTTTTTCGTGACTAATCACCTCCCGCATAGGTAATTAGTCCAAAAATCTTTATTAGGTAAGACTATAGATTAGGGCGGGGGGGAGGGTTTTCCCTGACCCCACCAGGGACCACCACCGTATCTATATATATAGAAAAAGAATTATACTATCTTACATTTTAATAATTTATTAAACTTTTTATCTTATTAACAATTAAATTTAGGAATATTTGTCATTGTCGCTTACGAAATACGCATAGGCTGGTAGCAACAAGAAGTAACAAAATAATGGAAACCAAATCAAACTGATGGTATGCATGACATAGGTACTTTAGAAATCAGATAATTAATTATCAGATTATTACAGGTAAGATAGTAAAATTAAAAAGGAATATTTCAATAAGTAGTTGGTTAATATGATTAAAAAAAAAAAAAATGATATTTTCCTTTTTGAGTACAGAGTAATGCAGAGACTGAGGGAAAAATTATAATAAAGAAGCAAAAAATTATGAAGTGAAGGGGAAAGATTGTGAGGGTAGAGGTAAGAGAGGTTAATTTGACGACTTCAAAAGGTTTATTACGGGGGGAACCCAACGCTCTTGAAGTGAAAGGGTATACAACGGTTAAGTGTAAAATAAAAATAAATAAGGAATTGTAAAACTAACAATATATTGTAGATGGTACAGTAGACAAATTGCTTATATCTGGACTCAATAATAAGATAAAGGTGAGAGTACAAACAAGGTAACAATGTATATAAAAATATATAGAAAAGAAATTATATAATAATAATATAAATGCCTCCTAAACTATTTCCATGCGTAATTCGATAACATCTAAATTAGCAGAACATGCCATCACCCATAACCATTCCTTTGATTTTGAGAATCCCTCCTTATTAGCTACTGTACCTAACCATGATAAACGACTCCATATTCCATATCTCAAAATCCATATTCATCCATCTGGGAAAAAATAATCCTTTTAGGGGGTAATCTATGAAGTAGATAAAGGGATAATAATATCTACTTACATGATCTACACATGTGATGATGTACACATTGTATCGTGTACACACTACACATCTTACATGATCTAAAAGTCCTTATTATGTGGTGAAGCGGTGGGGGAGGGCGGGTGGGGATTTACCCCCCCCCCTGACTACCGCGACCATCTTTGTCAATGCGATCTATTGTTAGTTCTCGCGAACTAAAATTTTAAAAACCGTAATTAATACGGCTTTCCCCGACCCCACCAGGACCACCACCGTCGCCGATTCGTCGCCCTCGCGGGCGAGTTAGCTCTCGCACACGTAAATTTTTATTAACTAATTACTATGGTTTTTTTTCCTAGCTAATTACCTCTCGCAAAGGTAAATATTCAAAAACTCCTTATTATGTGGTGAAGCGGTGGGGGAGGGCGGGTGGGGATTTACCCCCCCTGACTACCGCGACGTAGATCTATGTAGATAATAATTGTGTACTAACTGCTATTTTAAAATGTACACATTTTTCTAATAATTTAGTTATTGGTATTAATGATTTCTTATGTAAATATTAATAAACCTTGATATTAAATTTGTTTATATTAAATTTAATTTTTTTTATTATTATGAAATATCCACGGATTACTTCTAAAAAGCTTCATACCTATAATGATGGGCCTACCCAGCGGGGGGTAGGGGGGCAGCTGTCCCCCCCCCCCTGGAAGGCTGGATGCAATAATTTTTTAAGCTTTTAAGGCGGGATGCAGTAATAGAATAATTATTTTTAAGCAAATAATTGTAATAACTTAGTTAACAAAGCACTGCTATAACTATACATAATTTTGGTTTCATTCACCTTTTCCGCGGCAAGACGTTACAGCCTGACTGACCATAGCTTGCCCCCCTTGTTTTTAGCTTGCCCCCCCCCCCTAGTTTTGATCCTGGTTACGCCCTTAGCCAGCGGGCTTTACAGCGCCGTTATTTATCGGAACATTTTTATACAGTCGTATTTTTAAAACCTATCCTAATTTAACATCTTTAATTAATTATATAATTTGCTATGTATTAGGTTAAGTGGTAGTCGAAATAGTCATATATCATTGTCATAGCTGATGATAGAGCCACTTACCAATTAGAAAACTTAATAAGTAATCAAATAAGATATATCTTATGTTTTATATGGACATAAAAATGTATTATTAGTGATTTTATTTTAATTAACATGGTAATCCATGGTGAGCTTAAAAGAGTATTTGAGGATTTTTAATAGAGTGTTTTAAGTTAGTGCTGTAATGATGAGTGTAAAGTTGACAAGACTTAAAACTTTCATTTGGCGCTATCAGTTAATTGCTCTATCAGAGGTTGCAATAGTGGAGAGAACATAGATCCTGGGAGTATCTAGATGAGTACCCAATATGTATATACATTTGATTATTTTGTAATATAGTTGTTTAGTGTGTTGTTATATTTGGTTTAATCATATATGTTTTATTTGTCTAAAATATGTTTTTGTAATGGTTGTCAGCTATGACAGTGTTAATAATCAATTATTTAAAATCTCATTTAATTCCTTTAAAGATGCATAATAAATATTTAAAATGTTTGTTACTTTGCTTTGATATTAATAAACAAATAGTTAATACATTTTTTTCTTTATTATTAATAGTAATATTACCATAAATGCATATGCAGTTTTTTATCTATTTTAATCATATATATATCTTCACTAGCAGACCCGGCCACGCGTTGCTGTGGCTCAGTAGTTATATCCTAATATTTTAAACAAATACAGTGATACCAATATTCATTGATAAAGATGAAAACCTTTCAGCTAATCAAAATCCAACATGATTGAGAATAGAGCATTCATTACACCATTTAAAAGTATTTGGTAAAGAATATAGGAAAGTTAAAGTTTTTATTTTTTACATCTCATATTTCAATGTAGTTTGATTAAAAAGGAGCTGATTGTGTTTACGACTCACAGAGCTGCCAACTCTATCGCCCTTTTTTTATGGATCGGTATAAACTAACTCGAAATGACTATATTTTTCCACTAATTTTAAAAAGGATGACTGAAGTAAGGTTTGGTAACCTCAGCCATTGATCTATTGATTATTGGCCTAACACTACTTCAACTTAGTATTGTTAGTTTAACAACGGGTTTAATTTTGCTCAGGGTCATGCCAATCTCTGTTAACGCGTCATATATGTCCTTTTGATAGGAGTTTTTCTCAATTTCTTTGAGACCTCGATTTCCCAACCCTTCGGCTAATAAGTGTTCGGTAGGAGGGTGGTGTGTTGAAGCTTTTAATTTAGCAATATATTTGAGTGATAAGAAATCTCTTCTTAAAGAAGTTTTTACATAATACAATTAAGAATTTTTATTTATT
This sequence comes from Aelia acuminata, assembly GCA_911387785.2. Lineage (NCBI taxonomy): Eukaryota > Metazoa > Arthropoda > Insecta > Hemiptera > Pentatomidae > Aelia > Aelia acuminata. The sequence goes on along the minus strand of OU426978.1, from coordinate 138,397,923 downwards.
CAAGTACTAATTTGTGCAAATGTTTTGGGTTAACCTGTTTTTTTTTGTTTTTTTAACACAAACCAAAGATTTGATGGTTTCCACACACGTGAGCAGGCGATACCCATTTCCTAAGTGAGTTATGCCATTGCCCAAGGGAAAAACATTTTCAAAGTCCAAGTGGACATTGTTTGCCCTTGGGATTTGTTTATGGTCATGGCAAAAGCCAAACGAATAGGATATTGAAGCCTTTTAAATTTTATTAAAAATTCTGTCGGTTCTAGAGGAATAGGTAGCAACAGGACGATATCTCCTGTAAACCTTCCAGGCAACATTTTTCCTTCAATAACATTTCCTGTGATCCTTTTAATGACCAAACGTGTACCGTTGCACAATTGAGGTGGATTTAAGTTACGAAGAAGAATGATCGGTGAGCCAATCTTCAACTGGAGATTGTTTGGGTGTATATCCAGGGAATTAAAAAATTCAGTTTGGAAATTTACGGCTTCGTTTACATCTAGAACATTGTCAATTGATTTTGGAAGTTTATTTAATCGAAATCAACATTTTTTGCTGCCAAAATAGCACGACTACCCAGCCAATTATAGTCCAAATAATTGTTCAAAATATCAGGAAAGACACTTTATATTTCGTATACTGTTCATTTTTCGTCTCTACAACAGTTCAGAAATTTTCTGGTAATTTGATAAATTTTGAATTTCGATGCAGCTCTATTTCACCGTTTCCAATATAGAGCAATTGTTTAAAAAATATATCTGCCGATGGATTATTTTGCAGTAGTACTCTCATATTTATGGCGGATAAATCTGAAACTTGAAGTTACCCAAATAGCAATTATTCCTGTTCAGTAGAGGTGTAATAATCATTAAATGTAAAATTTAAAAAATGCCGCAATTTGTAATCCTTTCTTAATCACCAATCATTTAAAGATAAGTAAAAAATTGTATTCTGGTAAAATAACAACGAAATATCATTCCCAATAATAGCCTACTTTAAATTAAAGAAAGGATTAAAATCTTCGCTAACATTTCTTAAATTTTACATTTAAAGATAATTACAACTCTGCTGAACAGGAAGTAACATCCTCTATTCGATTGGGATTAAATTTTCTCAACTTTAAATTATTGTTGATAAAGGAGAAATTACAAATCTTCACTGACATTTTTTAAATTTTACATTTTAGATCTCGGGATAAAAATGATAAAAAGGTTTGGTAAAATAAAAAAAACACTGTATTTAAATAATAATAACAAAACGAATAATGAAAATAAAGAAACTTCTGTTAAATAAATCAACTGAAAATATAATATCAAAGTCTTTATTATGCAGTTCTTTAATCATGCAAATCACAAAGTAACCCACAACACCTAATCAAAACACACCCAGTGAGTTTTTATGACTGTTACCCGCAGTGTAGCCACTATTGTCTCACTAATTTTCACTAATTTTTGGCAACACTGACTCCCCAAGTAAGGTTTCTATTAGGTTACACCTATGACAGTAGGTGCTCTTACAACATTTATAGAGTATTATTTCAAATAATAGCCTAATTTAAATTATTAAAATGTATTTACTTTACTAAAAGTTGATATCAGGGTGGGCCACAGAAAAGTGTTTCAGCGGTTAGCTTGTAATTTAATTTAAATACAAATAAAAAAGGAAAAGGAAAAAGTACCTACACTTTTGAGAATTTATTGTAACCTTTTCTTGATTTATTTATTCTTTAATGAAACATTAACAATAAATACAAAGATTTGTATTACCATTTGTCTGTGGAAAATAATAATATAGGAACAAATAACTGCACTCACATAATGCAATACAAAATTATAATAATGATAATCTGTATTACAATAGCATGCTTATAAACAAAAACATTATGAAATCGACATATGACGACAATTTTTAAATTTTACATATAAAGATAATTACACTGATCAGGAAGGAATAATCTGTATTCCATTGGGATTCAATTTATTTTTTCAACTTTAAAATATAGTTGATTAAGAAAGGATTAAAATTTTCTTTGGCTTTCTATAAATTTTACATATGTAATGATGTTTAAAGGATGTTTGATATTTAAAGAAACACATGTTTTTATTATTTAGACTAATTGTTTTAAATTCAGACGGACATATTTTAATTTGAATATTGATTATTTTTAATTAAGTAATGTATAAAATATTCTAAAAACCTATTTCTAATCTAATAATTTCAAAATACTATAAATTTGAAGAGATTATAAATCATTGCTGGCATTTTATAAATTTTACTTATAAAGATAATTACAACTCTGCTAAAAAGGAAGGAACGATCTGTATTCTATTGGGATTAAATTTTGTCTACTTTAAATTATCATTGATTAAGAAGGGATTAGAAATTTTCGCTAACATGTTTTAAATTCTACATATAAAGAAAAATATACCTCTGCTGAACAGAAAGGAACTATGTGTATTCCATTGAGATTTAATTTTTTCTACTTCAAATAATTGTTGATTAAGAAAGAATTACAATTCTTCACTAACATTTTTTAAATTTTACACATATACATATAAGAATAGACTATTTTAAGTTATTAAATTTAAGTTATTTACTTTTCTAAAAGTTGATATCAGGGTCGACCACAGCACAGTGTTAGAGCATTTAGCTAGGAATTGGAAAGAATACAAATAAAAAAGGAAAGGGAAGGAAAAATACCTATACTTTTGAGAATTTGTAGTAACCTTTTCATGGTTTATTCTTTAACTAAAATTAAGAATGAATACAAAGATTTTACAACTATTTGCCAGTGGAATATAATAATGGAACACTATGAACAAATAACAGCACTTACATAATACAATACAAAATCTACGCTGACATTTTTTAAATTTCACATATATAAAAGGACGATTCCAATTATAGCCTATTTTAAGTTATTAAAATGTATTTACTTTTCTAAAAGTTGATATCAGGGTCGACCACAGTACAGTGTTAGAGCATTTAGCTAGGAATTGGAAAGAATACAAATAAAAAAGGAAAGGGAAGGAAAAATACCTATACTTTTGAGAATTAGTTGTAACGTTTTCTTGATTTATATTTTTTAATTAAAATTAAGAAAGAATACAAAGATTTTACAACTATTTGCCAGTGGAATATAAGGATGGAAATCTATAAACAAATAACTGCACTTACATAATACAATACAAAATCTTCGCTGATATTTTTAAAATTTTACGTATATATAAGGACTATTCTAATTATAGCCTAAAATGTATTTACTTTTCTAAAAGTTGATATCAGGGTCGACCACAGCACAGTGTTAGAGCATTTAGCTAGGAATTTGAAAGAATACAAATAAAAAAGGAAAAGGAAGGAAAAATATCTACACTTTTGAGAATTTGTTGTAACGTTTTCTTGATTTATATTCTTTAATTAAAATTAAGAAAGAATACAAAGATTTTACAACTATTTGCCAGTGGAATATAAGGATGGAACTCTATGAACAAATAACTGCACTTACAGAGTACAATACAAAATCTTCGCTGACATTTTTTAAATTTTACATATATATAAGGACTATTCTAATTAAAGCCTAAAATGTATTTACTTTTCTAAAAGTTGATATCGGGGTGGACCTAAGCAAAGTGTTTGAGCACTTAGTTAGGAATTGGAAAGATTACAAATAAAAAGGAAAAGGAAGGAAAAATACATACACTTTTGAGACTTTGGTGTAACCTTTTCTTGATTTATCCATAATTGAAAATTAAGAATAAATATAAAGATTTTTATTACTATTTGTCTGCAGAATATAAAGATGGAACAATAAGACCAAATAACTGCACTTACTAATAACGCAATACAAAACTATTATAACCGTAATTATAATAGCATGCTTGTAAACAAAAAGGTTATTAAATCGACATGTGTAGCCATGTTAATAAATCATAACACGACCTACTGTATTTGCAGTAATTCGCTATATAAGAATTATTTTGATCACTAATCAATTTAAAAACTATCCGGTCCGGTAAGTTGGCCAAAACTATATAAATTGAGCCAAATTTCATTAAAATCGGTTGAGTAGTTTCTGAGAAATAGAGAGACAAACATACGGACACGAGATTTTTATATATATAAGGATATTAAAAGCATGCAACAGTTGTCCCACATATGCCTTTGAGAGAGGAATCCAATTCTGGAAAGTCTATTATCTTTTGATTCATAAAAGGGGAATCATATTTTTATTTTATTATAAAAAAGGGGAAGGTATTGTATGTAATCAGGGGAAGTAAATATTTTATCAGTTTGGGTATTTCCTAGAAAATGCTCTGGCATCCCATTAAATCATTAATCACTTCTTAATTAAAACAATAATAAATTAACCCCCCATTACATAGCAAATTATTTACATAACCCGTCATTTAAAATCTTATTTAACAACTTTTTTAAATAACATAACAAACGATATTAATGATAACTTATTTGAATATTAATTTGCATCATCTTAATTTTTTTTAATATAAAATTCGGTTTTATAGCTACAACATAAATTGAAACCCAATATTATATTTATGATAGTAATAATTGTAATAATTTAATAGTATTATTTTTTTCATTTCTGAAAAGACTTGGATAGCATAAATTGGTTCTCATTTAATTTAATTTTTATGTTTTATAATATTAAATACTTATGAAAGACATTGAATCTAGCCCAATATCTCCGTCTGATAATGTTCCGCGTGCGCTTCACGATGTTTTTACGTATCTATGGAGAGGTACAGTTTCCCTTTAAAGGTGAAATTGGTGCAAGGTGCGGTGCCCCATTGTGGACAGGCCTGGGTTGAGGAGCGAGGGCTAGGGGCGGTGCGAGGGTGCATGGGATTAGCGAGGGCTAGGGTCGGTGCGCCAATGTGGTCGAGGCCTTATTTGAGGGCTGGGTCTCCTCGGGTGTATAGTTGAGACTGGGAAATCCTTAACTCGGCTGGAAGTCCTTAAATAGCGTCCTGGTGGGACATGGTCCATGCTTGGAAATAAACTTGTCTCACTGATATAGGACAGCGTCGCTCTGGCAGAATATTCCACTGAGCCTCTTACTCTCGCTTAGATAGCGCCCTTAGGTGATTAAGGTCATATGGATTGTAAAATCATAAAAAGTAATTAATTAAGACCAGAAGATGTCGGGCTCATCTAATTCAGTGTGAGACGGCTGCTCTATCTAGAAAAAGTAGTTCTAAAATTAGTCCAAATTGGGGTATAAATACCCCCACAGTTTTCCAGTCCAATCAGACTTTGGTCATTTGCCATTTCATTATAAATAATTCTTCGTCTGTACAACAAAAACTACTTAATATCATTAGTGCCGTTTTTGAGAAATGGTAAATACAAAAACAGACGTTGGGATAAAGTGCTCTCCCCATTTACTCGATTTAGACGATATCTTTGCTCTCAAATCGTGGACACATGCATACCTCAGATACCTAATTTCAGTTTCATATGACGCATAGTTTCTGAGGTAGCCCGTTTATATTTCATATATAGGTAAGTGAATGTTCAACTTGAAAAAGCATGAATTAAAAAAAAAAAAAAAAAACACCTCTTTTAGGCTTTGTTAGATAAACAGCCATATTCCCGCACAACACAATCCCGAACACTGAGCCTATCTTTTGCTTTCGATCTTGTACACTGTTCTCTTCAACTAATGGTTGTTGAATTTGAATGATGAAAGAGGCCACCATTATTTATATTTTTCCACCATTATTTCACTGTTTTTAATGTTTTTTGTTGTGTGATAGTCGTGAGAAAACTGTGCACACTATCCATTTAACGAACTTTATATACAACTGAAATGGATAAAACTCTTGTGCGATGCGCGCAATACACAACTTTCACTTACGAAATTACTTAGTACGTGGCCCAGATCCCCTACCGTGCACCCCAACCCTACACCCCTATAAATTGCATATCGTTATATTCCTTGTAATAAAAGATTAAAAAAAGCCAATGTTCCTAGAAAAAAAAGTGGCCGAACTAACCCATTATGGCGTTCAAAAATGGCGGAATGAATTACTAAAAATTACTCTTAATGCATTACTGAAAATTACCCCCACTACACAGAGGACAAGATGGTGGGACCCAGAAGTAGCTCAAAGGGTGAAAGAAAAGAAGGATGCCTGGAAGAAATATATAATAAACCAGAGTGCGGCTGATTGGCAAGAGTACACCCAGAAGCGAAACCTATGGCAAGAATGTCATAAAAGAAGCTAAAAATAGATCCTGGCGGGAATTCGGAGAGGAAATAGAGACGAACTTCCATGAGAATGCTAAACGTTTCTGGAACACATTAAAAAGCCTGAGAGGAAAGATAGGGAAACAGGTTAGGAATATAAAGAATGAAGCTGGCCTAATTACTACTGATGAAAAGGAGGTTCTGGAAGTTTGGAGACGCCACTACCAAGAAAATTTGCATATTCCCCTCATACAGATAATGAGAACTTAGATAGAAGACACGTAAGGACTGTGGCCGATCAACCAGAAGATTTCTAAAATAAAAGAGCATTAAATTTCGCGTCGACTGAGGTCCTCACAGTTAAAATCGGGACTCTTTTCACCAAAACGGATTGTCAATTTAGCCACTTCAGCGAAAAAATGAATTACACTCATGTTCCCAAGCTTTTTATTTTTTTATTTTTTTGTCCTTTTTTGAAATTTACTTTACAACTGTATTTACATGTAATACATCCAGTAAATGAGGTCACAATAAAAAGGAAAATGGCAGGATTAAGCGTGAAGAGAAGCTACCCATTGGTAGCACTCAAAATACACTTAACCGAGGCCATCTTCTTTTCAGACGCCTAGGAGGATTGTCTGGAATAGAGGAGGAGCGAGGTTGGAAACAAGAGGGTTCGGATGATTTGGGAGTTTATTGTAAAAGGATTAGTATCTGGATCGGGCCAAACTGGCGACATATGGAACGTTAAGGTCTTTATGGATGAGTTTATTTGTGACAAAATAAGGAGCATCAAGGATTTTACGAAGTATTTTGAATTGCAAGGATTGGATTCTGGAGGAATTTTAAGGTTTCGTGGAGCCTCAAAGCTCGATTCCGTAAGTCCATATAGGTCTTATTATTGTCATGTAAATTAGCCTATTATAATTGATTGGGAGTTTTGAACGTTTATCTAGTAAGTGTAAAAGTAGTCGGTAACGACGAGCAGTTTCTTGTTTCAGTCTTGTGTGAGGATTCCAAGTAAAGCGTTTGTCCAGATGAAGTCCCAGGTAACGGATCTAATCGACGGGGATAAGTGGAGAATTATTAAAGGATACTGTAGGACTGGAGGTTGTAGGTTTACGACGAAGTGTAAAAGTGATTTGATGGGATTTGTCTGGATTGATTTTGATTCTCCAATTTTGACACCATTCTTCGAAAATGGTGATGTGGGATTGGAGAGTTTAGGATGCGAGGACTGCATCATTATTAACTGCTAGCACAGCGGTGCCATCGGCGTATGTAGTGACAACAGTATTAGGATGGATTGGGATGTCAGCTGTATAAACTGTGTAGAGGATGGAACCGAGAATGCTACCTTGGAGAACAACCGCAGACTGAGAAAAGAGGAATGAAAAGGCATTATTATGATTTACTTTGTCTATCTGAAAGGTAGAAACAGATTATGAGAAAGTAAATAGGAGGAATGAATTTACGGAGTTTGTACAGCAATCCCGGGTGCCAAACTCGATCAAATGCTTGTTCTACATCGAGAAAGACTCTAGTACAGTACATTCTGCGCTCCAATGCAGCGAGACAACATCAACCACACGATGGCATTGCTGGATCGTGGAGTGGGATGTTCGGAATCCAAACTGGTAATCTGGGATTATGTGATTTGAGTCGAAGATGGGGTAAAGACGTTTAAGAATGAGTTTTTCAAGGATTTTGCCCATAATGGGTAATAGAGAAATACGACGATAAGAGGATGGGCATTCTGATGGTGTCTTGGGTTTGGGAATCATTTTAACTACAGCTAGTTTCCATGGATCAGGGAAATAGGTGGTTCGGAGTACAGCATTATATATGTAGGTGAGAAGCAAGATAGCTTTCCTGGGGAGAAGCTTTAGGATTTTAATGAAGTTGTGTCCAGGAGCTTTGCGATAAGGTAATTTCTTGATAATATAGGTTATTTCTGATGGATGAAATGCTTTAGGTGGGAGGTTCATTTGGAGAGGAGTATCCCATTCTGCTTCTATACATTGATACATTGATACATTGATATCTTGTTTTGTCTTGAGTGGAATATTCAGATCTAGTTTCATTTCCAAATTCCATTTCATTCAAATTTGAAATTCCAAATTTCATTTTCATAAATTCATTTCCAAATCTCGAAAATTGTCCCAGTCAACACGTCCAGTAATCAATGAAGGAAGGGAAGGTTTAGGATCGAACTTTGAATGTAAATAAAGCAAAACTGGACTATGATGAAAGGTCATTTAGGGATTTTATTACGGTTTGGGAGGGGGAAATCTGAGAGGAAGTGAAGATATCAAGGATATCGGGACGCTTTTTGAGGGATGTGGGCCAATAGGTTGGACTCATGGGTGAGAGGACAGAATAACTATTGAGAGATGTGACTTGAGTAAGGATGCTACCTCGTGAGTTGGATGTTTTACAACCTCATCGTTGGTGTTTAGCATTGTAGTCTCCTCCAGCAACGAAGCGTGGTCCGAGGGATTTGAATAAGGAATCAAGAAGATTATAGGTGAGAGGATTACCAGAAGGGCAGTATACAGCTGAGAAAGTTAGATGGAAAGGACGAGTTGGGATGGTTATTGAGGTTGATTGAATGGCGTCAGTTGAAGTGGAAGGAATAAAATAATGGGGTATGGATTTATGAATAAGGATGCAGGAGCCGGCATGGGAAGTGTTGTCTGGGTGGTCTGATCTATAAGTGATGTATTCCCGTATGTACAAATGTGACCGTTGTGTGATGTGAGTTTCAGTTAAGAGGGCAATTTCAATTTGGTTATCATGTAAAAATAGGTCAAGTTCGTCTCGGTGATTAGCATTCCAAAGAACTACTGCTAGGGGCTTTGTCCTCATCGACGGAAATTAAGCGGAATTTCAGAAAGGAGTCAGGTTAGGAGAATGATGAGGGGTTTGATAGTATTTTGGAACTCTAATAGAAAGTTGGTAAGGATAGAATTGATGTCGGTAGGATTTTGGGATAAATTACTTGGTTGCGGTGGATAGTTTGTATAGCTAGATGAGGGCTGGGCCTGTCGTTGGGTACGAGGAGGAGGGTCTACTCTTAGAGGTATATCTGGTGGAGAATTTCAGGCGGTAGTTTGACACGTAAGGATAACTGGTATGGCGGGTTTGGCTTGCTGAGGATTGGAGGTCTTGGGCTTGGATTGGGAAGTCCTAGGCGCCTGATGATGTGACTGTTGATTTGATGATATGACTGTCGATGGCGTTTGATTTCCGGAAGTCGTGCTGAAGGTGGTCCGTAGCTGCAGGTGTAGGAGGTGGTGCTTGTTGAGTGTGACGAGAACTTTTCGGTAGTTCCAGAAATGTTTCAAGATTCTCGGTTTCTGGAACTTGTTCGAAGCTTTGTAGACCTTGATTCCTTAGTGCGTTGTTATGGGTTCTCTGCTTATAAAGCTTTTTATATACTAAACAGCCTTTATAGCTCGCCAGGTGGCCTTCTCCGCGAAGTGCGCATTTGGGTGGCTCGTCTAGCGGCTTCGTGCTAGTGGCTCGTCTCTGATGCGTGTGGGCCGTCACATTTAACACACCTGGCTTGGTGATGGCAGTAGGCTTTAGTGTGTCCCAGGTTTTGATATTTATTGCATTGAACAACTAAAAGTTTCTGTTTTGGTTGTTCAAATCTAACAGTTGAACATACCAACCTGTTAACATGAAATATTTCTGAATTATTAATGGCAGGCTCTAAGTCCACAAAAAACAATGGTAACGGATATTTATCGATTGGGTGCAAAACGGGAGAAATGAGCCTCACATTGTGTCCTATTTCCTCTAGTCCGCTTTTGATAATAGATGTGGGGGTAGATGAGTGGAGACCTCTCAATTCCACTCTGTAAGCTTTTTCTTCTCTTAACTGATAGCAATGAAAGTCATAATTCATGAAAGTCATTTAGATGTTAATGGCTTATCAGTTTTTTATAGTTTTCCTATGAGTTAGTGTTTATTTTTATATCATTAACTCTATCAAAACACTACTTCACTACTTTCAAGTAAAAGCTTAATTCGGTTCAAGAAAAGTTTTTCAAATACTTTCCCGTTTATAGTTAGAGTGCGATAGGACGGTAAGATGAAGGATTAGTTGTGAATTTAGAATCATTTTGAGTGTGGAGAGTTTCAAAAGAAGAGGATAATAGGATGTGTTTAAGATAGATTTATTGATGTGTGTAAGAAACAAAACCGCTTTTCGAGGTAGATGACGAAGAACAAAGGAAGTGATAAGATCATAGCTCGATGCTTTTCTGTTCGGATGTCTCTTGATTGCTTTGTGGATTTTTTTTTGGGGTGAAACAACGGAGGTGGATCATTAGATGGAGGTAGTTGAGCGGTCAATTTTTCTATTCAAATGTGTCGTATAGTACAAAGTTCGTTCCAAAAACTAGGTCTACATATTGTGTGAATTCATTTAACTTAAAAAAAATTGGTATTAAAAAAAAGTTCAGCTGTTATTTAGTATGAATTAGTGAACCGAGTTTTAACTGATAGAGTTGTAGTTATAAAACCTATATTGAACAGTCTATCCCACCATCTCCTATCAAAATTCTATTAAAGCCGGATAACCCCAATCTAATATTTTAATATGATTATACATTTAATAGTTAAAAATAAAAATATAACGAAAAAAATAATTGATTGCTCCTATGTATGATTTTTTTTTTCTTCACCTAACTTGGGCGTTTTCATGAAATAAAATGATACTCCAAGTACTATCAAGGATATTAATAGCATGAAACAGCAAAAGAGCTTAAACTAGCCGATCTCGAGTCGAAAATTGATGTATGATTTGTTTTTTATTTTTCTCACACCGCCGGTTAATCCGAATAGCCGGTTAAGCGGGGCTCCAACCTATACATTTTATAGGAAATTCAATATTGGTAATATTAACATTATTTTTTTGCGGCTTACCGATTAGGTTTGACAAGGTTTTTTCCGAAAATAGTCGATTTTCAACCACTGTGCGGTGTGAAAATTATACATCAATTTTCGACTGAAGATCGGCTAGTTTAAACACTTTTGCTGTTTTATGCTATTAATATCCTTGATAGTACTTGCAATATCATTTTATTTCATGAAAACACTCAAGTTAGGTAAAACAAAAAAATCATACATTGGAACTATCAATTATGTTTTAATTCTTAACTATTAAATGTATATCATATTAATATATAAAATTGGGGTCATACGACTTTAATATAATTTTGATAGGAGATGGTGGGATAGACTGTTCGATATAGGTTTAATAACTGCAACTCTATCTGTGAAGATTCAAGATTCGCTAAATAATAGCTGAACCTTTTTTTAATACCAATCTTCTAAAAACAAATGGATGCTTAAAAATGAAAAGTGCCGAAGCCTTTAAGTTATCGGAAAGTCATGTTAATAAACTTATTATTAATAATTTCCAAATTCATTCTAAAATCACGGTAGGTGAAAAAGTTGATTTATTATCGACCTAACAACGATTCAGACTGACTTTATAAATGATGCTACAGACCTTGTAAGTAAGGCATGATGTTTTACTAAACGATTAGTAATATCCTAATTCGAAGCACAAGCTCCATAGCGAATAAACTGCACGAAATAGCTTAGGTATTTCAATAAAAAAAAAAAATCCCACATGTACAGACGCAGCTAGAATATGTTTTAATATTTCCTTGAATGTATCTTCTTCTTAAAAAAATGGATTTTAAAACTGCGCACGGCTGCGCTTGAAAAATATGGATTACCAAAAAAATTTGTTGTCTTAATTTTATTGCATTTATTCGGGATTTTATTTCTGGGTTAAAACATAGACCAAATAGCATCATTTTTATGCTAGTGTAATATGTGAGATCGATTTTCATGATTATGAAGGAAAATCGCTCTAAGAAACAAAAATGGGAGTTGTAAAAATTATTATAGTGCTATAAATTTTCCGTTGAAAAATAAACTTTTTCAATGATCGATTTTCATAGGGTCCTAACAAGTTTAAAAATCAGAATATATCCGAATAAATTGATGGAATGTGTCAGGTAACTATTCTATTAATTAATATTGAAAAGAAAAAGAATATTCCAACACCTTCAAAAAATGGGTTTTTTCCGCCTTTCAAACACTGTGCGGCGTTACAATGACGTTTCTGGAGAGTGCGTCTTTTTAAATGTTGCGAGTCAATCTCGCTGACTTCTGAAACTGCGGTTTCTTCATTTGTTTCCTAAGAAGAGACATGCTCATCCAAATCCATGTTAGGCATTGGAGAAGTTAATTAAGAAACAATAATAATGTAAATACAACAATAACACATATAAAAAAAGAAATGCCTATTTATAAATTAACTAATGGTTAAAAAAAAAAATCCTATATACATAAATTCTTATAACTGAACTATATACAATAATTAAATTAAACATTTTTCTGAAAAAAAACACAAATAAATTAAAAAAAAAAATCTTATCTCTGCAACTTTTATCCAAAACAGTTTTTATTTAAACTAGATGTTTTTGAGTTAGAGGCGTTGGAACACGGTTTCCACCAAAATCGTAAAAGTTACAGATTTTTGATGTATCGAACCCGGCTAAACCACTAAACCGATTTAAACTTCAAATATATCATTCTATTTTCAATAGTTTAGCCTATTATAGTAAGAAGAAAGCAATACTTTGTGATCTGTATTTGCCGAATTTTATGAGAGAAACTGAAAAAATCCCAAAAAAATTCACGGATTTTAGACCTCAAGGCGCTAAATACGTTCAGGTTTTAATTACTTTGTCTCCACAGGAGTGGGCTAATTTTAAAATCAATGAGATCGTTTTACACAGAATTCGATATTCTACAACTAGTATAGATAAATTTTTTTATTTGATGTAACCCTCTTTTAATTGCCGGCTTGGGAACATGAGCGTAATTTATTTTTCTGCTTAAGTAGCTAAATTGACAAACACGGGGCCGGCATTTTCTAACCCGGCAAAGCCGCCCGGGTCACCCGCCCTGCCTACCCCGGCATAGTGTGGACCCTGCTTAATGTGTTTAGAATGAGACAGAGTTGGGCATATTTATATTTATAAATACGAATATGAATTTATTTTTATCTTAATTTTCATGTGAATATGAATATAAATTTATTTATAACACAATATTTGTGAATATGAATATAAATAAATTCGTATTTACAAGTGTGAATATAAATAAATTCATATTCACAGGTGTGAATACGAATTTATTCATATGGGACATTCTTTTACAAACCGAACAGATTTGGACAAAAATTGACCGACACATTTTAGATTTAACTGAGACTTTTTTTACGGGTTCTATATCGAAAAAAAGAGATACGTGTAAGAGGATTTTTTTTTTATTTTCGATATTTTGAAAAATAAACAAGATCGAAAATTCGTGAATTTGATGATTTATCGGTAATAGCCTATTTTTCAAAAATTCATAACTCCGGTTCTGTTTAAGCTAAAAAATCTAATTTTTTTTTATTTTGAAGGTAAAAAGACAAGCTTTAAGAAAAAAATACTTTCAAAAGAGATTGTCGAAAAATTCAAATTGTTATTAACAATTTCAATGTTTAAATCGATTTTTAACAGTGGCGCCACCCATGAATCAACTTTTTACTATTTTTATCGTATTCTGCGTCAAATTTTCTATCGAAAACGCTTTTAAAAACAATGGAGAAGTTGTTTTTACTGTAAGAAAAAAAATAATTAATTTAGCATATGAATACAAATTAGAAGAAAAACAATTGTCCGAACGTTTCCAAAAAGCTTTAACAATAAAAGGAACTTTAAAATATCATTGTATTAATCCGATTTCTTTACAGCAATTGGAAGCAAAACGGTTTTCATCTTGCGAAAAAAAGGATATTGTAAAAATTTTTAAACATAAAATGTTATCATTGTCTTATTTTTAAATATTGCACTTATTATTATATTCCAAATATTGTTCTTATTAACTAATGCATTATCGAAATCTTAATAAAAAAAATTTCATTTTCCACAATGTTCTTTATTTATTTTTATTTATGTATTTTTTCTATTTTTTCCCATCTTCTTGGCTAATAAAATATGTTTTTTAATTAAAAAAATGAAACAATTATTTGTAATTAAGAGATAAACGGTGTAAAACAAGAATATGAGCCGTAAAATGTGACCCACGTGTCGATGTGACGTACCGCGCTAAGTTAATTAATTTTTTTCTTACAGTAAAAATAACTTCTCCATCGTTTTTAAAAGCGTTTTCGATAGAAAATTTGACGCAGAATACGATAAAAATAGTAAAAAGTTGATTCATGGGTGGCGCCACTGTTAAAAACCGATTTAAACATTGAAATTGTTAATATTGATTTGAATTTTCAAGTTTTTGTTTTGAAAGTATTTTTTCTTAAAGCTTGTCTTTTTACCTTCAAAATAAAATAAAAAATTAGATTTTTTAGCTTAAATAGAACCGGAGTTATGAATTTTTGAAAAATAGGCTATTATCGATAAATCATCAAATTCACGAATTTTCGATCTTGTTTATTTTTCAAAATATCGAACATAAAAAAAAATCCTCTTACACGTATCACTTTTTTTCCGATATAGAACCCGTAAAAAAAGTTTCAGTTAAATCTAAAATGTGTCGGTCAGAAAGGTGTTCGGTTTGTAAAAGAACGTCCCATATATATAAATTTTTCTGTAAATAAAAAAAAATTCACAGGGAAAATTGTGAATTCGGCAGTACAAATAGAGATGTGAATATGGAAAAAATTCACAAATTGAGATGTGAATTTCTACTAAATTCATAATTTCCCAATAAATTTATAAAATTCTTTTCGGATTCCTCCATATTGGTACACATTATAGAGTTAACCTTTTTTATGGAAATCACATCAGATATTACCTGATATCGATTACTAGGTTATTTGGGATGCTGATTATGAAAAAAATATCGATTTTGAGATTCCACCGCCAGGTATCGATTTATTACAACTTGCGCGATATAATCAATCATGTTGTCGGCTATAGGGTTATCTGAGTGCTGATTTTGAAAATGATATCGATTTTGAGATTCCGCCGTCAGGTATCGATTTATTACAACTTGCGCGATATAATCAGTCTTGGTGTCGGCTATAGGGTTATCTGAGGTGCTGATTTTGAAAATGATATTGATTTTGAGATTCTTCCGTCAGGTATCGATTTATTACAACTTACGCGATATAATCGATCTTGGTGTCGGCTATAGGGTTATCTGAGGTGCTGATTATGAAAATGATATCGATTTTGAGATTCCGCCGTCAGGTATCGATTTATTACAACTTACGCGATATAATCGATCTTGGTGTCGGCTATAGGGTTATCTGAGGTGCTGATTATGAAAATGATATCAATTTTGAGATTCCGCCGTCAGGTATCGATGTATTACAACTTTCGCGATATAATCGATCTTGGTGTCGGCTATACTGTTATCTGAGGTGCTGATAATGAATCAGCATACCAAAAAACCTAGTAATCGATATCAGGTAATATCTGATGTGATTTCCATAAAAAGGGTTAACTCTATAATGTGTACCAATATGGAGAAATCCGAAAAGAATTTTATAAATTTATTGGGAAATTATGAATTTAGTAGAAATTCACATCTCAATTTGTGAATTTTTTCCATATTCACATCTCTATTTGTAAATACGGCCGAATTAACAGCTGAGATATAAATATTCACATTTTTTTGTGAATATTCACAATTTTCCCTGTGCATTTTTTTTTATTTACAGAAAAATTTGTATATATGAATAAATTCGTATTCACACCTGTGAATATGAATTTATTTATATTCACACTTGTAAATACGAATTTATTTATATTCATATTCACAAATATTGTGATATAAATAAATTTATATTCATATTCACATTAAAATTAAGATAAAAATAAATTCATATTCGTATTTATAAATATAAATATGCCCAACTCTGGAATGAGAGTGGTGTAAGTCAGCTGTTGAAGTTGTTTACATGCAAGCATGTGTTGCTAAGTGATTAGTGAACAGTTTTGTGTTATATTTATAACATATAACACAAAAATTAAACATATCGAGTCGTTTCCTTCCTACCAGAGTCATTAAACCAGGAAGAAAAATGAACACCGAAGGTACCTTTGTGACACTCTAAATATTAGACAAATGTATTCGTTGTTTATGGAAAAATGTCAGGAAAAGCAGAAATCGCCGGTTAAGGAGCATTTTTATAGATATGTTTTCAACACAAAATTTAATCTCCACTTTTACATACCAAAAAAAGACACTTGCAAAAAATGTGACACATTCAAAATAAAAATAAGCAATCCTGAATTGAGTAGGGATGAATTATCTCAACTAAACAATGATCATGAACTCCATTTACGGAAAGCTGATCTCGCAAGAGAATGCATGAAAACTGATACAGAAAACGTTAAAAAAAACCCGGACATATATGTATGTAGTGTAGATTTACAAAAAGCATTGCCATTTCCAGTCTTATCTGTTTCAGATGCATATTATAAGCGAAATATGTATTGCTACAACTTTGGAGTTCATAACCTTGAGACAGAAGGTGGAGTATTTTATTTCTGGAACGAAACTATTGCCTCCAGAGGCTCTCAAGAAGTTTCATCTTGTGTCATAAAGCATTTAAAACTACATGCTCCAAACAAGAAACATGTCATTAATTTACCGGTCAAAACCGAAAGGTTAAAATGGCTTTAGCACTAATAAGATTTTTACAAAGCAATGAAACAGACATCGAAGTAATCGATCTGAAGTTTTTGGTTTCTGGACATTCTTTCCTACCAAACGATTCAGATTTTGGTTCGGTAGAACTAGCTTCAAAGGGAAAGGCTATTTATCTACCAAATGACTGGAAAGTAATCATGCCTACCTGCCGGAGAAAAAAGAAATTTATTGTTTGTGACATGAGCAATGATGAATTCTTTAACAAGCACACTTGAAAAAAACATAGCAAATAGGAAAAAAAAATTAAACAATACGACAGTAAATTGGCTGCAAATACAGTGGATAAGGTATGAAAAGTCTAAACCCTATTACATTCAATATAAAGAGACGAATCAAGACATGGTGCAATTCGACACTATAGACATCACCCCAACAGGACGAAAGGGAAGGCCAGTACAAATGAAAAATATTCCCTTGGACAAACTCTACTCAAGAACGAGACCAGTAAGCGAAAAGAAGAAACAGGATATGATTGACCTCCTTCCATTCATTCCTCCAGTTCACCATGGTTTTTTCAAAACATAGTAACTGTGGCAAATGAAGAAGAGGAGGTTATTGGCCCACCACCACATGTTGAGCCTCAAAGCGACAAAGAAGATGAAACTCTGGACTAAAAAAGACTGAAATAGATTGAAAAATGTTTATTTTTCAAATAAAGTTTTTTTTTTATTAATACTTAACCTGTATCCAAAGTTTAAAAGTTAATTTTTTTAATTAATAAAGTGAAATTGTAACAAGGTAAGTCATTTATTTTATTGGATCCATGAGCTTTTCATGAGAGTTTCTGTTTAGCTTGATAGTGGTGTAAGTCATTTAGGACTTTTTCATTATCTTTTATGTAAGCAACGGGTATATAAAGCCTATAACAATAAAAAAAAGAATAATTTGTGATAACAAAAATGCGTTTTATTTTGTTTTAATATATAAGTGGATTTATTTATACAGCATCTAACAAACCCTTAAAAATCTCAAATTGACAAAAAATTGACTTACACCACTCTGATTCTCACCAGCTCATATATATTATTCAGATTGGTACAATGAAATATTGTAAACGGTACAAGTTCAATGTCTCTAAGACAAATAGCATTTGAGCCAAGTGCATTTAAAATTGCCATTCTTCGATTTTTAAAATAATTATAACTACAAAAACAATGGAAATATATTTTATAGATAAGGAATAATTATAATTTATGTTATTTTATAAGCTAGTACTGATTTATTTTAAAAAATCATAATAATTTGCAGACATCAAATTTTGATTGATAGTTATATGATATAGAATGAACTAGCCATTGGGCTTGTTTGTAAATATAAACATGAAAATGATATATTTGTTTGCTATAAGATGCAATTAATACAAAATATAAACCTAGGCATTATTTTACTGTAATTACATTAAATTTAAATCTTTTTTTCTTGTTTTTCTTTTCTTCAATTTTTTTTTTTTTTTTTTTTTTTTTTTTTTTTTTTTTTTTTTTTTTTTTTTTTTTTTTTTTTTTTTTCTTTTTTTTTTTTTAGAAAAAAATTAATTCAATAAACTACAAACAACTGTGGAGAAGTTAGACTAATATGATCTGAGTTTTTCGTCATTCATTTTATTAATTCTGTAAATCACGGTTTGAATACCGTCCGTGAAAAAATAAAAATATTGGTGAAGACTAACCTGAATTTCACTAGCTTCACTGATACGGTCCGGTGCCGGTTGAGTGTGAACAGACTCATCTGAAATTAATGGAAGAATATCTTTCAATCCGCCGGACGGAATAAGTGCCAGTACGGTTACTGATGAGTTTAAATAGGCCTTAAAATGCATGTTCTCTGGGTTTTTAAACAGCTACTGATCTGATAGAAGGAAAAAAACGAAAGTACATAAAAAAGGAGAAAGAAAACATCTAAGGAAATCACTAAAAATGGCAACTATTCACAGAACAAGAAATCTGTACCGTCCCCCGGATAGGACCTAAAATGGAGGTCCCGAGCAGGTACCTCAGGTACTCGTTTAAGATCCCTATTTTAATTATTTGTAAAAAACATCGGAATTACTCAAGTTTTTAAAATTAATTAACCTCCAAAATTAACCCCACAGAAGACAGAAAACCCATCAAAAATAGAAGACACAAACTGCAGCTCCTAGATCTCAACTCCCACGACACCCAGCGATGATTTTGATTTTCTTTTTGTTTTTATTTTTAGTTATTGTTATGGGTTGAACTCTAAATTGATTTCTTTTTTTTTTTTTTTTTTTTGTTCTTTTCTATGCTTTTTTTTTTTTTTTTTTTTTTTTTTTTTTTTTTTTTTTTTTTTTTTTTTAAGAATGAATCTCTTTCATAAATTACTTTATTTAATATTCGTGACGTGTAAATTGTGCTACAACCACAGAAGAATATTATTAAATGTTAATTATTAATTAAGCAATGACATATGAATCTTACATAATTTTTTTTTTTTTACAAATAGATGGTTGTGTAATCCTAAAAATGTAGGTACAGATATCCCTGGAAGACGGGCTAGAAGCCTGAAACGTTAGTTAAATAAGGTAATCAAAGAAAATATAGAGAAGAAGAGATTACTTTTTTTTTTTTTTTTTTTTTTAAAAAATTCAGAGTACATTAACTCTTCCTCACTTAAGTAGAAATACAATTGTAGAAAGATTTATCACATTAATGTGAAAAAATAGAATAAAATTGTAAACATCTATACAGGTAGTATATCTTAGGGCATGGAATCTGTAGGATTTAGTATACATAACCATCTCTAGGGTAACTATGAAAGGAACATAGGAAAGAAAAAAATACTGATTTTTACTTATATTTGACTTATTATTATTGTTAATTAACTTCTCAAGTTCTTATTGATATGATTTTTTTCCATCAGATCATTCCACCTCCAGAATGGAAACCAAGAAAGCAGGGTTATGATCTGAATGATATTCATATTAAAATACCTGCTCCTATATGCCAAGTGGTGACTGGAAAGCAAGGGTTGTACCAGCAAATAAACATACAGAAAAAAGCAATGTCTGTGGTGGAATACCATAAACTAGCATCTTCTGCCAAATACTGCACCCCTCCACACTTTGATTTTGAAGATTTGGAGAGGAAATACTGGAAGAATATTACATATAATCCACCAATTTATGGAGCAGATGTCAGTGGGACGTTAACTGATGGGACTGTTGATGTGAGTATATATTATAATTTTATGTATTTATTAATTATTGCAGTCATGGTAAGTATTCAGATATCAAATAAATTTATTTTATTTAGTCTAATTTAGTTATTGCTATAATTCTCCATATAAAATGAAATTTTATAAAGCAAAAAGTCATAGAAACATAATTATATCTGTTATATTGGTGGAATATATACAAAACATAAATACATTCATAATTAATCTTCACAAGACTTATGGTCTACATTTTACTCCCTTGACGTGTTTTTCCCATTATAAGGGGATTGTCAAAGTCACACTCATGCTGTCAGAATTCCATTGCAATGGTAGCACTTTGGAGGTTGTTTCAGGATAATGAGTGTAAGTGGGTTAAGCTGGTGTGTCCTATTCTAAGTCTGGTTATGGTAACCACCTCCCTGTGTCAGAGTGACTCGAGGTGTTCCAGCGACTCTGGTCATCGATTTTTAAATTTTCCAGTTTTCTGATATTTTTTTTTAAGGGGAAACCCCGTTTCTTGGGTTGTTCACCATTGTCCTGAGGATGTACCCGGGAGGGTAAGTGCCGGTTTTGCCACCCTGTCTGCAAGTTTGTTAATTTGAATCCCTACTTCCTTGGCACCCAAATAAAGTAGACCTTTTTTCCATATTATTTAACATCCGGAGGTAGCAATGTATTTTGAGGATGATTGGATGTTTAGGGCGCAACTCTCTAATCCCTTTAGTGAACTTAATGAGTCACTAACTATTTCAATATTGTTTTCTTTTCTTGACATAGAGAAATAGAGTTCTGAGGCTAGTAGTTCTGCTCTCTCTCTCTCTCTCTCTCTCTCTATATATATATATATATATATATATATATATATATACTTCATTATATATACTGCTGTATACATACTTCATCATTAATTTGTGAAGTTTTAATGTGAGTAGATTTGTTAGTAATGAAGGAAGATGAAGTAGAATTGGATTTGTAACCATAAGTATGAATGATAAAAGTCTGGTATATTTTGGAGTAGACAGGAAAATTCAGATTTGTAAGCTGAGGGGCGGTAATGTATTATTTTTGGGAAATTGGTTTAAATGGAATATTGTATTAGGTGGTTTATGTGTCCATGGAAGGGTCTAAACTTCTTGTTTGTATAGGGGTATTTTTTTTATGGGAAATATACAACTGATTTAAACCTTTCAGATAATGGAAACATTGTTTGGTTTTCTTTTGAATATTGTGGTTTGTATATGTATTTATGGGTTGGGTGTTCGGATCGTGTTAGTAGTTTTGGGACATAGTTAAATGCCAATTTTTGTCTTCTGAACAAAAGAGGAAGTATTCCTGCTTCTGAAAACAGACTAAGAATAGGTCTGGTCTGAAATGCACCTGTCGCAATATGGGTCCCGGTATCATGGTTGATAGCTTTAAGTTTGTTAATTACCCAGAGATGGGCAGATTTCTAAACACAACTGCTGTAATCCAATTTAGAACAGACTAATGAGTGATATAATTTTATTAGTGTTATCCTATCCGAGCCCCACAAGGTACCAATAGAAGATATTTTAGAAAAGACAGTTAGTATTTTAGAGATAAGATATTTTAGAATATTTAACCTTTTTTAGGCCAAATAACTAAATATTATATAAAAACTATTAATTAATAATAAGTTCAAAAACAAATGACTGAGGTAAAAAATATATTATAGTTTAGTATAATAAAGGTAAAAAGAGAGCAAAAAACCATCTAATGCACAGAGATATATTTTATTTTATTTCTTCTTTGTGTTTATTCACATCTGCCAAAATTATGGTTGATATGTCCGCCACAAACTGAAGTGTGCCACCAGGGGGAAACAAGATGCACCAGCCGAGCAAGGAACACACAATGGCTTGCTTTCATATATGTACTTTCTTTTTGTTAATTAATATAAGAAGATCATTAGTGAAATGTGGATAAAAACCATTTAAAATTATCTTACATGGAAAAGTCCACATCCCCACGAGGTCCAGATCACTATTAGCCCAAGGAGCTGCAATCCAATCCTCACCTAACCCTAGAGGCCTATTTTATGGCTTAATGTATCTTATTATAATTTGTGTATATGATACAAAACTACCTATTTTACTGATATAACTTTTCATAGTTACTCAATAGGCTTCATTATTGTTATTCATTATTTCAGGAATGGAACATAAATCGCCTAGGCACTATTCTTGATTATGTCAATGAAGACTATGGGATTTCAATTGAAGGAGTAAATACTGCTTACTTGTACTTTGGGATGTGGAAAACTACATTTGCTTGGCATACTGAGGACATGGATTTGTACAGTATAAATTATTTACACTTCGGTGCTCCTAAAACCTGGTAATCAAAATATATTTTTCAAGTGAATAATTTATATAATTTTCAGGTTTAACAATAGTAATCATATAATCAATTCGTTTGGAAAGGTACAAAAACAAAATTGTCAACTCCGTTTATATAATTGGGTGATAAAATGCAGAGTTGAACTAGTTGTGTTCAACCATATACATAAACATAGCATTCTTTAGGGGTCACAAATGTTTACTTTCATTGACCTATGCATGAATAGTTATTAAGGTAAATTATTGCAATCTTGAACAATTTTGAACTAGGGATTTTAATGGATCTACATATTTTGAGGTCCTATGACAGACAGACGAATGTGTTTATTTATATACAAAAAAAAAAAAAAAAAATTAAAATACAATGAAAATCACACTAAAACACCTCTGCAGTGGGTAACACCCGTTCGCAGGAGTTCTGATTTAATAAAATAAAAGTAACCTAGAGTAAAATAATAATAGCCTCATAATAAAATAAAAAAAATCTGGTGCGATGCGCGCAACACACAACTTTCACTTACAAACTTACTTGGATTTGAAATCGACGTGTTTCGATAAATAAACGCCATTCCTCAACTTCACACATTTAAGTATATACTTATATTTGTAGATCTCCATAAGTTATAGAGTATCTGTATAGCAAAATTTGATAATTCTCAGCACTTTTCGATTCATTATTGCTAAATTATATATGAAGGGACTAATTTCATCAACAGTCGAGTTTTTTTCTGCTTGCTTGTTTTTTACTACGAGTTGCTTTTTGCAAATATATCGTGAAGGTAAATCGATAGGTGTATTTTAAGCCGTTTTTGAGTAAACAAAAAAAACACGTGATAATGAGACAACAGTTATTAAGTAATGTGCCCCCTCCGTTAAACCAATTTCGATGAAATTTCGGCTGTCGCATGACGGTCATATGTATCCATCAAATACCAAGTTTGATTAAAATCGTTAAATCCTATTTGAGTAAATAAAAGAAAAAAAACACGTGAAAATGGGACATTTGTGAAGTAAAGTGCCCCCTCCAATTAATCAATTTTGATGAAATTTTTACTGTCGCATCGCGGACATATAGATACACCAAATACCGAGTTTAATCAAAATTGTTAGAGCCGTATTTGATAAAATCGAAAAAAACCTAAAAATTATACAAAATTCTTTAAATAAAGTACCCCCTCCGTTTGACCAATTTTTATGAAATTTTTGCTGTCACATCGCGGGCATATACATACACAAAATATCCAATTTCAGGTCTTTGCGGTTTATAGTTTTTGAGCTAGTCTGTTCACACACACACACGCACGCGCGCGCGCGCGCACACACACACACACACACACACACACACACACACACACACACACACACACACACACACACACACTTGTTTAAAATAAGAGGAGTCCAAGTGAGATTGATTCCCTGTTTTGCCTTGGCCAGAACATTATTGAAGTATTGAGACAGGGACAAACCGGGTGTGATCCCCATACCCAAGTAATTACAGAAATTAACCACTTCTATGGCTTCTCTCCCAAAAATAAAATAAGATTCTAATCGGTTAATCATTAACTAAAGGGAAACAGGATCTCCTTTCAAAAGGACAATATCATCAGCATACATTAGGCATAGGATCTTAAGGCCATCGATAACTATTCCTCCCCCAACAAACTTATCTAAATCATTTGTACTAATTTAATTTAACTGCACACAGAGCTCGCTTCCACGCGGAGCCAATCAGTGAGGTATCATTACAGAGTTATCAGTGAAGAGGGAGGATTGGCTCCGCTTGGAAGCAAGCTCTGTGGTACAGTGGTTAGCATACCGTGCATGTCACGTGGTGACCCGGGCTCGACTCCTGGCGGAGCTCAATCTTTTCTCTTCAAAAAATAAATTATTTAATATACAGTACAGTCTCGATAATCCGACACATATGGGACCAGACAACCGCCGGATTATCGATAATTTCCGGATTATCGAAAGTAAAATAAAAAAAAGGTACTATAATGTAATATTTTTATTACAATTTATTATAATATTTAATACAAAACAAAATACAATGTACAAATGAAAAATAGGTTCATAGTAAATAAAAATGACTGAGAAAAATACATACTTATGTTTTATGAAAAATAATCATTAATCTTTTTTTGTTTTTTCGCCTTAAACATTTTATCAAAAACGCATTATTGCAATCTTTTGAGAACTAAAACATCATCACTTGCGATGGCGTTTTCTTCTGCCCATTTGGTACAGAGATTGAATGCATTGAATGCGTCGTTGCTGGTAACTGTACGGTGAGATGAAACATCGCTGTCATCGCCATCTTCCTCTTCATCCGTAGACCGAATTTGGCTGATGATTTCGTCGTCAGATAGCAATTGCAAATTTTCCTCGTTCGTGCCTTGTAGCCAATCATTGATGTCCTCGTTTGAAAGGGTTACACTCAGTTCACATTTGTTTGAAAACTGTTGTAAAAATTCTGGGGACAATTGTAGAGTTGAGCTCAGAATCGTCAATCATTTTTTTAGAGTTACAACCGGGGTGTGTTGGCCAGTTATTTTTTCATGAACACTGGATGGTGTCGCTTTTCACTTTATTCCAGCTGTGCGCTAAATTAAAAATTACATCTTTAATGTTTGTTTTTTTCAAAACCTGAATGATCCCATCCGGTTGTTTTATTATGTCCGAAAGTAGGGATTTTTTGTAATTCAGTTTTATTTGCTGGATTACATTTTGATCCATTGGCTGCAAAAGAGGTGTCGTGTTTGGGGGCATGTAGAGGACTTGAATTTGATGGTCATGTGATTGAAGTTCCTCTTCTTTTGGGTGTCCTGGAGCATTATCAAGCAGCAATAGAGCCTTAGCAGGTAAGTTGTGAACTTTTGAAAAACTCTTTACAGCTGGAATAAAATCATTCTTAAACCATTCGGAGAACAAATCTCGGGTAACCCATCCTTTTCCTTGATATTTGTAAGCCACAGGTAAGTCTGTTACATTCTTAAAGGCCCTCGGATGCTTCGATTTTCCCACTACTAATAAGCGAAGCTTGTGTGTGCCTGTGGAAGTTGCACAAGGCATGAATGTCAATCTGTCCTTTGACATTTTTCTACCGGGAGCACTTTCTTCGGAGGAGTGCACGAATGTCTTATGTGGCAGCATCCTCCAGAATAAACCACTCTCGTCCGCGTTATAAACTTGTTCTGGTATGAGACCTAATTTTTGAATTTTTAATTGCAATTTCTTTTGAAAAGGTTCCACAGCCGAATGGCGTATGCCGGGCACGCTCTTGCATGAACCACGTAAATAAAGCATTTTCCATTTCAGGACACTCACCTGTTTTAATTGTCTTTCTTTCCTTTAAGTTCCCCTCTGCGGTCCTGATAAACTGGAGGACTTTTTCACGGTTGACTTTGATGTCGTATACCGTGGAACGTCCAACGCCGTATTTCCGTGGGAGGCTTGCAGTGGTTTCGCCTTTATCGAGATCATTTATGATATCTTGCTTTTGAAGCAAACTTAACGTTACGTGTTTTCGTTTTGTTGACAAAACTAAACTAAACGGATATAGAAACTAAACTAACAATAACGGATATAGAAGTAATAAACAATAAAACAATAACAGAACAAGAACTACTAAACAATGGATCAATATCGGAACAAGAATTACGTCTGAACGATTACGGAATGAGTGAGTAGATTGAGGAGGGGGAAACGGGGAATCACATGATACAGTCTGTTTGTTTTCGTCCGGCGCACGTGTTCCCACGTAGCGCCGGATTACTGGACGTGCCGGATGAACGAGCCGCCGGACTGTCGAGATTGTACTGTACTTTATAAAATGTCAGCGAAGATTTGTAATCCCTCCTTAATCAACAATAATTTAAAGTGAAAAATTAAATTGAATCCCAATGGAATACATACTGTTCCTTCCTGTTCAGCAGAGGTGTAATTATTTTTATATGCCTATTCAGGTATAATTAGGATAGGGATCTTTAACGAGTACCTGACACTGTAGAGGCTCAGGACCTCAATTTTATGTCCCTATCCGAGGGACGGCGTAGCCAAAGAATTTTTACTCCCTTTAAAAAATCCTAGGGCCACCGTGGGACACAAACCTGCGAACTTTAGTATTGTAGGTTGCCATGCTAACCACCTGACCCCAGATTAATTTGGTACATTGTTAACTATTGTGATTGTACTAAACCCTATCGAATATAATTGAACCGTAT
Source organism: Aelia acuminata (assembly GCA_911387785.2). Classification (NCBI taxonomy): domain Eukaryota; kingdom Metazoa; phylum Arthropoda; class Insecta; order Hemiptera; family Pentatomidae; genus Aelia; species Aelia acuminata. The sequence goes on along the minus strand of OU426978.1, from coordinate 138,371,203 downwards.
TGAAAGAATATAATTATATTCTTTAATTAGTTACTTTTACATGTGTATTATTTATATTTAATCTCGCCTCTGCTGGAATAATCCCGTAAGTGCTAAATGAATGGATCATTAATAATTACTATAGTCAAATATCTAACTTCCCTGGAGACCAATTCCTACTGGGAAGTGGGGTTCGCAGTTGCTCTCCACAGTTCTTTCCAAGCTTCTTTATCTCTGGCTGTCATCCAGTTTGGCCCTGCAATAGCTTTTAGGTAGTCGCTCCATCGCCTTCTTTGCCTGCCGCGTCTTCTTTTCAGGTCATAAGGAGTCCACTCTGTTGTTTTTAAAGACCATCTTCCATCCAGGATTCTAGCCAGATGGCCAGCCCATCTCCATTTAATTTCTTTCACAAGAAGAATTATGTTTTTGAATCCTGTTTGCTTCTTTATGTCCATGATTTTGATGTGGTCTTTTTTCTTTACGTTCAAGACACTCATTTTCAATGGAATTTTGCCAGACTGTTAATTTATTTTCTAATTTTTTTGTTAGAGCCCATGTTTGGCAACCATAACTTATGCAGGGTAGAATGCAACTTTCGAAAATTACTTTTTTATTTATTATATCAAATTTTCCTTTCATAATAGGCTTGAGGGCCCAGTATTTCTGCCATCCTAACTTGGTTCTCCTCTGGATCTCTTTTGATATGCTTTCAGAGAAAGAAATAAGTTGACCCAAGTAAATGAACTCTTCCACATAATTTAATACTTTATTGCTCCAGCTGATTTCAGTTTTTTCCCTGTTAGTCATCATTACGGTTTTGTTGTAATTAGGGACCAGGCCAACCTCAAAGCAAAAAAATTCCAGTTTCCTCAACATCATAATAATTTCATCAACTTTATCAGAAATCAGAACAACATCATCAGCATACTTTAAATTATTTAATTTTGATCCATTTAAGTTTAGCCCCAAGCTGCCAATGTCTGCTCTTTGAAATACCCTTTCCAATAATGCTGTGAAGAGTATAGGCGATAGTGGATCTCCTTGTCTAACTCCCCTGCTTATTTTAAACTGAGAGCCTTTCTTTTCAGTTTCAATAAAAGCTTTGTTATTCGTATAGAGTTCTCTGATAATTCGGATATATTTGTGTTCAACTCCCATATCATCTAGTGCCTCCAGGATGCTATTGTGATAAGACACTGTCGAAAGCTTTTCGAAAGTCAATGAAACACAAATAAATTGGGAAGTTGTATTCTTTAGCTTTTTCTACAAGCTGATTTACCACCTGAAGGTTATCAGCAATTGAAAAGCCCCTCCTAAAGCCTGCTTCCCTATTATTATATTACTCCCTAAGGGGAAGGCCTACATTATTAACAGAAGAAAAATAAATAAAATGTTAATATTGCCTTAAAATGTGTAAATATTGTAAATAATATCCAAAAATTTTGTGAAAAAAAAGTCTTGTAAAACTGTTAATTTTGTAATAAAGGCTTTATTCATTCATTTGATGTAAAAAATTAAAACTTTAACCCTTCTAAATTCTTTATCAAATAATTTTAAATTTGGCGTAAAATTATATTTAAATCCCATTGGTTTTTAGATTAGCTGAATTTTTTTTATCTTTTTCAGTGAATTTTGATTTCACTGTATTAAAAAGAATAGGATATATGTAATTAGTACAAGATAGTCTAGCTACTGAGCAACAGCAGCATGTGGCCAGGTCTGCTTGTGTTATAATAGGGTTCTTGAGGTTCAGTCAATAATAAACAACTATATTATGGTGACGTCTCAGACAAAAACCCTATTATAACATATATATATATATATATATATATATATATATATATATATATAATAAATAAATTTTATTTTATTAATTTTAAGAAAATTGGTTACATTTTGTTTCTTCTTAACTTGGTGTAAGGATTTCAATTTATTTTATTATTATTTTTCAGGTATTGCATTCCTCCTGAACATGGTAGAAGGCTTGAAAGGCTGGCAACTGGATTTTTCCCTGGAAATAGCAAATCATGCCCTGCTTTTCTGAGGCACAAAATGACTATTATCTCCCCACACGTACTTAAGCAGTACTCTATACCGTTTAACAAAGTGAGTAGTATAATTTCAATTTTTTATTTCTGTTGCCCCTTTTATTTTAATTTTTGCTGGTTACCTTTGAAAATAAATGTAAAAATATTTTTTTTTCTTAATCCAGCTATACTTATCAAGTTTTTCCCTTTATAAATTTTTACTGTGATTTTTTCTTGAGCAAGGCTCTTAACACGTTGAGCGCCAAGCGGTACGATCGTACCGCTGTTGGACTATTGGCTGGGGCCGAGGCGGTCCCCAGGTACCGCCCGCTCCCGCCAGCTAAAAGATTGTTCTGGGCCAGGGGACCGCCTGCCGAGCGTGATTTCAAGGCATATTGGACCGCTCCGGCCCCGAACAATTCGCCAATGCAATTGGCCCAAATGTTTTTTTTTTTTTTTTTTTTTTATTTTTTTTTTTTTTTTTTTTTTTTTTAATTTGGGGGGTATAAATAAATAAATAAATAAAATAAATTAATTCTATTTATTTCTTTACAAAACAAAATATCTTATTTATTAAAATAACATATTTTAAGGGGACAAGGGTTGACGTCGCGGTCATAACCGGGCAGCCCCCGTACTACTATAGGTAGCGGGCTTTACCCTGGGGCCGGGCGGTACAAACGTACCGCTCACAAAATTATTGTTTAATTGCCAAAATTAAACTTTTTATTTATTTCTTTTGCAATTTTTGTATCATTCTAATCATATTAAAGTTATAAATTAGGAAAAATTGCTTTGGCCCCAGGCAAAAGTACTTCATCTTTTCCCTGGTGCTCAACGTGTTAAACTTTTGTATCAGGTCATCCCATAAGTAATGTCGGTTTTTAATATTTTGTTTGTTTATGTTTAGACTACTAATCCCTCCTTTTCAATTTATTTTTGTTTTCATTTTTTGTTTATTATAATATTAAATAAACTTCTATTTATGATGTTTTGCTTGGTGAAACTTATTTATTCTGTGCTAAAATTTCATTTGAAATGGATCTCCCAAGAAACCACTTATGCCATGTTATGCTTTTCTGAACAGGATAGTAACTGGAGGTCAAAAGTGAGTTTTCTATCGGAATGTTAGACAGTCGCGGCAGTGGTTAAGACCTGGAGAAACACCTAGTACAGAAGCGAGACAAGGACTTCATCCGAAAAAAGTGATGATGTCTGTATGGTGTGATATGGAAGGAATACTTCATCATGAATTCCTTGATCTTTACCAAACTATCACTAAAGATCTGTACTGTGATCAGCTGAACAATTGAAGCGTCCATGAAATTGAGGAGAAATGTCCGTCACTTATCAATAGATGCGGAATTTTATTCCATCATGACAATGCGAGTCCCCATGTTGCAAAACAAACATTGCAAAAATTAAAAGACTTTGGATGGGAAATTACTCTTCATCCACCGTATTCCCCAGACTTGGCGCCTTCGGATTATCACCTTTTCCGCAGTCTCCAAAACTCATTAAGTGGCAAGAACATGAATTCAGTCGATGAGGTGAAAAACAAGGCTTTCTTTAATTCAAAAACAAAGGATTTTTTTAGAACAGGCATTCAAAATTTGGTTTCAAGATGGCAAACTGTTATACAACAAGATGGAAAATAAATTTTAGATTGAACATGTTTCATTGATTTTATACTTTATACCTATACTTTATAGCTCGCCATTAAAAACCTGTTAGGGGGGATGACTGTTAGGTAGCAAGGTAAAGTAATAAATAATAAACTGTTAGGTAGTAAAGGGATGACCTGTTAGCTAGCAGACCCCCTGTTAAGCCCATTTCTTTTCTTAGACACCCACCCCAACAAGGTGTCTAGCATGCAGGATATATGGGAATTATACAGAAATTTTTAGTTTTGTTCCGAAAATGTGGGAATCATACTCGACGATTTTTTAAATATATTTTCAAATTGAATAAAAATTACTGCTAATGGTTGATCATGTTTTGTAATCCCTTTTAAAGATTGGAATATGAAGTAGGATTATGGCCATGTGATGTAATAGGGATTTCAGAGAATGATTCCAACTCATAAAATCCTCCATCCCTTCTTCCTACAATATTCCTACAATTGGTATCAATGTTTTTTAAAACATATGTAGCATGCTATCTGTATTATATAAAACATTTAAACATGCCATCGATGTTTTAAAAGATATCAACAGATTGAATGTAATGGGGGGAACACAAATGAATATTTAAAAAATAATTCAGAGGTAAATAATGGCATGGATAGCAAATATAAAGGTTTGCTTGTTCTGTTATTAAAAAGCCCTTTTAATCATAACAAAAAAACCCTACAAAAATTCTAACAGCCCTTCTTCATAAAGACCCATCAGTTTACTTCCTGTTTGTTCTAAAAATTTTGAAAAATTACTCTACCGATGTATACTTGACATACTGATAAGCAACCAAATACTACCTGAATATCAATTCAGATTCCGTGTACTACTCATAACAATACACCAACTACACAGAGACACAGACTTCATTTCAAAACAATTTGATCAGAAGATAAAAGATTCGACCACTGCTGGAAATTTAACCCGGGTCCTCTGCATATCTGTCGCAGCGCTCTTACCACTGAGCTCACTGTGGGGCCACTCCTAACTGTGATCGAATCTTTCTTTTCTATGATCCAACCCACCAGGTCTCGCCCCATTGCTGCGTAGTAACTGGGGGTAGGGCTGAACAATTCTCCAGACAACGGGATCTAATTAAAATTATATGTTGTGATAATATAATAAATAAGTGGGTGGGATCATAGAAGAGAAAGATTCGAACACAGTTGGGACTGGCCCAACTCGGTGGTAAGAGTGTTGCGATGGAGATGCTCAGGACCTGGGTTCTTTTCCCGACCATAGTAATTTCTCATTTTTTTTAATTGACATATTGATTGTCTTGGTTTGCTTAAGAATACTGCTTGAGAACAACCAATCAAGGAAGACAATTCGATTGCAAGTTTTTCGAATGCCTATGGATGTATTTGAAATTTTGTCATAACCCTCTTTGTGTCTACATTCTCAGACAAATGGATTTATTAAACGCTAACACAGAAAAATAAAGATTGCTTTGCATCAAACGAGCATTTCAGCTGCTAAGCGGCAGAATTAATTTATGGTGTAAGTTAATTAATAAATAGTAAGTTGGATGAGAGATAAACAGAGTAAAATAATAACCATAAATAAATAAAATTTAAAAAATAAAATGACAAACATAAATGAATAACATTGTTATTAAAATATTCTGGCAATTTTAATGTTACAGATCACACAGGAAGAAGGAGAAATAATGATTACTTTCCCTTATGGCTATCATGCTGGTTTTAATCATGGTTTTAATTGTGCTGAATCAACTAATTTCGCAACAACACGTTGGGTAGAGTATGGAAAACGGGCAATACAGTGTTTATGCAGGTAAATTCTTCTTTTCATTATTAAGGAATTTCTGATATAATGATTTTCCTTTCTTCCTCTTTATCTTTCATATTTACATATGGTTTTCCTTTTTTCCTTCTTACTTCCTCTTCTAACTCCATAGTTACCTGTGGTAATACTTTAGAATACTGTAAATGTATTTGGCGGAAAATATTATAATGGAGTTATTTATTAGAATTTTTATTTTACGATCTATTTATTTACATTACGATCTGATGAAGTATGAATTTAGGTTATACCTGGTAAGCTTAACACATTAACGATAGGATAAATAATGGTCAGGATTTTTAGTTTGACAAACTGAAAATCCTGACCATTATTTATCCTATCGTAATTGAAGAACAGTTGACCATCTCTCATCTCTACTTAACACATTAAGTGCTACACCTGGTTGACCCCATGTTTAGTTATCCACAAGTGCTCTAGTCGGGAGGGGTAAACCTTAAAGAAATCATGTTGCTTTTTTCATTTGATTGTTTTAGAATTAGTAGAAAAAAAAATAAGTATCAGCATAATTGTTTTAAAAATTTCCCACAAATTAACGAAAAAATAAAATGACCCCTGTAGTGTTTGCACCAGTTTGTCAGTGCCCACCCTTCCTCCTTTGCGCACCCCCCCCCCCCCCATCTCTATCTTAATTTATTAATTTTTTTCTAAAAATAATATAATTTTGGAAAATTGTCTTAAATAATTATTCTGTGACATCCTGTATATTAAATATTTGAATATAGAGTAATTGGAGATTGTTAAACTATAGGACACAGTAATACTTTAAGATCAACAAAAACTAGTTGGTTTTTTTACTCAGAAAAAGTAAAAAACGACCAGTTTATAATAGCTGCTGTTAAATACTCCTCTACAATCAAAAAGTATAAAAACTGAAGAAATTTTTCAAAATAATAAATTTCCATGGAGACATTTGAACCAAAAGAAGAGCACTTCTGGATAGTTACATCATAGGTTCAAATGGCCCCATGTAGCAGCTGTATTAAGTTCCTATGATTTTTTTTTTTTTTGGAGAAATTAACTTTCTCTCATTATGCCTAGTAATAAGAAATGCTGCCACCTTCTAATCTCCTAATCCATTTTTCTTGGTCATTGCCCACTCAGTCTCTCCTCCTAAGTCTAGGTTTTCATCATAGATCTCTCATTTATTTCTATTGCACCATTCTCTATTAACAAGTATTGGACTATAAATCCTTTAAAGTGTTTTTTGTTCCATTATTAAGAAGTCCTGCTCTGCCTTCTTGTTGTCCAGGTCTCTAGGCCATAAATCAAAACAGGTCTGGCAAGCCTCTGTAGAGGACGGTTTTACTACATTCCATACAGCTAAGTGGCTTCTAAAGTGCTTTCTTGTAGGAATGATTGGCAGCTAAAATCCTCCTTCACATTTCTCCATATATTCTATTATAACAGGTAACCTGACCTGTTCAAACCTATAGGGCCCAAAATCTACTTTGGCACCATCTTTTGATGACGTGTTGGGAATTCCTGAGTGACTGAGTGTTTTGTTTTTTACTTGTTTACAACCAAACCAAGTTTCTTTGCAGGCTTAAGTTCTAGTAAGGTCAAGTACAGAATCAAGAAGAAGGGCAAACTACAGATTTTTTATTAGATACACAAATTATTCCTTTCTTTGCAATAAAAGAGTATTCAATTCCAAATAGTATACAATTTAGTCAACAATGAACATCGAAGATCGGTTTACATTTACCTTTCTCATTGAAACTCATGTTTCAACGCCCGGACTTGAAAACTTCTGCTCTTATTGGAAAATATTACAGATAAAAGTTATAAAGCACCAACTTTTGCTAAGAAATTTTTGTAAAGTAAAACTAATTTTAACTTAAAAATCATCCACATTCTTCCATTTGATTAAATTTAAGATCAAAGCAAAGCAAAACACTTACCTTTCTAAGTAGTTAGTTCTATTAAAGACTTTATCCTTATACTTTGAAAATTTTCTTAGCAGGAATTATAGACCATGAATACTTTCACTTACCTGCTAATGAAATATATAATTTGGGTTGAAAAATTTCTTAGCAGGAATTATAGACCATGAATACTTTCACTTACCTGCTAATGAAATATATAATTTGGGTAGATATTGCAATAATGAAAAATATTGACTTCTGGTTTTCTATGGGAATACACGTTTAGAGGTCCTTTAACCTGGTCCTTAATATCCGTTTTGTGAAATGTTAAGTGTTTGTTTGTGTGTGTGCGTGTGTGAATAGATTAATTCAGAAACGATTTGTTCTACAAAACTCATATTAGAGTTATCTGTGGTAGGTATATGATTGGCGTAGGGAGGTGGTGGCCCCATCCCCGCTCATAGTACCTCAGATAGCCACTGGCCCTCTTGAGGGAAACAGGAAGGGGTTGGGGGAACAGTACACTGACACTCACTCAGTACACCAATACAGCACAATACAGTTACCCACACACTCACAAACAAAGGTCATCAACAGTACACACCCTAGAATCACCTCCCCTAGGTAGCCTCTGATGGGGGAGTATGTTAGGATACTTTGAGTAGGCTGCCCCTCCACCTGAATCGGGGGCTGAGAGGGCTAATCACCCCTACAGCTCAAATCAAACCATTATGAACCCCAAAGAAAGAAAAGCCCAACGGATTAATGGGAAACAACATAAAGCATGTTTAATGGACTTTAAATAAGCCTCCTGGAATGTTTTATCTCTACACCGACCTGGATCTCTCCAACAGTTCCTCAGTCAGCTAGTCAGCTATAAAATTGACATTGCTTCTATCCAAGAGATCCGATGGACCGGACAGGGAATTCTGAGTAAGAAGAGTCACTCTATCTACTGCAGCTGTGAGGACCGAAATCACATATATGGGACTGGATTTATTGCCATCAAGAAGCTTGCCCAGTTGATAATTGGTTTGAAACCTCTTAGTCCAAGAATATGCCTTCTTCGTCAGAAAGGAAAATTTTATAATTTTTCAGTTATTAGTGTGCATCCCCCGACAGAGTCATCAGATGATGAAGAAAAAGACCACTGCTACGACATCCTTGAGGCAATATCCCCAAGCATGATGTAAGAATTATTATTGGGGAAGTTACCTATTGGTTCTTTATAAGTATCTGTGGGGTCATGTCTTCACTTTAGGATTGCGAGGTGACACAAACCCTTAACCTGATCTGGAATAGTGGATTTTATGTCAAAGAAAAAATGATGCATCTTATTCAGTTATTTTGAACTAACCTTTGTTAGTATTGTGAGTGAAATTTAGATATGGAAATAAAATAATAGAAAATTAGATTGATGATAGACTTATACTAAGTGGTGAAAAGTACTCTATGGAGAAAGATGATGAAATCGGTGGGCAAACGGATAATCATTTAATTTGGTAGACAGTTCCAGGATACTCTTGAAACTGGCCATTTTTCTCTTCCGCCTCCCTTCATGAGCGTACTCGTTCATTTTATTTTTCAATACAACTGAGAAGAAAAAACTGAATGAAACAGGCCTGAATTGTGGATATCTCTCACAGGTCAAACTCCATAGGAGGTCGTCTTGTCACGTGATGACTCACATAGGGTACCTTCTCTGCAGATGGTCGGCAGTTGGCTCTGAAGACTGAACAGTATCTATTACTTTTTAGGTTTCTTATAAATCTATTAAGAATAGTTATGCATTCTTTCCAGTTAAGTTAACTAATTAATCATTATAGTAATTCTTATTTTGTTCAGTAATGAATATACTAATGTATTAGGTATATGATTAAATTGATATTAGCTTAAAGTTATGAAACAAAAGAGAGACAAATGAAAGACTAGCAGACCCGGCCACGCGTTGCTGTGGCTCAGTAGTTATATATTCTAATATTTTTAAACAAATACAGTCATACCAATATTCATTGATAAAGATGAAAACCTTTCAGCTAATCAAAATCCAACGTGATTGAGAATAGAGCATTACACCATTTAAAAGTATTTGGTAAGGAATATAGGAAAGTTAAAGTTTTTATTTTTTACATCTCATATTTCAATGTATTTTGATTAAAAAGGAGCTGATTGTGTTTACGACTCACAGCGCTGCCAACACTCGCCCTTTTTTGATGCATCGGTATAAACTAACTCAAAATAGCTATATTTTTCCACTAATTTTAAAAAGGATGACTGAACTTCTACCGGGTAAGTTTTGGTAACCTCGGCTATCGATCTATTGATTATTGGCCTAACACTACTTCAACTTGGTATTGTTAGTTTAGCAATGGGTTTAATATTGCTCAGGGTCATGCCAATCTTGGTTAACGCGTCATATATGTCCTTTTGATAGGCGTTTTTCTTAATTTCTTTGAGACCTCGATTTCCCGACCCTTTGGCAAATAAGTGTTCAGTAGGAGGGTGGTGTGTTGAAGCTTGTAATTTAGCAATATATTTGAGTTAAGAATTTTTAGTTATTCAAGTACTAATTTGTTCAAAATGTTTTGGGTTAACCTGTTTTTTTTTTTAAATACAAACCAAAGATTTGATGGTTTCCACACACATGAGCAGGCAATGCCCATTGAACATGTGAGGTATGCCACTGCCCATGGGAAAAACACGGATTTTCAAAGTCCAAGTGGACATTGTTTGCCCTTGGGATTTGTTTATGGTCATGGCAAAAGCCAAACAAATAGGATATTGAAGCCTTTTAAATTTTATTGAAAATTCTGACGGTTCCAGGGGAATAGGTGGCAACAGGACGATATCTCCTGTAAACCTTCCAGGCAACATTTTTGCTTCAATAACATTTCCTGTGATCCTTTTAATGACCAAACGTGTACCATTGCACAATTGAGGTGGATTTAAGGTACGTAGAAGAATGATCGGTGAGCCAATCTTCAACTGGAGATTGTTTGGGTGTATATCCAGGGAATTAAAAATTTCAGATGGGAAATTTACGGCTTTGTTTACATCTAGAACATTGTCAATTGATTTTGGAAGTTTATTTCATCGAAATAAACATTTTTTGCTGCCAAAATAGCACGACTACCCAGCCAATTATAGTCCAAATAATTGTTCAAAATATCAGGAAAGACACTTTATATTTCGTAGACAGTTCATTTTTCATCTCTACAACAGTTCAGAAATTTTCTGGTAATTTGATAAATTTTGAATTTCGATGCAGCTCTATTTCACCGTTTCCAACATAGAGCAATTGTTTAGAAAATATATCTGCTGATGGATCATTTTGCAGTAGTACTCTCATATTTATGGTGGATAAATCTGAAACTTGGGGTTACCCAAATAACAATTATTCCTGTTCAGTAGAGGTGTAATAATCATTATATGTAAAATTTAAAAAATGTCGCGATTTGTAATCCCTCATATATTATTTCACAAAGCGTAAAAATCGGTTTTTCATGAATTATAAGGTCCTGTCGTGCCCAAATGCCACGAATGTGGTATCGTTGGATTCAGAATTTCACGGAGCTTTTGCGAATTGCATTCTCAGTGTTCATTTTTTGGTCAAAAATAAAATATTTACCTAAACGTACTGATTCAACGGATCGAAACGAATCAAATTGGGTTTTATAAATTGCGATACAAGCATTAAGATCCAGTTTAGTTCGTACGAACTAAAGTGGGGTTGGTGTTTTAAAGCCCTAAAACCTACCATTTTTGAGATAACGGGCTAGGGCCCTCCGCCGCACGTGGTCAACTACTTATTGTATTACGTTACAGCAAATGCTCAAAAATGTTGTTAAAAGCAAAAATGTTGTTAAAATTTGTATTAGGTTGTGGTTCGATAGATCTTAAATAAATTAAAATGTAGGCAAAAAGGCTTTTGTCTTTTATTTTTTGACCGAACTCCAGTAAAACAAATCTCTTCGAAGTTAAATTGATTTTGAAACGAAATCCCTATCCTCCATTCATTTCATTAAAAAATAAATTAACAAGAAATAGCTTCCTATATTTCGACAAGACCGGCGAAATGAAATTAAGGTGCGTTTAAGCGAAAAATAAATAAAAGATTTGATGAAAACTGAATAGATTGATAGTGTAAATTTTCGTATATTGCTAAATAAAATTGGCCCAAAAAAGTTGTCTTTAAATAATATCTTTATAGCCTTTGTAAAATAGGTATTGAGTTGTATTTGGGTTTTATCGCAATATAGAAGCTATAATAATATATTTTGTTGTTTTTTTTTTGTTTTTTTACGCTTTTCCGGATTGACCGGCTCTCTCGCTTTAACGGCAATGTATCCGTTCCGACGAGGACGGATAAGTGGGAGTCTCCTGTAGTCATTGGCGGATCCGTGGGGGGGGGGTGCTGTGGGGGCTGGAGCCCCTCCCATTGGAAAAATTTTTGTCATTTAAACATAGAATTTGCCTTTCCTTAAAGTAAGGAAGCAAATTAAGGAATGAAAATGTGCAGAACAGATAGAATTTTAGTTGGGGGAAGGTGAAAAAAGCTGATCGGCAGATCCAAATGAAGGGCTGTGGGCCTGCAGCCTCCCTTTTACAATCGGCTGGATCCGCCCATGACTGTAGTCCAAAATATTTATAAAATAAATAAAATCTATTCATGGTGATTCATTAGATCACGGTGGAACAACTTTGGGTTTATCAATTTATCTTTTTTATAGCGGGAATTTCAGAAAACTAAATTATCGAAATAAGAAAAATGCATTTCAATGGTTTCTATGCGGGCTTTATGACCCATACAGGTTCCACATAGCCCACCCACAGGTATATGGGCCAGGCGTTTTAAATCTCTAAAACTTATTGTTTTTATGAAAAGGCATGGATTAGGCCCCTTTTTTTTTTTTTTTTTTTTTTTGTTCGGTACCCCTACCTGGCCATGTGTGGCATACAGGGGGTTACTCTACAGGTGTAACCAACCTATTCTAACCATGGTGGGAGGGTTGAGATTTATTCCGTGGGGCCTCCACGAAATAAAAGTTAACCCTCCTAGGGCGGATTCGAACCGCCGCCGTTCAGCTCGAGCGTGCAACAACGGGTCGCGCTCCTACACGCTCGGCAATCCCGGCCCATGGATTAGGCCCCTCAGCTTCACGGGGCAACATATTGTTTTGTTGCCTCTCCGTGGTTAGAAACCTATTTGATGTCGTTCTTATCACTTAAAAGACTACCCCTCCTCTCCATTGTCAGAAAGATGACCGTATAAAACATCTTATGAACTGATTTTGAAAAAAACAAAATAAGAAGGGTAGTTAAAATCAGAATGTAGAAAGATTAATTTCCAAGAGTATGCAAGATTCTTAGTGATTTCATATATTTCAGGAAGATTACAGGAAACTGTTTTGTAGAGAAAAACTTCAGAAAATGAAGTTCTTCCTCAACTATTAAAAGAAAAATAATTTCTTAAAAATAATTTATTCTTCCTTGCTGTAGAAAAATAATTTCACCTTAAGGCCCGGGGGGTTGGGGAGGGGGATGAACAGGCAAAAAAAAAGTTCATTTCATAGTTATGTTAAACTAGAAGTAAAATCTGATAGAAATCTTCGTGCGAAGTGCTTCGCACGGGTCCACCTAGTTCTTTCTTAATCAACAATCATTTAAAGATAAGTAAAAAATTGTATTCTGGTGAAATTAACAACGAAGTATCATTCCCAATAATAGCCTACTTTAAATTAAAGAAAGGATTAAAATCTTCGCTGACATTTCTTAAATTTTACATATAAAGATAATTACAACTCTGCTTAACAGGAAGTAACAGCCTCTATTCGATTGGGATTAAATTTTCTCAACTTTAAATTATTGTTGATAAAGGAGGAATTACAAATCTTCACTGACATTTTTTAAATTTTACATTTTAGAGCACGGGATAAAAATTATAAAAAGGTTTGAATCAATGAAACTCAAGAAACTTCTGTTAAATAAATAAATAAATCAACTGAAAATATATTATTAAAGTCTTAACCCTTAGGCCGAAACATCAGAGAATACTCAGCAATCGGAAACATCGGTCTCCCAGACCCCTATTTTTTTTTTCTTCGTTTCTTTCTAGATTTTTTTGTTATTTGTTGTAGAATATTAATAAAAGTAAATAAAATAGAAAATATAGTCACTATTGAATCACCTAACCTGGTAAATAACGTAGTGTAGATTTTTAAAGGTAATAAAAAATTGGAACAGCATTAGCATTTAAAATTTTTAATCACAATTTACTAAAATACATCAGTTAAAAATTAAATTTTTTTATTTGTTGCACAAACAACTTAAAGAGGCAATTTTGCATAGACGTAATCTGTTTTTATCAAACTGTAAAAATGTAGACTGTATTATCAAAACAATAAAGGCATTATTGTATTATATTATATACAATAAGACAATATTGAATATAATATAATGTCTTATATTAGTGTATTATATTATAATATATATAATATAATATAATATAATGTCTTATATTATTGTATTATATTATATACAATAATATAAGACATTATATTTATTGTTTTTCCCTTATGCATTGAAGACAAATTTTTTTTTAACAATCTGATAAACAGATAGCACGTCTGTAAAATATACAACAATAAGTTGTTTTACGTTTTAAAATATATGGACAGGTTGTGCATGTTTTCCTATCAATTTTGTCATTTATTACTTCTTGTGTGGATGAAGAGTGTCGATTGCCTTCATTATCTCTGCTTCTCGTGTTATGGCTCGAACTGCATCCAGGGGTCTCGCAATCAATGAGACATTCCCCTATTATTTGTTTGATGCTTTCTGGCATGTTGTGTATTTTACGTCTTCTTTGTAAATGAGCTTCTCCCAATTCAATTGCTAGCTGGTAAACATAATCTGAACGCTTCATTTGCTTGTTTTTTATAAAACACATGTGTAACAAATGAGAATTTTTCCCTATATATCCACCATTGTGTAAAAAATTGCCATTGGCCATCGAGGAGTTCTTCTATTGGATGAATATTTTGAGAGTTTGTAATCCAAATGATCAACTCCTCCTTTAGGTTTGTTGTAAAAGTTAACTATTTCTGGCCTTCCATTTTCTGATTCCCCTTTATCATTGTGCATTGTTGATATTATATTAACCACTTTATTTTTTTTAGGCACTTCAGACATAAGAGTCACAAGAACGCTTCTGAAGGGTCTGTTTTTCGGGCTCCTAAATTCTACCGGAAGCTCCGGTTTGTTTGAACGTAAAGTACCACTGAGGTCAGTCCTCTAGCTTGTAAATCTTCCACTAAAGGAATAGACGAGAACCAATTATCTCCTGTCACATTCCTCCGTGAACCAGCTATATTTTGGGTCAAATTCAGGACAGCTTGTATTGAGGCAGATTTCTTTTTGTCATTCTCGCTTAGCCTGTTTCCATCGGATCCTTTCCCAGACTATATGTAGCCATTCAAGAAATAGGAACATTTTGCATCTGTTAATGCCATTATCTTTATCCCGTATTTCGCAGGTTTTTTTGGCATATAAATTTTAAAAGGGCATCGTCCTCTGAATGCAATGAGCATTTCGTCAACTGTACAGTATTCACTTTGGACGAATACAGCTTGGCAATTTTCAACAAAAGTCTTGAATAAATCCAATATAGCCGCAGCTCTATTAGTTTTTATACGTTCTGCCCGAGTAATTTTATTGTCGAATCTAAGACAATAATTTAAAATTTCAAATCGTTTACCGGACATAAATGCCCGAAAAATAGGGCGAACCATTGCTCCTGTTGCAAACAATGTTCTCATGTCCTTTGACGAAGATTTGTAGATAGAAGAAAGGAGGTATACCCCTAGAAGGGCTTCTATTTCGACTTCATCCATTGGCCTATAATTACTTTTTCCTGTGTTTTCTCCCATCACTTGGCGTACTGCATCTAATTTTTCATTCGTATGGCGTACAATAGTTTGAATTAGAGGGGAATCAAAGAGCAGTCGCCAAACATCCACAGGCTTGCAGATATTCCCTAATTCTTTTGAACGACCTTTTAATCCAGGCAGTCCTGAAATTATTATATTCCTTGCTGGTCTACGGACATTTCTTCTTGGCTCCTCTTTATACCACTTAAATCCGTTCTTTCCCAAATAATATGCTTCTCCTTGCTCACAAATAATAGAATTTCTCTATTTTGATATGTGAATGAACGAGAATGAACGTTAACTTCATCTCCATCTTCTTGATCTGATAAATCCACCAATGGTGGTATCACAGGAGGTTCTTCATCTTCTTCAAATAACCAATTTCTCACCATTTCAGCGAAATGAGGATCATTCACATTTATTACTTTTCGGTGATCCATGTTTAAAGCATGAAAGAAGCATTAAAGATTAGATCGAAAATCATAACATGAGAAAATAATGTTAATGGAAACACCGGTCCCTCAGGCCCCTTCGAGTTCACACGGTTAAGTGAAACACGGGGCCGGTGAGGCCGGCATGTTTTTAGGATTGGTAGTATGGTTAAAAGCCAGGAAACAATGTAAACAAAACGAACATACCTGTTACGTCCAGAACGATGGCAAAACAGGTACTGAAGGTTCTGAGGCACCTACCCCGTGCACAGCCCCCTCCCCACCACTTTTTAATGACGTAGCGGCCTCTCAGACCGATGTTTCGGCCTAAGGGTTAATTATGCAGTTCTTTAGCTAATCACAAAGTATCCCACAACACCTAATCAAAACACACTCAGGGAGTTTTTATGACTGGTTACCCGCAGTGTAGCCAACTCACTAATTTTCACTAATTTTTGGCAACACTGACTCCCTTAGTCAGGTTTCTATTTAGTTACACCTATGACAGTAGGTGCTGTTACAACATTTATAGAGTATTATTTCAAATAATAGCCTAATTTAAATTATTAAAATGTATTTACTTTACTAAAAGTTAATATCAGGGTGGGCCACAGCTAAACGTTTCAGCGCTTAGCTAGTAATTTAATTGAAATACAGATAAAAAAGGAAAAGGAAGAAAAATTACCTACACTTTTGAGAATTTATTGTAACCTTTTCTTGATTTATTTATTCTTTAATGAAAATTAACAATAAATACAAAGATTTGTATTACTATTTGTCTGTGGAAAATAATAATATAGGAACAAATAACTGCACTCACATAACACAATACAAAATTATAATAATGATAATCTGTATTACAATAGCATGCTTATAAACAAAAACGTTATGAAATCGACATATGACATAAATCGAAACACGACCTACTATATTTGCAATAATTCGCTATATAAGAATTATTTTGATCACTAATCAAGTTAAAAACTATCCTATCTATTAAGTTGGCCAAAACTATATACATTGAGCCAAATTTCATTAAAATCGTTTGAGTAGTTTTAGAGAAATAGAAAGACAAACATCGGGACAAAAGATTTTTATATATATAAGGACTAATATTGTATTAATGTGTTTTCAGAAATACCTTGATTTGCTAGTTGTGAGTTTGATCAGTTAATTTAATGCATATTGTATTTATATATTTATTTAAATTTTATTTGACTATTGATTATTATAATATTCCTAGCTATTGATTTTTATGAATGTTTAACAAAATATTATGTTAATTTTAATGTTCGTTTAACATATTACTTTTCTTCAGCTTTTAGATTGCTTAATAAACCAATTGTATGATTAATAAAGAGAACTTGATATATTATATGGTTCGTAAAAATTCCCTAGTATCACCTACTCACTCAATGTGCAAGGGAGAAAAAGATGAGTTTCTAATGTAGCGGTTCTGCTAGGCTCTACTAGCTTATGAATATAATATAAAATAATTTAGAAAAAATAAATAAATTATCAAAAATAAAGTCTTGTTTGTTTAATACTGAGGAATGATTTGCGATGATACCTCTAAATCTGCCCAAATTCTAAACATTTTTATTTAGAGAATTACTCCAGAATATAATATAGTTTGTTATATTATATTATATCACTCCATTTCTAATGTTTTTTTTTTTTTTGTTTTTTTAAGGCCAGATAATGTTAAAATCTCGATGGATACATTTGTGAAAAGATTTCAACCTGAAAAATATGACCTCTGGTTGACTGGAAAAGACTTCGGACCTCACCCTGAGGATCCCACACGTTGCACTCTTGCACCCCCTCCATCTTCAAATGATGTCCTCTGTAGTAAAGGGTAAGTTATTATCTAAAAGTAGTGAAAGGTTCTCCTATTAGAATTCCGATAGTATGGTTATATCTTCTCTAATCTATTGTCTTAAGGGAGGGGGGGGGGGGCAACCTGGTATTGGATTGAAAGTGGGCACGTCATTATTAATATCAGTTTTTTCTAATGAGAGCTCTACCAATTTTGATGATTTTTGTCTTGTTCTAATCAGTAGAAACAGCTCTAAGATTATATCACATTTATTTTAAGTATATATTACATAAACTAGAATATAAACATAAAATAAGCTTTGAAATGCCACTTTAACCTTTGAGGATTTCAATATCACATGTGGTACTATTGCTCCTCAAAAGTTATCACATTTTTTTATCCTAGATGATTAATTAGTGAATCACCATGTGAAAATTCGAAATAAAGCCTCATCGTCGGCGACCAGCTAGTTGTACGAATTATGCTGAATTTCTTGGCCCTCAACATATGTCTCTCATCTCAAATAACATTGTGTTTTTCTTTTACAATTTAAAGCGATTTCCAAAGATTGATGAATGAACTGAAGTTGCCTGCATTGAATCACTTTAGATGCATGCTGCTCTCATGTACGACAAACCGCAAACATGCGACGTAGGGCAACAAATTCCATATGCAACATTAATTTAATTTTGTGCCATGTTGCTGCACCCCTATAAAAGGCAACACTGGGAAACAAGTTTTATGCCACATGTTGTTCAGTGTTGCGTCAGTGGAATTCCGCCTTTAGTAAGATTGCAAACTATTAGTGTTTACTTCCAAAATCAAGATAAAATCAAACAAATTGATACTCTCAATTCTAGTTTCAATATTTGACCTATAAAATTCTTTAAAATCAGCAATAGCACTCTAACATTATTAATGTTTGGTAGACATAGGGGTAAGAGTTAAAGGGTTATAGGTTTTGGTTAGGAAATATAGACATCCAATCTTGGATAAAATTAGATAATTAGTAGTTTACTATCTTAAAATTCTGAGAAGGGATAGAATAAGTTTATAGACTAACTTATTCAACTGGGGCTTTGAGTTAATTGGGTTGATTGGGGGTCGATTTGAGTTAATGAGAATCTGGGATTTCCAGAGATTGAGGGGAAAACTTTAAAAAAGAACATTTACTTACCTCAAATATTTTTAATTGTGTTCACAAATTATTAAAACACTTCTACATTTATACTAAGCACTATGTAGATACAAACTAGTCCACAGTAAAAAAGGCAGTGAGCTTTAGCTTTTGTTTATCACTTGGAGCAGCACTATCTCACATCCTCTTTAACATTAGAAGCTCTTTGATGAAGTTTCCGTTCTACTCTCCAAATAAACCATCCATATATATGGTATTGCTTCTGCATGGATGATATTCATAGCTGGTTCAACAATACCTGAACCTTTTTCATTATCATTCTTTGTAAAACTGCAGGAAAAAAGGAAGAGAGAATTCCGTTAAAAGATTTATTAAGAAAATTAAGAAAAAGTAAACTTGGGTCAGAGCCATTTATTTGGAAGGAATACATATATACTATAGTAAACTAACATTATTAAAAAAAATCTGGTGCGGTGCGCGCATCACATAATTTTCTCTTACCATCCCACCCTTCCTATTTTTTTTACTAAAAATATAATTTTTTTTTTTCTAAATGGCACACTTAAGTGCTACCGGGGTGGGAACAGTAATCTCTCTTATGCAATGAAAATTGTTTTTTTTTATTTTTGGAAAGTTGGGGCAGTAATTCATACAGTAGTGTAATAAAAACGAAGTTGGTCCCATTTACTCTAGAACTTCTTACTTTCGAGGGATTTGTTTGAATTTTATGTTTATAAATATTTTTTTAGAGATTATAGAATTAATAATCGAGTTTTAGACTGCACGATCATGTTTTTGACGATATATCGTAAATAAGAATTGATAGAGAGTGTTCATAACAACGGCCGATATTAAATTGGAACTAAATTTTCAATTTAGAGCACCTTGGTATTTTTCAGAAAACGACTGAGGTATTTTATTTTTCTAAGACAGGAACATTTATTAATGCTTTATTTAAATCAATAGTTTACGTATGTTCCAACTAGCTCTTAAAACACTTCGACTCTTTGCATGCTCAGTATTTGGGTCATAATCCGAAAATGTGTAAATCATACGTCCGGTCCATTTTCAACCACTAATATGAGAACTAGATACTAGAAAAAAATAGGAACTATTCTACTCCTTTAGTTGTTCTATGGAGGCTATGTTTTGATTTTAACTTAGTTGTTCTATGGAGGTCATGTTTTACCTCCAAACTAAATTGATAATTGATTATAAATAAATAAAAGTAATTGTTTCTTCATTCCTTCACCTTGTCTGACTCCCGAGCAACAAGCCACTTTAAAAATTTGTATTCTTTCAACAATGGATTGTTCGATTCAATTGATTACTCTGTTAAGTCACTTATTACTTCAAGATTCCATGAAAATGGAAAATGCTAACCGTTTTCGATTCTTTATCATTTTTAACTTAATTACAGTGATTAAAAAATAATGAAAACTTTGGAAATTTCACTCCCTCACCTATTTCCAGTTACATTAACAACAATCTCCCCCAGGTTTCAAGCATTCACTTCCTTACTGATGGCCCTCCTATCCAGTATAAAAACAAATCTATGTTTTATTTTTTCAACATTAACTGATGGAGGAATTGCCACATTTGCCAAAACTACATGATTGGAACCCATGCATCATTGAAAATAAATCAAGATAAAACCCATTCCAAGAAGTATCCTGTCCAGGTATGCTGAGTCCTCTAAATTTCACATCTGTCAAATCCCTAACTTGGAATATCCTATTTTTGAATTTGAAGATTGTTTTTGTTGTATTTTTGCTACTACCTCAACACTTTTTCACTCCCTTCCTTTGAAATTGTTTTCATAATTTTTTAAAAGAACAATTAAAGGTTCTCCTGTTTGGCTACTATCTATAAAGTGAATATATTATGTCACTGAGCACATATGAATTTTTTCAGCCCGAAATTGTGACATTTAAATAATGAAATTTTAGGTAGTGAAATCTACGCATCTTCAGATAATGACCCATTTACAGTATTTACTCAGTATTTAGTTATTTATTTAACAATAAAAATAATTTATTGCACTTTAGAGAGTAAATATGCGATGCTCAAATTATTTAAAGCATTTAAGGTGTGAAAAAATATTTTATAAGAAAATCTTTAATTAATTATATTTTAGTTTGGAAACTTTAGTTCCCTAATAGAGTTCTGAATGCAATTTAAAGTGATTTTAGAGGAACATTAATCGTTGTCGGTTTCCTGAAAGGCATAAGAGACAAACTTAACCACGAGACGTAAATACACCTTCTATTGATTCACCTTCTATTCACCTTCACGATATATTTACAAAAAGCAACTCACAGTAAAAACAAGCAAGCATTAAAAAAAACTCGACTGTTGATGAAATCAGGTCTCTTAAAAAAAGGGATAAGCAATAATGAATTGAAAAGTACTGAGAACATTCAAGTTTCGCATTACAAATACTCTATAACTTATAGAGATATAAGCATATAAACGTGGAAAAACGCGTGAAGCTGAGTTTAGAACATTTACAAATGTTTTAAACTCGTCGATTTCTAATCTAAGTGAGTTCGTAAGTAAAAGTTGTGTGTTATGCGCATCGTTCCAGATTTTTTAAAACTCGTATTTCATTTATTGACATCCTCTAATATGTTTTAGGAACATTGGTTCAGAACCATTTATAATGGAAGGTAATAAAAGGGTTCCTGCTATGAAGAAACAAGAAGAGGATGAAATACCTAGTGAAGTCAAGAGGGTATTAGAAGAACTTGAATTTGAAGAAGAGTCTCCTGACGAAGAGCAAATTCAAGTTCTTGAAGATATTTGGCTTAAAGCGGGGGAAATAGGTATGAATTATCTTTTTATAATTATAACTGGAATGTGTTTGCAGCGTAGAATTCCAAAACCAGCTGGTCCAATTTACATTTTTTTTTATTTCTTTGTTTTCATTTTTATAAATTTATATTTACTAGCTGTACCTGTGTGGAGCATTTCCTATGAAGATTTTTATCAGATTTTAACTTCTCGGTTTAACATTACAGTAGACTCCCTCATATCCGGATTAATTGGGGCCGGCTTGATCCGGATACGAGAATAATCCGGATATGAGGGAGTGACGTTTTGGAGGTAAGAAACACAAATTACAATACCAAAGATGAATAATTTATTACGTTTTAGACATTATACAGCAATTAAAATTTATTTAGTAAAATATTCAGTAAGTTGGGTTTGCTTTGATCGCTTTTTCGACCTTTCGCACGCTGCAACATCACGCCAGTTCCTGATTATCAATGTATCAGCCGCAGTCGATAACCTGTGTTGCTCTACGTATTTCAATGCGACCTTGAAAGAGTAATACATACACACTTGATTAGTCCCTGGAGTAGCTACTTTATTAAAATATCAAAAGTCATGCTATGTAAGAAAGAAGTTACTCACGTCAAGAGCTTTAAATGCCTCTTCTGGTGATACCAGATCTTCTACAGGATCGATGTCATCATCGATTTCACCTTCCTTATCATCTTTCTGTTGTCGGACAAGCTCAATGATTTCTTGATCCGTGAGCTCGTGTTCTGCATCCCCAGTCACCCATTCTGTTACTTCAGTGTGATTCATATCTTCACATCCTTCAACTTGCCTAATTATATCTTCTAACTCTCTTTCTGGTGCCTCTAAATTCTGATTGTCAGTGCAGAAAAGTTTATTCCACGAGTTCGATATGGTGGTTGTTTTCACCAAATCCCATGCTCGTGCAGACCAGAAAATTGCATCCTTAATATTTATAGATTTAATGGCGTCCGTAAGACTTGCTGATTCATTGGATAAAATTGTTTGCAGCATTAGTTTTCGGTACTGCCTTTTAAATGATTCAATAACACCTTGATCTAAAGGTTGTATCAAACTGGTCACATTAGGAGGGAAAAAATAAGCAACAATTTGCCCATTGGTTAATTTATCTATATCGGGATGTGAAGGAGCGTTATCGATAAATAAAATGGCTCTTTTGGGCAATTGTTTTGATTGTAAATATTTTTCCACATTTGGTACAAATTGTTTGTGGAACCACTCTGAAAACATTCAGCCGACATCCAGGCACTTTTTTGATTTTTGTAATATGCTGGTAAAGCGTTGCTGTTCATATGCTTCAAGGCTCGTGGATTTTTAGCCTTTCCTATAACCATTAATGGCAGGCGACATTCTCCTGTCGCATTGCTGCAAAGCAGAATAGTAATTCTATCTTTAGATTTTTTATATCCTGGCGCACAACTCTCAGATTGAGACGCTAAACTTTTATTCGGAAGCATTCTAAAATTTAATCCAGTCTCGTCTGCGTTGAAAATTTGTTCTTTTACTAAATCTTTAGTGATGTCTTTGAACTCGGATAAAAATTCTGCTGCCAAGGTATCATTAGCTGACAGTTTTTCCCCACTGATTGTTAGTTGGCGGATCCCATGCCTAGTTTTCCACCGACTCAGCCAGCCATCACTAGCCACGAAGTTTTTATAAGCCTCTCCTAACTTATTGGCAAGACCTAAGGCTTTTTCCTTTAAAATTGGGCCTGAAATCGGAATCCCTTTACCCCGCTGCTGAACAAACCACAGATAAAGAGCTTCATTAACCTCCTCGTAAGTACAGCTTTTAAATATTTTTGTTGCATGCTTACCGGTTGACACCTTTAGTGAGTGCATCAAAAATTTATCCTTATTTTTCATCCAGTCACAAACGCTAGAGGTACCGACGTTCAATTCCTCAGCTATTTTTTTCATAGATTCGCCTTTCTCTATCCGTTTGACTGCTTCCATCTTATGATCAATACTTATAACCACACGTTTCCTTTTGTTACCAGACATACTGAGTAGAACACGTTAAAAGACACACGAACTAGTCAAAAGTTAAAAGAAAATTGGTGGAAAAGGAAATGCACGTGCTGAGGAGAGTGGGGGACTTCTCAGTAAACGAACTGACGTCTTTAAAGTACGCTCTTTAAAGGAACACGCATCCAGTCGCGTTCGTGTTTAAGCTTTCCTATTGTCCATTTCTTGCGACTTGGGGTTGCCATCTGGCCAGTCCGGATATGAGGGAGTCCGGTTATGAGGGATCCGGATATGAGGGAGTCTACTGTAAATAATAATAAAAAAACCTATGGGTGCGTCGAGCCCACCAAAACTAAGAATCGGATAGCCCTATGGTTAACTATGGTGAGTAGTTGTTGAACATTAAAGGTAAATGTGTCTAAAAGAAGGAACCTTAAATTGCGTTTTTTGTAAAGTTAGTTTCCATACTTTAAGCATAAATATAAAATATAAAAAATGAAAGGGGAGAATAAAACTTACCCCACTACATATGTTAAATACTGTTCCTGGTGATTAAAGAGATCGTGCAAAAATAAGATTTGATCGTGATCAATCTCAACCACCATTTTTTTCTTTTATAAGTATATGAATTCAGAGTATCCCATTTTTACTTTCACTTACCTATATATGAAATATATAGTAAGTGAAAGTATTGCGATCGTGAAAAAATTCGACTTCCGGTTTTCAACGGAAATACACGTTTTGGGGCCCCCTGAGTCCAAATAACCAAGTCCCGCGAAATGGTCTGTGTGTGTGTGAACAGACTAGCTCAAAAACAATAAACCGTGCGATCCTGAAATTGGGTATTTAGCCCGCGATGTTTCGGTTATAGACTATTGCTGTGTATCACGGGAAATACTAAATTATATAACCAACTTTAACATAGAGTCACAAACGTTTTCGGATTCCGATTATGATTTCCACGAGTTCGATATGGTGGTTGTTTTCACCAAATCCCATGCTCGTGCAGACCAGAAAATTGCATCCTTAATATTTATAGATTTAATGGCGTCCGTAAGACTTGCTGATTCATTGGATAAAATTGTTTGCAGCATTAGTTTTCGGTACTGCCTTTTAAATGATTCAATAACACCTTGATCTAAAGGTTGTATCAAACTGGTCACATTAGGAGGGAAAAAATAAGCAACAATTTGCCCATTGGTTAATTTATCTATATCGGGATGTGAAGGAGCGTTATCGATAAATAAAATGGCTCTTTTGGGCAATTGTTTTGATTGTAAATATTTTTCCACATTTGGTACAAATTGTTTGTGGAACCACTCTGAAAACATTCAGCCGACATCCAGGCACTTTTTTGATTTTTGTAATATGCTGGTAAAGCGTTGCTGTTCATATGCTTCAAGGCTCGTGGATTTTTAGCCTTTCCTATAACCATTAATGGCAGGCGACATTCTCCTGTCGCATTGCTGCAAAGCAGAATAGTAATTCTATCTTTAGATTTTTTATATCCTGGCGCACAACTCTCAGATTGAGACGCTAAACTTTTATTCGGAAGCATTCTAAAATTTAATCCAGTCTCGTCTGCGTTGAAAATTTGTTCTTTTACTAAATCTTTAGTGATGTCTTTGAACTCGGATAAAAATTCTGCTGCCAAGGTATCATTAGCTGACAGTTTTTCCCCACTGATTGTTAGTTGGCGGATCCCATGCCTAGTTTTCCACCGACTCAGCCAGCCATCACTAGCCACGAAGTTTTTATAAGCCTCTCCTAACTTATTGGCAAGACCTAAGGCTTTTTCCTTTAAAATTGGGCCTGAAATCGGAATCCCTTTACCCCGCTGCTGAACAAACCACAGATAAAGAGCTTCATTAACCTCCTCGTAAGTACAGCTTTTAAATATTTTTGTTGCATGCTTACCGGTTGACACCTTTAGTGAGTGCATCAAAAATTTATCCTTATTTTTCATCCAGTCACAAACGCTAGAGGTACCGACGTTCAATTCCTCAGCTATTTTTTTCATAGATTCGCCTTTCTCTATCCGTTTGACTGCTTCCATCTTATGATCAATACTTATAACCACACGTTTCCTTTTGTTACCAGACATACTGAGTAGAACACGTTAAAAGACACACGAACTAGTCAAAAGTTAAAAGAAAATTGGTGGAAAAGGAAATGCACGTGCTGAGGAGAGTGGGGGACTTCTCAGTAAACGAACTGACGTCTTTAAAGTACGCTCTTTAAAGGAACACGCATCCAGTCGCGTTCGTGTTTAAGCTTTCCTATTGTCCATTTCTTGCGACTTGGGGTTGCCATCTGGCCAGTCCGGATATGAGGGAGTCCGGTTATGAGGGATCCGGATATGAGGGAGTCTACTGTACTTTGAAATAAACTTTTTTGTAGCCTGTTCACTCCCCCCACCCTTCCCCGGGGAATATGGTTACGAGGATTTAATTTTTCTACAAAGGTTTAATAGATTAGAATCAAACAGTTTCCTGTTATGTTCCTGGTACAATTAAATCACTAAGAATGTAGCATAGTCCCTGGAGATTAATCTTTCTACATTTTGATTTTAACTTAGTTGTTCTATGGAGGCTATGTTTTACCTCCAAACTAAATTCATAATTGGTTAAAAATAAATAAAAGTAATTGTTTTTTCACTCCCTCACCTTGACTGACTCCCGAGCAACAAGCCACTTTAAACATTTGTATTCTTTCAACAATGGATTGTTCGATTCTATGGATTAATCTGTTAAGTCAGTTATTACTTCAAGATTCCATGAAAAAAATAAGCGGTTTCATTTATTGTTACCAATAACAATAATTAAATAAAATAAAAAAAGTATATCCAGACATTTTTGCTTCACTCCTGTCCCTCACATGAAGTGTTGAATGGTCTGAGCGTTGAGGAAAACATGATGGGAGGAGTAGGTACAGGGGAGACCATAGGATCCACATAGGACCAATCATAGGATACCAACCATAGGATAGGACTGCTGACCAGGGACTGCGATCGCTTCCCTACGTTGTCAGATTTAGGTTATTTCTGGAAAGCTACGCTGTGGTCAATAGCTACTTCACTCCCTCACTTCAAAAAAAGTAGTGAGTTTCCAAGCAATTTTTTCTCTCAACTATTTTTTTTCTATGGAAAATGCTAACCGTTTTCGATTCTGCAGTCTTTATCATTTTTAACCTAATTACAGTGATTAACAAATAATGAAAACTTCAAAAATTTCACTTCCTCATTCTTCACTCCCTCACCTATTTCCAGTTACATTAACAACAATCTCCCCCAGGTTTCAAGCATTCACTTTCTTACTGATGGCCCTCCTATCCAGTATAAAAACAAATCTATGTTTTATTTTTTTCAACATTAACTGATGGAGGAATTGCCACATTTGCAAAAACTACATGATTGGAACCCATGCATCATTGAAAATAAATCAAGATAAAACCCATTCCAAGAAGTTTCCTGTCCAGGTATGCTGAGTCCTCTAAATTTCACTCATGTCAAGTCCCTAACTTGGAATATCCTATTTTTGAATTTGAAGATTGTTTTTGTTGTATTTTTGCTACTACCTCAACACTTTTTCACTCCCTCCTTTGAAATTTTTTTCATATTTTTTTTAAAGAACAATTAAAGGTTCTCCTGCTTGGCTACTATCTAAAAAGTGAATATATTATGTCACTGAGCACACGTATGAATTTTTTCAGCCCAAAATTGTGACATTTAAATAATGAAATTTTAGGAAATGAAATCTAAGCATCTTCTAATGTCCCACTTACAGTATTTAGTTATTATTCCTTTATGACACATATTCTGAACAATGCGTATGCAAATAGGTTAAATTTCAATAAAGCAAATAAAAACTTTTCTTGATGTGAAATAAGATACAGTTTCTTTCTCTCTCATCCGTAGAAAAATATAATGCCTAATAATCATAAGTATACATCATAGGCATCTCTACTATTGAATTACTTCTACCCACTTTACTCGCTGCTAATAGCAGTCCATCAGGTGTTTTTCACGACTCGTTTTTCTGACATTGGAGGAGAAGGTTGTCTTTAAATGATAACGACATGAAATGAGTTTGTATCCATAGAAAGGCAACAAAACAATATGTAGTCTTGTGGAACAGAGGGGCATAATCAATGCTCTTCATAAATACAATAAGTTCTAGAGATTTATAATATGGGATCCATAAATTTGGAACGTATAACTGTCATAAAGCCCACTTAGAAACTATTAAAATGCTATTTTTAATTAAAATTCAATTTCCCATTTTTATCCGTTAATTTACTAAAATTTTTGCTTTAAATTGATTTTATTAATTTTTGATAAAAAGAAAAAAATGAGACCGCGATTCGCTAACGCTTTATAAAATTCTGAATCAAAGAATACTATATTTATGGTCTTTGAGCTCGACAGGACCTTGTATTTGGTATAAAACTTAATTTGAGGCATTTTTAAATAATATATGTAGCATTTTTTATATTTTTCAAAGTACTTTTTAATGTATGTAATTCAGATTTCTGATAATTAAAAATTTCTAAGCAGTTTGCTGGCAGTGTTCAAAAATGGATATATTACTTTTTCAATTTACTTCAAATAGTATTACATCGATAAATATACAATTATTGGCATGAAAACAATTTTTTTGTAAACATTAACTTTATCTATATAAATAAAGATGAAATTCTGTTTGTTTGTTTGTTTATTTGTTCTTTATAGAAATCCATACCGTTTGTCTTAAATTCTCTAAATTTCGCTCAGTGGTTCTTTTGTACCAAGTGCGAACACCTGTCAATATTAAAATTGCATAACTTCAGCTAATATTCTTTATTGTTATAAAAATCGTAATGATCTCGCTTTACAATATTTTTTTTACGAAATCGATCGTTTCATCAGAAGAATGAAATTCTCCGGGTGAAACCGGTAATATACAGCTAGTTGTTTCATAAACATTGCTCATATTATGTTCTTTAAAAGAGGTAATTTTAAAATTATAAAAAACAAAACTTAATATAATATTTAAATGGTTCATAAAATTCAAGACTAGTAAAATATTAAAATACTGTAGTAAAAAAAAAATTAATCAATAAAATTACTTATCTTTTGGTTTTAAATATCTTTTGGATTACAATATTTTAAGAAAAATTAACGGATTAACAGATGTAAGATGGAAAAAAATTAATTTGGTACTATTCCTGAAGAGTGGCTCCTGGGTGTGGCCTGTTTTGAGAGGTTATGTGACCGTGATGTCATCCAACTCCCATCGGGTTTTTTCTATTTAAAAGGGGCCTTGATTAGCTTTAATAGATTCCAGCTTTCGACTCCCGCTCGCTACGCTAGAGATAACTGAACCCCCAAAAGGGCACCTTAGTAAAGGAATGGGAGCCGCTGTTCAGGACTAGTACCATTAATTTCATATGTTTATGTTGATGTTACCTTGGTTACAATTAGATTGAGTTATAAATATTAACAAAATGTTTGCTTTAATTTAATTTAATCTTACTTTTTTTCAAAGATATTTTTGAGTGTATATAATTCATATTTCAGGTAATTAAGCAGTACTACCTGCGAGTAAACAATGCATAAAATTAAACAAGTTTTTTCGAACTTCTATATTCCTGTTGAAAAACTCTTTTACTGCATAGGGTGCATTTTAAGAGTGTTTTGTGTCTGTTAGATATGTTAGCTGTCAGTCATAAATCTGTCTCTGGTGATGGGGCTCATCAGTTTTGTTATCAGTTGGGTTAAGTAAGCAGTTTCTAAGTTAGTCTAACCCTCCAAGGACTAGCATGTCTATATGATCACACCAAACCTACCCCCACTTAAAAAGAGACCCTGCCTTCCCATCCTTACTTTCTTTACTCTTACCTCTGCATCCCTTTTCTATAAGATACCAGTGTTGATTTGTGACCAAAACTGTGACGATTGATGCACCTTTTACTTCAGAAGACAATTTTGAAATCTGACGAATTTTGAAAATGGATTCTCACCAACGGAAAGTCTCATAATTTTCGTAATAATTGTTTTTAACTGGTAAGATTATAGAGTTCTAATCTATATAATCTTTAATGCTATAGTTTGAATTTCATTAGAAAATAATAATCCCAATGGTTTTTGTATGGCCATAAGTATGAGTGTGATCATATGATCATGCTAGGCTTTACCCATGACATAATTTTTTAAACTGGTAATCCAACATAATTTTTATTTTTTTTTTAAAAACAAGCTAATAAATAATTATTAATAACTGTTTTCTAGCTGATTTGTTTTTTTAGATAAGCTATTAACTTCATTATTTAAATTAATTATTGTTTTCAAAATATATATATAGATTTTAAATCTAAGTAATTTTCTTAAAGTCTAGGTTTCTAAAATATATCAACCATTATCTTACTAGTCTACCCTTTCAGGTAGCGATAAAACAGTCTCAAATCTTTACAGTAGAGGTAGATCTGTCCTTTTACTGTTTGCTTTAGGGTCGCACCACCAGATGTGGCGGTCTCTCTTTTGCCATTCAAGTCGAGAGCAGCATCTCAATCAAAGATAGGGCTGAATCAGCGAGTCCTGACACGCATAAGATATGATAGAGTCGACCATTTCGTTGTTGAAGGAAATCGTCGCCGATGTGCCCTCGAATCATGTAAGAGGACTGAGAAGTGTGTGTAGGTTTGTGCATCACATGTTTTGCCGGGTTTCACAAAAAAACAATTATAATTTATTTTTGTTAACCAATAATTGTAATTATAAATTAAAATATGTAGTAAAAGACTTTTTATTACAAAAAAAAAATTAAAACTTCCTATTTCCATTCAACAAATCGACGTGGGTAAGTCCTAGCATGAACATATGAACACGGCCAATTATGAGCTGAATTCTAACATGTTCATTGACAAAAAATATAATACTAAATATCATTTTTTAAGAAAAAAAATTTGCTCGTCCTTGGAGGGTTAATCTGAGACTGTCGACATGTGTTTGCCACCTCTGTGGCCGTCCAGTTGTGTGAGTGTTTGAAATAGTGGATTGTTGCAGTGCTTGAGGCTGTCAAAGAATTTAATGTGTCTCTATCTAATAAATTCAGTGGCTGTCAGAACGCCAAGAGTGATATGCAGTTAGTCAGTTTTCGTTCGTTGCAGTGTGTTTTTCACAATATGTCTCAGTATGCCATTCTGAAAGTGTTTGAGCTTTTTTGCTGTAGAGTTATTTGTTCAATGTACTTCAAATATTAGTCCATTTGGATTAAAATCATTTATCGTAAACATTATTAACTTAATTCTTTCATAAACATAGTTCATAGAATGTTCTTAATAAGAGGTCTTTTTAATGTACAGAATATCAAAACTATGTTTATTATAAAGTATTAGTGCAAAAAAAATAATAATCTTTATTTGTTGGGGATAAAATCTAAAACTACTCATTCAATCTTTATAAAATTTGGCTCATTGTGTGTAGTTTGTCCAACTTTGTATTTTGTAACTTAACTTGTATTTTGTCCAACTTAAAATATAGGATAGTTTTTATCTCAATCATTGGCCTCAATATTTCTTTTATTGCAAATTAAATGCTTATTATACTGCAATTGAGTGTAATTATTTGTAAGTTCTATAAATTCCCAACAGATGGCGGTGTAAGTTGATTTATTGATCCAACACTTCATTTTCTTTCAATATTTAGGGTGGGTAAGCATCCAGTAGCCAAATCTATTTTTTCCGGCTTGGACTAGGAAAATTAATTTTTTTTTTTCCATGGGCAATTATTTGTCGTCTTTTCAAGTCTTGTCCCGTGTGTGGAAAACATTGAATCTATTTGTTAATAGTTTTTTAATAAAATTTAATAATAATGCTTTATTAAATAATAATAATTACAAATTATAAACAAAAGAGACAAACATTGTATGGCACATTGTCTGCTGGAAAAGTTATACAAAAATTTAAACAAAAATTACTGGTACAATAAATAAACAATAATAAATTTAAAAAACACAGAATGTTATAATGTAATAAAAAATTAATAAATAAAACAAAAAACTAGACTCTCCTGATTAAATTACAAATATAAAATAAGGAAAATACTATTTATCAATTACTAAAAATTCTGATTATGGGTTAAAAAAGAAAATACAAGTTAAATAAGGGTTGAAAAAACAAAAGATAGAAAAGCATAATTAAGAAATGAAAATAAAATAAATAATACTATTTAATAAAATACAAAATTATATAAAAATAAAGAGTAAAGAGAAACGAAAGATGAATTGTGTCTATGTTGGATGGATTAAGTGGTAACCATGGGACCATGCATGACGAGTACAATGCATGACAATACTAGAACCTTGAAACTATATATAACTATATATATATATATGTATATAACTAAATAACTGTATATAACAGTATAGTAACGAATGTTACTGAGAGATGAACACTCTGCGAGGAAATGAAAAAGGTCTTCTTTCACGGCTAGGTTACAAAGTTGGCAATTTGTAGTTTCCCTATCAAGCCATGGGGTGTAATTTAAATAAAGGAGTTCGCATCTAAGTTTGAACATTCAACATAAATCCTTTCTAGTAAGATCCCAGCAGCCATCTTTGAATCTAAATACAGTAAACCCTCATTATTTCGAACTCGGATATAACGAACACCTCGATATAGCGAACCAAAATAATATCCCCCCAAAATTACCTAAATATTTCTGCTGAACCCCTCGTTATAGCGAAATCCTTTGGTTAGTGCGAACTACGAACTAAATTTGATGCCTGAGAATTATTATATTCTGTTATAACGAACTGCTAGAATTTATATTATTATTTTTTTTTTTTTACTGTATTACCTAGAATGAGCGCGGGAAGACGAAGTAGCTCCAGTTTCAAGAATTGAGGTGTTTTTTTACTCTTAACTAATCCGATTTCCTTTTGCTCTCTCTCTCTCTCTCTCTGATTCCATTGACTTTTTTCTCAAAACTAGTTCAGTTCTGTTTTGACCTCTGTATTATTCGAATCAGTGTTCTGGAGTAGTTTATACTGTTTTTTTGAATAAACAATGAGTTCGTTGGTAAACGTGTGTCACAATCATAAATGCTTATTAATCGAGGAAAAATTGAAAATTCTCCAGGATATTGAATCGGGAATTCTAAGTAAGTAAACCAACGCAGAAAAATATGGAATTCCAAAATCAACATTGTCAACCATTATAAAAAACAAAGATAAAATAGATTCAACCGCAGCCCAAGGATTAACTTCAGCATCAAATAAACGACTGCGCCCTGCGGCTCATGAATATTTGGAAAAAAATTTATAAATTGCTTTAAACAAATGGGATCTCAAATATCAATCTCAGACCCCCTTATTAAAGCTAAGGCTAAAGAACTCTCAAGTGAACTTGGCTGGTAAATTAATGAATCTCATTGTTTAATTAATTTGTAGTTTATCTAAAAATAAATTACATACGTGCGTTTTAATTTAACTAGTTCAGATGAATGAATTTCCTTGTAAATATGATCAAATTAGTGCGGCCATTGGCTAAAAAAAAAATTAAAAAAAAAAATCCTCGGTTATAACGAATCTCGTTATAGCGAACTATGAAAATCAAACCCCCTACCAGTTCGCTATATCGAGGGTTTACTGTAGTTTGATATCATGATTTAATTTTTTATACAAAAGAAATCTATTAGAATTCATCGCAGCCAGTTCACACTGTTCCCTATGATGGCATGTGATAGCGGTCAATAATACAGCTAACTGGTCTTTCCATAAGAAAACACTATCCAGAGTGCTCTCAAACCTTCATGAATATCTGTCTGCCAAATCACACCAATTTTTAAACCAAAAGATATTGCGATTAATGACTTCTATTGCTATAATTTAAGAAAGACCACCTTAAGACGATACTTAAAGTGTCACTTCAAGGTAAACATCTCAAGCAAGTCCGTAGCTGTTCCTAAATAAACCATGTTGTTTGGCATAGCAGGTGGCAAAGAGAACAATTTTTTAATAAAAAAAAAGGCTGAAACTTTTCCAACTCATCATACCTCTGATAACCACAAACTTGAGCTGCATAGCATACTATAGATCATATTAAAGCATCAAATATTTGTCTTTTAGCAAAGAAAGTGATTGGATCATGAGACAAAAGTTTAACCAAGAATATATCTGGAGCATGCTTATAGAATTCGTATGGTACTATATCTATACCTGGTGCCTTATTGTTTTGTAGATAACTTATCACCGACTGTAGTTCACTTAGGTCAATGGGAAGATCTAGAGTGGTAGAATATATAATTGGTTCGGCACAGAGTACAGCTAAATCATTAACAGAGGGGTTATGTAAGTTTTGAAAATGATGGACTAATTTGGAAAGATCAATATTACCTCAAGTAAATTTTTTTCTTTTAAAATGATTAATTAGGTGCCAAAATTCCCTCGAGTCTCTTACACTTTTAAATCTCTTAACTACAGCATAAAGGTAATCTTTTTTTTTTTTTAGGGCATAAGTTCTTATAATTCCTATTTGCTTTTAAATAATTATGTTTGACCAAAATAGATCTAGTTCAATGAAAATGATTTATTTCTTGCACGAAGGCATTTTCCATCAAACCAATCGTTTCAGCGGATATTTCTAACATATTGAGAACATGTAGTAGGTGAGAGAGAAAAACGCCTTATTCAATTAACTAAAATATTTAAGAATTCTTGAGAATCGGAGGGGAGATAAAAAATTGTTATTGTACTAAACCATATTCCAATTATATTCTTTATTAGTTCCTTTTACATTTGTGTTATTTATATTTAATCTTGCCTCTGCTGAAATAATCCAGTAAGTGCTAAATGAATGGATCATTGATACTTATTATAGCCAAATATGAGATATAAAAAATCAAAACTTTAACCCTTCTAAATTCTTTATCAAATAATTTTAAATTTGGCGTAAAGTTCTATTTCAAACCCCATTGGTTTTTAGATTAGCTGAAACGTTTTTTTCTTCATCAGTGAATTTTGATTTGACTGTATTAAAAAGAATAGGATATAATTAATTCAATGCATTATAGCTACTGAGCCACAGCTACGTGTGGCCGGGTCTGCTCGTCAATCATTAAAATCAATTATCTGTTCATTTAAAATATCTTTTGGATTACACTATTTTAAGAAATATTAACGAACTTGGAAAACCGTTGACGCTCATCAATGTTCTGTGGTATCGTATCTACTTTATTTTTCAGAAAAACTTGGTGTTTTATTGTTTATTTTTTCAATATTTCGAAAAGAAACTCCTTCCCCCTCGGAAACTCCACGATTCTATTGTTTTTGTTATTTTTTCTGTTAAATTTATTTTACTTTCCTACATTTTACTGTAATATACGAAAAAAATTCCACTTCATGGATGTAACAATTAGTTTATCTAACAAACGTCTGAGAGGCCAAGTTCACATGATCCAAAGTTTGGCTAGAAAGTTTATATATTTATGTATGTTAGTATCCTATTTTTAAAATTTGTTGAAACTAAAATATTGTCCTTTTTCATTTGAATAACAAATTTTACTTAAAAGTTGTAAAATTTACGAATGTTTGTCTTTAAGGTACATAGAAGAACATCTGTTACCAGTCTTCAAAATACATAAATAATAATTTAAAAATAAAAACAAAAGTGACTTTAATGTCTTCAACAGTTTTTTATTTTTTTTTTCTTCATGAGATGCTTTTTAAATTATTCCAATACTTTTAAATATTTATTTTAGTTTCTTTGATTTATTTTTAGAATTAGAAGAGGCCTCTCTGGTTGATGCTGGCTATGAAATGAACCAAAAAAGGAAAAGAAAGAAATCTGATTCAAAAAGGCCTAGAGGTAGGGGTTCTAACAAAAAAATAAAATTAAAAGATAAAGATAAAATTGAAGTAACACAGCTTCAGTCAGAATTAGAAAAGTGTTTAGAAGAATATGAAACCGTTGACATCAAAGCTCCTATTGATATTGTTGAAGATGACCTACCACCTTTATCTTCTAATCACTACCCATCCCTATCAAATTCAGAACAAAATGTTAGTTCAAAAATCTTGGAAAAAAAACCATCTATCAGTAGCCCACCTGTTAGGAGCATAAATGTTCCAGTTACTGAAAAGAAGCCTAGACAACGTAAACCACGAGAACCAAAAGATCCTTCCCAAATAACAAAAAAACGAATCAGAATCAAGAAAGAAAAAGATCACGATCCTAAAAAGGGGTCTCTGAAAAGAATTAAAAAGGAGTCCAATGAAAATGATGTCAAAAATATTTCAACTTTGATCACTAGTAATACAGAAGCGTTTAATAGTATGAATATTAATTATCTATCTGACAATGCTTTACCTGAAAGAAGCATATTAGATGATAGCCTTTCAATGAATTTGAATTTTTCAAATTTTATGGAATCTTCCCGAGAATCAGGGCAGCTAATTGTTAATCAGGAAGTAGAAATTAGTTCTGAACCTTATTTAGGACATTCCCGGTCTAGTATAGCTGATAAAAATGGTGTGATAAAGGAAGAACCTATTGGAGATAGCCTGTCTAGTCTTAATGACCCTCCTTATTATTCTAATCAGGGTGATTTTCCCGTGATAAAAGTGAAAAGTATGCCCGAAGATAGGAATTCATTATTGAGTAGATCTCTATTAACACGTTGTAATGATTTAACAGTTACCCATGTAACAAACATTGAAAAAACAGAGAATCAGAAATTATCTAGACCAGTTATGTTGACTGTTCCTAAATTTGTCAAAGTACCTAGTATCCAAAAAGATAGCAAAAACAACTCAAATGCTGTTCCATCAGCAAGTAGTAATATAGAAAATTTAGATAATCCTAAGAAAATTGTTCTTATCAAAAGGCCTAGTGGAAATAAAGGGGAAGTTAAATGCTTTCTAAAACCCTTAAATTCTGAAACATATTCTATATTACTAAACAATAAAAGTAAAACTACTAAACCAAAAGTAGTTCTCCTCAATCAACCATCAGTGTTGCCAAGTCAGAAGACTGTATTATCCCCTCCAAAATTCACTGCACCGTCTATTACTACTCCTATTGCACAGATTACTCCTGTGTCTAAGCCAACTACATCACCTGAAAGCATTAGAGTAAAATCTGATGCCCAATTGTTTGTCAATACTTCAACTAGCCAGCTGGATAGAAGTACACCAACCTCCTTAGATCACCAAAAAAACCTTTTCAAAGTGTCCCTGTGTTCTAAAACTCATTCAGACAAATCTTCACCGCATACATCACCTCAATCTTCACCTATCCCAAGGATATCGGTAGCGAAAAATATATTTACTAGTCCAAGTATAAGCATCCAGTCTATGATAAATCAAGAAGTAACTTTGAAACAAGAACCAGATACAGATCCCTTGGCTGTTTCTGCTAGACTAGAAGATGGTTATCAAGAAAATTTAGGCTACCCTCATGTTGATCTTTATGGTATGTTTTATTTATATAATTGAATATGTTAATTTAATTTTTTTATAAGGTGGATCTTTCTAATTTTTTTTTAACTCGTCAATTTTAGGTAGAGTTGACCTGGTTGAAAGTTCGAATTTTGACAAGCTTTCACAAGATCTCCAAACTCCTGCAGTTGAAAGAGCTTTCAATTTATTCTGGAGTTTAAAAGAACCGCACTGTGCTGTGTGTGTTTTGTTTTCTAAGACTGAAGAAACATCTGAGGTAATATTTTTTTTGGGTTCAAAGGCCTAAACCCCTTAATCAACATTTTTGTTAATCAATAAAGCTTTTAGAAAAAGTCCTTAAATTTTTTAAAATTTAAACTCAACCAACAAATGTGGTGCTATAACCTACTAATGAACACCCCTACTCCTGGTCTTCTCGTATCACTGTCCACACAGTTCCTCCATTACAGATTAGGTCTTCCTACATGTCACTATTTAAAAAATTAATTTACTTAAAAAAACATTCCAACTTTTTAAAAAATAAAAATCATAAAATAATCATTCAGGCCAATATATTATTTTGTGTATTATATTAGTTTGTTTTGCTAAATGTCCCTTTATG
Organism: Aelia acuminata; assembly: GCA_911387785.2. Taxonomy (NCBI): domain Eukaryota; kingdom Metazoa; phylum Arthropoda; class Insecta; order Hemiptera; family Pentatomidae; genus Aelia; species Aelia acuminata. The sequence continues at coordinate 138,333,689 of OU426978.1, read as the reverse complement.
CTACTGCGGCTAATGCGACGATGCTATAGAGGGAGTCCTAAACTTTGCCTTTCCAGGTATAATTAGGATAGGGATCTTTAACATTGCACAGGCTCGGTACCTCCATTTTACTTCCCATCCGAAGGATGGCATAGTCAAGGACTTTTTACTCCCTTTAAAAAATCCTAGCCTGGTAGGATGCGAACCGGCGACCTTTTGTATTGTTAGCTGCTATGGTAACCAATACACCATAGGTGGCCTGCCGATATTTTATTATATTTCTGGGAATCTTGAAGAAACTAAAGCTAATAAGCCCAGCATTGGAATTGCACTTTTTTTTTTTTTTTTTTTTTTTTTTTTTTTTGCGACTTTAAGGCTTCCAGTGAAGCCCTATACTGCCCGTACTAACACCCATGGCACTGGGTAGTGTTGGGAACTTTGCTACTGATCTTAAACCAGACATGATTTTAGTTCTTAACCAATCATTCAAGTGTGTTGACTGAAAGGTTTTTATTTATTTCATAATGGATTTGGGTATGGTTATGGTTTGCTCGTGAAGATGTTTTTAACTATGGAATATACTCAGACTATTGTTATGTTTACAGTTTTAATATTACTATCTAATGTTTTAGTGTTTATGTCCAAAAGTTTTTGATAGTTTTTATTCTGTGAATAGACAATAGACTTTGGCAAGGAGGTTAGGCAAAAATGCATATTATATTTCTCCCTTCACAATAGAACATTCATTCCTTAGCATGAGGTGTGGATTGATAGATAAGTAAATTATAAAGATTTTTTATACATTCTACTTACTTAAAATTGAATGATCACATTCAGCTTAGTGATCTGAAGGTTGATGGCATAAATAACTGATTGCCTTTTACGACTTTTGGAACTCTGAAGATTGTATCCAATAAGTGTCCAGAACAGTATTAATTTTACAGCATATTAGTATATTTATTTCTATGTTTCTTGGCTGTCCCCTCGATCATCTTGATTAATCATATCATTTATGTATTTAATAAAAATTTTAGGTAAAAATATTGGAAGGTTATTGTCTGCACTGGGTTGAACAGACATTAACATTGTAACGAGTTTTTTTTCGCTTCGATTACGTCCGTCTGGTGTCGCGAAGAGATCATTTGAGCCCTTTTTGCGCAAGGCGGCTGTTTGCGCAGGTAGTTTGAATTTAAAATAGTTATGGTGTCGCTACCTATGGTACCCAACATATTGGCCATTCCCGTAAGAACTGTGGTACCGAGTGGATGTACCGTACCGTACCGTTCCTTCTTTTTTTTTCAGTTAATTTCTATGTTTGGCGAAGCAGTGCCCATTACTTTATTATTTTTTATTTTGAGGATCTCAGCGTTGGTGTCTCGACTATGATTTTAAGTTGGTGTCTGAAATATGATATTACATTTGGTGTTTGAACTATGATATTAATTAACATCTCAACTATTAAATTACATTGGAGTCTGAAATATTTATATTACATTGGTATCTGAATATTTTGGTGTTTTACTGTAAGAACCTCTGGACCAAAACCAATAAACCATGTCACACAAATTAATGGCGCCCAAACAGGGACTAAGGAAAACTCCAAGATAAGTGTCGTCTTGAAGATTTATTAATTAATAGCTTTATTAATATAAAATTAATATTAAGCAAATTTATCTAATACATAGTACGAGAGAGTACAAGTTATATTGTTTGAGCACTTTGTTTAAATTGAGAGTATTAGTTTATACTTACGTTTGAGCTAAATCAATAACAATAACAAGAACGAAGTTAAAACTATGTTTAACTTACGATGCTTTTGTTATTCACTGATTTCCCTTTCAATATCGTAAGAATATTATTTTCAACGAAATAACATTTTCGAAGAAAGACAATTACTTAAATTTTCTTTAAAGATTTTATTGTATATTACGTAAGCCTTTTAACAAATATTTTTACATGGTTTTAATTTTTTTTTCCAATTACTTATATCTTTTTAACAAAATATATTTTTTTTTCTTCATTGATTGAATGCTCAAAATATATTGTTCTAAGGAAAAATAATGTTTTCACAAACAGTATTGGAATTTAAATGTAGATTATTTTATTTGAATTGAATTTCAAAAGATAATTTCAAAACTTTCAAATTCAGATTTCATTTACCTTTATTAATTTACTTTAATTTGATAATTTGGATTCTATTATCTTTTAATAAGAATTGTTATTATAATAAGGAATTTAATTTTTGTTTTATAATTTTAAAAATAACTTTTGATAACAGAGATACTATTTTCTTTTATGTATGAAATAGTTTTAGTTTTCTTTTTTAAAGACTCTAACTTATGAATTAAGATTTATCTTAATTAGAATTTAGGAATAGTTAATGTTTGTTTCATTAATTTATATCTTTTGTTTTAATTTAAAACCTTTGTTTTGGTAAGAAAAAAATTTCTGTTAAGGCACTAGTTTGATACCTTTTGGGTTTTTAAAGGAAGCTTACCCGAGTTCAATTTAATTTTCATTATCTTTTCTATTTAATATTTTGCATTTAAAAAAAAAATATATATATATATATATATTATTTTAATTGCCTGTTTAATTTAAACAGTTTAAAATTTCTCTTGTTATCGTTTTTCAGAGTGCTAGTTTATATATTTATTTTAATTTTTTTTTCTTGACATTTTGTTTCTTTTGCTATCATGGGTGTTCCCGACATTTTAATATCAGAGCGGGAGGACATATTTGCCGCAGTCCAGAACATTTTCACCAAATCGAACTCTTTGACTGTCAATACCGTAGTAGATTTTAAACCAGTTTACGAAAGGCTAGTCAATTATGAGTCGCTTTTTGAGAATATTCAGTCCAAAATACGGGAATATAATGCAACTGTGACGGATAAAAAGGACAAGATTGAAACCTCCGCAGTGCAAAACTCATTCAATGATTTAGTTGATACCACTAAAGCCAATTATTATAAATTGATAAAAGCGTGCAATCCTCCTGAAAAGAAACCTGAGTTTTTGCCTACCCCTATTTATCCTGTACCTCAGGAGCTACCGAAAATTGATTTACCGTTATTCTCGGGGAAATTGGAAGAATGGAGTGGCTTTTATTCTCTTTTTGACTCTATGGTTCATAGAGAAAATTCTTTATCGACCATTAGGAAATTTCATTATTTACGAAGTAGCTTACGCGGGGAAGCTCTGTCCCTTATCTCAGGGTTCGCACTAGACGAAGCTAATTATTCCCTAGCTTATGATGCATTAGTCTCTAGATATCAAAATAAAAGGCGACCCGCCCGATTTTATATAAAGAGGGTGATGGATTTTACTCCCTTAAACAACTCTTCAGCTAGTAACTTGCGAAGATTTTTATCTGAGCATGAAAATAATTTTTCTGTGTTATCGGCTTTATGTATTGAAGACATGGGGGATTTCATCAAAATTAGAACAAATGAAAACGGAATCAGTTGGTTGTATGGAAAGGTTATTTCCATCGACTAAAGTACAATCCAGAAATAGTCCTGGACCTATTGTCAATAAAAACGCTCCTAAAGACCTACAGCCAGCTCCGAAATTAAATTGCTGGAATTGCTGTGGACCTCATGTATATTCTAGGTGTTCGCAGCCTCGTAAGTTGTTCTGTTATCGTTGCGGTAACCCAGGAGTTTCCATTTATGCCTGTCCTAAATGTACTCCGGGAAATGGGCAAGGGAATCGGAAGTAAGGGTCATTCTTATTCCCATGGTTTTAGCTGACCCACCAAACATCAATTCAACTATTACCGTTCCTTATCGAACACCTATGTGTACCTCTAAGTATGATCTTGTGTCGTCTCGAATTCTTTAGAAAATTCTACCGCACCTCTTTGTCCCTTATCGTTACCTAAACAGCTTTACATTGTTTTCCGAATAGGAAAACATTGCCAAAGAAGCTTGCCTTACTCGGCACTATTTGACCCTGGTTCCACGACCTCATTCGTTGGACCAGAAGGGATTAAAATTCTCTTTCAGCTTGGGTATGTCGTAGAGGAAATTCCTAAGTTTAATATTTGTGTCGCTAATGGAAGTACTAGTATTGTGGATAAAAGGTTCTCCATTCCAATTACCGTTGGAGATAGGTCATATGACACAATACTATATGTTTTAACAACGCTTCCATTTTTGTTCTTGTTTGGGTTAGATTTTATAGTTAACTCTCCACTACATCTAATATGTGCACGAACCTTCGTGAAGCAACATGGTGGTTTCAAGATGATCCTAACCATAAATTCTCGTTTCGTCAAGAGTTTCAATTTTTGGGAAATGAAACATCCAAACTTTGCGGTATTAATTCACTTAATTCCACAGAAAGGTTGGATCTGGATATGGTAGTTAGTGAAGGTTTGCTAACTCTTCAAGATTCTCCGGGATTAACAACGCGGATAAGCCATAAGATAGACGTTAATGGTGCTCAACCTATCAAACAACGCTCCTATCACTACTCGCCCAAAGTGCTTGAGGCAATGTACCGAGAGCTAGATCGGATGTTGGAAGAAGGCTTAGTGGAGCCTTGCCAATCCCCATGGTCATCTCCTGTAGTCATGGTTCGCAAGGGATCGGGCTACTGTTTTTGTATAGATTTTCGTAAAGTAAATGAAGTTACTCGAAAAGATTCCTATCCCATGCCAAACATGACTTCTCTTTTGGACGGACTTCGACAAGCCAGATATCTGTCCAAATTCGACCTCAAGCAGGCATTTTTGCAAGTTCCACTAGCGGACGAATCCAGTAAAGACATTACTGCATTTACAGTTCCCGGAAGAGGGTTATTTAGATTTAAAGTTATGCCGTTTGGACTAACTAATTCACCTGCGACCTTTCAGAGGTTAGCAGATTCAATATTTGGGCCCGAACTCTACCCATACGTAGTAGTATTCCTTGACGATATTTTGGTTTGTACGCCAACTTTTGAATTGCATTTAGATATGCTTAAGGAAGTATTCCGTCGACTTAAAGCTTCAGGTTTGCGCATCAACCCCGAAAAATGTGAGTTTGGATGTAATGAAGTTAGGTACTTGGAATATCTAATTAATAGTGATGGCATGAGTGTTGATCCAGACAAGGTTAGTTCCATAACTTCGATTCCTCCTCCTACTAATGTTGGTCAACTTAGAAGGTTCCTTGGAATGGCAGGATGGTATCGTCGTTTTATAAAAGATTTCTCTTCAGTTGTCTCTCCACTTACATCCTTGCTCTTAAACGTAAAGCTAAATGGGTATGGACAGAAGAGCAGGAAGCCTCTTTCAATGCTCTTAAGTCAGCTCTGACTGAAGCACCAATATTAGCCAGACCAGATTTTGAGCAGCCTTTTCAATTACAGACCGATGCCAGTGATAAAGGTCTGGGAGCGGTCTTAACTCAAATACAAGATGGTGAAGAAAGGGTCATCGCTTTTTACTCCCGCACTCTCAGTCCAGCTGAAAGAAATTATACCGTGACCGAGAAGGAATGTCTCGCAGTTCTGTTTGGTATCGAAAAGAATCGGCATTACTTGGAGGGATATCCGTTTACAGTTATAACTGACCATGCAAGTCTTAAGTGGTTACTGAATTTAAAAAACCCTTCGGGCCGTTTGGCTAGATGGGCTCTTCGTTTACAACCATACAATTACAAAGTGGAAACCGTAAGGGCAAACTGAATACAGTGGCCGATGCTTTATCCAGAATTGCCTCAATAACCGTTTTATCTTCTAATCCCGATCATGGTTCTTCTTCCGGTGAGATTTCGTCTTCGGAATCCTCCATATCGTCCGACGAATGGTATAATCAGAAATTTTACCGAGTCAAAAAGTCTCCAGAATTTCATCCTGGATTGTTGATAAAGGACGGACAATTATTATATCATCGCAAGAACCCTTTGAAGGGAGAGCTTGAGGACCCCAGTGAGGAATGGAAAGTTGTTGTTCCTAGACATTCGCGTAAATCTATAATTTATGATAATCATGATCTTCCGCAGTCGGGCCACCTGGGTATAGATAAAACTGTTGCTAGGGTTAGCAGATTATATTACTGGCCTGGACTATATCGCGCTATAAGCCAATATGTCAGAAAATGCGAATTATGCCAGAAAGTCAAACCCAGTAATACACCACCTCGGGGATTAATGTACCCTCGCTATAACAAGCAGCCTTGGGAAATTGTGTCAGTCGACATTATGGGTCCCTAAGGGGTTCAAAAGGCAATGTTTATCTTTTAGTTTTCGTTGATTTATTTAGCCGATGGGTGGAATTGTGTCCGATTAGAAAAGCTACCTCTTCAGTTATTGTATCGAAATTGAAATCCCGAATATTATATAGGTATGTGGCACCTCAGAAGTTAATTACCAATAATGCAAAGAACTTTGTTAGTAATCTTGTAAATGAAGTAGCTAAGGAGTTCGGCATTAAGAGAGAGACTACACCTTTATATCACTCACAAGCAAATCCCACAGAGCGAGCAAATCGTAATATAAAGCAGCTAATCGTCATGTATCTCAGGAAAAGACACCAACGCTGGGACGAGAAATTAGGGAAGATACAATTTGCAATAAATTCTTCCGTTCAAGACTCAACAAAGTTCAGCCCTGCCTTCTTGAATTTTGGTAGAGAGCTAAGGCCTTTACACCAAGCTCCACTAGGGGATATCCTGGTAGCTCGCGAAGAAGAACAGGCTTCTTGGGCTGCTAAATTAAGCAAATTACCTGAAGTACATGACGTTGCAGAGGAAAATTAAAGCGAGTCTAACTCAGAGTAGGCGTTATAATTTGAGACATAGGAAAGATCGTTTCAGCCCGGCAGATCAAGTGTTAAAGATGACTTTTCAGCTATCTTCGGCGGCTTATAAACTTGCAGCTAAACTTAACCCCAAATATGAAGGCCCTTATAAGGTTGTTTCGGTTACTGCCGGCGGATCATGTAAGTTAAGGGATCATAGTGGGAAGTTAGTAGGTTTATGGCATCCCTCAAAACTTAAATTATTTCGACCATCCTGACGGACTTACGCGCTGGAGGGGGGTGTGTAACGAGTTTTTTTTCGCTTCGATTACGTCCGTCTGGAGTCGCGAAGAGATCATTTGAGCCCTTTTTGCACAAGGCGGCTGTTTGCGCGGGTAGTTTGAATTTAAAATAATTATGGTGTCGCTACCTATGGTACCCACCATATTGGCCATTCCCGTAAAAACTGTGGTACCGAGTGGATGTACCGTACCGTTCCTTCTTTTTTTTTCAGTTAATTTATATGTTTGGCGAAGAAGTGCCCATTATTTTTTATTTTGAGGATCTCAGCGTTGGTGTCTCGACTATGATTTTAAGTTGGTGTCTGAAATATGATATTACATTTGGTATTTGAACTATGATATTAAGTAACATCTCAACTATTAAATTACATTGGAGTCTGAAATATATATATTACATTGGTATCTGAATATTTTGGTGTTTTACTGTAAGAACCTCTGGACAAAACCAATAAACCATGTCACAACATTTAAAATAACATAATTGGGTCATTTCCCCAGAAAAAGTGGATCTGAATTTTGGAATTCTTGAAATTGAAAATGTCGAATTAACATTTGGAAAATATTTAGGGATGCTGTTTACATAGCACTGATTGGACCCCAATGCAAGATTATACAAGAGCAGGATGCACTAATTATTTATAAATAAAAAAAGAAAACTCGGCAAACGGTAAAAGACATTCTAGGCAGGGAAGAACAATATGGCTGTCTGGTTACAAAGCTTGAATGCTGTAAAAAGACACTCTGTGGGGGTGGGGGGATATTGCAGGGGTTTGAACCGGGGAGGTTGTTGGAGAGATATGGGGGGTTGATCCCCCCCCCCCCCCCAAATTTAGGAAATAATTGATTAGTAGAATAAATTTACGCACATAATTGTAACAAAATTTCTAGTATAGTAGTTTTTATGTATATGAAGTTGTTGAAGTTGCTATTCGATTAATATACTCGTATAAGTGTGCTGTGTGTTCGTTTAAGTAGGGGAGAGCGGGGTTGGTTGGCAACAGTTTTCACTTTTTTTATTGTTGAGTCGTTCCTGTTGATATAATCCCAATAGGGCTGATACCACTGTAAACTCCAAGTATTAGAGTACTTCAAGTATTTTTTTCGCCACATAATATTTAATACTAAGATCATAGAAAATTGAAGAATTCTTCAATCCAGAGTATGCCAATTAACCCCCTATGTGGGGCAGGTTGGCCTAGGAGGTGGGGTTGTTTAACCATCTCATTCAAGTACTGCCTGACACATATTATTGTTATTAAAAGCTGCACTATAATGGTATAATAATTTTGAATCGGTTTTAATTAATAATAATTTAATTAAGGGAAAATATAATGACAATAGAAGAAGACAGAAGTTTAGACTGTCGTCACTTTCTGCATAAGAAAAATTGCTCTCATCCTCCTTGCTGGAACTAAAGACAATTGGTAGTTTCACCTTTGTTTATGTTTACCTTGCTTTTGTGAATTGCTACTGCGCCCATCATCCCCAGTTGAAGTGAGCCAACTAACCCCACAGGAAAGATCATATGAAAGATGGCTGCCAGGACAGGGGAGAACAATCTAGTAGAAACTGGTTAGTCGAAAGGTTAGGTTTTATAAAGGAGTTTGGGGCTTGTGAACAGAATCGGAGTCAAATATTTTGCCATGCCTTTAAACGAAATTTACTGCAAATATAAAAATTTACTTACATGTTGTAAAATCAATAAATGAAGCACACTCTTCTCTATACTGTTAGCATTGGATTAAAAACTCAGGACAAGACCCCCGAGGTCGAGCGGGTCACATTGTACAATGGTGGGGCCTTCACAACAGATGTGACGGAAACTATAAGCCAATGGCCAACCTACCCCCTATGCCAACCAACCCCGCTCTCCCCTATATTTTTTTCTTTCTTTTTTTTTATAAAAAAATAGCTGACAAATCCATCTAACAGCGTTCACACAAACCTTTTATTACCGTTTTTAAATAATAGGGTCGTAGATAATAATTGTTCTTAATTCATGAGAAGTAATTTATAAATGTTTTCCCCTTGTCAGATATGTCCTTCTTCCACTACAAATATTAAGGTGGGTGGGGGAAAGACATATATTGTATGAATATCCTGCTTTTTCTGGTTTACGCCTTAAATACAGCTGCTTTTCGAATAAATGGTAGACTCAGACATGTCTCAACAAGCTTGATAAGTAGAAAGAAACAAAAATTTCTTTATCTATACTCTCCAAGTTAATACAGGCGGAGGAAAGACACCATACATTTATGACCATCTAGTTTTTCCCGTTTAATATTAAAATTGCTTTTCGAAAAACGATAGAACCATTGGAAACATCTCAACAAGCTCTATAAGTAGAAAGCAATGAAAAATTTTAGGTACAACTACTTTCCAAGTCTATAGAAGCGGAAAAAAGACATCAGAGTTTGAGTGGTTATCTATTTTTTTCTGGCTTATTACTTAAACAAAGCAGTTTTTTGACAAAAGTGATAGGCCGTTGGAAATGTTTCAATGAGCTCTAGATGTAGAATGCAACAAAAACATTTTGATACAATTACTTGTACATGCAGGCGGAGGAAAAACATCCGACATTGCTTTGTATGACATTCCATTTTTTTTTTTCTGGTTAAATACAGCTGCTTTTCAAATAAGTGATAGACCGTCGTAAACGTTTCAATGAGTTCTATAAGTATAAAGAAACAAACATTTTTAGATACAACTACTTTCCAAGTTAATACTGGCAGAGGAAAAACATGGGTTGTATCATGTTGCCACATGACATCGCTGCACAAACGTTCTCATCCTGAGGGTTCTTCAGTGTTCCAAAATATTTTGCGAATAAAAGATTAGTTGCCTGAGATGTATTCTTAATTTTAGCCAGTAGTCGCAGTCACCTATAATGTTTAAAATCAGCCATAATATGAAAATACCATGTAAGTGAGGTAAAAACCAAAAACCAGGGACTAGCCTTTTCCAGCTTCTAAATACGATTCTTTCATTCCTAACAATATGGCACAACTCACATTCTAATCTTGAGATGTTTCGTACAGTATAAAAACCTCAAAAAGCGTCAATGGTCAATTCATAGACGAGTTTGAAACTCTTAGTTCAGTTCTGACTTTAGTTTGAAGTCAGAAAGCATAATTAGTGGGGTTTTTATTGGACCAAACTGGTTAGTCTGGGAGCTGAGGGCCAAAAAGGTGCCTGATTAGAAGAAAATGTTTGATCATATAGGCTGAAAGTACTCATGTCATAGGCAACAAATGTGAACGTCTGTCACCTTAGATCGGTTGCCATCAAATTTTATAGGCAACTTTTTTCAATTTTTCGCTAATAACTTGAAAACGATTTATTGCAGAAGAAATTATGTTCTTTCTAAAATAAAAGGGCATAAAATTTCGCGTCGAAGTCTTTTCACTAAAACCGATTGTCAATTTAGCCATTTTAGGGGGAAAATGTATCACGCTCATGTTCCAAAGCCTGCAATTTGAAGAGGACACGAATTTTGTGTAAAACGATCCCATTAATTTTAAAATTAGCCCACTCATGTGGAGATAAAGTAACGTGAACGTATTTAGCGCCTAGTGGTCTAGAATAAGTGAAATTTTTGGGATTTTTTTTCAGTACATATCACAAAATATTGCTTTCTTCTTACTATAAGAGGCTAAACTATTGCAAATAGAATGATATATTTGAAGTTTAAATCGGTTAAGTGGTTTAGCCGAGTTCGGTACATCAAAAATCTGTAATTTTTATGATCCAACGCCTATAACTCAAAAACACCTAGTTTAGATGAAAAATTTTTTAGATAAAAGTTGCGGAGCATAAAATTTATCAGGAAATAAGCTCCGTATACACAACATTAGCTAAATCCTGGGGGAAATACAAATAAAAACGTGAAATTATTCGTAATGCTTACTTCCTGCTAAGACTTCGGTTTCTGAAGAATCAGGGGATTTGATAAAATATCCATAAAAATAACTACTTAGACAGGTAGGGGAAAGTTGGGTAAAGTGGGGTACCGATCTGATCGTGGTGTCTTTTAGTGCTGCTTTACAGAGAGAGCAAATTTGAGGCCTGGGAAAGGGATTGCTGATTTATTTTTTGGAGGAAACCTCGAAATGGACTTGAACTGAAAAAGTTTATTCTTGATAGATGGAGGCTGTAAAGTTCTTTTGAGGTGATGCCTGCCAGTTGGGTCGAGAATTCAATTTGATAAAGTGATGAAAAAGTTTAAATATTTTAATATCTTAAAATGAAATTAATGAGCTAGTTTTACAAATACAGGTTAACACGAAAATTCAAATTATAGGATAATGACCCCAAGAACAAAGCTCTCCTCACACCGGTAAGCCTGTTATATTATTAACCAAAAATACTTGAAACTCCATACCAGAGACCAAATTTGAATCCTATCAGACACTTAGGCTCATCGTTTAACAGTTAAGAAATCAAAAAATGAGGTCAGTAAAAAATCTTAAATCTAAAGTCCTGGAAGAACAATCATAAACAATTAAGTGACTTCGAAGCTACTTGAAATGGCAATAAAAAAAAAAAAATAAGCCGGTTCCATATAAAATATTGATTTCATAATTATGACTTAAAATAAATAAATTATTTATTTAGGAATTTGAAAAAAATGATTAAATAAGTAATATTAAAATGTTTGAAAAAATTTTCTGCATTAAAACTGTGGAATTTCTATTTAAATTTACTAAAGATACATATTTATTTTCTTTAAGCATATATAAATTAATAAGAGTTTATTAGAGCAGTATTCAAGTTATACATATAAGTTAAAAAATTAAAAAAAAAAGAGAAATACCGGAAACATATTATAATCTTATTAATTTATATAAATAAAGATGAAATTCTGTTTGTTTGTTCTTTATAGAAATCTATACAGTTCGTCCTAAATTCTCCAAATTTTGCTCAGTGGTTCTTGCATTACTTCAGCCAATTTCTGGGTATATTCTTTATTGTTATAAAAATCGTTATGATCCCGCTTTACATTGGTTTTTGAGTTTTTGAGTTACGAAATTGACCATTGGAGTCGAAAAAAGTCTCATTTTATACATTTTGAAGAGGCCAACAAGGCCCGGTAAGGCCGTTCCTGCAGAATGGACTTGGTTCCATGTTTTAAAGATGAGTCCTTTTCAACTTATTGGCCGAGGAGGGTGAAGTGAGCGTGCGGTCCCTTGGGAGTAGAGATGCGACATCGACGGCAAAACATCGATGTTTTTACAATCAAAACATCGATGTTTTTTAATTTATACGTTCTTTAAACATTAACATATTAGTGCCCAAACGTATTTAAATTGATGTTTAAGTGTACAGCATGTTTAATTTTCATTATTAATATATAAAAACATTGAGGTTTTCTGCATAGGTGGTTTTACATAATCATTTATTGAATATTCAACTGCTAGGACTTAAACATCTTAATTTAAGCTAAAACATCGATGTTAAAAACAAATTTTTATTGTTAAGACATATTTGTTTTTGCAGAAAAAATCAATAATTAAAACAACATCGATGTTTTAAAAACCGTTGTTTTAACAAAAGCAAAAATGTTTTAACATCGATGTTTTGGACAAAAAACATCAATATACATTCTCTTAATTTCATTGATGATGAAACATGTTTTAACAAGTTATTAACATCAACATATATAACATGTTATAAAAAGTTAACATATAACATGTTACAAAAAGTTATTTTTAACATCGATGTTTTTGACAAATATAAATATGTTTTAACTTCCATGTTTTGGACAAAAAACATCAATACATATGCTCATAACATCGATGTTTTGTACAATATCAAATATATTTTAACATATTTATTTTTGCAGAAAACATCGATGTTTTAAAAAAAAGTTGTTTTTAACATCGATGTTTTGGACAAAAAACATCAATTTGTATCCTCTTAACATCGATGTTAAAAACATCATGCAACCACAATTATAAAACATCGATGTTTTAACAATAAAAAGTGCTTTTTAACATAAATGACAAAAACAAATATATTTTAACATCGTAGTTTGGGACAAAAAACATAGATGTTTTAGACAACATAAAATATTTTTTAACATCGATGTTTTAACAATAACCAAGTAATTTTTAACATCGATGTTATATACAAAATCAAATATACTCTTAACATCGATTTTTTACTATAACAAAGTTGTTTTAACATCCCTGGTTTTGTCCAAAACATCAATGTTAAATCATATTTGTTTTTGCAGAAAACATCGATGTTTTAAAAAAATTGTTTTTAACATCGATGTTTTTGACAATAACCAAGTTCTTTTTAACATCGATGTTATATACAAAAACAAATATACTCTCAACATCGATGTTCTAACTATAACAAAGTTGTTTTTAAAATCGATGTTAAATCATATTTGTTTTTGCAGAAAACATCGATGTTTTAAAAAAATTGTTTTTAACATCGATGTTTTTGATAAAAACGAAAATGTTTTAAACAAAAACAAATATATTTTAACTTCGATGTTTTGGAAAAAAACAAATAGGTTTTAACATCGATGTTTTAAATATAACAAAGGTGTTTTTAACATCGATGTTTTAGTCTAAAACATCGATGATAAAAACCATTTTTTTAAAACATCGATGTTTTTGACAAAAACGAAAATGTTTTAACATCGATGTTTTCGACAAAAACAAAAAGGTTTTATCGATGTTTTAACTATAACAAAGGTGTTTTTAACATCGATGTTTTCGGCAAAAACAAAAATGTTTTAACTTTCGATGTTTTGGTCAAAAAACAAATATATTTTAACATCGTAGTTTGGGACAAAAAACATAGATGTTTTAGACAACATAAAATATTTTTTAACATCGATGTTTTAACAATAACCAAGTAATTTTTAACATCGATGTTATATACAAAAACAAATATACTCTTAACATCGATTTTTGACTATAACAAAGTTGTTTTAACATCGCTGGTTTTGTCCAAAACATCAATGTTAAATCATATTTGTTTTTGCAGAAAACATCGATGTTTTAAAAAAATTGTTTTTAACATCGATGTTTTTGACAAAAACGAAAACGTTTTAACATCGATGTTTTCGGAAAAAACAAATAGGTTTAGCTTCGATGTTTTAACAGTAACCAAGTTCTTTTTAACATCGATGTTATATACAAAAACAAATATACTCTCAACATCGATGTTCTAACACAGTTGTTTTTAAAATCGATGTTAAATCATATTTGTTTTTGCAGAAAACATATATGTTTTAAAAAAATTGTTTTTAACATCCATGTTTTTGACAACAATGAAAATGTTTTAGACAAAAACAAATATATTTTAACTTCGATGTTTTGGAAAAAAACAAATAGGTTTTAACATCGATGTTAAGAGGATACAAATTGATGTTTTTGTCAAAAACATCGATGTTTTCTGCAAAAACTAATATGATTTAACATCGATATTTTGGTCAAAAAACAAATATGTTTTAACATCGATGTTTTAACAATATAGAAGTTGTTTTTAACTTCAATGTTATATACAAAAACAAATGTGCTCTTAACATCGAATTTTTAACTGTATTCATCGATGTTAAAAACAACTCTGTTATAGTTAAAAATATCGATGTTAAGAGCATATTTGTTTTTTTATATAATATCGATGTTATTAAGAACTTGGTTATTGTTAAAACATGGATGTTAAATATTTGATGTTGTCTAAAACATCGATGTTAAGAGCATATATATTGATGTTTTTTGTCTAAAACATCGATGTTAAAACATGTTTATATTTGTCGAAAACATCGATGTTAAAAATAACTTTTTTTAAAACATCAATGTCTTCTGCAAAAACAAATCTGTTTTAACATCAATGTTTTGGACAAAAATACCAATGTTAAAAACAGCTTGATAGTTAAAACATCGATGTTAAGAGTATATTAGTTTTTGTTAACAACTTTGTTAATGCTAAAAAAAAAAAAAAAAAAAAAAAAAATCGATGTTAACATCAGCCCACAAACATCGATGGTCCGAAAACATCGGCTACGTAACATCGATGTTAAAAACATCGATGTTTCAGAAACATCGACATCGATGTCGCATCCCTACTTGGGAGGCATCAAGCCGGGAGGAGAGCTGGCAGGCGGCCTCCCAACCCCACCCCACTCCCCCCACCTTGCTGCCGCCCCCTGCCTTCCCGCACGAGTCGTAAATGTTCAATTTGAAGCGACTGAAGCATTACGAAAACTTAGTATTGATGAATACATCCATTTATATAAATAAAACTCAAGGGTTATCACTGAGGGTAGCTAATATCACTTTGGATTCCCCATGTTTTTCTCATGGTCTGCTTAATGTTGCATGCTGTAGAGTAGATTCACCTAAATACCTAATTATACATGCCCCAGAGGGTAAAACTAAAAATATGGTATATTCTAAAGTTTTAGAATAATAATCTATTAGTGTTATTTTTGTTGCATTTTTTGTTTATAGAATTGTTCACGTTTATTAGAAAAATGAAATTCCCCAGGTAAAACTGGGACATACAGCTAGATAAATATATTTTTCAATAGGGTGGTGTATGAAAACATTTGCTAGTCACTTTTTAATTAAGCCTCAGACAACAAAAATGCAAAAAAGATAAAAATAAAATTCTCAGAAAGGTGATTGACCTATTTATGTTTTGCATGTTATGCACTTTCATTATGAAATTTAATCTTACATGAGATATGTTTCCTAATTTGAATTAATACGTAAAACATATGCATACTTAGTGAATATCTATCTTCCTTTTATTTTTATTAATGTATATTTTTCTAATTAATCATGTATGGGTAAATTGTGTGAAAGTAGTGTTATGATGATTTTCAAAATAAATTATGTATTTATATAGCTCAGTAAAAGTCATATTATAATCTATAAATTTTCTCCATCCTAGAGAATTGAAAACTGCTATCATGGAATAAGATTTATCTTCTGGGAATTTACTTTAACCAACACTAATTCAAACCCATTTACCTGAAATATACCTTAGTCTTACCTTCCATTAATGAATCCACCCACAGTCAGCAGTGGCATATCTAAAATGTATCCCTTAACCTAGTTCACTATTGATTTTAATTCATTTGCTGTACTCAATGTATGAGGAGAGGGATCAGGGATAATATTAAACAGGTTAGTAATTTGTGTCTGGGAAAGAGGGAAAATAATAGGAATAAACTATAGTTCGATAAAGACTGTTAAAACTCTAGTGAGAAAAAATTAGCCACTCTAAAAGTTTTAAATAATCCTAGCGAAGACAACCTGAATACTTTGGAGGCATACGGAATGAAACAACTAAATTGCTTAAAAACAAAAAATAGACTCTCCAAAACAAAATAATAGAATCGAAAATAATGTTATAGATATGTTCAATGGCATAAATTCATCACTAAGGACCAGTTACGACTGGCATTAGGGATAGAAACAATAATATCATAGCATATCCGGTAGACGGTAAGTTCAGAGAACACTTTGATAGTATTTAGAATGCAGAAAATATTCGTCTATCACCACTTTTAGAGTACCAAAGTGCTGAACCGTTATTAGAAGAACCAAGTATAAGGGAAGTCGAAATAGCTATCGAAAAGGTAAAATCTTATAAAGCAGTGGGGACTGACAATATTCCTAGCAAATCATTTGGGAAAGCTAGGATTGCTACAATACATATTTTGATAAAAAGGTCTGAGAAAATCACCGAAGAATGGAAAGAGCCTATACTTATTCCGATACACAAGAAGGGGTTGTGGACAGATACTTATAACTATCTAGGGATCTCACTATCTCCAGTCTGTTATAAAATATTTACGTTAATCCTTACAAGTCGAATCACTGAATATACCAATGAAATTATCGGAGACTATCAATGTGGTTTCAGATTGAACCGTTCAACCGTAGACGAAATATACCCTCTGGATCAAATATTAGAGAAAAAATTGGAATATAAATGTATTGTACATCAGTTATGTATCAACTTTAAAAAGGCTTATGATTCTATAGACCGCAATAGGCTGTGTAACATTCTGACTGAACCAGGAATACGAAAGAAGTTAGTAAATCTTGTTAAGATGTGCATGACCGAAACATTCAATACAGTTGGTAAGTAGAGTTGGTATCACCATCATAACGATAATAAGGCACGATATCCCACCTTGGCATCAATATTTATGGCATTTGCATACACTCGACATTATGAAAATCTTCTAAATGGATCTTCTCTTCCCAGCTATTGATTTCAATGCCTACTAATGGAATTGTATCAGTAACATGTTATTTCTATTTTGCGCAACTTCTTATCGTTGTGATATCATAACGATTTAAATATGCCCTGCACCTAACCCCTATTTTTGGCCTCATCCAATTTCCATCACCGATAATTAGCTTCTACCCTTAGAGCCGTGGCTACCCTCGATTTTTTTTTTTTTTTTTTTTATTATTAAGATTCAAATAGTCCTTCATCCTCTTTCGATCTAATTGGCAATTTTTATACTGCCTAACACTCCGCTCTCGTTCAATTTGTATGCTTTCGAGGTATGATAACTCAAGCCATAAATTAGGGTTTAGGGGGTGGGTAAGAGCGGTTACACCGATTTTTAATATTATTCCCGCACCTACCCCTCTATTTTTGGCCTCATCCAATTTACATCACCGATATTTAGCCTCTACCTTTTGAGCCGAGGACTACGCTCGATTTTAATTTATTTTTTTTATTAATTTTATTAATATTTCGATTTAATTACTCCTTTTTACTATTTCGATTTAATTAGAAATTTTTATACTGCCTAAGACTCCGTTCCCGTGCAATTTGTATGCTTTCGAGGTACGAAATTGCTGTCTAGCCGAGGGGCGGAGGACAGTAGGTGGTGGGAGGGTCCTGCACCTACCCCCTATTTTTGGCCTCATCCAATTTCCATCACCGATAATTAGCTTCTACCCTTAGAGCCGTGGCTACGCTCGATTTTTTTTTATTAAGATTCAAGTAGTCCTTTTTACTCTTTCGATCTAATTGGCAATTTTTATACTGCCTAACACTCCGCTCTCGTTCAATTTGTATTCTTTCGAGGTATGATAACTCAAGCCATAAATTAGGGTTTAGGGGGTGGGTAAGAGCGGTTACACCGATTTTTAATATTATTCCCGCACCTACCCCCTATTTTTGTATTTATGTACTTTTTAATTAGTAATTATGTTGAAATTACAAGGCAATTGACGAATGTCAGTAGTCCTACTTGTGAGACTGGTGGAATTTGGCTGTCTGTCTTTTGCTCAAATGGGGGAAATTTCAACGCAAAAATATCTAAAACTAATGATAGTTGTGGGCCATTTATGATTAAGGGACATTAATGATAGTTGGTGCCAGAGGAGGCCATTTTGGTTATTTGAAGGATGATAAAACCTAGCTAAAATTAAGCGAGAATTCATTTTACCTCTTTAAGTATAACGACTTTAATGAAAAGTCGTTAGAGTTGCGTTATGATATCGTGCCATTTATTCTTGGCATCAATCCCCCACCCTCTCCCCTGGCCCGGGAAACCCCGTATAGCCTACAAGGCGAGGAAGGGGAGGACCAAAAAAAAAAAAAAAAAAAAAAAAAAAAGTAGAGTTGGTAATTATTTTTCTGAGAGTTTTGAGGTTCGCTCTGGTTTGAAACAAGTGAATTCGCTATCTCCTGTTTTATTTAATTTAGCTCTAGAATATGTGATTAGGGAGGTAATAAGTACCGGAAAGGGTTCGAATCTTGGTGGAAATATATCTGTACTCGGTTATGCTGATGATATGGTTTTGCTTGGTGATGACGTGGAAAAGATTGGACTAAATACAATAACATTGATGAAAGCTATTAAAGAAGTAGGGCTAGAAATAAATATGGAAAAGACAAAATATATGGTTAGCTAGGATAAAGACAAAATATGGTTAGCTAGGATAAAAAAAAAGAAGATACGTTGACGATTTTGGTGATAGTTATTTTTCCGATGCGAAATTACTTAACTAACACTAAGTAATTTACTTTGTCCCAAAATTTAAATATTAGAATTTACAAAGCTATAATTCTTCCGACAGTTCTTTGCAGATGTTAAACATGGCAGCTTATAGTTATGGATGAGCAACACCTTAAGTTCCTTGAAAATAAGGTACTGCGTAGAATATTTGGGTCGAAGAAGGTTGATTCAACGGGAGAATTTTGATGCCTACATAATACAGAATTGTGTGAAGTTAAAGCTGCGAGTCTGTTAAAGTGGGCAAGTAAAATTGCACGTCGTAGTTGAGAACAAACACCTAAAAGATTGATGGACGCTTCGCTGACTGGAAACCGTCCTAGGGGTAGAGGCCTAGGCGAAGGTGGGTGAATTCAGTGAGGGCTGATCTAGTGGAGTTGGGATTGGAAGGGGGAGGTGGATGGAGATGTGTAGGGAGCAATTGGTGATATCGGCATCAGGCCTTCGGGTTTGTTAAGCCTTTATTCTATTCTATACTGCTTTATTCAAAGTTATGTTCAAGTACCTTCAACTAAAACTGTATTAGAATATAAAAGTTTCTTATTTATGTTGGAACACTTGTTTTTATTTTGTATTTGTAAAAAATATTTTATATCTTTTTCAAGTCCACTGAGAATTCAAAATTATTTTATGATAGATGAAAACATTGTTTCTAGGTGGTTATTAGAATGCCTCAAGATTGGATGAAAAGTGCTAAGGAAACCCAGTTACCACAAAGAAGTAGGGTAATAACGTGTTCAACTTTGTTTTCTGAAGATCGAACAAAGCCATTAACATCACAGCTATTAGTGTGCACTGAATGCCGAGTATGTGTTCATGCTGCCTGTTATGACATTAACAACAAGTCATGTTTATCTAAACCTTGGAGATGTGATAAATGTGATTGTCTAGATACAGGTCTCTATAAGGTATTTTGTTTTTTTAATAACTTGTATATTTATATTACCTACATATTTTGTTATTTTTTATACCTGGATGTTAATAGTCTCTCATTATGCTATGGTAATAAGAAATGGCTATAGAACTTTGAAAGAATTCCATAAATGTATACAGGAGAAAAAAAAAGTTTTTCCCAAGATTAAATTTTTTGTTTCCCTTAATGAGTGCAGTAATATTAATGTATAATATATAGTTGGAAAGCTCAGAACTTCAGAAAAGATAATATTTAGGTTATAAAGTCGTAAAATGTATATATATATACAGGAAAAATTCTTAATGTCTACTTTTATATTAGGTACCCATGTTCTGTGGGTACAATTAGGTACAGCACTTAAATACGTTGACACGTTGCTTACATAGTACACTTTTACAAACTGCCATTGTTACTGGATAAACATTCCTGTGAATAGAGTATGGTTTCCATTAGAAGGTTGAACTGTTTCAGGGTAGAGATAATACAATGGGTAAATTTGTGGTAAAATGTGTGGTTTCCAAGAAGGGGATTGATTGAAGTTAACACCTAGGTATTTAACAGAATTCTGGAATGAGATAAATGACTTATTCAAGACTAGATTTGGAGCGACAGGAGTTGATTTGAAGAGGGAGGGAGATCCAATCAAGATGGCTTTCGTCTTCTCGGCGTTCAGAGTGAGTTTGTTGAGGTTTGCCCAAGCACATATTCTGTCGATATATTCCTGAAGTTTTAGGATCGTGTCGGAGGAGTCTGCGGGGTCAGAGGAAAGGTAAATCTGGACTTAATCGGCATACAAATAGTATTGAATGTGATGGATGGAGGATGGAAGGTAATAGATATAGTTAGAAAAGAGGGTGGGGGGTAAAGAGGAACCCTGTTGTACTCCTTTAGACAATAGTAGAGGCTTTGACGGAGGTTAGTTGGGGACTATAGCATATTGGGATCAACTGTTGAGGAAAGATTGGAACCTGAGAAGGGCATTAGAAGACATCTGAAAGTTTTCAAATTTGCTTAGAAGGATATTGTGGTCCACTGAGTCAAAGGCTTTGGTGAAGTCAAGGAGGATATTATGATATTGATAAGATAATGAGTGAGTGCACCGTGAGATTTTTTCTCACACATTTAATTCAATTTGAATTGGGCTCCTTTGGAGGCCGTGGCGTTTCCGCCCTCTTGAGTATCTGTAATTGACAGATACCCCTCAACAAGGCCTGTCCCAACCTAATCCTACCCCTCTGTCCATCCTAAGTTAGCAGAACTTGGGAGGCGTCAGTATGAGGCGTTTTTGTAGGAAAATGTTTGGATGGCACCTCCTCAACCACCTAATGAAGATTTTGAAGATGTTGATTCCGGGAAACCAAGAAGATCAATGTGAAAGTGATGGTGAGAGTGACCACCATTCTGAAACCGAGCAGAGTGACGACGAGGAAGAAGAAGCTCTGTTTTCTGGGGAAAGTTGTTTAGGGAGAGACAACAAAACGGTTTGGTGGATGCATCCTTTAAGGAATTTTGGAGATTTGGACAAATGTGACGTTTTTGTCAATGATATAATTGTATGGGGTTCTACAAAGGAACAGCACGATGCTAATTTGAAGGCAGTTTTGGAAAGAGTGAGAGTAGAGAACGTTAAATTTCTGAATCAAAAGTGTCTTTGGAGTAAAAGAAGTTGTCTACATTGGTCACCAATTGACAGATAAAGGAATACAGCCAGATAAGGATAAGTTAGTTGTCATAGATGGCATGCCTCCCCCTAAGTTCAAAAAAGAACTTGAAAGATTTTTAGGTTTAGTGAACTACCTAGGAAATTTTTTAAAAAATGTAGCCCATATTAAGGCTCTATAACGCCTTTTACTGAAAAAAAAAAGTGGAATGGCATTGGGAAGAGGACCAGCAATCAGCTTATAATGCTCTGAAGCAGGTTTTAACTACGGAACGTGTCCTTAGATGCTACAATCCTAAATGTTGTATAAGGCTTCCATGGTCCGAATCCATAGTCTGCATTTCTTCTTCAGGGTTTGACCATGTCATAGGTTTTCCAGCGACCAAGCTTTCGCCCATCTTGCTGTGGGCTTCTTCAGGGCCAATACAAGAATGAGAGTGGAGAAGGAGATCAGTAACTTATAATCTTCCGTCGGGGGCGAAGTCTGTGTTCCCTTTGCTAGCGCCCGAGGGGGCGTGGTCAGGTGGAGGGGGAGATGGGAGCGTCAGCTCTCTGAGATACGTTGTGTTGTCTTATGTTGTTTAGTGCAGGGTACCAGTTTTTGCTAAGTCTGTATCCGTCTTCTTTGTTTATATTGTTTGGTTGTTTTATGATTTCTATAGCCTCCCTGATGGATCTGTGGTGGTAGTTATCAATCCTAACTATGGCTTTGGTGTCTTCGAAGGCTATAGTGTGTTGTGTATTGTGGAAGTGTACCCACAAATATTGTGAAGAAGCCCATAGCAAGATGGGCGAAAGCTTGGTCGCTGGAAAACCTTTGACATGGTCAAACCCTGAAGAAGAAATGCAGACTATGGCTACAATCCTAGTTTACCAGTAACGGTGTCTGTGGATGCTTCTCGAGATGGCTTAGGAGAAGTTTTGATGCAGGAAGGTAACCAATTACGTATACTTCTAGAAGTTAATCAGAAACTGAGAAAAGGTGTGCAAACATTGAGAAAGAAATTTTGGCTGTTGTTTTTGGTTCCTTTTTGAGGGAAATGGGAATTTAAATTATTTTCTTTTTCTTCTTTATCTTCCTCCTTTGTGCCATTACTAGCGTGGAGGGGCCTCGATCCAACGCTGCCAGGCTTCACGGTCCCTGCACAGCCTCTTCAGTTCCTGGAAAGTTTTTCCTCCAATCCTCTGGATATATTCTTCATATTGAATCCTAGGCCTTCCGCGTGGCCTCTTGCCAGTGGGTCGAGCTTCCATCACCTTTCTGGGTTCCCGGTTCTCGCTCATTCGACAAACATGGCCAAACCATTTTAGCTGGCGTTTTTCCAGGATAGTTTTCAATGCAGGAATTTTTAGCTCTGCTCTAATCCTTCCATTTCTTACGTGGTCCCTCCTCGTTTTTCCTGCGACTCTACATAAGTACCTCATCTCAGCTGCAGTTATTCGGCTGATCTGTTTATCGAGCATTATCCAGCTCCCGCTCCCGTAGGTAAGAGTAGGGAGGTATATTGATTTGTAAATGTGGAGTCTTCGTTTCTAGCCCCACATCTCGATGCCCAACAATACTGTTGCATATGCTATAATAGATTTGGTTAGCTTTAGCAATCCTATTTGCTATTTCCCCATCTATTTTTGCCTGTCTATTTATGTTGGAGCCCAAGTAGAGAAAGTTCTCCACTACTTCGAGAACCTCGCCATTGCAAACCACCTCCACTGTCTCCTCCTCATCTCGGGACAGCACCTGTATCTTGCTCTTGGAGGCATTGATGGTCATTCCTGTACGCTGGAGTTCTTCCTGCCATTCCAGTAGAGCTTGCTGCAGCTTATCTTTTGTGTCGCAAATGAGAACGATGTCATCAGCATATAACAGTGACTGGCTAAGTATCGTCCTCATGTTCCACTTACCTATAATTGTTCGAGCAGTTCGCCTACTACAAATTTTATGGATTTCATCCATAAACACTGTAAATAGAAGGGGGCTCAGGCTGTCTCCTTGTTTTACTCCTCTATCTATGGGGAAAGGAGCAGATTCTGTTCCATTAATCCTCACCACTCCTTTTGAATTCATGTAGACTGATTTTATGGTGGTAATGAGGTCTCGTGGCACATTTTTTGCTGCTACGGCGTTCCATATTTCTTGACGTGGGACCGAGTCGAAAGCAGCCTTAAGATCCAGGAAGGCTAGATATGTGCTCTTATCTCTGTCCCATGATTTTTCTAATATATTTCTTATGACAAAGATATTGTCGTGGGTCTGCCTCCCAGGGCGGAAACCTGCTTGCTCCTCCTCCAACTGCTTCTCCACAATTCGTCGTAGCCTTTTCTCCAGAATGTGCGTGTACATTTTGTAAGCCACAGACAAGAGGCTAATTGGTCTATAATTGGCTCATTCTGTTTGACTCCCTTTTTTGTGGATAGGAATAATCACACTGTATTCCCAATCTTTCGGGATTCTCTTGGTATCCCATACCGTCTGAAATAGGCCTTGCAATGCTTTAATGAGCTCTTGTCCACCATATTTCAGGAACTCGGGGGCAATGTTGTCTCTGCCTGCTGCCTTGCCTGTCTTCATCTGTTCAAGAGCCAGTTCCACTTCTTCTTCATTAATTGATTCTTCGCTGACTTCGTAGATCGTCTGTTCCCTTTGTTCTCTTGCTGAGTCTTCTATTGCGAAGAGATCTAGGTAGTGTCTACGCCATCTATCTAATATTTTAGATGTGTCTGTCAGCAATTCACCATTGTTATCTTTAACATTTCTCACTGGCTTTGCTCTTTTGCCCTTCAAGAATTTCACAGTACGCAAAAACTTTTTGATATTTTCCCTGTGATTTCCATCTAGGCTCTTCCCAAATTCCTCCCAAGATATCTTTTTTTGTGCTTTGACTACAGCTTTGGCCTCATTTCTTGCTTTTCTATAGTCAGCAAAGTTCTCAGGTGTCTTATGCCGTCGGTAGAACTTCCATGCTTGCTTCTTTCGGTTTATAGCTACCTTGACATTATCGTTCCACCATTTGCTGCGTTTGCCTTTATAGCTGAATTTGTGTAGGCCACAGATCTCCTTGGCAGTTCTTAAGATGGTAGTTTTGAGAGCGCTCCATTGTTTCTCTGCGTCTCCGTCTAAATCCAGAACTCTGAGGCGTTCTTCCAATTTTTCAGGATATAGTTTTCTCTTATCTAGATCATCCAAAACTCGAACTTTTATTGCTTCATAAACTTTAGCTTGAGGCTTCCGGATTCTTAAGATCCTGGTATCCGCAACTAATAACAGATGATCTGTGCCTATTTCTGCTCCTCTTATTACTTTCACATCTCTGAAATATTGTCGAATTCCTCGATCATAAATAAAATAGTCAATGACACTATTTCCAACTGCGCTTGAGAAAGTAATTTTGTGTACCCTCTTATGTGGGTAGAAGGAATTGCCTATCAAGAGATCATTGTCGACGCAGAAATCAATTAATCTT
This sequence comes from Aelia acuminata, assembly GCA_911387785.2. Classification (NCBI taxonomy): domain Eukaryota; kingdom Metazoa; phylum Arthropoda; class Insecta; order Hemiptera; family Pentatomidae; genus Aelia; species Aelia acuminata. The sequence goes on along the minus strand of OU426978.1, from coordinate 138,308,633 downwards.
TGGCCATTTTCGTTTTTAACGATTTCACCTGCATGAGGCCCCATCGCTCCGAATGATGTTCTGTGGTCCCGTCCAATTCTCGAATTAAAATCTCCACAGAGAATTATTAACCTTCCTTTGTCTCTGCTTCTATCAATTGCTCGTTGCAGGTCTGAGTAAAATAATTCTTTGTCCAGTACCCCTGCATCTTCCGTAGGAGCATATACTTGGATGATTGTAAACTTACCAATGGTTACCTGGAGGTCTGCAAGTATGATCCTAGAGGAGACAGGCTCCCATTCTTCGACTCTGCTGTATGCTGAGGAAGACATGACTATCCCAACCCCTTCTTTTGCACGAACACCCTTTGGTACCCCTGCATATATCAGAAAATATCCGTCATTCAGCTCTACCTCTCCACTTCCTTTCCTTTTCACCTCAGCCATTCCCAGGATATCTACTTCATATTTCTTCATTTCATCAACAAGCTCAACCTCCTTTCCTGTCAGTGATTTTATGTTCCAGGTTCCAAACCTAAGGTCCTTTTCCGAGCCGCGTCGTTTCCGTTTAGACAGTCCATTTGTTCCGAGGCCTTGTGTGGTTCTTTGAATCCTTTTTACTCTTGTGTGGGTGATTGGCCCGGCACGAGAGGCCCCGTAACCTCGGGACAACTGGCTCCTTTAGTCGCCTTTTACGACAGGCGGAGATTCCATGGGTAAATTCTATCCCCTACCCACAGGGGGATTTTAAATTATACCTTTACATAATGGACAAAAATTAGACAGTTTTTTATTAATCCTTACTTAATGTTTTCTAATCTTCATAATTTGTTTCTAAAGTTGATTATTTTTCTTCACTATAGGGAAAGCTAACTCTCAGAATGATTGCTTAATCATTCTATTTGATGATTCCAGAAAAAAAAAAAAAAAAAAAAAAATCGATATATAAAGATGTTTAAAGATATATAAAGATTTGTTTTGATTTATGTTTTAGAGTTGTCATTTATGTGGTCTTTCTGGAGGAGCTATGAAAAAAAGTGTTGATTATGGTTGGGTTCATATCCAATGTGCTACTTTCCTCCCTGCTTCTCAAATGAAAATTCATGGAATAAAAAATACTCCTATGAAAAGTTTAATCACTACCAAACCAGTAAGTAGTATTTGATTATTTAATTTGATCCAATTCAATGACCTAGTGCAGCGGTTCTCAAAGTGGGGCCACGTTATAGGGTTTGGGGAGAGTAAAAAGAGTATAAGGAGTACAAAGCTGAATTATTTAAAATAAGAAAGGGATTTTTTTTTTTTTTTTTTTTTGTGAAAGAATGTTGTTTGTTTGTTTAATTTCCCTTTATGGCGCTAAGGCTAATCAGACCAGGTCACCTGTGGTTTAGTGTATAGCAACCTACAATACTGATGGTGATGGGTTCGCGTCCTGTGGTGGTCATATGGTTTTTTTAAGGGAGTGAAAAATCCTTGGCTATGCCATCCCTCAGATAGGACGTAAAATGGATGTCCAGAACCTGTACGATGTCAGGTACTCGTTAAAGATCCTAATTATACCTGGATAGGCAAAATTTAGGACTCTTCCTTAGACCTACTGTTACATCGTCCGATTAGCCTTAGTAGCATAAAGGACGTCAAACAAATGTGAAAGAATGAATCTAGTGCATTATTTTAACATTGAAGTGCTTGTCTGTTGATGTTTTGATGAAATTATGGAGCTGATGTTTTCGTTACATCAATGTTTTGTTAACATCAATGTATTACTTGACTTCTTTTTTCTCAATTCAGAAAGTACTCTAACACAAAACATAAAATTAACTTCATAAGATAGTTTTTACACTCAGTAAATGTAAGCTTGAAAGAGTTTAAAAAAAGAGGAATAAGTGGTGATATCCAGCAACTAATCTGCTTGGAGTATTGGCATACTTGAACTGGTTTATGAGGCATACTTGCTTTTTCATTTAAACAGTAAAAAGTGTTTAAACTTAATTTACACGAGAGTGGTTGTTTATGTTTTGTTCCAGTTTGTACATTAAGGTGAATTTTATAATATAGATGCTTCCAAAAAGTACTGCTAGGACATATATTTCTAAAATTGTAACAAATTAGGCAAGTATAATATTTGCCTTAAGCCTTCCAAAACTTCTGACTAAACCACAAATTTACATGTACATTTGAAAATCGATGTTTTCACAAAAACAATGATTTCTTTAGTGTTGATCTTTTTACAGAAGCAAAGATTTTTTTAACATTGATGTTTTTAAAATTAAAAGATATTTTTAATATAAATGTTTTAACAAAAAAGATTTTTTGACAAAAACAAAGATTTTTTTAAAGTATCAATATATCGGCAAAAATAAAAAAAGATGTTTCTAACATCCATATTTTATTGGATATAATGCAGGGGTCGAAAATATAAGTTAATTTTTAATTTAATAAAGTTTAAGTTAAACCTACAATTAGTTTTTACCCTTCTTGAAGTTTTTATTGAACAGTACCTTATTTCATTGCGAAAACTTTTTGATAAAGTTATCTTAAAACTTTTATCCAAATAACTTTTTCCGTAAAAGTTCAATTCAAAAAGTTATTCTGAAACTTATTCATAAAAACATTTTAGTAAAAGAAAATAATTTCGGAAATATAAACATTTATTTTATTAGATTACAATTTTTAATATTTTGTAAATATGTGTATTATTTTTATCTTTAACAAAAGATAAATTATACAAAATTATCTTTAACAATACTATGAAATCAGTATAGTTAATTATCATAGATATATATGTATGATATCGTTTCCCAATATAAAAATATTTGAATTATTATTCAACAATCATTTGCTTGCATTCCATGCCGTTTCATATTAATTACAAAAATGTATAGGTTGATGCTAAAGAAATTTTCTTAAAAAAGGCATATTTTTTAAATTTTTATATATATATTTTTTTAACAATAGGTCATACTACCTATACCTATACAATGTTCTATATTATATGAAACGGCATGGAATGTGCTGTTAAACGACACCAATCTCATAATCCTAGTCAAATTTGGAAAGCATCTACAGCTATTTTTAATTGTAAAATGCTAGATGTATGAAATTTTATTACTACTTTTTAATTTTTTTAGTCATGAAGAAATTTTCATCCCATTTTTATATTTTGTTGTATGAATAGATATATTACTACCTATTTTTCAAAAAAATATAAAAGTTTTAAAAAATGCCCTTTTTGAGAAAATTGAAAATAAAATCTTACATTTAGTTTTAAGAAACATTTAGTACCAACCTATACATTGTTGCATATCATATGAAATGGCATGGAATGCGCTGTTAAACGACACCAATCTCATAGTCCTAGTCAAATTAGGAAAACATATACAGCTATTTTTAATCATGATTTTTTCTTCTTAATTATATCCAATATATAATTAGTTTCTTAATTTCCTGGGATATTTATATTATGGGTATAGTTGCTGTTAACAGTATTGGAGCAATCACTAGGACAATCTCACCTTTAACATTTATTGCTTCATTTACAACGTTTCGGCTATGTCGCCATTTTCAAGTCTAAAATTAGTTTAATCCATTAAACATCATTAAATAACAAAACTTCAAATATAATGACTAACAATATTAAAATTGTAAAAATCTTTTTCCTTAAAGAAAGAAGCACTATTCAATAATTTAACCATTTACTAGCAAAATTGCTTAAGAATGTATTTTCAATTAAATTTTATTAAAAAAATATAATTCAAAAATATAATTTAAAAAATCTGGTACGATGCGTGCAACACACAACTTTTACTTACCAACTTTCTTAGATTAGAAATTGACGTGGTTTATCAATTGCCATTTCTCAAAGTCACATATTTTTCCACATTCGTTTCTTATTTATGTTTTTATTTGCTCTCTAAAGTACACTAATTTTTTTTTATTATTAAATAAAAGTTCTTGCGATAATTCGGGAATGCAAGCATAATACTATAATACTCCAAGTCGTCTGATTTTATAATTCCCTATGTTATTGTTGAAAATTTCATTTAGTTACCATGAAACAAATCATTTCCATTAAATGAACAGAACGGCTTTAATTATAAACAATGGTCTGTCATTAAAGGTGTACTCCACATGCGAGGGTTCAACTTATTCTATGATTTGACGGAATATCTTTCTTTTTTTCTCCTGTATATGTTTACTTGTTTTTTTTCATATTCATATTTAGCCCTTTCTTATTTTTAGGCGAAACGAGAGACAGATAATTTCTCCTGATAAACAAATACAAAAAAATATACATTTTAATAAAGATAAAGCTTACCTGAAATTAAAAAAGACTCGATTTTCATTAAACATGATGAATTTAATGAAAATCATTAAAGCCGTTCTTGAGATATTAAAAAAAAAGGTAAAAATTGGAAAAAAAGTTGATTAAATAAAGTACCCCCTCCGTTTCAACAATTTTGATGATATTTTGGCTGTCACATTGTGGCAGTATACATACACCAAATTTCCAGTCTGATCAAAATCATTACAGCCATTATTGAGTAAATAAAAAAACATGTGAACATAAGACAAAGTTTATTAAATAAAGTACCCGCTCCGTTTCACCAATTTTGATGAAATTTCGGCTGTCGCATCGCGGGCATATACAAAAATCAAATGCCCAGTTTGATCAAAATCGTTAAAGCCGTTTTTGAGTAAATAAAAAAAACACGTGAAAGTGAGACAAAATTGATTAAGTAAAGTGCCCCCTCCAATTGATCAATTTTGATGAAATTTCAACTGTCACATCGCGGGCATATACATACATCAAATACCGAGTTTGGCCAAAATCGTTTAAGCCGTTTTTGAGTAAAAAAAAAAAAAAACACGTGATAATGAGACAACATTAATTAAGTAAAGTGCCCCCTCCAATTGATCAACTTTTTAAATGACGACACCAGTTAATGGTTTATATATATTTAATTTATAAAAAAAGAAGTTTTATTTTAAGTTGATGAAGGCATTGTTTAAAAAAGCTGGATTAATTACATCTTTGTTCAGATTAGGTATTTTAATTTATTATATATTTTTTGTTTTTTGTTTTTTTTGCGACTTGATGCACCGCGACCTCCTTGGGTCTATTGTGCGCCTGTCTATGCCCGTGTTTTTAAATTGGAATCTTTAAAACATCGGTAAATTTTAGTATGCTTGTTGGGTTTAATAAGTCGTTGGAAGTTGGATTGGTTATATTTTCTTGTCCAAATATTCCAAATCTTAGCCGTACAAATCGGTCACACCAACAGATAATGTGATAGGCTGTTTCGTTCTCTTTGCCACAGTATCTACATATTGGTGTTACTGCCAACTTTAGTTTATACATGTGTTTGTTTAGTTTACAGTGTCCTGTGTAGATCGCTGTAATTTTTTCAAGTGCCTTCCTGTCAAGATTTAGTAGCATATTGCTTCTTTTGACTGAATAGCCATCTAAGAAGAGTTTGGAGTGATAATGATTTTTATCCTTCCAATATTGTTTTTTGATAGCTCCATATATTTCCCTGATCCTTCTTTTGGCATAGCTTATGCTTATTCCCAATACTGGTTCAGGGGTTATGGGTTTATTGCCTTGCTAGGCAATCTGCCTTTTCGTTTCCATGTATACCAGTATGTCCTGGTACCCATTCCACTCTTACATTATTGTTTTCTGATAATTTATTGAGCCTATTATTGCAGGTTTTTACAACCTTTGATTTAGTTATATGGTTACTGATTGCACCAATAGCTGCTTGACTGTCAGTGAATATAGTTACTTTTTTGTTTGATATCTTTTCAGTCAGCAGTTCTGAGGCACATTGGCAAATTGCTACTACTTCTGATTGGAAGACAGTAGCATATTTTCCCAGTGGAATAGATATCCCTTCATTGGGTTTGTCCATTCTTCAGATTCCTGCCCCAGACCCTGTTTTGGTCAGTGAGCAATCCGTATAGCAGTTGATCCCCTTGTAGGGTTTATGTAGTTCCATTTTTCTGATTGTGGTTTGATATTTGATGTCCAGGAATTCTCGTACCTGAAGGTCAGAGTGCATAGATAGCACCCGATCTTCTTCAATTTTCCTGGTTATTGCCCAATGTCCTCTCTCTACGTTTATTTGGGAGAAGTTATTTTGTTTTAATATTCTGTAAGCGGATTTTAGCGCTTGGGCCGCCACCTCTATCTGCAGAGGAATTAGATAAATAATAAGCATCACCTCCATTGCAGCTGTTGGAGTTGTTCTCATTGCACCTGTTGTCATCAGACAAACTAGCCTTTGTAGTTTGTTTAACAGCATTTTTTTCTTTCCAACTCCTGCTTTGTGCCACCAAAGTAGGGCTGAGTAGAATATGATTGGTCTAATTGCTGTTAGGTACAGCCAGTACACCATTTTTGGTTTGAGTCCCCAATTCTTGCCTATTGCCCTCTTGCAGACCCATAGGCTTTTCAGGGCTTTATTGGTCGTATTTTCTATGTGTTTGGACCAGTTTAATTTATGGTCAAGTGTGACACCCAGATGTTTTACTTCTTTTGTTGGTGTCAACTGAAAACCATTTATTTTTGGTAATTTGATGTCAACTTTTTACCTCATAGTGAAGAGGCAAATTATAGAATAAGTTGAACCCTCGCATGTGGAGTACACCTTTAATGACAGACCATTGTTTATAATTAAAGCCGTTCTGTTCATTTAATGGAAATGATTTTTTTCATGGTAACTAAATGAAATTTTCAACAATAACATAGAGAATTATAAAATCAGACGACTTGGAGTATTATAGTATTATGCTTGCATTCCCGAATTATCGCAAGAACTTTTATTTAATAATAAAAAAAAATTAGTGTACTTTAGAGAGCAAATAAAAACATAAATAAGAAACGAATGTGGAAAAATATTTGACTTTGAGAAATGGCAATTGATAAACCACGTCAATTTCTAATCTAAGAAAGTTGGTAAGTAAAAGTTGTGTGTTGCGCGCATCGTAGCAGATTTTTTAAATTATATTTTTGAATTATATTTTTTTAATAAAATTTAATTGAAAATACATTCTTAAGCAATTTTGCTAGTAAATGGTTAAATTATTGAATAGTGCTTCTTTCTTTAAGGAAAAAGATTTTTACAATTTTAATATTGTTAGTCATTATATTTGAAGTTTTGTTATTTAATGATGTTTAATGGATTAAACTAATTTTAGACTTGAAAATGGCGATATAGCCGAAACGTAAATGAAGCAATAAATGTTAAAGGTGAGATTGTCCTGGTGATTGCTCCAATACTGTTAACAGCAACTATACCCATAATGATTTTTTCTGTTTTTGGACCTATTTTAGAGGGCTTTAGAGCCCAATAATTCCAAAATGGGTATACATATCTCAGTAATATTTCACAATTATTCTAGTAGATACAAGTATTACAAATATACAAAATTTCAAGAAAATCTGAAATGGTAAGGCTCAAGCCTGTGTTGAATTGACGTGGAATGACCCAGATATATATATATTTTTTTGTATATTTATCGACATCATTGATTTGAATGTAAAACATTGATGTTCAAAACATCCATGTTTAGCTGTCCATGTCGCATCCCTTCTGCCTAGGGGATAGATAAAGATTATTTTAATTCAAGGTTACCTTGTTGTGACATTAATTTAATTTTTTATTGAATTAAATTTAACATTTTGGATTTAAATGATAATAGTAATAACCTTATTAGTTCATAAAATATGATATAAATATAGATAAACTTCATATTTGATTTACACCTAATATTTGCATGTATACAAAAGCAATATTTAGTTGAGGTTTAACTTCAATGTGCACTGTTCCATCCATTTCCATGCTTTTTTCCATGCTACTCTCTTCCAGGCTGCTCTGTTTCATCTTTTTTTCCCAATTTGTCTGTGCACATCCTCTCTCCCTTTCATACTCTATTAGATACCAATCCATTACCTCACTCTGGCTTTAAATACCATGATGAATACTTCCATATACTTGGATACCTCCTTGGAATAGGTTACTGACCAGTTACCTTTTAATGTGCTCCATAAGTTTTCCTTTCTCCTACTGAAATTTTCATTGGTACAGTGATAAAAGTGTTGACACTCTGAAATAAACAAAGGTCATTTCAAGTGGAATAAGTTTTTCCAGCACTTCAATGTTTATTTCCATTAAAAAAAACTGGGAGATTGGACTTACGTAATATAACCTTGCTGCTATGCATGAGCTTTTTCTTTGATATTTTGAAATTTATACAGATATTTCTTCTTCAATCAATAAATCACTACAAAATTTTCAATTAACTGTAAAAGCACTCTTTTGCATGCATATTTATTTGCACTGTAGTTTACTGTACCTTCCTCCAAGTTTCACATATAGATAACCTACTACTATACCTATGGTTTGATCTGCTTCTCGGATAATTTCTAATTCTAATTATCATACATAAAAATGAGTGATTATGAAAAGCTTATTAAATCTCTAGGAGAAACATTTCAAAAAAACCTCAAAGAGGCTAATGATGAGATTAAGAATGAAATAAGTAGTCTCAATCTCATAATGATTTGCTATCTTTGAAAGAGGAATTTAATAAGGTAACAACTGAACTGTTGGCAGTAAACCATAAAATATCTGATATGAAAGAAAACACAAAACTTACTGATAATGAACTAAAGCTACTAAAAACTCAGTTCGAGGATAGAGGAAGACAAAAAAATATTATTATGTAGGGTAAACCGTACAGTTATTGACACCCTTAAGACTACATTTCTGTGGTGAAATTAAAAAAAAAAACTTTTTATAAAGGGATCAAATTGAAACTTCCTATAGCTCCTCTTTATCTATCCTTATACAGACTCAAGAGGTTTTTTGGGTCAAAAGTTCAATAGTTTTACCATGAGGAATCTTTAAACATTAGATTCATGTATATCTTGAAATAAAATTGGGACTTGTTTACTTATTTCTTTAAGTTAAAGTTGGGGAGTCAATAACTGTACTGAGTGTCAATAACTGTATGATTTACCTTATAACATAAAAGGAACTAGTGATAAAACTTTTCATATTGAACTTTCAGGATATTGAAGATATTGTATTAAATGTACTTAAAAAAGAAATGAGATTAAATATAGAGTCAAGGGATATAGATTATAATAAATTATTAGGTAGAGGAACTTCTGGCAATTAACCAATATTAATTAGGCTAGTATCTTACAAATTAAAGATTCTAAGTAATAAAAGCAGCCAAAAACCTACAAGGCTCTATAGTCCATTACATGTTGAGGTGGCAGTTTTGTGTTTTGACTGGGGAGTTCTGTCTCTCTCTAACACACGCTGCGCTAGATCGCTCTATCCTTATTCCTCCCTGCGACTTTGCCACTAATTTCAACTTTGTCCAATTTTTTCGGGGGAAACCCTATAATGTGCGGTCATGGCTCTCATTTTCAACACGATCGCGACCCTCCACGAACTGTTTATGCCATGCAAACACTCTGGCTTGCGACAGTGTCTCTTCCCCGAACTGGGCAGTCAATCTCCTTAAGATTTCGGCCGGTTTTACGCCTTCTGCAGCGAGAAACTTGATTACAACACGTTGCGCAATTGACTGAGGTACCTCTTGCTCCGACATCATCACGGTGGACACTGAGAGAGTCGAGGAGGCGAGCCCACGTGCTTCCCCCACTCATGACAACTTTTCATTGTTACCTTTTCAACAAAAACTTTTGAACGAACGCTTTATCCAAATTTAGAGTCAGAATAAACTAAGAAATGTACCATTGTAATTTTTCAATTACAAAATTGCTTTCATCTAACCAAACCACTTTTGCCCAGTCTTGAGGAGTCCAGTTTTTGGTGAAATTTTGCCTAAGTGAGCGTCTTCTTGAGATTGGCTTCACTAAGCCAGAGTTTTTTCTAGCCTTACAGCCTTTAAGATCATTCTCTCCCAGCCTTATTCTTACTATCCGAGCAGAAATTTCAACAGAACACAAGGTTTTCATCTCTTCAGCCACCTTTTTTAATTTTTTCTTGTGATTCTGAAGAGATCATCTCACCACTTACAATTACACCACCAAAACTTATCCTCACGTGTTCCTGTTATTTTATTTCTTCCTGTTCTGGGTAGAGAGGAAAATGTTTTATGTGTCCGATGTCGAATAAGAGTATATTGAACAGTACAACGAGAGCACTTCATAGTTTTTCCTAGCTCGGATTGGCTATACCCTTTCCAACGACATAAAACAGTTTTTGACCGTTCGATCTCATTTAGTTCTTTTACTTTGACCATTTTTAATCATAAACAAAAAGAAAATTTAATTTTTTAATAATAAAATAAAACAAAACCTCAACTGCTACCAATAAGAGAACTAACACTCTACTGGGAACATTTGTTTACATTTCATTTTTTTTTCTAGATTATTAATGAGGAGTTGGGAATTGAAAATAATCCATTTAAGGGGTTCATTTTTGTCAATACAAGTTTTGGGAGCAACGGTTTATTTAGAATTATTAAATAAAGTAAAATAGACAATTTTGCATGGTGCCTAATACTTTTGGCCAAGGCTGTATAAATTCCTAGTTAAGAATAAATTATCTTTTTTAAAAAAATGATGTACTATCAATCCGTTAATATTTGCACTAATATAGGCTAGTTAATAATCAGTTAAAACCACTTTAATTACATCATTTATGAATACTCAATAATATAGTAGAGGACTGAATGCGCTTGAGTCACAACCATTTTTTCACTGATCAGTTGCTTTTTCTGAGAAACTAATACAAATATTTTCAAAAGAGATAAGTGATTTTAAAGAATAATGTTTGCTGCATATATTTTATTTGAAGCCTTTCCCATTAATGTTGGTCATTTATTCACTCAATTTCAACTTACTTGTCAACGAATATCAAAAATTGACTTTGAGATATTTTTTTGTTGTCTTGGCCAATGATTTTGGTACATTTCTTAGTTTATTCTGACTCTAAATTTGGATAAAGCGTTCGTTCAAAAGTTTTTGTTGAAAAGGTAACAATGAAAAGTTGTCATGAGTGGGGGAAGCACGTGGGCTCGCCTCCTCGACTCTCTCAGTGTCCACCGTAATGATGTCGGAGCAAGAGGTACCTCAGTCAATTGCGCAACGTGTTGTAATCAAGTTTCTCGCTGCAGAAGGCGTAAAACCGGCCGAAATCTTAAGGAGATTGACTGCCCAGTTCGGGGAAGAGACACTGTCGCAAGCCAGAGTGTTTGCATGGCATAAACAGTTCGTGGAGGGTCGTGATCGTGTTGAAAATGAGAGCCATGACCGCAGACCTCGCACCAGCATTACAGCGAACAACAGCAGTGTTCAACGGCTTATTGAAGATGACAGATGTCGTACCACTTCTGAAATTGCAAGTGAGGTCGGGATAAGTTATGGGAGCACTTACTCCATAATCACAGAGGAGCTAGGGTACCGTAAGGTGTGTGCCAGGTGGGTTCCTCGCCTTCTCACAGCTGACCAGAAATTGCATCGTGTTCAGGTGTGTGGGCGTATAAAAGTATAAAATTCATCCATAAGTACTGATGATCCTGCTAAGGAGTGTGAAGTGTCAAAAGAATGTGTGTGTTGCACATTACACACCAGCTGCGTACTTCCAATGAGCCCAAAAGCAAAAAAGAGTCTCTGAAATGTAGTCAGACAAATGCTTTTTTAATATTTTTTTTTTTTTTTTCGTTCTTCCCTTTATGAAAAGACTTTCAATCAATTTTTGGTTTTATTAAATTTTATAAATTTATTTTATGTGCTTATTTATAGAAATTTTATAGTTATTATAAGAAGAAATCATAGTTATTATAAGCAATTTTATAGTTATTATTATAAGAAATTTTATAATTAATATTTTTAATAGAATTTGCATTCATATTTTCAGTGTTTCATCTGTACCAAACCACAAGGGACTGTTCCATGCTGTGATACAAAATGTGGTTTATGGCTTCATATTACATGTGGTATGATCACAGGTGTTAGAATTTGCCCAAATCTTTGGCCAGGAACGAGATTTCTCGTTACTTGTTTGAGCCATTCTCATGTTCATAATACGGTATAATCATTTTATTCTTTAATACTAAATTTTGGAGGAACTTGACCCTTTTTGTGTTTCAACTTAATGATAATGAATATACTCTTAGCAGAATAAAAAAACTGGACTAACTGAGATTAAAATAAGAAAATAACTAAATTTTTTTCATAACGTTTAATTATTGATTTTCCTCAACTTTTCCGATGTAGGTTGGCTACTTATTATAGGTACTATATTGGTATACTTATTATAGGTGGTTTATCGCTACTTATTAAAATGCAAAAAAACCTATGTTCTTTTAATTGAAAAGAAATGTGTAGGGCAATGAAGTATCAAGATAAATGATCATATTTCCTGTTCTATTAGTTCTGACGAGATAATTTTAGTGGTGTTCATACTTACTCTGTACTGGCCAGATTACCTACAAAACACATTCCTCATTATCAGAATTTAAAATGAAAATAGTAAGTGTCCAGTTTTTTGTTGCTGGGTGTTTCTGTATCTTCTAAAAATAATTGAAATTGTTGAGTTCCTTTTTTTCATTATATATATATATATTTTTTAATATAATGTATAACCATGTTTCATGTCAATATTACCAAGTAATTAATTATGATAATTGGGTAGCTAATTATTTTTAAAGCATTTTTAAATGATGGATTTTTCTTATTAATAAGAAAAAACTTACAAATCCAATAGAAAATGCCTTGGGTGGAAAAAGGGGATCATTTTTCTGGGTGTCACTGTGATTCTTAAGGTTAAAATTACAGTGAACAATACCATAAAAAGCTTATTAAGAGCTTTGATGGTAAGCAGCTCCAAAGAACCCCAGTGTGGTTTTAGATAACAGAAGTACCCATGACCTCATTTTAAACTGGTGATTTAATTAAAGGCAACTGGTCCTCCATTGAACCACACACTATGCTTAACTGTTCAATTTATCAGAATCCTTACAACTTTTTTGTAACTCCGGCTACCTAATCTTTCATGGACAGTTTTTCAAAAAAATCTCATTTGTGCATGGGCAACCCCTTAGCTCCAGATCTAGCCAACATGTTACTTAATGACCTACTACTCCATCATTCCCTAATTTCCAACAGACATAATTTTTATCCGTAAATACGTAGATGACCTCCTCTTTGTTCTATTCAAATATAATTTCAGATATCCCATCAGCATTCAACTCCTAGCATTTTTCCCCATAGAATGCTAAGCTAATCGTTCCTTTCCTTTCCTTGACATCCTTATTATAAGAAACTCCAATAACAGTATGTACACAGACCGGTACACTATTATTGTCTGTTGAGATGTGTCTCCTGCACCCTGTCTTCCATCCTAGCCACCTCTGACCCTTCTTTCAGGATCATTCATTCAATCTGCTGCCAGAAGAAAAAGGTGCCCCCACCTGGTTGCCCTGAGATCCACTCTTCTTTCCTAGGGCTGATAGTGGAACTCAACTCTACTAGTTTACTACTGATTTTTGCCGACCTTATCACTAGGGGGTACTGTGCTTTGGACAGTAATTTTAAACCTGTTCTCCATGTGTCATCAACAAACGGGTTAACCTACTTTTGCTCATTGTGTTTTCATTATTATTTCATTGCTATAGGAAACTTATATCTTTCTTTAAAAATGATTATTTCATTTGCAGATGTGTGGCATTCAGATTGGTATAGAAGTGTTTGCAAAACATTCCTTCAATGACAGGTTTTACAAAGGTGTTGTCACTGCAATATATATTGATCAGTTTTTTACTCTTCTGTTTGAAGACCACTCATTCATGGATGTTAACAGAAATTCAGTTGTTGTAAGTATATGGTAACCACCCTTTTTCAATAATTTCAAAATCATTGATAATTCTAATCAGGGAGCTGAGGGCCAAAAAGGTGCCTGATTTGAAGAAATTTTTTGATCATATAGGCTGAAAGTACTCATTTCATAGACAACAAATGTGAACGTCTGCCACCTCAGATGGGTTGCCATCAAATTTTATAGGCTAACAAAATCGACATTTTCAAACTTTTTTCAATTTTTCACTAATGACTCGAAAACGATTTATCGCAGAGGAAATTGTGTCCTTTTTCTAAAATTAAAGGGCATTCAATTTCGCGTCGGCTGAGGTCTTCATAGCTAAAATCGGTTAAGTCTTTTCGCCAAAACCGAGTGTCAATTTAGCCACTTTAGCGGAAAAATGAATTATGCTCATGTTCCAAAGCCTGCAATTTTAAGAGGGCTATTCCAAATAAAAAATATTACCTATAATAGTGGTAGAATATCAAATTCTGTGTAAAGCTTGCTTGATAGTTTTAAAATTAGCCCACTCCTGTGGAGACAAAATAATTAAAACGAACGTATTTAGCCCCTTCTGGTCTAAAATCTGTGAAATTTTTGGGATTTTTTTTTCAGTTTCTCGCATATAATTCGGCAAATACATATCACAAAGTATTATTTTCTTCTTACTATAAGAGGCTAAACTATTGCAAATAAAATGATATATTTGAAGTTTATATCAGTTTAGTGGTTTAGCCAGGTTAGGAACATCAAAAATATGTAATTTTTACGATTTTGGTAGAAACCGTGTTCCATCGCCTATAATTCAAAAACATCTAGTTTAAATGAAAAATGTTTTAGATATAAGTTGCAGAGCATCAAATTTAGCATGAAACAAGCTACTTACACACAGCATTAGCTAAACCCTGCGTGGAAATACAAATAAAAACGTAAAAGAATTCGTCGTGGTTACGTCCTGCTAAGACTTCGGTTCTTGGGGATTTGATAAATATTCATAAAAATAACTACTTAGGTATGAAGGTACTTGGAAAAATTTATTTCTTTTATTTTAACAGTTGGAAGATGGTTGTTTAATTAGTTCAAAATGGTTAATACTTCAAAAACCGAAGTCTTAGCAGGAAGTAAGCACTATGAATAATTTCACGTTTTTATTTATATTTCCATGCAGGGTTTAGCTAATGTTGTGTGTGAGGGGCTTGTTTCATGTTAAATTTGATGCAACTTTTATCTATAACATTTTTCATGTAAACTAGATGTTACAGATTTTTGATGTTTCTAACCTGGCTAAACCACTAAATCGATATAAACTTCAATACATTGTGAAGAAAGCAATACTTTGTGATATTTATTCGCCGAATTATATGAGAGAAACTGAAAAAAAAATCCCGAAAATTTCACGGATTTTAGACCACAAGGCACTGAATACATTCAAGTTTTAATTACTTGGTCTCCACAGGAGTGGTCTAATTTTAAAAATAATGAGCTCCCTTTACACAGAATTTGATATTCTACCTATGATAATAGAGGATATCTATTATAGGTAATTTTACTTTCACTTACCTATATACGAAATATATAGTTAGGGAAAATATTGCGATCGTGAAAATTTCGACTTCCGGTTTTCAACGGAATTACACGTTTTAGTACTGAGTCCAAATAACCAAGTCCCGCGAAATGGTGTGTGTTTTTTTTTTTTTGTAGGGTAAAAATCTTTCATTAGATGAAGTAGGGGTTAAACCCACAATAGTGTGAGATTCCTACTCACTAAAACACCTCCTACATACTCTGCGATGCCACACCGCGGAACTGCTGGCCGGCATTACTTCGCGGTGGGCAGGATGGCTAGGCGCCTACTTCTCTACTATACACTCCATGGTACTTGACTCCTCTCTCGCTCCTGTGCTCTAAATTTTCTTCCGACCCTCGCGGCATAATCTGAAACAGCATTCCAGTTTTCTTGACTGATCAACAAGAGCTGTACCAGATTTTCCGGTATGGATCTTTTACCCAGCACCATATCTAGTTCATCCTTCTCCCCAGTAAATTTCTTGCATGCAAAGAAAGCATGTTCCAATGTTTCATCTAATGGAGCGCAGGTGGTACGTGATGATCCTTCTTCCAGCTTGAACCGCTAGAGATATGCCCTGAAGCAGCCATGTCCAGAGAGCAGTTGAGTAAGGTAATAATCAACCTCTCCATGAGTGCGGGTCACCCATGATGCGATATCTGATATCAGGCGGTTTGTCCACTTTCCAGATGATGAGTCCCAGCGCCTCTGCCATCTGCGAAGTTTCCTTTCTCTCGTCTTTTGCTATCGTTAGCCAGTGTGCTTCTGGCGCTTCCCGTTTTCTGCGGTAGATTATGCCACGCTCTTCGATCAGTAGGTATATCGGAGTCATGTCGGAGATGATGCACACGGCATCATACGACACAGTGCGAAATGCTCTTGCGACGTGTAAGGCATTTCTTCGATGCTCACTAATCGCCTTACGAGAATATGACCTCGCTTGGAAGGCATGCGACCAAATTGAAGCAGCATACAAAAGCACCGAGTTGGTAACATTAGCAAGGAGCCTTCTCCGGCTTTGCGCGGGCCCAATAATATTTGGCATGATTCCAGCCAGTGCGTTCACTACTTTCACTGCTTTCATGCCAACTACCTGCCGGTGTTCATCAAACCGCATCCTGTGGCATCAATCTGCTCACCTAGGTATTTAATGGAGGACTTGGAGAGGATGTCACTCTCTCCAACGGTCTAATTGATTCTTTCCCCCACTTTCCTGCTGGTAATAAGTACAGCCTCAGTCTTGTGGTCAGCAAGTTGTAGGCCCACGGACGAAAGCCACTGGCGAACATTAAATATTGCGCTATTGGCCTTGTACGTTATGTCTTCCAAAAGCTTTCCAAGAACAATGATTGCCTATCGTCTGCGAATCCCAGTGTGGTAATTCCTTCTGGCATAGGAAGTCTGAGGACGGCATCGTACATAACATTCCATAACTGTGGTCCTAATACAGAACCTTTGAGAATGCCTCCTGTTATTTTGTAGGTTTTTGGTCCTGCATCTGTTTCATACTTCCGGATTCTGTCTGAAAAATAACTGATGATGATTTTAAGGAGGTACTGTGGAAGTTTTTTCTTATGCAACCCTTCCATGATGCAATTCCATCTTGCCGCTTTAAACGCATTCTAGATGTCTAGCGTGATCACGGCGCAATACTTCTTTCTACCTTTTTCCTGCAGTGGCTTCTCTGGCTGACTTTATCACGAAGTCTATTGCATCAACTGTTGACCTACCTTTCCGAAAGCCATATTGATTTTCAGACAGTCCTTGACTTCCCTCAATAAGCTCTGTATTTCTATTATATTCAATCCTCTCCAGAATTTTACCAGCAGTGTTTAAAAGGCAGATTCGACGATAGGATGTAGGGTCATCAGGAGACCCCTTACCCTTCGGCAGGAGTACCAATTGCTGCTTCTTCCAATCAACAGGAAATATCCCTTCACGGAGACAAGAATTGTACACGTCAAGGAAGAGTTCTGATCTGATTCTGTTTTTAGGGCTGTTTGGAACATCGTCCGGTCCTGGGGCTTTGTTATTCCTACTTTGCAACAAGCTATCTCAAGCTCTTCTTGTGTGATTCCCGGTACTTGGTCCCGTTACAAATACGGTATTGTATCGAAAACTACTTCTGGTCAACTACTTGTTGAGAAGAGCATTGAAACTATTTTCTCTAATAGGTCAGGAGAGCTTGGTGGCGATAAGCTTTGCCTTGCCACAACTATTTTGTAGAGCCTTCCCCACGTGTCCTCATCTACTTCTTCGCATAGTTTCCTCCAGCATTTACGCTACGCCTCTTTAATTGCCTTGACATGACAAGGTACCTTTAGGCCTCCCGATGTTCCTGTTTCAGAGCTTCATATGTCGGGTGACCACTCGATCTTTGGGTTAGCCTTCTTGTACGGAGACAAGTCTTCCGGAGGGCAGCGATATCTTCATTCCACCAATACGCAAGTATGTGACGGGTTGTTCTCTGTGTCTTGGTCATTGAAGCATCACAGGCGTCAGTAATAAGCTTCATTAGTTATATGACCCTTTCCTCTACCGATCTGAGTAATGTGACTTTTTCCTCCATCATTATGACAAACGATTCTCGATCAAAGGATCGATGGTTCCACACTGATCGTCTCGTTTGGAATGTTTTCCTTATGGTGCCAGGGACTTCGACTTCGAAACAGATTGCTCGGTGATCACTGTGGTTATAGAGTTCGCTTACGTGCCATTTGTTGTCAGAAACAAGGCATGGACTAACAGATGGACACGTCAGATCAACAATTGAAGCGCGATCATTTCTAGTGAATGTAGGGGTGGAGCCTGTGTTTAAGAGCACAACGTCGAGTGCAGTGAATACGTCGAGAACACATTCGCTTCTCTAATTGGTCTCTTTGCTCCCCCATGCCGTAGCCCAAGCGTTAAAGTCTCCTGCGATGATAAGAGGATGACAGCCTCGCAGTTCCTGTTTAATTCTCAAGCAGTTCTTCGAATTCAACTTGTGAGGCACTTGGAGGTGCGTAGATGCTACAGATGTAGATATCACTCACCTTGATCCAAACGAAGTCATTTGTTGAGTTTTGCTGGGTTTCCTGAATATAATGGCCCCCTGTGTCTGTGTCTATAAACTAACTATAATACATAAATAACTATAAGCCTAAGTATAAAATGTAATACCTCACTTGACTCTATTGTCTCTGGTGTGTGTTTTGATTACTCTGGTGGCGAGGTAAATAAATCTTTCTCTACGAGACAAGGGTGCTGTCAACTCTGAACTATTCTTAGTGGGATATCTCGCCAGAGCTATGCTGTCCTATACGTGAAACAAAGGGTTTCCCAAGAGATATGCATGGACTCTGTTCCACCAGGACGCAATCTAAGCGAGAAATATTTAGGAAGGATGTCTCGCCAGAGCTACGCTGCCCAAGTGGAAAAGGTGGCTCCAAGAGATACGCATGGACCTTGATCACCTAAGGGCGCTATCTAAGCGAGGATAAGAGACTCAGTGGAATATCCTACCAGAGCAATGCTGTCCTCTACGTGAAAAACAAGGTTAGTTCCAAGAGATAAGCATGGACCTTGTCACACCAGGACGCTATTTAAGCAAGACTTCCATCCGAGTTAAGGACTTCCCAGTCTCAGCCGAGTATTGAAGGGGACCCAGCCCAACAATACAGCGTCTAAGACTTCTCACAGAGCAGTATCCAAGACACCAGTCCTGCCTACTACTCCAGAAGGGAAGGGGATTCCCGATCTTAACTCTACATCCAAGGGGACCCAGACCATGGATGAAGCAGATAAGACCTTTACACAAAGCAGTACCAAGGACACACATCCTAATTACTGCTCCGTTATGGGAGAAAGGAATTCAGGAGAAGGTTTTTAAATAAAAAGACGATGAACAAGGAAATAGTCCAGGAAGATGTCGGGCACTAACTAGGGAGACCAAGCGGCGTCGGCAGATGATCGTTGATGATGATGATGATATAAGCATTGTTTAAATTCCAAAATAAAATATTATGAATCTGTGTTCACATCAATTTTTAGTGTCTACCCAAATATATTACAATACCAAACGGAGGGGGTACTTTATTTAAAGAATTTTTTCAAATTTTTACATTTTTCTCGATTTTCTTAAAAACGGCTCTAACGATTTTGATTTAACTCGGTATTTGGTATCTGTATATGCTCGCGATGTGACAATCAAAATTTCATCAAAATTGATCTATTGGAGGGGGCACTTTACTTAATAAATGTTGTCCCATTTTCACGTGTTTTTTTTATTTACTCAAAAACGGCTTTGTTGATCAATGATCAAATTCGTCATGTTTAAGGAAAACCAAGTTTTCTTTAATATCGGGTAAGCTTTATCATTATTAAAATGTTGTGAAGGGGCTTAAATGTGGAAGGGGCTTTTTTTGTTTTCCTTTAAAGTAGCTTTGTTTTTGTTTATATGGAGAAATTAACTGCCTCTCGTTACGCCTAAAATTAAGAAATGGCTAAATATGAAATATGAAAAAAATCAAGTAAACATATACAGGAGAAAAAATAAAAATATTCCATCAACTCATAAAACTCGTTGAGCCCACGCATGCACAGTAGTCCTTTAATGACATACCACTGTTTATAATTAAAGCCTTCTGTTCATTTAATGGAAATTATTTCCTTCATTCATTCATGGTAACTAAATGAAGTTTTCAACAATTACATACAGAATTATGAAATCAGACTTGGAGTATTATGCTTGCATTGCCGCATTATCGCGAGTAAAACTTTTATTTAACAATTACAAAATTTAGTGTATTTTAGAGAGCAAATAAAAACAAAAATAAGTAAATGAATGTGGAAAAATGTGTGACTTTGGGAAATGGCATCTAACAAAACACATCAATTTCTAATGTAAGTTGGTAAGTGAAAGTTGTGGGTTGCGCGCATCGCACCAGATTTTTTTTTTTTATTTGGAGTAGCCCCCTTCAAATCGCAGGATTTAGAACATGAGCGTAGTCGATTTTGTTCGCCTATAAAATTTGATGACAACTGATCTGAGGTGGCAGACGTTCACATTTGTTGTCTATGAAATGAGTACTTTCAGCCTATATGATCAAAATTTTTCTTCAAATCAGGCACCTTTTTGGCCCTCAGCTCCTGGACTATTCAGTTTTAAATTATTTTGTCCATCCAAAAAATTATGCTACGACAACTAGAAAAAACTATTTTGAAAGAATGGGAAAACATTACATAAGCCGAAGTTTTAAAGCTAGATTGAAATTATAGTAGTCTGCCCCCTTTTATAGGATTTTCCATTCTAGTTTTTAAAAACACTTCTTTGGAAATTCCTATAAACTGGTGCAGGCTACTATAATTTGAATCTAGCTTTAAAAATTCAGCTTACGTAATGTATTCCCATTCTTTCAAAATAGTTTTTTCTACTTGTCATAGCATAATTTTTTATAGTGTGAAAATTTCTTTACTGTGAGGACTGTTTTTTTTTTAAAGTTCCTAAGGAACGCCTTGCTAAAGGTTTCCTTAAACTGCACACCATTAGCTTACCTTAACACAATTTTCATTTTTGTTCTTTTACTCTTTCATTTCTTAAGGAAGCCTTATTTGCTAAGGTGTTCCTATAAATTTGATCTGTTTTCCTTCCTTTGTGCTAAGGTAAGTGGTTAGCTACCTTTAGCTTCTTCTTAACTGTTTGATAGAAATAAACAGAGATAGCAGGACTTAAATTTTTATTACTGTACTAGCAGACCCGGCCACGCGTTGCTATGGCTCAGTAGTTATATCCTAATATTTTTAAACAAATACAGTGATACCAATATTCATTGATAAAGATGAAAACCTTTCAGCTAATCAAAATCCAACGTGATTGAGAATAGAGCATTACACCATTTAAAAGTATTTGGTAAAGAATATAGAAAAGTTAAATTTTTTATTTTTTACATCTCATATTTCAATGTAGTTGGATTAAAAAGAAGCTGATTGTGTTTACGACTCACAGAGCTGCCAACACTCTCGCCCTTTTTTGATCGGTATAAACTAACTCGAAATGGCTGTATTTTTCCACTAATTTTAAAAATGATGACTGAAGTAAGTTTTGGTAACCTCAGCCATTGATCTATTGATTATTGGCCTAACACTACTTCAACTTGGTATTGTTAGTTTAGCAACAGGTTTCATATTGCTCAGGGTCATGCCAATTTTGGTTAATGCGTCATATATGTCCTTTTGATAGGCGTTTTTCTCGATTTCTTCGAGACCTCGATTTCCCGACCCTTCGGCAAATAAGTGTTTGGTAAGAGGGTGGTATGGTGAAGCTTTTAATTTAGCAATATATTTGAGTGATAAGAAATCTCTTCTTAAAGAGGTTTTTACATAATACAATTAAGAATTTTTATTTATTCAAGTACTGATTAGTTCAAAATGTTTTGGGTTAACCTGTTTTTTTTTTGTTTTTTTTTAACACAAACCAAAGATTTGATGGTTTCCACACACGTGAGCAGGCCATGCCCATTTCCCACATGAGTTATGCCATTGCCCATGGGAAAAACACGGATTTTCAAAGTCCAAGTGGACATTGTTTGCCCTTGGGATTTCTTTATGGTCATGGCAAAAGCCAAACGAATAGGATATTGAAGCCTTTTAAATTTTATTGAAAATTCTGACGGTTCTAGGGTAATAGGTGGCAACAGGACGATATCTCCTGTAAACCTTCCAGGCAACACTTTTGCTTCAATTTCAACATTTCCTGTGATCCTTTTAATGACCAAACGTGTACCGTTGCACAATTGAGGTGGATTTAAGTTACGAAGAAGAATGATCGGTGAGCCAATCGTTTGGGTGTATATCCAGGTATATCCAGGGAATTAAAAAATTCAGATGGGAAATTTACGGCTTCGTTTACTTCTAGAACATTGTCAATTGATTTTGGAAGTTTATTTCATCGAAATCAACATTTTTTGCTGCTAAAATAGCTACCCAGCCAATTATAGTCCAAACAATTGTTAAAAATATCAGGAAAGACACTTTATATTTCGTAGACAGTTCATTTTTCGTCTCTACAACAGTTCAGAAATTTTCTGGTAATTTGATAAATTTTGAATTTCGATGCAGCTCTATTTCACCGTTTCCAATATACAGCAATTGTTTAGAAAATATATCTTGCAGATGGATCATTTTGCAGTAGTACTCTCATATTTATGGTGGATAAATCTGAAACTTGCGGTTACCCAAATAACAGTTATTCCTGTTCAGTAGAGGTGTAATAATCATTATATGTAAAATTTAAAAAATGCCGCGATTTGTAATCCTTTCTTAATCAACAATCATTTAAAGATAAGTAAAAAATTGTATTCTGGTGAAATTAACAACGAAATATCATTCCCAATAATAGCCTTCTTTAAATTAAAGAAAGGACTAAAATCTTCGCTGACATTTCTTAAATTTTACTTATAAAGATAACTACAACTCTGCTGAACAGGAAGTAACAGCCTCTATTCGATTGGGATTAAATTTTCTCAACTTTAAATTATTGTTGATAAAGGAGGAATTACAAATCTTCACTGACATTTTTTACATTTTACATTTTAGAGCACGGGATAAAAATAATAAAAAGGTTTGGTAAAATAAAAAAACACTGTTTAAATAATAATAACAAAACGAATAATGAAAATAAAGAAATTCTGTTAAATAAATGAACTGAAAATATAATATTAAAGTCTTAATTATGCAGTTCTTTAGCAAATCACAAAGTTTCCCACAACACCTAATCAAAACACACTCAGGGAGTTTTTATGACTGGTTACCCGCAGTGTAGCCAACTCACTAATTTTTGGCAACACTGACTCCCCAAGTCAGGTTTCTATTAGGTTACACCTATGACAACATATAGATGCTGTTACAACATTTATAGAGTATTATTTCAAATAATAGCCTAATTTAAATTATTAAAATGTATTTACTTTACTAAAAGTTGATATCAGGGTGGGCCACAGCAAAGCGTTTCAGCGCTTAGCTAGTAATTTAATTTAAATACAAATAAAAAAGGAAAAGGAAGAAAAAGTACCTACACTTTTGAGAATTTATTGTAACCTTTTCTTGATTTATTTATTCTTTAATGAAAATTAACAATAAATACAAAGATTTGTAATACTAATAAATAATAATATAGGAACAAATAACTGCATTCACATAACACAATACAAAATTATAATAATGATAACCTGTATTATAATAGCATGCTTATAAACAAAAACGTTATGAAATCGACATATGACGCCATGTTAATAAATCGAAACACGACCTACTGTATTTGCAATAATTCGCTATATAAGAATTATTTTGATCACTAATCAAGTTGAAAACTATCCTATAAGTTGGCAAAAACTATACACATTGAGCCAAATTTCATTAAAATCGGTTGAGTAGTTTCTGAGAAATAGAAAGACAAACATCGGGACACGAGATTTTTATATATATATGGATAGAGAACTAATCGAATTTTTGAAATTTTTACTTTATTTAAATGAGGTACCACAACGACTAAGGCAGATCTAGCCGGTTGTAAAGGGGGCTGCACATTATGCATTTATCGAAACACATGGATTTCTACTCTAAGTAGGTTAGTAAATAAAAATTGTGTGTTGTGCGCTACAGCCCATGGAGTTGTCAACATGTTGAGCCCATAGAATTGTCAAGGTGTTGTCGGAATATATGTACCTATTATAAAAGTAAGTTTCGTACAAATATACTCGTACATTTTACGACTTTATAACTAAATACTATACTCGCCAAAGTTCTCAGCTTCCAACTATATATTATACTGCAACGTTAAATCGATAATCATATAGAGACAGATGGTTTAAAATCCCGAACCTTTTTTTGAAACAACTATTGGACGGAACAAACCGTTGGAGCACGTGTACGGGCCTAGATTTTTTTGACGGATACCTGAAACCTCCCAGGAGGATCTCGAACCATCCAGAAAGTTCATTTTGCGACTATATATAAGGAGCGAGTGGCTGGGCTTAGTCTGTGTCTTGACTGTGAAGTCATATGATTTGTGTGTTATAAAGTTATCATTTTTGTTACCTGCTCAAATATTTGAATTGTATTAATTCATTCGGCATTGATTATTATATATTTTTGTTTAATAAATATTTGTTGACCCACTGAAGTATTACAACTGGTGTCAGGTTTGGAGTTTAAAGAAGAAAAAAAATGCAAGGCAAACGAATTGGAGAACTTGTATTATTAGCCTTGTGACTTAAAACAAGCAAAAAACCATGTTTTCCTGAAACGAAGATTTCGATTTCCTATAATAAAAGTTGTAACATGTATGTATAATATAGCGTTGCCAAACTTAGAATTTAAGGAAGAATTATATTTAGTTTCTAAGTGGTAGTAGGTGACTTATACACGGAAATTATTGGTTTCCATGGCAATTAGTAGTCACTTTCATAAAACAAACTTAAAGTAATAATCTTTTAAATAAAAAAACTTAAAGTAGCGGAGTTGAGGAGAGAATTAGAAGAGCTTGACTTGGGCACTACGGATACGAAGACGATCTTGTTGGCTCGGTTATGAGAGTATTAACGGGTTGAACGACAGGCTGGCTCAACAGGAAGTAAGGGCTGTGGTGTAAGAAGTAGAGATTGAAAAATTAGAAAGGAGGCTGGAAGAAAGAGTTCAGGTATGTGTGAGAAGGCAGCTCGCCCAACCGCCATTGATAGAAGAGGAAGGATGAGAATCCGCTGTTATAGAGAGCCAAGCCAGAATAAAACCACCAACTTTTGATAGTTAATCGTCATGGTCAAATTACCTGAAACAATTCAATGCTGCGGCCAGTGCCAATGGGTGGTCCCCTGGAGATACGGTGGTTGCTTTAACAGTAGCCCTCTGAGGCGAAGCTCTGGATGTCCTCCAGACCCTGAACGCTGACGAACCCTATGATTTTGATGTTTTAATAAGCTGGCTAGGGATGCGGTTTGGCCACTCCCACCTCGAACAAGTGTACCATGTCCCAGCTGAAGAACAGGAAATAGAAGACAGCAGAGGCGATCCAGGAGTTTGAGACGGACGTTGCGAGGATGGTGAGACTGGCTTATCCAACAACACCACACCAAACCCAATAGTCCGGGAGGACCCGTCTAGCCAATAGTCGGTATTTTGTTGTAAGAAAGTATTTCCTGAGGTTGCTCCCTTTCTGGGAGGTCGTCCACCGTCGACTCCAATTTTCAATCGTATCCTCCCGGATTATCTGCTTCCATTTGTTTGGGTGTTCAATTATCCTCGCCCTTAGAGCATCCGAAAGTCATACTGAGCCTTCCTTTCTGTAAACATATTAAGTCACTTCTTCCGGCAGGAGGAGGTCGAGAAGAACCTCCCCGGCTAGACCTGAACTGCTTCATGCAAAGATTACTTGTAAGCTCTGGTGACACGAAGCAGAGCTGTCCTCTCCTCCTCCCAGCCTATTCCTCTGTCTCTGGTATAGGTTCCGATACCAGAAAGAGGAGGCGTACCTTAGAATACTCTCAACCACTCCTTTTTAGATAGTTATCCAGAATGCTCCTCCTATTCGACTAAGATTGTTATCATAGCCGGGTATCTAAGGCCCCAAAATGCGCCTCCTATTCGACTAAGATTGTTATCATAGCCGGGTATCTAAGGCCCCAAAATGCGCCTCCTATTCGACTAAGATTGTTCACAGCTGGGGCCACCCTGCCAGCCAAGTATTCCAAGTGAGGCGTCAGATTTAAGCCTACGCCTAACCTAACGCCAAGGTAGTTTACCACCTCACTTGGACGTATCCTCTGGCCTTCCATGTCCATAGTTATTGACTGAGCACTATCTGTCTTGCCCTTAAGGGGTACCGCCTTGGTTTTGGCGGCGGTCATCTTCATCTTCTTACCCTCACACCACCTTGCAATTAGACTGGCATCTTTCTGGCACATCACCGCTCCAACATGATGATTTTTTAAATTTTAATCTTTATCAAGACCACTTTGTTCCAGAAACCACCGAGAAAAAGAAAAGTACAAAAAATTTTAATTATTGTGTATGGTTTCAATACCGGAAATCAGAATTGAATAAAATTTTTGTCAAAACTAATTTCGATGACATTGATTTTGTGTTTTGATCCGAAAACGAAAAGAAAAGAAAAAATACATTAACCCCAATGATAGGTGAAAAAAAAGATTTATTGCCACTATGCAATCAAGGGCTAGTTCCAAAGGTGTACAGGCCGTTCTACGAGCAGCTTCCGACTTCAAAATCAGTCTCTTCCAGAACCAGATAACATGGAAATATATGATTGAATTATTGCGTATTTTTTAATGTATCATTTATTTTGTTTTGAAGGAATATTGCACCTTATTCTGTGTTTAATAAAAGTTATTCTAAGTAAAAAAAAAAAAGTCTTTTTCTTTTTTCATAAAGTTCCATGATGGGGGATGGTGTTTTTTTTATTTTTCATTCATTATTATTAACTTTTATATCAATTTTTTAACCTCGATGTAAAGTATCGAAAATGAATGCCTTGAAACTGCATTGCAAACTTGCCAATTTTCACTAAAACTTCAAATTCGATACTTTACTTTCAATTCAGTGACTTTTGATCATAAATCTCCATTTGGGTAAAGTAGCGATTATTTTTAAACTTATATAATTAATAATTTTAAAATTAAAATGATATCTTCAAACGATAGTTTTACACTTGAAGTTATCTATAAAAATTAAAAAATTGAAAATAATTAAACGCGTCAGATGGAAAAAAATTATATTCTGTGTTTTTGCTAGCAACTCCACTTGACTTTATTACCAGCTAGTAAAAGGAAAAAAGTAAACATCAATAGTAGATAATATTAGCCATGAAATTTTCTGGCAAGCTGTTAACTCGAGTTCGTGTTGTAGAGGTGTAAGTTATAGAAATCCTTTCATGACCCATATGTTGTTTGACTTATTTACTTAATTTTCCATGTTTTTGCCCTGAAATAGACTTTTTAAGGTGAAATTTACATGTAATGACTCGGGACCATAGTTGCTGTTAGTCTTATTTAGGGATTCTTATTGAAGTTCAACAGATCGAGATTTGATTGTATCTCTGAATTTAATTTTCCCAATTTATATTTTAATATAGCACGAGGGTGTCCAGTAAGTGGGAATTTTCGTCGATGGGAAATACGAAATATGCAAATTTTATTCAACCATTTTCTTGAAATATTTTCAAATTAACAAATTAAACTAATACAAATTAATGCCTACGGTCGATCCTGTTCTTGTAATATCTTTTAAGGATAGGAATAAGAAGCACGATTGTGACCCCGTTGTGACGAACCACACAATAACCACTCACCGTTAGGTAGAGTTTGGTATCGATAGCAAAAACATTCATGAATAGTTCGGAAGAAAAAAATCGATGTCTTGAAAAATTTTAATGCATTGAAACATTGAATTTTTTTCTTATAGGGCAAACAATTAATGAAAATTGAAATATAAAAGGAATCTACAGCAAGGTTTTCTTTTTTTGTTATTGTCAAGACCTTGTAATTTACGAGGGATTTCACCTTGTTACCCCGTCCTGATAAAGTATTTTTTCAATGAATTTTTTCAATTTATCTCTGGCATTGATTTTAAAAATGCAGATAATCGAAATGACGATTAAAACAGCAATTTTTTGGCTGCCTGGATAATATTCTCGCAATTTAAAAATTAAAAATAATCAATTACATTAAGTAAAACTTGATTCACATCTATATTCATCGATATTCAGATTCTTAGTAAGGGTTCAGAATAATTTCAATAATAGCCTATATGAGCCTCTCATCTTTCTGTGGACAAAGAAATCCAGGACTTAATTATAATATACAAATTAATAGGAGATTATTTTTTAAAAATAAATTGTGACCAGGATCTTATATTTTGTTTTACCTCTCATTATATTAATTTTTTAGGAAATCTTTTTTCTTTTTTTTCAAGGTAAACCTGGTGTGTGAGGGGAGGGGTGATATGTGGGGTTTATATGGGAATTTTAGAAGTCAGAACTGCTAGACACACCATTACAGTATTTTCAAAATTAGTGTCTTAAACCCATATTATGGACATTAACTAGTTTTATTTTACTCCAATACCAATATGTTTTATTTGTTATTGTTTCTTCTGCTAAAAACTTGGGTAATCTGTGATGCAAGATTCTAATGCTATAATCATAGTGTTTAACATTACTTTATACTTTCATTATAAAAAAGTAAAAAAATAGTGGCCTTATTAGTTTTCCATCGTCTCTTCATTATAATTTGTGTATTTTAACAAGTTTTCTTTTTTAAAAATCTGATTATAAAACTAATTTGTAATATTTTTTATCTTAATTAATTACCATGTTTCCTCTTGAATGTTTTAGAATTGTTCCACTGGAATTCCTGAACCTGGTTCAGCAGTTAAATGTCGTTTGAAGGGTGTTATTTATGACACTACGTATTTGCGTTCTAAATCAAAAATCATGTACAATGTAAGTGTTTTATGAGAATATATATAATGATTTTTTGTTTCTTAAAAATATAAAATTGTTTTAACGATTCTTTACTTTGTGAGAGATGAGCGGAATTAGATTTTATTACATAGAAAAATGAATTATTTATTGCTAGCTTTATTAAAATGTTAATACAATAATGGTTTAAAAGAAATTAATAAATTTTAAATGTTGGCCAGCACGTTTGGGTAAGAAGAAGAGCCAGTATTTTCCAAAATCAGTAGCCATTTTCCTAGAAAGGGAACGAGGTCTTCAAATTGTTTTTTTCGAATAGGAAGATGGTACAGTATGTAGGTTACAAACACTTGTAATTTATTGTGTAACTCCTCTAATGTTATCAAAATCGGTCGGATATTCACTGATAAAAACGAATGTCCAGTAAGTTCCATTAACTAGATCCAGTGTGCAATCCACCCTGCTTTCAACTCTAAAGACCTTGTTTGCCAATGTGTAGATGTGAACAGGACTCAATTTGTTTAAGAGTTTTTGAGAAGTGTAAATTTTATGTTATACCGAGAAACAAAGATATCACAGGCTTGGTGCAAAGTAGGCTTTGGCAAAGTCAATTGCTTATGGATTTGGAAGTTCAGATTTGGTGAACTGTGACCAAAAGTGCAATCAATGCTCAAAGTCTGCACTCAATGAAGAAGGCATCACAAGTGATGATGACCTGGTGCTAAAATTGTTATAAGAATGTGTTTTTGTAAACTTTATAATTAAAAAAAAATGTATTCATTTCTAAAATAAAAATTTACAATTTACATTATATTTGAAAATTGTAGATTTATTTTTTATTACTTACTGGTCCTATATATAATGTCGGATTATCACGATTATACTGTGTCTATGTTTATATATTTTTTAAATATTTTATTTTTGAAGAGAAAAGATGGGTCTCGGCCAGAAGTCAAACCTAAGTTTCCCACATAACATGTGCTGCACTCTTCCACTGTGCCACCAAGATCACACCCAAGTCAATCCCCACTTTTCAATGATCCCCTTCCTCTGATCTTGTAATGTCCAATGTCAATAGGTTCTGCCATTTGGACAAATAATCAACCCTCCATACAAATTCCAAAAAATTGCAAGATCAACTCCTGGCCTAGTCCAATCTTTTTCTTTAAAAATAAAATATTTAAAATTAATGGAAAATTATTATATATATATCTATATTTATAATCATTATATTTTCATTACCCGTTTGTTTTTATATTCTTTTAGATTGATTTTGAAAGCATGCCACAAATCAGTGTAACAAGTGATGATATTGTCTGTTTGGAACAAAAAAATTTATTTGAATTAGAATCACGGACAAAGTGAGTATTTTTTTTTTCATCAATCTTAATATAATTTTTGTGTCTAAATATTATTGAGGAGTTGGTATTAAGATAATATATAATTTCTATAATAAAAGAAAAGAATCAAAACTAAGTAAGTTGTTTAGTGTTTCCAAAAGGGATAACTCTACGAAACAGACCCTTTTGAAATCATTAAATTGAGGTCTTATGCCTATAAACATTACTACAGATTAGGGGTGCCCAACCTAGAGCATGCGGGCCAAAATATGGCATGATGAGGGTTTGTAATTGGCATGTGGCCAGCCAAAAAAAAAAAAAAAAAAAAATCTGGTGCGTGCGCGCAACACACAACTTTCACTTACCAACTTACTTAGATTAGAAATTGACGTGTTTTGTCAAATATAATTTCCCAGTCACACATTTTTCTACATCCATATCTTATTTTTGTTAATCGTTAAAGCCGTTATTGAGTAAATAAAAAACCCCGTGAAAATGATACAAAATTTATTAAGTAAAGTCCCCCCTCCGGTTAATCAATTTTAATGAAATTTTAACAGTCATATCTCGGGCATATACATACATCAAATACCCAGTTTGATCAAAATCGTTAAAGCCGATTTAGAGTAAATAAAAAAAAAACGTGAAAATGTTACAAAATTTATTAAGTAAAGTCCCCCCTCCGGTTGATCAATTTTGATGAAATTTTCACAGTCATATTAGAGGCATATAAATAGATCAAATACTCAGTTTAATCAAAATCGTTAGAGCCGTTTTTGAGAAAATCGAAAAAAACTTAAAAAGTTATTAAATAAAGTACCCCCTCCCTTTGAGCAAATTTGATGAAATTTTTGCTGTCACATCGCGGGCTTATACATACTCTAAATACCCAATTTCAGGTTTGCACGATTTATAGTTTTTGAGCTAGTCTGTTCACACACACACACAGACACACTGACACACACACAGACCATTTCGCGGGACTTGGTTATTTTGACTCAGGGGACCCCAAAACGTGTATTTCCGTTGAAAACCGGAAGTCGAAAATTTTCACGATCGCAATACTTCCACTTACTATATATTTCATATATAGGTAAGTGAAAGTAAAAAAATACCTATTTCTGATATGAAAGCAACATTGGAACTTTGGTTTTGATGTCAGTAACAAATAACAGATGTGAAGAAGAGCTGCTGTGTGGTAGTTTACTCTTCCAAGGGTGTATTGGTCCAAGTATCGCCATCTGATGTATAGCTCGACAACATAAGAAATTTACCTGAGAATGGCGTGCGCGAACTGTGACATCACTTTGGTGGCCCATAGAAAGGCTTTGTAACATTCTGGGTACCTTACTTTGTTGCTAGTTCATGCTTTGGCTTTATTGAATTTAGTTATTTATGTTTGTTGTAAATATAGATATTTATTTGTTTTTGTTATTTTGATTTTTGTGACCTAAACAGCAGACATTTCAACACCTTTGTGCAGTTTAGAGACTCATAAAATAAAAGTGCCAGGATAATCAACTAAAGTGATCAAAAAGCAAACTAGAGAAATTGTTTTCTGTATTCACTATTAGCTAGAACAAAACAATTAAAGACATACACTAGATTACAATGTTTTAGATTTGTTTTGTATAATATCACAGTATTATCATTCATTTCATTTCCAGAAAGAAAAGAAAGTCATGTTAAAATAGAAATGTTATTAAAATTTTATTTCATTGTACTTTTATATTATAATTTGTCAATAATTGTGTATTATTTTTTTTAATTTGTGATTGTATTGTATTCGCTTTGAGAGTAATTCTGTGTACAAGACTAAATTAGTAAATAAATCTTTAAACAAAATTTGTTTATTGTTTTTTTGTGAGTTTATGAAAATTAAATATTTACTAGCTGACCAATGCGAAGCATTCGCACTCTAACCTACTTAAATCCCACTTAAGTACACACTGTATATTTAGTATCATATAGTGCGTGTGGTGCATATGGGCATAGGTTAGGGTTGCAGTAAAGAATAGATGTGTTTTAATTGTAGATTATTTATTTTTTGAAACATAAGTTTAAGGTATTTACATATTTACAGGACCTCTTTGAACACTATGTTTGAAGTTACGATATGGTCATCTGTGATTGTATGTTGGTGGCTTTGTTTTACAAAGATATAAATGCTACTCAAAGAGCGCACCCCGGAAAACGCCACACACTTATGTAAATACACATATTGACTTTGCGGGAAGCGAGTGCGCTTATTCTATTGTCTGAAATTGCACGTTTCTGCTTGTAACTCACAAAGTGTATATAACCAAAATTCGTTGTTCGTCTCATCAAACTGAAAAAAATGACACCTTCGAAAAAGCCCTCTGACCATTTTCACTGAGAATTGCAGTTTTTCGCTTACAACTCGCAAACGAAGGAGTTAAAGTGAAAAATGTTCTCCTTGAAAACCTAAAAAGATTGACATCATTTAGAAACCTCTACGACCATTTTTCACGCAAAAACCATGATTTTGTGCTTATAACTCGCAATCGAAGGCGAAATGAGAGGAAAGCTAGAGAAAAATAAGATTCTATTGACTGAAATCTTTTTTTGCTTGTGACTCGCAAACGACGGCGACAGTCGGAAAAGTGTATATAACCAAAAATGTTCGTGTCGACAAACTGAAAAAAATGACATCTTCGAAAAAGCCCTGCGACTATTTCTGCTGAGGATCACAGTTTTTCGCTTACAAGTCGCTAAGGAAGGAGTTAATCGAAAAATGTATATGACCAAAAATGTTCTTGAAAATCTGAAAAGATTGACACCATTTAGAAACCTCTATTACCAAAACAGCGGTTTTCCGCTTATAATTCACATAACTTATAACTCACAATCGAAGGCAAAATGAGTGTTTTGTATATTTTTCCGGTGTAGTAGTTAAGGAAAGCTTTAAAATGATGCCTCATTCCTGAAATTTGATGAAGGAAGTTATGGCGTTTGAAAAATAATATAGTATATGATGATTACAAGAAAATAAATTTTTAGTACATTAATTTAAATATTGATAATAAATTTATAGCTGAACCAAAGTTTTTACTATGTTTTACCCCCAAATATTTATATAATAACAATGCTTTTATAAAGATAGTAATATGCATGGTACTTTTATTCAAAACATTTCATTCATAGGATATCTCATTATTATGGTTTGTTTTTATATTGCAATTGATGATTATTTCATGAAATATAGGTCCCTTGTATTGATTTTAATGTTCTCTCTATCTGTTTGTCATCATTAATTACATAACCTCACACACTTCAAATGTGGTGCCAAAACAGAAGTAGTCGTGGCTTATTTAAGCTCAGCCCTTAGGTAAACTTCTTATGTTGTCAAGCTATAGATAGGGCATGTCAGGAGAAAGTGTCTTAGGAATTCCTCTTCCAGGCTGTTGCAAATAGTAAAAATAACTTCAAAATCTATTCTGTAGTATATATATCATGAATAAGGGTGGCGGGATGGCCGAGTGGGCAAACACGTTAAAAAATACGCGTTGCCCATGGCAACATATGATTGAGAACCGAAAGATAGCAAGTTCAAAACCCGTAGCCAGGGGAAAATTTAATAATACTCGGCATCAATCCCCCACCCTCTCCCCTGGCCCGGGAAACCCCGGAAAAAAAATATATATCATGAATAGTTATGAATATAAAGGCCTTGCCTGCTGTTCTCAGTTGACTGACAACTCTCACTCTATTTATGGGAGTCTTAAATCTTAGATACCCTCTCCTGTTCCCACAGTACTAATGGGACGGTAAGTTGGGCAATACCCAGAATCAAGTACCCTGCTGACATCCCTTATGCATTGCAGATCTATTTCTCGAGGTCTGGCATACATCTACTGGCTACCTCCTTGCTTATAATGTACCATAAATCTCCTTCACCCATGGAAGTCAGCATTTCTTTCAACTGTAGCACCCATTTGTATTGACATGGCAAACTTCTACTTAGCTCTAATTCTTTTAATGTTTTAAATAATTTCTTTGGGAGTTTTTTGGCTGGCATCCCTTGAAGAACTTGCCACCAAGTTAGCATTAACATAGACCTAACAGCTTAGGACCCGAGCTTCAAGCCTTACGACATAGTCAGGCGTTGTTTTTGCCCACAAGAAGTGCCTCTTTACAAATCGAACTTGAGTCCTTTCTATTATTTCCAAGTATCTTCCATTCCATACATAAAGAGTTTATATGAGAGACTGGAATAGGTAAATCTTTGAAGACCACGCGTCAGGGGCTGGGCAGAAATAATCTCTTTTTCCCACAACTGTGTTGCATAGGTGAACATTTTTCGTCTTCTTGATCCGGTTGGGAACCTCACCATCAATCTTTCCATTCATTACTAAGGTTTCTCTTTTACATCAGATCTCCACATTCTCAACATCTTGGCGTATATGCATTACCTTGTTCTTACTTGCATTGAGCATCATCCCCTTTCTATCCAGCTCAGCCTCTCATTCTATGATTCCTTGCAGCAGCTTTTCTTTTGAATCTACTATGAGGAAAATGTCATCAGCAAAAACCATTGCTTGAGCAAGTACTGTCCTCATGTTCCACTTCCCTACAACTATCCTTGCTGCCCTTCGCTTGCATATTTTTAGGATCTTGTCCATGAATATGGTAAACCGTAGAAGGCAAAGGCTGTCTCCCTGTTATATTCCTTTATTCATATCGAAGGCCTCGGACTCTCTTCCATATATTCTTATTATGCCTTTAGTTCGGCAATATGTTAATTTTATTGAATCTATTAGTGCAATGGGTACATTTTAGCGGCTAGAGCTGCCCATATTTCATGTTAGGGGCTGAATCAAATACTGCCTTGATATCAAGGAAAGCCAAAAACATGCTTTTCCCTTGTTCCCATGGCTTTTCAATTATAGCCCTGAGAGAGAATATGTGGTTATAGGTCTGGCATTGTGATCTGATTACTGCCTGCTCCTCCTCAAGGTTTTCTTCCGAGTATTCCCTCATTCTAGAATGAATGTGAAAGGTTGTTTATCACCTGAGAGAGACATATAGGCCTGTAATTCCTGCAGTCGCTAGAGCTTCCTTTCTTGTGTCTAGGAATGAGAATGTTATACTCCCATTCCTTTGGCACAATTTTATTGAGAAAAGCTGCTTGAAACAGATCCTGTAGGTGTTTCTGCATTTCTGGCCCTCCAAATTTAATTAGCTCTGGAGTGATACCATCCCTCTCAGCTGCTTTGCCGGGTTTCAATTTTTTCTATAGCCCTTTTCACATCCTCTTCCGAGATTATATCATCATAATCATCTTCATTTAATACCCTTACGTCCCCCTTGTCAACACCTCAGCGTAATGGCAGTTCCATCTCTTCAAAATTTCCTCATCTCTAGTAACCAGTAATCCTTTTTAATCCTTTATATTTCTTATGGGCTTATTTGTCTTCCCATTTAATCATTAGTAGTCATTTTGTATGCTCTGGCCAAATTTCTTTTCTCCTTTGCTACTTGTTTGGCTTCACATCCTTCTCCTGACCAAGAGCTCCCAGTCCGCTGCACTTTTGGTTCTATTGTATGCTTTCCAAGCCAGCTTTTTCCTTGCTATTGCGGCTTTTACTCTCTCACTCAACCACTTGGTTCTTTTTGATTTAGCGGAGATTGCTGTTGTTCCACATACTGATTCTGCTGTCTCTAGGATAAGTTTTTTCATTTCTGTCCACGTTACCTTTCTCGGTGCACTTCTGGAGTTTTTGAGTCAGGAGTCCTGCATACTATTTTTTCTTCTCTGGTATCTGCAGCTTTGCAATATCTATTTTATTGTATTTCTTCTTTCCTTCCTAGGTTGGAGGATTTATTGAGTGTCTGCAATCAAGAGATAATGGTCTGACCCTATTTTTCCCCCTCTTATGACTTTAACATATTTAAAATGTATTCTGATATTTCTGCTGTATATAAAGTAATCTATTATGCCAATGGGCGTTTGTTTGGTCTGTCATTTAAAAAAAAAAATATTAAGTTTCGACCAATTTGGCAGCTTTGAAAAAGTGTGGACTATATTAGATTAAATTATTTTATATAAAAAAATGGATAGAAAATATAAGAAAAACTGGTGTGATTGTATTTGTAAAGAATTACAGTTAATGATATGATTCCACCAGAAATAAAAGTTAATGACGATAAACCTGAATTTACATTTTGAATAAAGGTAATCTTGTGGACAGCATGTTTTTTCTTGATTGCGGTGTCCCCTTTTCTCTTTGCCTGCTCGTCTCTCCGCTCCACTTCTCAGCTCAAGGAGCTCTGACTTCTACTCCATGATCTTCATTACGATACTTGTTACAATACTGGAGATAAAAGAATGTCCGGCTGCAGCCACCTTAATGCGGACAGGAATGGTATATTGGAAAAATGGCGACTGACTGAATGAACATCACTATCAATTGTTTTCTTATGATTTTTTGTTCAATGTATCGAACTTAAGCGATATGTTATGGAACACGAACATATAATCACTGCCCACCTAAATTAGGTTATTCTAATATAAATATAAACAGGGAACATGTGTTTGTTCATACAATAATATAAAAATAGTGTTACACAGATAAAATATATAATCGATTCAGCCAATGATACTAACTAAATAAAGCTAATAAATTGTAAAAATCAAGAATTACAAAAACAAAAAAAATTAATAAACAAGAAATCAAATCACCACTAATGAAATTGAATCTGTAATAAACTCAAATGAATGAATGAAAGAAAAGTAAAAGGAAAAATTAACTTTTAGAACACTCTTCTGGCTCTTCAGGATATAACAACGGAGTGACAGAAGCAACAGCTCTTGACATGGTTTTGCCGGATGAGGTAATGACGTCTATGACACATATCACTCCGTCGAGACCTTGATGGACGGCAACAACTCTTCCTACAGGCCACTCTCCCATTAAAGCTTTCTTTTCCAAAAGTATGAGATTTCCCGTCTTGATACTTATATTGTTGCGGTTCCACTTGATTTGTAGTTGGGGTGTATGTAGATAATCGTTTCCTATATCCAGGCTATCTGTTTTCCTATTGCATTCCACCAAGGCATGCGTGATTGGGGAGTCTCAGTTACAGAGTATGAATCTGGAAGAGGAATGCCGATAAGAAGATGTCCAGAAGTCAGGAAATCAAAATTTTGAGCGTCATCTGAAAGGGCATGCAATGGCCTAGAGTTCAAAAGAAATTCGATTTTTGCGAAGACGGTTTACTCCTCAAACATGAGGGACTTCTTTCCGATGGATTTCGCCAAGAGTCTCTTGACTGACTTCACGCCTGCTTCCCAAAGAGCACCAAAAGGTGACATCCGGTTCGATGGTAGGGTGAAAAGATGAAACTTCCTTCAAAAATTTGGATGCTCCTATGAAATTCGTTCTATGATCAGCCCAAATAGCTTTTGGGACATCTCTTCTTGAAATGAAATGTCCTAATGTATTTAGGAAGGCTCGCACATGTCGGTTAAAAGTTGAACAGTTGGGACACTTACGATTAGGTTGGTTGCAGTCCTTCAGCTCGTGGTTGCTGCTATAGTTCGGACAGGTGATCGCTCCTTGGAATGATGGTACTTGCAGCACTTGGTGCACCTGCGAATCCTGAAGTAGTCTTCAGCCCAGTGCTTCTTGTGGCCTAGTCCTACCTTGTACAACAATTTTCTCCTATTATTGGCGTCTGTTTCGATTAGGCGTGAGTCCTGTCATTGTGCCGGTTCTTCATAAAGATTACCGGCCTAATCGCGGTTGGATCTATATCCAGCGCTTTGTTTTGTTTCACCAGGTGTTCTATCAAATTTTCCTGTGTGATTTCCTCATCGATATCTTTTATTATTAATCTTGGCTTTCTCCTGTAGGTGCGCTGAACTGATATATCCTCATCACTCTCTAATTTGTGTTGGATTATATCTCTTTCCCTTTCAGTTTTGGTTTCAACCAAAATGCAGTCTTTTCTGGCCACTATTTTATTGATGCCGATAAGTAAATCTTTTGGTTTCACAACGCTTTTGAATTATTTTTTCAATTCTTCCGGGTCCTTTTTCGATTTGCTTTTAACAATCAGATTAAACGAGGGAACTTTACGGGTTGGTTTCCTTACCTGAGAGTATGATGGCATTGGGTTAGGTCTGACATTTGTGTTTGAAGGAAGTAGATTTGGTTGCGATGATGTGAAATGTACATATTGTTGGAGTTCGTCAATCGCTTTTAGCAGGTTAGTCTTAAGATCCTTCCTAAGGGTCAGAAATTCGGCTACATCCATTAATGTTTATAAAGCTGCTGCAAGTGGTTTATCTGTGCCCACTGTTAAAGCTGTTGCAAACTGGTTATCTGAGCTAGCCATCTTGAAACAAATTTAGATTTTTTTTTTCAGAGTCAGTGTCAGTTTAGATTTGTACAGAAGTGATTAAAATAAACGATAATCCAAAACTATAGTAAAAACAAAGAGCTTAACAAGAATGAAACACGTAACAATAACACTATTAACTTAATCCTAAAAACGTTAGATTTGTACAAAAGCAATTAGAATAAACGATAATCCAAAATTATAGTAAAAACAAAGAACTTAACAAGATTGAAACACGTAACAAAAACACTATAAACTTAATCCTACAAAAGTTATTAAAATAAGTGATAATAAAAAACTATAGTAAAACAAAGAACTTTGCAAGAATGAAACACGTAACAAAAACACTATAAACTTAATCCTACAAAAGTTATTAAAATAAGTGATAATAAAAAACTATAGTAAAACAAAGAACTTAGCAAGAATAAACACGTTACAAAAACACTGTATAAACTTAATCCTACAAAAGGTATAGTACGGCGGCAGCACTACTGGAAGGTAAAAGTACAATATATATATATATATATATATATATATATATATATATATTGAAATATTTGTTAACTTCTGGGGGCTCAAAAATTTAATAAGCTCCTAATCTCTCCTCAGATGTCTCCACCACAGTGTCTTTAATAAAATTATTTATGAGAGAGAGAGAAAGGGGAGGGAAAAGAGAGAGATAAAGGAGCCAGAACAGAGGGCCAACCAATGTTCAGCTTAAGGTGTGAGGAATAACGAAGATCCTTGCCAGAGCAACGCTACCCTTTTACCCCGAAAGGTAAAACTGATCAAAGCTAATTCCACGGGAGAGACGTGGGCTTTGACAGCTCTAGGGTGCTTATCTAAGCAAGGCCACCTGGACAGAGGGCCAACCAATGTCCAAGCCCTGGGAGGACAACCCCCAGGATTCTATAGGTAGGGTGAAGGTAAAGAAGGACTGAAGATCCTTGCCAGAGCAACGCTACCCTTTTACCCCGAAAGGTAAAACTGATCAAAGCTGATTCCACGGGAGAGACGTGGGCTTTGACAGTTCTAGGGTGCTGATCTAAGCAAGGCCACCTGGACAGAGGGCCAACCAATGTCCAAGCCCTGGGAGGACAACCCCCAGGATTCTATAGGAAGGGTAAAATTAAGGTAGGGAATTAAATTAAATAAGACATATAGGTAGGGACGTACGATACCGATCGATATGAGTAAAGTATCGATACTTTCATTTCGATACCGGGTATTTTGGTATCGATACCAAGGATTCCAGTATGAGTACTGTTATCGATACTGAAAGTCAGTATCGATACCAGGATAGGAATATTAAGAAAGGATATTAAGTGGCGAAAAGTATTTTCATCAAAGTCTGAAGATTTAGGAACTGTCGGATTAGGATATAAGACATCAGTTTACGAAAAGAGTTGTAATCAGAACTAGTACCCAGTTTGGTACAAGTACTGAAGAGTGACTCTTGGGCGTGGCCTCTTCAGAGATAAGTACACCTCCAAAAGGGTCCTTTTTAGAGGATCGGGCCTTACTCTGAAGGGCCCCTTACTGAACGGCGCAGGAGCCACTGTTCAGAACTGGTACCCAGTTTACTGCCACTAAGCGCCAAAATGAAACCATACTTATACATTTCAAACTTTTGAAACTCCTACATAAGGCCTCAACTTATTGAAAAGTAAGATTGAATGTTAGGAAATTAAAATTCAGTGGTGGAAAAAACTTAGTTTCTTTTTAATTCAGAACATTTGCGTATTTTTTTCAAAACTTTTTTGTAATGCGTATCGGAACAAATATATCGTTAAGTTCAGTTAGATTTCGAGGCGACGAATATAAATTACTTGAATATATTCTAATGTAAAATCCTTAAATCAGTACCGATATCGGTTCTGAGTCGACTGTTTTTCTATAAGATTCTCGGAAATGACTGATAGTCATGAAGTTAACAGTGTAAAGTTTTATACTCATATATTTGTTTCGTTTTACCGCTGATGAAGACCCCCATTTTGGATCGAAACTGTTAAATAAAGAAAATGTTTTATGGCTAAAATTCCTGACTATCAATCATCCCCGAGTATTTATTAAAATATAAATGTAGTAAGTAAATACAATTTCATTTGACATTAAGTACCATAAAACCAATCTTATAATTAACAACTTATAAAAACACGAAATTTAATTAATGGTATAATGTAGCTAGTGCTATGTTTTATATATATTTTTTTATTAAATATATTTTTATTTATAATATTGTTAGTACTTTATATGAGTATCGATACATAAGTATCGATACTTTCCTTTCGATACTTTGGTGGTATCGAATATTTGATCAAAGTACTCAAATGAGTATTGGTATCGATACTTTGTTGGTATCGTATGTCCCTACATATAGGTATAAACATCCTAGAGACACCAGGAGCTATCGGGCAGGGAGAGAGGTGTCTAAGACTGACAAATTAAGACTGATTAATGTTTTTTTTTTTTTTTTTTTTTTTTTTTTTTTTTTTTTTTTTTTTTTTTTTTTTTTTTTTTTTTTTTTTTTTTTTTTTTTTTTTTTTTTTTTTTTTTTTTTTTTTTTCTGATCCCTCTAAAACAGAAAAACAGGATTAAAATGTGAAATTCGAACCATAATACTATGGAACGATGCTAATTACCTTATTACCTTATACTACCTGTGGTATTTGAAGGTGCGTTGAGTTGGTAAGTTATGATATTTTCGCTGTGGTGCAGCTCATCATGATGTGTTAGGAGTTGAGGGGCCTCCGCGTGTTATTATTTATAAAACATAAAATAAAAGAAATAAAAGGGGAGGGGGAAGGATAATGGAATAGAGGACAGGGCTAGAGGAGAAGGGAGTTAGTGGGGGGGTAACCGTAAGGCAGGTTTATATGATAATGTTGATTGGGTTGATTGAACTGATTAATGTTGAGCAAAACGGCCCTATTTATACCTCAAGGGACAAACAATTGACCAATCACAGCCCTGCACTGTATAGTTGAGAGGATAGGACCTGGCATCTTTAGGCTTTATTTTATTGTTTTTATGTTTTTACAAGCCATTATTTTCAAAAAGATAACAAAATACAAAAGAATTTCTCTTTTAAAATAGATTTTAAATTAAATAAGTTCATAATGTTTGAAAATGTAGTTGCCGAATCGGCCACAGATGGCGCATGTGTTTGTTATATACACACTTATGGAGGCATTGGCTCCAGCTGATTACAATAGGTTATATTTTCATTCACATCTGTTTTTCAATCATAATGTCATTCTTTTACATTACTGTACTGCAGTTTAAGCACAACCAAACAAAATAAAAAGAACATTTAACTATTTACAGTGAATAAACAATTAAGTAATAAAAACTAAAGAACAAGTAGGTTATGTTATTGATAACAATATATCTAACATTTAAATGAAAACAAGTAGTAGTTACTTTCCTTTACTATTAGATATTATTAAATGACATTAACTTATCTTAATTAAACATTTAAACAAATAAATAAAAGTAATGAGATTATAAAATAAACAAATAATAACATTATTCCAAAAAAAAAAAGGTTTTACCTAACTGAATTAATATTCAAAGATAACAAGATTACTATATTATCTATTATTATTATTATTAATAATATAATAATATTATCTATTAATATTATTTGTTATATTATTATTATCTATAACAAGATTACTATATTATAAGAACTATGAATTCTTAAAAAAATAAACTTCTTTGTTAGAATCAAACCTATACAAGTACTATTTACAGTTTTAATTTAAAAAATACTCTTAGGGTCTCCCTGACTATATTACAATATATATTTTTTTTTTTTTTTTTTTTTTTTTTATATATTTTTCCTTCTATGGTAGCCCCAAAGAAGGAGAGTTTATTGAACGATTTACATGCTCCATGCCTATTTTATTAGGCACATTACATGTATTACAATTGTACAATAATATAATGTATTACAATGTATTATAATTGTTATTATGATTATGTTATATACGAAAAACAAAATAAAAAAAATAAATAAGAAAAGTTACAAAAGTAGTAATATAAATATAAACAAAAGTAGCAATATAATTATAAATACTAAATACTAAGTAGCAATAT
Source organism: Aelia acuminata (assembly GCA_911387785.2). Lineage (NCBI taxonomy): Eukaryota > Metazoa > Arthropoda > Insecta > Hemiptera > Pentatomidae > Aelia > Aelia acuminata. The sequence continues at coordinate 138,265,971 of OU426978.1, read as the reverse complement.
AAACTAAGTAGCAGCATAAGTATAAAGTAGCAATATAAACATAAATAACTAAGTAGCAATATAAACAGAAAATAGAAATGAAAAGTTACTAAATGTAGCAATATAAGTTAAATTATTAAGATTTATGATATACAATTATTATTAATAATTATGTTAAAGAGATGTTACAAATAAAATAAACAAGTAAACCAAAATAAATTAAAATAAAAAGCGCAACAAGCTATGTACAGAGCTAATAAATGCAAATAATTTAAACCGCCTTCCTACATTCGTCAGTCAGTCGGTCAAAGTCTATTTTCCTAATAAATTCCAGGAAGTCTTTTTTAAATTTTGTCATCAGTCTCTGTTCTGTTTCAGGCCATGTCCCTCCTTTCAAAAGAACGTTCTGTATAAGTTTTGCCCGAATGTGGTCCAGGTTTTTGCAGTCAAATATTAGGTGTCGAAAATTGTGTATTTGTCCGTCGTCTGGGCACTTGTCATTGTGTAGTATGTTAAAGCGTGTTAAGTATTGTTTAGTTTGTCCGTGTTCAGTAAGAATTTGTGTCAGTTTGTAGTCAGTACTTAGTATTCTTTTATAATTGTGAAATGTGATGAGGGGAATAAAGCTCACTCGCTTCGGCGGTACATATACTAAAAATATATATATATATATATATATACATATATGTATATATATATTATATATACATATATATAGATGTTGCGTAATGTACTGTTTTTTTATTGTTTCTATTTTCTGATTCCAATGAGACCATTCTCATCACAATGCAGTTAACAGATAAAAAGTTATGTGAGATTATAGTTGAACAAAATGTTTTGTCACTGTATGATGTCCTTACAAAAAATTTAAGTAGAGGACATATTATTTAATTAAATTTTTTTAGTGTAAATATATAATCAGAAGTAAGTGGAAATCAGATTTTCATTTTAAATAAAGGCCAAGTAAATACGCTTTGAATTAAGTATATTTTAAAAATCAGTAACTAAGTATGAAAAATATTCAAGATAATATGTCGAAAACTTACATAAAAATTACTAAAAACCTGTTATGAATTAAGGAGGCAGATGTATTTTTGAAAAATAACTATAGATATGTATATATAGTACTAATTTAGATAGACATACTGAGATAAGTAAATACGAATATCGAGTAAATACTCATGTAATGTCATTTCGAAAAACTTTTTAACTGCAAAATGTTATTTTAATCTATAGTCTGTGATAACATTCAAACCACATACTGCAATGTCATGTTCGATTCAACGACGTAAAAACTGTTGAAAACTGTATATCAACTGTGGTTGTACCTCACATTATCCACTAATTTTAGGTAAAAAACTTCATATTTTGCCGGCGATAGTTACTTTGCAAACCACGGGACAAATAATGCTAGTTATTATTTTTAAATTGAGCATTTTTTCTATATTCCTATTTATCTATTGAAAAATTAATAGAGTAGCATATCTAAAGTGTTTTTATGAAGTGTACAGCCGCCTATTTATTAATTATTTATGACCTAATTTTCATTCTCATTGTTTTGTGATTATTTTATAAAATACTAGCTGTAGCTGTATATCCCGGTTTCACCAGGGGAATTTCAATTTTCTAATAAACGTGAACAAATTTAAAGTGAAATCATAACGATTTTTATAACAATAAAGAATATACCCAGAGATTGGCTGAAGTTATGAAATTTTAATATGGACAGGTGTTCGCACCTAGTAAGAAAGATCCACTGAGCGAAATTTGGGGAATTTAGGACAAACGGTATGGATTTTTATTAAGAAAAAACTAACTAACAGAATTTCATCCTTAAGCTGTATAACCCGGTTTGATCGGGGAATTTCATTTTTCTAATGAAACGGTTGATTTCGTAAAAAACCATTGTAAAGTGAGTTCATTACGATTTCTATAAAAATAAAGAATATCAGCTGAAGATCGGCTGAAGTTATGCAATTTTAATATGGACAGGTGTTCGCACCTGGTATGAAAGAACTACTGGCGAAATTTGGAGAATTTAGGATAAACGATATGAATTTCTATAAAGAACAAACAAACAAACAGAAATATTGGCCTGCAGTTTCAGCTTCTCGCAAATCGGCTTGCCTAAGCCTTTGTGGCGCACGGGCCTCGTATTCCATGGCAGACTCAGTTTCCCGCAATTCTGCCTGTCTAAGCCTTTGTTGTTCAATCCTATTTTGATGTTCGTCGAGAGTTTCAGCTGCTCGTATTTGACGTTGTTTTTTAGCTTTTGAGCTCACTACTCCTATTGAAGCTCGCTTCTTAGGAGGCATTTTTAAAAAATAAATTCACCATACATGTAAATAAACGTATTGTAACGTTAAAAAAAAACAAAAAAACATATGGTTTGAAAATCCCAGAACTCGACGCCTGCCAAAGGACGGTCTTACCGGGCCTTGTTGGCCTCTTCAAAATCTATAAAATGATTTTTTAGGCCGTTTTTTCGACTCAAACGGTCGATTTCGTAAAAAAAAAACCATTGTAAAGCGAGATCATGACGAATTTTTTAACAATAAAGAATATACCAAGAGATTGGCTGAAGTTATGCAATTTTAATATGGACAGGTGTTCGCACCTGGTATCAAAGAACCACTGAGCGAAATTTGGAGAATTTAGGACAAATGGTATGGATTTCTATAAAGAACAAATAAACAAACAAACAAACAGAATTTCAACTTTATTTATATAGATTACTCACACTAAGACACAGATTTTTCAAATAATATATATGTATATATATAATAACTCTACTTATTTCTGATTATATATGTTCTTTAATAATCATTTTTATCATTTTTTTAGACGCGATATCATTCAGCTGCAACATGTGGTTTTTCAAATCTTATTTGTGTTGAATCATGGAAATAGCTGATTAGATTTAGAACCCTATAAACTATAAAAACGAAGCATCACTTGACTTACTTGCAGCAATATTGATTTTTTGATTCGGTGCCCTCCTTAATTTTTGCGGAGTATACAAATCTTGAATCTTACTACTAATGCAAAGTCAAAACTGTAGTCTCATGAAGGTTAAAATTTTGTACTAACTTTTTTTATTTTTTGTGTACATTAAAAGGTAAAAGCATCTTATTGGAAACATATTGTAAGTATTTGGAGTACTTGCTTACAAACAACTTTTTTTATTTTGTTATCCAGGATATATTTGTAACAAAAATATTTGATTTTTGTTGGAGTAATGTTTTGTATAACATGAGCCTTTGAGTTGACAGAATGACTCCAATTTTAACATTTTGCAAGAAAGCAATTTAAATAATATTTCTCTTAGGAAAATACGATCTTTTTATTTTGTACGTATATTTTCATTAAACTGTTATGTTTAATATTTCTACCATACTGTTCCGAGATTTCTTTATATTACAAAAGAAATAAAAAAGGCACATGCTTATCAAATTGAGTAACCTCTCCTTTTTCAAATTCGGTTAAAAAGTTATGAATTTTCAAAAGAGAAATATTATATCAACATTTAATTTTCGATATATATTCGATCAGTTTATCTATTTTATTCTGTGTTAGTTTTTATTCGCTTACTGCACTATTAAGTTATTTTCACTAGGGAATTTTTCTTATGCTGTAAGTTTACTTTTATATTATATAGTGATTAAAGCCAATGTTTCAATCAATTCTTCCTTCTTAAGTGAAACTTAATTTGCTTAGGAGTCCAGTTGGTCTTGTTTACTTTTATTTTCAATTCATTGCAGAGATTTAATGACCTTATTTAAAAATTAAAAGAGAAAACTAATATTTAATCATAATCTCGTATAATTTAAAGAGAACTGCTGATCTAAAACCATAAGGAACCGAACTAATGAACGGTAACCTTATGAATAGAGCTTAGCTTGCGCTACCTGGTTTCCAATTGTCAAACCAAATTTTTTTATTCATTACCCTGTCCGCCATCCGCCACTAACCTGTTTTTAATATGTCTCCTTAGGATTCTCCAAAATGGCTGAACTTGTTCCATTTCTGGGTTTCAAATTAACTATTATTTTCTTGGAAAGAGAATCAAATTCAAATTCAGAATTTTTTATAGTTCTAATAAATAAATAAAAATCACATCATGACTTTTATATTTCAGACCAGAAAATAGAAGTCCTGTTATTATATGATCTTTATCACAATGATATCTAATGTAAGAGTCGGAGCTTGATTTTAATTATTTAAATATAAATATATAAGCTTCTTTTATTTTCGGATTTCCACATATTGGTTTAACCACTTTTATGGATATCTTATGGGGTAATAATAAATTTATAGATTTATTATATAATACAAGAGTGTTGATTCATACCGATTTGGTTATCTCAAAATCTATAATTTTTATAATTATGAACCGTGGCAACCAAGTAATAACACTAATAAAAAAAAAAAACAATTTTATAACTTCCAAATTCAGCTCCTTAACTAACCTATGAGCTGACCCAAATATTGTTTTTATCGCTTACGCTATAAAAAATCGATATCATTTTCAAATTAGTTCAATTTAGTGCCTTAATTAACCTAGACGTTAACTTTAATATTGTTAATATAAAAATCGATACCTGCAGTTTTAAATCATATTTTCATTATCATTTCCTTGATAATCTAATTATCGATCTTCAGATTTATTATTAAATTTATTTAATTTATTATTACCCTATAAGATATCCATAAAAGCGGTTAAACCAATTAGTTTTTAGTTAATGGGTGCCTGATTGTCTAGTAATCAAAATAAGAGTTAATTTCAAATTCTGTTTCATTTTAACTTGCCTATCCACTTGCACAGATGTTTATGTTATTTTGTAAAATAAATGCAAAATTTGTATATTATAGTATACATATATTTATTATTTATTTATTTATTTTTTATTTTTTATTTATTTTTTTTTTTTACAGAAGTTTGTTCTGAGCAGTAGCAGGCTTCGTAACTGTTTGGTTTCATAACATTATCTTCACAAGCAAATAAAACTAATTTGGTGTCAATAAGTTTATATTTATAGAATTTTAATAAAAAAAAGCACTACACATTCAATGGGAATTACTTTTTCCTAAATTATTATTTGAAATATTTGTAAATATGTTTATTGAGAAACTCAAACATGCCAGTTTCATAATTATGAATGTTCAAGCTGATTAATGTAGTTGAGATGTGTTGTACCTGTATGTTTATGTTATAAATATGCATGTACCTACACACCCATGCATCTACAAAATTATTTTATATCTATATGTATATAATTTTAAAACGTTTTTATTTTGTAAATATGGAAGCTTTTATGTAAACATTATTTGTTTATCTATGCTTTTATTTTTCTTCTATATATTTTTTCTTTTCATATGTGTAAATATTTATACAATATATTTTCTGAAAAAAAAATAAACAAAAAAAATGATAGTAAACCTAGCCTAGGTTATGATAAATTATTATTATTCCTATACCAAATTCTTAACTCTTTCATAATTTCCTGTGTTAAAAATAATTATTTATATTTTAGCTAAGCAATACTTTTGTTTAAAAAATTATTTATTAGTCTAAATAAATGTGTAGGATTTTATTTGTTGGTTTTTTGTTTTAGAGGAAATGTGAATTATTGCTGTATAATTTATTTGGTTTAGATAATTGAGAATGTTATCTAAAAGCACACTTTATTGTTCAATTATTCTTTAAACCCTGTCCTAGTTCTTTTACTGTATCACTTTCTTAGATGCAGTTTATTATGTGTAAATTTTTTTCATTGTATGTGATCCTTTGTAGAATAATAAATTAAATAAATCAGCTCTTTCAATCATGAGTTTTATAAGGAAATATCAAATGTTTGATAACATGAATGTTATCATAGAATTTAATTTTACTAATTCAGTTTATAATATATGTATAGTATATGTATTGTATACCGACAAATATATAGTCAGATATATTATTAAGTAATGGTTTATATTACTTCAAATAGATTATATTTAGTTTTTGTAGATCAAATTTATAAAATTTTATTATCTACCTATCTTCTTTGTAGCATATAAAATTTTATAGTGAAAAAAAAAAAAAAATGTAATAGTACAAAGATTTTATAAAAATGCATACATACAGGGTATACCACCTAAGACCCTGTGTCAGTGAAAAGAATCAGGGACCTATTTGTTTCTTCAATGGTGATGGTTAGTCTTTTCTTCTCCACTTTCGCTTATTAGCAGTCCTTATGATTTTCAGTTAGTAGCTGTTTCTTTTTTTTTTATTACAAAAAAATCTTTGAATAAAGATATATAGAAATTTTTAGTTTTTACCATTCAAACTATCGCAAAAAGTTTAATTTTAAATATCTAACAATACAGGGTCTTACTAACTTTTAGTACTAATACTAAAAGAAACTAAAAATACAAAAACTTTCAAGTTTCTTTTATTTTAAATTTTAAACGGAGAACAAAATTTAAAACAAAAAAAATTAAAAACTATTCTTTCCCTAGTTTTTTATCTCTCCATATTAAATTTAATGCTTACTAATTTGTACAATTTTTCTAGTAAAAAAAACAATTATTTAATTCAGCGAGTTATTTTTGGATATCACCATGAAAATTTGACTTTTGTATTCAATTTGAATTTTATTTTATTTCTAAAAGTTTATAACATTAATATTATTGGGCACTTAATATGATCTTTTTGATGAAATGGATACTCTTAATGTAAACTTTATGATCTATTAAATGGTAAAAACATAATCATATTTCTTTTTATTCAAACTTCATTTTACAATTTGTTTAAAAAGAACCTATCATTTGGAGAAATAGAATATATATATATATATATATATATATATATAGAGAGAGAGAGAGAGAGAGGAACAATTTAGTCACAAGAGGTCTGTTGAATCCATCCTTTAAGTTTCCTGAGTAATATGTGGTGTACCCTCTATGTATAGTATATATATTAATTTTAGTTACAATTATAAAATGTAAGTGGCTGTTTGTTTTATCATTTTGTATAATACTTCCAATTTCTTCACTTATTAAAAAAATCAAGATTTTTTTCATTCCGCTAATGAACCAATTGGGTAGTGCGGAATTTAATAAAATAAAATTAAAAAAACAAAGTTGTTTTGTTAATGATTTTCTTCTTATCTTACTCCGTCTATTGCAATTAAACAATTTAACAAAATCTGGTGCGTGCGCGCAACACACAACTTTCACTTACCAACTTAGATTAGAAATTGATGTGTTTTGTTAATTGCCATTTCTCTAAGTCACAAATTTGACTACATTCATTTCTTATTTTTGTTTTTATTTGCTCTCTAAAGTACACTATTTTTTTTTATTATTAAATAAAAGTTTTTACTTGTGATAATTCGGCAATGCAAGCATAATGCTCCAAGTCGTCTGATTTAATAATTCTCCATGTAGTTGTTGAAAACTTCAATTAGTTACCATGAAACAAATAATTTCCATTAAATGAACAGAACGGCGTTAATTATAAACTATGGTCTGTCATTAAAGGCCTACTGCTCATGCCTGGACTCAACGTGTTTAATGAGTTGACGGAATATTTTTCTTTTTTTCTCTATAGGTTTACTTGATTTTTTTCATATTTCATATTTAGCCATTTCTTATTTTTAGGCATAACGAGAGAGTAAATTTCTCCGTATAAACAAAAAAAAAAGGTATTTTATATGAAAACAAAAAAGGCCCCTTCCCTATTTAAGCCCACTTTAGAACATTTTAATAGTGATAAAGCTTACCTGATATTAAAGAAGACCAAATTTTCATTAAAAATGACGGATTTGATCAAAATCATTACAGCCATTTTTGAGATAATCGAAAAAAAGTTAAAAATTAGAAAGTTATGAAATAAAGTGCCCCCTCCGTTTGATCAATTTTGATGAAATGTTGGCTGTCACATCTTAGGCATGTACATACATTAAATACCCAGTTTGATCAAAATCGTTAAAGCCGTTTTTGAGTAAATAAAAAAAACACGTGAAAATGAGACAAAATTTATTGAGTAAAGTGCCCCCTCTGGTTGATCAATTTTGATAAAATTTTTGCAGTCATATCCCGGGCATATAAATACATCAAATACTTAGTTTTATCAAAATCGTTAGCCTTTTTGAGAAAATCGAAAAAAAAGTATAAGACGTGAAATTTTTGCTGTCACATCATGGGCATATACATACACTAAATACCCAATTTCAAGTTCGCACGGTTTATAGTTTTTGAGCTAGTCTGTTCACACACAAACACACGCAATACTTTTCCTTACTACATATATATTTCATATATAGGTAAGTGAAAGTAAAAACGAAACACTCCATCATTTACTGAAGCGCTCTAAATTGAAAATTTAAATAAAATATATCATCGATCGTTGTTATGAACCCTTTCTATCGATTCCTATTAACTAAATACTTCTATAAACCCATAAAAAATATTTATATAAATAATGGCCGTCTCGCTCTCTTTCTCACAGTATCTGCAAATTGGCGATGTCGCGAGTTTGCGTTTGTACATGTGGCTTCTGAGCTTACAGTGTCCGGTGTATACTGCTGTAAGTCTTTTTAGTGCATTCCTGTTAAGATTTAGTACTCCTCTACTCCTCCTGACAGAGGGACTCTCTAGGAACAATTAGGAATATCATAGGTATTGCATCTTCCAAAGTTGTTTTATTTCGCTCCATATATCTCTTCTATCCTTCTTTTGGCAGAGCTTTTGCTGATGCCACACACCAGTTCAGGGGTAATGGGTTTGATATTGGATTCTTTTCTAGCTAGAGTATCTGCGTTCTCGTTTCCTGGTATACCAGTATGGCCTGGCACCCATTCTGCGTTCACTCTGTTATTGTTTGCTAGGCTGTTGAGTCTTGTTTTACACTCCCATACAACCTTAGAATTTATATCTATGTTGTTAAGAGCACCGAGTGCAGCTTGGCTGTCTGTGTAGATTCTGATTATTTTCCCAGACATTTGTTCCTTCAGCAGCTCAAGGCGCAATGACTGATTGCCAGCACCTCTGATTGAAAAACTGGTGATTTTGCCCAGGGAGGCAAGGCAGGTAAATGCCTTCATCGGGCTTATCTTTCCTCCAGATGCCCGCACCCGATCCTTTGTTGGTGAGTTAGCCATCCGTGTAGCTCTTTGTCGTATACTTTGATGTTAAAGTTTGTTTCCAGTGAGCCTCTGATCTGAATGTCAGAGTGTATGGATATTAGTCTATCCTTTTCTTAGTAGTCTAAGCTCATGGAAGATCTTCCAGTGGCCCCTATTTGTGTGAACTTTAGAGGACAAATTTAACTTGGTCATCCTGTAACAGGCCTTTAGTGCTTGCGCTTCCACCTCCATATGCAGCGGTGCTAGGTTAAGTAGCAGTTCCATAGTGGCAGTAGGTGTGGTCTTCATTGCGCCTGTTATCATAAGGCAGGCTAGTCTTTGCAGTTTCTCCAGCTGAATTTTGTTTCTGCCTATCCCTGACTTGTGCCACCAGGGAGGAATATAACACCATTGGCTTTATAACCATCGTGTAGAGCCAATATATCATTTTGGGCTTTAGTCCCCAATTTTTGCCTATTGCCCTCTTGCAGGCCCATAGACATTTCAGGGCTTTGTTGGTCGTGAGTTCCACGTGTTTGGCCCAATTGAGTTTGTTGTCCAGTGTAATGCCTAGGTGCTTTACTGTCTTGCTTTGCTCAACTGGACTCCGTCAATTGTTGGTAGCTTTATGGATATTTTCCTCCTCATGCTGAAGATGCAAATGCTTATTTCCTGTGGATTGATGTTTAATCCATTATCCTTGCACCAGTTCAGTATAATTCTGGTTGTGTTGATTATTAGTTCCGATAGGACATTTCGATGTTTTCCTCCTACAAGGACTGTCATGTCGTCAGCATATCCCTGTGCATAGTAGCCTGAGGTGTTTAGCTTCGTCAACAGTGTGTCCACCACTAAGCACCACAGTAGCGGGGATATCTCTCCACCCTGAGGACATCCACCTTTAGGTTTGATCAGTATTTTGCTGAGTCCTAGTTCACATTGTATTTGCGTTTCCCTCAGCATGGTCATAATCCATCTGATAGAAATTTCATCGATTTTCCTCTCCAGCAAGGTTTTATCTACTAGCCTGTGTGGTCCTCTGTCGAAGGCACCTGCAATATCGATGAATGTGCCAATCATGATTTCTTTGTGGTCCATAGATTTTTTAATTCTAGAGACTAATTTATGTAATGCTACCTCGCTGTATTTTCTGCTTGGTAGGCGAATTGGTTTTCATGTATTGGGTATGTACCCGCTAATTGTCCTCTCACATGCCTTTCCATTATCTTCTCTAGTGCTTTCAGTAGGAAGGATGTCAGGCATATGGTTCTGAACGCTTTAGGGTTGTCATAGGTCACTTTGCCGGGTTTGGACCTTGGATACTTTCCACTCATGTTGTAGGTATCCCAGCCTAATGCTACCTCGTAGCAATTCTAGGTGGTATGGTCTGAGTATGTGCAGTTCCTTTTGTATAAGGGCTGGAAATACACAGTCTACACCAGCTGATTTGTATGGGGCCAGTGTATTAACTGTCCATGTGAGTTTCTTGCTGATGATGATATTTTTTGGTTGTCTCCACATTGCATTTCCAGTGTTCTGTTCGTACTGCATGGGGACTGTACTTGTTATCTCGCAGTCAGGGAAGTGGGACTTCGCCATGGCTACCAGTGTCTCCATCTCATTAGCGGTGAATGCCTCAGCTTGCCCAGCATACCCTGTTCTGAATGTTTATTTATGATTTTGTTGATGCCGCTGGTTTCCAGGATGCTGCTTGTCAGAGCAGAAATCCCACCATGCCTTGCGTTTGCTCATCTGACAGATTTGTGGTATTCTGATACTTCCCTTACTATACATTTCATATATAGCTAAGTGAAAGTAAAAATAATTGTTTACTATTATTATTGTAACACTTCCGTGGGTTAACAGTATTTATTCAACGAAAAGACAACAGTCGATGCCACACGAATTATAAAAATACAAATATTAAAGCAGGTTACAAAAATTATCACTTTCTAACACAAATCATATGGCTTGAGCTTTACAGTCAAGACAAAGACTCAGACTCAGACTAATTAATTCGTCCGGTCACTCGCTCTTTATACGAGTATATAGTCGTATAAGGACTGGTCTGGAAGGTCCCAGACCTCCTAGAATCATCCAGGCCTTGAACTCGGACAATCTAGTCCCTCCCTGCTCTGATGGTTCGCTCCAATCGCTAGTTCATTGCAACAATAAAATGGTGCAAACAACAGATCAAACTTGATAAAATTATCAAGATGCGTAAGAAATATAGGTGGGACTTAGGACTTAGGTATAAAAATTTTATTTAGTTTTTGAGTTACATAATTCTTGATTAAACTATGTTAAATTTATAACTATTTTTGCATAATACAATGTACAAATGAGACCTCTATAGACATAGGAACAGTATTATGTGGCTCTACGAAGTCCTCATATAACCCAATCCTTACACTCATAAGTATGGGACTAATCCTATTTTTTTTTATTTAAGGAAGATAATGAAGAAAATCTTCAAATAAATGGCTGACTCATAAAGCTGATGGGCAAAATTGACATAACGGTGAATGATTTTTCAGCTGTTGCAGCAGGATGTTGATGACAGCTTGACTACCATTTGCCCGATATTTCCCTTTTTAGTGGTCTAATCAGACGGAGTTAGGATGACAGAGTCTCGGCCAGGCTTCTCTGGCCGCGAATTCTTTGCCCACATTACCAATATGCCTTCGAATCCAAACAAAATATACTATAGTCCTACTCTAAGGTCTACTCCTATAGTCTATTTCAAAGGAACCACTTTGACTTGACGCGACAGAGACCGCGGCTGGAAAATGAGTGGCTCAGCGGCCGCGACCCTACTGCTACAGCAGTCGGGAGCTGAGGGCCAAAAAGGTGCCTGACTTGAAATTTTTGATCATATAGGCTGAAATTTCATAGACAAGAAATGTGAACGTCTCACAGTGGGAAAATTTTGTCATTTAGTGGGCAAAAATCTATAACTCCTGATCGAATGACGTTAATCAAATAATTCTTTTTTCATTAAAGAGCATGGAATTTTCTTTATCAAACAGAATAAAAAAAAATAAAAATACCATCATTCTAAGTATTTCAAATTAATTTGTATATTAATTCTTTCTTCACTTTAATTTAAATAAAATAGTTAATTAGGAACAGGGTTATACATAGCCAATGAAATGAGTCAGTATTATTATCTATTGAGCTTGAGAGATGCTTATAAGCAGGTCTTTTTCAGGCATTTGCTCCATTTAAAAGATTTTTAACTAATCAATATAAACTCCTGGACAAAATTAGCGCATCACTTTGTATTTCATATTTATTTGTTTACTTATTCATTGGAATTAAATGAAATCGCTCTAATCAACAATTATTTTTTGCTATTGTTCTTTGTGTTAGTTATTATCCCTACTTAATCCTTATTTTCATGTTTGTAAGGTAAAAGAAGAAATTACCTCAATAGTATTACTAAGTATTTATTCTGACAGAGTCTTTCGAGGTTGTGGCTTACTATCATTTTTCATTTACCATTGTCTTTTCAAGTTTTTATTACGTTTATGGAAATTTTAATATGGATAGATCTGAAGAAATTGCAATTAGAGCATTGACACTGTTGGATGAAGGCTTATCCCAAAGGCAAGTGGCATTATGCTTGGGAATAAACCAATCGTCGGTTAGTCGCATATTCCAGGGAGACTGGGAGCAACAGTAGGAGACCTGGACAAGGTCGGCCAAGGGTTACTTCAGATAGAGATAACCGTTTCATAACGCTCACGGCCTTAAGGCAGAGATTCCAAACAAGTCTTCAAATTCATAATGACACTCATTCTTCCAGAAATGTAATGATTTCAAGTCAAACAATAAGGAGATGCCTCAGTGAAGCGAATCTGACCTCCAGAGGCCCTGCCACTGGCCCATTGCTCACCAGACAGCATCGAGTAGCTAGACTTCAGTTTTCACAACAAAATGCAAATTGGACAATCGATGATTGCGGAGCGGTTTTGTTCAGTGATGAGGCGAGGATTGCTTTACATTCTCCAGATGGTCGGATGAGAATGCTAAGACGCCCAGGAGAACGCTTTGCTGCCTGTACCATTTCTCCCAGAATTGCGTTTGGAGGAGGTTCTGTAATGGTATGGGCTGGCATCAGTTTGGAAGCCTGCACAGAGATACACATAATACGAAGGGGTTCACTGACTGCAGAAAGGTATGGGACAGATATCCTGGAGCAATTCGTAATGCCGTTTGCACCATTTGTTGGGGAAAATTTTCTTTATCTCCAAGATAATGCGAGACCGCACATTGCTGCTGTCGTAACTGATTACTTCCAGGAAGTAGGAATTAATGTTATACCTATTCCTACAAGAAGTCCGGATCTTAATCCTATAGAGCACGTGTGGGATATTCTGAAGAGGCGTATAAGAGCTCGGTCTCATCCCCCAACAACAATTAATGAGCTTGAAACCACAATATTGGAAGAGTGGGATAACATCCCTCAAGAGGACATTGCCCGAGTCATCCGGTCAATGCCAAGAGGACTGGAAGCAAGAAGAAAAGCAAGAGGAGGTGTTACAAGATACTGACTCTGTAAGGTGACATTTTTTAATATTGATTCTTTTTTGTGAATTTGATTCATTAAAATTGCTTTAAACGTTTTCTTGATTTTTTTTTATTTCCTACCCTATCTTTCTTAATTTGCCATTCTAATTTCTTTCATATTACCATTCATATTTCTTTCATACATAAATGGTATTTATGATAAATTTCTAAAGTCTAATAAAGGAGGCTGTTATATGTCTATCACTTAATTTTAAAAAAAAATGTAAAAAGGAAGTGATGTGCTAATTTTGTCCAGGAGTTTATATTATAAAGCAAACTGTACAATGTCTCAAAAACGACTCCACGTACGATTAACTAAGTTATGCCGTCGTGTAGCCATATAACCGCTAACGGAGAAGAAGGTTTCCGTTTTTCTCTTAAGGGTGTAAAATTGAAGAGAAAAGGACTGGAATAAAATTACAGTCTTAAAAGCCTCTCGGACCATGTAATTGTGCCTATTTGAGATTGATATACGAGTTTATGAATGAAAAATTTAGTTCGAGCTCCAGGCTACCAGGAAGCGCTAGGGTGAGTTTCACTCAATGATTATTATTCATTCATCCTGTTCAGTTTGTAAAGGTTATATATTTTTTCAACTATTCTTCTTAAATTACTAAAAAATTAAGTGATAATAATTAGTTAGGTAATCCTTTGCTTTCAAAATAAAATAATAATTCTACATTTCTACACTATATTAGAAAACCAACTGGATTCCTTAAAAAATTAATTTCTCATAAAAAGGCTAATTGATCAACACATTACATTTAATCAATACATAATATCTTCAGTATATATTATTAAAAGTAAATGCAATATGATTGAACATTTCTTAATAGTACAGTGAGCCAATAAAAACAGACATAAAAAAAGAAAGAGGTAAATTGACTGAATATAAATCGAAAATAAAAAGTTTGAAGTGTTCTTATTGCATGTAATTATGAAAAAGAAGTTGTTTATCACTTTGTAATAGTGTGTCGAGATCTGCGGAGTCCGCTCAAATTAAGGGGGGGATATCTTAAGGGAGGTTGAAATGGTCCTTTCTAAAACTTAAAAAAAAAGTTTCTATGAATCTTTGGTAGTTTCTATCCTTCTGTATCTAATAGGATCATCACAGTAGTCGGCGCTTAAGTTGTACTCGAAATATAATATTTTTAACTGAGATATCAGATTTTTTAACTGTAATCTAATAACTTAGTATCTGCTGACTGCTTGGAATGGGCTTAAACGATTCAGAATCACAGAAACCATCAAAAACAATGCATAACTCTACAAAGTTACATTAAAATTAATTGTTCATTTATCATTTTCAACCCCCAATAAAGTACGTAGAGTTCCTTATTTGGGTGGACTCTGCAGTTCTCGAATCTTAATATTGATACCAAGTTAAAACTGAAGTTTCAAGAAGGTGCTAATTTTGTTCTATATTTCCTTTAATTTTAAAGTTTTTCTGTTATTAAAACTACCACACAACTACCGGGGCGAAGCCGGGCAGTTATTGTATAAAGAAGAAAAAATCCAAAACTATTAATTTAATTAATCTAATCTTAATTTGTGGCTGACCACCATTTTAAAATTATTTTTAAATAATTTATTTTTTGAAAAGAAAAGATTTGGCTCCGCCGGGAGTCGAACCCGGGTCTCCTGCGTTACATGCGAGGATGCTAACCACTACACCACAGAGCTCGGCTCAAGATCAAATACTCAGTTTAATCAAAATAATTAGAGCCGTTATTGAGAAAATCGAAAAAAACCTAAAAAGTTATTAAATAAAGTACCCCCTCCCTTTGACCAATTTTGATGAAATTTTTGCTGTCACATCGCGGGCATATACATACACTAAATACCCAATTTCAGGTTCGCACGGTTTACAGTTTTTGAGCTAGTCTGTTCAAACACACACACACAAACACACACACACACACACACACACACACACACACACACACACACACACACACACACACACACACACACACACACACACCCATATATAGGTAAGTGAAAGTAAAAAAAAAACACATTGTAGTGAAACAAAATGTATTAAGTAAAGTGCCCCCTCCGTTTAACCAATTTTGATGAAATACACACACACACACACACACGCACGCACGCATCTAGAACCATGTCGCTACTGTCACGCCTTATGCCGAATATAGGAGGACCCAGAGAGAGTCGCAGAAGGCTTCTTGCGAGTATTGTCCCATCGATTCTTTTATATGGAGCACCAATTTGGAATGATGCAATGCTCACCAAATCGTACAAGAGACAGATGATCGCAGTATATCGGAGAGGCTTGTTAAGAGTGGCAAGTGCTTTTCGAACAGTTTCCTATGAAGCTGCATGTGTAGTGGCTAGAATGCCGCCAATCGAGCTGCTTTCTGTAGAGAGGAAGCGCTCCTATAACGGAGTTGACTGCATTCCTCGGGCCGAAGAAAGAGAGATTACATTGGAGAGATGGCAACGATGCTGGGATATGGCATCGAACGGAAGGTGGACCTACAGGCTAATTCCTCATATCCAACCATGGGTAACCAGGAAATACGGCGATGTTGACTACTACCTTACCCAGCTGCTTACGGGACATGGCTGTTTTCGAGCATATCAATATCGATTTAAGCTGGATAATACAGCCGAATGTCCAGTATGCCCATCAGCCGAAGAGACGGTGGAACATGCATTCTTCTGCTGTCCTCGCTTCCAGAAGGAGAGGGAGAAATTTCAAGAAGTTTGCGGATCAGAACCTACTCTCGATAATGTTGTCGCTCTGATGCTAATCAGCAATGAGAACTGGATGGCTGGACAACGCCTTGCGGCCCAGACCATCAAGCAACTTAGGAAAGAAGAGAAGGAAAGGCGAGCTAGAGCGTAGCCTAATAGAATGAGGCGGCACACAGCCAGTCCCCCTCCATGAAGTAATGCCCAACGGTGGTCCCGTGGAGGGTGGGAAACAGGTGTAAGGAGGTGGTTTTAGTGGGTAAAAATCAAACACACGGATAAGTACGGGCCTATCCGCGTCTTTTGAAGATTTCCACCTACCTTCGTAAAAAAAAAAAAAAAAAAAACACACACACACACACACTTAATTTCAAAAGGTTACTTTCCATCTTTTTCCAGTTTTCTAGCAAAAATAGACTTTAATATGTTATAGAAATATTGTAACTATAATTATTAATAATGTACATGATATACGTTATGTGGTGCATGTGAGCAAAAAAGTGATTTAAAAAAAAAAAAAAAAAAAAAAAAAAAAAACCATTTCCATTTCGCGGGACTTGGTTAATTGGACTCAGGGGACCCTAAAACGTGTATTTCCGTTGAAAACCGGAAGTCGAAATTTTTCACGATCGCAATACTTCCACTTACTATATATTTCATATATAGGTAAGTGAAAGTAAAAAAAAAACACGTTGTAGTGAAACGACATTTATTAAGTAAAGTGCCCCCTCCGTTTAACCAATTTTAATGAAATATCGGCTGTCGCTTCGAGGTCATATACATACTTCAAATACCAAGTTTGATAAAAATCGTTAAAGCTGTTTTTGAGTAAATAAAAGAAATAAAAAATCATGTAGTGAAACAACATTTATTAAGTAAAGTGCCCCCTCCGTTTAACCAATTTTGATGAAATTTCGGCTGTCGCATTGCCGTCATATACATACATCAAATATCAAGTTTGATCAAAATCGTTAAATCCGTTTTTGAGTAAATAAAAAAAAACACGTTGTAGTGAAACAACATTTATTAAGTAAAGTGCCACCTCCGTTTAACATATTTTGATGAAATTTCGGCTGTCGCATCGAAATTATGAATATGAATATGAAATATATAGTAAGTGGAAGTATTGCGATCGTGAAAAATTTCGACTTCCGGTTTTCAACGGAAATACACGTTTTGGGGTCCCCCAAGTCCAATTAACCAAGTCCCGCGAAATGGTCTGTGTGTGTGTGTCTGTGTCTGTGTGTGTGTGAACAGACTAGCTCAAAAACTATAAACCGTGCGAACCTGAAATTGGGTATTTAGTGTATGTATATGCCCGCGATGTGACAGCAAAAATTGCTCAAAGGGAGGGGGTACTTTATTTAATAACTTTTTACGTTTTTTTGTGATTTTCTCAAAAAACGGTTCTAACGATTTTGATTAAACTCAGTATTTGATCTATTTATATGCCCGAGATATGACTGTAAAAATTTCATCAAAATTGATCAACCAGAGGGGGCACTTTACTTAATAAATGTTGTCTCATTTCCACGTGTTTTTTTTATTTACTCAAAAACGGCTTTAACGATTTTGATCAAGCTGGGTATTTGATGTAATTATATGCCCAAGACGTGACAGCAAAAATTTCATCATAATTGGTCAAACGGAGGGGGTACTTTATTTAATGAATTTCGTATCATTTTCACGTGTTTTTTTATTTACTCAAAAAAGGCTTTAACGATTTTGATCAAACTGTATGTATTTGATGTATGTATATGCCAAAGATGTGATAGCCAACATTTCATCAAAATTGGTCAAACGGAGCGGGAACTTTATTTCATAATTTTTTTTCCAATTTTTACCTTTTTTTCGATGATCTCAAAAACTAATATCGGGTAAGCTTTATAATTATTAAAATGTTCTGAGGGGGCTTTTTTTTTGTGGGGTGGGGGGCTTTTTTGTTTGTTTGTTTCATATTAAGTACCTTTGTTTTTGTTTATATGGCGAAATTAACTGTCTCTCGTTACGCCTAAAAATAAGAAATGGCTAAATATGAGATATGATAAAAAAAAAGAAAACATAAAGAGGAGAAAAAAAGAAAAATATTTAGTCCACTCATAAAACTCGTTGAGCCCACGCATGCGGAGTACGCCTTTAAGGACAGACCATTGTTCATAATTAAAGCCGTTCTGTTCATTTGAGAAGTGGCAATTAATTTCTAATCTAAGTAAGTTGGTAAGTGAAAGTTGTGTGTTGCGCGCACGCACCAGATTTTTAATTTAATGTTTTGGATTTTTTCTTCATCAACCAATAATTATTTAAACATCTTTCAAATGGAGCAAGTGACTGAAAAAGACATGTCTACAAGCAGAAATAGATATTAATACTGACTCATTTCATTCCCTATGTATAACCCTATACCTAATTTACTATTTTATTTAAAATTAAGTGAAGAAAGGATTCATATAAAGATTAATTTGAAATACTTTGAGCGATGGTATTTTTATTTTTTTTATTCTCACTGATAAAAGAAATGCAAGCTCATTAATCAAAAAAAGAATTATTCGATTATCGTCATTTGGTTAGGAGTTATAGACTTTTGGCCACTAAATGACAAAAAATTTCCCACTGTGCGTCTGCCTCCTCAGATCGGTTGCCGTCAAATTTTATAGGCGAACAAAATCGACATAGGACCTCAGTCGACGCGAAATTTAATGCTCTTTTATTTTAGAAAGAACACAATTTCTTCTGCGATAAATCGTTTTTGAGGTATTAGCCAATTGATAAAAGTTCCTTGCCGTAAAGGCTAAACGGGTTTGGCAGTGGCGACATACTCTACTGAGTACGTCACCCCTGTAAGTAAACTTAAATATCAATATCAACTTTTCATATTATTTTTCCTTTCTTCCTTCTTCAGGGTTGCCTTCCTCTTCGTAGCCTTCGGGCTAAATTGAAATGATCATAGCCAACAGCAGCTTTCCACCCGTTTACAAACGCCTTGTAATACGGGTAGTTGGCTGATGTCACGAGCTCTGGAAATTCACTTTTGGTTATGACGTACAGTCCAGTTTCTCTTTGGAGCTTGGTTCTTAGCCTCATAGGGGTCAATGTGAAGGCCATGAGGTAAAGCTTGGCACGAAATCCGCCATGCCCTGTGAGGGATTGGGATATCCAGTAGTCCTAAAGGACCCTATTGGCTGCTAGACGTGACCCGACGGTGGGGAAATACTTACGAAGAGTAGCTCCTTTAGGACTTGTCACCCACCACCGGTTCCTCTCTTCTATAGTGTCCTTCCGGATAATCTTCCTCCAATGCCGCGGATCCTCATCCGGATATTTGCTGGAAGAACCGCTGAGCATTCTCTCTTCGCCTCGAATTTCAAAACATCTTCTCGCAGGAGGAGATAGAGAGGTATCCCTCCTGCTAATACTTGCACCGCCTAATGGGACACTGATTTGTATGCCCTGGTGACTCGTAGCAGAGCTAAGCGCTGAATTGTCGCCAGCTTGTTCTTCTGTCGGTGTGAGAGATTCCTATACCAAGCAGGAGAGGCGTATCTCAGAATACATAATATGACGATAAATTGTCATAAATTGGATACGCCTCGATAAATTGTCATGGTAGCTGGGTATCTGAGGCCCCATAAAGCACCTGCTACGCAGTTAAGTCCGTTTAACGTTAGGGTTACCCTATTTCTCAAATTAGCCAAATGAGGTGTCACGTCGAAGATTCTTCGTATCTTCACTCCTAGATAAGTGACCCCCTCACTCAGATGGATTCTTTCATCTTGCACGTTTAAGATAATAGGGTTCGCCCTACTCGTCTTACCACGCAGCAGGATAGCCTGGGTCTTTACTGCAGCAATCCTCATCTTCTTTCTCTCACACCATTCTCCAACAAGACTGGCGCAACGTTCGGCTTCTTGTTTCAGCATAGCTCTGCTATTTGCCGCCACAACGACTGCTAAAATTATGTCTACTAAGGTATGTTCCACGCGTATTTTTTTAAATTTTCATGAAATTAGAAGAGAATTGCGAGCTGAAAAAATAGTCATAATTTTCTTATTCATATTTAGGACGAGTGCAGGGCATATGAAAATTATTTTTACATAATTGGCATTCGCGTTTCTCAAATCCTGTTTGGAGGTTTCTGGAGGATTTCCCGTTGACGAGGTTTATGGTTTCCTCAAAAATTTCCGAGGGTTGTAAACTAATTGACATGGGGTTCTATTCGGGTTTTTATTAAATTAAGTGCCCCCTCCTTAGATCAATTTTGATGAAATTTCGGCTGTCACATCGTGGGCATATACGTACATCAAATACCCAGTTTGACCAAAAAATCGTTCATGCTATTTTTGAAAAAAAAAAAACTTGAAAATGCTAGCTCCGTTTGACCAATTCTGATATTTTGCTCCCTTTGACTCATTTTGATGATATTTTGGGTGTCACATCGCGTGCATATACATACATCAGATACTAATCCAAAATCCTAATATCGCATCCTTCGCCCTTAAAAACCATCTATTTGGATTAGAAAAGTGGTTCGAAAAATGGAGAATCAAAATGAATTCCACCAAATCAAGTGACGTCAGTTTTTCTTTACGAAAATCTTCTTGCCCACCTGTGATAATTAACAACAGCCCAGTTCCATCTATTTATTTATTTATTAATATTTAGGAAGGCACGAGTGGATATACTTGGGATCACAGAAACAAAGAAGAAAGGAAAAGGAGAACTCCAGAGATCCAAGATTATACTCTTCTCTACTCAGGAATAAGTCCTATAAAGAGTGCGGCTAATGGTGTGGGTTTCCTGTTTCACAACGACCTTGCCACGGTGATCAAGAGTTGGAAATTTGTCAGTGACAGATTGATGGTAATGGAGGTGTTAGAGGGGGAGGAGATCTACTCAGTGATAGTCGCATACGGTCCCAACGACTGTGCTAATGCCGATGAAAAAGATGCATTCTTTAAAGATCTTCAGAGGGAGGTCGACGACTGTGAGCCGATTATCTTGGGAGACCTGAATGGCAGGGTCGGAAAGGATAAAGAAAGATGGCCAGAAGTCATTGGAGTAAACGGAGAGACTGCCTACAACGATAACGGAGAGAGAATCCTGAGCTTTTGGGTAGCGAACAACATGGCTGTTGCTAATACATACTTCCCTCACAAGGACATCCATAAATTTACCTAGGAAGAATCCAGCAGGAACGAAAAGTCCATAATTGACTACTTGTTGGTTCCAAAGGATGATCTCAGATCACTGTTAGACGCCCGAGTAAAGAGAGGTTATGAAGTGGGAAGCGACCATTACCTCTTAATGGCAGATAAAGTATGGATAGACAAAGCCAGGAAAAAAGCGAAACTACCGAGGCAGGAAATCATCTAATCCTACAGGCTGAGAGAGGAAGAGATGGCTAAGTACTACCAGGAGGAGATAGAACGAATGTCCAGAGAACCAGGTCGCCCAAGGGACAGCGATGACATAGAAAGAAGCTGGTCAGCTTTCAAAAGCACCATACTTGATGCATCACGGCTCGTATGTGGGGTTAAGAGAATAGGGGGAAACTATAAGAGGACTGCTTAGTGGAATGAGGAAGTGAAGAAGGCAGTCCAAGAAAAGAAGGCAGCCTGGAAGAACTACCTGTCTCAAAGAACACCTGGAGGAGTACAAGGTAAAGGGATGCCAAACTAAAATTAGTTGAGGCAAAAAGAAAAAAATGGGAAGACTTCGGCCAGAAGCTAGAGGAGAACGTCAAGGAGAACCAGAAAGTGTTCTATAAAGTTCTCAAGGGAATGAGGAAGGAGAGACAACCTACCTTGAAAGGAATCCGAGATAGGAAATATTCTCTGAAAAGCGAGCTCATCATGGAATGGTGGAGGCAATACTTCAAAGAACTGCTGGAAGGAAGCGACTTGGAGAACAAAACCACTGACGAAGATGATGCCTCCTGGGAAGAAGATGATTACATCTGTGGAGAGGAACTGCAGGAGGCCATCACTTAAGTGAAGCTTGGTAAGTCAGCAGGCTCAGATGAAGTGACACCAGAGATGATGAAGCATATGGGAATGAAAGGGCAAGAGATGTTTCTCCATCTTCTTAACCTGATATGGAAGCAGAAGAGGATCCCTAAAGACTGGGAGGTTGCGGCAATTGTGCCAATCTATAAAAATAGCGATAACCGGGACAGCGATCACCACCGGGGTACCCAGCAAGATTAACTAAGGAATCCTGGAAGCGAGGATCAGGAAGATCGTCGATGACCAGATCGGGGAGGAGCAGTATGGTTTCAGGGCACCTCCAGAAAGCATTTGACAGGGTTAAGAAGACCTATATTGATAGGGCCCTGGCGGAGAAGGATGTGGGGACTGGGTTGAGACTAGCAGTGGGAAGTCTCTATAAGAAAACAAGAAGTATTGGAGAACAAGGAACCTCTCCTCCAGAGAATTCTTTTCTTGGCTGGAATACGCCAGGGGTGTAGCTTGAGCCCTCTTTTGTTCATACTGGTACTGGACCTAGCATTGAAGAAGGCAAAGGAAAGATTCAGAAATTTCTGCCTTGGCTACAGAAGAATGCAACCATTACTGTACTCTTTACACGCATTTGCGGATGGCATGGTGCTGATAGTAGCTAACGACATCGATCTGCAGATAAACCTCAACATTCTCAAGGAAGAGCTAATCAAAATCTACATGGTTATCAACCCTGATAAAACGAAGTGCATGAGGATTGGAAGGAAGCCACACAGGTTTATGAGAGTGTCGAGGGTCAGCGGCGAGAGATTGGAGCAAGTTACGAGTTTTAATTACATAGGGGCTCATCTCAACGAAAGCAGCAGGGAGAATGTTCCAGGCGGTTAAGAAGGGTTTCGTCAACAGAAGAGAGGTCTCCAAGAAGACAAATATCTCAGTTTACAAATCAACATTCCTCCACATACTTTCATACTCCTCAGAATCCTGGACCCTCACGTCAAAGAACAGGAGCCATATCCAGGCTATGGAAATGAGGTACCTGCGCAAAGTGGAAAATACAACAAGGAGGGACAAGATCAGAAACTCTACCATCCGAGCCAATATCGATGTCAAACCAACCGAAGTAATCCTGGAGAAACACAAATTAAGATGGTTTGGACACCTCCACAGGACGGATGAAGATAGGATTGCTAGGAGGACCTACGAGACTCGGGTGAAAGGAAGAAGGGCCAGAGGAAGACCCAGGATAACTTGGGAACAGGGGGTCAGAGAGGCATTCCAGAAACGGGGACTGGACTGGAGCAGGCGAAGAGAGATGGTGCAGGAGAGGTTAACCTGGTCCAGACTCTACAGGGGACAACCTCAACACTGCTAGAAGCGGTAAAAGAGGATCTGAATATGATGATGATGAATATTTGTTTATACATATAAAATTAAAATACCGACAAATTGCACAATTACAGGTGGTAAACAATCTTAAATCATAATAAAAAATTCAAAGAATTTCTTACGATACCTCGAATTGGACTTAAGCGGACCTTACACTATCAATATTAGTGAAAATACAGCAATGTATTGACAATGATATTGATCGTGTAAGGTGAACATTTGAGTATTGATGATGATATTGATGAAAATCTAGATATTCTGATTTCGGAGACTTGACTTCTCGCAATCGGGCGCACCATTTGGTCGGGACAGCCTACTTACAAGTTTTCTTATATCCAGTGAAGAGGTTCTGTACTATGCCATACTTATAATATTTGGAAAATTATTTAAAACACTTATTTTCATGTTGTCCCATAGGATATAAGCAAAAATTTCATACGTTTCAATTATAGCATCGCTGATAGTTGCAGATGATATGATGACAGAGACTTTCAAATCTTCAAAATTTCTACCTGTAGAATATTATAATATATTTATAGCTTTTATTTATATTATATTATAATATATTTATAGTTTATGTATTTTATTATAATATATTTCTAGCTTGATTAACTTATTTGTTTAGAATTTACAATAATAAAAAAAATGAATTAAATTTTATTATTTTTATTTTTATTTATATATTTATTTGGTAGTACAATCATTTTTATACATACGCC
Organism: Aelia acuminata; assembly: GCA_911387785.2. Classification (NCBI taxonomy): domain Eukaryota; kingdom Metazoa; phylum Arthropoda; class Insecta; order Hemiptera; family Pentatomidae; genus Aelia; species Aelia acuminata. The sequence continues at coordinate 138,241,533 of OU426978.1, read as the reverse complement.
CATAAGGCAAAACATCCATTTGTATTCCAGGAACAATTTGGTGCTACCTTCACCATATTAAAAGAAATCTTGGATATCGAGATCCAAGAGTCAATAATGTGTCCCACTATGTACGTATCCGTCATGCCATTGAAATGATTAGCTGTCCTATAATAGTCATGGCAGCTATGTCAGAATAGAATTTAACTTGTATTAAAAGGTCGCATATGATATAATTATTAACAAATCATACATAATAACAATAATTAACCAACGACATACTAATAACAAAAAAAAACTTAATTATAAAGATATAACAATAATTAAAATAAACAATAATAAAAGTACAATGAAACAGGTAACTCATTACGTTTAGGCAGTTCAATTGATAAAATTAAACATACATATAACTACATGATAAAGATTACAAAATACAGAATTGACTGAAAGAGAGAGCGAGGTAAGGAATTGTAGTAATTGTATTAGTGCTCACACTAATAAATACCCCGTTGCGGCAATCATTTAAAGTAGTTCAACTACAGACGGGACAATAACCCGAACCAACTCTTATAGATGAGGTATGATCCTCTAAGAACGCTCACGGTAATGGCGTTCATAGTCCTCTTAGCGATTCCCAGCGTGACCATGTCCTGGTATGAACGTCGGCACCATACTCCTCTCCACGTTATCGTTACTGGAAGCACTTTAATGTCCACTCCAGGCACTTGCAGCCTGCGGCCGATCGCCATCCTGCAATCCAAGTCATTGTACTTGTTGTGTTTTACTTTGTTCCAATGGGAGGTGCTAGGATTGTCTCCAACAATGTGGGCATCAATAATATAATTCCCGCTTGGCCCTGTACATACGAGATCTGGCCTCCATCTCCGTTTAATTCCTATGAACGTTGCCTCTTTAATTACGCGGTATCCCTTATTTTGCAGAGCTTTTTCCAAAAGGTTTACAATAAAATCATGGCGTCTCACAATACCACCGTGAGACACAAAGCCGTGCTGGATGATATGACTGGCCGTTTCGTTCACGGGGCACCCGGCTCTACAGCTTGTCTCCATGTAGGCCCTACGTCCTCTAGAACACCTTACTCTTGTCGCCAGGGCATTTATATGTGTTTTAACGCTCTGAATGAAGGTGCGACCTGTTACTGGAGCAGCGTAATCCTTAAGCCAATGTGTGGATGGGGGGCAATTCTTCGACTCCCTCAGTGCTCTCCCATCAACGCTTCCGTGTAGTTTCGTTGAAAGCACTTTTTTTCGTTCATCTCCAGAAGTGTTATCAGGATCGAAGCCCATTTTCGTAAGGCCATTAGACAATTTCATAATTTCCCTCCTAATAAAATAAGAAGTATAGGCGGATCTGGCTACTGGGCTACCCGAATGTTCCAGTCGACGCATTCTTGCAAGCTTGAGTGCAGGGATAGAAATGACGAAGCTCAAGACGCCCAAGCCCCCGTTATTGCATGAGGCGTGAAAATATTGAGTGGGCGTGTCTTTTGGCAGGCGCAACCAGCAGCGTATTGCGTTTCTCGTCGAAATATCCAACTTTCTCAACTCACTCGTTTTGTAAGGGCTTAGTGTGAGGAGATGGATATATTTTGGGGTAAGATATGTCCTCAGGGCAATTAGTTTTTGCTGAGGCTTCAGGGGAGCAGTATATATTTTTTTCAATAGGGAGGAAAACTCATTTATTATCCCCATTGTTGTTTTGAAGTTTAAACTAAATTTGGCGCCCAAGTATTTCCAACAGTCAAGGATACCCAATTGATTGAGTTTGGTATCCTTGATTGTGAAGTGGCATCTGCTTTCCACCTTCATGGCGCTAGATTTTACAGCCTTAATCAACGAAAAACTATGGCATTTTTTCGGATTTATTTCCAGACCTAGATCCTGAATTGATTTGGCTACATGTGTTAGCAATCTTTTCATGCCATTCGTTGAAGAGGAGACCAGGACCAAGTCGTCGGCAAAAGCTAGGCAGTTTACTGTTGTTCCCTGCATGTTAAATCCTATTCCTTGAGGAAGGGAATGAACGACCCAATCCATTGCTAAGTTGAAAAGGCTAGGGGATAATGGGTCACCCTGCCTTATGCCTCTTCCGCATAATATTGGTTTTGACCAATGCTTGTTGTCTGTAATGCGGTTGTAACATTGCCTATACAGACCCCTGCAATAATTTATAAACCCGGGTGGTATTCCCTTCCATTCTAATATTTTAAAGAGTGCATTGTGGCTTACATTGTCGAAAGCTTTGGCTATGTCAATGAATGTTACATGGATGTCCTTTTTTCTAGATTTGGATTCTTCTATAGTGCTTGAAGGGAGAATATATTTTCAGCGGTTCCATCGGCAGCAATGAATGCACGCTGGCTTACATGGTAAAGATCCAATTCGTTCAGCCGAGCTGCGAACACCTTGTGCATTTGCCTAAGTGGAACTGATGCAACAGTGATTGGCCTATATTCGCTTGGGTCTGAGGGATAATCGGTTTTAGGAATAAAAATAGTCCGCGCCGCAGTCAGTTCTTGCAAGTGCGAAGGGTCGGAGAGATATAAGTTGTAAAAGACAGACCGATGTAATGGACAAACAGACTCCCATTGCTTAACGGTAATACCATCTGGTCCAGGAGAAGATTTTCGGTCCATGCTGCTTAATTTCACTTCCTCAACTGTTATTGGCAGCCACAATGTAAACATCTCTTGGGTGGGAATTGGCCTATCCGGCGCGAGAGGACTAGACGCTCTCTCCATCAGGGGCCTCCAAAACGTTTCGAGTTCTTCAACACTGTGTTTATTACGAGTCATTGTAGTGTTGAACACCTCGTTCATCGCTTTCCTCCTGTCTTTGGCCCACAATCTTTGGATCCTTTTGAATTCCTCTCTTCTTCGGACTGCAGCATTAGCAGGCAATGTTCGTACCTCCTGTTCATTCGTTTTTGTAATTGTAGTGTTCGATTTTGGCATCAATGAAGCAAGCCAGGCTTTAAGTGATTCAGATATATTTTTTCCCTCCTCTGCCATTTCCAATATAGTGAATAAAAATGAATTTGGATTTTTTATTTCCGACCATATCAATCTGGCGGCTTTCAAAAATTCCTGTTTGCTATTGTTGGCAATATTTGTGGCAGTACTTCGGCTAGGATCTGCGCCTCTGTCAACATTTCTTGCCAAGACACTCCGAAGGATCTCCTGGTATTGTTCTTTTCTCCTAGCGTTCAGTATACTCCATTTAGTTCTACTAGGCCACATCTCAATTAAATCTTGAATCCTTTCGTTACGACCCTGCGCCATAAGTGATGCTTCATTCATTGCCAGCAGCAATAGTTCCTCTTCCGTCCAGCGCTGCTTCTGACGTTCTGTTCTTAGGTTGGCATTGTAAAAGTCGGGGTGAGCGCGCTTAATGCGAATCGCGGCGAGCCAATGGAGATAAATGCGCAGAGAGTTTGGAAGAGAGGAGTACCGACGGAGTCAGAAGAGTCACCGGAATCGTCAGGAACGGGGGAAGAAAGCGAAGGAGACGGAAGAAGCCGGGAAACAAGCAGGAGAATTGGAGGGAGAGGAGCAGCAGCATTCCCTATTTCCTTTTTTTTTTTTGTTATTTTACGCCCGACTGCGCATAAGTTTTATTATATATATAGTAACGTTATATCGATAATCAAATAAAAGCATATGGTTTAAAATCCCAAATCTTTTGTTCCAAAACTAAATACGATCGTCACCCTCTGAAAGGAAAACAAGAAGAAACGCCGACTCCAAATGCGCGGCTAAACGAACTACTGGTGGATACTTTTACAAAGAAAGAGGTTTAAATGGGTAACAGTTATGGACGTTTTTAGCCGTCCAAGGCAAGGTGGCCATGGTATACCCAGTAAAGGAAAAGTCTTAAGGCCTATTCACACACATCAGTGACGGCACCAGCAAATAATCCATCCGGCTTATTTTAAGATATTCTTCCATGTATTTCAGATGAGTCTGTTTCCACACAACCGGCACAGTACCGTATCAGTGAGACAGTGCCCCGTCAGTGATCCATCGGTGATATTTCAGGTTAGTCCTCACCGATATTTTTATTTTTTCACTGACGGATTCAAACAGTGATTTTCATTAAAATAAGATGAATGACGAAAAACTCATTGAATTGGTGTGGTTGTATCCTATGCTGTACGATCTGGCAAACCCAAGGTACATGGACACTGAATTCAAAAACACTATTTGGGATAAAATTGGAGAGGAAATGAAAACAACTGGTAAGTAAACACAAATTTGTATTTTGGTATAGGTATATGTATGTGTTTTGGTATATATGGTATTTTGGTTGGGTATGATTACGAAATTTGTCACATAAGTTCAAAAAAAAATTCAAAAATCCAAAAAGAATTGGACGGATTTTGGATTAGGCACGCAGATGAACTACGCGAGAGGAAGGAAGAGGAAGAGAATACAGATGTTATAGAAGACAAGATCAGAAAATATATTGACAATATTATTGATCGTGTAAGGTCCGCTTTAGACAAACTTGGAACACTAAAAAACTAGAACTCAACAGACGGTAGAAGCAGCTTTCACATCTCCTTGACTACAGATCATCACTCATCTTAATAAACAAGCAACTAATTTACACTACTATTTTAAGACCTAGCAGAACTTTGGGGTTCCGCGAAACACGTCCACATTAACCAAATACAAATTTCACAATCCAAAATTCTTAGAAAAAACACAGATGCGCCTTGGTTTATTTCAAATCATAAACTGCACTATGACATGAACATACCGACAGCAAAATCGTACATACGAAACAAATACTAAAAATAAATACATAACAAATACCAAACATTTCATTCTTCAACGCTACATCACCCTAACCCACTCATCAAACCTCTTTCCTCCTCCCTGTTACCTGGTCAGCCTTCACGTCGGCTGTAACGACAGTGGCCAAGATACCTCTTACTTCAATGGATGTATCATAAATTTATATAATAAACTAAATGGTAAATAAAATCAGATGGATGGAGTATTATGCTTGCATAAAATATAATCATGAAAGATTTTCTTGTACCATATGTTTTTCACTGCAAAAAAAAATCCATTAAATAAACTGAGCATTCCGTGTTTTCCTTATTCTAATCATAATTAGGGAACATACTGTTTGTACAACTGAGAGTACCAACAAACTATAGAAAAAAAAGGTGGTTCACATTAAACTGTTAAAGCTCCCAGTAGTAGAGAGCTAGTGCAATCTTAGGAACCTGGAGTATCCTTGCCTCTAGCCCTGAAGAGTCATGATTTTATTCTGTTAGGTTCCCAAAACTGTTGATAAAATAGCGGGGGGAGGAGGGGGGTTAAGATGAGAAGTGTGGCATATTTGCCATAATCCCAATCAACATGATCATCACCAGTATATATATATATATATATATATATATATATATATATATATATATATATATATATATATATATATACGCGGTTTAGACAATACCTCCGGAGATACCGACGGAAACGCTAGCGTCAGCACACGCGACCACTATGGAGTGGCTAAAAGTGTGGACGTCAACGTCACAGGATTTGAGGAAGACCATTTCGGATTTAGAAAGGTTCGACGGAGGAGTCGGAGAGCTGAGCCATTTTCTCAAAGGTGGCGACCGCGTGATGGCGCGAATACAAGCAAAGGAAGCAGAGAAGTTGCTCGATCCAAGGGATGCTGACGCTTTAAAAGCGGCATTAGTATGCAGAGTCAAGCGAAGCATACTAAACATGATACAGGTCGATGAAGAGCCCCCGTGGGTAGTCGTTAAGGACAGGTTGAAGAAGGCGTTTGTTGGAGGCCGCTGGGCCGCCGAAGAAGACATTCTGCAAATGTTTCGAGAGACGAAGAAACCGCACCAGTCAAACGGAGAGTACGCGGGAGTCCTCCTAGCATGCTTGAACCAAATAACAGAGATGAGAGTAGACGCTGTAGAAGTCGAGGCAAGGTGGCATTTCTGGCGACGATAATGAAAGTCCAGTTGGCGCGGGACACTGGAAAGAAAGAGGGACTACCCCGGGAAAAAGGTTTTGTTACATGCGCCCAGGAGATGGTGGACGGAAGTGCGCGAGAGGAGGAGGCCTAGTGGGGCGACGATATGGAAACGGGATGGACTAGGATGCCGTACAGGAGAGCAGAGATTAGCAGAGGCAAGGCGAGACCGGAGGTAGAAAAAAATAAATTTGTATTGTATAAAGCAATACATGCTTTTTACACTTTCTTAGAGTTGGCCTATAAGGCATTACAATAAATAATATTTTTGATAGTAAAACAGGGTCTTTTGCAGAAAAGCCCCAGTGATTTTATAATGTGAAAAGTGATTTCACATGTTAATGAATATTTATTTTAAATTGATCATATGATATTTTATAACCTAGATTCAATCTTGTTTAATTTACAATCTATTTGTGTTTAAAAAGTTTTGTAATGGGCCTTATTAAGTTGATTCAAGAAGTTCCAGACAAAAGGAATGCAATAGAATTCCTTCAAAATAAGGGAATTCTACATAAAAGAAGACTATGCCGTATTGGACATGAAATGCACATGCAATTATTGGAGAAAAATGATAGGTGGGTTTGCCAAAAAAGAAGTTGCAGACAATATATTGCTCTAAAGAAAGGAACATTTTTAGAATACAGTAAGCTTTCTTATGAAATATTTGTGTATTTTGTATATTCCTGGACTGTAGAATACACGACAACAAAATTCTGTGCGGAAGAATTCGGTATGGCCGAGCATACAATTACCGATTGGAAGAATTTTTTGCGAGAAGTTTGTGCCGATGCTATAATAAAAAATCCATTAGTTATAGGTGGAGAAGGGTTAACTGTTGAAATAGACGAAAGTCTTTTCTCGAAAAGGAAGTATAATGTTGGGAAAACATACCCGGAGCAATGGGTGTTCGGAGGGATATGTAGGGAGACCAGAGAATGTTTCATGTATGCAGTTCCTGATCGATCAACTGAAACGCTAATTAATGTTGTGAAGGAATGCATCCATCCTGGTAGTATTATTATTTCAGACTGTTGGAAGAGTTATAATGGCATACCAAAACTATCAGGTTATGATTTCCGACATCTTACAGTGAATCATTCCAAAAATTTTCGTGACCTAATAACGGGAGCACACACTAATACTGTAGAAGGAATGTGGGCACTTGCGAAAAGAAGGAACAAAGTAGAATGCGGAACTAGAAGAACTTTATTAGACTCTTATCTATGTGAATTTATTTGGAGAAATAGGAATAAAGACAAAGATCTTTTTGAAGAAATATTAAAAGATATATCAGCATTCATGCCTCCTAAATGAGATTTAATTTATTGTTTTTTAAATGTAAAATATCTTAGTTCAAATATTGTGTTATTTATTGAAACTAGTGGCCATTATTTTATAGTAGAGCATTTAATATCAAATTAAAACATGTGATCAAATTTAATAGTAACTTAACTATATCACATTATAAAATCACTGGGGGTGCTTTTCTGCAAAAGACCCGTAAAACATTATATAAATCAATGTAAAAAATACAAGCAAACACATAAACATAGCATTTTGATTTTAATAAATATTTATAACTAATAATTCAATAATAATAAACATTCAATAATTTCTATCTTCTGGATTATAAGCAATGCGATATATATATATATATATATATATATATATATATATATATATATATATACATACAATTGAATAAATTTTATAAATAATATTCAAATAATAAATATAAGATATATAGGTTAATTGGGTTCATAAGTAAGGTTTATCTCGTCTAAATATAAACATTACATTGAGGCCTCATCAAGAAGTGTCGAGTCGGCTAACATTTGGTAGATTTCAGATTATTGAAGACAGATGTGAGAAACAGGAATATGTGTCTAATTTTTTATGTACTATTATAGTTTAAGATGTTTTCAAGTGAAGAAAGTTCATAATTTTCATTTATATAAACACTTAGGAAATGTTCCCTGTATGGGTTACAAAAAGAACAGCGCAAGAGAAAGTGCTTTAGAACGTCTTCAATAGGTTTCTGGCAGAGTTTGCAAGGGTCACTAAGCTTGAAGACTAGGCGTTTATTTTGAAAAGGAATCTGCAGGTATGCAGCGCTTGCGATTCTCAATTGTCTTATGGCTCTGTGTTTTTCTATTTTTAAGCTGAATGACAGATATTCTTCTGGTTGGGGATATGTGAAGTTGCAGATGCTTCTATAGACGGGGTTGTGGGTGAAGGTCATTGCCTGGTTTATGCCTGTGGACAAGGCGTTGTTTTTTGCCTTTACCATAATTATCCTTTTGTTTGATAACAATTGGTTTCCGTTTGATAGGTCTGTAAAAAACTCCAGTGCATTGTTCATGGAAGCTATTCTCTTAAATTGTTATATCTGTAAGGAGCTATAGTCAAAATCTTTGACACTACTAAGGGTCTCCCTTTTAAAGTCTCGGCTGATATAAAAACATTTTATCTTATTATATATACCTGTCATGAGTACATCTTCTTCCTTATCGTAATGAGGATATAAGAAAAAAAAAGAAATGTCTGATACACTTTTAATAATTTTATTAGGAACAAATTAACACTCTAACAACTTTATTTTAAATTAAGCACAACCTACACGTAATAACAATTACTTCACACACAGCAGTCTAATTCAACTCTCTTTTTTTTTTTTTTTTATAAAGTCAATTCGAGGTAAATGTTCACGATCGATTAATCGAATTAATCACTGCACATGTGATGACTCTTCTCTGACTCTCAAATGCGCCCCCCCTCTCTCACATTACTCCCCATTTTTCAAAAGGGTGCCCAGAATGGGTGCCCTTTTTCTCTATCCAGGAGAAAACCGCTTCGGGGCTCGTGTAATCCTACCACTTCTTGTCCTCATTGGTGTCATCTCTTCGTTAGCTTGAATACCCTCCTCCGACTCTAACCGGTCGACTGATTCTTCTGGAGCTGCCGTCTCTGCTCTCTCTAGGTCCGAAAATTCATCAACCACTTGATACTCGTCAGGGCTGTCCTTCTGTGTGGGACCATCCTCTTGACGATTTTCCCCTGCTTTACTTGTTGGTGATACTAGCCTGCTGTCGTAATCTCGTGTAGCACGTTCCTCGAGTCTTTCTCTTCCTGGAAGGTACAGATATGAGCCGTCGCTGTCACTACTTTCGTCGTCTTCATTCCGCTGGTCATCATCGCACTCTAGGTCCTCTTCCAGATCCGTTGAGTTTTCTGCGTCATCAAAGCCGAAATTCTGTGGACTGAGTTTTAATCTGTCGATATGCAGCACGTCGTGTTTACATGGTGCCTTCTCAATTTCATAAGTTACTGGGCTCAGCTTTCCAACAACTCGAAAAGGACCGTTCCATGGAATTGAGAACTTCCGGTATTGCCCTAACGGATTGGAACCTTTCACATATACCCAATCTCCAGACTTCAACTCTCTCAACCTTCTACCCTTATTGATTCTCTCAGCATTTTGTTCTTCCAATCTCTGGCTAGTTCTAAGTGCAAAAAAGTATGCCTCCTGGAGCCGTTTTACCAACTCTTCCAAAAAGTCATGACGTGCGGCATTACTTTTAGGCTGTAAATCACAATCAAAAGGTAGTATTAATTCTCTTCCGTAAGTAAGAAAATTAGGTGTGTAGCCGGTACCACGATGGGTGGAACTCCTATATGCCGCCAATGCAAACGGTATGTACAGGTCCCAGTTATTGCCTTTACTGTTGACATAGTGAGAAACGCTGTCCATGAGCGTCCGATGAAATCTCTCCACTCTACCATTAGCAGAAGGTCGGTATGCCGTAGTCTGTATTTTCTTTGTCCCAACGATTCGACAAGTTGCCCTCAACAAGTCCGATGTGAAGTTGGCGCCCCGATCTGTCAAAAGGAGTTCCGGAGCTCCATGCCTTAAAACTACATTTTCTACAAACACTCTCGCAACTTCTTCTGTGCTTGTGTTCTTTACAGGAATAGCCTCAGCATAACGAGTAAAGTGGTCCACAGTAGTTATGAGATACTTATTCCCTCGGGCCGTCCTCGGGAGAGGGCCCAATATATCCATTGCTATGAGTTCCCCGGGTCGAGTCGCCTGGTAAGGAGGCATAATAGGCACCTTGGGAAGCAGTCTTCTTCGAGCGCAGCCTTCACATTTTGCTACATATTCTTCGATATCAGTTTTCATTTTATCCCAGTAGAAATTCTTCTCAGCCCTTTGTAGAGTACGATGAGAGCCTCCATGCCCTCCACAGGGCTCATCATGGAGCCAATACATTACTCGGCGTACCAGTCCACGAGGAACTAGAACTCTCCATCGCTTGTCTTCTACTCGAAACTGAAGCCCATCTTCGTCAAAACGACACATTTCCCCTCGGGTTTCTGCGAATTTCTTACAAGCCGGATCTAACTGTTGTTCTCGGATAAATTCTTCTCTCGTAACTGGTCCCTTCCCGCCGGTTTCTATGACCCGAACAGCTCTGCTGAGAGCATCAGCGTTACTATGGTTTTTCCCAGGTTTGTACTCCACTTCGAAGTCGTATTCAGCCAACTTAATCTGCCATCTCAATAGCCGGGAACTGGGCTCCTTGAGTCCTAGGGTCCATCTTAATGGGGCATGATCGGTGATTACTGTAAATCTTCGCCCATAAAGGTAACACCTAAACTGTGATACTGCCCAAACAACGGCGAGAAGCTCTCGTTCGGTTGCTGAATAATTCCTTTCTGCGCTGTTAAGTTGCCGAGACGCATATGCTACAGGTTTTTCATATCCGTTTATTTTTTGCGCTAGTACTGCTCCCAGAGCCACACCCGAAGCATCTGTTGACAATATGAAAGGAAGCGAAAAATCTGGATAACTCAACACCGAGTTTCCTTTGAGACAGGAACGAAGATCTTCAAAGGCTGAGGTTCTTTCTGGTGTCCATTCGAACTCAGCGTTTAATTTGGTAAGTTCCGTCAACGGTCGAGACCTTTCAGCATAATTTGGGATGAATCTTCTGTAATACCCAGACAGCCCTAGAAAGGCCCTGATTTCCTTCACATTACGGGGTCTAGGATATTGCTCTATTGCTTTCGCCTTCTGGGGATCAGGTTTCACTCCGTCCCTAGAAATGAGATGTCCAAGATAGACCAATTCAGGCTTCATAAATTCACATTTCTTAAGGTTTACCTCTATGTTTGCCTCTCTAAGCCTATTCAGGACGTTTCGTAGGCGCTGATGGTGTTCTTCTGGGGTTTCAGCAAATATGATAATATCATCAAGATAAACTAGGCACTCCTCACCTAATAGTCCACTAAGTAGTCTGTCCATGAATCGCTGAAACGTGGCTGGTGCTCCTGCTAACCCGAAAGCCATTCGGAGGTATTCATAATGTCCCTCAGTGGTGCTAAATCCTGTTTTTTCGCGATCTTCTGGTCGTATGGGCAATTGATGGTACCCACTCTTCAAGTCTATTGTGGTAAACCAATGACTCCTCCCCAGTCTGTCAAGGGTTTCATTTATATTCGGCAGTGGGTAGGTGTCTATTCGCGTCACAGCATTGAGCCCTCTAAAGTCTGTACAAAACCTATACCTTGGTTCCTCTCCTGGAGCCACCTTCTTCTTTACTATGACGATCGGAGCTGACCATGGACTAGTAGAGGGCTGGATCACTCCTTTCTCAAGAAGCTCCGCAATTTGCTCTTTCACGATAGGACGAATGCTATGTGGCGTTCGGTAGGGTCTAACCGCAATTGGACGAGCATCCCCAGTATCGATAACATGCTCGACATAGTTGGTATAGGTTGACTTTACCTTCTCACCCGTTGTTATTCCTTTTCTGTACTCTTCTATGACATTTAGGAGTTCTGATCGATTCCACTCATCCAAATGTTGCAACTTCTCCTCTAGAAGCCTACTCCAGTCTTCTTCTACACCCTGTCTGATAACCCTAATGAGATGTGGATCCTCTTCGGAATGGATTGCTTCTACCTCTCCCACAACCGTACCTCGGGACAATTTGACCTCACTATTAGAGGCATTTATAAGTTTGACAAGGACGTTTCGTCCTCTCGGAGCCACTATTACTCTAGCTGATCTAACGATTCCTCCAGGGAGAGGGACTGGCTCGAGGATGACTTCCTCATCGTCGACCATTCCTTTAATTCTAGCGGGAGCAATAAGCTCGCTACTTGGAGGGACAACAATAGTTTCTTTTATCCGGACGGTGGAACTCTCCTTGTCCTTCTCAACTTTACAATTTGAGGCTTCCACTGAGTTCACGTCGGCCGTACAGAGAACTTCTGGTAGAACAATTCCCTTCTTAACGTCAATGTTTGCAGCTAATTTGTTAAGAACATCCATACCAAGAATGCCATCCGCACCATACTTAAGGGGCGCTATCCATACCTCATGCTTGACTGAAGACTGTGCCAATCTAACCATTAAAGTCTGCTTCCCAGTAATAGACCTTTGTACTCCCGTTACTCCTGTAACAGTACTGCCACCGTCAGGGTCAACAGAAACACCAGGGATTGGTTCATTCAAAAGGGTTATATCGGCGCCCGTATCGACAAGGACTCTTCGTTTCTGATCGTTGAACATGACCTCAATGATTAAAGGAGCGTGCTTCTTCTTATTTGCTAAGGCCACACCAACCCTACCTCCATTATTCGCGGTCCCCGAGGTGGAGGCCTTCACTCGGGACCTTTTCAGTTTAACGGTTCCGGAACAGCTTTCTCGACAGGATCAGACACGTTTGCTTCGCCCTTTTTGCACAGGCTCCGTACATGCCCGAACTCCCCGCAACTGAAGCATTTGATCTTCGGGCATTTCTCAAGGAAATGGCCTTCCTCTCCACATCTGCGACAAAATTCGCCTATCCACCGCTGACAATCTCGCATCCAATGTCCACGCTCACCACATTTGGGGCAGGGTGTTCTGGGAATGTTTTCTCTTAACCTTCGATCAAAATGGGGACTGCCTTGGCGTCTAAAATCAGGCTGGATTTTTCTGACAGCTGGACACCCTGAACGGTCGGAGCTACCCGGATCCCCTTTTCCTAAACAACAAATCGACCCGTTATCATCTTCTTCTGCATGAATATGCCTAATGCAAAACTGTTCTCCCTGTTCATACTCGGACGACATCCTCTCGGCCATAGTGACTGCACTCTCTAAGTTGTCGACGTTTTGTCCCTTCAAAAATCGACGAACCGGGGTTTCCGTACCGAGTTGAAACATTCCCAGCACAACTCTGCGCATCACCGCTCTGGCTCCTTCCCTTTGTTCTTCTGAAGGCAATTCGTCAATAGGGAATGCCAAAATACCCGCTTCTTCACAACGATCTGCATAGGTGCGGTAATCTTCCTTCACTTCTCTTTTCAGTTTTAATAAAGTCCTCATATCCGCTAGAAGGTCTCTTTCCTTGGAGAACCTTTTTTTAAAGAGGGTCTTTACATCTTTCCAATCTTTGCATGCCCTAAATTCGGCCCCGTGTATTCTAAGAAACCTTTCCGCGGTCCCTTTCATCTTTGATAAGAGCACCTCCTTCCTATCCTCATCACGCCATCCGCTACGCACCGCCACTCTTTCAAAACGATCTAAATACAATTCGGCATCGCCAGGCTTAATGCCATCCCCTGACCATTCTGGAATCTCTTTGGTATATAGTCGCTCGCGAACTCCAGGCGGTCGAGCTATCTGTTCTAACGAAAATTTTAACTCTTCATTTTGTAATTTTAGTTGTGCTATTTCAGCTCGCTGCTTCTCAATCTCAACTTGCCTTTTTAGTTCCTCAATCTCCCTGATTAACTTCTCCTCACTCATTTTTGACCCTTAAATAACCTAGAAAAGCTCCTTTAGTTACGATAAAATGCACCCCACACCTGACACCAAATTGTAAGGAGCTATAGTCAAAATCTTTGACACTACTAAGGGTCTCCCTTTTAAAGTCTCGGCTGATATAAAAACATTTTATCTTATTATATATACCTGTCATGAGTACATCTTCTTCCTTATCGTAATGAGGATATAAGAAAAAAAAAGAAATGTCTGATACACTTTTAATAATTTTATTAGGAACAAATTAACACTCTAACAACTTTATTTTAAATTAAGCACAACCTACACGTAATAACAATTACTTCACACACAGCAGTCTAATTCAACTCTCTTTTTTTTTTTTTTTTATAAAGTCAATTCGAGGTAAATGTTCACGATCGATTAATCGAATTAATCACTGCACATGTGATGACTCTTCTCTGACTCTCAAATGCGCCCCCCCTCTCTCACAATATCCAGTTATATCTGTCGTCTTCTTTTCTCGTTCCAAAAACGAGACCGGAAGTATGGAGAAGGAGAAGGAACACGGAGTCGAGCGGACGTGAGAGAGTGGCAGTGAAGAAGAGGAAACCCAGAAGAGATCGAAAGAATTGGTCTAAAGAAGATAGGAGGTGCCATGGTTGTGGAAAAGTGGGACTTCTGGTAGCACAATGCCCCCGCACCAGGTGTTTCGAATGCGGAAACGAGGGCCATATTGCTAGGCAGTGCCCTTACATGAGTAGGCGAGGGGAAAGGAATCGCGGCGAGCCAATGGAGATAAATGCGCAGAGAGTTTGGAAGAGAGGAGTATCGACGGAGTCAGAAGAGTCACCGGAATCGTCAGGAACGGAGGAAGAAAGCGAAGGAGACGGAAGAAGCCGGGAAACAAGCAGGAGAATTGGAGGGAGAGGAGCAGCAGCATTCCCTATTTCCTTTTTTTTTTTTTGTTATTTTACGCCCGACTGCGCATACGTTTTATTATATATACAGTAACGTTATATCGATAATCAAATAAAAGCATATGGTTTAAAATCCCAAATCTTTTGTTCCAAAACTAAGTACGATCGTCACCCTCTGAAAGGAAAACAAGAAGAAACGCCGACTCCAAATGCGCGGCTAAACGAACTACTGGTGGATACTTTTACAAAGAAAGAGGTTTAAATGGGTAACAGTTATGGACGTTTTTAGCCGTCCAAGGCAAGGTGGCCATGGTATACCCAGTAAAGGAAAAGTCTTAAGGCCTATTCACACACATCAGTGACGGCACCAGCAAATAATCCATCCGGCTTATTTTAAGATATTCTTCCATGTATTTCAGATGAGTCTGTTTCCACACAACCGGCACAGTACCGTATCAGTGAGACAGTGCCCCGTCAGTGATCCATCGGTGATATTTCAGGTTAGTCCTCACCGATATTTTTATTTTTTCACTGACGGATTCAAACAGTGATTTTCATTAAAATAAGATGAATGACGAAAAACTCATTGAATTGGTGTGGTTGTATCCTGTGCTGTACGATCTGGCAAACCCAAGGTACATGGACACTGAATTCAAAAACACTATTTGGGATAAAATTGGAGAGGAAATGAAAACAACTGGTAAGTAAATACAAATTAGTATTTGTCTAATTTCTTTAAAGTTGTTTATAGTTATATATAATACTGAATTAATTTATTTCTAAAAAAAAATTCAATTTAACGTAATCACATTCTATAACCAATATCCTATATCATTTTAATGTTTAGATTTACAAACAAGCCCAATGGGGCTTTGATTCATGCAGATCTTTATGAATTTTTAAAATGAGTCAATACTAGCTTGTAAAACAACAAACATAAATTATTATTTATATTTCATATTTCTTATAAAATATATTACCATTGTTTTGTTTTGATTAAAATCGAAGAATTGCAATTTTTAAAACATGTAAACGCACATAGCTCAAATACTATTTGTCCTAGAAAGATTAAAAATTTTCATTGTACCAATCTGAATAATGTATATATTTTAAAATCCGATTTTGGATTGTTTATAAAATAATTATTTGTTTCTAAAAAAAGTTAAACTTTTAAGTACTGCAAACTAGTTATATGCTAAATTAAAGCCATTGCAATTATAAAAATATAGTACAATTTTCCTCATTCTAGGACAAACTGTATTTATAGTATAGTAAGATACGAGGGGTGATCAAAAAGTTCCAGGACTGTTGAGATTGCGCGGCAATGGAGTGTCATAGAGCAGTGCGGTTGGCAGCATTGTTTAGCGTGACTCTTCCTGAGCTCAGCTGTTTATTCAGTTTGTTGATAACCTTCTTCATTGCAAAGTTACTGCTGTTTTCGTAAAAAAAAGTTTTTTGTGTTCGGCGATTTTGTGAAATGTTTCTTGTAATTATCAAGTGGGAAAATTAAACAAATATTTAAGCAGTAAAAATTGAGTGCAGGAAAAGTATAAGCTATATTTCCAACAATTACAAAGCAGGTGTTACAACAACAATGGTCACAATCCAATTAATTTTATAATAAACAAAAAATGTGACTATATTTATCTATTTCCCTATTAATTTCATATTGTCTTTAAAACATTTCTGAACATCCTCCCACCTTGAGGAGTTTTTAACTACTCAATAGTAAAATAAAGAAATATTACGAACAGCACATTGTCCTAAATTTCCATTTTTCCTTTTTTCTAAACAACCTTTTCTATCTGTGTTCAAAGGAACCGTAAAGGTATCCGAACACCCCTTCCGCATCGTGTTCTCAACAAAGGGCCACTTTCTTCCTCCAAATCTTCTTCTTCTATGTTTGGGACTCGTTCTTCTGAGGAACCGTCATCTTCGCCAATATCTGGAATTATTTTAGGTTCATCGCTAAATACCTCTAGAGGAAAGAGACGTTGAATGGGTCGATTAATTCTGCCATTAGCCGTCTTCACCGTAACCAATCTGCACTTCCCATCTTTTCCAGGAATAAGTCGTTCTACCACACCTAACGGCCAATCGATTCTTTTCAAATTATCATATCCAATTAAAACCACTTCTCCAACAGCTGGCTCTCTAGTTTTTTTATTCTTTTTAGAAGATTGCAGGAGGCACCCCAAATATTCCGCTCTGAATCGTTGGCGTAGTTCTTCTTTTAGTTTGTTTCGATATCTTAGTCTTCTGCTAAATTTTGATGACTCTATTTGATCCATGTCTGGAACTCCACTCTCTTCAATATCTTGTAAAAACATTTTAGGTGAGATAGGGATAGGATCCATTGCAACATCGGATACATAAGTGATAGGTCTTGAATTCACAACACTTTCACATTCACAGACTACTGTATATAACTCTTCAGCAGTCAAACATGCTTTTCCCAATACCTTCCTCAATAGAACTTTAACCAGGCCGATTAAACGTTCCCAAAATCCTCCCCACCATGGAGCACCAGGTGGGTTAAAACGCCATTCTATTTTTCTAATAGAACTCCAATTAGTAATCTGTTTCCAGTCAATCTTCTTTAACAGTGCATCCATACCTCGAAAATTGTTTCCGTTGTCACTGTATATGATGGTTGGTCTTCCACGGCGTGCAATAAATCTCCTAAAACACATCATAAATTGTTCAGTTGATAACGACGAAACTAATTCTAGATGTAACGCTCGATAAACTGCACATGTAAATAAACAAATCCAAACTTTCTCCCCATTCCTAAGGTATAAGGGACCAGCATAATCCGTACCAGTCACTTCAAAAACTCTTGCATCTCGTACCCTGTTTTCGGGCAAAGGTGGGGAATCCTCTTCAAAATTTTGAGAGTCAAAACGTTGGCAGATGACACAGCTTTTCAACACTCTTCTGATTGTTTGTCTTCCACGTAATATCCAATATGTTTCTCTCAAGTGATTCAATAGCCCAAGCCCCCTGAGATGACAGTTACGATTATGTTCTTCTAAAATCAGTTTTTCAATTAAATGATGATTGCCAGGGAGGATAATAGGTGCTCGAAAATCTTCTGCATCTCTTCTTGCCCACAGTTTGGTTGTTAATCTCTTTAAGCCAAGAGAGTCTTCAAAGGTCTTCAATTTAGAAAGCCGCTTCATTCCTTCACCGGAAAATGATTCTTTTTGTACTAGTCGTAGTAATCTGGTCTCAGCTTCTCCCAACTCCTTCGTTGTTAAAAGGTTGCTCTCTTCACCAAGTCTTCTGCTTTTGTTAGCAAAGCGCAACATCCACGCAACAACCTTTACTATCTGTGAATAGGTGCTGTATCTTTTACATAGTTCTTTAGTCCATAAATTGTCACTAATAGCACAATTTGCTTTAAGTAGAGTCACCTTCTTGCGTTCTCCGGATATTTCAACCTCATCTGGTGTAACAACATCTTGAGGCCATTTATCATCAGGTAGTTTTAGCCAAGGTGGCCCCTCCCACCATCTGGATAGGGCCAATTCTCGTGGACTGCATCCTCGGCTCAGTAAATCTGCAGGGTTCGATTTACCAGGAACATGATGCCATTCTTCTTCCTTACTCAATCTCCTGATTTCCTGAACTCGATTCCAAACAAACACTCCCCATGGTTCTTTTCGTTTAATCCAGGCAAGAACTGTAGATGAATCGCTCCAGTAAAAACAAGGAATTTCTCCAAGTTCAGTTCTAATATTATGAGCCAATCTAGCACCGATTAAAGCAGCAAGTAGCTCTAGTCTTGGTATTGTGCAGCTGCTAACTGGTGCAACACGTACTTTAGCTTCAACCAAACTTACAACCACTTTCTGTAAACTTTCACAGCGTAAAAAACAAGTTGCAGCATATGCTGTCTGACTGGCATCACAGAAGGTATGTAAAGTGATGGAAGCATCTATTGCAGGGGTTCTTATAGCCCATCGAGGAATTTCAATATTTTTCAAGAATTGAACTTCATTTAACCATTTTGAAAATTCTTCCCAAATTTCTTCACTTACTTCATCATCCCAGCCGCCTCCAGTTGACCAAGTCTTCTGAATTAATAGTTTTGGTATAATTGTGGATGGCGAAATGATTCCGAGTGGGTCAAATATTTTTTGAATAACTGACAAAAGTGTTCTTCTTGTCATACTTTTAGTAGGTCGCAGATCAGGAACCTTTACTCTAATAGTATCATTTCTTCTATCCCATATAATTCCTAATACTGGAGTGTTCGTGGAATCAGAGAGATTGGGATCATTCCACTCCCACCCTCTAAGCTCAAATTTAGCCATTGAAAAAATGGCTATACTTTCTTCAATAAAAAGGTTAAGTTCATCTTCGTTAGCAACGCTAGTAACACAATTGTCAACATAGAAACATTTCTTCAATCGTGTTATGGTTGCTTCAGTATAGTTAAGAATACCTTTATTACTTAGTTCTTCTGTTCTATTCAGTAGATGTTCAAAAACAGCTCCTAATAAAAACGGGCTGCAGGTGATACCAAAAACCACACGAGCATGTTGAAAAGTTTTCAGATTGTTATGTTTGTCTCTCCATAAAAATTTCAAAAATGGTCTATCATCTGGATGAATTCCTATTTGAAGAAATGCCTTTTTAACATCCGATATAACTGCTAAGCGTTCCATACGAAATCGGAGTAAAAGTCTTGGTATCAGTTCAATGAGGTTAGGGCCTTTTTCTAAGCAGTGGTTCAATGAAGGATGGCCTATTTCTTTAGCAGAGGCATCAAAAACTGGCCTAATTCGGGTTGTGCTTTCTTCTTTTATTACAGGTCTGTGGGGCAAGAAATGACTACCCTGGTCGTCAATAGAAGTCTCCTCTATTATGCCAGAAGATAACCACTCTGTGAAAATGTTTTCATAATCACCGGTTAATTTAGCATTGTTTAACTTCTTGAGAACAGAGTCTAATCTTTTCCTGGCAATCTGAAAATTATTTGGTAAAGGTGGGTGGTCTTTCAACCATGGTAGTCTTACCTCGTACCGACCATCCTCTTTAATTCTCACCGTTTCTTCAAAATGACGTACTGCATCATGTGTTTGCTCTTCTCTTGTTTTTACAGTAACAGGGTCTTCTATTCCTATGAGATCTAATCGCCAAAGGTCCGAAGCAGAAACGTCTAGGGAGGTAATACTAACATTTTCTGAAATACAGCTATTTCCTTCTATAGTCTTTCCCATCAAGGTCCATCCAAGATATGTTTCCACTGCAACTAGGCCACATTTTAGGATTTTTCTATTACCTGTCAACAGCTTCCCCGAAATATCTGCACCAACTAAAATATCAATCTCACCATAATCTCTGTCTGTTAGAGTGATCTTAAGATCTTTTAATTCTTTCACCCAGGGTCCAGAACTGTCAATTACAGGTAATTTTTGACAAATCACATCCTTGTCAAGGGCTTCGAAATTACAAGCATAATCATTAGTAATGCTTGAAACTCTTACCTGGTAAATTTTATGATCTTCAGGATTCGATCTCGTGCCACCAAACAATCCATGCACAATTGTTTGAGAACCAATTGGTTTGTATCCCAGAAGAGAAGCCATTCTCTTACTAATATATGATCTTTGAGACCCATCATCAAAGAACAAACGACAAGGGTATTCCTCTAAATTATTTCTCAGTATTACCTTCAATGTTTTTAAATACACCTCATTGCTAAATGTATTAGTCAAACTTTGTTCAGTCTTTGGGCCAGATATATGTGTGCTACCTGGGTTAAGTGCACCTCGTTTAGAGCACAACAACGTTACATGTTTACCTTTGCAAATGAAACATCTAACCACAGCCTTACATTTTTTCTTCATATGACCTTTCTTGAGACAAAGAAAGCAACAGCCTTTGTTCCTCAAAACAACTCTTATGGTATCTAAATCCATATCTTGTGCCTTGAAACAATTAAGAGAATCATGGCCCTTTTCACAAAAAATACAATTTTCATTAATCGACTTATTGACATTTAACAACTCCGATGATGTGGGTATCATGTTTACCTTCACGGGTTTCCTTGTCTCTCTTGCAGTGTTCTTCTTTTCTTCATTGTCCATAAAAACAGATTTGGTGAGCATGATTCTCTCCTCACTCTCTACTTCTCCTCGTAAAAATTTTAAGAGGTCATCCAAACCCTTTTCAATATCAATTTTATTTGTTATTCTATGCCTCTCCCACAGCCTAAGCGTTGATTCTGGAAGAGCTGACTCAACTAAAGGTATGAGCATACATGAACACTTATCAGTTGTTACACCTAGAGTGTCCAGCGATCTCAGTTGGCATTCTAATTTATCATACAGAGAAGTTAAGGTCATACCTCCTTTTTTTGTTGCCTGATTTAGTACCAAACCCAATAAATCTCTGACATACAGCTGAATCAGTAATCCTTCACGCCCAAATCTATTTTTCAGCTGTTCAATTACCTTTGGGTAATTTTTAGAAGATGGAGGGAAGCTTTCTACAAGCTCTCTAGCAGGAGATTTTTCCACAGTGGCCTGAAATAGGTACTGGAACTTCTCTTCATTATCTAATTCTTCACTGTCGTGAACCTTTTTAAAACTAGCCCAAAAACTTATCCACTCGCGTAGACTTCCATCGTACTTTTTCAATTCAAGTTTTGGTAGTCTGTAATTTTTCTTACATGCACTTCCAGGTTCAAATGTGGAGCTTGAGGTATGCTTATATTTTTCGGTAACCATCCTTTCTTTAATTGAGACAGCCGAAAACCATTTGTCCCTGTAACTTTCAATTTCTTCAAATTCTTTTTCAATTATACTCTCATCTTCTACATGGACAAATAAAAGTTCTTTTACTTGATTGTCAAGACTAAAAAGTCTCTCTGCTTTGTCCGATAATTTCTTAAATGTTGTTGAAATATCATTGATGTTGGGGGTTTCTTCACTACACAATCGGGTGAATTCATTGTACCCCATTGAGAAAATTCTTCGGATCTGAGTCCTCTCCCTTCTTAAATTTTCTAATGCACTCATCATGAATATACTACTTATCAATCAATTCCCCACAAGGGATGCCACTATTTCTTGTAATTATCAAGTGGGAAAATTAAACAAATATTTAAGCAGTAAAAATTGAGTGCAGGAAAAGTATAAGCTATATTTCCAACAATTACAAAGCAGGTGTTACAACAACAATGGTCACAATCCAATTAATTTTATAATAAACAAAAAATGTGACTATATTTATCTATTTCCCTATTAATTTCATATTGTCTTTAAAACATTTCTGAACAAAATGAATGTAAAGGAAGAGCAACGCGTTTGCGTAAAGTTTTGTGTGAAGTTGGGTAAAATGTTTACTGAAACTTTTCAAATGTTGCAAGTGGCTTTCGGTGATGAATGTCTGAGTCGGTCAAGGTGTCATGAGTGGTACAAAAGGTTCAAGGAAGGCCGGACATCGTGTGAAGATGATTCTCGTTCAGGGCGCCCATCAACTTCGACTGACGACGATCATGTTGCAAGATTGAACAGTCTCGTGCGTTCTATGGTAATCGTCGACTAACCATTCGTGAGATGGCTGAAGAATTGAACATTTCATTTGGTTCGTGTCAACAGATTTTAACAGAAAATTTGCAGATGAGAAGGGTGGCTGCAAAGTTTGTTCCGAGACTGTTGACTGAGCAGCAGAAAGAACACAGAGTTCAAGTTTGTCAGGAACTTCTTGAAATGGCAAATGACAAAACTTTACGCAAACGCGTTGCTCTTCCTTTACATTCATTTCACAAAATCGCCGAACACAAAAAACTTTTTTTTACGAAAACAGCAGTAACTTTGCAATGAAGAAGGTTATCAACAAACTGAATAAACAGCTGAGCTCAGGAAGAGTCACGCTAAACAATGCTGCCAACCGCACTGCTCTATGACACTCCATTGCCGCGCAATCTCAACAGTCCTGGAACTTTTTGATCACCCCTCGTATGTAGCGTTCGATATTCCAAATGTTCCATGCAAATTGCCCTTCTAGGATTTTTTACTTAAATACTAATGTTCAGAAAAAATAAAAACTTGGCATTTTTAGTCACATTGATGAGAAAAACATAATCACTGAATAATAATTTTTGAAAAAAATGAAATGAAACATTCTGTAAATTATTCTCTCAATGGAATGCGCTTAATGTTGCATTCCGGCTTAGCATTTTATTTTTTATATTTCTAACCAAGGAAGAGCTCCAGCTTCAGAATCGAAATATTCTGTGAATATTTCTCTCACTCGAAATGCCTGTAATGTTGCATTCCCACCTTGTGATTCTAAATTTTGAAGTGCGCGGTTCCCACTATTCGATTCTACATGAGGAGGGTAGCTATAACTATTTGTGCTATAAAAAAATAATAACATGGTATATAAGCTATCAAAATCTTGGTCATGAAAGGCAACCATATTACCAAAATTTTGGTGCACAATAAAAAAAATGAACATATATTTTTCTAGTTTATTTAAAATTGATTTACCAATAAAACTATTATAAAACTTTTTTTTTACTAAATACTGTTTAATATATTTTTTTTACCTAATAATTTTTTTTTTTACTTTATGCTGTGTGTTTTATTCTATCCGACTTACCTTAAACGAACCGCGAGCCGCTCTCTTGGAGAAATTGATTTTCTCCAGTGTGTGTCCTGCTTTTTCAAATTCGCTTCCAGTTTCCATAAGAGAATATTGAATGCATTTTCAGACATTCTAAAATATTCGTAAAACTTTGCTCCATCATCCATCAATTCCTTATAGAGTGTTGCAAATTCTCCTTCTGTTTGTCTTTTTCTCCAAGCCTGGTAAACCCACTGTTTCCTAACTAGTTGTTCCTCCTCTTCATCCAGAATAAGTGTTATCATTAGTAACTCTTTTTTAGAAAATCTGGGAATATTTAACAACAATGTACGTAATTTTTAGCTGAAAAAAGTACTGACTGGTGCCGGTGACGTTACGGTTGTGTGTGAATCGAAGGAACTGAGAGATTACAGGAAGTTGAATCACTGACAGGTACCGTCACTGATGTGTGTAAATAGGCCTTTAGGAAGCGGTGATCGGTGCTCTAAGAAATTGGTTCCAGTTTTATGGGATACCAGACAAAATTTCATCATATGGGGGCAAGGAGTTTGATAATATAGTTAGGAGGAACAAAATGAAAGCCCTGGAAATAAATTGGCACATAAATACTCCGGGACACCCTAAGAGTAGAGGAGGGATTGAGCGGTTGCATAGCACATTGGAGGACCATCTATGGGTATATCATGTTGAAAAGGGCCTCGAACCTGCTGCAGCAATGCCGAAGGCGTTAGCGGCATACAAGCACTCCATACACGCAGTCACAGGTTTTTCCCCATTTGAAATACTTTTCGGTCTTCGACAAAGGAGAAGGGATAGCGAGGAAACTGTAGTGCGTGAGAGCTTTTCGGGAAGGCTAAGGACTAATAAGATAGACATTTCAAAAATCCAAGAAAAAGCGATGGTGCATAAATCAGAAAAGATGAAGAGAGTGGCACGTAACAATATCAAGGTATCCGACAGGATGGGAAGTATCAAGATAGGGACTGTGGTGTATCGCAAGCTTAGTTCGAATTGGGGCAAAGAGCTAGTACGATACGAAGAACTTTTCAAGGTAATCGTAATTCGGGAACACAACATTGAAGGTATGAAAACGTACATCGGGAGACAAAGCCATTTTCCAAAAAAATAATTTTGTTTCATTGTGCCCCATGCCCGCGGTACAATGAAAACGCTGAATAAAGCAACACCATAATTAACAAAAAAACTTTATTCTGTTTCAGTCATTCATTATTCATGTCAGTTCATTGTGTTTTCAGTCTGTTTTTCGTTCTTTTGCTTTAGGATACCCACGAAATTCTCCAGGAAAGAGGAAAGTTTGACTTTGGAAGAAACTTGTCATAAATTAATAGTTTTTTTTGGTGATTTGCTCTAAATTTCGAACCAATCTGTAAGAAAATGAAATAAACCGACTGCTTATTGCACAATGAAATACACATGCGGCACGATGAAACACTTGTGGGACTCCATGAAACGTTTCATTGTGCCCCAAATTCCCTTGTTTCAAAGAACCCCATACGAGCCATTTTGATATCTTTAACTTCCTACAATGAACGTGAAGAGATAGGAAAGCCAAAGTCAGGCAAAATATTAAGAGATAATGCATAATGAAAAGTTGTAAGAGATGATTGAATAAAATAATTACTCACACCTAGAAAAGAAAATCCGTTCGACGAAAATTTTTAGTTTTGCCACACAAAACCGTACTCAGCACGACGAAACAAGTCGAAAGGGGACAATGTGCTGACTTTGTTTGGAACCACCCTTACCGCTTGCTGTCTGAATTTGGTTGCTCAAGATCTTTCGGTTCGCCCAGTGCAGCAACTGTATATATATATATATATATATATATATTGTTACGAATGCTAGGTTCATTCGCTAATATTTTGTCTGGCATGCAGCTTAGAATGAAATACAAGGAAAAATTATTTAAACAAAATAATAACCTTATTTATTACAAAATAAAAATGACCAAAAGACATATTTAAATTTAAATATAAATTAAAACATCCCCCCCAACTCCCCCACTACTGCCTGGGTGAGGGGGTGAAGTGATTACACTTGTTACTTCTAATCCTTATGCTATACCATATAAAGTGGGCCAGGAAGTTTAATAACACAATTAATAAATAGTAGTTTAATAGCATACATTTAAAACTATACAATTTCATAAACAAGAAGGAAGATTAAAATTCATTAATATAAAAATAAAAATAATTTAGACATTGTAGTTTAGAATTATAACCCTTATAATTAACGTATTATAATGGTTCCCAGACAAATATTTACAATTTTAATGTTTACAATCAAGATGAAATTTACAAATATAGATTTTATTGACTAGTTCATAAACAATATTTACAAATTTACAGCACATATGTATTTATATATCAATGACATTTAGTTAAAGGCGAAAAGAGTTATTTAATTAATATAAACCCAAAAAATATAATAAAAATAAATTTTGCTAGGTTCTTTTTCTTCACTTAGTGAGAAAGAGTGCTTTAATATATAGGGTTTTTTAATGGAGTCTCTTCCGCGTTTGCAGTTTATTTGTTTCCCAACGTTTCGAGCTATTGGTTCATCCTCTGGGGTTATCTTATCCTAAGTAACTTCTTTTTTCACGTTAGCCATTTGTCTTATATTTGTTTAAACAGTATATGAATACTTATGTCTCCTTATTACTTATTACATTTTATGGCATTTTTCACATTTTATAGTCTTTTTATTTCACTGTCAGTAAAAATGTGACAGTGAAATAAAAATACTATAAAATGTGAAAAATGCCATAAAATGTAATAAGTAATAAGGAGACATAAGTATTCATATACTTTTTAAAAAAATATAAGACAAATGGCTAACGTGAAAAAAGAAGTTACTTAGGATAAGATAACCCCAGAGGATGAGCCAATAGCTCGAACGTTGGGAAACAAATAGACTGCAAACGCGGAAGAGACTCCATTAAAAAACCCTAAAAATAAATTTAATAAATAGCATTGTTCAAGAAATTCATTTTAAAGCGTATCCATAGTCAAGCATGGTATTTAAAAGAATCAACGCATTAAGATCAATTGCTTATTAGCTAGTGATACAAGAGAATTGAAATTTTTGTCTAAATGAAGTCTCCAAAATTTTGTTCGACCCCAAACAATAGCAGGAAAGTTTGGAGATCCGATTCCATGCAATATTTTAGCAATATTTCTTCCAGTAAAACTGTTGTCACTTCTGTAAGTCGATATAAGTCGCCTTATATCTCCAGCAACTTCAACTTCCTCCTCTATTTCATCCTGAAAATTAAATTTTATATCACTATATTAAATACATTTATATATTATATTATATTAAGTATATTTATATAACTATTTACAGTGCAACACATTTTGCTCATAATATTGTGACCTTAAATCGATAATCAAATAAAAAAATAGTTTAAAATCCTAAACCTTTTATTAGAACGACTATTGGTCGGAACAAACCGTTGGAGCACGTGGATGGGCCTAGATCTTTTTGACGGATCTCGAACCTTCCAGAAGGTTAGCCTTAAGGTCTGGCCACACATGTCCGCACCGGATCCGCACCGTAGCAATAATACAGGTTATGTTCAGAATATTTTTAATTTAACTTACATATTACCTTTAGTTATGCCTAAAGTTCAAGCCTCACATGTCAGACACAGGCCACTTTAGGCATAACTAAAGGTAATATGTAAGTTAAATTAAAAATATTCTGAACATAACCTGTATTATTGCTACGGTGCGGATCCGGTGCGGACATGTGTGGCCAGACCCTTAATCTCTGTCTTGACTGTGAAGCTCAAGTCATATGATTAGTGTGCTATAAGTTGCCATTTTTGTAACCGGCTCGAATATTTGTGTTGTGATAATTCTTGTGGCATTGATAATTGTATATTTTTGTTTAATAAATATTCTTTAACCCACAGAAGCATCACAGTATTAATAAGACATGACAATGAAAACTCTTTTTTCCTAGATATAATTTACAAATATATAGATGTAAAACAAGTTAAAAATATTGCCTAGCCAAAAATACAGCACTATATTAAAAAATCTTAGTTTCGACTTGTAAGCATTAGTTCGCTCTCAGATTGCCAACTAATCCTGTTGAAGTTATAAAGTCATCCAAGTAGTATATTCCATTGTTGAGATTATTATCCACTGTCTATAACAACAATCAACTAAAATTTCATATATTCATCTTAATTTTATTGAATATCTTGCCTAGTTAAAATATATACTCTGATAGTCAATACAAGGAACGAAATTCATAAATAGTGTAAACTTATTGATATAAAAACTCTTAATGTTTATGTTGCCTTCATTCATTAAATACATTTTAACAAACTTACAACAGAATATGATCATGCTCTACTAAATCTCATCCCTCATCAATAAGGCCATGACTGATTAAATAATACGTTCTCTAAGTCTAGTTCAATGATAAACAGTTCCCCTATGTAGCTTCTGGGCATTGCCAATATGGCATCTCTTAGTGTGGCCCCTACCTCATCTGAAAAGGACCCGTTTGGGGGTTTATTTATCCCTAAAGAGCAGGTATAGTGACCAAGAGTCAAAAGCTCGGATCTAATAACTCTGATAAAGGCGATTTAACTGAGAAAGATGCAATGGTAGTGCCCTAATATTACGGTCACATAACCTCCACAAAAAGGCCATGCTTAGAGCAACATAGAGGAAGTTAGGAAAAAAAAAAATGCGCCTATATTTCTGTTTTTGACCATTAACTAACTTAAGCATTTATAGTGCTAAGCTCTATGCTATACTTGATGCCTTAAATGGGATTGTTTTTAATTGATTGTTTTTTTTTCTATTTAAGTGTCTATATTCTGGACTACACCATTTGTTATTTTTCAGTGTTTATAGCTGTTTAATACAAACATGATGTTTTCATTTTAGTACGAGGTTTTAGCATCTTAATATTTCAGGATAGGTTCCTTACCATGATATACAGTTTCAATCATTTCTTTTATATAAATGACCAATCTTTTAACAAATTTAATAGATGTTTAATAGGTTTTTAATCCTTTAACCGGGCGGGACGTATAAATGCGTCCTTGAAATATATGTAGTACCCTGGAACTGGTGGGACTTTTTCGTACAACAGAGGTATTAGACATAGATACATGTATCTACGTGAATTTATATATATAAATAATTATATATACATATATAAATAATTATATATACATAAATAAATAGTTATATATACATATATAAATAATTATATATATATATATATATATATATATATATATAAATAATAATAAAAACAACCAATATATATGTCCCGCCCGGGTAAGGGTTAATATTTTTATGGTTGTTGAAGACTTGTCATTATTAGGTAAGATTAATGATATCTATAGTATATTTTTTATAATTATTTTTATATTTGACAAAATTATAATTTCTTTGCTGTTTTTCTTTTTTATATTTTGAAAATGTTTTATATAATAAAAAATAAAATAAAAACTAAAATTTAAGTAATGACTTTGACTGAATAAAAGTCAATAAAAAGAATTTTTGGAGACCGCTTTTCAGCTTTAGCTGCTTCCATTGTTGCTTTACAACAGTACGCCCAGGTCTTCTCAATGTTGGTCCAGCATTGTACCTTCCAGGACGTTGGTTTAAAGCCCCCTAGCTTAGAGTACTTATGTTGAGTTTCTGGCTTCTTCAGCTTTCTTAGTTTGAAGCTTCTGGGTTTCCCGGCAGCCTCGAACCATACTACTGAGCAGATCTATGCTGTCACGTGTGCTATTCTCAGAAAATGGTCCGAATCTACTTTAGTCCCTTTAAATTTTCTCACATTCTGTAGGTTGCTTCTATGGCGTCTTCCTATCAGGAAATTATCTATCTGACAATGAGATATAATAGTTGACTAATAGTTCACCAACCGATTAAAACAGATTTAACACAAATTATAATAACTAAATTTCAAAGGAATGACTTACTTATACACTTATTCACTAGGAAGAAACATCCTCCATGCTTCGTTTTAGCCCCTCAACTCATTTTGGGCTAAACTTGAGTTTATCGTTTATCACTTATTCACTGGGTTATATACATATATATATGCTTAAATGGATGTATGCAAAATTTTCATTATTTCGATGAAATTATTTTTTACTTTCACTTACCTACATATGAAATATAAGTAAAGAAAGTATTGCGATCGTGAAAAATTTCGACTTCCGGTTTTCAACGGAAATACACGTTTTGGGGTCCCCTGAGTCTAAATAACCAAGTCCCGCGAAATGGTCTGTGTGTGAACAGACTAGCTCAAAAAACTATAGGCCGTACAAAACTGAAATTGGGTATTAGGTCTATGTATATGCCCGCGATGTGACAGCAAAAATTTCATCAAAATTGGTTAAACGGAGGGGGTACTTTATTTAAAGAATTTTGTCTATTTTTTACGTTTTTCTCAAAAACGGCTCTAACGATTTTGATTAAACTTGGTGTTTGTATTATTTGGTGTGTATATGCCCGCGATGCGACGGTCAAAATTTCATCAAAATTCATTAATTGGAAGGGGCACTTTACTTAATAAATGTTGTCTCAGTATCACGTGTTTTTTTTTATTTACTCAAAACGGCTTTAGCGATTCTGACCAAACTCGGTATTTGGTGTATGTATATATATATATATATATATATATATATATATATATATATATATATATATATATATATATATATATATATATATATGACAGCCAACATTTTATTAACCGTATTATGAAAATAAAAACTTTTAATAATTAATAAAAAGATCAAGTTTACTTAAGAGAGTAAATACGTGATGTACTCATTTTTGTAGCATCGCAGGTGTGTAAAAATATGGTATAAGATAATAGTCTATAATTAATATAGGTATATTTTAGTCTAGAAACTTTTGTTCCATAATAAATTTTTGAAAACAATATAAAGCGATTTTAGATGAACAGTAATCGTTCTTGATTTCCAGAAAGGCATAAGAGACGTAAATACATCTATCGATTCACCTTCACGATGTATTTGCGAAAAGCAACTCGTAGTAAAAACAAGCAAGCAGTAAAAAATACTCGACTGTTGATGAAATTAGTCCCTTCATAAATAAATTAGCTATAATGAATCGAAAAGTGCTGAGAACTACCAAATTTTGCTATACAGATACTCTATAACTTACGGAGATATACAAATATAAGTATATACTTTAATGTGGAAAAATGTGAGAAGTTGAGGATTGGCGTTTAGGTACCAGGTCTGCAAGTTTAAAATGTCGTTTTAATTCCAATAGAATGCGCTCTTAGCCTATTGAAGGATTTGCTTATCTCTAAACGCTATTTTGTTTGTTAGTCATTTGTTTACAAAAGTCAGTTGTTTTTAAGTCGTTTACGTGGACGTATCATACCTTTCTTTGGTGTTAAAAATGTCTAATTTCAAGCCAAATAAAGAGCATTTGCGGCATGTCATGATTTTCTTATTCAATCAAAAGAAAAAGGCATCTGAATGTCATCGAATTCTTGTTGAGACTTATGGCGATCTTGCTCCAACCGTCAAGACATGTGAACGTTGGTTTCAAAGTTTCAAACGTGGTGATTTTGATGTTACTGATAAAAAACGAGAAAATCGACCAAAAAAGTTTGAGGACGTCGAATTGCAATCTTTATTAGACGAAGACAATACCCGAACCCAACAAATGATGGCAGAACAGTTGAATGTCACTAGGCAAGCCATTTCCGATCGCCTGAGAGCTATGGGAAAAATTCAAAAGGTTGGAAAATGGGTTCCACATGAATTGGACGAAAGACAGATGGAAAAACGAAAAACTGTCTGCGAAATGCTGCTTTTACGCCACGAAAGAAAGGGTTTTTTGCATCGAGTTGTAACTGGCGATGAAAAATGGATTTATTTTCAGAATCCCAAACGAATAAAATCATGGGTAACGCCAGGACAACCATCCACATCGAGTGCAAGACCGGATCGTTTTGGGAAGAAGACAATGCTGTGTGTGTGGTGGGATCAGAAGGGAGTAGTCTACTACGAGCTTCTCAAACCCGGCGAAACAGTCAATACCGACCGCTACCGACAACAAATGATCAATTTGAGTCACGCATTGATCGAAAAACGCCCAGAATGGGCTCACAGGCACGCCAAAGTCATTCTTCAGCATGATAACGCTCCTGCACATTCAGCCAGATTGACTGAGGAAACGATTTCTTCGCTTGGTTGGGAACTCCTACCCCACCCGCCGTATTCACCTGACCTGGCGCCTTCTGATTATCATCTCTTCTCATCGATGGGACACTCATTGGCTGAGCAACACTTTAACAATTTGGAGGATGTAAGAAAATGGCTCGATGAATGGATTTCAAATATAGATGAAGCATTCTTTTGGAATGGTATCCATAAATTGCCCGAGAGATGGACCAAATGTGTAGAAAGCGAGGGCCAGTACTTTGAATAAAATATATTATACTTTTTTTTTAAATTACTGTGTATATATTTTAAGAAATAAACGACATTTTAAACTTGCAGACCTGGTACATATTATCGAAACACGTCGATTTCTAATCTAAGTAAGTTCGTAAGTGAAAGTTGTGTGTTGCGCGCATCGCACCAGATTTTTACTAGTGACAATTGTAGAGTAATTTGGCAAAATAAGATTTGTGTTGGCAAGATTTAAACAGGTCTTGTTCGTAAAATCTAAAATAAGCATTTCCTATATTCTTTGTTATTGTCTTGAATCTATCTTTGTGGCGATGAATTTGTCTAGGTTAATGATGGGAATTCATGGGTTAGTAACATGTAGTCGTAAAACAAACTATGCCGAAAAAAACATATACTCTTAAATACGCAATACATTCAAGAAACAATAATGATCAATGAAGAAACAATAATAATCTGACGAATACAATTCTTATGTCAATGTTTACATTAACTAATCCTCTAATTATCTATGTACGCCTACTGTCCCTGCCTTTCATTCAGTTTATTCAATTTCACTAGAAATGTCGGAAGAAAAATTTGTCATCCGCGGCCTCCTTAGGCATTATTGGAAAAAAGGTTTTAGTGCAAAGGCCTCAGCCGAGGAAATTTGTGCAGTGGAAGGGGAAAGTGTGGTGCATCGAAACACGGCCGCATTTTGGTTCAGGCGGTTTAATTCTGGGAGTACAAGCCTTGAAGATGAACCTACATCAGGTCGTCCTAGATCACTTCGAGCTGGTTCCAGAGGGCAGGGCTATCAACGCTGAGCTATACTGTGAACAGCTCGATAGGGTATATGAAGTTTTAAAAGTGAAATACCCCGCTTTGATTAATAGGAAGCAAGCGTTATTTCAGCAAGACAACGCCCCTGCTCATCGCTCACGATTAGTTAAGAAAAATTTTCAGAAATGAACGGGATTAGCGTCTTGCCCTCCTTACAGCGTCTTGCGTCTAGCGTCTTGCCCTCCTTACAGCCCAGACGTCGCACCGTCTGACTATGGACTTTTCAGGTCAATGGCGCATTTTTTGAAAGGTCGGCGCTTCGAAAACTTCGATGATGTCAAATCTGGATGCGAGGAGTTCTTTGCCTCGAAAACTGCAGAGTGGTATCAACATCAAATACAACTTTTGGCTGAAAGATGGGTTAAAGTAGTTGAAAATGATGGCCTGTATTTTGAAGAATAAATTTGATTTGTAAATTTTGTACTCACATTTGAATAAAATTAATTTTGTGAACAAGGACTTTTGTAACAACCTAGTAATAATTATATTGTAACACTTTTGTGGGTTAAAGAATATTTATTAACAGAAATATTTAGTTATCACAATGCCAACGAATTATTAAAACTTAAATATATGAGCAGGTTACTAAATTGATAATTTTATCACAAACAATCATATGACTTGAGCAACACAGTCAAGACACAGACTTCGACTCCGACTAACTCGTTCAGTCTCTGCCCCTTATATATATCGTAAATACCTACCCTCGTAAATACTCTACCCTTAGAGCCGTGGCTACGCTCGATTCTTTTTTTTTTATTATTTTATTATTAATATTCAAATAGTCCTTTTTACTCTTTCTATCTAATTGGCAATTTTTATACTGCCTAACACTCCGCTCTCGTTCAATTTGTATGCTTTCGAGGTATGATAACTCAAGCCATAAATTAGGGTTTAGGGGGTGGGTAAGAGCGGTTACACCGATTTTTAATATTATTCCCGCACCTACCCCCCTATTTTTGGCCTCATCCAATTTCCATCACCGATATTTAGCCTCTACCCTTGGAGCCGAGGAGTACGCTCGATTTTAATTTATTTTTTTTAAATTTTATTAATATTTCGATTTAATTACTCCTTTTTACTATTTCGATTTAATTAGAAATTTTTATACTGCCTAAGACTCCGTTCTCGTCCAATTTGTATGCTTTCGAGGTACGAAATTGCTGTCTAGCCGAGGGGCGGAGGACGGTGGGTGGTGGGAGGGTCCTGCACTGGGGCCTGGATCATTCTAGAACAATGTAGGCAGATCTACGTCTCTGTGGACTAGGCCGTAGAATGATATAGACCCAAACCAGTTTGTTCGAATCGCTTATTTTGTTCCAACAAGCGATCCGGGAGGTTACGCCATATGTTTTTTTATTTGCTTATCGATTTAACGTTACACTGCCCCCTCCTTAGAGACATTCCTCCTGGATGTCTTCTTTTCCATGCGTGTCTGCTCCCTAGGTCGAACGAAAAGGTCTCTTCCGTAATCCGCTGAACCTGTTCTTCTTCGTGGTTCCTTGTTTATGGCGCCAAGCGATGATTATGGACGATAATGGGCTTTCCTTTGGGGTACTTGAACACCCTGTAGACCAGATCGTTGATGTTCTTCTTAATCACGTATGGTCCCCGCCTTCCTTGTGGGTTGTAGAGCCCTGCAAGTTCTCCTTCTTCGTATCCACCCTGGTTGGCCCTGCTCCCGCTTTGTCTCCTCATCCGGTCTCTGGCGAAGTGTCTCTTATTGACAGCGATAGGGTGATTTCGATTCTCTTCTCGAGGCAATGACGGATCGACGCCTTCAATCACCCTGTCCTTCTGCTTGTATTTCAGCTCGCTCTTCGTAGTCGCCTGCCGAACCAACGAGGTGATCGACGCTGAAGTCTCAACCTTAGTGCCTTTTCGAAGAATACTTGAGCGATTACCCCTCGAAGGAAGTTTTACACTCTGTTCCACGGTGGTTACCACACCGGCTGGTCCCCGACTCCGTAAGGGCAGCACCTCTCCACTGATCTTGACACTCCTCCGTTCCAGGTCGAGATGAAAGCCATACGCGTTCATAAGGTCCATCCCGAGGATTACATCTTCTTCAATGTCAGCCACTAGGACCGAGTGTGAGACACGGCTTGAGCCTAACTGTATCTTTACCTTTGCTTCTCCGAATACTTTGGCTACATCTCCTGTAGCGGTCCTCAGTCGCCACCTGGAGGGCGACAGCCTTCTATCACCAACTACCTTCGGGCCGACGATGGTCTTCGTAGCACCGGTGTCTACCAACATGGCGTATCCCGTGGCGTTGACGATGCCATCCACATATAAACTACCGGCTCTGGGCCCCAAGGAGGCTACAACCACAAGGGGAGGGTCTTGAAGAAGTCGTTGGGTCGATGTCGCCCTCCAGGAGTCGACCAGTCTTACCATCCTCGCAACGTCCGCCTCGAACTCCTGGATAGTCTCCGATGCCTTCTGTTTTCTGTTCTTCAGCTGGGACTGGTACACTTGTTCAAGGTGAGCGCATTTCCAAGCAAAACGCATTTCCAGCCGGCTTACTAATGTATTGAAATCATAGGGGTCGTCGGCGTTTATGGTCTGGAGGACATCTAGAGCTTCACCACGGAGGGCTACCGTTAGTGCACCAGCCTTATCTCTCGTGGACCACCCATTGGCGTTAGCCGCAGCGTTGAACTGCTTGAGGTAGTTCGCCCAGGAACACACCATCAAAAGTTGGTGGCTTCATCCTGACTCGGCTATCCATTACTGCGAGTTCACGTACTTCCTCGTCTCGTAATGGCTGTGGCTGGCAGAGTTGCTCCCTGAAGACCGCCTGGGCCCCTTCTTCTAGCATCCTCTTTAATCTTCCAACCTTCCTTCATAAGCTGCAGCCCTCGCTTCTTGTTGGGCAAACCTCTCATTCACATCCTTCAGCTTGTCATTCATCTCCGTAGTCAAATTGGTCAGCTTGTCATCGATTTCAGCCGAGAAACTTGACTTTAGGCTATTTATCTTTTCGTTAAACTCAGTAGACTGGCTGGCCAATTTTTCGTTTATCTCAACCAAGTTGGAATTTATTTCACCAGACAGAAGTAAACCTGTCGTTTACTTCACTAGACAGATTTGACAATTTATCATTTATCTCCGCCGACTGGCTTGTCAACTTTTTATTTATTTCGGCCGACTGGTTTACCAATTTGTCATTTAATTCGCCAGATAAATTTGATAATTTATCATTTATTTCAGCAGACAAATTACTTATAGCGGTTTTAAAAGAGCTATCCTCAAACTCTACTGTTTCAGGATTTCTGACCTGACTCAAGTAGTACTCACGTAAGCGGGCCAACAAGATCGCTTTTGTCCCTGTAGTGTCTAAATCCAGCTCTTCTAATTCTCTCCGCAGCTCCGTGACTTTAAGTTCTCCAATTCGTTGCTAGGCATTTTTTTTCCTCTTTAAACCCCACACCTGACACCAGTTGTAACACTTTTGTGGGTTAAAGAATATTTATTAACAGAAATATTTAGTTATCACAATGCCAACGAATTATTAAAACTTAAATATATGAGCAGGTTACAAAATTGATAACTTGATCACAAACAATCATATGACTTGAGCAACACAGTCAAGACACAGACTTCAACTAACTCGTTCAGTCTCTGCCCCTTATATATATCGTAAATAGTGGGGCCTGGATCATTCTAGAACAATGTAGGCAGATCTACGTCTCTGGGGACAAGGCCGTAGAATGATCTAGACCCAAACCAGTTTGTTCCAACCGCTTATTTTGTTCCAACAAACGGTCCGGGAGGTTACGCCATATGTTTTTTTTATTTGCTTATCGATTTAACGTTACAATATAATAATGTAACACCTACGTGGGTTTAAATATTTTTTTAAACCTAAATACTAAATAACAATTTGCAATGCCAAACAAACAATATAAACTCAAATAATCAAGGTTACAAAAAGTATCAACTTATAACGACAATTTTAACACAAACGTAACCATCTGATCGATCTCCAGAGCAAGACTAACTCCCCAACCCATCGCTCCTTATATTTAGTCTGAAACAGAACAGTCTGGAAGGTTCTAGGCAAGCAGGGATTATTCCCCAACATTTTTTTTTTTGTTTGGTACCCCTACCTGGCCGGGGGGTTACTCTAGAGGTGTAACCAACTTATTCTTACCATAGTGGGTAGGTCGAGATTTATTCCGTGGGGCATCCACGAAATAAAAGTCAACCATCCCAGTGCGGATTCGAACCGCCACCGTTCGGCTCGAGCGTGCTAAAGCGGGTCAAACACGCTCGGCTATTCCCGATTCCCCAACAGTCACAAACACGTACAACTGTTCGAACAAGTCTAGAATTCTTCTAAATCATATGTTTTGTGTTTAGTTTCAGGTTACACTGCCCCCTCCATACAGACATTCCTCCTGGATGTCATCATTTCCACATCTCTCTAGCGACAGGTCTCTTCCGTAATCCGCTACCCCTATCCTTCTTCATTGTGGTTCCCAGCATATGGTGCTAAGCGATTATAATGGACTACAGGCTTTCCACTTTCTTGTCCATGGTGACTCACAACTCGGCCAGTTCCTGTTTGCGGACGAACTCTTCACTGATTTTGACAACTCTTCGCTTTAGGTCCAGCTGAAAACCGTATAATAATATCCGTAATATCCATGCCGAGGATTACTTCTTCTTCTATATCAGCAACCACAGTCCGGCCGAGGAAAGAAGCGACACAGGTGGTGGGGGTTACCCTCCACGGCTACCCCCTCCAGGAGGGGAGGTAGAGCAGTCGACTTCACCCCAACACTCTCTTTGCTACTACGTCCGGCTCAACTTTTTTTTTATGGTAACGTCGAAAAACGCTGAATATTTTTAATTTTAAACATTTTTGCATTTTAAATTTTAAAACAATGAACAAACACAACTACATTATACACATGGCTACTTCCTACCAGTGGTGTCCAAATCCAGCTCTCCTAATTCCCTCCTCAGTTCATCACTAAAAGTTCTCCAATCAGTTTTCCAGGCATTTTTTTCTACCTTTAAACCCCATACCTGACACCAGTTGTAACACTTATATGGGTTTAAATAATTTTTATTAAACGAAAATAACAATTTACAATGCCACACAAAAAATATAAACTTGAATAATCAAGAAGGTTACACAAAGTATCAACTTGTAACAACAATTTTAACACTAACATAACCATAAGATCAAGTTTCAGAGCAAGACTAACTCTCCAGTTCATCGCTCCTTATATTTAGTCTGAAATATAACAGTCTGGAAGGTTCTAGGCAAGAATAGATTATTCACCAACAGTCACGAACGCATACTAGAGCAGTTTGTTCCAACAAGTCTATAACTCGTTTAAATCATATGTTGTGTTTTACATTAGAATATAATTTAGAAATAATAATCCCACATATATTATTTCACAAAGCATAAAAATCGGTTTTTCATCAATTATAAGGTCCTACCGTGCTCAAATGCCACGAATGTGGTATCGTTGGATTCAGAATTTCACGGAGCTTTTGCGAATTGCATTATCAGTGTCCATTTTTTGATCCAAAATAAAATATCGACCTAAACGTACTGACTCAACGGATCGAAACGAATAAAATTGGGTTTTATGGATTGCGATACGAGCATTAAGACCCAGTTTAGTTCTTTAGAACTTTGAAAGGACATGAGGTATTCTTTTTATTTCGAGTGTCTAAAAAAAGAAATCTGCTTAGGCACTTAATTTAAAGACATCTATATGTCATAAATCACGCAGCCACTTAACAATGAAATATCACTGTGGCTTAACATGGATACATTGCAGCTTTCTTTAGAACTAAACTGGGGTTTGCGTTTTAAAGCCCTAAAACCTATCATTTCTGAGATAACGCCTGGGTTAGACTCCTCCGCCGCACGTGGTCAACTACTTATTGTATTACGTTACAGCAAATGCTAGGACCTGTCGTGTTTAGGTTCTAAAAATGTTGTTTCGTCTGATTTAGACTTAATTGTAGCGTTGGAAAATTGCACTCTCACATTTAGCAATTACAGTATACTCCCACTTTCCGGTTCCCGTTTAACCGACTTTTCGGAAATACCGATGGACGCTGTAAAAGATAAAAATTCTTTTTAAAATCCTTAAAAACATTTATAATTTTGTCATATTCTCAATAAAAAATTTGTATTATGTTGCGGTTCGATAGATCTTAAATAAATTAAAATGTAGGCAAAAAATCTTTTGTTTTATACTTTCACTTATCTACATATGAAATATATAGTAAGGGGAAGTATTGCGATCGTGAAAAATTTCCACTTCCGGATTTCAACGGAAATACACGTTTTAGGGTCCCCTGAGTCCAAATAACCAATTCCCGCGAAATGGACTCTGTGTGTGTGTGTGTGTGTGTGTGTGTGTGTGTGTGTGTGTGTGTGTGTGTGTGTGTGTGTGTGTGTGTGTGTGTGTGTGTGTGTGTGTGTGTGTGTGTGTGTGTGTGTGTGTGCGTGCGTGCGCGTCCGCGTGCGTGTGTGAACAGACTAGCTCAAAAACTATAAACCGTGCGAACCTGAAATTAGGTATTTATTATATGTATATGCCCGCGATGTGACAGCAAAAATTTCATCAAAATTGCCCAGAGGGAGGGGGTACTTTATTTAATAACTTTTTACATTTTTTTTCGATTTTCTCAAAAACGGCTCCAACAATTTTGATTAAACTGAGTATTTGATGTATTGATATGCCCGAGATATGACTAAAAATTTCATCAAAATTGATCAACCGGAGGGGGGACTTTACTTAATAAATTTTGTATCATTTTCACCTGTTTTTTTTATTTACTCAAAAACGGCTTTAACGATTTTGATCAAACTGGGTATATGATGTATGTATATGCCCGAGATATGACTGTAAAAATTTCATCAAAATTGAATAACCGGAGGGGGGACTTTACTTAATAAATTTTGTATCATTTTCATGTGTTTTTTTTATTTACTCAAAAACGGCTTCAACGATTTTAATCAAACTGGGTATTTGATGTATATATATGCCAGAGATGTGATAGCCAACATTTCATCAAAATTGGTCAAACGGAGGGGGGACTTTACTTAATAAATTTTGTATCATTTTCACGTGTTTTTTTTATTTACTCAAAAACGGCTTCAACGATTTTAATCTAACTGGGTATTTGATGTATATAAATGCTAAAGATGTGATAGCCAACATTTTAGAGGAGAAAAAAAGAAAAATATTCAGTCAACTCATAAAACACGTTGAGCCCATGCATGCGTAGTACGCATTTAATGACAGATAATTGTTCATAATCAAAGCCGTTCTGTTCATTTCATGGAAATTATTTGTTTCATGGTAACTAAATGAAATTTTCATCAAGTACATAGAGAACTATAAAATCAGACGACTTATAGAGAATTAATTTTAGTTATATATAGAAATTTATAAAATCAGCAGGAGTATCATGCTTGCATTGCCGAATTATCACAAGTATAAACTTTTATTTATTAACAAAATAAATTAGTGTTTTTTATAGAGCAAATGAAAACAAAAATAAGAAATGAATGTGGTAAAATGTGTAACTTTGAGAAGTGGCATTAAAAAAACGCATTAATTTCTATTCTAAGTAAGTTGGTAAGTGAAAGTTGTGTGTTGCGCGCACGCACCAGATTTTTTTATTTTTTACTGAACTCCAGTAAAACAAAGCTCTTCGAAGTAAAATTGATCTTGAAACAAAATCCGTATCCTCCATTCATTTCATTAAAAAAGAAATAGCTTCCTATATTTGAAGAAATTTCGTCAGTTGACATTAAGGTGCGTATAAACGAAAAAAAATAAAAGATTTGTGAAAACTGAATAGATTGATAGTGTAAATTTTCTTAATTAAAT
Organism: Aelia acuminata; assembly: GCA_911387785.2. Lineage (NCBI taxonomy): Eukaryota > Metazoa > Arthropoda > Insecta > Hemiptera > Pentatomidae > Aelia > Aelia acuminata. The sequence goes on along the minus strand of OU426978.1, from coordinate 138,201,065 downwards.
TGTTAAATAAAATTGGCCCCAAAAAGGTTTCTTTAATTAATAACTATATAGCCTTTGTAAAATAGGTTGTGTGTTGCATTTGGGTTTTATCGAAATATAGAAGTTATAATAATATATTTTGCTGGTTTTTTATACACTTTTCCGGATTGATCGGCTCATTCACTTAAACGGCAATGTATCCGTTCCGACGAGGAGGGATAAGCAGGAGTCTACTTTAGTCATTGGCGGATCTGAGGGGAGGGGGGTGCTATGGGGGCTGGAGCCCCTCCCTTTGGAAAAATTTTCGTCATTTAAAGATAGAATTTGATTTTCCTTAAAGTAAGGAAGCAAGTTAAAGAACAAAAATGCGCAGAACAGGTAGAATTTCAGTTGTGGGAAGGTGAAAAAGCTGATCGGCAGATCCAAATGAAGGGCTTTGGGGCTGCAGCCTCCCCCCCATTAGGATGCAGCCCCCCCTTTACAATCGGCTTGATCCGCCCATGACGAACAGGCAAAAAAAAAAGTTCATTTCATAGTTATGTTAAACCTAGAAGTAAAATGTGATACAAATCTTCGTGCGAAGTGCTTCACACGGGTCCACCTAGTAATAATTTAATCCAATAATAATCTAGAAAACATAGAGTTTGTTTCGAAACAGCAGAATCGATTCTAAACTTATACTCTGAAATACTTAATATAATCTATAAATAATAATAATCTAATCTAACTATATAATAAAATAATCATTATAATATAATATAATCTATAAATAATAATAATCTAATCTAATAAGAATCCAGAAAATATAGTGTTACTTTGAAAACAGCTGAATCAATTTTCGTTTTGGTCCACATAAGGTAAACCTGTTCCACAATAAATCACGGGTTAGAAACATGAAGTTGTAAAACAAACAAGACCGAAAAAACCTTAAACTCTGAAAAACTCAGAAAACCTATTAACTTGTGCTATAACATCCCATGGAGGGTTTTAGGGTTCAATACTTGTAAAAAAATTCATTCAGTCATATTAAATTGTAAAACTTGATATTAAAAAATAAATAAATCAATTTGAGAGGCGTGTTTTTTTTTCTCTAAATAAAGTGTTATTTAGTTGTTTTTATGTTGAACTGAGGCCAACTTCATTAGCATGGGGGTTTCCCCTGAAAACAAATAAATAATACTTATTAAAGGAGTAAGATTCCTTGGTGAATTTTGTGCAAGATGTCTTGAAGGATATAACTTAACCAAGCTTAACTGCCAGGAATTCCCCTTGGGTGGGTCAATATTTATTTAATAGATTTTATTTAGATACTATCCTTAGTGACATGAGATAGTTCCAGTTCCAGTTCCAAAACCATACAAAACAGAAAACCAAGAGGTTTATTTAGGCCTTGACAACTCTATAGGCCTTGTTGAGTGGGTTAATTGATTTTATCAAGATAAATAATGGGGCTCAAGAGGAGACACCACAGGGAGCCTAATGAGAGCCTATTAAGAGCCTAATGAACAATCATAATTTACAATTGTGTTCTAAGACATTAGTGCAATGGGGTGCAAAACAATAAATTTTTCCTATGCTACAATGGTATTGACTGAGGCAATGTACAAAGAGAAATTGGTGCTTGCCAGCATTGCACTGATCTGCAGCTAGGAAATCGCTGAACAGAGTCTCTTCTCATCAGTAGCAGGAAACTAATGGATGACATCACAACTCTGATAGTGATTATGCAAGAAGGTCCAATCTTCTACGGGACATATCTCAGGGAACAGAATAAAAAATAACTTCAGATTTATTCTAGGGAGCATATCTAGTGTGAGTTAAAGTGGCTAGAGTAATCACATAGTAATTATTATTATTATTATTAAGAATGATAAGTAGTCTCAAAACTCAATCTCATTTGATTTGCTATTCTTGAAAGAGGAATATAAAAAGGTAACAACTGAACTGTTGGCAATAAACCATAAAATATCTGCTATGAAAGAAAAAGCAAAACTTACTGAAAGGAACTAATAAAACTAAAAACTCAGTTCGAGGATAGGGCAAGACAAAATAATATTAATATGTATAACGTACGTATAAATGGTAAAACTATTCAAGATATTGAAGATGTATTGAATGTACTTAAAAATGATATGAGATTGACTATAGAGTCAAGGGATATAGATTACATTAAATTATTAGGTAAAAGGACTTCTGGCAATAAACCAATATTAGTTAGGCTAGTATCTTATAAATTAAAAATCCAAGTATTAAAAGCAGCCAAAAACCTACAAGGCTCTAGTATAGGCATCAATGCAGACTATTCAAAAGTTGTTAGAGAAAAGCGTAAACAATTAATACCATATCTAATACGTGCTAAAGAACAGAATCTACCAGCTACCTTGAAACATGATAAATTAATAGTGTCAGGCCAGTCATATTCCATTGATAATCTTAAATGCATTAAAACTAACCTTGAAGAACTCTCAACCAGGAGTAACCAAAAACACAAAAGCATGAAGAAACAGAAGGATGTGACAGTAGAGGAGACAGAATATGATGATATTGAATCAGTGACAAGCAATGTTTCCACCAAAAGGAAAAGACCTAATAAAAGACTGACAGCTCAAAAACGCAGAGGTGTTCTTGAAAATCAAGAATCTATTAAAAAATGGGTGCTGTCAGTGCCCACTGAAACTGATAAACATGAAAATATAGAACAATAGCACTTACAGTGCTGGCAGCAATTAAAGGTATGTTTTTGGAATTGTCAAGGAATTAACTTTACAGAGAATTTAGATCATAATGTCATATTAGAACTTCTTGGTTATAATATTTTGTGCATTTATGAAACTTGGGCAGCCTGGACCATTAACAAAATTGCTCCCTTTTCTGACTATCAAAGCATTTCTAGTGCAGCCATAAAAGAAAAGTCAAAAGGTCGAGCAAGTGGGGGGATCATGATTCTTCTTAAGAAATTTTTTGAAATCTGTTTCCTAGACATTACTCCTTATTGGATACTAATTAATGCTGGTCTGGAATTGATCAAGGACTTCTGTGTTACAAATGAATGTGGTCATTCTGATCACTTTATGTGTATTCTCTCTTTAAATATAATGGCCTCACAGGAATTTGTATGTTTGAATCAAACTCATGTAAAAACGGAAGTAAAATATAAGTGGGAAAAATTTTAAAACTGAAATTTTTAAGAGAGTGTTACTATCATATGAACCCCCCAGTACAGATGATTTTAATGAAATTAACTCACAGCTTCTTTTGAATATAAAAAAAGCTACTGAGATTTGTGGGTTATCACCAGAAAAGGTCACAGCAAACAAATAACTAAAAAAATATGGTTCGATGATGAGTGCAGAGAGGAGAAAAAGAAATATAAGCAATGTGTGAAAATGCTACGTAAAATAAATAATCCTGAAACTGTCTCATCTCTTGTTAGTCAAAGAAAAATATATAAATTAACTATAAAAAATAAGAAAAATGCTTATTTTGACTCTATAACCAAAGACACGAGTAATGTCAAAAACTCATCTGATTTTTGGAAGGTAGTCAGATTATTAAAACAAAAGAAAGGAACATCTGAAAATACTATTGATATGAAATCATGGAAGCAATATTATAGAAGTCTATATGCCAAAAAAGAGGAAACAATAATTGAAATATTCGATGTATTCCACCCCTACTTTGTCTCCCCAATCACACTGCCTGAGTTACAGAGTCTTAAACAGTATTAAGCCTAATAAAGCACCAGGACCAGAAGTAATACCTAACGATTTTTATAAGAATTTACCCCTAAATTTCCAAAATTGTTTTTTAATTTTTTTCAATAAAATAGTTAAAAAGGAATTTACTCCCACCTCTTGGTCTAATATTAGGCTTTTCCTAATTCATAAAAAAGGTGACCATACGAAGCACGAAAATTATAGAGGTATCGTACTAGTTAACTGTATCACTAAGATTTTCATGCAAATTCTTAATAATGGACTTAGTGGCTGGATAGAAACAATATATTAAGAGAGAATCAAAATGGATTTAGACGAGGTAGAGGGTGTATAGATAGAATATTCTCTCTTGTCTCCCTGGTCCATCAACAAATTAGACTAAAAAAAAAAAAGAAAGGTTTTTGCACTTTTTATTGATTTCTCGAAGGCCTTTGACAAAATATCACATGGAATCTTATTCAAAAAAATGTATAACAAAGGTATTATCCGAAAATTCATCAATATAATAAGAAACTTTTATAATCTGACTGAACTCAACATTGAAACCGAACTAGAAAGCAGCAAACCAGTGCCAGTTACTGAAGGGGTTCTTCAAGGTGAGAGCCTTTCTGCCAATCTCTTTTCTATCTAAATTGATGACTTAGGACCATACATGGAAACTAACAATATCCGAGGCACAAGTATCATTGATAAAGAAGATATAATAGATCTGGAGTATGCAGACGATTGTGTTTTCCTTTCCGACTCTCCTCTGGGAATTCGGAAAATACTAAGATCCCTAGAAAATTATTGTTTAGAAAACCATCTTATTCTAAATACAAGCAAATCAAAAATTGTTGAATTTAAGAGGGGTGGAAAAAAGACAAAGATAACTTTTTCATATAAAGGTGACGAAATAGAGTGTGTACAATCTTATGTGTACTTGGGGGGTTCCAATATATTATTCGGGCATCTTTTTTAAGAGTGCAAAAGATATGTGTGCAAAGGGGAATGCAGCATCAGCGCAAGTAAGGAGGTTATTGGTGAATTCAAAAGCACAATCATGGGATGCCATAATGAAAATATTTGATGCTATGAGCCTATCCGTTTTATTGAATGGAAGCCAAATCTGGGCACTCTGTTAGAGCTCATTGAAACCTTTCAGATGACCTTCTAGAAGAACCTGCTTCATTTACCTTTTAACACCCCAGGACATATGCTGCGATTGGAATGTGGCCGGGTTTCAATTAAGGTAAATGTTTTCAAACTCACAATCCAATGGCTTCTGAAACTTATCGAGATGCCTAGCTATATAATCCCTAAGCGCTGTTATAATAGGATGCTTAAGTTGGATTGCTCTGAACTCAATAGATCAGAATACAACCGGGTAACCCAGGTGAAAAGCATTTTAAGGGAAGTTGGAGAAGAAGACATATGGAACAGCCAGGATTGGGGAACCATAAAGAAAAACTCATCTAAAATAATAGCAAAGTATGCTGAGATACAGAAGAAAAAGGAAATATGCAGGATGCAGCTCTCTTCAGGCTACCAGAAAATAAAAGAATTCTTTGCTCCAGAAAAGTATTTCACCTTCGGAGCAAATTTAAACATCGTCAGGATGATTTCTCAAGTAAGATTATCAGGAGGAGAAAAAATAAAGTTATCCTGGAAAGGCAACAGTTATAATATCATGACAGAAGACAACTGTACAATCTGCAATCACCAGAAGCCAGAAGATATAAGACATTTTTTGCTGGAATGCCCACTATATAATGAAGTATTTATCAGTAAATATTTCAAAAACTTCAGCACTTCAGAAGAAAAGCTTCATCAGCTCCTCAAAATTGACGATAAGCACCTTTATGTAGTGAATGCACTAAAAGTGAGGGCCTTTGTTATACATGAATAAAGATACATTAATTCTCATAATATTAAATTTTGTTAATAATCTTATTTTGATAATATATTCTATTGTTATTAAGGTATATGTATATTAATGCATGTTGTATCTTCTCTATTTTTATTAAAAAAAGAATTTTATCTTAGTCCTTTATATAAAAAAATATATATTAATATTATTTAGAAAATAAGTACAGGCAGGAAACTATTATTTATGATTGCATAATTATTTATTTGGTCTCTATTGTAAAGTTTATATAAACAAATACAATAAATCTATCTATCTATCTATTTATCAACAAAAGGTTAAGCCTATTTGCAACTTTATAAGGATTTTCACCAACCCATACAAAAAAAAAATCTGGTGCGTGCGCGCAACACACAACTTTCACTTACCAACTTACTTAGATTAGAAATTGACGTGTTTTGCTAAATATCATTTCCCAAAGTCACACATTTTTCTACATTCATATCTTATTTTTGTTAATCGTTAAAGCCGTTTTTGAGTAAATAAAAAAAAACCGTGAAAATGATACAAAATTTATTAAGTAAAGTCCCCCCTCCCGTAGATAAATTTTGATGAAATTTTTACATTCATATCTCGGGCATATAAATACATCAAATACCAAGTTTGATCAAAATCGTTAAAACCGTTTTTGAGTAAATAAAAAAAACATGTGAAAATGATACAAAATTTATTAAGTAAAGTCCCCCCTCCGGTTGATCAATTGTGATGAAATGTTGGTTATCACATCTTTGGCATATAAATACATCAAATACCAAGTTTGATCAAAATCGTTAAAACCGTTTTTGAGTAAATAAAAAAAACATGTGAAAATGATACAAAATTTATTAAGTAAAGTCCCCCCTCCGGTTGATCAATTTTGATGAAATTTTTACAGTCATATTTCAGGCATATAAATAGATCAAATATTCAGTTAAATCAAAATCGTTAGAGCCGTTTTTGAGAAAATCGAAAAAAAACTTAAAAAGTTATTAAATAAAGTACCCCCTCCCTTTGAGCAAATTTGATGATATTTTTGCTGTCACATCGTGGGCTTATACGTACTTTAAATACCCAATTTCAGGTTCGCACGGTTTATAGTTTTTGAGCTAGTCTGTTCACACACACACACACACAGACACAGACCATTTCGCGGGACTTGGTTATTTTCCCAAAACGTGTATTTCCGTTGAAAACCGGAAGTCGAAAATTTTCACGATCGCAATACTTCCACTTACTATATATTTCATATATAGGTAAGTGAAAGTAAAAAGAAATGTCATGAATCGACAAAAATTAGCATAAAAAGTCTAGAGGAATAGGGGCATAGCCATTATGTCCAACCAAAGTAATGCCTGAATGAGTACGTAGGTTGGTAAAAAGAGAATAAGTGTTTTTTTCAGTAACTTTTTACTTTCACTTACCTATACATATATGAAATATATAGTAAGTGGAAGTATTGCGATCGTGAAAAATTTCGACTTCCGGTTTTCAACGTAAATACACGTGTTGGGGTTCCATGAGTCGAAATAACCAAGTCCCGCGAAATGGTCTGTGTGTGTGTGTGTGTGTGTGTGTGTGTGTGTGTGTGTGTGTGTGTGTGTGTGTGTGTGTGTGTGTGTGTGTGTGTGTGTGTGTGTGTGTGTGTGTGTGTGTGTGTGTGTGTGTGTGTGTGTGTGTGTGTGTGTGTGTGTGTGTGTGTGTGTGTGTGTGTGTGTGTGTGTGTGTGTGTGTGTGTGTGTGTGTGTGTGTGTGTGTGTGTGTGTGTGTGTGTGTGTGTGTGTGTGTGTGTGTGTGTGTGTGTGTGTGTGTGTGTGTGTGTGTGTGTGTGTGTGTGTGTGTGTGTGTGTGTGTGTGTGTGTGTGTGTGTGTGTGTGTGTGTGTGTGTGTGTGTGTGTGTGTGTGTGTGTGTGTGTGTGTGTGTGTGTGTGTGTGTGTGTGTGTGTGTGTGAACAGACTAGCTCAAAAACTATAAACCGTGGAAACCTGAAATTGGGTATTTAGTGTAGGTATATGCCCGCGAAGTGACAGCAAAATTTCATCAAAATTGCTGAAAGGGAGGGGGTACTTTATTTAACAACTTTTTAAGTTTTTTTCGATTTTCTCAAAAACGGCTCTAACGATTTTGAATAAACTGAGTATTTGATCTATTTATATACCCGAGATATGACTGTAAAAGTTTCATCAAAATTGATCAACCGGAGGGGGGACTTTACTTAATAAATTTTTTATCATTTTCATGTGTTTTTTTTATTTACTCAAAAACGGCTTTAACGATTTTGATCAAACTGGGTATATGATGTATGTATATGCCCGAGATATGACTGTAAAAATTTCATCAAAATTGAATAACCGGAGGGGGGACTTTACTTAATAAATTTTGTATCATTTTCATGTGTTTTTTTTATTTACTCAAAAACGGCTTTAACGATTTTGATCAAACTGGGTATATGATGTATGTATATGCCCGAGATATGACTGTAAAAATTTCATCAAAATTGATTAACCGGAGGGGGGACTTTACTTAATAAATTTTGTATCACTTTCACGTGTTTTTTTTTTATTTACTCAAAATCGGCTTTAACACTTTTGATCAAACTGGGTATTTGATGTATGTATATGCACGAGATATGACCGTAAAAATTTCATCAAAATTGATCAACCGGAGGGGGGACCTTATTTCATAACTTTTTTCCAATTTTTTCGATTATTTCAAAAACGGCCTTAACGATTTTCATCAAATTCGTCGTGTTTAATGAAAATTAGGTGTTCTTTAATATCAGGCAAGCTTTATCATTATTAAAATGATTAAGTACATAGAGAATTATAAAATCAGTCGACTTGGAGTATTATGCTTGCATTTATCTCGTAAAAACGTTTATTTAATAACAAAAGAAATTAGTGTTTTTTAAAGAGCAAATCAAAACAAAAATAAGAAATGAATGTGGAAAAATTTGTAACATTGAGAAGTGGCATTAACAAAACGCATTAATTTCGAATCTAAGTAAGTTGGTATGTGAAAGTTGTGTGTTGCGCGCACGCACCAGATTTTTTAAAGTAAAGATTCTAACTGTTGTGGACTACTGGTAAAACATCTTTAAAAGAAATTTTCCTTATGAAAAATATTAAAGTCTAAAGTTTAGATTGAACAATCACATAGCTGGATCCCTATCACTACTTATACCTGTGTTATTCATTTTTAGCTTCTGTGAATTCAGATTGAGCATTAACTTACAAATAGATCTCAAGCTCAATTATAGAAACACAAAAAACTTAACACCAAATAATCACTAAGGAACTGTATTAACATATAAAATAATCTCACAAATATTCATACCTCCAGTATACTTATTCCTGATAAGGGATCAGAACAATTAAAATATTTTCTTATTTCATTCTTCAATTCTTTACAACGCTCCTGATCAATTAAATCACAGCATGGTTCAACACTATCATAGGCCATTCTAGAATAATAGATTAATTAAGTAAAATATGTAACATTTTCAATAGTTAGAAAAAAAAAAAAAAAAAAAAAAAAAAAAAAACCTTACTTCTTGAGCAGCCCATAGAATAAAGATAACTGCTTAATTTTCATTTCCTCTTGTGATATTACTTTAGAGTGAAGTAAATTAAGAGCTTGGTCAAGCTGAAAATCGGTAAGATTTCCTGGAGCGAGCACTCTAAACCCAAGACAACTGAATTCAACAATAATCCCAGTTTTCTGTGGTTTACCATCAACTGAAAAGATGGGAGGAGTTGGTTTCAACTTTTTATATTACAATACCCTCATAGAATTCAAATAATTCATTTAGATACAAGATATTTTAAAGTAAAGAGAAATAGATATAAATTATATAGATCTAGATAAATAGATAGAAATAAATTACCTGTGGTCCATTCCAATTGTTTTAAATAATGTTTAACACTTCCACTGTCCCAATTGATTTTTCTAGCTAATTTTATGATATCAAATTCAATAAAAGGCTTGTCAAAAGTATTGCTTTCTTCAGCTATTGCCATAGCCAAGGGGGCACACTAAAAAAAAAAAAAAGTATAAATATATATGTATGTATGTATATAAAATGCATAAAGACACAAATATAGAATGTATATATACACATCATATTTACTTATAATTTCTTGGACATTATATACTTTTATACATCGCAAAAAATCAATGAGTAAAAAATATTGTAACTGAATAAATTTAGTTCAACTCAATCAATATTTATTAAAATGTTCATGGGGGGGGGGGATTAGGAATTGGTACTCATGTTTTCTCAAATATTTAGTAGATAGAGCAAGGTGAAATCAGTTGGTATTTTGAATATTGTTATTGACGTAGATAAGTAAACGAAGCCTTTGTTGGAAGGTGTTAACTGACTTTAAAAAAAAAATCCCCTCTTAATAATATTTCTATGGTATCAGATTACGTTTAAACAAACTAAAAATATCAAAATCTGATATTAAATGATTAAAATGAACTTCTGCTTAGAGCAAAGCCCTTAGGTTTTTGATTTATATTATTTTTAGGAGTGAACTCTTTAAATTCCGTTAGTTAACACCTTTTCCCATCAAATCCTTCAACCGGAAGAATTTATCATGATGTTTAAACCCACAGTAGAAAATTTAATTCAATAAAAAATGGACATGGTGTTATTTAACTTCAGGGTAGTGATTTTTATCTTATGAATATTACATGTAATTTACTTCTAAATAAAAAAATACTTACGTTTTTAGCAATCTTTTTCAAATGTTTCGCTCCTTTATAGGAAGTGACTTTACACTTAGTATAAGCATGAGGCAAAACTTTGATCCATTTTTCCTTATCCAGCTGAAGATAAGCTAGCAGTGTACTGATAACTTCTTGAGGAAGATCCAGTGAAATGATAGTGTTTTCAACAGGAAAAGCTACTTCGTGTTTACAACAAATAACACTATTTCCTGAAATAAAATAAGTAAATGAATTTTAGTTAAAATAAATTCAATCTGAGAATGAAATTAGTGGTTTAGTGTGGAATGAGCTAACATCTACTCTTCCTAGTTTTAATAAAGTGTATTAACCTTTAATCAATGTACATGCCCACATTGCTCAGCCTCCCCATAAATGAACTGCATTTTTTTTTCCTCTCTAAAACTAACCTGTTTGTTTGTTTGTTTAATGTCTCTTTATGCTATTAAGATTAATCGGACAGTGGAAGTCCTAAATTTTGCCTATCCAGGTATAAGTAGGATAGGGATCTTTAACCTGACATCTTACAGGCCATTTTACGTCCTATCTGAGGGACAGCATAGCCAAGGATTTTTACTCCCTTTAAAAAATCCTAGGGCCACCACGGGACGCGAACCCGTGACCTACAGTATTGTAGGTTGCCATGCTAACCACTACACCTGGTGGGGGGTTAAAAGCAAAAGAGAAAAAACAGAGGAAACAGTTTATTTATTTTTTCTTTTCTAATTCAGGCCCTTATGATTAATCTAGTAGATTTTAAAGTTGTTTAAAGATTTTATAAGCTCAATAAATAATATAGAATAAGAAAATAATATAGAAAAAGTTACGATACGTTTTCACAAAAAAAGGCTGCATAAGCAATAAATATCTATTTTGCTCGGCCGAGTGACTGAGCGAGCTACTCGGTAGGTGTTAGTGGTGTGTTGTTTAGTAGCAATCTGTTTATTTGAAACAGATAATTTCATTAAACAGAAACAGTCAACTGTTTCGGAAAAAAATAAACAGATACAACACTGTAGTGAGAAAAAAAAATGCTAAATAATAATAAAAATTAAACACAAACAATTAGAACAGTTTCGAGAAGCAGGCAGAATTAGCAGGTTAACAGGCTGCTGCGAGTATTAGCAGGTTAACAGACTGTTTCGAGAATTAACAGGTTAACAGGCTGTTTCATTTAACAGCCTGTTGACCGAAACAGTTTAGAAAACTGTTAATTCTCGCAACAGCCTGTTAAACTGTTGATTCTCGCAACAGCCTGTTAACCTGTTGATTCTCGAAACAGCCTGTTAAACTGCTAATTCTGCCTGCTTCTTGAATCTGTTTCAGTGAAACTGTTTATTAAACAGCTTGCGTCCGTACTGTATCTGTTTAATTCATTCGCAAATATTCTAGTCTGTATAATGTGGCTCTTAAATGTTTTAATTACTAATTCTGTTTTCTCCAGATTATTTATTTAATTAAACCACAATTTTTATAAACAAAAATTCATTTAATGTAAATTAATATTTTAATTTATTGTTTATTTTTACGATGTTTAATTCGATTAAATAAAATATTAAAAGAAAAAATAGTCCATCTATTTTCTTCCTATCTTTTATTACAAAAGAGAAAAAAAACAACGCTGACTTTGTACTATATATAGTCACATAAAAAAACAAAACAAATATACCAATCGATTCATTCGCAAATCTGCAACTCTGCGTTATGTGGCTCTTAATTTTTTTAAATATTAAATTGTGTTTTCTCCAGATTTTTTATTCAATTAAACCATGACTTTTACAAACAAAAAATCAATTAAGCCTATTACAAGTTTTGATTTATTAGTTATTTTTAGTGTTGTTTAATTATTTTGCATAAAGAACAGGAATTGGTTGGGGGTGCGGTCAAAGTAATAAGTACAAATCTGTGATATTTACATATTTTATTCTAGCCAACGTTTCGACCCAAATTTTAGGTCATCATCAGGGCTTTTCACACTGCTGTTGGACACTCGGCTAACCACTTAGCTCCCAACAGCAGTGAGAAAAGCCCTGATGATGACCTAAATATTGGGTCTATTGGCTAGATTAAATAAACGTTGGCTAGATTAAAATATGTAAATATCACATATTTGTACTTATTACTTTGACCGCACCCCAATTCCTGTTCATTATATCTACGGTCAACTATCTTCCTCCATCATTATTTTACATAAAGCTTAATTTTATATTAAATGTTTTATGAGAAATTGTCATTCGAACTTGTTTGATATTTCAATAATTAAAACATAATTCAAAAGAATGCTCCAATGCGAAGTCGGAACTGTTTTTTTCTTTTTTCCCATATAGTATTATTTTTAACAGTTGTATCTGTTTTTTTTAAACTGTTGAATGAAAGTAGCAGAAACAGTTGCAACTGTTTTTCAAAATTAATAGTTTTGCCCATCACTAGTAGGAGTAATTCAGGCTTAAGGCTTGGTATTGGAGCGGGGAGAGTTCAGGGAGGGCCGTGAGTAGGTGAACTACAGATATAGTACGTGGGCCAGACCCCCCTACCGTGCACCCCCCCCCACATCCCTATAAATTGCATATCGTTGTGTTCCTTGTGATAAAAGATTAAGAAAAAGCCAATGTTCCCAGAAAAAAAAGTGGCCGCACTAATCCAAAATGGCGTTCAAACATGGTGGAATGACGAATTTGATTTTAGTTAGTTTTTTTATTACTGACATTCACCATTATGCTTAATTTCGCCATAACTGGTATTTTATTAAAGCTAGGTAGTTCTAGATTCAGAATAAATAAACAAACGTTCTAAAATAATTAGTCTTGACAACATAAAATACCTATAAAGTCAATTTTTTCAAGTCACTCGCGTAAAAGTTAAAATTCCAAGTTAATTTGTGATTAAACGGCCATCGTTAACGAAAAACGCCCTGAAATAAAACATCTGGAGCAATTATTCTTCTTTAAAAATCAGTGGTCAAATTTCAAAATATATCAACTAGTTTTATAGAAAACGGACCTTAGCGGCGAAAAGGCACCAATGACTCGGCCGCATCCAGTCCTCTGCCACATCGTTCAGTTCTCATACACGATGTAATTACAGCCAGTTTAGGATATTATTTTGAATGCATAATCGAGCATATGTAACGGCAAGTTTTTAATTGACAGAAATAATTAATATAACCTCTTTTTTTTTTTTTTTTAACATATATAAATCTGATTAATAAAGGATATAAATATGATAAATAATGATTAATTAGTCTCAGATTGCACATTATCTAAACCTCACTTATGTTGACATAAACGGTTACCTTAAAATGAAATAATAATGTTCTCATAGTAGTAGTTGGGTTACAGACACTGGCATCTGTTCATTCGTGAAATTTGAAATAAATGCATTTTTGCAAAGTATTGATTATTTACAGATTTAAAAACAACAAAATAAAAAAGGTAAATAAAAAGTTCTGTTTGTTCGTTGATATGTAGAAATTATTCATAATACAATTTAGGAAGTATATACCTAACACAATTTAATAGCTCACAACTATTAATGAATTAACAGTTACAAGATGTGTGTGTATATATATATATATATATATATATATATATATATACGTATATATATACAATTAATTTAAAATTAAACCACTACTGGAGAGGAAAACCAATTAAAATATGTAAGTATTCACGCTTCTATAATCCACGAAGTTGTGGATTATAGAAGCGTGAATACTTACATATTTTAATTGGTTTTCCTCTCCAGTAGTGGTTTAATTTTAAATTAATTGTATATATATACATATATATATATATATATATATATATATATATATATATACACACACACACATCTTGTAACTGTTAATTCATTAATAGTTGTGAGCTATTAAATTGTGTTAGGTATATACTTCCTAAATTGTATTATGAATAATTTCTACATATCAACGAACAAACAGAACTTTTTATTTACCTTTTTTATTTTGTTGTTTTTAAATCTGTAAATAATCAATACTTTGCAAAAATGCATTTATTTCAAATTTCACGAATGAACAGATGCCAGTGTCTGTAACCCAACTACTACTATGAGAACATTATTATTTCATTTTAAGGTAACCGTTTATGTCAACATAAGTGAGGTTTAGATAATGTGCAATCTGAGACTAATTAATCATTATTTATCATATTTATATCCTTTATTAATCAGATTTATATATGTTAAAAAAAAAAAAAAAGAGGTTATATTAATTATTTCTGTCAATTAAAAACTTGCCGTTACATATGCTCGATTATGCATTCAAAATAATATCCTAAACTGGCTGTAATTACATCGTGTATGAGAACTGAACGATGTGGCAGAGGACTGGATGCGGCCGAGTCATTGGTGCCTTTTCGCCGCTAAGGTCCGTTTTCTATAAAACTAGTTGATATATTTTGAAATTTGACCACTGATTTTTAAAGAAGAATAATTGCTCCAGATGTTTTATTTCAGGGCGTTTTTCGTTAACGATGGCCGTTTAATCACAAATTAACTTGGAATTTTAACTTTTACGCGAGTGACTTGAAAAAATTGACTTTATAGGTATTTTATGTTGTCAAGACTAATTATTTTAGAACGTTTGTTTATTTATTCTGAATCTAGAACTACCTAGCTTTAATAAAATACCAGTTATGGCGAAATTAAGCATAATGGTGAATGTCAGTAATAAAAAAACTAACTAAAATCAAATTCGTCATTCCACCATGTTTGAACGCCATTTTGGATTAGTGCGGCCACTTTTTTTTCTGGGAACATTGGCTTTTTCTTAATCTTTTATCACAAGGAACACAACGATATGCAATTTATAGGGATGTGGGGGGGGTGCACGGTAGGGGGGTCTGGCCCACCGTGTAATAGGCGCCAACGAGTTCTATAAGTAATAAGCAGCGAAAAATTTTAGATAAAATTACTTTCCAATTCCGTAGAGGCGGAATAATGACAACAGAATTTGAGAGGCTATCTAGATTTTTCTCGTTTACTACTTAAGTATAGCAGATTTTTGACAAAATGATAGACCGTTCGAAACGTTACAATGAGCTTTAGAAGTAGAAAGCAACGAAAACATTTAGATACAATTAATCTCCTAGTACACTCGAGCGGAAGAAAAACACCCGATATTGTATTGTATGACCATCCATTTTTTTCTGTTCAATACTTAAATACTGCCATTTTTTTAAACAACGATAGGCCGTCAGAAACGTATCAACTCGCTCTAAAAGATGAAAGCAATGAAAAAATTTCGATACAATTACCTTCTAAGTAGCTACTACGGGCGGGACAATGACACGGGTTGTATGCCGCTCCCGCCGCAGCACCTACGTTGTTATCCTGACGGTTCCACGGTGATTGAAAACTTTTGGCGGCAAAAAGAGTTGTTAACCGAGATGTAATCCTACTTTTAGCCAGAAGCCGCAGTCATCTGCAAAGGTTAAAACTGCTAAAACACGAAAATACTACTTAAGCGTGGAAAACCCCTAACACCGGGGCAAGTCTTTACCCTCCTCTGTGTACTATTATATCATTCTTAAAAATATCGCATACCTCACATTCTAATCTTGAGACGTTTTGAACAGCAACACAGTTATAAAAAATTCAAAAAGCGTCAATGGTCAATTCGTAGACGAACGTAAAGTTTGGAAAGTGGAGTTGTGACATGACGAGGGAAGGAGATTTCCACTGGTCATATCAAAATTCAACCTTTAATTTTTAATGTTTTATGAGTAAAAGTCACAGATCCTATTTAGAGGTTGTTTTAATGAACAAAAATGGTGAGGGGGCTTCAGAATCCATCGGGGACAGCGATTTGCCCTTTCTGGGAAAATGACCCATTAACGATTGAAAACATTGCACCTGGAAGAGGGGACGCATAAACAAACGGCACTCCCGCTCACGCATTCCTAACTAAAAAATGATCTCATTCAACAATTCGGACGTTTTCGGATCTGAAATCTTTTGGAATATCTTCAGTGATAACTCTAGATTGATTTAATATCAACCAGAAGACGGAGGTCGACGGAGCTAACATTGAAAAAGACCAAAAACCACATCACTTATGATATGTCCTCAAAAGATCACCCGATTCTCTTTTCTATCCAACCTAAACTTTTTTTTCTTTGAAATCTAGGATTAAATACCTTTTTTTCAGGATGTCTAAATAAGATATTTTCGAGAAATTACGGCCTCGGACAAATTTGGGCTTCCCTCAGATCACTTCGAAATAGGACGTTAACAAAAGTGTTTTTGTGTCATTCCTACAAGATGCAAAAAACTACCTTGTTTTCAAAGGTTTAATGAAGATAAATCTAAAAAATTGGTATGGATCCTTGCTCTAGAGGTATTTAGGTTTCAAAAATATCTATAAAGTTCCGGTTGGAGCAACTTCATTTTTTAGGGTCTTGTCCCTATCGACACCACTGTGCGCCGGTCCCCTGTAGCGGAAGACGATATAGCTCACAATTGGTTTTTCACTTATTTAATGTCCTCAGATTCACACGAGATAACTTGTCTACAGTGGCTTGATAGAGACAGTGTGGTCAATGAAGGTGTGTTTTCCTATTGGCTATCGCTTTCACGGCCATATTGTTTTCAACTCTACTGTTTACCTAATGCTATTCAGTCTATATTGTATCTACTGTTGGACGATTGCAACCTTTTTTTTTTTTTTAACATTATCTTGTGTTTTTCATAGTTTATAGTTTTAACTAAAAGTTTACAAAATAGTTTAGTCGTTAGTTGTAGTACCTACGAATTTAGTTTAGTGTAAATTGAAAAGTAAGTCGTTCCTGAGGCTTAACTCTCCCTTAAATTTTTTTCCTGAATGCCTATTTCATTTGTAATTTATTCATTGTATTCCATAATTTATGTTTATGAAATTCGTTATTTATTTGACTAAACCTTGTTGTAAATAAATGATTTTTTTTTTTGAAGGTACCTATTTTATTTATTTTATGTGGTCTATAACCGATATTTGATACTTTTTTTTTTGTTTGTATCTGTTACATACGTTACTACCAATGATCTTCAATGATATCAAAACAATGCTAAATAATTATATTTATGTATTGGAAATATAAAAAAATAATTAAGAACTATTTATGTGTTAACCATAACATAAAGAGATCATTAAGGCTTTATGCACAAAATATGGTTTTTAAATTGTTTTCTTATGCGATATAAAATGTAAAATAAAAATTCTTATGTGTTTCTCTTCTGTTTGATTTCTCAAATTTCTATTTATTATTTTTGCAAACAGAAAAAATATATATCATAATTTGTTTTTGGATTAATGAAACATAAGGTCTGGTAATTTAATAAAATTACTGATTGGCGTGCTTCTGAATAAAAATTGGTGTTAAAATAAACTATCATTTATAGGGCCTTATCATCTTCATATCATGAAAAATATGTGAATATTATTAGTAAAGTATTTATCACATGGAAAAAAACATTTTATAAAAAAAAATAAACCGACTTCGAAATTAGGATCGACTAGGAACCAGTAAAAATAAATGCACTGAAAAGTATGAAATAATTACCTTCTGATTTTAAATTTAAAAAATTATTAAATTAAAATATTAAATACCATGTTCAATTATTAACAATCTTTTCGGAGGCGGCACAAAATTTAAAATTGTTAACACTAACAATTAGGAGAATCTTAAAATTCTCTATAGATTTTCTATTTTGCGCCGCCTCCGAAAAGATTGTTAATTATTGAACATGGTATTTAAAATTTTAATTTAATAATTTTTATTAACAGTTAGTATGTATTCGTACTAATCAAAATAAAATTATCCGTTTTAATACATTTTTCCGCTTTTCATACGATTTTCAATTTTGCTGCGTATTCATAAAAATCAGAAGGTAATTATTTCATACTTTTCAGTGCATTTATTTTTACTGGTTCCTAGTCGATCCTAATTTCGAAGTCGGTTTAATTTTTTTTAAAAAATGTTTTTTATTTCATACTTCTTAGTGGCGGAAGATAATTTCTAATATAAGGCGGAAGGAAGCTAATGCGTTGATTTCTAAAACAAATTGGGTTTTCGAAGTCGTTTTTTTTTTATTTGGTACTCCTCATTAGATACTACAAGTGAGTTTGGTTCATTATTTGGTTGTTCTATCCATGTTGGGAAGGACGAGATCTATTCCGTGGGTCCCTCTCGAAATAATAGTCAGCCCACCCAGGTAGCGCTATACCACGTTCGTCTATCCTGGGTCTTTATATTATAATTATATCAATTTGAATCAACTTTGTATTATAATAGTCACATTATCAATTTTATGAATATGCACAGAAAATTGAAAATCGTTTGCGGTAGGTGCAGTACACACCTTTCAACACCCTGTCTATTTTGATTTTTTGTAAAGACCAATGCTCCATCGGGAAGACATAAAACTTTTTTTTCAGCATGACAATCTTTTTCCTTTGTGGAAGGAATTTTATTGTCTTCGGTACTTGTTTATTACATACATACATCTGTGTTCCGAGAGGAGGTGTTCAGTTTTGCTCGGCTGTAACATGATTCCGGCAACTTCAAGATGTCGTAGGTATGCCACTGAACAGTTGGGATTTTGGCCGTTTTTCGACCAGTTTTATTGGTAAATATAATACACAACATATTCGTTTGTTATTTCGGTATCTGAGAATATGACTGCCTCGAAATGGAAACAATTCTTGACAAATGACTATCTTTAAGATTTTCGTCTCTAGACTCTATTATCTAGTGCCACCCTAGAGACGTTACCGTAACTTAAAGAAAAAAAAATTAGACAATTCACAGTCATAGATGGAATTGGAGATGGAAGAAAATAATGTTAAATTTTTTTAGCGGGACGTATTTATTTCATGATTGGAATAATAACAAGTCCATATTATGGTCATATCCATAATATTTTTCTTAATTTTCAAACCAAATTTAAGCTTAGTTAATAGTTATTTGTTAGCTCAAAATCAATAATTTGGCACTTACAGCAATTTTCATCTAAACACCTCAATAGTTGCAGAAACATAATTAAAAACCAATAATAGTAATCTGGATAACATAACAAAAGTGTCACTCCAGAGTGAAGAATCCGCACAAGATTATATGATGATAATATTACATTGTATATTAATATGCGACAGTGATCGAGTGTATCCGGAAGCTGACAGAGGTGCCTGAATCCTTTGTTAAGGCCTCTAAATCAACTGAAAAAGAACTTTTCCAGGAAGTATTGAATTCCTTTTTAATGTGCATAGCGAGTGGAAGTCGGAAATCAAATATGCTGCTTTGAAATCGATGAAGAGGTGGTGCGTCTTCAGTTTATATTCGTATCCTCTCTCCAATAGGGTCCTCAAGCTGAAGATCTGGTCGGTAGTTGATTTCCCGCTTAGTTAATAGTTATTAACAAAATTTGTTATCTCAAAATCAATAATTTGGCACTCACAGCAATTTTCATCTAAACACCTTAATAGTTGCAGAAACATAATTAAAAACCGATAATAGTAATCTGGATAACATAACAAAACTGTCACTCCAGAGTGAAGAATCCGCACAAGATTTGATGATTACATTGTATATTAATATCCGACAGTGATCGAGTGTATCCGGGAGCAGACAGCTTTGTTAAGGCCTCTAAATCAACTGAAAAAGAGCTTTTCCAGGAAGTATTGAATTCCTTTTTAATGTGCATAGGGAGTGGAAGTCGGAAATCAAAATCTAATTTAAAACAATAATGGCTACGATTTTACGAACTTTTCTTAAAAAGGGTTATTAATGCTCGGCCTTTTTTAAATTCTATGAATTTTGTCGTTTTATGATTATACTGTCCATCCGTCGTTTAGACATTCATTTAGGATTTTTTACTGTTATCGGTGTTTAATGTGCTTTAATCTTCTTAAATCTATAACCTAAAAAAAGTTTTATTTCTTGGCAAAATTTTCCAGGAACAGGGTCAAAACAACAATAACTTTGCCGGAACCATGAGGAAGTGTTTCATTTTTCAGAAAACGACAGCGATATTCCAGTGATATTATATATCTTTATTAAAATCTATTGTTGAAAATTTATTTAAGGTTATGTATAAGGTTTGTTCCAACAAGCACTTAAACCACGTCAATAACTAACACACTTCACATGTTCTCCCCCACTCTTTTAATTCTGACTTTGATTGGTTTGTTTTCCCAACCGATTCATCGACCATTAAAACATTATTGAGCATTGCTTGAAATCAACCAATCAAATTTAGAATAAACAAAGCGGGGATAGTACATGATCAGTTTGTTATTTATCAACGTGTTTTAATAGTTTGTTGGAGCATACCTTATGATATATATGCCATATGTTTTTCAAATAAGTAAATATTTTGAGCGATAATTGAATAATTATTTTCATATTTTTTCCCAATAACTTCTTAAATAAATTAAGAACCCAAAAAAGGTTTGAATGGGACCACATTGGGAAAATACTCTACAAGATGCAAAAGGTTTCGTTCCAATTGGTCCACCCATCTCGGAGTAATCGGTGGACATACATAGAAAAAAAAAAAAAAAAAGGCACATACGTATCGAATTGAGTAACCTCCTCTTTCGAAGTCGGTTAAAAAATGTAAAAATATTATCAATAAAAAAAGGTCTTGAATATTATCTGTTTACTCAACAGCACACAAAAATTTAACTATTTACACCCGATTAGTCGATTGATTCAGACATAAAGAAGTCTTTTTGCATTTTTAGGACTCAATTGACTAGATCCAAATAAAGAAGGATAATGGTTAAAATATGGAAATTTTTTGTTAGGCTGGTAGAAGACTATATATATTCATTTGAAAACAAGATGGCGGACACAGGAGGTAGACCACACTGTCTCTATTAAGCCACTGTAAACTTGTCGTGATTGAGGCATACCCTACAAGATCCACGGAGACTTAATAAGTACATCTAGCGGCCGCTAGGCTGCAGGAGTGTCTCTATTGCGGAAATATTTGTTTCGCCCCGGTAGCTGCCTATCATCTGAGTCGTCCGTTCGGGGAAGCCCGTCTCACCGTTTTTTACCTGCTAAATTTTTTTTTCTGTACCTTACCCCTCCCCCAGCTTCCATCAGGGGTCTTGAAAGACATATTTACCACTATCCATTTCGAGTTCTAGACGTTCTTAGCGATAGTACTCACAAGGGGAGGGCACAGCTATGGGGTCGTCGATCGGGCACATTTTTTTTCTGGTGATTCTACATCGAAAAATAGTCGACACGTGTCCGAGCGTTCCGTCCAATGGGCCTTAGGTGCTGTGAAATAAAATAAAATACCTTGAAAATCCTTTATTTTTTATCTTGAGTTTGGAAAATGATATCGCCATGATTCTTTCCCTAATTCATTTATTTTAGAGAGTAGATTAAAGGAAAAATACAATCGTTAAAGAATTATTCATATTTCTTCAATTTAATTTAAAAAAAGCTGCAAGTTTTCAAGTAAACTAGCTTTATAAATTTTTTCACATAAAAAACAATAGCAGAATTGAGTTCAGCACCTCAAGAAACCCTGATGTCTTAAATATCATCCAAAACAAAAAATAAAAATAAAAAAAGCAAAACTTTTAATGCAATTTTTAATTTTTTTTTTTTTTTTAATCTTAAAAATTGCATTAAAAGTTTCGCTAAGGCTAGACCCTTACAATTTCGTTAAACATCAAAAAATCCGACCATATTTCGGAGAAAATTCTACCGATTCTCATCAAATTTATAGGGTAATTAAAGGCTCTAGAGTTGCACATTATTACATAATCGAGATATTTTTAGGTGTTCAGGAATCAACATAATATAAAGAAAAGTTTGAATTTAATTTTTATTTTGAGGACCATTTTTTACAAGAGCTTCCCGAGATAATACAATAGTTATTTATATGGTTAGAAAAAGGAAGCTTTCTTCTATGCAACGAGCTCAAGAACGTAAAACTCGGATCAGCTCAACACGAGATGCAGAATTTGAAACTACACATACAATTTTGCTGAAACATTTTTAAGCTGCTCCTGAAAGGAAAAAAAATTATTTTTTGTTTTGGATGATATTTAAGACATCAGGGTTTCTTGAGGTGCTGAACTCAATTCTGCTATTGTTTCTTATGTGAAAAAATTTATAAAGCTAGTTTACTTGAAAACTTGAAGCTTTTTTTAAATTAAATTGAAGAAATATGAATAATTCTTTAACGATTGTATTTTTCCTTTAATCTACTCTCTAAAATAAATAAATTAGTGAAAGAATCATGTCGATATCATTTTCCAAACTCAAGATAAAAAATGAAGGATTTTCAAGGTATTATATTTTATTTCTCAGCACCTAAGGCCCATTGGACGGAACGCTCGGACACCTGTCGACTATTTTTCGATGTAGAATCACCAGAAAAAAAAATGGGCCCGATCGACGACCCCATAGCTGTGCCCTCCCCTTGTCAGTGTTTTTTGGTGATATCCACTGTTTTATTTCGCTATTATTGAATCATAAAAAATAAATAAAAAATTAAGAAATAGTCGGAGAAGGTTATGAAAAGTTGAGGCAGTCAGCGGCAGAGAGTGGCCTGCAGGTCTCAGCATGGGGAATGTAAAAGCCAGCAGAACAGCTTAGCTTCTCAGTGCAACTTTCGTTCTGAGTGCTTAGCTGTTAAAGGGTTAAAATCATTTGTTAGGTATTTTGTTTCATGCTACAATATATTTAATGTTATTAACAGAATTATTTTGAATTTAAGTATTAAAAGGAGGAAAGTGTGTGTGTGTGAGTGTGTGCACGCGCCTGAGTGCTTTGTTGATATTTTATCGGCATTCAATAGTGTGGACAGGATTGCAATGTTTTTTAAACTATAAGGATTAAGATTATCCTCAAAAAGTATTTTAACGTTAAATCGTTTAATAAAAATAAAAAAAAACATATGGTTTAAAATCCCAAACCTTTTGTTGGAACGAACTAGTGGTTGGAGCGAATCGGCAGAGCACCTGTTTGTGGCTGGACTGTTCCAGCTCCGTCCACGCAAGCCTGGAAGGTTCCAGAAGGTTTCTTTTACAACTATCTATAAGGAGAAAGTGACTGGGCCAGTTAGTCTTAGTCTTTGTCTTGATTGCGAAGCTCAAGCCATATGATTACTTGTGTGCTACGAAGTGTTGTAATATTTGTTTGTTTTTGAAATTGGGTGAAAGCATATGCCGTCCCCAACCAAGAGGCTGCTACCTTGACTGACTTTCTGGTGAAGGAGTTCATCACCCGTTTCGGAGTACCAATTGAACTACATTTAGATAAGGGGAGAAACTTCCAGGGCACATTATTCCAGGAAGTCGCAAGAGACTTGGGATTTGGAAGACCAGGACTACGGCCCTCCATCCACAGTCTGACGGACTGGTAGAATGGATGTACCAAACAATCATAAAGTACCTTTCCAAGGTAACCTCTCACCATCAACGAGATTGGGACTGTCAGATCCCATAATTCCTCATGGCCTACAGTTAACGAATCCTCTGGGCAGACACCTAAGAGAGTTCTCTTTGGTCGAGAGATGAGGCTACCCTGTGACCTCATTTTCGGCAGCAATGCGGGGTGGACGGCAATAACATGTATCCGGACTACAGATGAGCATAGTTCGCAAGAACCTTCGCCTCGCCAGCGACCATATGAATAGACACTATGATAGTAGAACAGATCAGGGCGGGACTAAAGAAGACCTCGTTTGGCTCTACAACCCTAGAAGAAAGCGAGGATTCTGCCAAAAGTTGCAGAAGAACTGGGAGGGATCTTACGTGATAAAGAAGTGCATCAATGATGTGATCTACAGGATTTTCAAGTATCCCAAGGGAAGGCCTATGATCGTCCATTACAATTGCTTGGCGCCATGTGCAGGGAGCGACAATGAAGAACAGGCGCAGTGGATTAGGGGAGAGACCTTGCGTTATAGAGAGCAAAACCATGTGGAAAAGAAGACATCCAGGAGGAATGTCTCTAAGGAGGGGGCAGTGTAACGTTAAATTGTTAAATAAAAACAAATATATGGTTTAAAATCCCAAACCTTTTGTTGAAACGAACTAGCGGTTGGAGCGAACCGTCAGAGCACGAGTTTGGGTGACTGTCGAGCTCGGTCCTGGAAGGTTCTCACTCAGGCCTGGAAGGTTCCTTTTAAGACTATATATAAGGAGCGAGTGACTGGGCCAGTTTGTCTTAGTCTTTGTCTTGATTGCGAAGCTCAAGCCATATGGATTACTTGTGTGCTATAAAGTTATAATTTTTGTAACCTGCTCGAATATTTATATTGTTATAATTCGTGTGGTATTGATAGTTGTAGGGGAGAGCGGGGTTGGTTGGCATAGGGGTAGGTTGGCCTTTGGCTTATAATTTCCATCACACCTGTTGTGAAGGCGCCACAATCGTACCATGTGACCCGCTCAACCTCAGGAGTCTTGTCCTGAGGTTTCAGTTCAATGCTAACAGTTTAGAGAAGAGTGTGCTTCATTGATTGATTTTATAACATTTAAGTAAATTTTATATTATCACTAAATTTGGTTTTAAGGCATGGCAAAACATCTGAATCCAATTCTATTCACATAGCCCTAAGCTCCTTTGAATAACCTAGCGTTTCAACCAACCAGTTTCTCATTTGGTTGTTCTCCCCTGTCCTGGCTGCCATCTTTCATATGATTTCTCCTGGGGGGTTAGTTGGCTACCTTCAACTGGGGTTTGTTGGCGCAGTAGCAAGTCACAAAAGTAAGGTGAACATAAACAAAGGTGAAACTACCACTTGCCTTTAGTTCCAGCGAGGAGGAGGAGAGCAATATTTCCTATGCAGAAAGTGGCGACAGTCTAAACTTTTAGGAACAACGAAAAAGATAATGACATTAAAGATCAATTTCAGCCGCAATCGAAGCTTATTGATGAACCAGCCACACCTGGCTACCATGAAAATGAAACTAGTGCACCGCAGACACTTTCTCGATGCGATTGAAGGGCCAGAGAATATTTATCCTACCTAAAGTTTTTGAAGATGTGTTGAATTCGTTTTGTTTTATGAAAAATTTGTTTACATTGTTCCAACGCAATGATGCTTGTAAGCCATTACATTTTTCTAAATTCTGCTGTTTGAAATGTTATATAATTTTGTTCAATTGAAATAAATACGGTAAAATGCAGCCATTTGTCATTCTATTTTCCCTTAAGAGCTGTTAAAAACCGATCAAAATTATTATATCAATATAGTGCAGCTTTTAATAACAATAATATGTGTCAGGCATTACTTGAATGAGACACCACCTTCTAGGCCAACCTGCCCCACACGGGGGTTAATTGGCATACTCTGGCTTGACGAATTCTTTAATTTACTATGATCACAGTGTTAAATATTATGTGTTAAAAAAAATACTTGAAGTACTCTAATACTTCGGGTTTACAGTGGTATCAGCCCTATTGGGATTATATTAACAGGAATGACTCAACAATCCAAAAAGTGAAACCTGTTGCCAACCAACCCCGCTCTCCCCCATATTTTTGTTGAATAAATATTATTAACCCAAATAAGTGTTACAATATGAATGTAATAAAAGCACTTTATGAAGCACTGAAGCATCAATATGGTTTAGTAATAGATTAACGGACAGTTTTGATATGAAAAGGCATCTGAAACAAGGTTGTATCTTGAGCCCACTTTTGTTTGCATGTTTTATCAATTAATTGGAAAGCTTTTTGGGAGAAGGAATGACGTCACGAGTCAAAATTTTTAGATATGGTAATTTTGGCAATGGGTTAGATCACGAAAAAGATGGCTGGACGATGTGGATAACGACCTTCGGCAGCTTGGGGGGAGGCGATGGAGGAATATCGCTCAGGACCGAAACGAATGGAGGAGAATTGTTAAAGAGGCCAAGGTCCTTTCAGGACCTTAGTGACGAGGTAGTAAGTAGGTAATTTTGGAAACAAACCCAGTTGTGGTACAGGATATCATATCATTATTGATCCTATCATGATATCATTTATCATAAATTAGATAGATATTGACTGTAGTACATGGAATTCAAAACTAAATTTAAATAAGTTGAATATTATGACATTTTGAAAAGTAGGAAATCAGCAAAGAATGGAAGATGGATATTGAATAACTTATCAATAGACACTGTGAATAGCTATAAGTATTCAGTTAATTTTATTAGAACAGAAAATATTGACCACAGCCGGGATTTCAACATGTAAGTATTTAGGAGTATTTTAAACACCCACTGTATCGTTTACGAAACCCTTTCAAGAAAAATCTTTGAAAACAATGGTCAGCATTAATGTACTTTATGGTATGTATGGTCTAACATCCCATGGGGCCAGCTGTACTATGAAGTAGGGGCCGGGATTCGATCCTATAACCTATAGTACACCTGTTTTACCACTCTTCTATATCAGCCCACATATTAAATGAATAATTGAGTTAAATTACGGGAATTTTATAAGCTTTCATTGATATTATTGCTAAACTACATATATTACACACTTAAATGTATTCTATATAAGTTCTATATAAAATAAGTTTCGGTTTCGGCTGAAATTTTGGTTTCGGTTTGGACACTACAGAGAAATGTCTCTCCTAACGCAGTCTTACAAATTTAATGTAGCAAACAGGGAACAATGGCAATATAGTATAGATTGTGTTTGAAATATAACTGTTAGTAAAATATAGGTTAATTTTTTTTTTTAAAGTTTTATATTGTTTAGTCAAAGAGATATCACTCCTTTTATAATTTATAAATATATAAAACCAGAAAATAGAATTATTGATAAAGTATTGTAACGTTAAATCGATAAGCAAATAAAAAAAACAATATGTCGTAAACTCCCAGACCGTTTGTTGGAATGAACATTGTTCTGGAACATTCCAGACCTGACCATTTACGATTTTATATAAGGAGCGAGTGACTGAACGAGTCAGTCTGATTATAAGTCTGTGTCTTGACTGTGTAGCTCAAGTCATATGATTGTGTGTTATAACATCATTTTTTATTAATTTGTTGGCATTGATAACTGTATATTTTTGTTGAATAAATATTTGTTACCCACATAAGTGTTACAGTATGTTCAAATTAAAAAATGTTTTTTAACCGAAACATCTCTATGTTCGTATATCTATTACGTTTTTAGTATTATCTATATGACTTTATTCTAATTTCTATAGAAATTTCTTGGCTATGGCAGAACCAGGACTGACGGTGTATAACCAAGCCATATATAACTTATCGAGTTGACCACTTTTTTCAAGTCATTTGTAGTATTTATATATATCAATAAAGCTCTATTCTATTATATTTCACTTACATATTAAAAAAAATTTTCTATAAGAAGTCAAAATAAGGGGTACGGTTAGCGGAACTTGTGTGATGCATGTACTGCTCCAGATTTTTAATACTGATCATTATAAGACTAATTTTAAAATATTTTTACTTTATGATTTTCTAAAATTATGTGATTCATGTAGTTGAAATGTCTGAGAAGTTGTAAATGTTATTAATTTACCTTTTAATTCTGGTGGAAGTGATCTTTGATTAATATCAGAGAGGTCATTGTAGGATACTTTTTTTCCACAATCACAAGGAATAAAAACAAGCTGTAACAATTTCCTGATTGTATGCCTATCCATTGTATCCGCATATATATGTCTTCGCAACTCATTAAGGTCATTTTTCTGTAATAAAAAAATTTAAATCACAATACATGGTATAGGTAAGAATGAAAACAAACATAAAATAATAAAATAGTTAAATAAACCAAAAACTTATTCAAAAACTGTGAGCCTTTTGTTCAAGAGACATAATACATAAATACATTTAAAAAAGATTAATTCATTCCTACCTTTGGATTATATATATATATATATATATATATATATATATGTGTGTATGTGTGTGTACATACATACATACATAAGATAATTATGATTGATAATCAGGATTTTCAGTCAAAATTTCTTCATTTGGAAAGCCAACATTTTGATCCAAACATGTGGATCTTTGTCAAGGCTAAAATGAAGACAAGTATATGAGCAACATGTAAAGTATCTATCCTAGAAGATGAGATTAATTACCCATAATAACAATATTAACAAAATCCAACTGATGGTAAGTTTATATGACATGGGTACTTAAGAAATTTAATTGATATCTTTTATACAATTATTATTATTACAAAGTTGAACTGTTTCTTGTATTATCAAATCTATAGGAATCATTCCCGCCAGAACGCAGGCTGCTTCATGAGAGATGGTGTGGAATGATTTACAGATTTTTATCCCCATAAGTCTTTGGAGCCTTCGGAGTTTCATAAAATTACTTTTTCTAAGCAGACCTCTGTGCCATACATGAACTGCATATAAAACTTTAGGCAAGATAGCTCCCTGATAAATAATCTTAAGAATCTCCGATCTAAGACCCCAAGAGACTCTGGCTGCTACAGTCAGTCTGTTAATGGTTAGTAAGGCCTGATTGTAAATGTTGTCAATGTGTCTTTTCCAGTTCATTTTTCGGTCGTAAAGTACACCTAAGTATTTTAAAGTTTCACGTTGTTTTATTTGTGAAGAGTTCAGGATTATGTTTAATTTTGGTAGTATATATACTAACTTATATATATATATATATATATATATATATATATATATATATATATATATATATATATATATTCTTTTTTTTTATTTATTTTTTTTTATTGTTTTCCCTTTATGGTAACCCCATAAAGAGACCATTTATTGTTATATACATGTCCCATGCCTTTAGAGGCATACTAAATATATTACAAAGTGTCTTGGTTTTTACTATCAATTAAATATAAAACTTTAAGAAATTATGAATTCAAATACAAAAAAACAAAATTATAAAATAAAAAAAAATTATAAAATAAATAATAATAAAACAAAAACTAAAAATCTCCTACAAGCACAACAAGATTGCCCTATATTTGCATATCAGGTTGGCCTTCTATTGTCAGTAAGTCGGTCAAAGTCAATTAGTTTTATGACTTTCATTAAGTCTCTCTTAAATTTAGTAATAGTAAGTGTTCAATTTCTGGCCAGTTACCGCGTTTCAGTATCATGTTAAGTATCAGTTCAAATCTTTGTCTGTCATACAGTTTGCAATCGTAAAGTATGTGTCTGAAGTTGTGAACTTGTCCGTCTTCGTCACAAGTGTCTATATCTATGATATTAAAACGTTTTAGATAGTGTTTTGTGTTTCCGTGTTCTGTGAGAAATTGTGTCAATGTTTAATCAGTACTATGTAGTTGTTTGAAGTTAGTAAGTGTAATTTGTGGGATGTATTTATGTAAACTGGGTGATTTGGGAGATGTTCTCCACATATCGTTCCACTTAATGACCGATTCCCTAATAATCAGCTTTTTATTGTATTTACGTGCGATATGGGTGCTTTGGTATATGCGGGCAACAACTCATCGCTGTTAGCCGCCTCTTTCGCTAAGGCCCGATGCACACGGGGCTATGCGATGTGTACGAGGGTTGCGAGGAACAATGGAAATAGAGGCACCGGTATCCACCAGAAAGGAAAGACCGGACCTCTTGTCAGTAATAAAAAGGCGGCGCTGAGGTTGGGCTTCAATGACGGCCGGTTGGTCCATCGGCCCTTCTAAAAATCCCGTGGTGGTTGGGGCTTCCAGCTGCAAGGGGGTCTACAGTTCCTATCCTTGGAGCGAAATCTATGATGAAAGAAGCAGAGTCCATCATTAGGGGACTTGGAGCGTTCTCGCTGCTGCAAATTGCTGGGCCGATCCCTGCTCGTAAACCTACACCTCTTCCTAAGGTCTGCTACTTCTACCTAAGTTTCCGGAGCTCTTCCAAGATTTCATCGTTACTGGAACTCACCTTGGGAACCGAAGAAACCTTTGATAAGCGGGAAAGAGCGTAAGCCTCAGGACAATCGACCTCCATGATCTCATCGGCTACGCTTGCAAGGACATCCACGTCTTCCTGCTTGTAATAAATCGATACCTGAGTGTGTAATCCAAAAATCGAAATCATTTCCAAATTCAGCACCTTCAATAACCCAATAGCCGACCCTAATATAGTTTTTATCGTGTAACTTGTATTAAATCGATACCTGAGTGGGTAATCGAAAAATCGATATCATTTTCAAATTCAGCACCTCCGTTAACCCATTAGCCGACCACAATATCGTATTGATCGTGTAAGTTGTAATAAATCGATACCTGAGCGCGTATTCGAAAAAAATATATCATTTCCGAATTTGGCACCTTAATTAACCTTGGAGCGGACCCCAACATCGTTTATATTGCTCATATAATAAATCGATACCTGAGTGCTGGTTTTAAATCGATATTATTTTCATTATCAGCAGCCTTGATAATCTAATAATCGATCTTAAGATCGGTATAAAGTAATTTATTATACCCTATAAGATTTCCATAAAAACAGTTAACCCAATAATGTACACCAATATGGAGAAATCCGAATAAAAAGCTAATAAATCCATCCTTAAATAATTAAAATGAAGCTTTGACTCTTATATTAGATATCATTGTGATAAAGATCATATCGGGACTTTTATTTTTTGGCCCGAAATATAAAAGTCATAAGAGTTAATTTTAAACCCTGTATGTATATATATATATATATATATATATATATATATATATATATATATATATATACAGAAACTATCAGACATCACATAATTCAGCTACTGACGTACCAAAAATCAGCCACAGTAAAATGGGTAAGGCCCGATGCACACGGACGACACTTTTCTGCGATGCGGACTATAAGCCAGGTCAGTGGTACCTGGAGTACAATGGACCGACCGGATTTACCATTATACTCCAGGTACCCCTGACCTGGCTTATAGTCCACATCGCAGAAAAGTGTCGTCCGTGTGCATCGGGCCTTAGGCCTTATCAGTCGTGACTCTGTCACTCCACCTTAGCCTGGGTCTTCCTCGTCTTCTTGTCCCATATAAAGGCTCTGTCAGCAACTTCCTGGGCAAATCCTCTTCACTCATAGGAGCCACATTCCCTGCCCACCGCAATCGGCCCAGTTTGATGACCTGGACATATTCAGCTCTCTGAATGCGTCATATATCTCTTGGTTCTTGCGTCTCCTCCAGTTTCCATCATTTGTTTTCACTCCTCCGAATATCCTGCAAAGAATTTTCCGTTCGAACTTCAAACATGTACTCCTCCTGGGTGTCTCTTCAGTCACCAAGCACTTTGTCTTTGCCTGGTTCACGCTGAGCCCCAGTCTCCTTGCAGGACCCACCAGCGCCCAGAACGCCTCCCTAACAGCTTGTAGAGAGCGGCCAATGATATCCACATCATCCGCGTATGCTAAGAGTTGTACGTTCCGGTTAAAGATCGTCCATCCAACTTGCACGCCAGAATCTCTCACAGCCTTCTCTAGGGCAATATTGAAAAGGCATCTCCTTGACGCAGCCCCTTAGTCGCAAGGAATTCCGCAGACATATCTCCACCGACGCAAACCGAGCACATTACCTCATTCATCGTCAGTCTTACCAGGCATATGAGCTTCTGTGGGATTCGGAGTTCCTCCATTGCACGGTAAAGCTCTTCGCGGTCGATGATATCATATGCTGCTTTGAAATCGATGAAGAGGTGGTGCGTCTTCAGTTTATATTCGTATCCTCTCTCCAATAGGGTCCTCAAGCTGAAGATCTGGTCGGTAGTTGATTTCCCGCTTAGTTAATAGTTATTTGTTATCTCAAAATCAATAATTTGGCACTCACAGCAATTTTCATCTAAACACCTTAATAGTTGCAGAAACATAATTAAAAACCGATAATAGTAATCTGGATAACATAACAAAACTGTCACTCCAGAGTGAAGAATCCGCACAAGATTTGATGATTACATTGTATATTAATATCCGACAGTGATCGAGTGTATCCGGGAGCAGACAGCTTTGTTAAGGCCTCTAAATCAACTGAAAAAGAACTTTTCCAGGAAGTATTGAATTCCTTTTTAATGTGCATAGCGAGTGGAAGTCGGAAATCAAATATGCTGCTTTGAAATCAATGAAGAGGTGGTGCGTCTTCAGTTTATATTCGTATCCTCTCTCCAATAGGGTCCTCAAGCTGAAGATCTGGTCGGTAGTTGATTTCCCGCTTAGTTAATAGTTATTAACAAAATTTGTTATCTCAAAATCAATAATTTGGCACTCACAGCAATTTTCATCTAAACACCTTAATAGTTGCAGAAACATAATTAAAAACCGATAATAGTAATCTGGATAACATAACAAAACTGTCACTCCAGAGTGAAGAATCCGCACAAGATTTGATGATAAAAAGCTTTTCCAGGAAGTATTGAATTCCTTTTTAATGTGCATAGGGAGTGGAAGTCGGAAATCAAAATCTAATTTAAAACAATAATGGCTACGATTTTACGAACTTTTTTTAAAAAGGGTTATTAATGCTCGGCCTTTTTTAAATTCTATGAATTTTGTCGTTTTATGATTATACTGTCCATCCGTCGTTTAGACATTCATTTAGGATTTTTTACTGTTATCGGTGTTTAATGTGCTTTAATCTTCTTAAATCTATAAAAAAAATCTTTTAAGCAACCTAAAAAAAGTTTTATTTCTTGGCAAAATTTTCCAGGAACAGGGTCAAAACAACAATAACTTTGCCGGAACCATAAGGAAGTGTTTCATTTTTCAGAAAACGACAGCGATATTCCAGTGATATTATATATCTTTATTAAAATCTATTGTTGAAAATTTATTTAAGGTTATGTATAAGGTTTGTTCCAACAAGCACTTAAACCACGTCAATAACTAACACACTTCACATGTTCTCCCCCACTCTTTTAATTCTGACTTTGATTGGTTTGTTTTCCCAACCGATTCATCGACCATTAAAACATTATTGAGCATTGCTTGAAATCAACCAATCAAATTTAGAATAAACAAAGCGGGGATAGTACATGATCAGTTTGTTATTTATCAACGTGTTTTAATAGTTTGTTGGAGCATACCTTATGATATATATGCCATATGTTTTTCAAATAAGTAAATATTTTGAGCGATAATTGAATAATTATTTTCATGTTTTTTCCCAATAACTTCTTTAATAAATTAAGAACCCAAAAAAGGTTATAATGGGACCACATTGGGAAAATACTCTACAAGATGCAAAAGGTTTTTACCATTTGATAATAATATTTATAAAAGATAAATGATTTGATAATAATATTTATTTCGTTCGACCTATAAAAGTTTTATTGCCTAATTTCATTACAGAAGGGTTGCTCATACTACTTTTTTTATTAGAAACAAAGTTCCAAAAGGATTTAGGATCGTGATTGATTGCATTTTGAGATTTAGTGATGAATTCACTAAACCGAGCCCCAATTAATTTTTTAACCTCCTTACGTAAGTAAATAAACTGTTGGGAGTGAAATTCACTGTATGTACGTCGCACCCTATGAAATTCCTTCAATTTCAGTTTCTTTATAATTTCCGAATCAAACCAACAGGGATAACTAAATAATTTAGGTTTTACTTTTGGAACTATTTTTTTAAAAAGATAGACAGCAAAATAGAGTAAAAATATTCAACCGCTTCATCTACATTATTCATAGAATAAAGATAAGACCAGTCAACTTTGTTTAAATAAATTTCTAATATTTCCTGATTTATACGATTGAAATTGAAGGATTTTTCTCTTAGTCTAGGAAGATTATTAATACGTCTTTTGAAATTAATTTGTATCAAAAGCGGGGGATGATGCCAATCTTCCATAACCAAACAATCATCTGCGTTAACCCTTGATACTGTAACCGAAGTTGCATTATAAGAAGTTGACAAAAGATCACTAAGAACGAGGTCCAAAGTGCGTCCCATACCATTTAACACATAATTTAAGGACTGAAGGTTGTGCATACTACAAAAATTATTAATTTCTCTGTTTTTGGGATCCTGAGGCTTATCATTGAAATTAGAATTAATAAATGTGGGAAGATTAAAATCACCGAAAATAATTATGTTGTTTAGATTGAATTTAAGATTTCTTTCAAGATCAAATAGAACTTTTTTATATGATTGTACTGACGAGTTAGGTCGGATATAAATAACGCAAACATCCAGAGATAAATTATTTAAGTAAAACCTGACAAACACGGCCTCAGAATCACTATTAGATAAACAACTCACTAGTTTAGACTTAATAGAAGATTTAACAGCAAGTAAAGCACCGCCGCCGGAAGATCGTGTGCTAAGTTTTAAATCTCTATCGGCTCTATAAAAAATGTATCTACTGTCAAACAGTTCTGGACTAAGTATATCGTCGATCAAATTAGTATCAGTGAAAGCTATTACATCATAATTATTGCAGATAACATTATTATACAGAGATGTTACTTTAGTTCGTAATCCATTAACATTATTATCATCCATTAACATGATAATAACAAGACAAAAACCTGTTATTCATAAGTAATGTTATTTAAATACTAATCTTAACCTTTAAGATATTACCCAATAACAATAGTACAAAATGAAAATATATTAAAATAAATATAGAGCTACAAACTTGTGAAAGAGAAGTAAACAAGAGAAAAAAAAAAGATAGAAGATAGGAACTATAGCAATTAAATTCTTCAAATAAATAAAGAAAACGATAAGGGTATAATATTAACTTACGTTTAACCCACCTAAGACACATTTTAATATTTATTGTATGTTCCGTGGTTTTAGGCCATCAATATCCTCAATTTTCCGTACCGGAATGACAGGAGACGATTCGTCGGCACGTATGTAGATCCTGCCGTTTCTTGTCCACACAAACCTGTATTTTAGAAGTCTATTGGATTCCTTAACAGCCTTGAGTAATCTTCTACGTGCTGGAGTTAATGCTTCTTTAATCCAAATGGTGTGATCGTCTTGCCGGTCCATATGTCTAGTAGAGAAGTCCCTCTTAACTCGACGAGCCTTTATCAGTTTCTCCTTATCGGCCCTTCGGACAAATCTTACGTAAATACCGCGAGGTCCATCTCGCCCAGGGAATTGTCTCATTCTATGGCAAACATCAATCATTTCCTCCGTAATTTTCAAATTAAGCCCTTTTGCAACATCCTGGACCACCTGATAAATATTTTCGTTTTTATCTTCAGGCATACCATCTATCTCAACATCGTTAGTACGTGAGTACTGCTCAATGTCATCAAGGCGTGTGTTTAAGTCTATCACATCCTTTTTTAACTTCACATTTTCTATAGAAAGAGTTTCAACTTTTTTTAAAAGCCTTTCAATCACCTCATTCTTTTCAATAATAAGTGATTTTAAATCGGCTATTTCATTATCACGGGCATTACTAGCCTTATTGAGGTCATTGATTAGTTGAGTTTGTTGATCCGTCAATCGATCAATGGCCGACTTTAAATCAAGAACGTTCACATTCTCGTCTGTTCTTGCTTCTAGACGCAAACTTGCCCGTCGAGCATCATGGCATTCATTGCAATGCCAGACACGATTTTCACTATGTAGAAATTCTATGTCTTCTTTTGACATGTTTGCACAGCTCGCATGGAATAATTTTGAACAATTGTTACATTCGACGGAAATTGTCGAACGAGAAATATTTTTATTGCAATATCCGCAAGGCATTATTATAAATAATAACGTGCACCACAATAGTAACGAGAGACAACGTAAAAGGGATTTGTGACTCAGAGCGAATTAAACGTGTACACACTCCTCGGCATCAGAGCTAATGTAGTATGATAATGTATAGCTAATGTAGACTGATAATGTAGTAAGAACAATAATGTGATAGAGTTACAAGAAAACCTTTCCAATAGTGATCGAGAAGATAATTTTAACCGATCTCATTTAGATCAGATTGCCAAATTTAAATTGAAAGATAATCGCAGTTTAGTTGATGCGGATGATTCGGACGAACGTATAGAGTTAAATTTCAATGAAAATTTAAAAATAGAAGAATTTGAAGCATATGGATAATGAAGAGCGAAAACAGCAGATTTTACAGCTAATTGAAAAGCATAAACACATGTTTGCTAAGGATAAGAAAACAAATCAAACGAAGCAGAGATAAAACTTATATCTAACGAATATGTCACCTGTCGACCGTATAAATGTTCACTTCCTGACGAAGAAGAAATACGAAGTCAGATTAAGGCATTATTAGAAGCAAAAATAATCGAAGAATCTGATTCTCCGTTCGCTTCCCCCGTAACCCTCGCCTTCAAGAAAGGTGAAAATAAGAAATCATGCTTTTGTATCGACTTCCGGAAATAAAATAAATTGGTGGTTCCAGAAGTTTTTCCATTTCCCACAATACAAGAAGTTATCGACAAAGTGGTTAATTGTGAAGACTTCACAGTTTTAGACATTAATTCGGCATTTTGGTGCATTACGCTATAAGAAGAAGACAGAGAAAAAACTTCTTTTATAACGAAATACGGAAAGTTCATGTTTAGAGTACTTCCATTTGGTCTCAAAAATGCTCCGGCCACATTCCAGAGAATTTTATCAAACATTATTCGCAGAAATGGTTTAGATGAATTCTCCATCAATTACATCGATGATATTTTGATATTTTCTCAAATCTGGAAAGATCATCTTCAACATATCGACAAATTGTTGCAGGTCACCAACGCTGAAGGATTCAAACTTAAACTAGTGAAGTGCTTATTTGCAGCTAAGTCTGTCAAGTATCTAGGACACACAATTTCAAAAAACAGAGTTTCACCAGCAGAAGGAAATTTAGTATCTATCCGGAACCTACAAAGACCCTCAGATAAGACTGGTGTTCGGAGAATTTTGGTCTCAATTAACTTTTATTTGAAATATATCGAAAATAGCTCTCTGAAATTGGAAACGTTTCATCGATTATTACGAAAAGATGTGAAGTTTGAATGGTCTGATGAATGCGAAAAAGCTTTCAATGTGATAAAGGATTATTTATGTACTGCACCAATATTGTCGATTTATGGCTATAATAAGCCCGTCTTCATCGAGACAGACGCCAGCTTTAAAGGTATCGGTGCGACACTTAAGCAACCACAAGATGGAATATTGCATCCTGTAGCGTACTACTCGAGAAAACTTTCGGAAAGGGAAAAACGCTTAGATATCTTCCATTTGGAATGCAAAGCGATCAAAGATGCAATAAAATTTTGGCAATACTATTTAAATAGATATATAGATAGATGTGCTTTATTTACAAAATTTCTTTTTAAAATTTTACATTTTATACAAAGCACTAAATTCTGGCATGGATATGCCGTCTGCCAGGAAATCAGCTTGATGGCCAAAAATAGTAATTACATTAATCTTTTCATTTATTTTATTTTTTTTTATTTTTATTGTTTTGGTCTATTATCAAATTAAAACAGGAAACCTTTGATTTTAATAAATTATAAACAAATAACAACAAATAAAATTACCTTTTATATAACACAAAATTTTCACATAAAAAAAGCCAAAATTTCAATAATCATAACGTAATTAACACTACAGAGTATACCAAAACCATAATAAACTCAATATTAGTCATTATAATTAAATTCGTTTATCAGAAATTGTCTATAAATTAAAGATTCCTTTATATAGAAAAATAACGCCCTCCAACATTTTCCATTTAAAATTTCTATAACCTCTTCTTCTGTTAAGATACTTTTTTCTGAATGAGTTTAGAATCGGACATCTGCCAATAAAATGAAACATGGTTTCATCCTCCTTACTATTGCACATGGAGCAGGTGTATACTATATCTTTCAGCCATGGTTAGCAATTTAAGTTGAAAAGCTCCCCTCTAGCCTTGAACACCGTCTGAATTAGTTCTATGGAGTTATCATCGTTTACATAATTAACGTTTGAATCAAGTTTTTTATACATTAGATGATACTCTGCCCCCATCGAAGATATCACTAATTCCTGCCTAAAATTTCCTTTTGCTTCATTTATGACCTTATTCATTTGTCTTTCCCATCTTTCTACCGATTTAAAATCCTTGTCCAGTTCACAGCCTAGAAGATCCGTTAATTTTACCCATTCTTTAAACCAGCTATTGCTTTTTGTTTTTATGCCTTCCAAAGCTATTATTTTAGGTAGACGGTGATTTTTATATTTTAGGATCCTTAAAATATACTCAATATGCATTGCGAAGTTGGAAAAAAACAACAGGTCTCTCTTGGTTTCAAGATATAGCATATAATTGGGCGTGTTTGTAGGCAGCTTAAATAGTTTCTTAATGAACAGTCTGTGTATATATTCCGGTTGTTGATAGTTACCATAACCCCAGAATTGTGCTCCATAGCTCATAACGGATTCCACCACTGAATTAAAAACCCTATACTTTGCTGATAATGATACAAACTTGCTTTCAAAAACGTTGTTCCAGATGCTATTTAAACCCAACTTTACTGTCTGAACTTTCCCTTTAAAATGTTCATCAATACTATTTAATAGGACGCCATTTTACTGTGTGTAGTGATCATAAGCCGTTGGAAAACTTAAGGACTAAAGCCAGATCAGATGAAATCCTAGGGGACTTAATAATGTATTTATCACAATTCAATTTCACAATAATTTATAAAAAAGGGAAAGAAAATATCCTAGCCGACTTACTATCTAGGTATCCAGTTTTAGAAGATTTTGACAATGAAGATGCTATTAAGATAGTGAATTTAATCGATTTACATCAGATTTTAAAAGACCAAGCTGAACACCTTCCGGAATTAAAAATAGCAAAACGAACTGACTATAAGCAAAGAATGATACTAAGAAAATCAAAGGGAAAACTGAGAATATTTGTCTCCCCGAAATTGGGAAAAGATATCATTCAGCTTGTTCATGAGCATTAAGGTCATATTGGTCCAGCACAGATGATCGCCACGATCCAGCCACATTAGTACTTTAAGGATCTCGACAAAGCAATTCATAACTTCTGCAAAAGTTGCCAGATTTGTGTTAAGAACAAAGTCCGTCGAAGTCGTGTTGTCGGCCTTCTCTCACAATTGGGTCCTGCCACTGAGGCTCCAAATAATGTCACTCGATACTGTTGGAGGATTTTTAGGAAATCGATCACCAAAGAAATATATGCACATTTTGGTGGATCATTTCACGAGATATGCATGGATATCGACTAGTAAGGGTCAGAGCGCTCAGGACATTATAAATCTAATTCAGCCAATCGCTAAAAGAAATAATATTTCGATCTTATTAGCCGACCAATATGCCTCCATTAATTCCACCCATTTTCAAAAATATTTAGAGAAAATTGGAATACAGATTGTTTTTACCTGCACGATCACCCCGAATCAAATGGGCTTAACGAAAGATTGCGCCAAACGCTAATCAATCTTTTAAGATGCAAAATAAACAGCGGTACTAATAAAGCCTGGCAGACCATCGCAAAGGAGTGTGTCAGTGAATACAACGATAATATTCATAGCTGCACAGGATTTGTACCATCTTACTGCAAGGGAAGAAACAACCTATATCTCCGCTTTTCGAAGACGACTTATCTTCCCTTGAAGAGGACCGGAAAATAGCTTTTCAAAATTCCATTAGAAGTTTTCAAATGAACAAGAAGCGTATTGACAAGAATCGAAGCCAGCACAATTTTAAAGTTGGTGATTTGGTTTACATCGAAAATGGAAATAAATTAAACCGCAACAAGCTTGACCCCGCACGGATTGGGCCTTTTTCAATAATCCGACCAACGTTTTATGAAGTGGCAAGTGGAAAGAAAAAGACAATCTCCAACTTCTTTTACTTCAGCAAGCTCCTTCCTTTTTCACCGGATGAATCGTCTTCACGGGTGGAGGTGTAAGTTTGCTACAGTGTGATAACACCCTTGCAACCTTCGTTTTGTTTAGGTTTAAGTTGGCTACAATGTGATAACATAACACATACTTAGGTATCGATACTCATATAAAGTACTAACAATATTAAAAATAAAAATATATTCAATTAAAAAAATATATAAAATATAGCACTAGCTATACCATTAATTAAATTTCGTGTTTTTATAAGTTGTTAGTTATAAGATTGGTACTCATGGAAGGTAAAATAATTAGAATGAGTATATTGTTTGGATAGGGACTTTCCCTCTAAGAGCTTCTCTGACGTCATGCCAATTACTAACGCCTCGAAATCTAACTGAACTTAACAATATATTTGTTCCGATTCGCATTATAAAAAAGTTATGAAAAAACTAGGCAAATTATCTGAATTAAAAAGAAAATAAATCTTAATTTTCAGTAAGTTAAGGCCTTATGAAGCGGTTTCAAAAGTTTGTAATGTGTAAATTCTGTTTGGTAAGGGACTTTCCCTCCAAGCGCTTCTCTAACGTCATGGCAATATGCAATGCCGATTCGCATTACAAAAAAGTTATGAAAAAACTACGCAAATCATCTCAATTAAAAAGAAAATAAATCTTAATTTTCAGTAAGTTAAGGCCTTATGAAGCGGTTTCAAAAGTTTGTAATGTGTAAATTCTGTTTGGTAAGGGACTTTCCCTCCAAGCGCTTCTCTAACGTCATGGCAATATGCAATGCCGATTCGCATTACAAAAAAGTTATGAAAAAACTACGCAAATCATCTCAATTAAAAAGAAAATAAATCTTAATTTTCAATAAGTTAAGGCCTTATGAAGGGGTTTCAAAAGTTTGTTATGTGTAAATTGTGTATGGTAAGAGGCTTTCCCTCCAAGCGCATCTCTGACGTCATGCCAATAACTAACGCCTCGAAATCTAACTGAGCTTAACGATATATTTGTTCCGATCCGCATTATAAAAAAGTTATGAAAAAAATACGCAAATGTTCTGAATTAAAAAGAAGATAAGTTTTTTCCACCACTGAATTTTAATTTCCTAACATTCAATCTTACTTTTCAATAAGTTTCAATGTAGGAGTTTCAAAAGTTTGAGATGTATAAGTATGGTTTCATTTTGGCACTTAGTGGCAGTAAACTGGGTACTAGTTCTGAACAGTGGCTCCTGCGCCGTTCAGTAAGGGGCCTTTCAGAGTAAGGCACGATCCTCTAAAAAGGACCCTTCTGGAGGTGTACTTATCTCTGAAGAGGCCACGCCCAAGAGTCACTCTTCAGAACTTGTACCAAACTGTTGGTATGACTACTGTTAGTAGACATTTTCCACATATTTTCCCATTTAATTATGGCAGCTTGTCTTATTACCAGTTGAATATAAGACATTAGAGCCTTTGCATATTTCACCTCTAATAATGGGTTATTAGCTGCCTCTTTTGCTTGTCTATCCATTTCCTCGTTGCCTATATTTCCTGCATGTGCACTGGTCGACAAGGTTTTTTTCACAAGAGATCTGAATAGTGAATCTAGTGGCATTTTCCATCCTGAATTCAGATATGTAGTCAGAATTTTCCCATCAGGCATAGTTTTTCTGTAAAAGCTACTTTTCAAAATATGATTTTAGCGTTTTCTTTGACCTGTCAAAGGAACCGTTACCTCATATGTAGCTATTTTACTCAAGCTGTATTATTGAAATTGTTTGCAATGTCATGCTGAAGCGCAATAAAACATGACTGTGCAGGTTCATTGTTGTTGTTTAGACATGTTCAGACCTCTTTGGCATTGTGATGTGTCAGTATTGAGCTGACTGTGAGATTGTTGAGTAGTGAAATATTTCCTTCCTTTCTGTTTAAAAGTGTATTGTGTATGTTGTATTTCTGTGCTTTATTTTTTCATCATGCCAAGAAATAGTGTAAATCATGCAGATAATTTCTGCTATATTTGTGGTGAGCTGACCTTCAAGTCTCAGAGGCGAAATTTGACCCCACTTGTAAAGAAGTGTTATAAACATTACTTTGGCTGTCAAGTTGGTGATTTTGATAAGAGCTGGGCCCCAAATACATGCTGTGTTTCGTGTGATAGACTGCTGACTGGGTGGAAAAATGGTACACATCATATGCCATTTGCAATTCCCATGATTTGGAGGGAACCGAAGGATCATTTAACTGACTGTTATTTTTGTTTGACAAATATTAAAGAAATCACATCTGAAACAAAATATACAGTTAAGTATCCGAATTTGCAATCTGCAATGAGACCTGTCTTACACAGTGAAGACTTCCCCATCCCAAATGATTCAGATGAAAATAAAAATGATCTTACATATGAAGCCAGTAGCTGTTCATCAGAACCATACTTTCCCAATCAGCAAGACCTTAGTGACCTGATTCGCGATTTAAATCTGTCTAAACAGCAAGCGGAAGTTTTAGCTTCCAGACTCAAAGGGTGGAATCTATTCCAAAAAGATGTAAGAATTAGTAGATATCGTAGCCGCCATAGTGTTTTCAAAGTATACTTCTCTGAAGAAAATGGTATTGTGTTTTGTAATAATATTTGCTCAGTTATGGAAACTCTTGGGCTTCAACACCGGCCAGATGAGTGGCGATTGTTCATAGACTCCTCTAAAGTAAGTTTGAAGGCTATGCTGCTACATATTGGCAATAAACTTCCATCAATACCGGTAGCGCATGCCGCTGATATGAAAGAGACATATGAAAATATGAAACTAGTTTTAGAGAAAATACAATATGGAAAATATGAATGGAATATCTGTGGAGATTTAAAGGTCATTGCTTTATTGCTTGGTTTGCAACTTGGATTCACCAAATTTTGCTGTTTTTTGTGCGAGTGGGACAGCAGAGATAAGAAGTCTCACTACGTTAGAAAGTCATGGCAATAAAAATGTGGCATGTGTCCCTTTAGTGAAGCCTGAAAAAATATTTTTACCTCCACTGCATATTAAGTTAGGAGTTATAAAAAATTTCGTCAAAGCTATGGATAAACTTTCTGATGGATTCTTGTACTTGAAATCGAAATTCCCCAAAGTCAGTGCTGCTAAATTGAAAGAAGGAGTTTTTATAGGACCACAAATCCGATCATTAATGGATGATGAACATTTCGAGAGACTGTTAAATCCACTGGAGAAAGCAGCCTGGCAGTCTTTCAAAAGTTTGTGTTGCAATTTTCTTGGAAACCATAAAGCAGAAAACTATCGTGACATTGAGGCTGATCTTCTGCATTCTTATAAAGCTATGGGATGCAACATGTCTTTAAAAATTCACTTCTTGGACTCTCACTTGGACTTCTTCCCCGAAAACCTTGGAGCTGTCAGCGATGAACACGGTGAGCGTTTTCATCAGCAAATTTCTACAATAAAGAAGAGGTACCAAGGCAAGTGGAGTTCCAATATGCTGGCTGACTACTGTTGGACTAAAATGAGAGACGTTCCAGATGCAAAATATACCCGAAAATCACTATCTACCACTTTCTAGGTAAGTCAGAATCAGTAGTTATAATTTTGAGTTAGATAGCTAGTTAAAGATTTTTTGGAATATTATAAAAAATTCAAATTAATATCACACAAAACTCCTGCCTGATGGGGAAAAACTGTAATTATATTTGAATTCAGCACGAAAAATACTTTTAGAATCTGTTATTTTAATTCTTGTGAAAGAAAAAAAGTTAAATTTTGTCGACCAGTGTTATTGGTGCACTAGTCTGCAAGTTTGAATTGTTCAGTATGAAGAAGTTCCATTCGATCTTTGTAAACTACAAATGCACAGCCTGTATCTTCTCCCATTTTACTTCCATCTGTATATATCCTGTATTGTATATTGTATCAATCGGAGAGCTTTCGAGGGTGCAACACATCGATAATGCCAGATGTATTATGTAATCTGGGTTTGGAAATTTATCTATTGTCAAGTGAGGACCAAATCTCAAAAACGGATTTAACGATTTTCATAAAATTCGTCATGTTTCATGAAAATTAGGTGTTCTTTAATATCAGGTAAGCTTTATCATTATTAAAATGTTCTGAGGGTGCTTAAACGGGGAAGGCGCCTTTTTTGTTTTGCTATGAAGTACCTTTGTTTTTGTTTATATGGATAAATCAACTGTCTCTCGTTACGCCTAAAAATAAAAAATGGCGGTATTGCTTCGGATGAGCAACTCCAAGATGGCGGCCAGCATGAGTAAACATCAAGGTATTCCGATCACGCCCAACCCAATATCCACGATTCAGTTCAGGTTTACCAAAAGTTCCGGAGCAGATGTAGTCGAGATAACCTTCCCGCCTCAATAATGTGAACAACCAACCATATGTACAAATTAATGTTCCTTTAATATAATTAAAGTAATACACAATAGATATGAGTAGAAATACTATTTCAATATATGGACATTTCCTGTGATGGTTGCTTAAAATTTGATGGCCTCTTTAGCAATATTTAACAAATCAATTTCATCTTTTGTTTTGTAAATTTGTTTTTTTTTTAAATATGTTATTGTCCTCTTTAAATAATTAAATGGGTTCGAGTTAAATGCAAAAGTTACAAATAAGTTAGTAATATAAGAATCCCAGTATTCCTAACCATCTGATTATTATTTTTTATTATTTCAAGAAAAATCTTTTTAAATAACTAAAAAAAAAACGTTAATAGATAGAAATGACATGTTACTGATACAATTTCATTAGCAGACATTGATATCAATAGATGAGAAGAAAAGAATCAATCAGAAGATTTTCATAATGCCTAGTGTTAAAATTTTTAAATTTTGCGCCGCCTTCGAAATGATTGTGTTTTATTGAACGTAGAATTTTATATTTTGATTTAATATTTT
This sequence comes from Aelia acuminata, assembly GCA_911387785.2. Lineage (NCBI taxonomy): Eukaryota > Metazoa > Arthropoda > Insecta > Hemiptera > Pentatomidae > Aelia > Aelia acuminata. Next base: position 138,156,087 of record OU426978.1, on the reverse strand, counting down.
TTATGGACAATAAGTGGGTATTTGTACAAATCAAATTAAAATTTTTCGTCTTATTGCAGCTAACCCCTTTTTATACCATTTTCAATTTTGCTGAGAATTCATAAATCAGAAGATAATTATTTCATACTTTTCAGTGCATTTATTTTTACTGGTTCCTAGGTTTCGAAGTCGGTTTAAGTTTTTTTTTTATAAAACGTTTTTTATTTCATACATTTTAGTTGGAGAAGATAATTTGTAGAAAACGTTACGTAAAACATCGTTTGAAAAAAAAAAAATCGACATTTTTTCGGGCTCTACCACGTTCGTCTATCCCGGGCCTTCTTATTATAATTATATAAATAGTCACCTTTTCAATTTTATGAATACACACACATACGTGGAAAATCTAATGCGGTGCGTGTATTATATAACTTTCAACACCCTACCTTCTATGATTATAAATGGAGTTTTTTTTTTTAAAGATGTTGCATTGGGAAGGGAACACATTAAATGTTTTTCCACAATGACAATATTTTTCCATAGCTAAATTTTTATGTCAATACTTGTCATTTACAGACATCATCTGTGATCCGAGATGTGTTGAGTTTTCACCGCTGTTACATAAATCCGGCCATTCCAAGATGAAGTAGGAACGTTAATGAACAGTCGAAATTTTTTGCCGTTTTTCGACAAGATATCGTTAATGGAGAATCGATGATGATGGTTATATGGCCTATAATAAAGTATAATATTGGAACGTAATTTTGGAATTATGATCCCTTGTATATCCTTCTGAAAACCATGTTGATATTATATACTACTCCGGTAGGGACAGTTAATATTTCCTTATTTAACTCTATCGTTGGAAAAGTGGTGATTAAATAAAATCATTGGATAGAAGTCCCCGCAGCAAAAAAGGGGCAGCCATAAAAGTGATCGGTATCAAAAAGACTACCCCGCTAGGATAGAAGCAACAGTGTTTAGGACAGTAGCGGATCCAAGGGAGGGAGGGGCGCGCTCCCCCTGAGAGGTGAAGACACTCATAAATTATTACTATTTCAATATAAAATGAGCTATATTTAGTCATTTTTCAAGTCCAATAATTGGAAATGAATTGTATTTAAACATTTACAGTAATTTACAACGTCATTATGTTCTAATATGTATTTTAAATTAGGGCCTTCATTACTCATGAATTGTAAAAAAAAAAAGTGCGCCCCCCTCAGACAATTTCTGGATCCGCCACTGGTTTGGGACTCATTTTTTGGTTAATTTATTATTACGAAGGACATTATTATTCTTTATACTTCTCCACTAGTTTAATTTAAAATTATTTCTAGGTTGAGTCGATTATGTTCGTAATTCCTTTCGATGAATTTTTAATAGCGAATTACTAAGAATAATATCCTTCGTAATAAAAAATTATTTAGAAAATAAATTGCTAAACACTGTCGCTTCAATTCTAGTGGGGTAGCCTTTATGATTTTTATGGCTGCCAAATTATTGCTGACCTTCATACAATGTGGTTGTTTTCTGGGTGATATAAAGTTTTTTTTTTGCAGTTTTTATTGATGGATGAACATCAGCTAACATTGAAATTTTAATTTTTTTAAATAATGTTATGTCTGTGTGGATAAAATGTCCTAATCAAATTTTCATTAATCGGGAAATACAATACACAATATTTATGTTAGTCATTTATTAGAGATGACTACCTCGAATGAGAAAAAAACATAAAAACATCATTCACCAGTCTATTTTCACTGTCGGTTTAAATAAAATTCATTCATTTATGGAGATGGAACAAACTAATATTGAAATTGTTTAGCAGAAAAAAAAAAAAATAAAATAAAAATAAAACCTGTACCACTACAACCCATAAAGGGTCTTGGGTATGTAAGGAAGAGTACTGTTTCTTGGTCAGCGGTCGTGCAAGGAGGTGATTTGACCGTGATCACGCTCAACCGCCAGGTTCTTTCCCATTAATTTTTCAATTAAGGGTACCCACTTTATAGAGGCTGGGTTTGCCCCAGGAGGGTCTCTCGGCCCACGAGACGAACTGTGGCGAATAATAAAGATATCATAAGCCATGTCAGATTCGAACTCGGGACCTTAAGCACAGCAGTCCACTGCCTTACCAGTGGGCTACCCCGCTCCCATTGTTTAGCAGAATGTAAATTATTTCATAACTGGACATGTCCATAATTTTTTTTTTTTTTTTTTTTTTTTTTTTTTAACCAAATTTGAGCTCAGATAACAGATTTTTGTTTTCTCAAAATCAATGATTTGGCACTGACAGCCTTTTTGATTTATACGTCTCAATAGTAGCAGAAACAGAATTAAAAACCGATAATAGTAATCCGGATAACATACAGAAGTGTCACTTTATGAAGAATCGGCACAAGATTTCATTATTACTTTGTTTACTAATTGATGTGCCTCAATCCTTAGTGAAGGCCCGTAAATCAGCTAAAATTAAGCTTTTCCAGGAATTATTGTATTCCTTTAAATGAACATAGCGATTGGAAGTCCGAAATCAAAATCTAATTTAAATCAATAATGACTACGATTTAAAACTTAAACGAACCTTCGGGAACTTGAAGAAGTCTTAAATTCTGCATTAAAACGTTTATCAATACTCAGTCTTTCTTGGAATTTCATGAATTTTGTGGTCTTATGATTATGATTTCCTACCGTCGATTACATCTAAATTATGAAGGTTTACTGTTATCAGTGAATATCTATCTCATATACACATATTCTAATATCGCTGCAGGAAATTACTAGCGATATTATATATCTTAATTTAAATCTATTGTTGAAAAAATAGGTAAGGTAATGTATAGGTTGGTTCCAACAAGCACTTAAAACACTTTGATAAATAGCAGACTGCTTATGTTCTACCCCCACTCTCTTGATTCTGAATTTGATTGGTTGGTTTTCCCATTCGATTCATCCAGCATTAAAACAATTTTGAGATTTAGTAGTTATCAATGAGTTTAATAGTTTGTTGGAGCATACCTTATGTTATATATATGCCATATGTTTTTCCAATAAGTAAATATTTGGAGCGATAATTAAATATTTATTTTCCTGTTTTTTCTTGATAACTTCTTAAATAAATTAAGAACCCAAAGAAGGTTTTAATGGGACCACCTTGGAAAAATACTCTACAAGATGCAAAAGGTTTCGTTCCAATTGGTCCATCCATCACGGAGTAATCAGTGAACATACATAGAAAAAAAAAAAAAGTCACGTACGTATCGAATTGAGTAACCTCCTCTTTCGTTCGAAGTCGGTTAAAAATGGGTATATATTTTAAAATGATTTGATGATGATTTTAAATGATTTGACTCCATAAGAAAAATTACAAATTATACATGATGTGTTGGATTGAAGAAAGGGAATAAAAGGTTTAAGAAATTGAATCTATTAAAATCAATTTAACTATCATTATCGGCTAACTTTATTATAATCCACTGATGATTAATTAAATTAAATAAGTTTCAACTAGCAACAATCGCATTCCAGTTGACTTTCAGTGGTTACGATATTGCCTCTGCGGAAGGTTAATTGAATTAAATGTTCATTTTGTTAATGTTATTCTGCATTATCATATATATATTATATCAATAATTTTTCGATCAATACTTCCAAGTTTCGACGAGCTGTTGGAAATTCGTTGTATAAATATGCCATTTGGATATAGTAGTCCGGGAGCTGAGGGCCAAAAAGGTGCCTGATATGAAGACAATTTTTGATCATATAGGCTTTAAGTACTCATTTCATAGACAACAAATGTGAACGTCTGCCACCTCAGATCGGTTGCCATCAAATTTTATAGGCGAACAAAGTCGACATTTTCGCAAAATGTGTTCAAAAACCGAAGTCTGCGCTGGAAGTAACCACTACGAATTTTTTCACGTTCTTGTATTTCCTCGCAGGATTTAGTTAATGTTGTGTGTAAGGAGCTTGTTTCATGCTAAATTGATGCTCTGCAACTTTTATCTGAAATATTTTTCATTTAAACTAACTAAGTGCTTTTGAGTTAGAGGCGTTGGAACACCACTTCCACAAAAATCGTAAAAATTACAGATTTTTGATGTACCAAACCCGGCTAAACTACTAAACCGATTTAAACTTCAGATATATCATTCTATTTGCAATAGTTTAGCCTGTCATAGTAAGAAGAAAGCAATACTTTGTGATCTGTATTTGCCGAATAATATGGAAGAAACTGGAAAAAAATCCCAAAATATTTCACGGATTTTAGACCACAAGGCGCTAAATACGTTCAAGTTATAATTACTTTGTCTCCACAGGAGTGGACTAATTTTAAAATTAATGAGATCGTTTTCCACAGAATTCGACATTCTAAAACTATTATTGGTAACAGTTTTTATTTGGAGTAACCATCTTGAAATTGCAGGCTTTGGAACATGAACTCTAATTCATTTTTCCGCTAAAGTGGCTAAATTGACAATCGGTTTTGGCAAAAAGACTTAACCGATTTTACCTGCAAGGACCTCAGTCGACGCGAAATTTAATGCCCTTTTATTTTAGAATGAACACAATTTCTTCTGCGATAAATCGTTTTCGAGTTATTAGCGAAAAATTGAAAAAAATTCGAAAATGTCGATTTTGTTTGCCAATAAAATTTGATGGCAACCGATCTGAGGTGGCAGACGTTCACATTTGTTGTCTATGAAATGAGTACTTTCAGCCTATATGATCAAAAATTTTCTTCATATCAGGCACCTTTTTGGCCCTCAGCTCCCGGACTTTAGGTACAGATTGTGTAGCTGAATCAGACTTAACCTAATAAAGTAAGGAATAGGGATGGGAAACTATCGATAGTCGAGACTATCTATAGTTTTAAGCGATAGTTTAAAATTACCACACCTCTAATAACAAGACCAGGCGGGACAGTGACGCTTTTTAAGTGAAACTTCATTTGGAAGGTCCAAAATTATATAGAAGCATATTGAGCTTGGATGAAACGGTCTGTGGTTCTGGTCACACAGCTGATCCAAAACATAAAATTATCATTTTGATGATGTTTCGTATTGAAAATATAATAGAAATATATCCCTATATATTTTCTAATAATTTAAATAATTATAAATTTCGTTCAGTAATTTTTAATTTTGAAACCACATCCCTAGGGACAAGCGCAATACCCCTCTCATTTTATAATTACTATGTCCCGCTTTTCAGTAACAATAAAAGTTTGTAATACTATTAATATTAATCATTTACAGCTATGAGATAAATAAATGCTCTAAATATAAGGAAATGGAAAAAAATATTTGTGAATTTTGGGCTTTCTTAAAATAAAAATCTGGTGCGTGCGCGCAACACAACTTTCACTTACCAACTTACTTAGATTAGAAATTATTGTGTCTTGTTAATTGCCACTTCTCAAATGAACAGAACGGCTTTAATTATGAACAATGGTCTTTCACTAAAGGCATACTCCGCATGCGTGGGCTCAACGAGTTTTATGAGTTGACTGAATATATTTCTTTTTTTCTCCTCTTTATGTTTTCTTTATTTTTATCGTATCTCATATTTAGCCATTTCTTATTTTTAGGCGTAACGAGAGACAGTTAATTTCTCCATATAAACAAAAACAAAGGGACTTTACAGGAAACAAAAAAAAAAAAATAGGCCCCTACCCCTAAAAAAAGCCCCCTCAGAACATTTTAATAATAATAAAGCTTACCTGATATTAAAGAACACCTAATTTTCATTCAACATGACGAATTTGTTGAAAATCGTTTAAGCCGTTTTTGAGATAATAAAAAAAGAAGGTAAAAATTGGTAAAAAGAGTTATGAAATAAAGTGCCCCCTCCGTTTGACCAATTTTGATGAAATGTTGGCTATCACATCTTTGGTATATACATACATCGAATACCCAGTTTGATCAAAATCGTTAAAGCCGTTTTTTAGTAAATAAAAAAAAACACATGAAAGTGATACAAAATTTATTAATTAAGTCCCCCCTCCGGTTGATCAATTTTGATGCAATGTTGGCTATCACATCTTTGGCATATACATACATCAAATACCCAGTTTGATCAAAATCGTTGAAACCGTTTTTGAGTAAATAAAAAAAACATGTGAAAATGATACAAAATTTATCAACTAAAGTCCCCCCTCCGGTTGATCAATTTTGATGAAATTTTTACAGCCATATCTCGGGCATATAAATAGATCAAATACCCTGTTTGATCAAAATCGTTAAAACCGTTTTTGAGTAAATAAAAAAAAGACGTGAAAATGATACCAGAAGCAATTAACAGAATCCACGACTGCTGCACATCGATAGGTCCACAAACCTCTTTAGAAAAAACGAAGTGCCTTCACTTTAGTCGAAAAAGAAATGGTCATCCTCCCCCTGCATTATGATTGGGAAATTCAATTATACTGTATTCAAATGATCAGAAATGTTTAGGTATTACGTTCGATTGATAACTAAATTGGAAATCGCAAATTTCTTCATTGAAGTCAATTGCTACTATGAAATTAAGTACGCTACGTTTTCTTAGTGGTACCTCTTGGGGGGGGGGGGGACAGGCTAACAATGCTAAAATTATATCGGGCCTTGGTTTGTGCTAAGTTGGATAATGGGTCATTTATTTGTAGCTACGCCCGAAAGCGAACCCTAGCTAAGCTTGATGCAGTCCACCATGCCGATATCCGAATTGCAACCGGTGCATTCAGAACTAGTCCCGTCTTAAGCATCTGTTCAGAAGCCGGCCTACCACCTTTATCATTTAGACGCCAAAAATCTAGCCATAAATTTCCTTTCGAAATTACTTCCGCAAACAAGTCATTCTACGCATAAATACACATTTCAACCAAAATTCTCAGCGGTATTTCGACAAAACCCAATTCTACTCTCCCTTTGGCAGAAAGATTTTCTATGGTTATTCAAAAAATCAAAGCAATTCCGTTACTTAAACCTGAAACGCAGAATCCACCTTGGATGCTAAAACCTCCCAATATAAATCTTAGTCTCACACATGCCCCGAAATATAATAACACCCCTTCTGAATACAAAGAAAAAACTATCTCAGCTTCTTGAAAAAATTCCAAATCACTATTTAATTTACACCGATGGATCTAAATCAGAAAACTCAACGGCTTCTTCGTTTCTAACTCGCGATTCAACCCATAAATTTAAATTTAACAAACTATGTCCAGTATACATCGCCCAGTATTTGCGATCGCCTCAGCCCTTCGAATTAGTATGTCAATAACTCAGCGAACCATCGTTATAATGTCAGATTCCTTAGGAGCCAAAAGAAGTATAAAAATCATGTATTCGGAACATCCAGCTGTCGTTAAAGTACAGTCGTTTCTAACGGCAGTTCTTGAACAGGGAAGTCCATTAATTTCATATGGATCCCGAGTCACATAGGTATTGTGGGCAACGAGCTTGCCGACCGGGCTGCCAGAGAGGCACTTACGTTGCCCGGCCGAGGGACCGCCGTTCTCACTCCATCAAAAATTAGTAGACCTCTAAAAATTGAGGTTTCTGATAAATGGCAAACCATGAGGGATGAGAGCATGCCAACTCGTAAATTGAAAAACATCAAGAAAGTAGTCAAACCATGGACTACATCCAGCCGCAAAAATCGTAGGGAGGAAGTTGCCCTAGCCCGATTGAGGATCGGCCACAGCTCCCACCCACTCGTACCTTATTGAAAAATTACCACCTCCGCCGTGTCAATTTTGCGATTCTCTCCTTTCTGTTAGGACATATTTTCGAAGTATGTTCTCACTATTACCTTTAATCACTAAAATCGGATCAGAAGAAGATGGAGCTGAAAAATATGAAGAAAAAACAAATTTTTAGGCGTTGATGACGGAAGAGTTTTTACGCCTTTAAACAAAACAAATAAATAAATAAGTGAAAAGTGACACCATCCAGTGTTCTTGGAAAAAAACTGGCCAGCACTCCCCGGTTTTAACTCTAAAGACGTGATTGGCAATTCTGACGAAGGTAACCCCAAAAGCTCAAATCTACAATTGTCTTCAGAATTTTTACAAGTTTTCAAACAAATGTGAACTGAATGTTACCCTATCAAACAAGGACATCAAAGAATGGCTTCGATGGCGACGACCAGGATGTTTCATCACACCGCTCAGTGGTTGAAAGGCGGAAAAAACCTAATTTTTGAAGGTATCGGAATATTCTTTTTCTTTTCATTATTAATAAATAGAATAGTTACCCGACACATTCCATCAATTTATTCGGAGATATTCCTATTTTTACACTTATTATTACCCTTTGAAAATCGATCATTGAAAAAGTTTATTTTTAAAGGAAAGTTTATAATACTATAATTATGTTTGATACTCGCATTTTTGTTTCTTGGTGCGATTCTCCTTCATAATCTTGAAAAGCGATCTCACATATTACACGACCATAAAAATCATGCTATTTTGTCTATGTTTTACCCCAGAAATTAATTCCCGAATAAATGCAATAAAAATAAGACAAAATTTTTTTTGGTAATCCTTATTTTTCAAGCGCAGTTTTAAATTCCATTTTTTTAAGAAGAAGATACCTCCAAGGAAATATTAATACATATTCTAGCTGCGTCCACCTGCGTCTGTAAATATGTGATATTTTTTTTATTGAATTACCTTTGCTATTTCATGCAATTTATTCGCTATGAAGCTTGTACTTCGAATTAGGTTATTACTAATTGTTATTAGTAATAACCATCATGCCTTACTTACTAGCTCTGTAGCATCGTTTATAAAGTCATTCTGAATCGTTATTAGGTCGATGATAAAAAAAACGTTTTCACCTACCGAGATTTTAGTATATGTTTGAAAATTATTAATAATAAGTTTGTTAACATGACCTCGGAGAACATGGTGGAAATAATCGGATCATGAAAACTTTCTTGCCTTGTTTTAACAGTAAGTGGCAGGAAGCTCGTAGAAATAAAAACAAATTTATTTTTAAAAAATGAAGAATGGCTTGCACAGAACCCAACTGATGACTAGAACTAGGTATCACTTCACTACTTTCAAGTAAAGGCTTAGTTCGGTTCAAGAAAGGTTTTTCAAATACTTTCCCCATTGAGTGCGATAGGACAGTAAGATGAAGGATTAGTTGTGGATTTAGAATCATTTTGAGTTTGCAGTTTCGAAAGAAGAGGATAATAGGTTGGGTGTAAGATAGATTTATTGATGTGTGTAAGAAACAAAACAGCTTTTCGAGGTAGGTGACGAAGGATAAAGGATCATAGCTCGATGCTTTTCTGTTCGGATATCTCTTGATTGCTTTTTGGATTTTTTTGCTGGGTGAAACACCGGAGGTGGATCATTAGATAGATGAATTATGTTTTGGTGAGTGTGTCACATAGTACAAAGTTCGTTCCAAAAACCATGCCTACATATTTTATGAATTTATTTAAGTGAAGGAAATGGGCGACCAAAGAACCCAGTATTACAATAAGAATCAAAATGATAGAAATTTTAATGGTCGTTTCAACAGAAACTTTAGTAGGAATAATCGATCATAAAATAACCCTAACTTTCGATTTAACCAACAAAATGGCACACAAGTAAGAAATGGCCAAATGGAACAACCAAGATGCAGCCAGTATAAGTATCAACGAACTGAAGAAGATAAAGAAATAGTGCGGTCGCAGATATCTGAGCCTAGGAATAGGGAATTCACTGAAAACTCAAGGTCTCATGTGGAAGCCTGAAAAAATATTTTTACCTCCATTGCATATTAAGTTAGGAGTTATGAAAAATTTCGTCAAAGCTATGGATAAACTTTCTGATGGATTCTTGTACTTGAAATCGAAATTCCCCAAAGTCAGTGATGCTAAATTGAAAGGAGTTTTTATAGGACCACAAATCCGATCATTAATGGCTGATGAACATTTCGAGGGACTGTTAAATCCACTGGAGAAAGCAGCTTGGCAGTCTTTCAAAAGTTTGTGTTGCAATTTTCTTGGAAACCATAAAGCAGAAAACTATCGTGACATAGTGGCTGATCTTCTGCATTCTTATAAAGCTATGGGATGCAACATGTCTTTAAAAATTCACTTCTTGGACTCTCACTAGGACTTCTTCCCCGAAAACCTTGGAGCTGTCAGCGATGAACACGGTGAGCGTTTTCATCAGCAAATTTCTACAATAGAGAAGAGGTACCAAGGCAAGAGGAGTTCCAATATGCTGGCTGACTACTGTTGGACTAAAATGAGAGACGTTCCAGATGCAAAATATACCCGAAAATCACTATCTACCACTTTCTAGGTAAGTCAGAATCAGTAGTTATAATTTTGAGTTAGATAGCTAGTTAAAGATTTTTTGGAATATTATAAAAAATTCAAATGAATATCACACAAAACTCCTGCCTGATGGGGAAAAACTGTAATTATATTTGAATTCAGCACGAAAAATACTTTTAGAATCTGTTATTTTAATTCTTGTGAAAGAAAAAAAGTTAAATTTTGTGTTGTTGTAATTGAACCTTTTAATAATGAGAATTAACTCAGAACATTTTTATTTTCACAATAACACAAAAATCTGGTGCGTGCGCGCAACACACAACTTTCACTTACCAACTTACTTAGATTAGAAACTGACGTGTTTTGTTAAATATCATTTCCCAAAGTCACACATTTTTCTACATTCATATCTTATTTTTGTTAATCAATAAAGCCGTTTTTGAGTAAATAAAAAAACCCGTGAAAATGATACAAAATTTATTAAATAAAGTCCCCCCTTCGGTTGATTAATTTTGATGAAATGTTGGCTATCACATATTTGGCATATACATATATCAAATACCCAGTTTGATCAAAATCTTTTAAGCCGTTTTTGAGTAAATAAAAAAACACGTGAAAATGATACAAAATTTATTAAGTAAAGTCCCCCCTCCGGTTGATTAATTTTGATGAAATGTTGGCCATCACATATTTGGCATTTACATACATCAAATACCCAGTTTGATCAAAATCTTTAAAGCCGTTTTTGAGTAAATAAAAAAAAACACGTGAAAATGATACAAAATTTACTAAGTAAAGTCCCCCCTCCGGTTAATCAATTTTGATGAAATTTTAACAGTCATATCTCGGGCATATAAATACATCAAATACCCAGTTTGATCAAAATCGTTAAAGCCGTTTTTGAGTAAATAATAAAAACACGCGAAAATGATACAAGATTTATTAAGTAAAGTCCCCCCTTCGGTTGATCAATTTTGATGAAATTTTTACAGTCATATCTCGGGCATATTAATACATCAAATACTCAGTTTAATCAAAATCGTTAGAGCCGTTTTTGAGAAAATCGAAAAAAACCTAAACAGTTATTTAGTAAAGTACCCCATCCCTTTAAGTAATTTTGATGAAATTTATGCTGTCACATCGCGGGCATATACCTACACTAAATACCTAATTTCAGGATCGCACGGTTTATAGTTTTTGAGCTAGTCTGTTCACACACAGACCATTTCGCGGGACTTGGTCATTTCGACTCAGGGGACCCCAAAACGTGTATTTCCGTTGAAAACCGGAGGTCGAAATTTTTCACGATCGCAATACTTCCACTTACTATATATTTCATATATAGGTAAGTGAAAGTAAAAATTAACAACTATGTATTTGACCTCAATAGAAGCAGATTAGATTATTAAAAAAATATTAAAATTGTAAACAAATTTTATGGGAAACAGGGAAAAATGGAAAACCTGGCGTCTATATATAGGTATAAACCTATATTTCATATATAGGTAAGTGAATGGGCCGGGATAGCCGAGCGTGTAGGAGCGCGACCCGTTGTGCACGCTCGAGCCGAACGGCGGCGGTTCGAATCCGCCCTGGGAGGGTTAACTTTTATTTCGTGGAGGCCCCACGGAATAAATCTCAACCCTCCCACCATGGTTAGAATAGGTTGGTTACACCTGTAGAGTAACCCCCCGTATGCCACACATGGCCAGGTAGGGGTACCGAACAAAAAAAAAAAAAAAAAAAAAAAATATAGGTAAGTGAAAGTAATATTAAGAATGTAATATTAACAACACATGTTGAAAAAAGTCATATGACTTGCAAAGCACCACAAGGGAATTGAGTTTTCACTGATAGAGTTGTAGTTACTTAACCTATATTGAGCAGTCTATCACACCATCTCCTATCGAAATTTTATTAAAGCCGGATAACCCCAATATAATATTTTGATATGATAATACATTTACCAGTTAAAAATAAAAATATAACGAAAAAAAAAAAATTAATTGCTCAAACTATGTATGTTTTTTTTTCTTCACCTAACTTGGGTGTTTTCATGAAATAAAATGATACTGCAAGTACTATCAAGGATATTAATAGCACGAAACAACAAAAGTGCTTAAACTGGCAGATCTCGAGTCGAAAATCGATGTATGATTTGTTTTTCTATTTTTCTAACACCACCGGTTAATCCGAATAGCCGGTTAAGTGGGGCTCCAACCTATACATTTTATAGGAAATTCAATCGTGGTTATGATATCAACTTTATTGTTTTGCGGCTTACAGATCAGGTTTGACAAGTTTTTTTCCGAAAATAGTCAATTTTCAACCACTCTGCACCGTACTACGCATTTAAACCGTCAAACGCATTCAATGTCTGCACAAAATGGGCAAAAGAAAACGCCATCGTAAGTGATGATGTGTTAGCTATAAATTCTTCAAATGTTTCTCCATGTATAAATATATCATCTACATGAACCTTAATATTTTTAAATAAATGCTTCGATGTGACCATCTTTAAAGCCTTAATTAATGCCCCTAAGCAGACGGACAATCCACGGGATCCGCTTGTAGTTAAAAGTCTCATTTAAAAATTGAAAACCCGTATATAATCTGCTTGATTTTTCTAATTTAACTTGCCAAAAACTACTTTTGAGATCTAACATGGCTAAATATTTTGAATTTGAGCATTGAAATAATAAAGTATCTATACAGGAAGGAGCATCATATAAAGGAATTAACTGCTTAATTAAAAACCGACCATCCAGACATATCCTTACTTTTGACTCTATAACTTTGCCAGTTATTGGATCATTCTCCTTCTTTTTCACCAAAATAATAGGATTTATAAAAGGGAAATGAGAAATTTTAATATCATCTGCTAGCATTTTTTTCAATCTCTATCTTTGCTTGTTCCATTAATTTAGGGTTAAGTTTGTATTGATATTGTTTATATGGGGTGTATTCGTTGTAGGTAATCAGTTACCTCCAATTTATGTACATAACCTTTAATACATCCTACAGTTTCTTTAAGAATTGTCTTATCCTTGAATAATAAATTCTGGAATACCTAAATTTGGCTTGAGTTTAAAATAGTGGATAATTCCCTACATATTTTGTTTACCTCCTTTTCAAAGTTTTAAATAGACAATTGTAATTCGTTTTCAGGGAGTTTTTTAACTTTTCTTAAAGTAAACTGTCCTGTTAAAATTCGGTTTTTATATTTTCGTCTTCATTCGGTTTATCCATAACTTGATTTGGTTGTAATATATGGTGTTGCATGGACGGTACTTTAATTGTATTAAAAAGTATCACCGAAGTTTCTCCAGCTTCATATTCCAAATTGATAAAATTTGTTTCAAAATTTATAACAGCTTTATGTTGTTTCAAAAAGTCAACTCCTAGTATGCACTCATCTTTTATGTCTAATGCTAATGGGAAATTCACATCGAAATAATTTTCTCCTATCTGAAGTGGAATAAAAATCTGTTTATCTATACATGCGCTCTTTTTCCCTGTAACGGAGATTATATTTGTTTTTACAATTGGGAGTGTTTTATATTTTGTTTGTTTTTCGCAAAACATGATTTCTTTAAAATTGACACTTCTGCTCGGCTATCAATTAATGCTTTGCAATTTACACTTCCCAAATTTACATCAAAAATAGGTGAAAAGGTTTTATTTATTACTATTGGTATGTTTTCTTCCAAATAAATATTTTCTTCAAATAAATTGTTTAATACAAAATCTCCAACAGAAAAAAGAGCCGACTGATCCTATTTCTGGTCTCCTGGCTTCCCATCCATTTCCACATGAGACCTTCAGTTTTCAGTGAATTCCCTATTCCTAGGCTCAGATATCTGCGACCGCACTATTTCTTTATCTTCTTCAGTTCGTTGATACTCATACCGGCTGCATCTTGGTTGTTCCATTTGGCCATTTCTTACTTGTGTGCCATTTTGTTGGTTAAATCGAAAGTTAGGGTTATTTTATGATCGATCATTCCTACTAAAGTTTCTGTTGAAACGACCATTAAAATTTCTATCATTTTGATTCTTATTGTAATACTGGTTTCTTTGGTAGCCCATTTCCTTCACATAGCTCTGGTTCTTATTTGCATTAGCACTGTTTACTGTAGGGATCTCTTGATTCTTATCAAAAAATACAGAGTTTGAACTAGGATTCTTTAAATCATTTATTATTGCTTGTTTCGGAATCATGTTTAATACATGGAAGAGCTCCTCGATCTTCTCCACTTTTCTATTTATACAAATTTTATATACTCTATTTCCAAAATGTCTAGTCATCATACTACACAAAGTGGATTCGCTAAGTATCTTTGATGTAATAGGGTGTATAAAAAAAAATGACCGTTTCGTCAAATGCATGAATTCCAAGGACTGTAAAGACGTTAATCCTATTTATTGTTTACCAACAAGTCCTGTACTCTTTAGAATGTTAATCCAACTTTATTTATCAACATTGGACTTACACAATAATACCTCAGTTCACGAGTTTTTGCTGGAGAAGCAACACGACGGTGTCTTACGAAATTCTTGTTATTTTGAGACATTATTGGAAAAAATCGTGTTCTGCCGCTGAAGCGGCTCGTGAAATCAACAGAATTGAAGGAGAAGGTCTCCTTGACGAGCGTACCACGCGGCGTTGGTTCCAAAAAATTCACAGTGGAGATACGACCTTAGAACGGAAGAAGGGGTCAGGGCGACCATCGTTGGATATAGATGATGCTCTTCAGGAAGCTATACACTCAAATCCAGCCACAAGTACTCGAGACCTTGCCAGGGAGTGCGGAGCGTCGAAAGATACTGTGTGTCGCCATCTGCACAGCATGGGGAAGGTGAAAAGGAGCAGCAGACTGGTCCCGCACGAACTGACGCCCCAGCAATCAAAGGAAAAATTAAAAAATCTTGATGGGATCGAACTTCTTCCTCACCCACCATATAGCCCAGACCTTGCTCCATCATATTTTTATTTGTTTCGGTCAATGGCCCACTTCTTGAAAGGGAAAAAATTTGATACCTTTGAAGAAGTCGAAACAGCGGTGCAGGAATTCTTCGATAGCCATCCTAAAGAGTGGTACCAGCAGGGGATCATGCAACTGGCGGAAAGATGGCAAGCAACATTAGATAACAATGGGTTATATTTTGAATACTAATTTTATTGTAAAGTATAAAAAAAATATATATTAATTTTTTGTCTAAAACGGTCATTTTTTTTTATACACCCTATTAATTATACGGGTCGATAAGTCAGTCAGGTATTTACTAGGGCTTTAACTTTGGGTGTGATGACTAAGGTAGTTACCATTCAGAGCCCCTAACCTAATAAGTATTCATGATATGATTTCCACCGAAATTCTCAAATTTCTCTTCATAGAGCACATACCAGCAATATGCTGATCCAGACAATTAAGACTTGATAAACTCACCTTGTGCTTGCCAGATATTTAATAAATTAATTTTTTTTTTTACTTTAGACAAAAAAAGAAATTGGTCATTAACTTTAAAATCTTTAAATTGGAATTTTTTCAGTAAATATGTAGCCTCTCGAGAAAGAACTTAAGCAGTGTGCCTCAGTATTATTGTCTTTTGGCCGTTTTTTTAATTCTTCCCGCAACTAGCTTAAATTATCTGCTTTTTTTTGTTCTAACATTCGATTTTATCATTTATTTCATCAGTTTTAATTTTGCAAGTATTAATATGTGTTAACATTTCAGTGTCTTTTTGTGAATTTACATTTGTTTTTTAACTCCTTCAGTTTCTCATTTTTAAATTTATCAATATCAGTTTTATATTTATTTTCTAAATTCATGGAAAATCTTTCCATTTTATCATCTAAATTTTTATGTACCCTTCTCATTTCGGTTTTAAAATTGTTAAAATCTATTTTAACTCGTTTTTTATTTTCTTTTAATTTATTTTCAATTATTCCGAATCTTTCATCAATTTTGTTAAATTTATTTAATATTTCATAATTAATGTAAAAGAAACACTGGACATTTGCGGTCTAAAGCATTATGCTCACCGTTGCAATTAATACATTTAGTGGTATTTTCACAATTTGGATTCGAAGAATGTCGAGTTTGGCCCCAGTTAGCGCAAATAGATTCTTTTTTACAGTCTCTGGTCCTGTGGAGAAACTTAGGCAATTAGAACAGCGAATAGGGTTCGGAATATAAGGTTGTACATTAACGGTCAAAAAATCTATTTTTATGGTTTCTGATGGCTTGGGGGTTATAAATGTTAATATATACGTGTGAGTTTATTTCTCAACGCCGTCCTTTTTAACTTTAATTCTCATGACATCACTAATAACGTCTTTAAGTTCTTCTTTGATTTCATCAAATGTAGCGAACTGTTAATCAAAACATCTAATTACGCCCCTGGAATAATTCAAGGACAGGTGTGGGCTTGCCTATACCTCGAATTACCCCCCGAAGTTAGTAATCGTTAGTAGTTTTTCCGTTTGTTTTGCATTAGATGTTTCATTTAACAAATTGCCATCTCTAAATTTCTTTATATTTTTAGTCTGACCTATTGTAATATTATGCATTTAATAATAAAAAAAAGTGAGACATTTTTAAAATTATTTTCGTCTTTCCTCGTGATCATTATATATATCGGGAGGTGATTACATTCGACCTCTTTTCCGAGGCTGCAAAAGCGGGCTGGGTGGATCAGTCCCGTTCCTGATATTTAATGTATGTATTTATAATAAATAATAATAATAATAAAAACAATATATAGAAAAACTAGCAGACCCGGCCACGCGTCGCTGTGGCTCAGTAGTTATATCCTAATCTTTTGAAACAAATACAGTGATACCAATATTCATTGATAAAGATGAAAACCTTTCAGCTAATCAAAATCCAACGTGATTGAGAATATAGCATTACACCATTTAAAAGTATTTGGTAAAGAATATAGGTAAGTTAAAGTTTTTATTTTTTACATCTCATATTTCAATGTAGTTGGATTAAAAAGAAGCTGATTGTGTTTACGACTCACAGAGCTGCCAACACTCTCGCCCTTTTTTGATCGGTATAAACTAACTCGAAATGGCTGTATTTTTCCACTAATTTTAAAAATGATGACTGAAGTAAGTTTTGGTAACCTCAGCCATTGATCTATTGATTATTGGCCTAACACTACTTCAACTTGGTATTGTTAGTTTAGCAACAGGTTTCATATTGCTCAAGGTCATGCCAATTTTGGTTAATGCGTCATATATGTCCTTTTGATAGGCGTTTTTCTCGATTTCTTTGAGACCTCGATTTCCCGACCCTTCGGCAAATAAGTGTTTGGTAAGAGGGTGGTATGGTGAAGCTTTTAATTTAGCAATATATTTGAGTGATAAGAAATCTCTTCTTGAAGAGGTTTTTACATAATAGAATTAAGAATTTTTATTTATTCAAGTACTAATTTGTTCAAAATGTTTTGTTTTTTTAACACAAACCAAAGATTTGATGGTTTCCACACACGTGAGCAGGCGATGCCCATTTCCCACGTGAGTTATGCCATTGCCCATGGGAAAAACACGGATTTCCAAAGTCCAAGTGGACATTGTTTGCCCGTTGGATTTGTTTATGGTCATGGCAAAAGCCAAACGAATAGGATATTGAAGCCTTTTAAATTTTATTGAAAATTCTGACGGTTCCAAGGGAATAGGTGGAAACAGGGCGATATCTCCTGTAAACCTTCCAGGCAACATTTTTGCTTCAATAACATTTCCTGTGATCCTTTTAATGACCAAACGTGTACCGTTACACAATTGAGGTGGATTTAAGTTACGAAGAAGAATGATCGGTGAGCCAATCTTTAACTGGAGATTGTTTGGGTGTATATCCAGGGAATTAAAAAATTCAGATGGGAAATTTAAGGCTTTGTTTACATCTAGAACATTGTCAATTAATTTTGGAAGTTTATTTCATCGACATCAACATTTCTTGCTGCAAAAATAGCATGAATACTCAGCCAACATAGAATACATTGCAACATATTATTCCAAATAATAGCATAATTTAAATTACAGTTATTTAATACAATTTAATATAGTTATTTAAGCATAATTTAATACAGCAATTGTTTAGAAAATATATCTGCCGATGGATCATTTTGCAGTAGTATTCTCATATTTATGGTGGATAAATCTGAAACTTGCGGTTACCCAAATAACAATTATTCCTGTTCAGTAGAGGTGTAATAATCATTATATGTAAAATTTAAAAAATGCCGCGATTTGCAATCCTTTCTTAATCATCAATCATTTAAAGATAAGTAAAAAATTGTATTCTGGTGAAATTAACAACGAAATATATATATAAGCTAATAAATATATATAAGCCCAATAATAGCCTACTTTAAATTAAAGAAAGGATTAAAATCTTCGCTGACATTTCTTAAATTTTATATATAAAGATAATTACAACTCTGCTGAACAGGAAGTAACAGCCTCTATTCGATTGGGATTAAATTTTCTCAACTTTAAAGTATTGTTGATAAAGGAGAAATTACAAATCTTCACTGACATTTTTTAAATTTTACATTTTAGAGCACGGGATAAAAATAATAAAAAGGTTTAGTAAAATAAAAAAACACTGTATTTAAATAATAATAACAAAACAAATAATGAAAATAAAGAAACTTCTGTTAAATAAATAAATAAATCAACTGAAAATATAATATTAAAGTCTTAATTATGCAGTTCTTTAGCAAATCACAAAGTATCCCACAACACCTAATCAAAACACACTCACGGAGTTTTTATGACTGGTTACCGGCAGTGTAGCCAACTCACTAATTTTCACTAATTTTTGGCAACACTGACTCCCCAAGTCAGGTTTCTATTAGGTTACACCTATTACAGTAGGTGCTGTTACAACATTTATAGAGTATTATTTCAAATAATAGCCTAATTTAAATTATTAAAATGTATTTACTTTACTAAAAGTTGATATCAGGGTGGGCCACAGCAAAGCTTTTCAGTGCTTAACTAGTAATTTGATTTAAATACAAATAAAAAAGGAAAAGGAAGAAAAAGTACCTACACTTTTGAGAATTTATTGTAACCTTTTCTTGATTTATTTATTCTTTAATGAAAATTAACAATAAATACAAAGATTTGTATTACTAATAAATAATAATATAGGAACAAAGAACTGCATTCACATAACACAATACAAAATTATAATAATGATAACCTGTATTACAATAGCATGCTTATAAACAAAAACGTTATGAAATCGACATATGACGCCATGTTAATAATTCGAAATACGACCTACTGTATTTGCAATGATTCGCTATATAAGAATTATTTCGATCACTAATCAAGTTAAAAACTATCCTATCTATTAAGTTGGCAAAAACTATATACATTGAGCCAAATTTCATTAAAATCGGTCGGGTAGTTTCTGAGAAATAGAAAGACAAACATCGGGACACGAGATTTTTATATATATAAGGATATGGAATAAGAGATGAGAAAGAAAAGAAAAAAGTACCTACCTTCTCTGGTACAAATAAAAAATAAAATAGATTAAGTACCTTTCTTCTCTGCTAAATCAAAGAAATGAAATAAAACAAATAGAAAAATAAAACTAAATTAAAATGAAAACACTTAATTTAAAGAACAGAAAACAGTAAATAAGTAAAATCTATATTCTTACCTGTGTAATCCCTCGGAGCGGAGCACTTCTCTCTTCGAGAACACAAACACAACTGTGTATGCTCATTGGGAATTCACTTTTTAGAAATAAGCTAATTCATAAAATTACTTTTGAGGCGGATGGAAGGGAAGCCAAAAGCATAATAGATTTACATTATCTATGACAGAGAAATACGAAGGTATTTTACAGATGTAAAAGCAATCGTAGGTGCAGAGTTAGGCACTGATCACTGCCTGGTTGTTGCAGATACCAAAATTATTAAGCCACGGAAGAAACAATTCAAAACGTATGAACGTATTGCGAAAAATTTAGAGATCCTGAAGTGATTAAAAGGTATAGAGAGGTGCTGCTTACCAGCATACAAGAAGTCAACTATGAAATGGATCTGGATGACTTTTGGCTTCATATTAAAACAGTTATCTTATCTAGTGCAACAGAGGCATGTGGTATTAAGAAAATTAGGCCTCAGACCAAAAGTACTAGGTGGTGGAATGACCAGGAGCAAAGAGCAGTTAAAGATAAGAAAGAAGCATGGAGCCAATACAGGCGGAATAAATCCCAAGCTTGTTGGGAAGAATAGGTTAAATTAAGAAACGTGGCCAAGCAAATAGTCGGGGAAGCCAAAGCTAGATCTTGGGAAAAATTTGGAAAAGAGATCCAAGTTAGCTTTGAAGAAAATCAAAGAAAATTCTGGAGTACTGTAAATGGACTAAGAGGAAAGAAAGGGAAAAGGTACGAAACGTCTAAGATAATAATGTAAATCTGGTGACCCATAATAATGAAATTCTTAAAGTATGGCAAAAACAATACCAGACTACCTTTTCCCTCCATGAATACAGACAGTACCCTCGATATGATAGCCGTAGAAGACCTAGAATCCATGAAAACCAGATGGAGAGCGATAACAATAATGAAGATGCTATAGAGGAGGATGAGGTTGTATTGGCCATGGAGAAAATAAAACTGGGCAAAGCAGCAGGCAGAGACAGTAATGTGCCTGAATTTATAAAATATGGAGGAGAAGAAATGGTCAAGTGCCTCCAGAACCTCTTTCAAAAGATCTGGTCGCAAAAGAAAATACCTCAAGACTGGGAAAATAATATAATACCCAAATTTTTAAGAAAGGCAGTCAGACAAAATGTGAAAATTACAGACCAATATGCCTATCCTCTGTTGTATATAAACTATATTGTACAAGAATACTTGAACAGAGGCTAAGGAGATTGGTTGAACATGATCTGGAAGAGCAGGCGGGCTTTAGAACTGGGAGGAAAACCCAAGATCATATTTCCTCACTAAGAATGGTTGTTGAGAAAGCTTGGGACAGAGGAAGAGGGCTATTTCTGGCATTCCTAGACTTGATGGCGGGCTTTGATTCCATCCTTCGTCAAGAGATTTGGAATGCACTACACGAAAAACGGGTGCCATCCAATCTCATCAGCGCAATAAAATCAGTATACCAGGATCCCAAGGGAATAGTGCGGCTTAATGGATCCGAATCGGAGCCATTTATGTTTAGGTTTTATAAAGGAGTAAAACAAGGTGATAGCCTAAGCCCACTTTTATTCATTATATGCATGGATGAAGTATGGAAGGTGTGCAAGCGAAGGACACCCAGAACAACAGTGGGTTACTGGAATTTAATT
Organism: Aelia acuminata; assembly: GCA_911387785.2. Lineage (NCBI taxonomy): Eukaryota > Metazoa > Arthropoda > Insecta > Hemiptera > Pentatomidae > Aelia > Aelia acuminata. Next base: position 138,134,505 of record OU426978.1, on the reverse strand, counting down.
TGTGTGCAGGCACAAGCTCTCCTATATACAAACAACGTGGTCCTGATTACCGACACCCAAAAAAATCTTCAGATGGCTGTCGACGAATGGTCGGAAGAGGTCTAGAGGAAGGGGATGGAAATAAACCCTACAAAAAATAAGGTGATGCAAGTAGGTCAACATGTTGAAGAACAAGTCCTCATTACCTGTAATAATGTTCCGTTGGAAATTGTAGATAACTACCAATACTTGGGCACAATTTTCAGCAGGGATGGAAGGATCGACCAGGAGGTGTTAAACAGAGTTAAGAAAGCCAATGGTGTGTTCTACTCCATCTGCACAACAATATTAGGGAGACAGGAGATAAAGAATGAAACAAAAATAATTTTGTTTAAAACAATATTTATGCCTGTATGTGCAGAGAGTTGGACGGTCCTAGACAAACATGTCAGCAAATTAACAGCGGTAGAAATGAGGTACCTCAGGGGTTCAGGGGAAAACACGAAGGGACCGCTGGAGGAATGAGAGGATAAGGGGGGAGTTAAAGGTTAGGCCTGTAAAACAAGCTTTAGAGGAGCGCCAACTGAAATGGTTTGGCCATGTATACTGAATGGGCAATAGCCGAAAGGCGAAATGGTTCCTGGAAGCAAGGCCAGAGGGAAGGCGGCCTAGAGGTAGGCCCAGAAAGATGTACTATGATTACATGGAGAAACTTGGTGGAGCCAGAGGCAGCACCATGGGTGATATGAGGAGGGCTAGTGACAGGGTTCAGTGGACGAAGTGGGCTGAGGCTGTTCTCCACGCTGATGGCACCAAGGAGGTGGCAAAAGAAGAAAAGAAGAGTGCTTGACGGCAATTAGCGATTCGCCACTAAATACAACAAAGTCTGCTGGTCATCAAAAATCTTGGAGGGTTATTTCAATCAGCTTACGATGTTACAAGAATTTGAAAATTTTTTGAGCGAATTTCTAGAGAATTCATATCAGAAAATCGCTATGTAAACAAATTACTGGCTCAATGTTTAAACAAGAACTTTTCATTTCTTCTGATAATTGGATTCAGACTTATATAAGAACATTGGATTTAAAATTATTAATCCAAATTATATGATCATCTCATTATAAAAATTAAAAAACTGACTTCTGACAAGAATCAATCAATAGAAAAAAAAATAAAATCAGTCATAACCTGACTAAATTAATCCATTTGAAAGGCCAGTAAGTCTTCAGACATAATGTTTCATGATGGTTTTTTAATGTTATAAAAATGAATCTTATATAATGGTAATAGATTAATTGTTAGTGTATTAATACCCCACTTTATTTAAAAACACAAATAGAGCCGAATAGCTGTTTTAAAGATAGCAGTGAGCTTGAGGTGTGGGACTAAGGGACCTCATGGGGTGGGGGGAAGGGAGCACACTTTCAGGTGACAGCCACTGTAGCCGTGCCTCCTCTATGTTATTCTTTATTCTATGGCTGTGACATGTTCTATAGCTATTGAAGAGTGTTTTTAAAGTTATAAGACCAAAGGAATTGGCCAATTTAAATTAAAACAAAAGAAGTGCACCCTGGAGGGTGCATTAGAAACTGAAGAGTTAAATCGACCTGTTATGCACAACATTCTAAAAGAAACTGACCTGAATTGAGAGGTGGAATTAGAGAGATAAGAACTTATTATAAGTAAACAATGACCTTTAACCCCACTCAGCTTATCTGTTTGATCTGAAAGCTGTCGTAAGTACAACAGGCCTAGAACTTTCTGTACACCCCTTAATTATTAATAAAAATATTACATTATTATAGGTTTTTTATTTTACTTTCAATAATCTGGAAATTATTGATAATCAGGCGGTCGTCTGGTTCCATATGTGTCTGATTGTCAAGACTGTACTGCAAAATATTTTTAGGTATACAAATATACATTCGCTTCCTTAAATCATTATATGTATTTAGTTATTTTCATGTAAGCCTTTTGATTATTATGTTAAATAACAATTAGTAGTAGATTTTCAATAATAAACTTACATAAAAGCGTACCTACACATTTGGCCCTTATTTTAAATAAAAATCCAATTGATATTTATTTCTGATTATAAGTAATCAAATAATAATATTGTTAGCTGTGGAATCATACAACAAAACATGTTTTTTCGACTATAATCTGATATAACTTTTTATCTGTTTACTGCTACTGCCTAGTCATGAATATGGTCTCATTGGAATCAGAACATAGAAACTATCAAAAACGATACATAACTCATATACATATTTTCTGCCAAATTAATTTTTCAGCATTTACTAATTACTATATAGGGACTAATAATAATAGACATAGACTAATTAGGGGAGAGAACAAGGTACCTTATTTGGGTGGACTCAGAGCTTTTGAATCTTACCAATGATACTGGAGCTTTCGAATCTTACCACTGATAATAAAACTGAAGTTTCAGGAAGTAAAAATTTTATTCGAATCATGGTTAATTTTGATCTTTTTTTTCTGTATCAACATATTTTAAAGTTTATTCTAATATACAAGTTTAGTGGATTCCAACTATCACAAAACTCCCAATATTATTATTAAGTTATATTTTACCTTTGAATCTAAGAAAAGATGACATTGAGCTGGTTTTTTATCACGTCCTGCCCTTCCGATTTCTTGAACATAGCTTTCGAAAGAAAATGGCATGTTATAATGAATTATTCCTCTAATATCATTTTTATTAATTCCCATACCAAAAGCTACAGTAGCAACAACGATCCTTAGTTTACCTGAAAAATTTAAATGTATCAAGTTCAGTTGTATATTAGAGCATACCTTATAATAATTCAATAAAATTGGTTGAAGTTAAAATGAACAATTATTTAAGAATGGATAACTTTTTTAATCCCAGGATTTTAAAAAGGAAAATATGATACTTTGAAAATTTTGTAATTACTTTTGATTGATTGATTTTTATTATAGAAATATATTGCTAAAATAAAATCATTTGACTTAAATTCAATTATAAAAAATGACATACCAGACATAAAGGCTGATTGGACTTGATTACGTCTTCCTGCAGTTAAACCTGCATGATAGGCTTCTGCATGAATTGATAATCTTCCTTTTTTATTAGGTGCAGTGACATCCTTAAATAAAAATAAAACTTTACTACATTAATTCTATTCATTGAATCTAAAATTTACAGGTTAGATCTCAAACACATTGCTTCGGAAAATGGCAAATTTAGAATTCAATTTTTAAAAACATACATAACATTTTGCCATTGATGTTGACCTAATCGACAAAGGGAACCGATTTTGGGTAACAATAACAATGATATCAATAAAATAACAATAACAATCAATTTGGGGAGATTAAAATAATTTATTAACTATAGAAGTTATTATTAATAATAATAACTTGTAAAAAGTACCAAAGAATCTCAAGTCAGGTTTTTTTTTAGGGGGGGGGGGAAGGAGAGGACAACTTCTTTATTTTCAGCTTTTTACCCAAAACTCGACTCATCACACAGATAATCATATTCTCTAGAAGAAAAGAGCATGAAATTTCGCGTTGAATGAGTTACTTGTCAAATGAGGTTAATGAAAATTGTCAATTTTTATAATTTTGTGAGAAATATGAGTTAAGCTGTACAATGCAAAACTAATGCTCCAAATGAAAAGTGTAGAGCATAAAGCCGAGCTCTTTAACTTTAAAATGAATTTACTCCTCTATGAAGATACAAATAAATATCTTAAAGTACAATATTTAAACCGCTTACTTCAGGCTAAGACATTTTTTGTGTGAAATAAAATTACTTTTTAACTACAAAACATCGACCTTCTTCCATTAGTGTGTATTTAACATAAAGTACATCAATTTGGCTAAGTATCTACCAACTCCTCCTTTTGGAGGAGGAGTTAATCTTTACGTTCATGATAGTCTGACGGTAAATATCCTTCTAGAATCCCCTTCCTTCGAAAGCCCTCATCTAGAATATGGCGTCGTTGAAATTTCTGCTAATGCCTTTTCCCTCCTTTACATTATAGTTTACCGCCCTCCGCATGTTCAATTTGATCCTTCCTTTGAATCTTCCCTCTTTACCAATGTACCGCTATACAGTAACGTAATTATCGCTCGTGATTTTAACAAAAACATTCTCTCTGATTCTCCTGACAGATCTTACCTTACAGACCTCAAGTGAATGGATGACTTGAACTTTTCTTAGTATCCTAATAACCAACCCACCACACCCAGTTTACCAGCACCTGATTAGACCTTTTCATTATAGATTCCTCATATAAGATATTATTTTCATCACAGTATCCAGTACTTTTTATATCAAGCCATGAAAATTTCCTATAATATTCCAACACCTAAACTCGTTCCCAAAAATGTCTCCTGGCGGGACCTTGATCCATTAACCTCTGAAAAACTAAATCCTTTTTTCGACTCATTTTCAACCTCTAGATCCTATTAATTTGGCATCCTCCATTGATGAAATGGTGGAATGCCTCTTAGCCAATCTTTCCACTTTCCTAAATCAACATGCTCCCCTCAACACCTTCACTTTTAGACGTCCTGCCATTCCCACTATAAGTCCCGAAATCAGAGAGTTAATGAGAAGAAGAGGTGCTGCCAGAAGACTTTTCCAACGTACCTGTTCTGCTGAAGATTACTGCTTTTTCAAGTCCCTACGCAATCTCACCCAATCTTCCTTAAGACGCGCCAAGGCACAGTTTTTCCTTAACTCTATGTCACAAGCCCATGATCCTAAGTCCAAATGCAAAATCCTTAAAAAACTATTAGTTGTAAAATCCAAATCATGTGCTCATTATCCTATCGACCCAGATGAATTAAACTTCTATTTTGCCAAACTTCCTTCTATTCCTCATCCCTCTTATTCATTCACACAAACCTTCAACCCTAATAACTTTTATTTCCTGAATATTACACCTGAAGACTTGCTCTCCACTATCCTTAAATCCAGAACCAATGACTATGGCCCTGATCAAATCCTGGTGAAGATTATTAAACTCTGTCTTCCCATCACCTTCCCACCCCTTTTACACATCCATAATTTCTCCCTACAAAATTCCATTTTCCCAGAAGCCTGGAAAAAAGTGATAGTTTGTCCGCTGAACAAAGTACCTAATGGCCTCCTCAATCCTTTTCAAATCTCCGTTCTCATTGTTCCACACCATCTGGACGAGATAACGGGCAGAGTGGACGAACTGGATGTCGACGGAGACTACCACCCATTGTTCGATGGCACAAGCTACAACAAGGGTGGTTGTATCGTTTCTGCCTGGACGAAGAAACCAAATAATGGCTGGAAAAAATCAATCCCGACATCCTGGAAGATGGTCTAACCCTAAGGACAGGCGATGTCACGGAGCTGACCAGGACGGTCAAAGTAAGTGCCTACTCCCAGGAAAGGTGCCTGCCAAGGACCTCGATGGTATTAAGGAGTGGAGGCTGCATTATTCTAAGTAAATGGAGAAGGGTGTCTTCATCATCATGAACCTTATTTATTTTCATTTGTTGTTAAAGTGTGTATTTTTAGTAATACTTTACATAATTGTATATAGTACAGCCAGACAAGCGCTCCCTAAAAATTGTCAATAATGTTATTCTTAGGGGACTAAATGTCCCTGAATAAAGTAAAATTTTTCATTTTCATTTTTTTTTTTTTTTTCAAGATACCAGAATACAGCTTGGAAAGCCTCAAAACTAGAGGGATGAAGGTTGGCTGTGATATGAAAACAGTCACCTTCAGACAGATAATAAGCGCAGCTGAACAGGCTCAACTGGCTACCCAGAAGAGCACCCCAATGGAAGTGATGGAGGAGCCGGAGAAGGATCTACCGGCTCCCTCAACATCCACTGAAATGACAACCTGTGGCGGGGCAAAGCCCAAGGCTACTGCCAAGGTCAGAAGCGAGGAGGCAGCCCACCAACAGATGCAATAGATAAGTGTCCAGAAGAGGCAGGCCTAGACTCATGGAGGGTGGTGGGGAAAGCCAAAAGGCCCAACCAATGTTGGGTCTGCTGGTGGACTCGGGCCACTGCTGCCGCCATGGGACAGGCCCCCTGTCACACACAACTAATTAATAACACATATGAAGCTGCTGCAGATCAATGTCTACCATTGCATAGCTGCAAGTAGAGTACTGCAACAATACATCAAAGGTAAGATGAATTGATATAACTTTACACAAGAAACCTACTCAAAGGGCTGAATATGTCGGGATACAACTGTATCTCTGTGACTGAAAACCCTAGAGCATGCATCCTTTATAGAAAAGTATTAAAACTGCTGCCTCTTTGGTAACTCTGTTCCAGAGACTCTGCAGCAGCCATATATACACCTGAAGGGAGACAAAACAAATCCATCATTATGCTGGCTGGGTACCTACCCTATGAGGACAAGGATACCAGACCATACCTCCTAGAATTGCTACGAGGAAGCCTTGCGCTGGGATACCTACCACATGAGTGGAAAGTATCCGAGGTCTGCTACATACCGAAACCCGGTAAAGGGACCTATGACAACGCTAAAGCGTTTAGACCCATATGCCTGACATCCTTCCTAATGAAAGCACTAGAGAAGATGATTGACAGGCATTTGAGAGAACAACTAGCGGGTACATACCCAATACACGAAAACCAATTCACCTATTTTTGTGTATTATAACTAATGGTTAGTAATGCAATTAACACACATTATAAACACTGAATTTATTTGTACAACAAGAATTACAAACCAATAATATGGTTATCCATTAACTAACTATCTCTAATTAACATATGTTTTTTACATACCATAAGTATTTTTGCCAATACTCATTACTCTTCCCGTTCTAGAATGAGGAGCCTGGCCACTGAGGAGGCTGGCGGTTTCTCACTGGTCTGGTTGTTGCAATTTGATTATCAGGTTCTTCTGAGCCTGTCCCATGGTTCACAGGAGAATCGTCCGTGAGTATTATGCACTTAGGGTAGCTATTGGTTCAGGAGTCATCACCTCTGTTGACAAGAAGGGTCTGAGCTGCGAGCTGTGTTTTTTCTCCCCAGACTCTAGACTGTATGTATTCTTCCCACAACTGTGAATGATCGATCTGTCCCTTCTTCCAAGTTGAGTTCCTACCTTCTCTCACCCAAACAGTCTGTAGTTTCCTGAAGTATTGATTTTGAAATTTGATGTTCAGGGGTTGAAAAAATCTTGAGTGGATGCATGACATCTAATTTTGTCCTTATTTGTCGACGCAAAACAGCTCTGCTGGACTTGCACCTGATGAAACTGGAGTAGAACGAAACTGAAGCAAGAAGTTGCACAATTCCTTTTGTACGTCTTTCCCAGCTTCCATTAATTTTCGATGTACATATCTCTCTATCTGTCCATTGGATTGGGGGTGAAACCTTGGAGTTAAAATATGCTTGATTCCAAAATTAGCACAGAATAGTTTGAATTCAGAGGACGAGAATGTGCTTTGATTGTCAGTGACGATCATCTTAGGAAAGTCAAAACGAGTCAGTAATTGTGATTTAATTATGTATATTGTTGTATCAGAGATCATGTCATTGGCAACAAATGCTTCAAGCCATTTCGAATAAGCATCTACCACCAGCAATAATAATTTTCCTTTGAATGGCCCTGCAAAATCCAGATGTATTCTGTCCCACTTTTGTGCATTATAACTATTGGTAAGTAATGCAATTAACACACATTATAAATACTGAATTTAATTAATTATTATGATATGGTATTATGATCCCAGTAATATGTTGCCTTTGTTGCCAAAATTGAATTGGAAGGACCAAAATGTAAAAAAATATAGGATGTCAATTGAAAAAAAGGGGGGATAACTGTAAAAACTCTATCGATCTTAATAATGTAAATTCTATTCTTGACATTATTAAAAGCAGCGCCACAATATTAGTTGACTCACGAAAACAGTTAAGAAATAATAAACGGTTTACTAAAGAATGCGCTAGGGCTAGATTACAATCTTATAAAAGTCTTAGAATCTTTAAAAAAACGAACTTAGTAGAGGATAAGATAATTAATTTAAACCTAAACAAGGAGTATAAATTAATCTGTAAGAAAGCTAAGAGGAAATATAACCTAGAACAAATAGATATAATAAAGAACTGTAAGGATTCGAAAGAGTTTTGGACAGCGGTAAGGTATTTGAGAGGTATACAGTTCTGGTCAATAGATGTAGGAATAAAAATAGAGGATTGGGTAATCTACTTTGAAAATATGTATAACCCCCCACTCAACGCAGAAAGGATACAGATGCGTGAGCCTTTTATAATTGATGAGTTTCTCGATGCTCCGTTTACTATAGAGGAATTAAGAACGGTAATCCATACAGCTAAAGATAACAAGGCTCCTGGAATTGATCGAATTCCTTACGAGTTCTTTAAAAATTCTCCGGACAAATTTATAGATCTGTTACTGTCTCATTATAATAATATTTTTTCATCTGGTAAAGTTCCCAGCAGTTATAATCAGTCTATAATTTTTCCCTTACATAAGAAAGGTGATAAAGGTGTTGTTACCAATTACAGAGCTATTGCATTCGAAAACGTTATAGCTAAAATTTTCTCGGGTCTAATTTTACAGCAATTAACTCAATGGGTAGAAATGAATAATATACTTAAGGAATTTCAGTTAGGGTTTAGAAAAGGCTATTCTGCTGTAGATAATGTATTTGTATTAATTAATACAATAAATCTGAAACTAGCCACTAAGAAACAGAAAATTTATGCATTTTTTGTTGATTTATTATCTGAATTTGACAGTATTGATCGGTATTCGTTAATGTATAAATTAATGCGGCTAGGTACGTCAACAAAAATGTTTCACATAATCCGTGGCCTTCACGAAAATACCGAAAGATTTGTTTGGGGCAAAACAGGAATTTCTGAAGGTTTTCCAATCTCTATGGGTGTCAAACAGGGTGCTCTTCTTTCGCCTTTGTTATTCTCCCTCTTCCTAAATGATATAGATGAATATCTTGATGGGGGTGTACAGGTGCATAACTTTAGAATTAAACTACTGGCTTATGCAGATGACTTAGTTTTATTATCTTCAAATCCCGTTACAATGCAGCTTATGATAAATCAAATTGAATCTTATTTTCTAGAATGGAATCTGAAAATAAATTTAAATAAATCCAAAATAATTGTTTTCCGTAAGGGAGGGAAACCAGCAAAAAATGAAAAATGGCAGTTTGGACATAGCAGTATCGAAGTGGTAAACAACTATAAATATTTAGGCGTAACGCTATCTTCTGGTCTCTCTTTGGAAAAGCATCTTAGTGAAAGACTACAAACTGCAAAACAAGGCTTAAATTCTCTCTGGCACACATATGTTATGAATAATGATATTTCGCATTCGTCTAAACTACAGATATTTAATAGTTTCTAGGTCAATTTTGTGTTAGGGGGCGCATGTTTGGGGAGGACAAAGATATAGGAAGGTTGAAAGTTTATTAACATTTTTTATCAAAAAGTTATACAATCTGCCTCTTAATACACCTAATTATATAATATTTATTGAAACCAATTTAGACCCCATATTTATCCATAATCTTAAACTTCATTTAAATTATATTTTGAAAGTTATGAATATCCCTAACAGGCTCACACAAGCTACCGCGATCAAGGTAATAAAAAAAGACCTTTCTTGGTTTAAAAACATATATTCACTATTGCAGAAACAAAATCTCCCGCTGATAAATCTGGATAATTTAAACGACTGGCCAGAGATCTTTAAAAGCTTAATTAAAAGTGTACGGGTTAGCTTAAAAAATGACCATATAGACTTTGCTAAAAATTCATCAAGAAGCACCCTGTATAAAGATCTAATGTTCGAACTACCTGATAACGTACAATATTTCAACAATTTCAAAAGAAATGATATTCAATGGATTATCAAGCTGAAGGGTGAATTGTTGTGTCTGAATTACCGGAGGTATTCATCAAACTCGGAAATAAATTGCTGTTTATGCAACAAACAAGAAAAGGAAGATATATTCCATTTTATAGGTGTATGTCCGATATTAAATGAACACAGGCGGAAATGGCTTGGAAAAAATACATTAACCAGAACAGAATTGATTAATTATTTGAATGGGAAAAATTGGGTTTCTCTTATCGGATATGCGAAAGAAGCCTGGAAATACAGGTACACGGTTATAATTGACTCCCGTTGATATTGTATCCTTTGTATTCTTTGTATTTTATCTTATATTATTTTTATTTTTCTCATTTTTTTTTTTCTTTTTAATTCTTTTAATCTTCAAAAAAGGTTTAAACTGGCAAGCAGGTGTGGCAACCTATTCTTGCCATAATTACTCATGTCGCCTATTTATAACGGATAAAATTAGTAAGTTAACTTTCCTATTAGATACCGGATACGATATTTCCCTCATTCCTCCAAGAGTTTCTGATCAAAAGGACTTATGTCGCTATTGCTGCGAACAACTCTATAATATCAGCATATGGAGACCTTACCCTAACTTTAGATTTGGGCTTAAACCGTAACTTCACATATACTTTCACTATAGCTGATGTTCAAACACCAATCATCGGATTAGATTTCTTAAGCCACTTTGGCTTACTATTGGATATTTCATCAAAGCGCCTTCTTGACAGACAAACACTCAAGTCCTCGACTGCCCACAGTCTTGACAAGTTAGTACTCGACCATTTATCAGTCAGTACGGTCGACCCAAATACACCACTTGGGAAACTTTTGCATGATTATAAAGAACTTTATCATCCCACAACTATTCATCCCGTGGTCAAGCATTCCACTCGTCACAATTATCAGAACAGAAGGTCAACCAGTTTTTGCTAGACCTTGGTGTTTGCCACCTGAGAAGTTGCAAGCAGCATAGGCGGTTTTTCGTTCAATGGAAGAAATGGGGTTTGTAGACCGTCCAGTAGCCCCTGGTTGAGTCCTAATCACCTGGTGCGCAAAGTGAACGGCGAGTGGTGGCCTTGAGGTGATTATCAACGTCTAAACGCAATCACTGTTCCTGACAGGTATTGCATACTGAACATTCAAGACTTACGAGTTTTTTACACGGAAAAAATATTCACAAAACTCAATCTTACAAGGGCTTATTAGCAAATACCCTTACACCTGGACAACATCAGTATGTACTCCATTAGGAAATTACCAGTTTCCTTTTATGCCCTATAGATTGCGCAACGCAGCTCAAACCTTTTAATGGTTCATTAACGAGGTGTTGTACACAGCTAATAATTGCTATATTGATGACATTCTCGTCGCATCTGACAACATGGAAAAGTACATCGCTGACTTACGTGGAGTTCTAAAATGTTTAAAAAGTTACGGAGTTATTATAAATTTCTCCAAATGAGTATTTGCCACAGAGTCGATCAACTTCCTCGGGTCCAACGTTTCGGTGGAAGGCATCAAACCATGTAAGGAGAAAGTAAAGGCCATAATCAAATTCCCAAGGCTGACTATTGTAAAACAGTTGAAGAGATTTTTAGGGATGGTAAATTTTTATAGGTGTCTGTTGCCACATGCAGCTAAAATCCAAGCTCGCTTACATTCCCTGAGTAATATGAAACAGACAGCTAATATAGAGTGGACTCCAACCCTAGTAGAAGCCTTCAAGAAAACGAAACAACTATTAGCCAACGCGGCGACATTGACTCACCCAAAATCGAACATGCCTTTGATTGTTTGTTCCGACGCGTCTGACCACGCCATTGGAGGAATCATCCACCAACAAGATTTCCATGGCCTACGACCGCTTGGATTTTTTTCATGCAAATTACAACCACCGGAAACCAAGTATTCGGCGTCCCACAGGGAACCTCTTACATTATACAGTACAATAAAACATTGCAGTTATCTTTTAGATGGCCAACAGTTCACCTGCCTCACAGACCACAAGCCTCTAGTTTATGCGTTCACACAAAACCGAGGCAAAGCGACGCCAACACAGGCGAGACAGCTTTCATATATCTCACACTTTATCACTGATATCCACCCTGGGGGACGTGGAACGTTGGCTCCACTGCAAACAAGATGTATCTGGCCCCACATGAATAAGTTCGTAAAAACATTTGTGAGAAACTGCATCCCGTGCCAGACAGCCAAAATTCAAAAACATGAGAAGACACCCCTGGCCATATTCCGAACACCAAATAGTCGCTTTGCAACGGTGCACATAGATATTGTCAAACCACTCCCTCTGTCTCACGAATACCGCTACCTTATACAGTTATGCGAATAACCGCTTGTGTGGACACATTCACCAGATGGCCAGAAGCAGTACCAATGGTTGACCAAACAGCAGAGACAACGGCAAGCAAGTTCATGGAACATTGGGTCAGCCGTTTCGGGTTCCTGTTCGGATTACCATGGACCAAGACAGGAATTTTGAGAGCAACCTGTTTTACTACATCACTAATTTAATAGGAGCTCAAATTCAGCATACAACAGCTCTCGCAAGGCCTCCCTTATGTGTCGTTTGAAGCACTCTTGTGAGCAATGGACCGAAGAGCTCCTTTTTGTTATTTTAGGACTGCGCTGATCTTTGAAAACCAAAATAGAAGACTCAGCAGCTGAACTGTTCCTACAACCGGACACATCAATTACTCCTTCCAATTATGCAGAGAGGCTAGCTTCACAGCTACGAGCACTTAAACCACCACCGGCAGCATGGCACAGCTGGCAACTAATCTTCTCACACCCAGCACTATCCTCATGTTCTCACGTCTTTCTAAGGGATGATTCAGTAAAGCCACCACTGATACTGCCATATACAGGCCTTTATAGAGTATTGGCTCGCTCAGACAAAACCTTTACCATATTGCAGGACGGAAGAAAAAAAAACTGTCATTCGGGACCGGCTTAAGCCAGTTTTCCTGGCAGACAGCAACATCACAAATGCCTAACTTTCTCAGGAGCTTGCTACCAGCAAAAACTGTATCATTTGCTGAACCACTAGTCATGGCGATGCCTGGAATCAAATGGAAATTGATTTTCAGGTTTCTTTAGAGCACTTTTAAATAATATTTAGAGATTACAAAGACTTAATTAGTTGACAGGTATTTGTTTTGTTTGTTTGTTTAACGTCCCTTTATGCAACTTAGGCTAGCAGGACGATGCTACAGTGGGAGTCCTAAATTTTGCATATCCAGGTATAATTAGGATAGGGATCTTTAACCGTACCGAGTACCAGACATCGCACAGGCACGGGTCCTATATTTTTCATCCTATCCGAGGGACGCTTTTCGCTTACAACTCGCAAACGAAGGGATTAATAAAAAAAAAATGAATATGACCGAAAATGTTTTCCTTGAAAACCTGAAAAGATTGACACCATTTAGAAACCTCTACGACCATTTTTTCGCATAAAACGGGGTTTTGCACTTATAACTCGCAATCGAAGGCGAAATGAGTGATTTGTATATTTTTCCGGTATAGCGGTTAAGGAAAGCTTTAAAATGATGCCTTATTCATGAAATTTAATAAGTTATTAAGGAAGTTATGGCGTACCGACAAAAAAAAGGCCTTGAGAAATAATATATATATGTTTCTATGAAGGCATTTTTTGTAAACACCATTAGCAGCCTACCTTCTAACAAATAGTGGAAAAAATCATTGGAAAATGTAATTTTTTCGCAATGAAATTTGAATGAAATGGGAGAATGACCCATATACAAAACAAAAAAAATAATATTCAGTTTGTGGTTGCCCAAGTGCAGTTTCAGCATTAACAAATCTCCTCGCTCTTGTCCCTAAAAATTGTTATTTATAGTTTTTTGTTCTTTTACTAATCCACTGTAACTGGATAATGTAATATAATAATAAAATATAATATAAGTAGTGAGAATAATTTTAAAATTAGACAAAAATTGGGTGAAAACTTTAAAAACCCACAACTTTGGCTATAAAGCAGCTATGAGGAAACCACAAACGCCGAAATGACCGTCATGAACCAGTGCAGGTGGCTGCCTAACTAAATTCAAAACTTTCCTATCCGGCCATCGCTTTTAAGTGGATAGAATAGAAGATACCTGAGTACGTCCCTGAGACGTAGTTGGCCACCTGGGCTCGCCGAGTGGTACGTCCCTGGGACGTACTTGGCGTTGAATGTGTTAAAAAGTAGGCTGTGCTTTAGAAATTTGGTCCCCCACACTTTTCTCACAATGCATTTATGTTGATTACGATAGATGGGGAATATTTAATTTGATTTTCTTCTAATTTCATTTCTATATCCATTTGTTATATCCAATATTTTAATATGTTTACATTTTGGTGTTAAATAATATTTCTTGTATAGATAATATATAAGGTTTTTATTTTCCTTTATTTCGGTTCTTGGTATTTTATAAGAAGGTTTGCATAATAATAAGGTGAATGATTCCAGTTTTTCATATTTCATAATAAAAGTTTGGTTTTTTTTTTTATATTTTTAGATTATTTCTTTTTATGGCACAATGAAAATTTTTACATTAAATCTACTCAAAGAAGTACTTATAATTAAACACTTCTAGAAAAATATGGCGAATCAATAAAAAATAAACTCTTAAAAAGGTGACGTAAATACTACAAAGAATTTGCTTACAACATTACATGTATATATTCATATTGACTAATCAATGATCATAAAGGAAGTTATTTTGGGGCAAAAAAAAAAAAAAAAATAAAAAAAAAAATACATCGACTGGACAAGAAGTAATGCTTGAATTGAAAGAAGAAGAATGCTTGAATGAAGAAGTCCCAAGAAGTAATGTTTGGTAGTAGGTATGCATTCGCTGCTTTTAAACTGAGATATAAATAATTAGTATTGATAGTAATAATTAATTTTGCTAAATATGAATGTTACGATTCTTAAAAACATTTTATAAGAACATTTAGAAATGCTGATAAATAAAATTAAATGGAAAAATAACGTAAATGTTCACCTGGATCGGAACGATTTTTTGACTTATAAACGCGTCATATTTAGGAACCTTTTTGAATCAATTGGCACAAGAATGAATCGTATGTTTTATGGGTGAGTTTTTGTGATTTATCACACACTGCTCGCGGGCATCTGGCAGGCACTAGTAAGAGTTTTATCGCTGCCAGACGATTTTTCCCTTTCTATAGAAATAAAAACCTAACGATTAAGCCATATTCCAGCCCTATGTTTTATGGGTGCATTTTTACGAAAAAATTAATTATTCAAATTAATTTTTAAGGCATTACTAAGAACTTTATCCCTGCCAGACGGTCGGTTTCGCACTTAACTCTGTTGTTTCTAACTATGCAGAAATTTGTAGGTGTATGTTCTATGGGTGAGGTTTTTGCATCTGGCTCCTGTACTAGATGGCACATGTGCATTTTTCACATCAGGGCAATGGATATATTATTTTTTCATGCACAACATTTAGTTCTAATTTTGATCTTGTGGATCTTCATCAGGGATTCTGAGTACTGAGTAATACAAAGACTCTTCTTTGTATTATAAACATAATCAATATATATTATAAAGCAAAGTGTACAATGTGCGTGCCGATAAGGCTCAAAAACGACTCAACGTACGTTTAAGAAAGTTATGTCAGCGTGGTGCTATATAACCACTAACGGAGAAGAAGGTTTCCGTTTTTCTTTTAAGAGTGTAAAATTGAAGAGAAAAGGACTGGAATTTGTAGCCTCTCGCACCATTTAATTAGTCTACCTTAGAATGACATGCGAGTTAATGAATGAAAAATTTAGTTCGAGCAGCAGACTACCAGAAAGCGCTAGGGTGTGTTTCACTCAATGTTTATTGTTTATTCATACCGTTCAGTTTGTTGTTTAAGGTTATCTATTTTATCAGCTGTTCTTTTTAAATTACTAAAAAATCAAGCGAAAATAATTAGTTTCACCTTTTTTTTTCAAATAATATAATGATTTTACATATCTGCAATCAATTAGAAAACCGATTGAATACCTTACAAAATACATTTTCTCATGAGAAGGTTAATTGATTAACACATTACATTTAATCAATATTTAACATATACTTAAGTAAATATAATGCAATATGAGTGAACATTTTTTAGTAGTACAGTGAACGAATAAAAACAGACATAAAACAAAAAAAGAAGAGGTGCATTGACTGATTATAAATCGAAAATAAAAATTTGAAGTGTTCTTATTGCATGTAATTATAAAAAATGTTTTTTTTTTACTATGTATGATGAGGATTCCATTCGACAAAATGACTAATTCCAATTACAACATTTTTTCAGTAAGATTTTATCACCCTTCATAGTTCAGGTTAAAAACAAATATGATGAAAAAATTGTGCCCTCATGATATTTTGGTTTTTATTTTGTAATACTAGGTGCATAGTCCGGCCAAATTACGGGGAGGGGGATATCTTAAGGGAGGTTGAACTGGAAGAAAGGTCTTAAAAAAAAAGTTTCTATGAATCTTTGTTAGTTTTTAAACTTCTGGATTTAAAAGGCCCATCCACAGTAGTCGACGCTTAAGTTGTACTCGAAATATAGATTTTTAACTATTATCTAATAACTTATTATCTGCTGACTGCTTGGAATGGATTGGAATGCGCTTATAGGATTCAGAATCATAGAAACCATCAAAAACGATGCATGACTAGACAAAGTTGCAGCATAATTAATTGTTCATTCACTATTTTGAACCCCCTTTAAAGTATATAGGGTTCCTTATTTGGGCGAAATCTGCAGATCTCGAATCTTAATATTGACACCGTGTTTAAAGTTTCAAGAAAGTGTTAATTTTTTTCTATTTCTATCTGTGCTAATTTAAAGTTTTTCTGTTATAAAAACTACCACACAACTACCGGAGCGAAGCCGGGCACCCTAGCTAGTAGTAATATAAAGACTATTCTTTTTACCAAGAAGGTCTTTGTTTTACTCTGGACTCAGAAGCCCTAATGAAGATCCACAAGTTTGATCGAAACGTAGACTTTTCAAAATAAAAATATTTTTAACTAAAAATCCTGACTATGAATTAACCTTTCATAAAAAATGAGTTTATTATTTCTCACCTCTAAATTTGTAAATCATTAAATAAATTAAAAAAAAAAACATACTTGCAGAGAAGCACGTAAGAAGGCAGCTATTTTATCACATTCTTCTCTTCTAGTACAGTATACAATCACAGAATTACAATCACAAAATCTATTAGAATGAAGTAAAGTAAGCAATGCTTCTCTTCTATCATATTCAGATGACACTGTAAGGAATAAATTATCAGGCAATGGAGTATCAGTTATTATTGAAGAGGTATCATCAATTCCAAGCTGTGACATCACAGTTTCCAAAGTTGTAACTGATGCAGTAGCAGTTAAACCTAATAAAGTTGATATTCCCATTTTTTCTCTAAGTACCTAAAATATAATCAGATATAAAATATTGAATTAACATATGCTGATATTACGTTGAAATAGCAAAATGGTTTAAAGGTTAAAACAGCAAAAAGGTTATCAAAAACGATGAAGTAGCAAAAAGGTGGTTTCCGGTTAACATAACAGAACAGTTGATAGTTCTAATTTCAATATAATAATTATGATTTAATGAAAAAAAAACCACAGTCGGTGAGAGAAAATTTTTTTAGCAAACATGGGACATATGCTGTATGATTGATCATGCTCTAGATGTATAGATGGATCTCACGAAAAAAAAATTTACTCACTGTTTGCATCAATTTTGAACATTGCTGTTTTGAATAGAGTCATTCTAACAATAAAAAAATGTATTTTCCTTTTTTGGAGGAGCTGGTTTGAAGAGAAATTAGAAATTCCCCTTTTCCACAACTTTCAGAACAGCGTATGCCGCATCTGCATGTGCTTAACTATGAGTTTCAATCTCAATAAGATTATTCTAACAATAGAAATAAACATTTTATAATTTAATCAACAATACTAAGCGTCACACAATTAATCAATATTCCTTTCATTGAAACTAAATTGTTTGTCACAAAATAATAATTATATATAAAGGTAACTCTCAACATCTTCATTTTTTGTTTCAATTTTTGAAAAATAAATCGTGTAATAATCATGATTTTTGTTTTCTTTTTGACAATTTTCTAAGAACCATGAAAGAAGAATAAGCCAAACTAAAGACAAATGTTTTGACTATGTTCATGTACTATAGACAGCAACATAATTAGTATATGCTAAACAAATACTTAAATGTAAAAATCACTTGACATAAATTATTATTAAATCCTCAAACCCGTTGAGTGGTACATAGGGCTGTCACTTTGCCACGATTCTTGCTCTTCAGCAGGCTCCTCGATGCCAGATGAGGTCTGTTTGGCATTATGCATATCCTTCTGTAAAGTCTGCCTTCACATTCTTGAAAGTGACGAGCCCCTTGTGGATTTACCTAAGAATCTGCCGGGGTATGATATTGTGGTACCTTCTAAGATGCTGAGGGATACATTTTTAATATAAATGTAATCTTTATTAAATGTACTATAAATTAAAAATATCTTATTTATTTATGTAAATTATTGGCGAAAGAAGTTGCCACCCACATTAAAAAAAAAAAAAATGCTAGGGAACCTGTCTGGTAAGCCTCTTCTTCCCTAGAATACCTACTTTACCTCATCATTGATATTTCCAATACTATTTTAATTCTCTAAAACATTTTTATGAAAATAGAGATTAAGTTGAATCTGAAAAAATTAGAGGCCATTTGACCTTCAGGGCTACGGGCAAGTAGCCAAGCTTTGTTCACTTATACCCTCGTCGAAAAAAGGGCTACAAGAAACAAATCTGATGAACACACAACTTTCACTTACCAACCTACTTAGATTAGGAAGACTTACTTAGTTTAGAAATTAATGTGCTTTGATAAATATGTAAATGCCATTCATCAACTTCACACGATTTCCCACATTTAGTAACTTATTTTTGTTTGTTTCCAAAACTTTTAGAGTATTATAATGTGTATTGAAAAATTCGAAAGTTCTCAGCACTTTTAGATTGATTATTGTTTATTTATTTTTTTAAGGGTCCTAGAATTAAACTCACAACAGGGCAAAAAGCATTTTAATTTTAATTTTAAATAGCAAGTATTTTGTTTTTAATTTCACCTACCTATATATGAAATATATAGTAAGGAAAGTATTGCGATCGTGAAAAATTTCGACTTCCGGTTTTCAACGGAAATACACGTTTTGGGGTCCCCTGATTCCAAATAACCAAGTCCCGCGAAATGGTCTGTGCGCGTGTGTGTGTGAACAGACTAGCTCAAAAACTATAGGCCGTACAAAACTGAAATAGGGTATTTGGTGTATGTATATGCCCGCGATGTGACAGCAAAAATTTCATCAAAATTGGTCAAATGGAGAGGGTACTTTATTTAAAGAATTTTGTCTATTTTTTACGTTTTTCTCGATTTTCTCAAAAACGACTCTAACGATTTTGATTAAACTCCGTATTCAGTGTATGTAAATGCTCGCGATGCGACAGCCGAAATTTCATCAAAATTGGTCAAACGGAGGGGGTAATTTATTTAAAGAATTTTTTCTATTTTTTACGTTTTCATAAAAATTGATTTATTGGAGGGGGCACTTTATTTAATAAATTTTGTCCCATTTTCACGTGTTTTTTTTTTTTTTTACTCAAATACGGCTTTAACGATTTTGATCAAACTTGGTATTTGATGTATGAAAATGAGGGCGATGGGACAGCAGAAATTTCATCAAAATTGATCAATTGGAGGGGTCACCTTACTTAATAAATTTTGTCCCATTTTCACGTGTTTTTGTTTATTTACTCAAAAACGGCTTTAACGATTTTGATCAAACTTGGTATTTGATGTATGAATATGCCCGCGATGCAACAGCCGAAATTTCATCAATATTGGTCAAACAGAGGGGGTACTTTATTTAAAGAATTCTGCCTATTTTTTACGTTTTCATCAAAATTGATTAATTGGAGGAGGCACTTTACTTAATAAATTTTGTTCCATTTTCACGTGTTTTTTTTTTTTTTCTTTCTCAAATACGGCTTTAACGATTTTGATCAAACTTGGTATTTGATGTATGAAAATGACCGCGATGGGACAGCAGAAATTTCATCAAAATTGGTCCAACGGAGGGGGTACTTTATTTAAAGTATTTTGTCTATTTTTTACGTTTTCATCAAAATTGATTAATTGAAGGGGGCACTTTACTCCATTAATGTAGTCCCATTTTGACATGTTTTTTTTTATTTACTCAAAACCTGCTATAACGATTTATATCAAACTTGGTATTTGATGTATGAAAATGACCGCGATGGGACAGCAGAAATTTCATCAAAATTGGTCCAACGGAGGGGGTACTTTATTTAAAGTATTTTGTCTATTTTTTACGTTTTTACGCTAGGTATTTGATGTATGAATATGTGACAGCCAAAATATTATTCACTTTATTATGAAAATAAAAACTTTTATTAGAGTATTTAAGTGATGCTCAAATTTTTGAAGCATCCCAGGTGTGTAAAAATATGGTATAAGATAATAGTCTATAATTAATATATGTATGTTTTAGTCCAGAAACTTTTGTTACATAATATATTTTTGAAAACAATATAAAGCGATTTTAGAGGAACAGTAATCGTTCTTGATTTCCAGAAAGGCAGACGTAAATACACGAAGAGACGTAAATACACATATCGATTCACCTTCACGATGTATTTGCAAAAAGCAACTCGTAGTAAAAAACAAGCAAATAGTAAAAAAAACTTGACTGTTGATGAAATTAGTCCCTTCATAAATAAATTAGCAATAATGAATCGAAAAGTGCTGAGAACTACCAAATTTTGCTATACAGATGCTCTATAACTTATGGAGATATACAAATATAAGTATATACTAAAATGTGGAAAAATGTGTGAAGTTGAGGAATAGCATTAACAAATTATCGAAACATGACGATTTCTAATCTAAGTAAGTTCGTAAGTGAAAGTTGTGTGCTGCGCGCATCGCACCAGATTTTTTAAAAATAAAATGGCATTATAACCTCAAATCATTTAAAATACTTTTCGATTAAAGTATTTTAAATACAAAATAAAAAAAGTATTTTATATTTTCATTTTAATTTGTTTTTATTTAAAATACAAATTTGAACCTATTAGCAAGTGCATTGCAATCGATTAATTAATAGACAGCTTTTTATTATTTTTTTTTTCCGGTTGTCTTTGCTTGGTGTAATGTAACTCATTCTCAAATCATCTTCGCTTTCATTTTGTTGGAATTATTAAATTAAATTTCTTCTTCTACAGATACAATCTGATTCGGAACTTATTTAAACTAATTGGGCTAGAACAGATACTATATCTTCAAAATAAACTATGTATTGTGGATGTTTCGGACATCTGCATTTTATATCTTTTAATGCCCACAATGAGTATCCGGATAAATATCCAATAATAGACATCCAGAAGTGGTAGAGAGCTGAGCCGGTCGGAAAGAGTAAGCGAGGCATAGAGAGCTTGACTTAATGAATAGTGGATTGTAAGAGAGGTCCGAAATAAGTTTACAGATTTAGATCTATCATAGCAAATCAAAAATGTTCTTTAATATTTTTGGGGAGCCCAAATATTATTTTAATATTGCTTTATAATGTATTTAGAATAAAATCTATTGTTTGTTACCCTCCTGTGGCAGAACGGTTATCTTTAAATACTTCAAAATTCTTCCGAAATACAAACTTCAAATGCATACTCAATGTTAGCGGGCACATTTTGCATTCTTAAAGAACTGCAGGAAGAATAATATTTTTAAAACTCGAATTAATTTTTAAGTTTTAGAGAAGAAGGCGTGAGATAAGTAATTTCGTTAATGGCTAGCATTCCATACCTCTAATGTATCCTAAATTTTCTCACCAGTTTCGAACGAATGTCAACCTCTCGGAAAAATACTGACCGATTTTAACTTTAATTGAATGGTTCAGTCATACACATTTTTACTAACTTTTTTGGTATTCCCTCCAAATTTGGATCATGATTGTGCCTTCATGTATTTATGCCAACTTAATTTTCGATTTTTTTACATCACACAAACACAAACACAAAAAAACACACAATTTTACTCAGGGTACCCAAAAAATTTCCATTAAAAACCAGAAGTCATAATTTTTGGCCATTGATTTTGGCCCTATGGCATAATGCTATTGAGACCCTTCTAGGCATGAAGGAATGTGGTTTTTATTTCTGATGGTCAGATGGAGAGGGTTTCACTGGCATTGAAGGCCCAAACTATACAAAAAAGGATTAACAATATCGGTGCACCTGCTTAAGAGGTCATCAAAGTACAGAAATGTAGACCAATAGCCAAAACTATGTTGTGTTTTTCATCTATGTTGGTAACTGTAGGAATGTAAATTGTTTGGAGTGAAAAAGTTGTATTTGCCAGATACTGCTTAGTCACTATTTTTAATCATTCCTTCAGGGACAAGGTCTAACTGCACTTAATCATATTTCAAATAAAATCTGAGAAATATTAATATTTTTTTCTACACCAATTTCAAAAGCTAAATTATTAAATATTTAAAGATTTATATTTAAAGTTATGATGGCAACACTTAGAAGTTCTAGTTTATCAATCAATTTTATTTTTTTGATATCAATTATCAGTTGAGGAGGTTAGGCCAGTTATGCACCTGTCATATTAAACTAACAATGTGGTCCATATTATACAACATATTGTTTAAACTTTTTAGTGTATATAATATTATATATTTTTTCAATATATATATTTATCTGGGCCTACTTACTGATTGCAGTTCCAATAAAAAATGAGATAAATATGTGTTTATAAATAAGAATAAAAATACCTGGCATATAGTTAAATACGTTGGCCGAAAATTGTGAGAATGCTGTGAAATTGAGTGAGCTTCATCAATGCAAGCAAAGGCAATGGGAGGTAGTGTTTTCAAAAGTGATTTAGCAGAATCCCATGAAGACAAGGACTCAGGCGCTATGAGAAGAACAGATATGGTCTGGTTTTTCAAGGCTTCCAACACAACTTCACGTTTTTTTTGGGTCATATTATGGTGTAGGCAAGCAGCGTTAAGTTTTTTTGAGCCACAGAATATCTATTAAACAAAACAATTATAATTAGTAAATTATGAAGTTTTTAGGTCTTCCAATTTAATTACACTGTTTTATCTACAGGTAGTGGTGGGATGAAAAGTCCTAAATTAAGCCTGTAGGTACAGTTTGTAAACCCCAGAAGTCTTGTAGTAGATTAGCTTAAACGCTCCTGAGAAGAGTGTAAATGGCAAGTTTTACTATAGAGGACAGACAATAAAATAAATATCAGACAACTTATAGGTAATAATGATGTTAAAAAGAAATATGTAAACTAAAGTAGTGCAAAAAAAAAAAAAAATTAATAACTTGAAGAAACTTTCTCTATTAGATAATGTATTTTATAAAATTAATGACTTGAAGAACTTTTTTGAACTGGATACCAAGGTATTTTATAAGAATAAAAACTAGACAGATTAAGGATAAGGGAACCAGTGGATTGAGTGTGAACAACGCACGATGTAAACCAGTAATATTTGATTAACCCTAGAAAGGTTAATAACATTGTGGGTACCTTATTGCTATAGCTAAACCCTTCTTCATACGAATTACTAAAAGGAGTTTCAATTAAAGTAGGCCAAATAAATTTTATTTAAGAAAAATATGATAAGATTAGTATATAAAATTAGATCTAGAACACATAAAAAATTATATCTAGAATACAAATTTTAATAGAAATAAAAAAAATAAGAATATTTGGAATCGATTTCTAAGGAAGATTTTTCCTATCCATTTACGAGGGGTGATCAAAAAGTTCCAGGACTGTTGAGATTGCGCGGCAATGGAGTGTCATAGAGCAGTGCGGTTGGCAGCATTGTTTAGCGTGACTCTTCCTGAGCTCAGCTGTTTATTCAGTTTGTTGATAACCTTCTTCATTGCAAAGTTACTGCTGTTTTCGTAAAAAAA
Source organism: Aelia acuminata (assembly GCA_911387785.2). NCBI lineage: Eukaryota > Metazoa > Arthropoda > Insecta > Hemiptera > Pentatomidae > Aelia > Aelia acuminata. The sequence goes on along the minus strand of OU426978.1, from coordinate 138,110,530 downwards.
AGTTTTTTGTGTTCGGCGATTTTGTGAAATGAATTTAAAGGAAGAGCAACGCGTTTGCGTAAAGTTTTGTGTGAAGTCGTAGCCATAAACCCACGTTTCATCTCCAGTAATGACTTGTTTTCGTTGTCATTTGCCATTTCAAGAAGTTCCTGACAAACTTGAACTCTGCGTTCTTTCTGCTGCTCAGTCAACAGTCTCGGAACAAACTTTGCAGCCACCCTTCTCATCTGCAAATTTTCTGTTAAAATCTGTTGACACGAACCAAATGAAATGTTCAATTCTTCAGCCATCTCACGAATGGTTAGTCGACGATTAGAACGCACGAGACTGTTCAATCTTGCAACATGATCGTCGTCAGTCGAAGTTGATGGGCGCCCTGAACGAGAATCATCTTCACACGATGTCCGGCCTTCCTTGAACCTTTTGTACCACTCATGACACCTTGACCGACTCAGACATTCATCACCGAAAGCCACTTGCAACATTTGAAAAGTTTCAGTAAACATTTTACCCAACTTCACACAAAACTTTACGCAAACGCGTTGCTCTTCCTTTACATTCATTTCACAAAATCGCCGAACACAAAAAACTTTTTTTTACGAAAACAGCAGTAACTTTGCAATGAAGAAGGTTATCAACAAACTGAATAAACAGCTGAGCTCAGGAAGAGTCACGCTAAACAATGCTGCCAACCGCACTGCTCTATGACACTCCATTGCCGCGCAATCTCAACAGTCCTGGAACTTTTTGATCACCCCTCGTATATCTCCCCAGAATTTTCTTTGAATTGAACACTACTGCATCAGTTAGAAAGCTGATTCACTACTCTTCCAAGCCTTCTTCTTATGAAGAAGTTTAAGGTTATATGGCTTTATAAGGAATATATAGTAATAAGAAAGTTATTTAAATGTTTTTATTTCTCATTTTTATCTTAAGATTTTTTATTCTTTTCCAACATTCAAGTGTGTAACATGCATATTTTAGCAATAATATCAATGCAAGCTTATACAATGACAGTATTAATATACATAATTACATATATATAAAATACAGTATTACATAATTTAACTCAATTTTTTATACAATACATGGAAGAGGATATCTTGGAATGAAAGAGTGGTAAGATAGGTGTACTGGTTAGGTTATAGGATCGAATCCCTTCCCAGTTGATGGTCCCTGCGGGAAGTTAGAATATACTCCCTTGACCCTTTAACGGTCTTGGGCCTCTCTGGAGGCCTGAACTCAGAAATATTCAAACTGGGCGGGAAGACCGCGGCAATAGTTTCTATGGATTTCAGGAGTTTCATGATGAGAAATCGAGGGAATGGCCTGGAATGCGGGCCTCCAGAGAGGCTTGTGAGCGTCCCAGGTACCTGTCCCTTCAGTTGCCTTTCTAGAAGCGCTTGTGAATGTTTGTGTATTGTGTTCCTCAATCACTCTCTACAACATTATAAAGTTATGTAATCGTTTACTTATACATTACTAATGACATTTAAATTAATTTTTCTTTAGATCTTTTTGTCGCATATTTGTTATTGACTAATAAGTTTTAAAATTTTAAACGAAAAAAGTTTGATTTTTTTTTCAATCGTTTTTTATTGATCTAAACCGAAACTAATTATACCTTGTATAAATATCTCTATATTATTCCTAAAAGCGAATTCTTTTGTTGCAAAATGAATGAATAAATTTTTTTTAAAAAATTCTCAAACATTTTTATTTTTATTTTTGTAATGCAGATTCAATAATGACATTTATAGAATGTATCGATTCAATTATGAATTTGATTTGGATGACCAAGAGGATCTGAAGAATCTTCGGTTCCTGATAACGGAGAAGATGGCAAGAGAGTATAAAGATTCTTCTCAAGTATAAAACTCGCATGGAACTTTGTTTGAAAAAGTTTTTGTTGGTTTTACAACCTATTGCAAATAAGTTTATTGTTACTTCTCGTCTTATTATTGCTGAATAGCAATAGGACAGGGTTTTCTTTTGGGAAGCGGGTGAGAAGTGAGGAGGGAAGAGGGCTCAACCGCCATGGGCCTTTACACGAGGTGCGGCTCTGCATGGCGGGTTTGCTTTTTGCATACTCTGTGTGTGCTTAAGCCTTTAGAGAGGCAATCGCCCATAACTTCCGGCAAACATTTTCTTTTTTCAAAATGATTTCAAAACTGATCATTTGAGGTACCCTGGGAATTATATACAACACCAATTTGCTTCCAACTATAACAGCGAAATGTGCCTGTTAAGGGGTTAACTATTTGAGGCCTAAAAGTTTAAATATACCCCAGTAGGTAGAGGTTAGAATTTACCCACGGAATATCCACCTGTCGTAAAAGGCGACTAAAGGAGCCAGTTGTCCCGAGGCTATGGTGCCTCTCACGTTGGGCTAATCACCCATGCAAGTAAAACAGATTAAAAAAAAAACAGAAATCAGGTGCGATGCGCACAACACACAACTTTCACTTACCAACTTACTTTGATTAGAAATTGACGTGTTTTGTTAAATGCCATTTCTTAAAGTCACACATTTTTCCACATTCAAAATGCGTGGCAGATACTAGGATTTTAAAAAAACGCTGCCCCCAACCCAAAATGTACGAGAACATAAAGGTCCATACACTGAACGACCCTGTAAAAAGAATGGAGAATGCTGAAAAACTGGATGAAAGGATCAGCGACATGAACCAGATGGAAATGTTGAGACCCTGTGGATTAATCTAAAACAAGCAATTTTAAAAACAGCGTAAGAAGTCTATAGCATGCACAGGGTGACGGGGAAAGGTAAACGTACAAAACAGTGGGATGACAGATTAAAGAAAGTGGTCGGCAAGTAGAAGCAAGCCTGGATAAGTCCCTCCAAGATAAGTCCCGGGAAAAACTTACTGAATATTGAATGGCTAAGAATGAATGTAAGATAGCATTTCAAGCGGCAAAAAAGAGGACATGGGAAGAATTCAGTAAAAGTCTGGATGAAGATCATCAAGATAATATCAAGAGGTTCTGGAGAACAATCAAGCGCCTAAAAGGAAGGTACAAGAAGCCTATAAGGAATTAAAGACCAGAATGGGAACACACTCTCGGAGACAGAAGGAATCCCCGAAAGATGGAAAACCTACTTTGAAGAACTCTTCAAGAAAGAGGATTACGCAATCCCTCAAATCATTGCCAATGGCAATGCAAAGCCAGGAGTCAATAGAAAAAGAGGAGATAGCCGATGCCATTGAGAAAATAAAGAATAGAAAGGAAGAGATGGCATCGCCCCAGACTTCATATTTGGTGAAGAAATATGGGATTCCGGGAGAGTACCAGAGGATTGGAAGTTTAGTGTGATTGTTCCAATACATAAGAAGTGCAGCACAACGGAATGTAGTGATTAGAGGCCGATCAGTCTACTTCCCATAGTATATAAGATCTACACACGCATTTTTGAAAGTAGATTAAGAAGTATTGTTGAGGGATAGCTCGAACCAGAGCAAGCTGGATTTAGACCCGGTAAACAGACATAGGACCACATATTTATTGGACAAAAGGACCGCCTTAAGACACATTTGTCTTAAGAAAAGTATTGGAAGATGCATGGGACAAGGGTCAGGACATATTCCTAGCCTTTCTAGACTTGAAGGCGGCTTTCGTCTCTTGTTCCATATCTGAAGATATGGAATGCGTTGGAGAATAAAAACGTCACAGGGGATCTTATCACTGCAATAAAATCCATCAACAAAGATGCAAAAGGTGTAGTGCAGATCAATGGGAGAGAAACAGCTTCATTCCAGATGGATAAAGGAGACAGCCTTAGTCCTCTGTTATTTCTATGAAGAGAGAAAAATATGTAAGAGGAGAAAATCGCCAACATTAATTGGAAGATGGAAGATGAGACAGGTCATAGTTCAGAGCCTTCTCTACGCTGATGACTAGCGTTCTTCTAGCAGACTCTAGGGAGAAGCTGCAGAAAGCCATTGTAGAATGGAAGGAGGAGCTCTAACGTAAGGGGATGACAATAAATATTGCCAAAAGCAAAGTGCTTGTGGTGTCCAGGCAAGAACATGAAGATGTCCAACTGTTTTGTGGTGGTGAGGCTCTCGAGGTAGTGGACCACTTTCTCTACCTAGGAACCATCAACAGTAGGTCTGGTAAGGTAGATGAAGAAATTGGTAATAGAATCAATAAAGTGAACCAAGTATATTACCAGATCTGCAACAGCATAGTAGGCCACCGAAATGTAGGGAAAGCGACGAAGCTACACATATACACAGCAGTATACCTCCCAACACTCACATATGGTAGTGAAAGTTGGGTCATGCTGGACAGGCATGTCAGCCAGATAACAGGAGCAGAGATGAGGTATCTTAGGTAGATGAGCGATAGGTAAAACGAAAAGGGATCGTCTGTGGAATACTTCTATAACAGATCAGCTGCAAGTGTCTGAATTTTAAATTGACTTCGAAAGAAGGCAGCTCAAGTGATTCAGCCATATGTGTCCCATGGATTAGGAATGGCTACCGGAGAAAGGTAATGGAAGCCCGCCTACTGGGCAGAAGGACCAGAGGTCGCCCGAGAATCCAATATGGAGAGTATATTGAGAGGATAGAAGCGAGAAAAGGAAAGACCTTGGCTCTGATGAATAGGATGTTTCGTGACTGGAAAGAATGGTTCCCTTGGATCGAGACCCCTTGACGCTGAATGACAGAGGGAGCAAAAGAAAAAGAAAGTTTAAATATGCTCGCAATAACAGGCTACTAATAATAATAATTGATAGAATATATATAAATAATATTAACCAGTAATAAAATAAGTAAACAGGAAAAAAATCCGAAGCGGGCCCATATTATCAAGGCAAGCTATTGAATAATCGAGTTCTAGAACATTTTCATTATTAAACTGTGAATATGGATCGAAATAGATTGTTTCATCTAAAAGTTCATTGATTTTTTAATTTTTTCATTAATAATGTATTAATAATACAGTAATAAAAAATATATGTTGATTCGAGAAGTTGATAAGTTATAACTCCATCAAAGATTTATTATTTTTATTTTTTTTTTTTTTTTCAATGCACCAAATATTATTGGTCCTCAATATAATTTATCCGAATTAGATAGCCAGCCTTAATGAAAATTCAGTCAAATGGTAAAATAAATAAAAAGAATAAAAGTCATCCTTTTTTTTATGGTTTAAACTCTATAAGAGACTGCCAATAAAAACAACTACTGGTTGAAAAATCTCAAAAACCCCAATTCATCAAAAAGAGAGGAAAATAGGAAAAGCACGTTAAATTATTCTACAAATAATTTAAATAGATTAAATTCGTTTGTATTTGAGAACAAAAGTGGGTCAGTAGACTGAATATCTTCTGAGAGACAGCTTTTCAAAGTTCAACATTTTGATATTGAAATTTTTAAGTTATTTCCATGTTTATCATTTGAAATTGACTTAATATTTATAGGGAGGGGAATGGCGGAGGAGGGAGAGGGAGATTATTATTACTGAAACATATCCCTGATCCACTCACAAAGACTACATCACCTGCAAACATCAAACAGTTGACATTTAAGTCATCGATTTCAAGGCCTTCCCCAAAAAAATCTGGCAAATCATATATATTCAAAATAAATGACAATGCACTGGTAACATCTCCTTGTCTTACATCAAGAAAGATGAAATTCCATTTCTGAGCCAAACTGCTGCCTCGGTATTCACATATTTTTTCAAGAGTCTTGATAATTTTAGTCGAAACTCCAATGGAACTTAATTTATATAAGTGCGCATTTCTGTTTGGCGAGTCAAATGCCGACTTAAAATCAATAAAAAAGGCATATACTTTAGACCTTTTTACGCTTAACTTAATCTTTATTATATTAGTTAAGTTGAAACTGTTGTCCATTGTGAAGCAGGATTTTCTAAAACCAGCTTGAGCTTCTGGAAGAACATTATTTGAATATACCCATTCTTCTTGGTGCTTGAGTATCAGGCTGGAAAAAATCTTGGCTATACAATCTAGGAACGGGATTCCCCAATAATTTTCCACATTGTTTATGTCTTCTTTTTTATCTAAGGGAAAAATTATGGCTTTAGAAAAACTTGATGGGGCATTACCAGTTTCAAACATGTGGTTGAAGACAATTATTAGTTTTTCCAGAAATCAGTCAGGAGCATTCCTGTAGAACTCGTATGGAATTCTATCTAATCCAGGGGCCTTATTCAACTTTGTTCTGCTCAAAACTTCTTTCAATTCACTTTTTACAAAATTCCTATCCATCTCCTCATTTTTCACCATTGGAGTTACATATTGGAAATAACAAATAGGAATTTTATTCAACATTCCATGGAAGTAAATGTTGAATCAAATTTTGATTATATTAGTGATTAACTTTTTCTAAAATAAATACTAATTGTCCAATATTAATTGAAGCATCTTTTGGTTTCTGTGATATCTACAATACACTCGGAATTATTGTTTTATTTTTTAACGGAATAAAACAAGTCAAATGATATATAATAACTCAGACGTCCATTTAGAGCAAAGGCACAAAACAAACATTCCAAAAAATCATATAAAATAATTTTAACATGTCCAAGAAGAATCACAAAAATAGGTTGGTCAATATATATATATATATATATATATATATATATATATATATATATATATAAATTAGGTCAGCGATATACACTTATGGCCCTAAAAATCTGTCTACATCTTTAAGTTACATTTGAACTGTCATAAATACAATTTACAATAGATTACTGATCCAACTAACATTTGGCAAACAACACATCAATAAAGTAATAGTCTGTAAAGTTACTCTACTTACATATCCTGGATCAATATATATATATATATATATATTTCAGTAAACAAGCTTTTAGGAAGAGACTATTTAATTATAGATATAGAATGCAAGGCCTCAAAGTCTCGTATAATTTCAATAATTCACTTAATCGTGCAGGTTACATGCCAAATTTTCTGTTTCTAGCTTGCATGTGAAACTGTTGTAGTCCTGAAGATGCCTGAATAGGCGAAAATTTGGCATGTAACCTGCACGATTAAGTGAATTATTGAAATTATACGAGACTTTGAGGCCTTGCATTCTATATATATATTTCTATATATATATATAAAAAATATATATATAGAATATATATATACGCCCACCTTGAACAAGTGTACCAGTCCCAGCTGAAGAACAGAAAACAGAAGGCATCGGAGACTATCCAGGAGTTCGAGGCGGACGTTGCGAGGATGGTAAGACTGGCTTATCCATCTGCCCCAGAAGGCTTGTTGGAATGCTTAGCAGTCCAAGCATTCGTTGACGGATTAAGGACTTGGAGCTTCAGAGAGCGGTACGTCTCACGCGCCCTAAATTACTAGTAGACGCTCTATCCACAGCGTTGGAATATGAAGCGGCTACGGAGGCTTCTCGCAGCCATGCAAGAGTCCGGGTCATGAACAGTACCGACTGCAGCGAGGGGCAACAGGAACCGACGAACCCAAACAACCTGGAAGAGGTGCTTTTAAAAGTTGTGAAGGCGCTTGATTCCCGGAGAAGCAGACCTGTACGTGTTGGGGATGCGGAGAACTCAGACACTTCAGGAGTGCCTGCAAGAAGCAGGTCGCTACTGACGTACCAAAATCCCAGGGAAACTAAGATGGGTCGACTCCTGGAGGGCGACATCGACCCAACGACTTCTTCAAGACCCTCCCCTTGTGGTTGTAGCCTCCTTGGGGCCCAGAGCCGGTAGTTTATATGTGGATGGCATCGTCAACGCCACGGGATACGCCATGTTGGTAGACACCGGTGCTACGAAGACCATCGTCGGCCCGAAGGTAGTTGGTGATAGAAGGCTGTCGCCCTCCAGGTGGCGACTGAGGACCGCTACAGGAGATGTAGCCAAAGTATTCGGAGAAGCAAAGGTAAAGATACAGTTAGACTCAAGCCGTGTCTCACACTCGGTCCTAGTGGCTGACATTGAAGAAGATGTAATCCTCGGGATGGACCTTATGTACGCGTATGGCTTTCATCTCGACCTGGAACGGAGGAGTGTCAAGATCAGTGGAGAGGTGCTGCCCTTACGGAGTCGGGGACCAGCCGGTGTGGTAACCACCGTGGAACAGAGTGTAAAACTTCCTTCGAGGGGTAATCGCTCAAGTATTCTTCGAAAAGGCACTAAGGTTGAGACTTCAGCGTCGATCACCTCGTTGGTTCGGCAGGCGACTACGAAGAGCGAGCTGAAATACAAGCAGAAGGACAGGGTGATTGAAGGCGTCGATCCGTCATTGCCTCGAGAAGAGAATCGAAATCACCCTATCACTGTCAATAAGAGACACGTCGCCAGAGACCGGATGAGGAGACAAAGCGGGAGCAGGGCCAACCAGGGTGGATACGAAGAAGGAGAACTTGCAGGGCTCTACAACCCACAAGGAAGGCGGGGACCATACGTGATTAAGAAGAACATCAACGATCTGGTCTACAGGGTGTTCAAGTACCCCAAAGGAAAGCCCATTATCGTCCATAATCATCGCTTGGCGCCATAAACAAGGAACCACGAAGAAGAACAGGTTCAGCGGATTACGGAAGAGACCTTTTCGTTCGACCTAGGGAGCAGACACGCATGGAAAAGAAGACATCCAGGAGGAATGTCTCTAAGGAGGGGGCAGTGTAACGTTAAATCGATAAGCAAATAAAAAAAAACATATGGCGTAACCTCCCGGACCGCTTGTTGGAACAAAATAAGCGGTTGGAACGAACTGTTTTTGTCTAGATCATTCCGTGATGGCGGAGAACTGCCGACATTGTTCTAGAATATTCCAGGCCTCACGATTTACGATTATATATAAGGGGCAGAGACTGAACGAGTTAGTTGAAGTCTGTGTCTTGACTGTGTTGCTCAAGTCATATGATTGTGTGTGATAAAGTTATCAACTTTGTAACCTGCTCATATATTTAAGTTTTAATAATTCGTTGGCATTGTGATAACTGAATATTTCTGTTAATAAATATTCTTTAACCCACATAAGTGTTACAATATATATTCTTATATATATAAAAATCTCTTGTCCCGATGTTTGGCTAAATCTAAACTAATAACTCAGAAACTAATCAACCGATTTTAATAAAATTTGGCTCAATGTGTATAGTTTTGTCCAACTTAAAAGATAGGATAGTTTTTTTACCTTGATTATTGACCAAAATATTTCTTTTATTAGGAATTATTGCAAATAATGTAGGTTGTGTTTCCATTTATTAACATCGCGTCATATGTTGATTCCATAAAGTTTTTGTTTATAAGCATGCTATTGTAATACAGGTTATCATTATTATAATTTTGTATTGTGTTATGTGAGTGCAGTTATTTGATCCTATATTATTATTTTCCACAGACAAATAGTAATACAAATCTTTGTATTTATTGTTAATTTTCATTATAGAATAAATAAATCAAGAAAAGGTTACAATACTCAAAAGAGTAGGTAATTTTTCTTCTTTTTACTTTTTTGTTTGTATTTCAATTATATTACTAGCTAAGAGCTGAAACGCTTTGCTGTAGCCCACCCTGATAAACTTTTAGTAAAGTAAATACATTTTAATAATTTAAATTATGCTATTATTTGGAATAATATGTTGCAATGTATTCTATGTTGGCTGAGTATTCATGCTATTTTCGCAGCAAGAAATGTTGATGTCGATGAAATAAACTTCCAAAATTAATTGACAACGTTCTAGATGAAAACGAAGCCGTACATTTTCCAACTGAATTTTTGAATTCCCTGGATATACCAGGAATGCCACAACACAATCTCCAGTTGAAGATTGGCTCACCAATAATTCTTCTTCTTAACTTAAATCCACCTCAATTGTGCAACGGTACACGTTTGATCATTAAAAGAATCATAGGAAATGTTATTGAAGCAACAATTTTGACTGGAATGTTTAGAGGAGATACCGTCCTGTTGCCACGTATTCCCCTGACACCGACAGAATTTTCAATAAAATTAAAAAAGGCTTCAATTTCCTATTCGTTTGGCTTTTGCCGTGACCATAAACAAATCCCAAGGGCAAACAATGTTCTGGGCTTGGACTTTGAAAATCCATGTTTTTCTCATGGGCAATGGTATGTCGCCTGCTCAGGTGTGTGGAAACCATCAAATCTTTGGTTTGTGTTAAAAAAAAAAAAACAGGTTAACCCAAGAATTTTGCACAAATTAGTACTTGAATAAATAAAAATTCTTAATTGTATTATGTGAAAACCTCTTTAAGAAGAGATTTCTTATCACTCAAATTTATTGCTAAATTAAAAGCTTCACCATACCACTCTCTTACCGAACACTTATTTGCCGAAGGGTCGGGAAATCGAGGTCTCAAAGAAATCGAGAAAAACGCCTATCAAAAGGACATATATGACGCATTAAACAAAATTAGTATGACCCTGAGCAGTATTAAACCTGTTGCTAAACTAACAATACCAAGTTGAAGTAGTGTTAGGCCAATAATCAATAGATCAATGGCTGAGGTTACCAAAACTTACTTCAGTCATCCTTTTTAAAATTAGTGGAAAAATACAGCCATTTCGAGTTAGTTTATACCGATCCATCAAAAAAGGGCGAGAGTGTTGGCAGCGCTGTGAGTCGTAAACACAATCAGCTCCTTTTTAATCTACCAGGGGAGAGGACGATATTTACAGGGGAAGCGATAGCCATTCTAAATGCTCTCTATATGATAGTGGAATCAAGAAAAAAAAAATGGGCTGTAGTATCGGATTCATGGAGTATGTTGGCAGCCATAAATAGTCCATACCCACAAAATTCATTAATCATAGAAATTCTTAACGAATGGTGGGATATAAAAAAATAAAGGCATAACCATTGTCTTCGTCTGGGTTCCTGCTCACTGTGGCATTTCAGGCAATGAAACAGCTGACCATTTAGCCCACTTAGCAAGACTCGAAGACGGAACAGAAGTTAATAAAATGAATAAAGTTACATTGGAAGACTGGATTCTCCAAACAAAGATATTGTAATTAGCAGAAAGGGAGAAGAGTTGGGCCACAGAAAATCGCCAATTAACCCGGGTAAGAACTGACTGTAGGAAATGGATCACAAGTTGCAGAATATCAAGAAAAGATGAAGTGATGCTGTGCCGGCTGAGGATTGGGCATTGCCATTTTACACACAGTGATCTAATTAGGAGGCTAGAAGCCCCGACTTGTGAAAAATGTGTAACTGCTAGGGGCCTCTTTCAGTCCAACACTTACTGATAGACTCCCCACGATTCGAAAATATCTGTAAAAAAGTTGGTCATTCTGAATCATAAAAGGAAATTATATGAAAGACAACGAAGAAAGAGTCACCACTCTTTTCAAGTTCATTAAATGCACAGAACACTACAAATGGATTTAAAGCACAATTATACGCCAATGAGCCTTTAGGGTAGAGGCGATAACACAAATAAAAAAATTTTATAAAAACAGTATATTATTATTGTAAATAAATATTTGTAAATTAACATTATCTATCAAACGAACTGTTTATACAAACTACATTGAAATATGAGATGTAAAAAATAATAACTTTAACATTCCTATATTCCTTACCAAATACTTTTAAATGGTGTAATGCTCTATTCTCAATCACGTTGGATTTTGATTAGGTGAAAGGTTTTCATCTTTATCAATGAATATTGTTTTGACTGTATTTGCTTAAAAATATTAGGATATAACTACTGAGCCACAACAACGCGTGGCCGGGTATGCTAGTATATGTATATCCAGAGTCTGATGGAAGGGTAGACGGATGATTGAATGGATGAACCGAACCCTCATAAAAAACCTTTCCAAAGTGACCTCTGTCCATCAGCGAGATTGAGACCGTCATATCCCATACTTTTTCATAGCCTACCGCTCAGCCGTTAATGAATCCTCTGGGCAGACATCTACAAAAGTACTCTTTGGTCGAGAGATGAGGTTACCTTGTGACCTCATTTTTGGCAGCAAACCTGGTGATGTATCTGGAAAAGACTACGTATCCGGACTTCAGAAGGGAATAGAATACACACATGAGCTAGTACTGAAGAACTTTCGCCTCGCCAGCGACTGGATGAAGAGACACTACAATAGTAGAGCCGATCAGGGCGGATAAAAAGAAGGAGACCTCGTTTGGTTCTACAACCCCCAAAGAAAACGAGAATTCTGCCCAAAGTTGTAGAAAACTGGGAGGGACCCAACATGATAAAGAAGCGCATCAACGTTTTCAAGTATCCCAAGGAAAAGCCTATAATTGTCCATTAAAATCGCTTAGTGCCATATGCAGGAAACCACGATAAAGAAGAACTGGCACAGTAGAATCAGGAAGAGACCTTCCGTCTTAAAGAGCAGGGCCATGTGGAAAAGAAGACATCCAGTACTCCCACCCTCTTCATGTCTATATATAAGGAGTGTTAGTCTTGTTCTGAAGCACAAGTCATATGGTTATTTGGGTGTTACAAAGTGATCATTTTTGTAACCTGTTTAATTAGTTGTGTTTTGATTATTTGTGTGGCATTGAAAATTGTTATTTTTCTTTAAATAAAAATTGTTTAACCCACAGAAGTGTTGAAATATGAAAAACTTCAACATTGCAACTGAAAAAAAAAAATAATGATAATTCTTAAGCATTTTATTGCTGAGGTGATTACATTTTATATTCTAATAAAACTAAAACCTATTAAATAGCAAAATATTGTACTAATTGATTCACACTTGTTTTGATGAGAAGGTTAGTTAGTAATTTATTAAAACTTTACATTTAATGTTCAATGTACAGTTATTCGGGCAAAAGACCTAGTATTTTGATTTTGGCATTTAAATGTTAAATGAATTCAGAAAGTTTAATCTCGTCAGCTGATAGTTCTTTTCTGATTGTATGCAAGAAATGAATGTCATGCCAATTCTTAAATTTTTTAAACCAACAATCACAGACACGAAAATTATCTCAGATGGTCATTTTATGATAATAAAGCTGGGCTTACTGTGACTGGAAAATGATCTATAATTTTTAAATTTTTCCCGGAATAGGGACATGCCTCCTTCTTTGTTGTTCAAACAAAACATACAGAGCTTTCTCAACTTAAGGGTAATTATTTGTACGCAGGGTTTATCTATTATAGTCATCTCATACAGTTTTATAAATTGTTCTATTTTAACTTTATTTTTTACTATATTTTAAACAGTAGGTCACATGACATCAAAAGCTGTAGAAGCGGAAGTTTTAGCTTTACCGCTAGCAATAATTTTAATATATTCCTATTTATCAGTAAGAGTTAAGTTTTATGCTTCAATTTATCATTTTCACTTGTGCTTGCCATAACACAACACTTTTTAACAAAAAGATTAAAACAGAATAGTATTAATGCTTGAAGACAAAACAAAATTCACTAATAATATAAAAGAAAGTTCTTCTTCTTTTGCTTTCCATTTAGTGCCTTTCAGAATAGGGTAGCTTTTAGCCAGGAATTCCATTCCTCTCTGTTTCCTGCTAAGTTTCTGGCTTGTCGGAGATCCTCCCCCCTCGCTCTGCAAAGCCGATCAATGTAATCCAGATATGACATCCTTGGACGCCCTCAAGGTCTTCTACTATCTGGGACATATTCCATGGTTTTATGAGGGTCTCTGATGTTGTCCATCCTGACATGGTCGTACCACTTTAGCTGGCGGGTTTCAAGGAGCTCTTTCAATGGGGTAACCCTCAAGCTCATGACGGATCCTCTCATTTTGGACATGGTCTCTTCTTGTTTTTCCGGCAATTCTTCGCAGGAACTTCATTTCAGCAGCAGTGATTCTGCTCTCCAGTCGGTCCGTCAGAACCTAACTCTCAGCTCCATACAAGAGAATGGGGAGGTAAATAGACTTAAATATGTGGATCTAGACATCCTTGCCTAATTCTCTTTTTCCCACAACAGTAGCACACCTCTGGTAATAGATTGCATTCGGATTCGAACGGCGGCGGTTCGAATCCGCCCTGAGAGGGTTAACTTTTATTTCGTGGAGGCCCCACGGAATAAATCTCAACCCTCCCACCATGGTTAGAATAGGTTGGTTACACCTGTAGAGTAACCCCCCGTATGCCACACATGGCCAGGTAGGGGTACCGAACAAAAAAAAAAAAAAAAAAAAAAAAAAAAAAAAAAAAAAAAAAAAAAAAAAAAAAAGATTGCATTCGCCTTGTTAACCCTCTTTGATATTTCAACAACTATTTTCCCATTGAATTACTACTGTGTTAAGATTCCTGCGTCCCAGAATTGTACAGTCTGTTCTTCTCCTACAGATAGATACCACTTCATCCATAAACAACAGGAATAGTAAAGGGCTTAAACTATATAAAAGAAACTCTCTCAATAAAACATCTATACCGCCGCGTCTATCGCAACAAGCATGTGCAATTCCGACAAGGACTATTAAATGTGGGATTATGAAAAATATAATGTGCTAAGTAACCTCCTTGATTAATTTACAAACCTTTTTAAAGAGTGCAAAAAGGAAATGTTAATACAGCATTTTTTTCTATATCAAGAAATCCTTGTATCAATTGTGATATCTGTGTTATGAATGAAAAGAGTATCTAAAAAATGAATAACTAAAAATTGTTATTATTTCCCTTACTTGATCTTCCATCAGTGACACCAATGGTGATATAACTAACGTGACACATCCTGGATAAGCCTTATTATACATGTATGCAGGTAGTTGGTAGATAAGGGATTTTCCACTACCAGTTGACAATGTAACAATAGTAGAAAGACCAGATAAAATCCTCATTACTCCTTCTTCTTGTCCAGGTCTAAATTCAGTATGCCCCAAATCCTTCAATGCTGAATAAACTTCTTTCGGTGTATCTAAACAACAACTAATTTTATAGCATACTAAAAAATACATTTTTATATTAAGTTGAAAACATAATTATTTTATAATTTTAAGAAAGAACATAGCAATAATATTTTATTACTGTATTATTTAGTAGCTCTTAATAATACTAGACCCAATTTATGGGGTACAGTAGGGTTCCGATTAACCAAGTCGATGAGGACCAAGGTTACCTTGGTTAATCGAAATAATCGGTTAATCGGAAGCATACCAATTAGACATTATATTTATGATCCTTGAAGAATACATTCAAACTTAAAAACAACAGGTCAACTGGCACTTTACAGCAGTAAATATATCAGGCTCCCAGAAATTTCATGCCTCCATACCTGGCACTGAAATGTGGAAACAAAGTAAATGTGAAATGTTATATAAATATAAATATTATATTTTTTTCTGCAGTTGTTTCAACATATTTCCTGCTATGAAGGACATACAGCAGATATCGGGTAATAATAAGTTACAACAGATTTTAGTTGAAAAAAACCGATGTCACCATTAACAAAATGATTATTCGAGTGCATCTTAGGCACTGACTACTGGGGGCTCGAGCCTTCTCCCAATGCTGCAGTTATAATCTTTCATTAATTTCAACCCCCAGATGTCCACTCAAATGTACCTACCACCCATTAGATAATAACATTTGCTAACTTTCTTGTTGGTTTTGTATTTATTTTATTAAATTTTACACGAAATTTTTATATTAAACTTAGGTACATATTAGAACCACATTTAACTAGAAAATCCAAAATTGACTTATTTCTGATTTATCGACTTTTTTTCTCTATAAAAGTACTTAAATAATCATTTTGTTAGCAAAGACATAGTTTGGCCACAACCTATGGGTTTTCAACTATTATCTGTTACAACTTGCAATATGTTGAATGTATTGTTATGGAAATGGTCCAATTAGATCGAGAAGCATAAAAACTATCAAAAATGAAGCATTACTTGACCTATTTGCAGCAAATTTAATTTTTTTTAAGACTGTTCTCCCATCCATTTCAACCTCCATAAAGAGTTGAAGGTTCCCCTTAATTGCGACGGACTCTGCAGATCTCATATCTTACTACTAATACTAAGTCAAAACAAGTTTCATGAAGGCACAAATTTTTTATTATTTTTCCTGTACTATAAGAGGCGATAATATCTTATTGAAAACATATTCTAACTACAATTTGGAATACCTCATAAACAATGTTTTTCATTTTGTTATCCAGGGTATGTTTGTACGAATTATTCAATTTTTATCGGAGTAATGTATAATATGATCCTTTCATACATGGTTTCGGATTCATTAATTTCTAGCCCAAGTCTAATGGCGGGTTCCCCCAGTGCCAGGAAGGCATCATTAACGGCCTGAAGGGAGCGTCCCACTATCTCTATGTCATCAGCATAGGCCAACAATTGAACAAACTTACTAAAAATGTTTCCTTGACGTTGGCCTTAGCCCTCCTCTCTTATGTCTTTCACAAGTGCAAGGTTGAACAATATACATACAGGCTTGCCGAAGTAGTTTTATAGCATAAAATTCCTCGGATCTGTCGCCATTTACCTTAACCATACATCTCACATCCTTCATGATGAGCCTTATCATGCGTATAAGTTAAGAGCACTGTACAGCTCTTCACGTATTATGCTGTCATACGCTGCCTTAAAATTGGTGAAAAGATGATGGGTTTTAGTTTTATATTCATGGCCTCTTTCAAGAATAGTTCGCACACAGAACATCTGGTCTGAGGTAGATCTCCTTTACTAAATCCACCTGGTACAGACCGAGTTTACCCTTAGTGTATGGTAATATGTGGAAAAATATTAATATGTCACAAAAACATGTGACAATATCTTGTAGGCAGATAGGCGTTGGCGTTGAATGTGTTAATTAATCCTACAGAAAGTTCTTCATCCTCACTTTTCAATTCGGACTGTTGACCGGCACTGGGGGAGTTAAAAACTTTTTAAAATTTAAAAAGCTATCCCATCACTAGCACCCGTTACGAGCTCCAAAAGCTCTTTCTCACTATATATTTTTTTCGCCATCACATCTATTTCACAACAAAAGTTTATGCCACAGTAGTTGCAAATAAACTAAAACTGGACAAAGGGTAAATAGACAGGTATAGAAAGGTTTGATATCAGTCAAAAGGTTATGTTATTTACAGAAAGATGAAAAGCAACTGTGTATTAAGGGAAATATAATAAATAATAAATAGATTCCAAAAAAACGTCAAAAGAAAGCGCTAGTTACCCGGCTCGAATATAAGTCTGGAGCAGTGAAGCGGAAAAACCAGCGAGCGGCTAGCTCATATATTTGCCATCAGCAGTTAAAGGGTTAAAATCTGAAAAGGTGAAGGAAAAAGTTTGTTGATATGAGACCAAAAGACCCATAGGGCATGCATCCAGTGTCCTTCCGAACAGTTCATAAAAGGCATCTTGTCTTCCTTATCAGACACTTCTGCGGGGGCATGTACACTCAACAGGCTATAATTGTAGAACTTGCCACGTACTCTTATGAGACAGATTCTTGGACTAACTGCTTTGAAAGCTATTAACTGCCAGTACCTTCCTTTTATAACAAATCCTGTGCCAAATTCATGGAGGGTCTCATGGCAGCTGTAGTAAACAGAGTGATGCCTTTTTTCAAGATTTCCTTGACTAGTCCATCTGATCTCCTGGATAATGTCAATGCCAATTTAGTACTTGTCAAATTCTTCTAGGAATAGTTTAAATTTTCCGGGTCTATAGAGAGACGGTATGTTCCAGTATCCAATCCTCTAGGGGTGCCGGGTCATTTAACTTAATGACTGATAACATCTGAGGCTGGTGTAGGTTTCACGATAGTTGTTATTTCGGGTAGTGGGGCTATCCATCTTCTCTCCTTACCCTAGTCTGCTGATGGACTGCCATCTCAATGCATGCAGATCTGCATCCCTGTCAGGGACGGCTTCCTAGAAGTGACCCTAGAGTGTTTACTGTATGTGACCTTGTGTACCATATGATGTAATTGTGCATTGTTTTATTTTTGTGAGTGTGTGTGTGTGTGTGTGTGTGTGTGTGTGTGTGTGTGTGTGTGTGTGTGTGTGTGTGTGAACAGACTAGCTCAAAAACTATATGCCGTACAAAACTGAAATTGGGTATTTGGTGTATGTATATGCCCGCGATGTGACAGCAAAAATTTCATCAAAATTGGTCAAACGGAGGGTACTTAGGGAGGTGCGCGCGCGCACTATTGTACTGTTCCCCCAACCTGGAGGGCCAGTGGCTCACTGCGGTAATATGACTGGGCAATGGGGTCGCTACTTCCATACACCCTAGTTCATGCCCTCAATTCAGTAAATTTAGCAAAGGGTGATGTATATATCTTATTAATTAATTTTATTTATCTATTAGGGTTAGAACAATTTTTTTTTTGTTTTTTTTTTTAATATATAAAATAAAAAGCTGAAAAAGAAAATGATTTAAGCACTGGAACTCAAACAACCCAAGAAACAGGGCTACAAAAACTCTGGCAACCAATGACAAGAAGCCTATTAGTCTTCAAGAACTCATGTGATCTGATCGAAAATATTCGAAATACCAAGATGACAAAACTCTAGCAGGAACCTTATCACTCTTCTTAGTTTGAAAATTATATTGCACAAGTGATCCTTAATACCTTAATTTTAATTATAAACTGAATTCTGCTCCTAAATACACTGCTAAAAGTTCAGAGTGAGTTTTTCGGTATTCTAGGAGTGAAACCAGAGGTATAGAAATCATGAAAATATTTAAAACAAAAAGAATTTCCTATACTCTTAGAAATATCCTTTTAATATGATTAATAAAAAAAAAATTTCCAGATTGAAGGAGGGACGACTTCAATAACTTATTATCACATATTTTGCATGCAGATAAGCACAGGATATTAATCAACTAGAATAAATCCTGGAAAATTATTTCATAAACTTACAACACACATAACTTACCAATTAATGAACCGTCTGAAGAAAGTTTGAATAAAGGCTGAATTGTTGTTGAATAACATGGCTCAGAGATTACTGAAATTTCAGGAACCACCTACAACATGTTTAAAATTAATTCAATTATTTGTAATTGTTTTTTTTTGGTAGGTAGGGCAGGGATATTATACCCAAACCAGGATCAAATGAATTAGTCAACCCAGCAAGCATCCTAAAATTTACTGACAGTATAAAAATACTAATTTAGTACTCAAACCAATCTTAGGCGCACAATAGACTCACGGTGGTCGAGGTGCATAAAGCTGCGAGAAAAAAAAATTGTTTTTTTAGTAGGGGAGAGCGGGGTTGGTTGGCAACAGTTTTCACTTTTTTGATTGTTGAGTCGTTCCTGTTAATATAATCCCAATAGGGCTGATACCACTGTAAACTCCAAATATTAGAGTACTTCAAGCATTTTTTTCACCACATAATATTTAAAAATAAGAACATAGAAAATTGAAGAATTCGTCAATCCAGAGTATGCTAATTAACCCCCTATGTGGGGCAGGTTGGCCTAGAAGGTCGGGTTGTTTAGCCATCTCATTCAAGTACTGCCTGACAGATATTATTTTTATTAAAAGCTGCACTATAATGGTATAATAATTGGGTATCGGTTTTTAACAGTTTTTAAGGGAAAATAGAATGACAATAAAAGACGATAGAAGTTTAGACTGTCGTCACTTTCTGCATAAGAAAAATTGGTCTCATCCTCCTTGCTGGAACTAAAGAGAATTAGTAGTTTCACCTTTGTTTATGTTTACCTTGCTTTTGTGGATTGCTACTGCGCAAACCAACACCAGTTGAAGAGAGCCAACTAACCCCACAGGAGAGATCATATGAGAGATGGCTGCCAGGACAGGGGAGAACAATCAAATAAGAAACAGATTAGTCAAAAGGTTAGGTTTTTCAAAGGAGTTTGGGGCTATGTGAACAGAATCGGAGTCAAATGTTTTTCCATGCCTTAAAACCAAATTTACTGAAAATATAAAAATTTACTTACGTGTTGCAAAATCAATCAATGAAACATACTCTTCTCTACACTGTTATCATCGGATTGAAAACTCAGGACAAGACTCCCGAGTTCGAGTGGGTCACATGGTACAATGGTGGGGCCTTCACAATAGGTGTGACGGAAACTATAAGCCAATGGCCAACCTACCCCCTATGCCAACCAATCCCGCTCTCATTTTTTTTTTTTTTTTTTTTTTTTTTTTCTAAAGCGTAGGATTAGAGCTGGCTACGATTAAATGGTTTAATACTAATTATTTGATTCATTGCTGTTGATTAATCAATTAATAATATGATTATTTCTTTTACAATTAATCGATTAAAATTGGTTTATTTATAAAATAAGCGGAAAGTTTAAATGCTTAAAAAAATTATTACATATTAATTTCATTTGAAATATTAATCAAGATTTACAAATTATTTCCATACTTTTAGTAGTAGTATACTCCCTTTGGAACAAAAATTGGAATGATACAAGAAAGAATAGCATGGCCTCTGAACAAGGATGACACGCACAATCGTGAATTTAAAAATAAAAGAGTACCACAGTTTTGAAGAGGAGTAAAAACTAAATGTATTTTTTATAAAAACGTTATTCTCCCTTCCTATCAATTCACATCATTATATTTCATACTTGGAATTCAATTTCAATATACAGTTGGCCTCTGACTTTCATAGAGTGCAGTTGTCTAGTATTGTGAAGAGTGAAGCGCTTGTTATTATCTTTTTATTTTTTGACTACTTTTATTCGTTTTTATTTATTATCATTTGTATTTAATGAAAGAAGGAGATGTAGTTAATTCGCCAGGAGCATCTAACCCACTCCAACCCACTTCTGCTATTAATGAAAATACGTCCACAGAAGGAGATAAAAATTCAAAAAAACGGTATTACGAGGGTTCTCCACAAAATCGATCTCCAGTTAAAAAATGGGTAAATACTACCAGGATATCGCCCCGATTTCGGTAAGTAACAGATTTAATGTTCTTAGTGAAACTGAACTTTCATCGAATAATCCGGAGGCTTCGAATCAGACCTCTAATAATAAAAATAAAAATTCACAAAATTCTCCAAAAATTCCCCCAATATATCTACATAAAGCAAACAATTATCAACTCCTCTTAAATGATCTAAAGGCTTTATGTATAGAACCTTTTACAACTAAATTAACCGGCAATAGCACGAAAATAATGTTATCATCCATCGACCATTTTAGAACGAAATATTATGACGAAGAAAAAATAGAATACCACACGTTTTCCACGGAACAAAACAAGCAACTAAATGTCATAATACGAGGTATTCCTTATACAATAACTGATGAAGAGCTAAAGGCCGAATTATGTAGTAAAAAATTCGAAGTAACACATGTTTCTAGAATTTTAAATAAAGATAAAAAGCCTACTCCCCTTTATTCTGTATCACTCGTTAACAATGACCAGGCTAGCAACATTTTTAAAATTTATAATCTATTTTACGCAATAGTATCTGTTGAGCCAAAACATAAACATAATAATATCCCAATGTGTACCAACTGTCAAAGGTATGGGCACACTAAAAATTATTGTCATTTGGAGCCTAGATGTGTTAAATGCAAAGAAAACCACCATTTTTCTAAATGCCCTTTAAAATTCACAGATAAGCCGTACTGCGTAAATTGTAAACAACCTCACGCGGCTAGTTACAAAGGCTGTCCTCACTATCAAGCAATAAAAAATAAAATAAACTCACCTGGTAAAAATGAGAATAGCAATACGACGACAGAAACTAAAAAACCAGCAGCTAGGAAATTCTCGCCGAATCTCACATTTGCCTCTGCCGCTAGTCCAGCTCAATCAACTCAACATCAAACAGACCCGGTTGAATCAAACAATGACATTTTATCCACTATTACAAAAATAATTTTAGAAGCAATTAAACCGTATTTACCACAAATTATGTCACATTTAAGCTCACTAGTTACATCGTTCTTCACAACTGGGCCTTAAAGTAAACAACAACCTATCTACTGTTATTAATCCTTTCATAGCTAGCTACATAGTATTCAACTATTTTTATTTTATATACGTTTATAACAATATTTTTTTAATATCTTATAATACATCATGGTTTGTGAACTAAGGAAATTAAAACTATTAAATTGGAATGCGTATGGCATATCCTCCCAAAGAAATGAATTTCAAATTTTCCTCGAATCGAATTCTATTGATATAGCCTGCATAACAGAGACACATTTATCACAAAAAGTTAAATTCAAAATTCGAGGTTATAGAATCTTACGTAATGATAGAGATAGTTCGACTGCTTCAGGAGGTGTTGCCTTGATAATTAAGAATAATATTAGTTTCACCGAAAATATTATTTCAAATATTTCTAACATCGAAGCTATATCAATCCGTTTAAACTCATCCCCCCCTATAATCATCACAGCGGCTTATAGGCCACCAAACAAAAAACTTCAAGAAGAAGAAATTTTAAATCTTTTACCACCAAACGACCATACATTAGTTTTAGGAGACATAAACAGTAAAAATATATATTGGGGTTGCCGTAAATCAAATTCTTCAGGAAATACTTTGTTAGAAATCTGTACAAGACACAATATACAAATTCACGCACCTCCCGAACCTACTTTTTATAGACCAGGATGTTCACCCGATATATTAGATATTATTTTAGCGAAAGATATTAGACTTCCTATATCATCCCAGATAATCTCCGCTCTGAACTCGGATCACGTCCCAGTATTAATCAAGTTTTCAACTGAAATTCATGAAATGCCCCGACGGAAAACCCTAATTAATGGAGTGATTGACTGGGAAACTTACAAAGCAACAGTTGATGAGAAGATTGTTTTAAAAAAAGATTATCCCGACGCTCTAGAAATAGATAATTGTATAAACAATTTTAATAATACCATCTCAACTAGCTTACTTGAAGCAACTATAAGATCATTTAACTCAAGAAAGAAAATATTTTCAAATAGTTGCCCAAAAGCAATTTTACTGAAAATTAAAGAGAAAAACCATGCCAGGAGACAGTGGATGCGTAGCAGAGACCCTGTTTACAAAAAGAAATGGAACTATCTCAAACATGCAGTAAAAAGAGAGCTGGACGAATTGGCGATTTCAAATTATCAGAAGTATGTGGAAGACTTAGATCCAAGGGACCAATCCGTCTGGAAGGCTACTAGGCGACTTTTAAAAAAATTTGACCCAGTCCCTAGCCTAACTGAGAAAGATATCGTCATCACTAGAGACGAAGACAAAGCAGAGGCATTTGCTGACTACTTCGAATCGACATTCTCCAATCCTTCGTGTGGGAGCTGTCAGTCGAATTTCGATGTTGAAAAATATTTGACGACTCCAAAACTTACTGTACAACTCCCATTGGAATATACAAGACCTAAGGAAATTGAGGAGATAATTAATAGGCTAAAAACAAAAAAATGTCCAGGGCACGATCTGATTCCATCCATTGCTATTAAAAAATTGCCAAGGAAAGCTAAAATTCTTTTAACTTCAATTTATAACAGTTGCCTTCGAACAGGATATTTTCCTGAATTTTGGAAAAAAGCCGACCTAGTTGTCATCCATAAACCAGGTAAAAACGCCAAATTAATCAACAGCTACAGACCCATTAGTCTCTTACCAATTCTTGGGAAAGTGCTTGAAACGGTGATAAAAAGGCGGCTGTCAGCTTTCTTTGAATCCAATAACATCATTCCAGACTTTCAGTTTGGATTTCAATCCTCTCATTCAACATCTCACCAATTATTGAGGCTTTCCGAGTCAGTGATCAACGGGTTCGAAATGAAAAAACACACATTGGTTGCATTATTGGATTTTCAGCAAGCCTTCGACAAGGTTTGGCACACTGGTCTTTTATATAAACTGAAAAAAGTGGATGTCCCAAAATATCTTTTTGATATAATTGCTTCATTTCTTCAAGATCGGACATTTACTGTTAAAATAAATAATATCAATTCATCCATAAGACATATTGAGGCTGGTACTCCACAAGGATCAGTTCTCTCACCCTTGCTGTTTACTTTCTACGTTCACGACATAGTCCAATCCACCTCAGCTTCCATAGCCATGTTTGCCGACGACACCGCTATTTTCTCTCAACACCAAGACATCATCATAGCCCGGAATGAATTACAGAAAAGCATGTCAACTTTAGAAAACTATTTCACGAAATGGAAAATTAATATCAATCCTCAAAAATGCGTGGCTAAGATCTTCACCCTTAGACGACCTAACGACCCTCCAGAATTAAGCATTAACGGGAATAAGATTCCATGGAACCCCGCAGGTGAAGCAATAAAATATTTAGGCGTTCTACTGGACCGAAGACTCACATGGAACCACCACATCAACAACAAGCTTACGCAAGCGTATGCAAGGCTAGCAATGCTGTATCCTATTATAAATAGAAAATCAAAACTGAAGCCACAAGTGACTATACTCTTGTACAAAACTATCTTACGTCCACTATTGATGTATGGTTGCGAAGTATGGGGTGCTGCATCATGTTCAAAACAAAAAAAGCTGCAAACATTCCAAAACAAGGTCTTAAGAATCGCAGTAGATGCCCCATGGTTTATCAGAAATGAACAACTCCACCGAGAACTCAAGGTAGAACACATAGACGCGTTTATAAAAAATCGTTTCAGAAAGTTTCACTCCCAGCTGCCGTCTGTTAAGAGAGCTGTTGCCTTTAACCTCGGGAAACCAACAACATCCCGTAGGCTAAAACCAAGACTATTACAAGACATTCTTTTATAGCATGTGCACATTTACTTTATTATTATAATTATTTATTTATTTTTCTTTTACTTTTTTTTTTCTTTCGTTTATGTTCGAGTTTTACTTAATATTGATGTATTATAAATTTGCTCAGTTAAGGGTGTCTCCTGCGTGAGACCATTCCCTCACATATCCAATTGTTAAACTTTGTATATAATTGTTATATAAACCCATGTATGGCTTTAAGAAGCCGAGCTGGAATAAATAAAGATTAAAAAAAAAAAAAAAAAAAAAATTTCAATATAATTCTCGTTTTACAATTTATCACTACAGTTGCAATATGAACAGTGGGTGCTTCCTTTAGCAAATTCTAGGCTACTGAAAATTTTCACTAAATAATTATAAAAAAGAAAATATTTAAGTACAAAGAAAATTGGAACTCCGTTATGTAATGAAAATCCCCATTAGATTATGTAAGTAATTAAATGATTTTGCATATTTTAGGCAAACTAAAACATTATTTCAAAGCTGCTTTGAGGGAGAAAGCTATCGTATCTAATTGCCACAATTTTCCACAACTTAATAAAGCAGAATTCATTGAAGTTACTTGTAAGTTGCTGACACAATTAGTCCAACTAAACAATAATGTGATGAAGAGTGAAGAACAAAGATTATGAAATTTGAATGAAGTGTAAGATGTCCATCACATTGTCGCTGACTATCCTATTTCACATGAATACAGATTAAAGTATTAATAAAGATATCATAAGTCGAAAATCTTACGCCACGCCAACAAAAACTGTCTTATTTTTTTTTACTTTATTATTATTTTTTTTTAAAGAAAAATAATGAAAAATTTATTTTTGATAAGTTATTTATCAACCTACCTGCTATTAATTACTGATTAAATTCAATAAATTAACTTATGACTAACTTCAAGTAATTAATTGTCTGATTAATTTAACCTTTCAATTAATCAATTAATAAAATCAGATTTGCTGTCTTTAGGTAGGATGTTAATATTAATATTAATTTGAAGCTGTTGGAATGTTTTACTTATTCAGTAGTCATTTTGCTACATCACATGGACTGGTCGTTGGAACTACCCTTTATTCCTAAAAAGGATATCCATAAACCAACGTGGACTTCCCCGAAAGGGCAAAGAAAATCTCAGATAGACCATATACTCATTGGTGCCAGACACAAATCCAGCCTGATGTATGCAAGATCATACAGAGGAGCAATTATGGACACAGATTACTATCTGAGCATAACCAAGGTTAGGTCACATATTTCACTAGCTAAAAATCAATGCAACAAAGAAGATGATAGATGTAGCTAAATCAAAGAATCTAAAACTACCAACTATTGAGAGGAGACAGGCATCACCTAGAAAACGTAGAGGAATTGCGAACTCGAAATGAAAGTCGGCTGTTTTTTCAAAGAATAAATGAGAGGAGAGAATCTTTCAAGGCTATAGTCTGTAAAGATGCAGATGGAACACTGTTAAGCCACAAAGATGATATCCTGAGAGATGGGCCCCGCACTTTAATGACACATTAAACCGAAGAAAGGTGGCCAACGAACCAAAGAAAACGAGTGAAGCCCTATTGAACTCTATGGAGCCCCTGGATGAGGATGAAATTTGGAGGATGCTCTATTAAATTTTGTCTTGCACTTAGCTCTAGTGGATGACTTAGAAGAAGACCTGATTCTCGGCACGAACATAATGAACCCATACTGTTTCTAATTAGGCCTAAAATGCCAAGTTGTCAAAGTTGGTGTGGAGGAGCTGTTCTTGTTCAATTGAGAATTGGCCAGCTTGGATGTCACTTTAGATGAGGACGTGGATTTTCCTGCGAGGCGTGAATACTCAATTACTGCTAATAAGGACACAAGGTTTAAACGTTAGAGCCAATTACCTTTGTAGTTGGACAGGCGACAGCAAAGTATGAGCAGGCGACAGCAAAGTACGAGCAGACGACTGAGGGGCCTTTGGTAGTAAAGGAGCGGCACCTCGCCAGAGACTGTATGAAGAGACACTGCAATGTTAAACCCGACCAAGGCGAATAACAAAACGGAGACCAGGATTGGCTCAACAACCCATAAAGAAACCGAGAGTTCTCTGTTGTCATGGTTTGCTAGACATTTTTGTATTGTAAATTTATATAAATAAAATTATTTGAACCCCTAACAATGTTGCAATATCTTTTATTAAGATACTTTATTAATAAACTAAATTTAACATGTCTTATATGCTTTTAATTTTTTAAAGCAGTGTTGGGCACCATTCACTTCAAACCATCAGCACTAGGGATGGTTTTTGACACCTTAAAGTATCGATACTTTGCTTCCGAAATCATTTATATCAGTACCGATACTTTTTATTCAATACAGTCGACTCCGTTTAATCGGGTCATCGGATATTTGGGACCACGGCTTAATTGAGCCATTTTTAATAAAATTGGGACAAAACATTGGCTAATTGGGCCAAAACATTTTGAAACTTAATTTAAGAACTATGATACCCGGTGTCAATCGAATAACTTAAGTATCTGAGACCAGGCCTGTTTCCCAATCAGAAGCAAGAAACCGCATCAAAAAGTTTAGTAGCTTTTTTTTCACAAAAAGAAACTGAGGAAAGTCCTTAGGTCTCCTAAAAAGTGCGCTAATTATGTTGGTCCTAAGTTTAAAATGAGTATGACAATGCACAGTTGATTTTTACCTGTTGTACTCGATCGTATCCGTCAGCTACGGATACGAAACGATAGGAATATTCCATTGTGAAATAAAAAAACAATAGGAAATATTCCATTGTGAAAAAAAACGATAGGGATATTCCATTGTGAAAATTATTTTCTTTTTTTATCTTTTCGGATTTTTAAAATTGTAAACTACTGTGATGATAATAGTGGCTTAGAATTGGGAAATACTACTGATTTTAAAATTCGATGCTGGGGGGGGGGGGACATTTTTTTAACTTTCCGTTTTCTTCGATAAGAGTCTTTATGGTAATGGGGGAGCAGATTTTGAAAATAGTTACATTTTTAAAATTTGGTTGGGGAGCAAGTTACTACTTTTTTTTTTTTTTATATAACTTCTGATTAATTTGTTATGAGTGTCTGTCTATCTCTGTGTTTACGCGTTCGTAGATTTTGAAAAAGTATTAATTTTTAAATTCAATCTTGGTGGTGGAGGGGGGGGGGGGGGTATTCCTCATTCCACAACTTTAAATTCACGGATTATTTTGAAATGTGGGTCTTGTTATATGATAATGGCGGCTTATTTTTTGTTGATGTAGGGGGGATCAGGACTTGCTACTTTTGAGAGATCTGTAACTTCTCAATTTTTTTTATTTATGAGGTTCCATCATATATTAATGCAGTCGTAGATTTTGAAAAAAAATTACTATGTTATGGATGGTATTTTTGAAAAAAATATTCATTTTGTATTTTAGTGAGGGGGGGAACTATGAAAAAGTTAGAATTTTGGATTTCTTTCACACGGGGATCTTTATTTATCAAAATTTTAATCATGTAATTATTAATTTATATAGTAACAACAAGAAGTAAAAAAATAATGGAAACCTAATCCAACTGATGGTATGTTTACATGACTAAAATTGTAGGTGAATATTGGAATAAGTAGCTGGTTAGAAAGACAAAATAAAATCTGATGTTTCCCTTGTTAAGTCCACAGTAATGCACAAACTGAGGGAAAAATTGTGTGAGAGGAGGGAGAGGTTAGATATCCGACGTTGAAGTGAAAGGGTACACAACGACAAAGTGTAAAATAGAAATAAATAAGGAATTGTAAAACTAACGATATAGATGATACAGTAAAGAAGTTGTTTATATCTGGACCCAATAATAAGATAAAAGTGAGAGTACACACAAGGTAACAATGTATATTAAAAATGAAAAAAAGTAGTGATATAATAATATAGAGGTACATCGATAGTTGCGGATACCTATGAAATCAAAACTAGGATTTGAGGATGCGGAAGATGTTAGAGTAAGTAGATGAAATTATCCCTTTATCTACGTCATAGATTACAGTATTATTTTTTCCCAGATGGATGAATATGGATTTTGGGAGAAGTCGTTCATAATGGTTAGGTACAGTAGCTAATACGAAGGGGTTCTCAAAATCAAAGGAATGGTTATAGTACAGGAGCCAGATGCAAAAAATCTCACCCATAGAACAGCCACCTAAAAATTTCAGCATAGTTAGAAACAACAGAGTTAAGTGAGAAACCGACTGTCTGGCATCGATAAAATTCTTACTAATGCCTTAAAAATTAATTTGAATAATTATTTTTTTCATAAAATTCACCCAAAAAACATACGGCTGGAATATGGCTTAATCGTTAGGTTTTTATTTCTATAGAAGGGGAAAAATCGTCTGGCAGCGATAAAACTTACTAGTGCCTGCCAGACACTCGCGGGAATCACAAAAACTCGCCCATAAAACATGCGATTCATTCTTGTGCCAATTGATTCAAAAAGGTTCCTAACTACAAAATTCGGTCGTCTGGCTGGTTAAAAATTCTGACAAATACCCGCCAGACGCGTTTATAATTCAAAAAATCGTTCCGATCCAGGTGAACATTTGCGTAATTTTTCCATTTAATTTTTATTTATGAGCATTTCTAACTGTTCTAAGAAATTATTTTTAAGGGCCTAACATTCACATTTAACAAAAATAATTATTACTATCGATGCTAATTACTTATATCGGACTTTAAAAGCAGCAAATGCATACTACCAAGCATTATTTCTTGGGACGACGAGGAGTTATTGTCCAGTCCGTTTTTTGCCCCAAAATAACTTCCTGTATAATCATTGATTAGTCAATGTGAATATATAAAAGTAATGTTTTAAGCAAATTCTTTGTAGTATTTAAGTCACCTTTTAAAAGTTTATTTTTTATTGATTCGCCAGATTTTTCTAGAATGTATGTTTAAAGTGTTTAATTATAAGTACTTCTTTGAGTAGATTTAATGTAAAAATTTTCATTCTGCCATAAAAAGAAATATTGTTCTAAAAATATTAAAAAACAAAAACAAACTTTTATCTTGTTATTGAGTCCAGATATGATCAATTTGTATACTGTACCATCTATTGTATATTGCTAGTTTTACAATTCCTTATCTTAATTTAACACTTGGTCGTTGTGTACCCTTTCATTTCAAAAGGGTTGGGGTTTCCCCGCAGTAAACCCTTTGAAGTCGGCAAATTAACCTCTACTACCTCTACCCTCATAATTTGGCCCTAGTCTCTGCAATACTCTTTACTCAGAAATGAAAATAGGATTTTTTTTTTTTTTTTTTTATCATGCTAACCAACTACTTATTGAAATATTCATTTTTAATTTCATTATCTTTTATATGATTATCTTTATAAAGTACTGCATGTCATGCTAACACACCATCAGTTTGATTTGGTTTCCATTATTTTGTTACTTCTTGTTGTTACCAGCCTATGCGTATTTTCTATGTGACAATGACAAAGATTCCTAAGTAATTTTTAAGTTAAAAAGTTTCCTAAGTTAAACAGATAAAAAGTTGAATAAATTATTAAAATGTAACATGTAACATAGTATAAATGTTTTTCCATATAATTTAATTTATTTTAAAAAAAATTGAAATAGTTTGTGAATTGCATTTTATTATCTCAAAGAAACTGTTCCTGATTTATAGCCTCTCCATTTTAGATAGGAATGTTTTAATTCATATCTACTCTTATTGTGTGTTTCTTTATATTTTGATTATAATAAAATGTATTATTATAAAATTTATGTGCAGCTAATATAGGCCCTCACAACGAATTAATCAGAAGTTAAAAAAAAAATTGCGTAGTAACCCCCCACCAAATTTTAAAATTCTAACTATTTTTGAAATCTGCTCCCCCGTTATCTTAAACCCTCTTCCCGAAGAAATCCTCCCTCGCTGCATCGAATTTTAAAATTTATACCATTCACCAAATCCATACCTGTATGAGCCCTCATTGAGTGTATATTTACAAAAATATAAATTCTATTCAAATTAATTTTAGAAGTTACAATTTTCTCTTTAAGGTGGACCCCCCCCACAATATGGAAATTTTAAAATTATTTCTATTTTCAAAAGTTAAGCCAGCCTAAACATAATTATGCTTCTTTATTGTGAAGAAATAGAAAAAAATAAAATCCCCTTTGGGAATATTATTAATTTTAAATAATTTCAATTTTAAAATTATGACTATTTTTAAAATTTTCGATTTTAGAAACAATAATGGATCCTGATTTCGAAAACATAAAATGTTGACGGCTTAATAATAATAAAAAAGTTTAATAACATTTTAAATATTCCTAACCTCAGAAGTAGAAGTATCCGTAAAACATTAATACTTCTTCAAAATCTACGAACGCCTAAACATAGAGATAGACAGACACTCATAACAAATTAATCAGAAGTTATAAAAAAAATCGTAGTAACTCGCTCCCCAACCAAATTTTAAAAATGTAACTATTTTCAAAATCTGCTCCCCCGTTACCATAAAGACTCTTCACGAAGAAAACATTTAAAAAAATCCACCCCCCCAAGCATCGAATTTTAAAATCGGTAGTATTTTCCAATTCTAAGCCACTATTATCATTACAGTAGTTTACAATTTTAAAAATCCGAAAAGATAAAAAAAGAAAATAATTTTCACAATGGAATATTCCTATTTTTTTTTTTTTTAAATTATTACTTTTTTTCTAAATTAACGCTTTGTATATTGGACCCTCATTTCAAAACGATACAATGTTGACGGCTTAATACTAATAAATTTTTTATAATTTTAATAGAATATTTTAATAATAGAATTATAAACATTCCCAGCCCCAGAAGTAGAAGTATCCGTAAAAAATTAACTAAATACCGAAGTACTCACGGATACTCGGGTATCCGTGCTGACGGATACGAGTAGTCACTGTATCCGTAGCTGACGTATACGAGAAGTACTCGGATCCATTTGAAAATATTGGAGGGATTCGAGTACAGTATCCGAGTAAAAAAGTATCCGTAACTTGTATCTTGTATCCGTCAGCATACAAGATACAAGTAGAGCATGGATACCCGAGTATATCCATGCTGACGGATACGAGTAGTCACTGTATCCATCTCTGTACGGATGGATACGGATACTATCTGTATCTGCTCTCATGAGTACTTTTCACAGTTACAGTATCCGACATCTGTATCCGCAGATACAATTTGCCCATCTCTGATTAAAACACCTAATTAATAAAAATACACTTTAAGAGTTAAATTAATCGTATTATTTTGACCCCATCATTAAATTAATAGACTATATACATATATATATATATATGTATATATATATATATATATATATATATATATATATATATATATATATATGTATATGCAAATAAATAAATATTAAATAACATAAATGTAAGATGCGTGTGTTCTGAAAATTTTTCAAAATATTTATTGAGCTCTGTATCTCTGTCACATATTGTTCTTCCAGAAATTTATTTATTCCTTTACACCCGTTAACACTAATGAATGAAATAGAACCGAATTAATCTATTTTCATGTTTTGTCAATTAATTCCATCTCTGTTATCAATATTGTCGGTACCTGTATCAACAAGTATTGATTCTTTTCTTTTGATAACATTGGTATTGACAAATAACGATACTTTTCTTTTGATAATATAGAGTATTGTTACTTTAGGAAAATGATTGCATAGAAAGAAGTATTCTAAGTAGTATCGTCAAGAATTGCATATTATCATAACATTTTCCAGGTCAGTCAAATAATTTTACCTTTAACTTAATATTCCAAAATTGCTGTATTATTGAAATATGTAAATTATTTAATAAAAATCATTCATGATTAAGATATTTTTATTTTTAGTTACTTCAATATTAATTGTTTTTTGCTTGGTTTAAAATGCTTAGGGTCAGAATGTTGCAAAAAAAAAAAAAAAAAAAAAAGTCAAGGAAATAGTTCTTGGGCAACAACATATTTTTATGAATTCCTCCCCCAAACAACTGAAGAAGAAAGGGTCATGAAAACTAGTTAGATTGACACAAGATGAATACTTTTTCAAGGAAAAGTTTCATAATTTTCTGTTTTCTTTTTAAATATCCAGATATAGGAGTAGCAGTTATAAAAATGAAGATAAACTCAAATGTAACTAAATCCAAGCATTACAGGAATCATACCCCTTCTGGGATTGTAAACTTCCTTCCATTTTTGTGAGCTGTTTCAGCTGCCTCTTTGGCCATTTCAGCAGCTTCTTCCAAAGTAGGAAAAGGAGATTCATCAGCACTATCATATTCTTCAATAGGAAGTAATGCATCTATTTCTGAAATTATAATTGATCAGTAAACACAGAAACAAAAAAGAGAAGGAAGTAAAAACCTTAAGTTGAGTAAACATTGCATAATTTTAAAAATAAACTACCTACAACGAATAAGTAATACAATAAATTCAACTTACTTTTTGGACAAGCTTTAGAAAAATGTCCAATATCCCCACATTTATAACATTTAATGATTCCGCCATTATGGCTTGAGTTATATTTTTTCATGTCTTTCCATTTCTGTTTTTTATATTTTGAAAATGTAATAGTTTTTTTTCCTCTAGCATACCGTTTTTTTTCAATGTTTATTTTTACAAAATTTTTATTTGCATCACCGGAAGCCAATTTTTTTTCAAGTATTTGTTGTTTATGGTCAAAATTATCATCTTTAGCTACTAATTTCTTTTTGTTGTTCTTATATGGTAAAATAATTTCTGGTTTAGTGACAGATTGAAAACTGTACTCTGTATCAGATTTCAGTCTCTTGGCAAGAGGCATGTCATCAAGATCATTAATTAAACTTCTTTTTTTATCAATAGTAGAACTTTCATAGGAATTATTCACGCTTCCAACACTAATAAAATGAATATCAGATGGTTTGGAGACAGTATTTTTCAACTCATCAGATAATTTATCTGGAGAGTCACCAATATTTAACTGCTTGGTTGATGTTTTTGGCAGGCAGACATCAACACAAGGATTAATATTGTCAAGTAAATTCAATTTACAAAGTGAATTACTTTGAGTTTCACAATCAGAATCATAAATTAAATCATCACTGCTATCATTTTCTATATATGATTTTGATTCAGGGGAAACAATATTGGTAGTATCAGATAGCGAATCTGTTTTGATAGAAGAAATCCCAGAATCTTGGGACTCCCCAAGATTGTTTTCCAGTTTTTTATTCACAGAATTCAACTCATTAACTCTGTCAAGCCACCCTTTATCTACAATCCTGGATACAGAATTTTGTAAGGTGTTACAGCTGTCAACTGATCTCTGAAGTATGCTAACAGGTTGATTAGATAACTTTGAACTTTGAGTAACAATTTTAAACTTTTCTTTGAACTCAAATATACCATTATCTTCTTCAGTCAGAGATCTAAGAGGTTCACATTGTGAATAACCAGACACAGGTTCCTCTTTTGTCGGTAATGTTTTGCAATCTATTTCAGATTTATATATTGAATTACTCAATGTTTTTAAAACCTTCTGATTCTTTTCTACATCCTCTGAATTTTTTGAAGTGCTAAAAGATCTGGGTTTCCTTGGATTTCGCTTATTGAATTTTGAACCAGCATATAGCTTTTCAGCATACTGGAAAGATAATGATTTGGCTTCAAATTTTTTTAATTCTTTTTTTCCATCAGATGTTTTAAAATCATCTTTTTCTAAAAGTGAGGAATCAGCGCCAGAGGGCTTGTCTGGTTTGTTAAACAAGTTTTTAAAACTTGTTGGAGTTAATTCACAGACATTTTCGCTTTTTATTTTATTTTCAAATGATGTTTCAGTAAAGGGTCCAAATTTATCAGGTGATATTTTCAAATCATTATCATTATCATAGGCAAAATTAAAGTTTGATTGAGTAAGTGTTTCTGAAACAGCATGGAAACAAATGCTATCATCTAAACCATTAGTAGTGGCCATCTCAGGATCATTCTTGAAAGAAATATCCTTGTCACCAATTTCTGATGAAGAATTAAAACAATCCTTTGCATTTTCATCTTCATGAATGCTGCACGCTTTTTCTGAACCTGATATGTATTTCTTAAGAGTCCAGTAGGTTTTATAAGCATCTTTTATTTTTCTAGGGGCACACTTAATATCATTCTGCAAAATAAACAAAAGTATAAATTAATTATTGAGTTAAAAATTGCTTGGAAGTTCTAAAAATTATTTATAATTAAGAATATCAATAATCAAACAGTAATGTTTGATAAGAGTGCACTTCAGTTTACAAAGTGAGACTTTAAATAACCTTTATGTCACTTCAATTATATCTTTATTTTTAAGTTGGATTTTTCAGTAATAAATATTCTAGAGACATCATAAATAAACACTTTTTTTTAATATCGAAGCACGCACGCACGCACACGACACACACACTACTCGAAAAATGTTAGGAATTTGAGACTACGTCTTTATTGAACAATTTAAAGTTAAAAAGTCTGGTGCGATGTGCGCAACACACAACTTTCACTTACCAACTTTCTTAGATTAGAAATTGACGTGCTTTATTAATTGCCATTTCTCAAAGTCACATATTTTTCCACATTAGTTTCTTATTTATGTCTTTATTTGCTCTCTAAAATACACTAATTTTTTTTATTATTAAATAAAAGTTCTTGCGGCAATGCAAGCATAATACTATAATACTCCAAGTCGTCTGATTTTATAATTCTCTATGTAATTGTTGAAAATTATATTTAGTTACCATGAAACAAATCATTTCCATTAAATGAACAGAACGGCTTTAATTATAAACAATGGTCTGTCATTAAAGGTATACTCCGCATGTGAGGGTTCAACTTGTTCTATGAGTTGACGGAATATCTTTCTTTTTTCTCCTGTATATGTTTACTTGGTTTTTTTTATATTCATATTTAGCCCTATCTTATTTTTAGGCGAAACGAGAGACAGATAATTTCTCCTGATAAACAAATACAAAGATATTTTTTAAATAATTTATTTTTGAAGAGAAAATATTTGGCTCCACCAGGAATCGAACCCGGGTCTTCCGCGTGACATGCGTGGTATGCTAAGCAGTACACCACTGAGTCGCTTCCAAACGGTGCCAAATCCTTCCTCTTCACTGACACCTCTCCCATGATCTCGCAAGTTTTGCGAGTATTTACGGGAGATGGACAATTTTTGTCCAATTTTGGGCATCTCTTGATGTCAAGAGCCGTTTTTGATTAAACAAAAAAAAAAAAAAAACACGTGATAATGAGACAATATTTATTAAGTAAAGTGCCCCCTCCGTTTAACCAATTTTGATGAAATTTCTGCTGTCGCATCATGGTCATATACATACATCAAATACCAAGTTTGATCAAAATCGTTAAAGCCGTTTTTGAGTAAATAAAAAAAAACACACGTGAAAATGGGACAACATTTATTAAGTAAAGTGCCCCCTCCAATTAATCAATATAATGAAATTTTTACTGTCGCATCGCAGGCACATACATACGCCAAATACCGAGTTTAATCAAAATCGTTAGAGCCGTTTTTGAGAAAATCGAGAAAAACATAAAAAATAGACAAAATTCTTTAAATAAAGTACCCTCCGTTTGACCTATTTTGATGAAATTTTTGCTGTCACATCGCGGGCATATACATACACCAAATACCCAATTTCAGTTTTGTACGGCATATAGTTTTTGAGCTAGTCTGTTCACACACACACACACACACACACACACACACACACACACACACACACACACACACACACACACACACACACACACACACACACACACACACACACACACACACACACACACACACACGCACGCACGCACGCACGCACACGCACGCACGCACACGCACACACACACACACACACACACACACACACACACACACAGACCATTTCGCGGGACTTAGTTATTTGGACTCAGGGGACCCTAAAACGTGTTTTCCGTTGAAAACTGGAAGTCGAAACTTTTCACGATCGCAATAATTTCCTTACTATATATTTCATATATTGGAAAGTGAAAGTAAAAAATCTTATGGCTTATTTAAGTTATTCATTGAGGCTTAAGGAAACTATTTGTTTTTACACATTCGGCCAAGAAACAGCTTGTCTTCAGACTAAGATGACAAACTAAGGTCTGATTTTTTCACTTAAAAATAACATAAATAGGTCCTAGGACATTGATCAACCTTAAGTACCACTTGACACAGTTCAAAGAAACAAAATATGAGAAGCAATGTTTAAAAATTCCTTATGGCTTATCTAAGTATTCATTCGAGGCTCACCCAATTCTGAGCCAACAATAGGGTGATATCAATTTGCCGGGTCTCTCGCTTCCTCCTATTTATCTTGAAACAGTGATGGATTTACACCTTCAAACATCCTGTCCGGGTTCTTAGACGTACGCTCGTCCTTCCAGGTCACCTGTAAACCACTGAGGTAATTGGCTCTAAAGTCCCAACCTTAATGCCCTTCCCTAGGGTAATTGAGTAGTCAGGCCTCGCAGTAGGTTCCACTTCCTTGATTATGATGACTACCAGCCAGGCCAGTCCCTGACTATCCCCAATAATGTTGAAAACTTTTCGTTTTAGGTATAGTTGGAAACTATGCAAGAACAGCTACTCCCCAATAATGTTGAAAACTTTTCATTTTAGATATAGTTGGAATTTATTCATTATGTCCATAATTCATTGTGTCCATGCCAAGATGTGTCTTCTTCTAGGTCAGTCACGAGAGCTGAGTGTGAGAGGCATTTCGAGCCCAACTGTAGCCTTACCTTGGCTTACACTAATAACTCAGCAGCTTCTCCTGTAGTGTTCCTTCTTCTTCTTCCGTGGCGCTACAGCCCAGTATGGACCTTGGCCTCTTCAAGCAGCCTTCGCCAGGTGGCTCGGTCTTACGCTGTCGCTCTCCGATTGCGGGTGTGGAGAAGCTCCGCGGCTGGTCCCTGGTGACGGCGTCCTCCCATTTAAGTTGTGGCCTGCCTCTTCTTCTAGTCATGTACAGTCTCCCATCAAGCAGCTTCCTTGGGATCTCATTTTCCGGCATTCGGGCAACATGGCCACCCCAGCGCAATCTGCCAAACTTTATGAACGTTACCACGTCCTCTTCACCATAAAGCTGGTACACCTCTCTGTTGGTCCTTCTTCTCCAACGGTCACCAACTCTTACTACTAAATATACGGCGAAGAATTTTCCGTTCGAACACCAACAGTTCTTTTTCTTCCGCGCAAGTCAGCGTCCAGGCTTCTGATCCGTAGGTAAGGACTGGTCTCATCAACGTTTTGTACAGAAGGCACTTTGTTTGTCAGGTGACTGCTCTACTCTTGAGTAGTTCATTGAGCCCGAAGTAGCATCTGTTAGCCTTCACTAGATGCTGGTTTATTTCTACAGAAATTCTGTTTCTGCTGCTAACCACTGAGCCTAGGTACGTAAAGTGCCCAACGCTTTCAAACTCAGAGCATCCCATCTTCACTGTTCCTTCCACCATTCCTACTAAATATTCCAGGATGTATTCAGAGGGATATCTCGCCAGAGCTACGCTGATTTTCACTAGGACCTAGTGAAAAAGGTGACTTCCAAGAGATATGCATGGACCTTAATCACTTAAGAGCGTTATCTAAGTGAGGGTAAGAGGCTCAGTGGAATATCTTGCCAGAGCTATGCTGTACTTATCAAGAGGGTTGAGGAAATAAGGTTATTTCCAAGAGATATGCATGGACCTTATTCGATCAAGGAGGCTATCTAAGCAAGACTTCCATCCGAGTCAAGGACTTTCCAGGCTCAACTCTGTTATGGGAGAAAGTAATATAGGATAAGGTTTTAAATAAAAAGGTGATAAACAAGGAAAATAGTCCAGGAAGATGTCAGGCACTAGCGTGGGAGACTTCTCAGCACGGCATGAGAGGAAAGTCTGCTTGAACTGAAAAAGTTGGTGTATTTAAACCCCAATTCGGGAACTACTTTTTCTGGATAGTGCTGCCGCCTCAAACTGAATTTGATAGGCCCGACATCTTCTAGGCTTAATTTATTACTTTTTATGATTTTACAATCCATTATTTTAAAACCAATAATCAAAAATGCAAAAGCATTCTTGAACAATTACGTTTTTAAAGAAATAATATGCTATTCTGATACAAGCTTCTGGTTCTGACCACAAGATGGCGCCTCAGTAGCCATTGTTTATATTTAGCAGGTTTTAAATTACAATAGGTTACATTTAAATTTTTCCTAAATACTTCATAGTGTTTAAAGTACAGTTAATGATTAAATTTTTACATTGAATTGTTCAAAAGGAAATCTGGGCCATTCCACATCAAATCATCAAGCCAAAGTTAAAAATGTTACCTTCCCCCTCAGATTTAGATAAAAATTTGTAGTTATTAAGTACATACAGAAACAAGGTAAAATGCCAAATTTTACCCAATTCGAACAAGTAGTTTAAGAATTATTGTCATTTGAACTTTTGAGATATTTGAAGTTTTTTTTTTTTTTTTAAGGTCACTTCATGCCACTAAGGCTAATCGGACGATGCTACAGTGTGAGTCCTAAATCTTGCCAATTCAGGTATAATTAGGATAGAGATCTTTAACAAGTACCTGACTAAGGCTTTCCTTTATAGAATGGGTATTAATTGAACTGAAGCTTTCAAAAATTTTCATTAATTCTGCATTTTATACAGAATCGGATTATTTTTCATCATGGAAACAAAAATTCTTAAGCATGAAAATTTACATTTTTTCCAATTTTACATTTTTTCTTATAGGTGCCATCGCATACAGGAATTCTAGGTAATGAAACAGCAGACAGGGCAGCAAAGGAAGCAGCAATTATGACGGGCCCAACACTGCAAATATATGAAACGAAAGACATGAAAGCATGGTTCAAGAAGAGAGTAAGGAGCAATTGGGAGTCCGTGTGTTCTGAAGTCCCTCTCACTAATAAGCTCAGATCCATTAAACCTACAATGAGAGAATGGATTAGCTCCCTAACAGGGAACCAAAGAGAAGAGGTAGCACTGACACGGCTTCGGATAGGTCATACGAACCTCACCCATGTTCACCTCATTACTAAAGAAGGCCAACCAGAATGTGAAATCTGCAAAACCCCTCTTACAGTTAAACATATCACAGAAGATTGCAGTAGATATGAAGGCGAATTCACAAAACTAACTATACAACGCAACATTTTGGAGGCATTAAAAGATTCACCCCTAAGCTGCAGATATCATTATAAAGCTGTTAAAAGAGATTTCCATATTTACAAAAATATAATAAATACAATAAATAGAGCATATTAATTAATGATAAATATTACAAAATTTTAATACTTGTAGTACATATTAGAATAATATCTTAAACAATATCATAGGGCAAGTAAAAAAGGGTCATAATGACCGTGCAGTTGATCGCCCATAACAAATAAGCTAACTAACTAACTACATTTTTTCCATGTTGTAAAATAGTCATCGAAAAATGCCGTGAGCAAAAATCTCTCTCCAACCGGCCAAATAAACTATATATCAAAAAAAAGAGGATAAAATTCTCCATCTAATGATGAAATAATATGAGTGGGTTACATCTTTAAATCGGGAAGTTGACTTAGAAGAGATTTTGTCGATTTGAATGCAATATATTAAAATTTAATTTAAAAGTGACGCAAACAAACTGATACAGCCAAAATCTCTCTGAAATTTCCTCATAGAAAGGTATATTAAAAAGAGCATCCAATTTCCTTTTAAATGATATAAGTTTTTTTTTTTTTGTTTTTTTTGGCC
The DNA here is from genome assembly GCA_911387785.2 of Aelia acuminata. Classification (NCBI taxonomy): domain Eukaryota; kingdom Metazoa; phylum Arthropoda; class Insecta; order Hemiptera; family Pentatomidae; genus Aelia; species Aelia acuminata. Next base: position 138,070,037 of record OU426978.1, on the reverse strand, counting down.
AAGATTTGATATCAAATCCTATTTTGCCAAACTGTTCCGTTAGAATTTAAAAACTAATTCGAATAAGCCTGTAACAAAAGTATTACTCAATGATAATGATAAGAGTATTTGTTTTTGTTTTTAGAGATAATAATAAAAAATTAAAAAAAGAGGTGATGGCCTAATGACCACACATCTTTAAATCGGGAAGTTTATTTCATTCAAAAAGTTACACAATTTATTGATCGTCTTTATTTATTGATCGTAGGATTTCCTCACCATCATTTGTGACCCGTGATCCCAGACTAATTCTCCTTTGTTTTTCAAGCCTTTTACATTGGAATACACTGTATCTTGGATCCTAAGGGCATAGTCAAGTTGGGCAATCACCGCTCTTAGCTAGACCCATTAACTTTAAGAATTTATAAGTTCTTCCATGATTTATTCTTAATCTAGTCAGCTTAACTAAATTTGGACGGTTTAAGAATTGAGAACCATGGAATCAGAGTTACCGTCTGGTGCACGTCGCAGTGGTCCTTACCTTTCGAGGAGCATTGCCAGTCGTAAAATTGCTGCCAGTTTTTTATTATTATTCCTCCCACTACTCTGGTAATGTCCAATAATGGGATCTTGGCGTTATCTCTATGATCTGGCCTGATTTGATTAGCTGCTTTGTCTGCCTGCTTATTTTCCGATAGACACTGATAAAGAGAATTTCTGGCTCTTTTGGGGATCAAATACAGTTATGGAGGTTTGGTTTTTAGTTTTTAATGCGTCAGTATACACTTAAATGTGATCTTGGTATCGTTCTGTTATTGTGCTGAGTGCTAGTTGTTTCAAAAAGGTTGGAGAGTAAAAACCTTTCTTTTCAACTTTGCCAGATAGATGGGAGAGCTACTGTGGATTTTACTAACGATTAGGAATGGGGATAATGTATTCTAGAGGAGCATCGGAAGTGTGTAATGTTTTGAGAAATGGTTGTAGTTCGGTGATGATTTGAGCTAGTTGGGGGCAGAAAACATAACCAGTTCTGATTTCATTGCCAACAGAGAGTTTATGGTCAGGGCATACTTTGAGGATATATATTTTCTGTCTGAATATGGTCAACCATGTTCTTTTTGAAGTTTAGTTTTTTATCTAGTGTTACATCTAAGAAATTTAAAATTTCGTTGCTTTTAACTTTGTGTCTATCGTTTGTGATTTCAAAATCTTTTAAATTAACGTTTCTTTTTCTTGTGAAAGGAGTAATGCTACACTTATTCGGGTTAAGTTTTAAATTTATTGTAGAGAAAGATTGTGATAGCGTGTCTAGTGCTGTACATAGTACGACTTTACCTTCTGCAGATTTCACAACAGTGTACACTAAAAATAATCTGCAAATTGGATAATTTTACACTTGTCTATTGAGCTGTTTCTAATATATTCAGTGTAAAGATTAAAAAGGATTGGACTCGGAATATCTCCTTGGGAAAGCCCGTTGAACGTATCGTATGCTACTCGACCTTCCCAGCTATCCAAGAAGTAAGTCTGGTATGACAAGTAATTTATTATCCAGTGAATAATTTTATTCAGAATACTGATTTTTTAATTTAAACAACAGAGTTTGTATTTTTACATTATCATACGCTTTATCTATATCCATTGTTAATGCACAAAGGATCTTAGTTTCTTTGTATACTCTGTAAATGTCACTGGTTAAAAGCTAACCAATAGGTGAACCTATTTTTTCTAAAACCGAAAATTTCATTTTTTGTCTCATGAATGAACCATATGTGATGTGATATGATAAAATGAACCATTTTAACCTTGTTTTAATTATTGAAAACTTTAGCTAAGCATGAGATTTGGGCAATGGGGCGCTATGATGTTATCTTCGAGGGATCTTTTCCAGATTTTGGTATAGGGAATATGAGAATATTACACCAATCAGGAGGTATTCTGGCTTCCTCCCATAGTTCATTATAAGCTAGGAGCAATCTGTGCTTCATGGTATCCGGTAGAAGTTTAATCATATCGTAATTAATTTCATCCTTACCAGGGGCGGTTCCAGTTTTTCCTTTCAGTGCTGCTTCAAGTTATGTTTGTTGAAATGGTAAGTTCAATGGGTCGGTAGTAGCGCACCCTATAGTCGATTGCGCCCGCGAATACTGTTTTCTGAAATTTTGAGCTTTTTAATTTTGTCGATGAAGTCTTTATACGGTGTTCTGAGTTTTCTACATGTGGTTTGATGATTATTGTGAAGTGTTTTGCAATGTAGTAAGTGGGTGATCCTATTGAGCTGAATATAGGCATATAGGAATGTTCTTTGCGAATTTTGGGTAGTCCTTAGAGTCTGGGTGGAACTGAGTCGGATCTTGTAAGTTTCTTAAGGGACTGATTGTTTTTTGGTGATTTTTTCATTATGTCAGTCAGTTGCTAGTTCACGTCTTTGATAGGGTCTTTGTTTAGTTCTTTGTAAGTCCCGTCATTGAGGGTATTTAACACTTTATGAATGTAATTTTCTTTTAACACTTCTTTTGACAAGAGGAATTTCTTTTGTCCGCCAGTAAAGTAACCAGCTCTTTGCGTTTCTTAAGTTCGCTGAGGGCTCTCTCTTTTTTCCTTTAGGTAGGTTGAGTTATGGTTGTTTGGTTTCTTGCAGGATCTTGCTCTTGTCTTGACGGATCGTTTCTGCTGGGAGTTCTTCCATGTCCTTTATTATTGGCAGTACAAATTATTTCGTTCCGTTTTTCTGTGGTCAGAAATGCATTTATTTCAGAATAAAATTAATTACCTGATTATTCAAAGTATTGGCCATCGCTGGCTACTACTTTTTCCCATCTCTCCGGCAATTGACAAATTCCGTCTCGAAAAAATGTTTCTTCTTTCTGTTTGAGGCGATCCAAGTGGAGAGCCAATTTTCAATTTCTTCGAAAGAAGCGAATCGGTGACCTGCCAAATCGTGCTGCATCCGTCTGAACAACCAGTAATCTGAAGGAGCAATGTCTGGAGAATACGGCGGGTGTGGTAAAATATCCCACTTGAGTGTTTCTAAATATTTTTTGACAACTTTTCCGACGTGAGGCCGAGCGTTATCATGCAAAAGAATAACTTTGTCATGTCTTTTCTCGTATTCCGGCCGTTTTTCTCGTAATGCACGGCTCAAACGCATCAATTGTAGCCTATACTGATGGCCCGTAATGGAATCGCCAGGTTGCAGCAACTCATAGTATACAACACCCTTTTGGTCCCACCAGATACACAGCATGACCTTCAAACCATGAATATTGTGCTTTGGTGTTGATGTTGGGGTCGATGGCAACGACTGACCAGGCATAGCGTAGTGTTTTTTCTTCTTGGGGTTGTCGTAGAATATCCATTTCTCATCCCCAGTCACAATGTGATCTAAAAAACCCTTTCTTTGTTGCCTTTGAATCAACTGCTCGCAAGTGAAAAATCGCCTTTCAACGTCTATCGGTTTCAGTTCATGAGGCACCCATTGCCTTGTTTTTGAATCATTCCCATGGATTTTAATCGCACGGAAACTGCTTGCTGAGTCACTTCTGAGTCACAATGATTCTGCAAGCTCCTCTTGCGTTTGACACGGATCTTCATCAAGTAATTCCTCCAATTCTTTGTCTTCGAATTTTTTTGGCTGTCCAGATCGAGGCTTGTCTTCAACGCTGAAATCACCATTCTTGAACTGTCGAAACCATTCCCTACATGATTTATCAGTTGGAGCATTGTCACCATAAACTTCCACAAGCATTCGATGCGCTTCAGCTGCACTTTTCTTCCAATTAAAACAGAAAACTAAAACCTCCCGCACATGCTGCTTAGTTAACACAAAATTTGACATATTGAACACAGTAAAAAACAAGGTTTTTGAATGAAATTCAAGGCGATATAAACTGAATATTATTGACTGATGTATAACCTCTCTGATACCACAGATATCAGCTGTTACTATTAAACATTTATAACAGCCAGAGCCATCCATTGAAAACAGACCGAACTAATTTGTACTCCCGATAATAATAAAGCTTTGACGCTGATAATTTTCTCAACCAGTAAGCGTTTAGGAGCTACAGCAAAGTTGAAACCTATTTGAAGAACTGAAACAGCTTCTGGAGGAAGTTCTTGTGACCTGAGGTTGATCATGGTGTTTGTTAGCGAGTCCCTGTAAGGATCTAGTTAGTTCCGGTCTGAAACAAGCTTTATGAATTTTCGTTTTAAGAAGATGGCTCTGTCTGTTAAGGTCCAGTCTTTAGGGGCAAGTTTGTTACTCAAAAACAGGTGTTCCTGTAGCAAGGATCATTCTAGGTCTGCAAGTTCTTTTATGGTGTCATGTATCATGGTTCTGGGAATCATAATACTGCACCAGTCAGACGTTCTTTGCATCTTTTTGAATTTTTCTCTTCTAAGGATCTTGGAGCAATCAAGCATTATTCTGTGTTCTTGGCAACACAAATTCAGAAATGCTAATTGGCTCAACATTCTGACCTCCTTTGATCGGAGCTTCTCCATAATTCTCACGCTTCAAGCAAATCATTAAATTTGAAAATTTTCTTAACTATCTCTGGCCTTCTTCCCTAGGCCTTCCACAGAAGGATAGAGAAGCTCACTATTAGCAACAAAAATTGGAAAATCCAAAAATTGATGGGAGGTACGGATTCAGTTTCAGTAGATACAGGCCAAGTTCACCCGCCTCCTAACCCCTGTTTTTAGCATTCAATTATTAAGTCATTTTACCTTAAAGGCTAACTTAAAGGAATGGATGGAAACGGACTATGAAGCAGTTTAAAAATTGCTAATTAGGTATGGATTATCGTAGCTCAGAATGGACCTAATTAAATGGGGATGAAATCAAAATAGTAAAATAGGAATTAAATTCGGGCCTAATCCAGGCTCGAAGGTTAGATGCTCAATATCAGCGATAAAAGATGGAAAACAAAAAATTGAGGGGGAGGTTTAATTTTTATTAAATAGTACTCATATTTAGCAACAGATTCATGATTTAATACCTAAATATATAGGAACATAGTAAAACAGTATTTGACATGAAAATCCGATACACAATAATTTCTGATTCAGTATGCAATTAAAAAAAATCTGGTGCGTGCGCGCAACACACAACTTTCACTTACCAACTTACTTAGATAAGAAATTAATGCGTTGTGTTAATGGCACTTCTCAAAGTTACTCATTTTTCCACATTCATTTCTTATTTTTGTTTTCATTTGCTCTATAATCCCCTCAGAACATTTGAATAATGATAGCGCTTACCTGATATTAAATAACACCTAATTTTCATTGAATATGATGAAAATTTTTACAGCCGTTTTTGAGATAATCGAAAAATTGGAAAAAAAGTTATGAAATAAAGTGCCCCCTCCGGTTGATCGATTTTGATGAAACGTTGGCTATCACATCTTTGGCATATACATACATCAAATACCCAGTTTGATCAACATCGTGAAAGCCGTTTTTGAGTAAATAAAAAAAGCACGTGAAAATGATACAAAATTTATTAAGTAAAGTCCCCCCTCCGGTTGATCAATTTTTATGAAATGTTGGCTATCACATCTTTGGCATATACATATATCAAATACCCAGTTTGATCAAAATCGTGAAAGCCGTTTTTAAGTAAATAAAAAAAAAAACACGTAAAAATGATACAAAATTTATTAAGTAAAGTCCCACCTCCGGTTAATCAATTTTGATAAAATTTTTACGGTCATATCTCGGGCATATAAATAGATCAAATACTCAGTTTAATCAAAATCGTTAGAGCCGTTTTTGAGAAAATCGAAAAAAGCGTAAAAAGTTATTAAATAAAGTACCCCCTCCCTTTGAGCAATTTTGATGAAATTTTTGCTGTCACATCGCGGGCATATACGTACACTAAATACCCAATTTCAGGTTCCCACGGTTTATAGTTTTTGAGCTAGTCTGTTCACACACGCACGCACGCACGCACGCACGCACGCACGCAAGCTCGCTCGCACGCACGCACGCACGCACGCACGCACGCACGCACGCACGCACGCACGCACACACACACACACACACACACACACACACACACACAGACCATTTCGCGGGACTTGGTTATTTCTACTCAGGGGGTCCCAAAACGTGTATTTCCGTTGAAAACCGGAAGTCGAAATTTTTCACGATCGCAATACTTCCACTTACTATATATTTCATATATAGGTAAGTGAAAGTAAAAATTTCTGGAACATCCTTTAGCCACAAAATTTGTTTTTATAACTATAGTTTGTTATAGCTTTTGATTTGTTGACTTTATCTCGGGAATAGCCCCATTGGCTTCAGAAGCATAGAAACTATCAAAGTGAAGTATAACTGGACCTACTCATAGCAAAATAAATTTGCAGACATCACTCTCTTTTCAACCCTCTCTCCCTTAATTGTTGGTTGCTCCACTATAATTTTGGGTAGAATCTGCAGATATTGAATCTAACTATAAGACAAAGTTTAAGCTAAAGTTGCATGAGGGTATGAATTTCTTTTGTATTTTTTCTATTTATCCTATGCAAGTTCCTAAGTAAGGAGTTAAAAAAAAGTTATTGAAAACATATTCAGCTTGTTTATAAACAATGGTTTCATTTAGTTACACGGGAAATATATGGTATGTACAAATTTTTCGAATTTCGTTTGGGCAGTGGATAATATAGCAATCAAACCAACTTTTTATTAACAAAGACACTAATTACACATTACCTCAGACAGTGCCAGTCACGTCACTTTTTGGGTTAATTAACTCACTGTACGACTTAAGAATTTTCACTTCTTGTGCTTTATATTTACTTAATATAAAGTCTTAGTTATGAAATATTACCAGTCTTAATTAAGACGTATATATATTTTAAGAGTCATAATTAAGATTTATGTCAGATTATATCCTGGTTTTCATCTACCAAATGCAGGACATTTAAGTATTAAGTAGTTCCATAAATTCCTATTGTAGCACAGGGCGTTGACAAGTGTTCTTCATTAGTCTCTTGTACCAGCCATCCTCCACCTTTAACCTCATTCCACAATTTGCTATTGTGTCCAAATCCCCCTCTGTGGGCCTCCGCTATGTCTCTCTGGGTCACCTTGCCTTCTTATTCTAAGGGGATCCATAGTGTAGCAATTATCATCAAAGCAACATCTGCTTTCCTCAGATGTGGGTTCCCTACCAACTTCTATTTTTGTTTCCTCATTTTCAAGTTAATAGGGATTTCCATGTTTCACTGCCGTAAGAGAACCAATCTGACGTTAATGTCGAAAAACCTTCATTTTAGGTTTCTTAGAAAGGTTTCTGTTCTTCGAAAATGGATAAAGTAGCACAAAAACCCCATAGGCTTTTTCCAAATTCTTTGGTAAAGCTTGACAAGTAGACAAGAGTTTTAGACCATTCTATAATATCCTCTGTATGTGTACTGCTCATCAGGACAAAAAGTTTCCAGCCTCTCACTTACCCTCATCTCTTTGGTCTAACTTATACTGCTTCGCAGATCAGCTCAGCTAGCAATTTGATAAAAAACATCTAAAATTTCCTTTAAGTGACTAAATTTCTGCACTAGGAGGCAGAGATCATCTGCAAATTGAAGGTCCTCTAATCTGTACCTTAATCCTTACTGGATTTTATGTTTAATTCCACAAGGGCTGATGCACGAAGTTTAGCAACTAAAATTAGGATTTCAAACAAGGCACAGTTTATTGATTCTTTCAAATACGACAAGATGCCAATAGTTTACCTATTATCAATTATTATATATTAAAGGAATTGGTTTGATTTTTATATGTCCACATGTGTTAATATTAAATTGCATGTATTATAAAAAAAGAATAAAGTGTTCACAAGCATGATTAACTAATTTACTTATTCAAGATATAACAGTGGCGACGAGGATCTACTTATTTACGAAGAATAACCAAGAAGAAATGTCTACAGAAGGTAAAATGGAGGCGCGGGGCCAACCCCTACCGCCAGCCCTTATTTTCGATATTGCTATGGACTTCCGAATTTTCAAAACTAAATTAGAGAGCCATTTTTTACTCTCAGGAATAAAAGACGTAAAAATTAAAAAAGCTACTTTAATGGTGGCTCTAAGTGAAAACACTTTTAAGTTGTTGGAAAGTTTATGAGTGACATTTCACCCCTGCATCAGCCTATTTTGCCGCAAGAAGAAGGTTTTATGGAGCAGCTAAGCTTTCCGAAGAGTCGGCCAGAGACTGGGCTGCCCGTTTGAGGTCTTTGGCAGCTGAATGTAAATTCGGAGTGGAGGTAAATGTGGTTCTTCGAGACATCTTTGTTGTAGGTTATGGTAGAGGAGATATTCAAGATAGACTGATGGAAGAAGATGCTTCCAACACTGAGTTAACACTGGACAAGCTGGTGGAGCTAGCTGTTAAAAGGGAGCAAGCGTTAATTACAAGAGGAGAACCCCTGCCCATCAAACAGGAGCCAGAAGAACTACTCTTCAACCGTCAGAAAACCAGAAGGCAGCCCAGGACGGAGGGAACATGTCACCACTGCGGAAAGCGTAATCACAAATCGGAATTTTGTAGGTATAAGAATCTCACTTGTCACCAGTGTGGTGTAGCAGGCCATATTGCTACAGTTTGTCCCAAGGCTTTGAAAAATAGTAGTAAATTTTTAGAGGAAAACAAGGCTGACAAGTGTGATTCCAAAGACCCATTTTTCCATTTAAAGGACTCATTAACTAGAAATGTCAGTCCCTATTTATTGAAGTTGAATGTAAGAAATTACGTAGTGGATTTTGAAATTGATACAGGGTCACGGAATAATATTATCTCTTTAAATTTTTACAAAACTTATTTTTATGATTGTAAAATTAATTATTGTAAACGAGTGCTAACCGATTATATAGGAAATATAATTAGGCCTGTTGGTGAAATCGTAGGAAAGGTTATGTTTAGGAATAAGGTTATTGATATTCCCTTTTTAGTAGTTAAAAATGGTGGACCACCTTTGATAGGTCGCACTGGTTTTAAATTGCTTGGTCTTAGTATAGAAGGACTCAATTTTGTAAACCAAACCCAAGTAGAAAACTTAGATGATTTATTGAACAGGTATTCTGTTGTTTTTAGTTCTGAGTTAGGGACATACAACAAAGGAAAAATATCACTACGGGTTAGGGAAGACGCTAAACCAGTATTTTGTAAAGCTAGGTCCCTACCCACAGCTCTTAAGGATAAAGTGGAGTTAGAAATTGATCGTTTGGTGTCTATGGGTGTTCTAAAACCCCTTGATTACAGTCCGTGGGCGACTCCAATAGTGCCAGTCCTAAAGCCTGATGGGTCAGTCCGGATATGCGGAGATTATAAAATCACAATTAATCCGGTATTAGAGGGTACATCTTACCCATTACCCCGAATTGGCCATCTCTATGCCAAATTTGGGAAGGCTAGGTATTTTTCAAAGCTGGACCTAAAAGATGCTTACCAGCAGCTCCTTTTAGACGATAAATCGCAGCAATTGGTAGCGATAAATACGACAAAAGGTTTATTTGCCTATACTCGCCTATGTTTTGGGGTAATGTCGGCTCCAGCAGAATTCCAAAAAGTTATGGAAAATGCATTAGCTGGGATCAGTGGGGTTGGATGCTTAGTGGATGATATTGTGGTTGCCACGGAGACATGGGAAGATCACCTGCGTATTTTAGAAAAAGTCTTAAATATTTTAAAAGAGCATGGGTTAAAATTGAAGGCTAGTAAATGTAAATTTGGAACTCGTTCAATAGAATACCTCGGGCATATATTGGATGAATCAGGTATTCGTCCCACAGACAAACATGTTAGGGATATATTAAATTCACCCCCTCCTCAAAATTTTACCATGCTAAAATCTTTTTTGGGAATGATATCATTTTACATTAAATTTATTCCTATGGCAGCGGATCTTCTTAGTCCTTTATATGACCTATTAAAAAAAGAGTCAGTATGGAAATGGTCACAACAATGTGATGAGGCTTTTAGTAAAGTTAAAAGGATAATTTCAGGTAAACCAGTTCTCGCACATTATGACAATTCTTTACCAATTAAGCTATGGGTGGATGCCTCCCAAGTGGCTATTTCGGGAATTCTTGGCCATGTCTATCCAGATGGTTCAGAGCGCCCCATTGCTTTTTTTTCAAAGAAGCTGAATTCTTCCGAGGCTAATTATTCCCAGATCGAAAGAGAAGCCAAAGCCATATATGAAGGGATAAATCATTTTAAGGATTTTTTATTTGGTAATAAATTCACCTTAGTTACAGACTCCAAACCATTGAGGTACATTTTTGAGAGCAGAAAGGGTATTCCGGTCTATGCAGCTAACCGCCTGCAACGCTGGGCTTATCTGTTATCTATGTTTAATTTTAACATCCAATGTGTTAGTTCGGAAGATAACATAGCCGATTTCCTCTCTCGGATTGAGATACCTAGTAAAGACACGATAGATCATTATTCTAGGGTAAATTATCTATAATATATACAATATACAAGGTTTTCCCCAAAGGATTAATTGGAAAAATATCCGACAAGAGTCCATGAGAGATCCCTTACTGGTAAAGGTTATGAATATGTTAAAATCAGGGTTATGGCCTCCAAAGGTGTCTAAATTTGATGATTTATATCCCTTTTATAGCCGTCGATATGAATTAACAGTTGAATCCAACTGCCTTATGTGGGGCTATAGAGTTATTATTCCAGAGTCTATGAGGAAAAGGGTTCTGGAAATACTTCATAGTACTCACCTAGGTATAACAAAGATGAAAAGTCTAGCCCGCTCATATTTTTGGTGGCCAAATATGGATTCCAAAATAGAATTGATAACCCAAAATTGTAATTTTTGCATGGAAGTTCGAAGTGAACCTGCAAAATCTAAATTAAATGTTTGGCCATGGCCTCAATCTCCATGGACACGGTTACACATTGATTTTTTAGGCCCAGTCCGAGGTAACTTTTTTTTCATTGTTAATGATGCACATTCGAAATGGATAGAATGTTTCCGTACTTCAACTACGTCAACAGAGGTAGTAATTGAAAAACTTAGGGAATGTTTTGCAAGATTTGGAGTTCCAAGGTCAATTACTTCTGATGGAGCCACTGCTTTCACTAGCAAAAATTTTACTGATTTTTTATTATTTTATGGTATCAATCATCTTGTAGGGGCTCCATATCACCCACAAACGAATGGCAGTGCTGAGTCGGCTGTTAAAATTATTAAAAATTGCATTAAAAACATGATACTGGCTGTAGCAAATCATTGGTCAGAGCTATAAATGATTATCTTTTCTTATATAGGGCTAGTGTACATTCTACCACATTAGAAACTCCGGCTAAGCTGCTGTTAGGTCGTGATATTCGAACTGTTTTTGATCAATTGAGGCCGAATAGAGCCGATCTAGTAGAGAACAATCAACAGCGTCAAGTAAAAAATTTCCCAGGACACCGTGGCGTCTCCTTTTCAAGAGGGGATCCAGTGATCGTCAGGGATTATCGGGGTAAAACTAAATGGGCAAAAGGGCTAATACAGGAAAAGTTAGGGCGTCAAACTTATAAAATTTTGACGAATGAGAATTTAAGCTGGAAGAGACATGCAAATCAAATGTTGCCCCTACGCAACTGCGAAGAAGAGGTTAAGAAGGATAATGTAATTGAGGAAATGGGCGATTTAAGTCTTTTAGGTGAAGATAAGTCTCTAGGGCAAAATGACAACCCCAATCTTGATAGCCACACAGAAGAAACCCCAGATAAGGACATAACTGCCACCCCCTTTACCTCCAATACACCAGAAAAACTGGAAGAGACCCCTAGCCGTCCAAAAAGGGTAATTAGACCCCCATGTAAATATTCCCCCTCTAATATATAAACAGTATCGTTAACTGTTAGGGTATTTAGTGGTTCACCTTTACTTTTTCGTAATCATATATTTGCATTTTTTTATTAATGTTGTATCTATATAATATGTATATAATTTGTGTTATTTATTAATATTTCCCCTTGTAAATCTATGCTTAAGTTATGCGGAGGAGAATGTTATATATTAAAGGAATTGGTTTGATTTTTATATGTCCACATGTGTTAATATTAAATTGCATGTATTATAAAAAAAGAATAAAGTGTTCACAAGCATGATTAACTAATTTACTTATTCAAGATATAACATCAATTTAACAATTAAATTAAATCATAGGTACCAAAGGCCATTGTTAAATAATGAATTTAATACACCTGAAAAAATTGTAAAGGAAAATATACATCTAGGGGGATCTTTGATAAATGGAAGTGACTGAATCAAAATATCTGCATTTTAACTAACACTGATTAAAACAAATGGTCTGCCGTTTAACAAACACTGAACAGACCAAATAATTCATTATAATGAAAAATAAATAAAAAATTTAACTTTCAATGTGAATTAAAAATTCGGAAATATGCAGAAGGATGTCTATACAGCAACAGAGAAATGAACTTCAACAAGTCCCCAAAGATTAATAAACAAACCCATCACTAAATCATAAGTGCGAAACAAAAAATGATAAAAATCAGTTTATGATAAACACAACAAAGCACTATACAAAAATACTTAATGAGATTAAAATAACTAAGGAAATAACTTACTTTAGTTGGGAGTTTCTCTGTAGTTATTTTGAATTCACTCTCCCATTTCTTAAGTATATACTTTGATTTTTCATACTTCAATTTATGAATAGTGTCCATTTTTTTAATTCGGTTAAAACAACCAACTTACTGATTTTTCTAAATTTAAACCCATAATAAATCACTATAACACTACACGTAAACAAAGACTTCTAGAACCATAAAACGCGGGAACAAAGATAACACAATGCACATTAATATTTTTTATGAATTACCAAAAATCTTTAGTCTTTAATAGAATATTTTAAATAAATATTAATTTTTAATAATTAAATAAAAATAAATAAGTAAAAGTAGAATATGTGACAGATATATCATAAGTAATAAAGACTAGATTGATTGATTGATATAACATTGGCCAGAAAGTTCCTGTCTATCCACATGTCCAACTACCCTCGTTGGCTCCATTAGTTTTTGCAGGTAACATTGGTAAGTTTTATTGTTTATAAGATAGCCTCGATTCTAGTTCAAATTTGAATTATTTGATTTTGTTTCAAGGAAAAATGTCGGCACATCTATCTTGGATGATAATCCGCAATAACAATGCATACCTTTCTAAAAAACGGAATATCAAGAAACATTTCAGCACCGTAGGTATTAGTATTGAAAATTTTGTTATTTAGGTTTTATTTATTATTAAATGTTATTTTCTTTGCAGGAGCCTCACAATCTGCTGAATTTGGCCTCCTTTAGGTATAATGGCCTTGTCCACAGAAAAAGTATTGGGATTGTTCCTGCTGACAACAATGGTTTTAAAGTTACATGGAAGAGGGCAAAAGCACATGTAAGTTAGCAAATGATCAATTCTTGTCAATTTAAATTTTTTGGTAAGAGAGTTATATCCCTGTTTACTTCATGTTTGTTTTTATTAATTAAATAGTTAGGTCAGTCAATAAGTAATTTGCTGAGTCTATAAATGTTCGCTTGCTATTCAATGAAAATTTATGTTGTTTATATTTAATAATTATTGAAATGAGTAAAAGTTCAATGAATGGGACTCATGGTAATCAAGTAGTAGTATCTATACTCATATTTTCTTTTTAGATTATTAACCATCAACAGAGGACACCGCTAATGTATAACATAGGCAGGGAGTGAGGATCATTTTCACCTAGGTTTTTTTTTTCCTTGCCTAATTTTTGTGAAAAGATGTTCTTCATTTTGTTCTACATCTATTTCACTTGTGGGGGTACTACATCGGATTCGGAGCTCCAAGATGGCGGCTGGCATCAGTCAACAACTAGGTTTTTTCGAACATGCCCTATCTAATAGTTCTGTTCGGGTTTACCAAGAGACCCTGATCTTTGGTTCAGCTTACCCTGATTTTAGAAGGGGAATTCATTCCATTTACAATATTACGTTAGGTCTGATCCAGTAACCATCATGTTACTTACTTTGGTTCATATATTTTTACACTAAGTTTTCAACAGCTCTTTTAGCCGGTCGAAAGTTTCACTGCCTCTAAGTTCATTCATCCAGTAACTAAACAGTATTGATTGAAAAATTATTGATAAATGTACACCTTTATCAATAATTACCCAATAGTTACCTTTATTATTTGGGTTTGGACAGTCTACCATTAAAACATTTAATTAAAATAATAAGATTTATTTAATCCTCGGTGGATTATAATGAAGTTAGTTGATAATTATGTTTATGAATACAGTTGATAATTGATCTAATAATATAGTTAATCATTATAGTTTATAGGTATTAAGTTAGTTGATAATTATAATTCTGTTCCTCAATCTGTCTAGTAAGACCCAGCTCTTACTTCCGTAGAGTAGGGTGGGAAGGTGCATTTATTTTCATGCCTTTCCTCTCCAGATCTGCTTCCCATTCCACTATAGCTTGCAGAAGATCCTGGACAGTCTGTTATGAGCACTATATCATCAGCATAGAGAAGCGTCTGAGTGAGTACTGTTCTCAAGTTTCACTTCCCAACTATTGTTCTTGCCGTCCTTTTGCACATTTTTAAGACTTCGTCCATCAGAACAATAAAGGTCTGAATGCGGCTTGCTCATCTTTGAGGTCTTTTTCTACAATGTCTCTGAGTCTCTTCTCGAGGATTGATGTGTACAATTTGTGGACCACCTTGATAAGCATACAGGCCTGTAGTTGTTGCGCTTTTGTTCCCTCTCTTGTGGATGGGGATAATCACATTATATTCCCAGTCTTTGGGAATGCTTTTCTCGTCGTATATTTTCTGAAATAGGCCCAGCTACGCTAATAACTTCATAACCTCCATATATAATTCGCTCTGGGAAAATACCATCTCCTCCGGCTGATCTGCCTAACATGAGTTTCTCTATAGCCTGTATTACCTCTTCTCATATGGTGCCATCATAGTCCGTTATTTTGCCTGTTTTATTTTCTATATTCTCATTTTCTTGACATTGAGGATCATCGATCATCTGTACGTAGTGCTGTCTCCATCTGTCCAGAATATCATTTTCCCTGGTCAGAACTTTTCCTGCACTATTTTTTACATTCCGTATGGGTTTATACTTCTTGCCTTTTAGGGTATATCTCTTATTCTAAAAAATTTTTAGGTTTTCACTGCAATTATTCTGTAAGCTTTTGCCAAATTTTTCCCAGCTCTTCTTTTTTGCCTCTCATAATTATTTTTGCTTCTTTTCTCCGTCAAACATAGAGTTCCCACATTTGCGATTCTTGCTGTTAAAGTATCCCTTCCACGTGATCTTCTTCCGTTGTACAGCTGCCTTCACCCATTCATTCCAACGTTCTGATATTCCTTGAAGGAATATCTCTCTATGCCACATATGGTTGTTGCAGCCTGTAGGATACTATCTTTGATTTGCTTTCTGTAAATATATCATGAAGGTGAATCGATAGGAGGTGTATTTACAACTCGTAGTAAAGTTTGTCTCTTACGCCTTTCTGGAAACCGAGAATGATTACTGTTCCTCTAAAATCACTTAATATTGCCCTCAGAAATTTATTATGGAACAAAAGTTTCTATACTAAAATATAATTAATTAAAGATTATCTTATACCATATTCTTTCACACCTTAAATGCTTTAAATAATTTGAGCATCGCGTATTTACTCTCTAAAGTAAAATAATTTTTTTTGAACAATTTAAAAATACACCTAAAATTGAGACTAAATTTACTCTCGACTTCCGTTAAAAACCGGAAGTCGAAATGTTTCACAATCGCAATACTTTCCCTTACTACATATTTCATATATAGGTAAGTGAAAGTGAAAATAAAAGACTTCTTGCCTACATCTATCAAACCGCAACACAATACAAATTTTAACTAAAAAATTTCCAGTGACCACGTGCGGCAGAGGGACCTAACCCCAGTTTAGTTCTAAAGAATTTTTAGGCTTTGTAAAATAATTGTGATTGAGCTAATTATTGTTAGTAAAATTCAAGATTTTTTTTTTTTTTTTTTTTTTTTTTTTTTTTTTTTTTTTTTTTTTTTTTTTTGTTAAAGGCCCCCATTGAAGCCTTGTACTGCCCGAGGCTTTTAACTTCTGGTATTTATTTATTAATATCAAAATCATAATGTTATTTCGTAATTATGTTTATTTGCATTCTCTATTGAACTGCATAATCTATAAGTGAGCTCATTTGGTTCGTAGAAATTAATTGGTAATATCATTGTAAGGAAGTTATTAGCTTTAACTAGTCAATTTTGTATTGGATTGTCTCTAGAACTAACTTTAAATCTATTTGTTGGTGGTCACTTTCTACACATTAATGTCATACAAATTTTTATCCTGAACTTCACCCAGTCACCCAGTTGAATCCTGGAACTTTATTATGAGGTTAGGAATTGCTTGCTAATGAAATTAGTACGAGGTTATTAGCTTTGATTAATCATTATTTCTATTGAGTTGTATCTCTTGACTTCAAAACTTAATACATATTTATTATTACTTTTGTTTTACTACTTTATATTTGTTTTTTTATATATCTGTTATTGGGCACTTGTTAACGCATACATGCAACAAAAACTTAATTTCGAAATGAGCTCAGATGAATCATAAAATTGCTTCTTAATGTGATCAACATGAAATTATTAGCTTTGACTAATAATTGTCTTTCTTGATATTGAATCACACTCCATATTTATTACTATTAGATTTGTTTTACTACTTTCTATTTGTTTGTTAGTTATAATTATTTAATTATATATCTCTTAGTGGTGACTTTCTATTGTATTATTGTAACTTCATTTTTCTAATTTCTTTATTGTAATTTGATCACTGTATTTTCGAACTTAGCCCAATTAAATTGCAGAATTGCTTATTAACCTAATTAGTAAGGTTGCTATTGGCTTTGATTAATCATTTTTGTATTAAATTTTCTGTCTTGATATTGAAATTTATTCCATATTTACTACTTTTCTAAAACATAAGTTTCGAAGAGAAACTTAATTTAATATTCGAAAAACTAAAGAAACTTGATGTTCTCGACAAGCTTAAAAACCAAGTAGACAGTTTACGAGATGATCTACATAAAGACTTAAGAAGAATAAAAGCGGAATGTAAAAGAATACAAAAATGATTTTGAAAATATAAATGTTGTGAGGAATTTCATTGAATAAAGAGAAATTTAATAGTGTTTAGAATGGGAAACGAGACCAAGAATGAAATAATAAGTGAATTTATAGATATTTGCTATTATATGGAGATAGTATCAGTAACTGTATGATTGCAGATATTCAAATTATAAAAAGACAACAGGTAGATGGCCCAATAAGGTTATGTTTTACATCGTCTGTTTTTAGAAACGACATTCTGAAATGTGAATCCGCATTAAGTAAAAGTAATAAATATGGCAGTCAAAATAAAAATAGACCTACCTTAAGAGGTAAGGAAAACATGAGCAAGCCTGTTTAGTCACCTCATAAATCTTAGGGAAGCAGGGCATGTTGCGAAAAGTAATGTATGATCAAATTCTTGTCGATAACAAATTTTATAGCCTCAAAGGTTTCTCGAAATTTCCTGAATCAAGGAGTCATATAAGGCAACGTAGTGAAGAGGACACTCCACAAGAAGTAACATATCCAAATCCAACAGGAAACATGAAAGGAAAAATCCAATAGCTAGAGAAGCATCCAATTGATTACAAAATGATAAAAAGTAATATCTTGGAGAACTATTATCAAAAATGCCAATAGAACCACAAGAATTGAAACATGGAGTAGTAGACCTTCAACTTAAAATTGACTTCAAGGTCAAAAGGACTTGAAGGCCAACTTTCGTAGACCTTCAATTTAAAATTGAAGGTCTACGAAGACATTCCCTCTCACTAGATGAAACTCAATCAACAGGCAGAAAAAATACTAAGGACATAATTAAATAGCTTTTAAACAAAAACTAAAACTAACAGTCACAATAGAAACGAACTACGGGATATAAAACGGGAAAACTAATTGTAATTACTAGTAGAGGTGAGAGATGGTCAACTGTTCTTCAATTACGATAGGTTAAATGATGGTCAGGATTTTAAGTTTACAATGATTTTATTATGGTAAGCCAACGTTTCGATCCAACTTGTGGATCTTCATCAGGGCTAAAAGAAAACAAATATATGAGTATCTATGCTTGAGGGTGATAATAAATGGATACATTTATTATCCAATACATTACAGAATACATTACAGAACTGATAATAATATAAAAGATGCTGTATACATGAATATTAAAATAAGAGGCTGGTTAACAAGATAAAATAGAATCTGATATTTACCTACTGAGTCCAGGTGGATACTAAGACTAAAGGTAAAAATAAGGTGAAAGGTAGTGGTAGGGGGTTAGTTTGCCGACTTCAAAGGTTTAAGACGGGGAAATCCAACGCTTTTGAAGTGAAGGCACATGACAACTGAGTGAACAAAAATATTTAAAAACTAACAAAATAGATGGTACTGTATATAAATAGTGTGTCTGGACTTAATAATAACATAAAAATGAGATAATACATAATGTAACAATGCATAAAAATTGGGAAAATATACAGAAAGAAGCATACAATACAAAAAAATAATAATAGTACAAGAGGTACAGAGATAATTGCAGGTACCTATGAAATCAAAACTAGGATTTGAGGATGCGGAAGATGTTAGAATAAGTGGATGAAATTATCTCTTTATCTGTTTTGTGATTTACCGGGTTATTTTTTTCTAGATGGATGAAAATGGATTCTGAGAGGAGTCGTTTATCGTGGTTAGGTACAGTAGCTAATATGGAGTGGAGGGGTTCTCAAAGTCGAAGGAATGGTTGTGGGCAATGGCATGTTCTGCTAATTTAGATGTAGACGAATTACGCGTGGAAATACTGTATTTATGTTTATAAATACGTTTTTTAAAATAATTTTTGGTTTCACCGATATAGCAACTGTTGCAATTAAGGGTGGAGCACTGGATACGATAAACTACATTACACTTGTCTAGGAGAGGTACTGGGTCTTTGAGTTTTGTATAAAAATTTTTTAATTTATTGTTATTTTTTAATACTAGGCGCATGTGTGGGAAACTCGATGAGAAGGATTTTTTAATTTTGTTTGAGAGAATGGGGATATATGGGATAGATCTGTATTGGAAAGTAGAGATCGGAGGTTGTGAAGAGTTGTTAGAGAGATTTTGAGTTTTAGCATTGTTATTGATAAAGGTTTTTATCATAAGTGCTCAGGAAAATCATTAGATTTTAAGATATTTTTCAGGCGGATTTTGTTATGACAATGAAATTGTGGATCGGACAAGGTCAGGCTACGGTGGATGAGGTTTTTTGCGACGTTGATTTTTTGGTGATGTGAATGTTGGGAAAAATAGTTTAGGAGTCGGCCAGAATTTGGTGTACCAATTAGTGGATATGGAATGGTCCGGGTTTCTGGTAATGGAAATATCTAGGAATGGAAGGGTACAATTGGTTTCCAATTCTATAGTGAAACGGAGACGTGGATGGTAGGAGTTAAAGGCGGCGAGAATATCAGTAATAGAGTTAGGATTGAGAATAAATAGGAGGTCGTCTACATATTTTTTAATGAAAAAAAAAATATCGTTGGGGAATTTAGGTATTACAGAATCAAGGAGGTCGTTGAGGACAATACCGGAGAGGTCGGGAGCTAGACAGCTACCCATTGCAAGGCCAGAAGTTTGGAGAAAATATTTATTTTGAAAACAAAAATATCCAGAATTACAGCATAAAGCAAAGGAGTCAATGTTGGCAGATTTATTGAGTTTACTATGGGATTCTGACAAGTTCCATTTTTCTTCAACGACTTGGAGGGCACGATCCGTCGGGATGTTAGTGAAAAGACTCTCGGCGTCGAAAGAGGCTAAGATAAAATTATCGGGAATATTGATGGTTTTTAATTGTTCCAAGAGATGGAAGGAATTTTTTACGTCGTATGGATTGTTATGGCTAAGGGATTGTAATGGAGGGAGAAAGAATTTGCTGAGCTTATTGGAGGGAGAATTGATATTTGAAATGATGGGACGGATGGGATTACCGGATTTATGGATTTTTGGTAGACCGTAACAACGGGGAGCAGTAGAATTATAGCAGATAAGGTATCTGTAAATAGGGGTATTTATTTGTTTTGTATCATGGAGATGTTTGAGGTGTTGGTTGAATTTTGTAGTGAGAGAAGGTGTGGGGTCACGTTTAGTGGGGCGATAAGTGTTCGTGTCAGAGAGAAGAGTGTTAATTTTATCATTGTAATCTGCGCGGTCCATGATGACAGTTTTGTTACCTTTATCCGCACGGGTTACAATGATTTGGTTATGAGTATTTAGGAATGAACGGTTTAAGGATAGGTCTTTATAGAATTGGGTTGAGAAAGGAGATGAAGGGGTGGGTTTCTGTGAAAGGTAATTGGTAATAATGTTGCAAATCCTATGCATCTCTCTGATGTCGTTGTCACGGGTTAAGATGTTGTCTCGGTGTATGTGTTCGAAGTCTGTGATGAGTGAGGGGATGAGGTGTTTGGATTAGATTTAGGGGTAGTGAAATTGGGTCCTAGACTAAGAATTTTGTTAACGTTGGAAGGAATGTGTGTAGAGGATATATTGTGGACCCACTCTTTATTGCCGGTAGGATAAATTTTAACGGTGTTAGAATATCTGATAAGTTGGTTGAACTTTTTTCTGAGGGAGGTTTTTTTGGTTGATTTAGCATGGGTATATATTTTTTGGGTCGCAGATTTTAATAGCGCGATGTCTTCAACGGAGAAATGTGTAGAGAGCGAATTATGTAATTGATTAATTTTTTGTTTTACGTCACCGGTTGAAAAAAGGTTATCTTTAATAAAATAAATATATTTAGCATAGATTTTTTGAATTTAGACTCTATAGTATTGACTTTTTTGTCTAGTTTGTGATTTAATTTAAGATTTTTGGACTGGTTACAAATAAATTTAGGTATTCTAGATGATTTACGGCATTTTAATAAACCTCTGAAGTCGGCAAACTAACCCCCTACCACTACCTCTCACCTTATTTTTACCTTTAGTCTTAGTATCCACCTGGACTCAGTAGGTAAATATCAGATTCTATTTTATCTTGTTAACCAGCCTCTTATTTTAATATTCATGTATACAGCATCTTTTATATTATTATCAGTTCTGTAATGTATCCATCCTGACCATCATTTAACCTATCGTAATTGTAATTACGTTGATGGATAAAGAAAGGGTTGCAGATTTACCAATATAAAAAAAAAACGTGCTATTAACCCTTTAACGCCTGTAGACTGATATATCAGTTTGAGCGCTGAAGTCCCTGGGGCCTGTAGACTGATATAGCAGTTCGAGCGCTGCAGTCCCTGGGGCCTGTAGACTGATATATCAGTTCCCCCCGCTTTAACGCCCATGCGTTAAAAGATAGAAACTGTAGACCTTACTTTAATTAATTTCTTAACTCTTTCCATTTTACTATTGCACTAGGATAAAACCCCCAGTAATAATAATAATAATGCTTTATTATTGTAAAAAAGAAAATACAAAATTTCATTTAAGCATTTATGGCTTGGGACGTACCCGTCAGCCGGAGTAAAACCCCCAGTAGTCAGTACCTTAAGACATGTTTTTGTGGCTTCTTTTAAAACAAAAATTGAATTTTTACTCTTTGCTTTCGGATTTATCGTATTATTATTTAAGAATGCAACATTCATAAGTAACAACTTGTAAAAAAAATAAAGTATAATTTAATAATTAAATTAAATAATAATTTAAAAATGTTATAAAATAAACATATATATAAAACATCTAATTTAACAGTTCTAAAAATTATATGTAAGTATGTCTACTTAGGTACGTTCCTACACATATTTTTTTAATATCATGAATATTAGAGAAGTATGGTGAGCGTGAGCAGACAAATTTTCTTATTCATATTTAGGACGAGTGCAGGACATATGAAAATTATTTTTAAATAATTGGCATTCACATTTTTCAACCCTGTTTCTAACCAGTCTGGTATATCCCAGTGACGAGGTTTATGGTTTCCTCAAAAATTTCTGAGGGTTGTAAACTAATTGATATAGTCAATAAAAATTGACATGGAGTTTTTTAGGGTTTTTCCAAATTAATTTTATCTGCACCTTTATTAGAAAAATATGAATAAGGAGATAAAGAAGAGTTAATGTGGTAAAAAGTATTCAGGCCACCGGGCATGGCAGCCAGTGTAGGTCTCAGGCCACAGGACCCGCAATACACTCGCACTACTCTAAAGGGTTAATAGGCTTGTAAAAGTGGGAAAAACTGGGTTAAGATTGCCAAATAACACCTCAGTGTTTGCATGCTTAATGTCAGAACTCTGCTGGGAGAAGATAGGCTATTGGAGTTGGGGACTGCTATAAAGGATATTAAATGGGATATTATTGGTCTTGCGGAAGTGAGGAGAACAGGAAGACTAATAGCTGAATTGAAATCAGGACCAGTAATTATGCACACTTCTTCGTTGAATGGTCAGTATGGAATTGGGTTTCTGGTCTCATGTAATTTTTAAAAAATATTGATTTTTCAGGAAATTGATTTGAGAATTGGACTTTTAACTGTGTCCCTGGTCAACAGTAAAATAATGTCAGTAGTATAAGTACATGCACCCACTACAGATTCCACTGAATCAGAAAAACAAGATTTCTATAAGAACCTGTATGAAAATCTCCATAATATGAGAAAAAAAGGACAATTATATAGTTGTTATGGGGGACTTTAATGGGCGGATAACAGGCGAAGAAGAGGTAATGGGGAAAATGAGGTATGGCAAAAGGAATGAAGGAGGTAGTATGTATGTATGTAGTATGTAGTCGCATTGATGTGGAAATTAGAACTTAAATTATACAACTGACCACAGGTTGGTTTGGGCAATAGTATTTACTGGTCAATTTAAGAAAGAAAGGCCTTTCCAAATAGCAAAGAATGTGAATTCCAAAGTCAACAACATAAAAGAATTTAAAAATATCTTGGAAAGGAATGTTGCTAACATTGAAGAAAATAGGACTCCACTATTGCTGCAGGCAAAATACAACAAAGTAATTAATGCGCCTCAAGTAAGCTATAAACACGCATGGTTTTCAACCCAAAGCAGAATAAATGATAAGCTATCTAAGGAAACAAAAGATTTTTTGAGACTTAGAAAAATGGTAAAAGGCGAAGAAAATGTAACTCCTCTAGATATAATAGAACTAGCAGAACTCGAACGTATCAGGAAAAATATTAAAGCAGATATAAAAGCACACAAAGATTTAGTGATAAGGGATATCGTTGAAACAAATATATCTAGTAGGAAAATTATGAAAGAATTAATGTCTAGCAGGCATTAATTTTATTCTCTTCAAGGCAAGACAGGGGAAGAAAATAGGACTCCACTATTGCTGCAGGCAAAATACAACAAAGTAATTAAAGCGCCTCAAGTAAGCTATAAACACGCATGGTTTTCAACCCAAAGCAGAATAAATGATAAGCTATCTAAGGAAACAAAAGATTTTTTGAGACTTAGAAAAATGGTAAAAGGCGAAGAAAATGTAACTCCTCTAGATATAAGAAACCAGAAGAAAGGACATCATCCAAATAGCAACAGACTACTTTCGGGAACTATACGATCTATATATTGTAATGAGCACAGTACAGTGCAACGCATGTCAACAGATGTTCTCTGAAGTGGTAGCTGCAATCAAAAGTTTAAAACCCAATAAATTGCCTGGCCCGGATGGAGTAAAGAATGAGATGCTTTTGGCAGGAGGCGAAACTCTGGCAGTAGAATTTTGTAAGTTATTGTAATGTAAGTAGGCAAGGTTTTTTCTGCAATTGTAAATAGAAGATTAGTTCCATAGATCCCAGCAACCAATACAATAGAGCAACAACAAAACAAAAATAGAGCAAGCTGGTTTCAGGAAAAATTATTCAGTAACAGACAACCTACAAGTTATTAACCAATTAATAGAAAAGTTCAAGGAGTAAAATTTTCCTCTTTATTTCTGTTTTGTAGATTTCAAGAATGCCTTCGACAGTGTCTATCATAGAAGTATTCTTGAGTCAATGAAAGAAATAGCTATACCACTGGAATATGTAACAATTATAGAAAAACTATATTCTGGAAATACAGCCTATATCGAAATGGAGAGGAGGGGCCCAATAATTAAGATAGGTAGAGGAGTAAGACAAGGTGATCCGCTATCACCAACTGTGATCAAACTGTTACTGGAGATAGTGTATAGGGCAATGACTAAACAAAACTAGTGTATAGGAGATAGTGTATAGGGCAATGACTAAAACAGTGTTAATGACAAACAGTGTGAAAGAAGATTTAAGCTTAAATGGTGTAACACTGCAGTATGCAGAAGAACTTGTTTATCTGGGACAGCTTGTGTCTTTTGATAATTGTGCCAGAAAGGAAGTACAAAGAAGAATCACCAGAGGTTGGCAGAAATATTGGTCCTTAAGAGAAGTAATGAAGGGCAACTTTAGCATGGAAAACAAGAAAGTGATGTTCGAAAGCTGCGTTCTTCCTTCAGTCACATTTGGGTGCCAAACCTGGGCTCTGACCAAGGAACAAGAGTCTAAGTTAAGAGTATTTGAAAATTCTGCTCTTAGGAGTATGGTGAAATAACAAGAAAAGGGATAAAATTAAGTGTACAGACAGGCATAAAAAATCTGGAGTCAAGGATATAAAGCCTACTTATAAGAAAAATAAAATGGAAATGGGTGGGGCACCTTGCTAGAATTTAGGATGACAGATGGTCACTAAAGATTACAGAATCGATCCCATACAATTTAAAAAGAAGGCGATGAAGGCAATACAAGCAATGGAGTGATGTCCATGAGACTCTAGCTGGTCCAAATTGGATGAGAATTGCCTGGGATAAAGAAAAATGGAGAGAAATATGAAATGGAATTGCCAACTTCACTTCCCAGTAGGTTTAGTCTCCAGGGAAATTAGACCATCACCCCCATTAGGGGGAGGCCTGCATGAGGTAACATCTGTTGTAAACATATCCTGTGCAAATGGTTTTTAACAATATTTGTTGCAGAATATTGTGATCGAAGTATTAATTACACAAATTTGAGTTACTAAAAATTGTAATTATATATTGATAGTAATTGTAAAACATAATTAAATTACACAAACTTGTGTTACAAACCTTTAAATGCAAAAGTAATGTAAATATTAAATTGAAAATGTTGCAGAAATAGCAAATATTTATGATTGGTTTAAGATTGTGTTGTTTCTCATGCAATAAAGGCTTTATATATTCATATTAGTACTATAAAATGGAATTGAAATATTTGTTGTGAGAAATAATATATTGCTATTATCGGGCTGTTTGATAATAAATGTTGTTTTTTCAATATTTTTAAAATTGAATTTATTTTTACTAACAACAAAAATTAATTAATGATATATTGACCTTTTTGTTGAATGACCTTTTGCCATCTTTCCGTAAGTTGAAAAATTCCATGCTCGAAGAAGTCATTATTTTTAGAAGTGAAGAACTGGTCCAACTCATTTTTTATGGCCTCATCGGAATCGAAACTTTTATTATTCAAATGGTTTTTAAGGGAGCGAAACAAATAGTAATCTGATGGTGCTAAGTCAGGGCTATAGGGTGGATGTGGCATCAGTTCCCAATGAGCTCTGTTAATTTTTGACGGGTTTTCAAAGAGGTGTGGGGTCTGGCGTTATCATGATGAAACATCACACCTTTACGATTGGCCAGTTCAGGGGTTTTTTTTCTTGATCTCTTCGTTCAATTTCGATTGTTGACTACAGTAGACATTCGGATCAATAGTTAGGTTTCTTGGAAGCAGCTCAAAGTAGACTATATCCTTGTAATCCCACCACACAGAAAGCATAATCTTCTTTTGGTGAATGTTGGCTTAGGATGTCAATTGTGGGAGCTCATTTGGCTTGGTCCATGATCGTTTTAGGACTACGTTATCATAAACAATCCATTTTTCATCACCTGTTATGATTCTTTTTAGAAATGGGTCATTTTGGTTACGATTTCGCTAAGTTGCATATGTTAATGCGTTTGGTAAGGTGGATGGATATCTTTTAACTCGTGAGGAACCCAAACATCCAGTTTGTTTACATAACCAAGCTGTTTTAAGTGCAAGTAAACTGTTGAATTTGATATGTCCAACTTCTCTGTTGTCTCTTAAGTTGTCATACACCGGTTAATTTCGATTAACGCCTTTATTTTGTCGTTATCAGTAGTGGTTGGACGACCAGTATGTGGTTCACCTTGCACATTAAAATTTCCTGAACGAAAGTGAGCAAACCAATGCTGACACTAGCGTTCAATAAGGCAGTCCTCACCATAAACTTCACATAATTTCTTCCGAGCTGGCACTGCATTTGTGGCCTTTCGGAAGTAAAACAATAAGATATGTCGATAATGCTCTCTTTGATTGTCCATTTTCAACTATATTTTTAACCAACTTGTTCCTTACTTATGACGCTCAGATATTTACAAAACAAATTCTAAAGTCTTAGCTTATCTTATCTTATCTACTACATCTTTTCTAATCTTGTCTACTTCATGAAATATACAGTTCAAGCTGTCTATGAGAAAAAAATGAAATTAATTATCGAACAACCCAATATTTTCACTTACGAATATGAAATTTATAAATATATATCTTTATATATATAAAAATCTCGTGCCCCGATGTTTGTCGGGAGTAAAATCAGAAACTAATCAACCGATCTTTATAAAATTTGGCTCATCATGGTGTGTAGTTTTGTCCAACTTAAAAGATAGGATAATTTTTATCTTGATTATTGGTCTTAATAATTCTTTTATTGCAAATTAAGTGCTTATGAGCTTAATTTACTGCAATTGTGTGAGATTTGTAACTTCTATAAATTTCCAACAGTTGGCGGTGTTATTTAATTTATTGACTCAATACTTCATTTTCTTTCGATATTTAGGAAGGGTAAGCACCCATTAGCGAAATCAATTCTTTCTGGCTTAGACTAAGAAAATCCATGTTATAGAGAAGCTTATTAGTTGAACCCTTATAATCATTTCTTTTATGTTTTTCCTGATGTAATGTATTGACAATGTAAATATTGCCGTAATTTTATTAATTATTTTAAAATAAATGCTAGATTTATGGAACTTTAT
The DNA here is from genome assembly GCA_911387785.2 of Aelia acuminata. Taxonomy (NCBI): domain Eukaryota; kingdom Metazoa; phylum Arthropoda; class Insecta; order Hemiptera; family Pentatomidae; genus Aelia; species Aelia acuminata. The sequence goes on along the minus strand of OU426978.1, from coordinate 138,042,794 downwards.
CACTAGTTTTCAATTTTTTTATTAATGAAACAATTTTCATCCCACTTTTATATTTTGTTGAATGATTAGATATAATAATCAGCCTATTTTTTAATTAGGCATATTATAAATAAAGAAAATTAAAAATGCTTCTGTATTTCAAATTTAAAAATGTGAAAAATGAAATTAATTTTATATTTGGTTTTTTAGAAAATTTCTTTAGTACCAACCTATACATTGTTGTATATTCTATCCTGTAAATGGCATGTAATGCGCTGTTAAACGACACCAATCTCATAGTCTCATCAAATTTGGAAAGCATGTACAGTTATTTTTAATCATGATTTTTTCTGTTTCTGGACCTAATTTTGAGGGCTTTGCAGGTGCATAGTTCAAAAACAGGTGGACATATCAGTAACATTTTACAAATTTTCTAGTCAATACAAATAGTATGAATGTTCCAAATTTCAAAAAAAGCTAAGATTGTGAGGCTCAAGCCTGTGTTGAAATGACATGGAATGACCCTGTAGAAAAATGGGGGTTATAGTTATTAGTATTATTTTATTAAATATAATAATATATAACTTATTTTTATTTTATTATTTATTTATTTTATAGCATAAACCTGGAAAAAGTATTGCTACCACTACAATGAAGGCTGGTCCTCGGGTCGCATTATACCATTTGAGGAGGCTCATCAGATGTAATAAATATAGAAAGGATCTTACCAAGGTTCGTTCCAATGTAAATTTATTAATGTTCTAATGATATTTATTTTAGCTTATTTTAATAACTATTCCTTTTGAACTCACTGTGTTTTATTTATTATTCGAAGCACGTGGCTCCAGCTCTAAATGCTGCATCATAACTACACATAAAAGCATTGTTATAATACATAATATTATTTATGTTTCATATTTCTGTACATAAGAGGTAAACTGTTGTAACTGACATTATTAAATTTTTAAAGGAAAGCACTTTGAATTTTAAATGTTCAAATTTCTTGCCGTAAAAAAAAAAAAAATAGGTTATATAAAACACCATTCATCAGGAGTATAAGTACAAATACCTTTCGATAGAAATATACACCTTTACAATTCAGTTACATCAATAATTGGAAACTCGAGAATTTTGTAGTTACAACGGTTTACCTCTCAGGTACAGATTTGTATTAATATCTAATTATTAAATATAATTTAAATTAATGGTTAAATAACCATGTTTAATTTAAATAATTATTGTTTAAACTTACATATTTTCTTAACAAAGCTAAAAGGCATACCTACTAACTGTAGATGCTTCTACTGGGATGCAACATTAGATGTTTTAGTTGATATTTTTTTATTTATTTATTGTTTGTTACTAGAAAAATTACTCTAATAAAAATAATAACACTAGGACCTCTCACTCTCACCAACCTCTCACTTAAAAAGTTTTTACACTCAGTAAATGTAAGCTTAAATGGGATAAAAAATAAAATGAAGAATGCAACAATCATCATCACAGGCACTAAAACCTGCTAAGGGTTTTTGTTTATTCATCTCTGTCTTGCGCCAGGGTCTGCCAAAGTCGGGTGTTCAGGATCTTCAGTACGTCGGCTTTGACCTCATCTGCCCATCTAAGTCCATCCACATACCCGAATACCATCTTTTATAGGGCCAAACTCACGATTTTTTTCTCAAAAACCTGCAACCTGATGGCGTCTGCACGTGTTAAGGGACATGTTTCTGAGGCATATGTCAGCCCATAAGCGATTTGTACAGAGTGATCTTGGTTTTCCTTTCTAGTAAATGACTCAATCATTTACCCTCATCATCATTTACTAGTAATTATCATGACTACATCACGATAATTACTACAAATGGTCTGATCATCTATTTTAGGGAGAGAGATTATGATGCCTGCATCTCTTCGGGCATAGTCTTCCTAATTGAAATGCTATGTAAAAGATCATGTTCGATCCCACCAGCCTTCAGAAGTTAAGCAGGTATGTTGTCGCTTCCTGTGTCTCTATTGTTCTTCAATTATAGTAGGATGGTTTCCTTACAAGTAATTAGTGAGCCATCCTCCCCTTGGCAAGCTTTGGATCTAGGATTGAATTTCTTGAGTTGGGCTTTCACACTCCTTGCATACGCTTGGCTTCTTAATTTTTCTATTGCTTATAGTTTTTCCTGTTCCTTGTTACTTTTTTCCTTCTATGAATGTGTTTCCCTTCTCGCGTTCTGTCCTCATATTCTTTAACTGCCATGCGAGTCCTATGCTTTGTCACAAGATATTCATATTCATATCAGTCTATCGGTAGCCATGATAGAGTGTGGATCGGGTCTCTGTTAAAGTTGTGATTGTGGTGATTTTTAATTGGTTATTGGGCCATCATAATTGACACAGTAGTGTATTTTATAGTTATTTTCTGTAATTACATAAAATAAAAGTCCATATTATCCAAACAGTGAACTTATTTTAATCAGTAGTTTGAACGAGTGGTGTTAACTTAGAAATAAATAAGAAAGGTACTGGAGCTAGCAAGTACAACACATTCAGCTGAAAGCTCTCAACCAACTCATTACTAATAGTATTCTCTAAAATATTTAACTAACAATAGCAGTACTTATTATAGTAGCAATGAATCATAACCTAATCAATAACAGTATGGAATTATTAGATAGTGAACCAGTGACCCTACAGTCCATATTAATTGAAATTCGTAGAAACAATAAGGAAACACAAAATGTTAATGATGCAGTGTCAAAAATATAAGCCTTGCTGGAAAATATCACGTCGGAGCTAAAATCTGCTAAAAACAAAATAAGTGAACTCGAAAAGACTAACTCTATATTAGAAGAAAGAATAAAGAACCTTGAAAAAAAAGACAGAAAAAACAACTTAATAATGTTCTACGTGCCAGAAAAAGAAAACACAAGCATGGAAAATACAGGAGATTAAGTAAAAACAGTTTTAGCCGGCATGGGGATAACTCTATAGCATGATGCTATAAATAACTGCTACAGGCTTGAAAAAAAATTTAAACAATAAGTCTAGGCCTATACTAATTTCTTTAAATAGTTATTTATTGAAGCAAGAAATTATGAGAAAAAGAGATTTATTTAAAGAAAAATATATATCTATTGCACATGACAAATCACCTGAAGAGAGAGAAGAGGGAAAACAGATATTTTCGTACCTTAACAGACTGCGTAGCTTCGACAGTACTGTGACTTATAAAAACGAGTTTTTCAAAATGAGAGGAAATACTTTTCACATTTCGGAAATCGGAGGTCTGCTGGAAACACTTAACGAAGGTCAACAATCACCCATTTCTTCACCAGTTCAAGATAATAAAAGAAAAAACTAAGTGAAAAACTCGACCAGTATCGATTTTATGGCAAACAATGACCATATAAATATTAAGAAAAGGAAAAATGAAACACTGATAAAGAAGGTATCATATTTTAAAGTTTTATTTTTGAATGTCAATGGCTATCAAAATTTCTTACAACTTGACGAATACATGGACCAATATGATATAATATGCCTCTCTGAAACCCACGTCACTACTGAGATAAGAGCATAAGAGCTAAGCATGGCTGGATGTCTACGTACGGAACTGTTTACAGCCCAGCTGTTAGGAGAAGTAAATACGGCCGAGCTTCTGGCGGACTGGCTTGTTTTCATCATCTGGATAAGTGCTCTGTAAGAACCTTAAGTAGTAATAGTGATTTTTTTTTTTTTTTATTAGTATCTAGAAATTGGCGTAGGGAATTGGCGACCCCATCGCCCGGTCATAGTACCGCAGATAGCCACTGGCCCCCCAGGTTGGAGGAACATTACACTAACACGCACACAGTACACCAACTACAGTACACTACATACACCCCCACACTACAGACTAAGGACACCTACACTACACACCCTAGGGCCACCTTCCCTAGGTAGCCGCCCCGGACGGGGGAGCAAGTCTGAAGGCTCGAAGGTGGCAGCCCCACCACAAGACTAGGGTACGGAGGGCCAATAACCCTCCTCCCCGAAACTTTTACTATTACGGAACCGAACAGAAGAATAGCCGGACATCCCAAAAAGGTACGACACACGGACCGTCTTATGGACTTCACATTTGGATTTTGGAATGTATTAACACTTTTTAGAGCTGGCGCTCTACAGGCGCTGCTGGATCAGCTAGATCAATATAGAGTTGATATTGCTGCAATACAGGAAGTAAGGTGGACTGGCCAGGGCACTCTGGAAAAAGGAAACCATACCTTCTACTATAGCTGTCACGAGAAACACCACCTTTTTGGCACAGGATTTATTGTTACTAGAAGATTCAGACAACTGGTGATAGGCTTCAAAGCAGTCAGTCCCAGAATATGTGTATTACGCATCAAGGGAAAATTCAAGAACTATAGCCTATTCAGTATCCATGCACCGACAGAGATGGCAGATGAGTCTGATAAAGAGGAATTCATGGACCAACTTGAAGCAACCTTTAACCAGTGCCCCAAGTATGACATTAAAATTATTGCTGGAGATATGAATGCAAAGATTGGGAGAGAAAGGATTTATATTCCAACCATAGGTCAGCATAGCTTACATGAACATAGTAATGATAATGGGCATAGGCTAATAAACTTCGCAACCACACATGACCTTGTGATCGGAAGCACAATGTACCCTCATAAAAGAATTCACAAGGGCACTTGGCGATCTCCAGATGGAACAACAGTAAATCAGATTGACCACATGCTGATCAGCTCCAGGCACAGATCTAATCTACTGGACGTCAGATCCTATAGGGGAGCTAACGTCGACTCTGACCATTATCTAGTCATTGCACGCCTTAGGGAAAGGATCTCCCTGGTAAAGAACATAAAAGGGCCAAAAACCAAGAGATACTGCATCCCGAAACTTAAGGAAGATGGAATTAGTGCATCATATATGGCTGATTTGGAACAAAGAATTCACCGACTAGAAATAACGGAAGAATGCTCCATTGACGATAGGTGGAATAAATATAGGGACTCAATTCATCAAGCTGCTGAAAAAACACTGGGACAACAACAGAAAGATAATCAATCCTCCTGGTATGACGAACAATGTGCAGAGGCCACAAAGCGAAAAAATGAAGCATATAAAGCCATGTTGCAGAGGCGTACGCGTGGAGCTACGGTAGAGTACCGCCAAAAACGACGAGAAGAAAAGCACCTACATCGCCAAAAAAAGAGAAAGTGGCAAAATGAAAATCTGGAAGAGCTTGAGAGACTGAGAAGTGCAGAGCAAAGCCGAAAGTTCTACCAGCAGATCAATAAAGGTAGAAAACAATTTAAGCCTAAGGCAAGTGCCTGCAATGATGAAAGTGGAACACTCCTTAATGAGAAGTCTCAGGTACTTGCTAGATGGAGTCGACATTTTAGTAACCTGCTTGGTGGTGGCCAACATACAGATGGTTCACGCGATGCGGTGATATCACTTTCTGCAGAGGATGAGATTGAACCTCCAGATGAAGACGAAATTACAGAGGCAATTCTGAATCTAAAAAATAATAAGGCACCAGGCCATGATGGGTTGCCTTCAGAGCTCTTCAAGTCCGGTGGTGAGGTGCTCCAGAAAGTTATGCTTGACCTCATAATTGATATATGGATAGAGGAAATAATGCCTAGGGATTGGCGCAAGAATGTTATCTGCCCTTTACACAAGAAAGGAAGCCAATTGGAGTGCGATAACTACAGAGGCATTTCACTTCTCCCTTGTGCCTACAAAATTCTATCCAATATCTTGTTTCAGAGGCTAAAACCCTACGCAGAACGTGAACTTGGTCCCTATCAGTGCGGCTTTCGCGGTGGTAAATCTACCTCAGACCAAATATTCTCTCTAAGGCAAATTCTTGAGAAAGGTAGAGAATATCAGATGCAAACATACCATCTTTTTGTCGATTTTAAAGCGGCTTATGACAGTCTCGATAGGCCAGCACTATATAAGGCAATGGAAGAGCTCAACATTCCAAGGAAGCTAATACGTCTCACACAATTAACTATGACGGGCGTGGAATGCATGGTTTGTATCCAGGGAGGACTCTCGGAAGTTTTTGTTTCCGGAAAAGGGGTGAGGCAGGGTGATGCCTTGGCATGCCTCCTGTTTAACCTTGCTTTGGAGAAAGTGGTTAGAGAATCCGGCATTCAGACAGCAGGCACTATCTTTAATAGAACTGTCCAGATCCTGGCCTATGCCGACGACATCGATATCGTGGGACGGTCCTTTCAGGCAGTCAAGGAAGCATTTATGGCTCTAGAGGCTTCAGCTAGGAGACTGGGTCTAGGAATAAATCCGGAAAAGACCAAGTTCATGGTATCAGGCGAGAGGGTCTATCAGAAGGAATGGGTTACTATAGGAACCTACCACTTCGAAAAGGTAGAGGAATTTGTCTATCTCGGCTCACAGGTTAATGTGAATAACGATACGTCAGCAGAGATTAAAAGGAGGATAATGCTGGCGAACAGAAGCTTCTTCGGATTGGGCCACCTCTTCCGAAGTCCCTATCTCACGAAAGTAAGGTTGTATAAAACCCTGATTCGCCCCGTTTTGATGTATGGCTCTGAGACTTGGACCATCTCGAGTTCTGACCAGCAGAGGCTCCTTGTTTTCGAGAGAAAAATTCTGCGCCGAATCTACGGTCCAAAAAAAGTAGGCGGAAATTGGAGATCGCGAAACAACTTGGAGCTTCAAATGCTCTATGGGCAACCAGACATTATTAGAGTCATCCGCGTGGGAAGGCTTAGATGGGCCGGCCACGTTGCCAGAATGCCGGAACAGAGCATTCCAAGGAAAATGATGTCCGACAAAATCTATGGGTCGAGAGGTGTCGGAAGACCGAAACTTCGGTGGACAGATGGAGTCGCAAAGGATTCAAGACATCTTCTAGGTGCTCGGAATTGGACTGCGGCTGCGCAGGATAGGGAGCGATGGGGCAATCTTCTTAAGGAGGCCTTGACTCACTAAGTGGGTTGTTGCGCCAGTGATAATAATAATAATAATAATAATCTAGAAATAGTTTAAAATTAATATTGGCCTTATTTATATCAATCCTATCTTAGATATTGATTTATTCTTAGAAAAATTAGAAATTAATTTAGATGAAATTAGAGATTTGTATAAGAACGTCCCAATTTATTTAGGAGGGGACTTCAATTCTAGAATTAGCAATTTAAATTTTTGCTCCCCTGATATAATTTCCGGTACCAGTCTCTTACCAACTCGAAAAAATTTAGATACTATTTTAAAAAAAAGAGGAAAAACACTGACTGAATTTATGGAACTTCACGCCTTTTTAGTGTTAAATGGCAGAACTCCGGGTGATCTCCCTGGTAATTTTACATATTGTAGTACTACTGGGTCGAGTGTTGTGGATTTTGTCTGGTGTGTTATAGGAGGCTTGGAGTTGATATACGATTTCAAAATTAATCAAATTATTTCAAATTCGGACCATTTCCCTTTAGAGTTAAAGGTTTATTGTGGGAACCCCATGAATACAAACAATAATTGTTATAGAACGTATTTTGGATATTCTCCATTCCATTGGGATTTATCCCAGTGCCAGGCTACCTCTTAATAGTTTTAAGAGGTTAGGTCTTATAATGTCCAGCACTTTTTGTATTAGTGCTGGAAAAATACCATCTGCACCAGCTGATTTGAATGGTTTTGTTGTCTTAACAGCCCACTCTAAAGCACTACTGGCAACGATGTTCTTTGCCTCTCTCCACATTTTTCCATCATCCGTTGATGTTGAAAATGTGGAGTTGCTAATGAGTGTATTGTTTGTATAGCAGTTAGGAAATTGGGCTTTGGCCATGGCTTCTAGGGTTTCCAGCTCGTTTGTGGTAAATTCCCCATTCACCTTTAGCGTTCCCAGCGTTTCCTGATCTGTTTTATTTAGTATTTTTTTAACCCTGCTTACCTCAGGAATATCGCTCACATCTGAGAAGAAGTTCCTCCAGGCATCTCTTTTTGGTTTCCTGACAGATTTGTGATATTTTGTTAAAGCGGTTTTGTACAAATCCCATCTGCCAGTGTTTTTTGCAGCATTGAACAGTTTTCTGGTCCCATGGGCTGATAAGACTTCAAAACCATTCAAGTCAGCTGGTGCAGATGGTATTTTTCCAGCACTAATACAAAAAGGGCTGGACATCATAAGACCTAACAGTTTTCTGTTCTTTGCTTTTTTAGTTCATTGTTCCACCATGGGGCTTTTCTTTTTGATTTTTAGTTTGTTGCTATGTTGGTATGATTCCATCATAGCATTAGTAATGGATGCTTTGAGACAGTCCAGTTGCCATTAATTATGAACATCCTCTGGACATTGTCTCATCACATCTATAAGCCTTGTGCAGTACATCTCCCAATCCGTATTTTTGGGATTCCTATACTCCACATTATATGTTTGTCTCTCTAGTAGATCAAATCTTATATATTTGTGGTCAGAGCATGTCTCCTCGTTGGAGACATGCCATTTCGTGATTTGTCTACTAAGTGTTTGTGTAGCTATTGTTATATCTATTATTTCTTTTGCATCCTCAGCCGCTCCTTCCTGGGATGGCCCCGCAACTGGTTGATTATATAGGGATTGGGCTTTCGCCTTCCTCCTATTGCCCCTCTTCACATTCTTTGAGGACCCCGTCGTGGCCAAGGCCTCTGACTGGTCCACATTGAGACGTGTTTGGCTAGTTTCCGTCTCCATAAGTGTAGTCTGTCTTATAGTCATTGGAGCCTGTGAAGCAGCGGCTACAAGAGCCGCATGCTCCTCCAGCACTCCCTGTGTGTGACTGTCCAATGTAGTGCTTTGGTTTCGTCCTCTAGTGCCTGTAAAAGGTGTCTGATGTAAGAGTCGTCTAGAGGTTCTGTGGCGTCTGAGACGTAGGATGGCTCCGATGAGGAGGATTCCTCATCGAGTTGTGGACTTTCGTCCAGGTAGAAGAGTTTTTAATATCTTTGTTGCTCATTATATTTTCCCCATTCTACGTATGGCTATCCGCCGGGGTGTTCCCCCATCTCAGCGCTGTCAATGTTGAGAGTCCTGGAGTTCCGTCCAGGAGCCAGAATATATGCTTCCTTCATGGGGAAGTTTTCAACCCGCTTTTCAGCATTCCAGGATCCTACTACTTGCGCCTCGGACCTACTATGCTCCGATGCATAGGCACCAATACGTGTGCTTGCTAGGCAGGGTGCTCCACGACACATGTAGGATGGAAGCCACAGCCTTACCATCCCCATCCATGCCGCTTCACAGGCTCTGTTCATCTAGTTATTTAGTCTGTGAAGGTGCTGTGGTACACAGTGCATTGTGAGTCCAGGACAATCCAGTTTATTTCCTTTAAGACTTTCTACTAGGTATTTCAGGTGGCTCTCAGAGCCTCCCTGAAGTACCCCGCCTCTGTCGTTCGCGAGTTGTGTAACTCCCCAGGGGGCACCACGAGAAGGTGACAGTAGGCGTTGATGGGGATTGGGACAGCGGAGTTTACCGAACAGTGAGTAGGGCACTTTGGTTTGGTATTCTCTCATGAAGTGAGAAAGACTCCCGCACTCGTCTATCGCTTCAGCTCTCCCTTTGCCCCACCCATTTGCCCCCCCCAAACGTGAATTACACGAGAGTGGTCGATTTTTTGATTCAATTGGTCGATTTAAACAGCAATGGAGTAACATGTTTGAGGGGATAAAGAGATTAGTATAACCATTTGTCTTTCATAAGTCACACAGTATAAACATTTTTAATTTTTGTCTGAAAAGGGCATTCAGATTATTAAATTGAAAATATTTTTTTATGGTCACCGATGGGTGTGAATATGTTTCATTATTTAATTGTTTTTAATTTAATGTGTATTGTTAAATTATATTGTAATTTTAATGTTAGATATTGTTGTCTTGATAATGGCGTGAATGCCGAAACGTTTCAAAAAAAAAAAAATAATAAATAAAGGATCACAAAAATCTGTCTAGCCTCAAATAAATAATAAAATATCATAAAAAAACAAAGATGCTTTTAACATCTATGTTTTGTCAAAAAAAAAAAAAAAAAAAAAAAATGCAATTAGTTATTAACAATTTTAATGACACCTGTCCTTGACTAGTAATTAAGTAATAAAAGATTTGGATAGGCAAACCAGTTGTGACTGACCAAAGTTTATAGAAACCTTCATGAATAGGGGCTATAGGGCTACAACTTTGGCCGAAAAGCCTGGTTTCTATTTTGGCTGAAAATCGGCCGAATCTTTGGCCAAGCCGAAACTTGCATTTGTGTCTGATATTCATGGCCTCTAGCCCCCTTGAATTTAATAGTGTGTAGTATCTGTTATTTTGCTTAATTACACTTGAATTGTCTTTTGATAGAACATGAATTTCTCTCTTACTTTTGGTATCTTAAGTTCTGTGTGATGACAAAAATGTGATCATGAAAAATAGGAAAGAATTCTTTTTGTCCAGAATTCTCTATGCTGAGTGTAAAGAATAGTATTCTTTACCTTGAGCGTTAGGAAAAATGACTAAATAAAAAGGTATGAAATTTCCAAAGAGCTATATTTATTAGGGGTTTTACTGAGAAATGCTGAACTTTGAGTTAGTCATTCTGTCAACTAAAAGGCTGATATATTAATCAAACCATCTTCTTATTTATGATTACACTAAGAACTCTTTACTACAATTTTCAATTTACATTGTTACTTTATCTCTATTTGTTGTTTTTGTTTTTACCACACTACTTTTAAAGTTCACTTCGTTTCCACTAAATTTAATTTTATATTATATATTGATTAAATGTAATATGTTGATCCATTAGCCTTCTCATGTGAAAATTAATTTCTTTAAACAGAATCCAGTTGGTTTACTAATTCATTGCAGATATATAAAAAAAAAAAAAAAATTTATTTTGAAACAAATGAAAAACTAATTATTTGAGCTTAATTTCATGTAATTTAAAAAGAACAGCTGAAGAAAAAATATACAACCATCACAAACTGAATGAATGAACCACATCTTAGTGTTTCCTAGCAGTCTGAAGCTCAAATTAAATTTTTCATTCATTAAGCCGTCCATCATGCACAGATAAGATGATTACATATTGTGAGAGGCTTAAAATTCCAGCCCTTGTCTCTTCAATATTACACCCTTAAGATAAAAACAGAAACCTTCATGAATAGGGGCTATAGGGCTACAAAACTATATAAATTTCTTGATCGTTTTTGAGTTTTATCTGTAAACTATGCTTTATAGTATATATTGATTAATTTATAAATTTGTTTCTACATTGCTCATAGAGCTCGGATTCCCGTGCAATTGCAACTTTTTATTGGTAACTCAGAATAAAGCGAACTCAAGTTACTTATCCAAATCAAGCCCAATGGGGTATTTTAATGAAGTTTTACACTGCACAAAATTGCATGTTTTGGGGTTTACTGCACGTTTGAAGTTATACTGCACGAAATTGCATCATTTGATATTTTGAAGAAAAAAAGTATTACAAATTTTAATTTTCTTAAATACACCTCAAAACAATTGTCGAAAAACAAATGTGAATATCATAAGAAAAAAAATAAAGGGAACCTGGGAGATGTAAACAAACACTACCCTCCAATTTCCAAGAACTAAGGGTTCAATAGTTCCTGGATGTTTACATTTTGTTTCTCAATTCTCATCGTTCTCACTATCAAACTAGCTTCTGTCGAGTATATTGTTACTAAAAATGCCAAAAATTGGAGGAAATATAATCAAAAAATTATATTTTTCGGAAATCTTTGATATTATGCAATGTTATCATGTCATGGTGGTTTTTAAAAACAACAACTAGTATGAATTTCGGGGGGAGGGGGGCTAATTCGAAAATATAAAAACATTTCGGTTACCTTTAATATAATGAAATTTAATCATGTTATCGAGGGTGGTGGGTTCCAACGGTATATCTATAAATTTTGTGGTGTGGGATTACCTTTTTTAAATTATTTATTTTTTTATAATTCTTCTATACGTGGTTCTATTCGTTAACTATGAACTTAATTAATATTATTAATTAACTCAATTAATATGAGCCCGGTTCGATAAAAAAAAAACGCTTTACTTTATCTGTTATAAAAAAACTTTTATTTATAACCTCTGAGCAATAAAAGTTTTTTCAGAACTTTTACATTAAAGCTATTTCTAATAAAACTTTTAAGTGTTTTAAGAAAATATCCATTTAACAAAAATTAGACCTTTGCTGGTCTAAAATTCAATTGACCAAATTTTAATCGGTTAACATTAGGAATAATATTAGTTTGAGACTGCGGCGGTTCAAAAAATAATATTATCTTTGTACCTAACAACATTATTGTGTTGTCTCAGACGTGTTCCCTGGTTACCCGATCCCCTGCAGCGCCTACTGTCACCTTCTCGTGGTGTCCCCTTGGGAGTTGTTAATAAATAAATAATTTGAAATAGGTAATCCCCCACCACGAAATTTATAGATATATTTTTCGAAACGACCAGCCTGGATAACATGATTAAATTTCATTATATTAAAGATAACCGAAAAGTTTAATGTTTTTATATTTTCGAATTATACATAAGGATTAGCCCCCCCCCCCCCCCCCCCCCCCCCGAAATTCATTAGATTTAAAAAAAAAAAAAAACCAGGACCCTGGATGACATGATCACATTCCTTAATATCAAAGATTTTCGAAAAGTAAATGTTTTAATATTTTCGAATTACTCTTGTCAGGAGCTGGGGCCTTAGCTGTAGTCGTGGGGATAAGGCCATTCCTCGACGACTTCCACCCCCACGGGTTTGGGTTGAGCTGATTGTCGAGCCACTGCTGGACAATCAGGTGTTAAACTCGCAGAAAGTGTTCACGGGCTGCAGCTTCAGTGGGAGGGATCGAGGCCATGTTTCCGGTGACTTTATATGCCAGGAAGGAACTAAATCAATGGAATGGTTAAGAAGGTAGAAAGTGATGCACTCAGTGAAGTTCAGTTTTCACCAACTATGGCGCCGACAATGTGAAAGGAAAACTTTCTTTCAAACGACAAGAACAAGAGTAGATTCATAGAGCTCCTCGGGAGTAGACTGACAGAGGCAGGGATTGAACTACGTCAAGCCATTGAGGATGCTGATGCCCTGATGGGTCTATATTGCTCTAGGCTTTGTACCATCTGCGAGAGAAACCGTCTGAACGTTGACAACTCAAACGACATCGACAATGAAGGTGACAAATGGCTTGATCGGTCCTTTATGAATTCCTACCAATCCGTGGAAAATGTTTTTCAAAGGCTCTGTAATCTTGTAACCACCATAGAACATGAATAAAACACTTATTAATGGAGGAAATACGATAAGAAAGAGTCTGTGGCTAGTGTTGGCTGTTTCTCTCGTTTTTGCCTAAGTGCCAAAAAGTTGCTCTTTTTCAGCGCGCTCTAGCGGCGGTGCTCTGCACTCAAAAATTAAACGTTACCTGTGCATTTTGAAGGAAATTTTGTCTACTTCAATTTTGTAAATAGTAAGAAATTCACTAGGATGCATATTTTTCAACTTATAAGCGATTTTGTGAAAAAAGTCCGAAATTTTTAGGTTTTTTTTGCAATTTTCAGTATGAAGCCGTCATTTTTTTTTTTGTTGGCAAACTTCAGATTCGGATTTAGCACACCGAAAAACATAAGAATCCTTCAAGAACCTTCTACCCTAATTTTTTTTTTAAACAGGCACTTTTGAGCGAGCACCAAATGACTGGGCTAATGACCAAAAAAAAAAAATCATTGAGGACGTTAAAAAATCATTGGAAACAATCAAGAGTGAAAAAGGAATAATTATTTACGAAATATTTAAAAAAAAAAATCCTGGATACAAACTATTAAAAAATTTCAATGACTGCCTGAACGGAAATTCAGTCACAGAACAAGATCCCAAGTTGCTGAATCGCTACTAATATTGTCCTATAACGAGTGTAGAAGTTGAGAGGATCTTTTTCTAAATTGAATGAAATTTTAAGTGACATTCTAAAATTAGAAATTAACGTGTTTTTATAAATATGTAAATACCATCCCTCAAATTCACCCATTTTTCCACATTCATTTATTTATTATTGTTTGTATTTGCTTTTTAAAGTACACTACAAATTTTTAATGTTAAACTTGTGATAATTTGGCAATGCAAGCATATAATACTCCATCGCGTCTGATTTTATAATTCATTATTTAGTTGTTAAAAACTTCATTTAGTTACCATGGAGACAAATAAGTTCTGTTAAATGTGCATCAACCGAAACATGTAGGTTGTTAGCTCTTTAACTAAAGTTAGTCTAAATAACAATGGACTGTTCTCAATGACTTTTTCTAGCGTACTGATTTATTTTAACAATTAATTACAAAACATATGATTTTATAAAAAACACATTTATGTACTAAAATATTATTCCTATTCTTTATAATAGGAACATAGGTAATTAATTCTTTCCCATGAACAGAACGCCTTTATTAAGAGTGGTCTTTCATTAAAGGCGTACTTGATCGTGCATGCTAAATAAAGTGCCCCCTCCGTTTGACCAATTTTGGTTGCCACATCGCAGGCATATACATACATCAAATACCCATTTTGATCAAAATTGTTCGTCGTTTTTTAAAAGAAAAAGAAAAAACCGTGAAAATGAAACAAAGGGCACTATTTCTGAAGAATGGCTCAGGCTTGAGAATGTAACCTAAGGCGCAGCCATCTGTGTCACCTGATGTGCTCATACTTCTTTAAAGGCATTACTTCTATACTGAGTAGATAAAACCTTGTAATCAGTGTAAGCCAGCATGTCAACGATGCTTATGATTAGCTCAATTGTCAAAAAATAGTATGTCATGCAATGAAATATTTATTGGCTCGCCCATTTTTTTCATCCCTTATAAATTGGTTTGGAAGTGAATGAGATCCATGGCATTATTGGAAAGCAATTTTTTACAATAGGTCAAAGGCATCAACTCTTCTGGTGATTGTGTGAAATCATCTTGTGGTAAGTCGACTTCAAAGAAAAATGTGTCTTTATTTCACTTGTATCTTAAATTATTTGAAGGTAATTAATTGGACCACCCACTTCTCTTTTCCTTTAGTTACTAGGTCTTGACTCTGGTTAATATTGATCTTTTAATTATTATAATTTTAAATAAATATAAATATAATTTCTCAAAGCTTTTTTTTTTTTTTTTTTTTTTTTTTTTTTTTTTTTTTTTTTCGGTATTCAAAAACTTCCTTATTGCTTTACAAACTTCATGAATGAAAATCATTTTAAAGCTTTTCTTAACTGCTACACCAGAAAAATATACAAATCTCTCATTTCACCTTCAATTGAGATTTACAGGCACCGAACAGCGGTTTTGGTAACAGAGGTTTGGTATTAGAGGTTTCTAAATGGTGTCGATCTTTTCAGGTTTTCAAGAATATTTTCGCTCATATAAATTTTTTAGATGAACCCCTTTCTTTTCGAGTTGTAAGAGAAAAACTGCAATTCTCAGCAAAAGTGGTCGCAGGGCTTTTTCTAAGGTGTCATTTTTTTCAGTTTGTCGAGACGAACATTTTTGGTTATATACACTTTTCTGATGTCGCCATGGTTTGCGATTTACAATCAAAAACGTGCAATTTCAGTCAATAGAATCAGCGCACTCGCTTTCCGCGAAACTGATAGTGTATTTAAGGATGTGGCGTTTTCCAGCGTGCGCTCTTTCAGTGAGATCTTTGTCTGTGTAAAACAAACCCACCAACAAACACTCATAGATGACCATATCTGTGTAAAACAAACCCACCAACAAACACTCACAGATGACCATATCGTAACTTCCAACATAGTGTTCAAAGAGGTCCTGTAAATACTGTGTAAATACCTTAACTTATGTTTCAAAAAATAAATAATCTACAATCTAAACGCATCTATTCTTTACTTTACCCTCACCTATGCCCATGACACACTAAATACACTCTATTGATCCCAAATACACGGCATATACTTTAATTAAGTGGGATTTAGGTAGGTTAGAATGCGAATGATTCGCACGGGTCAGCTAGTATAATTATAATTTTATTTAAATGAATTAAAAATACAGTGTATATATATATATATATATATATATTTTTTTTTTTTTTTAGGCTGCTTTAAGAAGGGCATCTGCTATTCTCAGTTCTCAAAAAAGAACAATACAGGTGAAGAAATCAAGACCTAAGAAATCAGATTAAACATAATGATATGATGTTGAATAAAGTTTTTTAAAACTATTCTATATATATTTTCTCCCCCTACTTAACTACAATATGACAGTACTACAATGAGTACAATGATTATGTTACATTGTGTAATATACTATAACATTATGTCTACAATCGCAGCATCAAGATTGTTGTCCTCATTAAAAAATATTTCTTATCTCTTAATTTGTTTGCACATGACTTTAGAGACTTTTAATACATTTGCTAGTTTATCTAGCATTCTGCACAGTTAGCAACATTCTGAATGTGTAAATTTATTAAAGCTGTCCCCTACAAAGTGTCATAAATCTGATAAGTATTGTGAAAAAAATATTTTTAGTTTGATTCAACACCAGCATAATAAATCTGCAAAATCTTGGACAACAAATATAAAAAATATTTTTTTTTTTAGTTGGACTTGATGCTGTTACCACAGCACAGATATTTAACATAACATAAGAAGGATGTGTGAGGGCACCAATTAGGGGTGTTATCAGTGAACCTTCAGATTTGCTGTTCCTATGCTGCTGTTATTGATTGCTTTATAACTATTATATAAACATCTTAATGGTTCACTTTTGAGGGGAAGATTCTGCATAAAATCTTTGGAGCTGTTAAAGTTGATCTGGTATGGAGACACTGGACAAACCAGGAGCTCAAAGATATATTTAAGGAACCATATGTGGTTCAATTCATGAAACTTAATGGGTTGAGATGGGCTGGGCATGTTACTAACTTGGCTGAGAATGAAATTCCGAAGTAAATGAATACTGAAGTAGTACACGGAGCAAGGTGTAAAGGAAGACCTCGGCCGTGGTGGAGTGGCTGGTGATGTCAGGTCCATGTTGGGAGTGAGGAGCTGGTTGGCGGCTGCACAGGATAGGAACAACTGGTGCAGGAGGTCAAGAATCGGCATTGAGTTGTTGTGCCATATGAATAGAATGGTCCACTTATCTTCTTAAATGCTATAATGGTCATTTATAAGAAGGATGTGTGATGGCAATTGGTGGTGTTAGCAGTGAACATTAGATGTGAGTAAATTATTGCCTGAATCCTCATTCTACCTTTAGTTTCTCTGCTATTAATTATTGATTTATAATGGTTATATTGTTATGTTATATCTTACTAATTCATTTACTATTATTTTTTTCAGATTGAGAATTGTCACTTCACTTTTTTTACTTGGTAACCTAACTTCAGGAACTTCTATGTCCTGAATTTATGTAATTTACCATTTTTGACTGGATTGATGTATGCAGGCATTACCTTGAATTAATGTTTTACAATTTTTTTATTTATTTTTTTGTAGCTATTAATATTAATTTATACATCGCTGCTCTTAAAATATTTTAAACAAAAATTATATAGGGATACTACCTATAATAACAACAGCAAAATGGTAAATTTTAAAGGATTGTTATCTTCAGGAAATGATTTCAAATAAATCAATCTTATTTTTAATTTATCTGTTAAATAAAATAGAAAAATGTTGGTCTGGGGTCAAAGGATTAAACTACTAAGAAACTATTTCATGTGTAGCCTACTTTTCGACCCAACAATGCAGGGTTATAAGAACAAGACAAATTACGATAAATAAGATAATGTGAACAATTGAGTAATGGTTTAAAAAGATGTTATGATGGTACTGTTCTTTTATACCAACTATCACTGCCCCTAATCTCAACTGAAAATGAGAGGGGATAATCTATAGACGTGAAATTTTGAGGGGAAGAAAATTTATGGCTTAAAATTATGCATCATGTATAAGAATTGAATGATGTTTTACTTTTTTGTGAATTGAAAGTTTTGATTTTTCGCTTTAAGTATGTTATGTTATACCAATTGATATTCCCCACCCAAAATTCTTTTCTGGAACAACCTATACCCTTAGGGGTTTGCTTATCCCTTTTGGGCAGGTGGATTTTAATAAGCTAAAGCTGCTGGGATTAAAGAAAGAAGAAAGAAAGAAAGAAAAAGTATTTTTATTCTGGGACGTCTTGTCCCCTAAGAATAACAATATATGTACAAATCCAGAGTTATTTGTCTGGCTAGTTAAGAACAAAATTGTTAATTAAAGAAATAAAATAAAATCAAGTCTCATTGAACAAAAAAAAAAAAAAAAAACAATAGTATGAGAAATTAGAATATAAGTTGACTATTTTTCAACCATTTGAACTTAAAGAAATAAATAAAAGAGAAACAAGATTTATGTATACAAACACAGATAAGTATTGCAAATTGAAACAGGTTTCATTATTTTACATAGTTGCGGTAGTTTGAAGATTAAGGAGGTGGAGGAATAATTGGGTTTTAAAAGATGTAAGGGATGCATTTTTACGGATAGAAACGGGTAAAGAGTTCCAAAAGGAGGCACCACGGACGATAAATGATTTTGTAAAGGAGGCAGTTCGGTAGGAAGGGATGTATAGATTTAAGGTTTGGGATCTGGTATTTAGGGAGTGAATGGAGGAACAAGGTGTAAATAAATTTAAGATATACAGAGGCTTTTTAATTCTGAACGTTCGGAAAAGGTATACACCAAGGAAATATTGCTGCCGAAAAACTGGGTAGAGCCATTTTAATTCAGCATAGTAACTTGAGACGTGGGAGCGCCTGGGGACACCAAAGATAAATCTAATGAAGCAATTCATTAGTCTCTTTAACCTCGCATCATGCATACCAGACAGTCCCCCGTATACAAGACAGCCATAATCAAAATGAGGAAATATAAGAGAGGAAACAAGGAGTTGACGGGTTTGACAAGGAGTTGACGGGTTTGAATTGAAAGAAAGCTAATCAAGGTTTTTTTTTTAAGTGAAAAGGAAATATGTCCTATCTTGGGAATGTGAAGTTAATTAGATTTATCAGTGATGCAGACATAACGGAACAGTTCCATACAGACTGTAAACTTATGAAAAACTAACAAGAAACAACGTTAATGGAACTAACAATACTTATAGTGTAACTAATAGAAGCAAAAAATAGAGACTACTACTTCATACTCACTCATAAATTAGTAGAAGTATTATAAAGGTAGAAACAAAGCATAAGTGGATTGTTGATTATTCAGCTGTTTACATTACTCTACAAGTTTCACTGAGAAGCTAAGCGGGTCTGTCGGCTTCTACACTCCCCAAGCTAAGGCGTGCAGGCCACTCCGCCACTGACTGCCTCAACTTCTTTAACTCTTCATAACCTTCATCGACTATTTCTTAATGTTTTATTTAATTTTTATGATTTTAATACCTTTATCATTATTTCAACAAATTAAAATGCTAGATTACCGATTGCAATAACAGATTACGTGATTTAAGAAGGTGATAATGAACAATAATATAATAATGTTATTACTTTATATACATATTTTTAAATTAAATTAATTTTTAATAAGTAATTTTTTTTATTTGTCTTATTTTTTTATTTCTTGTTCCCTGGGCTCCGGAGAAAGACTGCCCTCTTTCGAACTTTCGTTCAAAATCTCCTTATCAGTGAACACTTCGTGACATACTAACACCAAAACTTGAGAAATAATAGCGAAATAAAACAGTAAATATCACCAAAAAACACAGAGGACTATCGCTCAAAGCGTCTAGAACTCAAAATGAATAATGGTAAATATGTCTTTCTAGACCCCTGACGGTAGCCGGGGGAGGGATAAGGGACAAAAAAAAAAAATTTAGCAGGTAAAAAGGGGTGAGACGGGCTTCCCCGAACGGACGACCCAGATGACAGGCAGTTACCGGGCCGAAAGAAATATTTCCTCAATAGACACCCCCTGCAGCCTAGCGGCCGCTAGATGTACTTATTAAGTCTCCATGGATCTGCTAGGATGTGCCTCAGTCACGACAACTTATCTCTTGTGAAGCTGAGCACGTTAAATAAGTGAAAAACCGATTGAGAGATATTTCATCGTTAGCTCCTGGGGACCGGCAGTCGACGAGTTATCTCGTCGTTAGCTTGTGGGGACCGTCTTTTTTTCGTGAGACATCTCCTCTGGAGCCATGAAAGGGTTAAAATGGACTGTTGTGAACATGGAGAATGAGGTATGATGATTTCTTTATAAGTTTTAGTTTATAATACATCTGTTTCATTCGAGAGTTTGTTTATATTTAAATATTTTTGGTCAATTCTATCTAATTTATATGTAAATATATCCAAATTTTGGTTTATTTTCATCTCAATTGCTTTGATCTCCAGTGATGGGGTGATTAAATAGATTATTATTGCTTACTGATAATGAAGATTATCAGTAATAATGAAACACTGGTATCCAATTACAGTCTCAATAATATATATTTTTTACATCCCTTAAATTTGGTGGACGTTTCGGACTGTTGTGTCCATACTCATCACCTGTATAATGTACACTTGATTTTAGTTTTTTCTTATACAGTATGTAAACAATAAAAATTAAAGTACCATTAAAATTATAAAGGTATGTCAAGTGTCAATTTTAAAAGTTACATAAATAAATACACATGAATCAATAAACATGGAACAAAAATAAAAATAAAATAATAGTTAGATGGCAACAATGCTCACCAACCTTCTCGTTTCTGGATATTAGCACATTCAACGCCGGTCACAGCCCTGAGCTGTACCGGGGGTCGAGCCCAGGTGGCCGATTACAGCCCAGGGCTGTAATCAGGTATATTTTACCTTTTCCACTTAAAAGCGATGGCCAGGTAGGAAGGTGTTTACTTTTGTTAGTCAGTCACTTGCACTGGTCCATGATAGTCATTTCGGCGTTTTTGGTTTCCGGATAGCTGCATTATAACCGGAGTTGTGAATTTTTAAAGTTTTCCATGAATTTTTGTTAATTTAAGTGGTTTATTTTTAATTTTAATTTAATGTAATTGAAAAGTGGGACCTAAGAAGAGGAATGCCAGTGGACAGCCATCTAAAAGAAGTATTTTATAATTAATTTTTTTTTTTAACTATTCCATTTTTTCATTTTGCTTATAATATCTAATTTTAAAGCTATTCTCACTACTCATATTATATTTTATCATTATATTACATTATCCAGTATATATTTTTTATTGTATTGTATATATTATTTTTTTTTAATATTGTATATATATATTAGTTATTAATTTTTTTTCATTATGTATATATAAATTTGCGTGATTTCTTGTCACAAAAAAATTATAAATAGTGTAATTATAGTTAGTTTAAAATAATTAGGTGTAAGAATGCAATTTCTCTATGTATTATAATTGTAATCCCTTATTATTATTTGTATTATTTATTTTTATTTGTTATATATTATTATTTTTATTTTTTATAGTTTTTTATTTTGCTATAAAAAAAAAAAAAATAACGAAATGAAAGCTAACAGCCCTTTAAACTGGTGCGTTGCGGGTTAACAAACTCTTTGGCGACTCTGGTGGCCGATTACAGCCTGAGGCTGTACCGGCTCAATGATGTCCCAAAACCCTCTGGCCACCGGGTTCAGCTAGAGAATATGGCGTTGGCGTTGAATGTGTTAAAAAACTAATATTCTGATAGAATTTTTCATTATTACAATGGATGTTTGGCCTGTGGGGGGTATGCTATCTTTTTAATCCTGATGTTGCTATATCCTGTTTACTGCATAATAGTGTTTACTTACTATTTCAGAGTCCTTTTTATGGTTGAGCAGTTCTATTTCATTCTTTTTGATAATAAATTGATTCAATAATATTTCTTTTAATTGTGTTGCTTTCCTTATGTAGAATCTGTGCATTATCAAAGTTAATTTTGTGTTTGTAGTTTTTTGAGTGTAGTGAAAGGGCTGTATTGGTTTTGGAGGATTCTTTGATATTATTTCTATGGTTATAAATTCTTGTCTTTAGATTAGTTGAAGTATTGCCTATATATGATTTATTGTAGTCATTACATGGAATTCTATAGATTAGATCTTTTTGTTCTGCTGTTGGAATTTTATCTTTTGTTTTGGTTGTGATATTTTTGATTTTATTGGTTGGTTTGAAGGATATTAAGTTGTCTGTTATGTCATATTCTATTAGTGTTTTTTTGATGAGTTGTGATAATTTATTAAAGTATGTTAGAGAGCTATGTCTGATGTAGGGTTTACTATCTTGATTAATTGGTGGTGCTTCCTTTGTTGTATCAGTAATATCTGGGTTATAATTTTTATTATTGAGAGGTTCGAAGAATTTATCTATTGTTTTTTGGGTTGGGTTTAAGTTAGGTTTAATAATGTTACATTGGTGTATCAGGTCCCCCTCAGCTTGGTTCGGTATGTTTATTTATTGTGAATTACTCGTATTTAGGTTAAGAGTTGTATGCCAGATTTTATTAATTAAGTTTTTAGGGTATAGGTTATCTAAAAAAAATTTGTATATTTGACTTTTTATGTCTTTGAGGTATATATGGTCTGATAGTTTTAAAGCTTTACCTATATTGTTTTTAAGAATATTAATTTTATGTTGAAATGGGTGGTTTGAGTGGTAGTTTAGTATGATGTTTGCTGTGTTTTCTTTTTTGTACCATTTTGTGGTGAGTTTATTATTGTTCCTATGGATAGGTAAATCTAAGTAATTTAATTTTTTATTGTTTTCCAATTCAGCAGTAAATGTGATTCTACTATTAATATTATTCAGTGCTTTAAGAAAAATAGGATGGATAGTTTTGTCAATGATTATGAAAAGATCATCAATGTATTTGCATATAATACTTGGAGTGTGATTCGTTTCGTTTATTGCTCTATTGAGTATGTGGTTTAGAACTATGCCAGATAAGTTGGTGGATAGTCTCCCACCCATTGGTAAACCGTTTGTATGCTTGAATAGTTCATTATTATATGTGAAATATCCATTATCTGTGCATATTTTTATGCCTTCTATAAACAATGTTTTACTTTTAATATTTGTGTATGGTTCGATAAGAGACAAATTTTTATTGATTAATTCGAAAACCAATTTCAAAGGAACATTCGTGAATAGGGATTTTACATCGTAACTAGCTAATATTTCATTTGCTTCAATGCTGTTTTTAAGAGTCAGTTTTTCTTTGAGTTCTATTACATTGATTATATCAAAAGGGTTATTTTTGTTAAAATGATCTAAGGATTTATTTAGGAACTTTGCAAGTTTATCACAGGGTCCATTGGTTCCATCAACTTTGGGTCTGAGTGGTTGGTTGTCTTTATATAATTTAATAATTCCATGTATTCTAGGCAAGGTAGAGTAATTATTTATTAGTTTCTTCTTATCTTCTTTTTTAATGAAATTATATTTCTCTACTATTTCCAAATTAATTAATTCCGAGGTTAAGTTGTTATATCTTAAATACTGCTCAGACAATTATATTATTCCCCATCACTTATTACATCATATATTGGACCTTGAAAACAATTTCAATAAAAATTTTCTGACATACCACAAACATGGTAACGTTTTCAATAACATTGGAAAAAAGATGATTTTTCTAGATAAAGAACAAGCAAATTGGCTAATAAGAGTCAATAAAAATAGGTTAAATAGAATTATAGATGACTTAAAAGAATTAAATGAAGGTCTATATAACAAATTTAATACCTTATTTCAAAAATCATACAGCTTATTGATCTTAAACTTGAAAATATCAAACACAAAGCAGCTAAAATGATAAATAGTAATATAATTAAAATCCCAAACTCCAATAACTCAAACATAAATAAAACAACATTATCATCTAAAAATATACATGAAAATCTTCAAATAAAAAACCATATAATGAATGCAATAAATAAATATCAAAATTATTACAAATGTAATAGAGTTGAAAATCTGACCAAAATTTCCATACCTAACAGTATAATCAACATTCTAAGCCTAGGCGATACATTTAATTTATTTCCTACTAATAATAAAACTACCATCATTAACATATTAGCTGATATAGAATATATATTAAATAATGAAAAAATATATGATAATCACAAAAATGCAATCAGAAACAATGTCAGCAAACACATTCTTAACTTTCTTAATAAACACAAATATACAACACACTATGACAAATTGACTAAGCTAATTTATCAAAATCTAAAAGAAACTAAAGAATTCTTTAAAAGTAATCCCAAAATCATACTAATTAAATCGGATAAAACTAAGAAACTAGTCATCATGTATAAAGACTCCTATGAAAAAAAAATGAATGATTTACTAGCTGATAAAAATAATTACAAAAAAGTCATAAATAACCCAATAAAAGATATAAACAAAACGATTAATAACTGTCGATAAATTAGTTAAATATAATTTCATTAAAAAAGAAGATAAGAAGAAACTAATAAATAATTACTCTACCTTGCCTGGAATACATGGAATTATTAAATTACATAAAGACAACCAACCACTCAGACCCATAGTTGATGGAACCAATGGACCCTGTGATAAACTTACAAAGTTCCTAAATAAATCCTTAGATCATTTTAACAAAAATAACCCTTTTGATATAATCAATGCAATAGAACTCAAAGAAAAACTGACTCTTAAAAACAGCATTGAAGCAAATGAAATATTAGCTAGTTACGATGTAAAATCCCTATTCACGAATGTTCCTTTGAAATTGGTTTTTGAATTAATCAATAAAAATTTGTCTCTTATCGAACCATACACAAATATTAAAAGTAAAACATTGTTTATAGAAGGCATAAAAATATGCACAGATAATGGATATTTCACATATAATAATGAACTATTCAAGCAAACAAACGGTTTACCAATGGGTGGGAGACTATCCACCAACTTATCTGGCATAGTTCTAAACCACATACTCAATAGAGCAATAAACGAAACGAATCACACTCCAAGTATTTTATGCAAATACATTGATGATCTTTTCATAATCATTGACAAAACTATCCATCCTATTTTTCTGAAAGCACTGAATATTATTAATAGTAGAATCATATTTACTGCTGAATTGGAAAACAATAAAAAATTAAATTACTTAGATTTAACTATCCATAGGAACAATAATAAACTCACCACAAAATGGTACAAAAAAGAAAACACAGCAAACATCATACTAAACTACCACTCAAACCACCCATTTCAACATAAAATTAATATTCTTAAAAACACCATAGGTAAAGCTTTAAAACTATCAGACCATATATACCTCAAAGACATAAAAAGTCAAAAATACAAAATTTTTTTAGACAACCTATACCCTAAAAACTTAATTAATAAAATCTGGCATACAACTCTTAACCTAAATAGGAGTAATTCACAACAAATAAACATACCGAACCAAGCTGAGGGGGACCTGATACACCAATGTAACATTATTAAACCTAACTTAAACCCAACCCAAAAAACAATAGATAAATTCGTTGACCTTAGAAGAATATGAGATGGAAATGGTTGGGGGTGCGGTCAAATGATAACACTATATGTGAAATAACATATATATTGTGTCGACGTTTCGACCCAATATTTAGGTCTTCTTCAGGGCTAAATATAAAACAAGATAGCAACCAATAAATATGAAGAAAAGAAAAAATAATAAATAAATAAAATAATGAGTAATATATGTATCTATATACATATATATGCATGAAGAAATGAAAATGAGTTAATAATTGCATAATAGAATAATATATATATTTTTATTTTTTTTTGTGGAATTAGATATTTAACAAAAGAATATGAATAAAATTTTTGGATTTTAAGTAATACAATTGTCAAATATTGAAAGCTATACAAATCAAAAATATCTCTATAATATACTAAAGAATAACAATATTAAATGGGATACGGAATAGATGTAACGAGGAAGCGGAAGGAATATGTGCGAAGTGAAAATAGAAAAAGATGGGTAAAAGTCTAAAGATATATGTAGCATATAATAGAAAAGGAGATAGTAATAAAAATAGAAAAAGAGATGGGTAGAAGTCTAAAAATATATGTAACAAGAAATAAAACGTACCTGTCGAGTGAACTGTCGGTGATCGACTGCCATCGGAAGAAGTGGGGGGTTATGTTTGTTTACCAAACCATCCGGTGTAACTGCCGAGTGCTTTAACGTATTTTAAATTATAGCGAAATTTATTTTTAATATTAAGGAGTATTGATTAAATAGCGATTGAATGAAATTGTTAGAATATTAGTATATAATTTAATTAATTAAGAGAAAAAATTAATTATTATTAATATAATTAATTAAGAAAAAAAAATTTTGGATTTGAAAAATTTGGGAATAGGTTGAAGATAATTTTTGTTTGTCTGTTTTTAAATTTACTGGATTTTTTCAAGGTTAATGTAGAAACTTTCCATAATAAGTCGTTTGTCGTGATTGGGAACAGTGGCAAGTATGGATGTTTTTTCAAAATCAAATGTGTGGTTAAGGGATTAGGAGTGTTCTGAGAGTTTTGATGTATTGTAGTTATGAGAGGAAACAGAATATTTGTGTTGTGTGATTCGGTCTTAAAGGAGATTTTTGGTTTCTCCAATGTAACAGGAATTACAATTTGGTGCAGAGCAACCCAGATATTACTGATACAACAAAAGAAGCACCACCAATTAATCAAAATAGTAAGCCCTACATCAGACATAGCTCTCTAACATACATTAATAAATTATCACAACTCATCAAAAAAACACTAATAGAATACGACATAACAGACAACTTGATATCCTTCAAACAAAAGATAAAATTCCAACAGCTGAACAAAAAGATCTAATCTGTAGAATTCCATGTAATGACTGCAATAAATCATATATAGGCAATACTTCAACTAATCTAAAGACAAGAATTTATAACCATAGAAATAATATCAAAGAATCCTCCAATAAAGACCTTTCACTACACTCAAAAAACTACAACACAAAATTAACTTTGATAATGCCCAGATTCTACATAAGGAAAGCAACACAATTAAAAGAAATATTATTGAATCAATTTATATCAAAAAGAATGAAATAGAATTGCTCAAACATAAAAAGGACTCTGAAATAGTAAGTAAACACTATTATGCAGTAAACAGGATATAGCAACATCAGGATTAAAAAGATAGCATACCCCCCACAGGCCAAACATCCATTGTAACAATGAAAAATTCTATCAGAATATTAGTTTTTTAATATCCAGAAACGAGAAGGTTGGTGAGCATTGTTGTTCTAACTATTATTTTATTTTTGTTCTATGTTATTTATTGATTCATGTGTATTTATTTATGTAACTTTTAAAATTGATATTTGACATACCTTTATGTCATGTTCATATCTATTTTAACTATATCTTTATAATTTTAATGGTACTTTAATGTTTATTGTTTACATACTGTATAAGAAAAAACTAAAATCAAGTGTACATTATGCAGGTGATAAGTATGGACACAACAGTCCGAAACGTCCACCAAATTTAAGGGATGTAAAAAATATATATTATTGAGACTGTAATTGGATACCAGTGTTTAATTATTACAAATATATCAATGCTGTCTGACAAGATAATATGAAGATTATCATTGTAAGTTTTGATGATTTTATAGCTTGCGACAGAATTTTCATTAAATTTAAATAGGATGTGCTATTTTAAGATGAAAATTAAACTTCACAATTTTAATCATTCTGAAATTATCTTTGTACTAATTTAGGATAACAAATGTAGATCATACACTTATTTTTATAGCTTGCAAAAAAAATATTCTTTAAATTTAACCAGTATGCTCAATATTAAGATGATGGCTCAATTGTTAAACACAATGATCTCTGAATTATTTGATGAAACAGGTTACTAAAGTTATCATGATAATAATTTAAGTTAACTGACATATAGTCAGGGGCGGATTCAGCACGAATTTGGGGGTGTCATGACCCCCCCTGTCTCATCGTCATGTGGCTGACAGCACCGGTTTTTTAATGAGATTATTAACTTATATTATGACGAACAGATATTTTCATTCTGGGTAAACAACATACATTATTTTAAGATAAACCAACTATTAAAAGCAATGATCATTTAATGATTTGATGATACATCTTTCTAAAATTTTTATATTATTAAATTATAACAGCTGTAGGGGTAATACAAATTAATTCATATTGTTTGTTTTTCAGATGTAGTCTGGGGATTGAATATTATTTGATATCTTAATATTGCTTTCTTTATCTTCTTGATTACCATCATCCCTTTGATTATTTGGTATGATAATATCTATTGCTTAAGTTGTTTCCATTTAAATTACATAATATGCACAAAATAAGTAAATGAATGTAGAAAAAAGTGTGACTTAAAGGAATGCCATTTAACAAACCTTGTCAATTTTTATCGCGCATCGCACCAAATTTTTTTATTTCCGGGTTTAGTCGGGATGGTGAATATTTGTTGTCTTAGTATTGCATTCTTTTTCTTTGTGATGGCTGGATTACCATCATCCCTTTTATTTATAGGTATGATAATATCTATTGCTTAAGTTGTTTCTATTAAAAGTAAATAATATGCACTATTGTGTATATAAATAATATGCACTCCATCTCACCTTTATACGAAAGGCTGAAGTAGCTATACCCATCCTACCGCCAGAAATATTTCCTGGCCTCCTTCCTTTTCCAAGTTATCCTATCCCGCTGTCCTTCATACATCACCGAACTTCCCCAGTTCAAAACCTCTGTCCATTCCTGCAATACCCGTTCTAGATCTTCAGATCTATCATCCGGTCCTCATCCCTATGGAACTCAATTCCCCCTTTTATCCATCACTCCAACACTCTCCCTACCTTCAAATCCCGCCTGTACAATCACCTCCTATCCACCCAGTTTCCCGAACAATTGTAACTAGTCTTCATAGATATTCAATTTTATTTTTGAATTGGTGTAGGCCTTTACTTTTTATTTATCTTGTAAATATAAGTTCAATTTGTTTTATTTGCTAATAAGTATATATATGTACATATTATATCCTGCTGACACTCACTTATCTTTATATTAAGTGAATAAGGGTATTATTTATTTTTAATTTTTTTCATCACAAAAAGATTAATTTATTTTTTATCATTTTTTTTTTTCTGTTTCATTTTCATCTGCTTCATTTTTTATAACACTCTAAGGCACAACTTACATATTACCATTAGTTATGCCTAAAGTGGCCTGTGTCTGACGTGTGGCCAGACCTTTATTAACACCAAGATCTCTGAATTATTTGTTGCTACATTTTTCTGATATTTTTATATTATTAAATTATAACAACTTTCGGGGGAATAAAAATCATTCATGACTTTTTTTTATTTCCAGGTGTAGTCAGGAGAGAGAATATTATTTGTTGTCTTAGTATTGTATCTTTATTCTTATGAGGGCTGGATATGCGTTCTTCCTTTATATTGTTAGGTATGATAAAATCTATTGCTTAAGTTGTTTCTATTAAAAGTAAATAATTTGCAATATTGTGAAATGATGACCCAATTATTAACACCAAGATCTCTGAATAATTTGTTGATACATTTTTCTGATATTTTTATATTATTAAATTATAACAACTTTCGGGGGAATAAAAATCATTCATGACTTTTTTTTATTTCCAGGTGTAGTCAGGAGAGAGAATATTATTTCTTGTCTTAGTATTGTAACTTTATTCTTATGAGGGCTGGATATGAGTTCTTCCTTTAGATCGTTAGGTATGATAAAATCTATTGCTTAAGTTGTTTCTATTAAAAGTAAATAATTTGCACTATTGTGAGATGATGACCCAATTATTAACACCAAGATCTCTGAATAATTTGTTGATACATTTTTCTGATATTTTTATATTATTAAATTATAACAACTTTCGGGGGAATAAAAATCATTCATGACTTTTTTTTCATTTCCAGGTGTAGTCAGGAGAGAGAATATTATTTGTTGTCTTAGTATTGTATCATTATTCTTATGAGGGCCGGATATGCGTTCTTCCTTTAGATCGTTAGGTATGATAAAATCTATTGCTTAAGTTGTTTCCATTTAAATTACATAATATGCACAAAATAAGTAAATGAATGTAGAAAAAAGTGTGACTTAAAGGAATGCCATTTAACAAACCTTGTCAATTTTTATCGCGCATCGCACCAAATTTTTTTATTTCCGGGTTTAGTCGGGATGGTGAATATTTGTTGTCTTAGTATTGCATTCTTTTTCTTTGTGATGGCTGGATTACCATCATCCCTTTTATTTATAGGTATGATAATATCTATTGCTTAAGTTGTTTCTATTAAAAGTAAATAATATGCACTATTGTGTATATAAATAATATGCACTCCATCTCACCTTTATACGAAAGGCTGAAGTAGCTATACCCATCCTACCGCCAGAAATATTTCCTGGCCTCCTTCCTTTTCCAAGTTATCCTATCCCGCTGTCCTTCATACATCACCGAACTTCCCCAGTTCAAAACCTCTGTCCATTCCTGCAATACCCGTTCTAGATCTTCAGATCTATCATCCGGTCCTCATCCCTATGGAACTCAATTCCCCCTTTTATCCATCACTCCAACACTCTCCCTACCTTCAAATCCCGCCTGTACAATCACCTCCTATCCACCCAGTTTCCCGAACAATTGTAACTAGTCTTCATAGATATTCAATTTTATTTTTGAATTGGTGTAGGCCTTTACTTTTTATTTATCTTGTAAATATAAGTTCAATTTGTTTTATTTGCTAATAAGTATATATATGTACATATTATATCCTGCTGACACTCACTTATCTTTATATTAAGTGAATAAGGGTATTATTTATTTTTAATTTTTTTCATCACAAAAAGATTAATTTATTTTTTATCATTTTTTTTTTCTGTTTCATTTTCATCTGCTTCATTTTTTATAACACTCTAAGGCACAACTTACATATTACCATTAGTTATGCCTAAAGTGGCCTGTGTCTGACGTGTGGCCAGACCTTTATTAACACCAAGATCTCTGAATTATTTGTTGCTACATTTTTCTGATATTTTTATATTATTAAATTATAACAACTTTCGGGGGAATAAAAATCATTCATGACTTTTTTTTATTTCCAGGTGTAGTCAGGAGAGAGAATATTATTTGTTGTCTTAGTATTGTATCTTTATTCTTATGAGGGCTGGATATGCGTTCTTCCTTTATATTGTTAGGTATGATAAAATCTATTGCTTAAGTTGTTTCTATTAAAAGTAAATAATTTGCAATATTGTGAAATGATGACCCAATTATTAACACCAAGATCTCTGAATAATTTGTTGATACATTTTTCTGATATTTTTATATTATTAAATTATAACAACTTTCGGGGGAATAAAAATCATTCATGACTTTTTTTTATTTCCAGGTGTAGTCAGGAGAGAGAATATTATTTCTTGTCTTAGTATTGTATCTTTATTCTTATGAGGGCTGGATATGAGTTCTTCCTTTAGATCGTTAGGTATGATAAAATCTATTGCTTAAGTTGTTTCTATTAAAAGTAAATAATTTGCACTATTGTGAGATGATGACCCAATTATTAACACCAAGATCTCTGAATAATTTGTTGATACATTTTTCTGATATTTTTATATTATTAAATTATAACAACTTTCGGGGGAATAAAAATCATTCATGACTTTTTTTTCATTTCCAGGTGTAGTCAGGAGAGAGAATATTATTTGTTGTCTTAGTATTGTATCATTATTCTTATGAGGGCCGGATATGCGTTCTTCCTTTAGATCGTTAGGTATGATAAAATCTATTGCTTAAGTTGTTTCTATTAAAAGTAAATAATTTGAACTATTGTGAGATGATGACCCAATTATTAACACCAAGATCTCTGAATAATTTGTTGATACATTTTTCTGATATTTTTATATTATTAAATTATAACAACTTTCGGGGGAATAAAAAACATTCATGACTTTTTTTTCATTTCCAGGTGTAGTCAGGAGAGAGAATATTATTTGTTGTCTTAGTATTGTATCATTATTCTTATGAGGGCCAGATATGCGTTCTTCCTTTAGATCGTTCGGTATGATAAAATCTATTGCTTAAGTTGTTTCTATTAAAAGTAAATAATTTGCACTATTGTGAGATGATGACCCAATTATTAACACCAAGATCTCTGAATAATTTGTTGATACATTTTTCTGATATTTTTATATTATTAAATTATAACAACTTTCGGGGGAATAAAAATCATTCATGACTTTTTTTTATTTCCAGGTGTAGTCAGGAGAAAGAATATTATTTGTTGTTTTAGTATTGTATCTTTATTCTTATGAGGGCTGGATATGCGTTCTTGCTTTAGATCGTTCGGTATGATAAAATCTATTGCTTAAGTTGTTTCTATTAAAAGTAAATAATTTGCACTATTGTGAGATGATGACCCAATTATTAACACCAAGATCTCTGAATAATTTGTTGATACATTTTTCTGATATTTTTATATTATTAAATTATAACAACTTTCGGGGGAATAAAAATCATTCATGACTTTTTTTTCATTTCCAGGTGTAGTCAGGAGAGAGAATATTATTTGTTGTCTTAGTATTGTATCATTATTCTTATGAGGGCCAGATATGCGTTCTTCCTTTAGATCGTTCGGTATGATAAAATCTATTGCTTAAGTTGTTTCTATTAAAAGTAAATAATTTGCACTATTGTGAGATGATGACCCAATTATTAACACCAAGATCTCTGAATAATTTGTTGATACATTTTTCTGATATTTTTATATTATTAAATTATAACAACTTTCGGGGGAATAAAAATCATTCATGACTTTTTTTTATTTCCAGGTGTAGTCAGGAGAAAGAATATTATTTGTTGTTTTAGTATTGTATCTTTATTCTTATGAGGGCTGGATATGCGTTCTTGCTTTAGATCGTTAGGTATGATAAAATCTATTGTTTAAGTTGTTTCTATTAAAAGTAAATAATTTGCACTATTGTGAGATGATGACCCAATTATTAACACCAAGATCTCTGAATAATTTGTTGATACATTTTTCTGATATTTTTATATTATTAAATTATAACAACTTTCGGGGGAATAAAAATCATTCATGACTTTTTTTTCATTTCCAGGTGTAGTCAGGAGAGAGAATATTATTTGTTGTCTTAGTATTGTATCATTATTCTTATGAGGGCCAGATATGCGTTCTTCCTTTAGATCGTTAGGTATGATAAAATCTATTGCTTAAGTTGTTTCTATTAAAAGTAAATAATTTGCACTATTGTGAGATGATGACCCAATTATTAACACCAAGATCTCTGAATAATTTGTTGATACATTTTTCTGATATTTTTATATTATTAAATTATAACAACTTTCGGGGGAATAAAAATCATTCATGACTTTTTTTTATTTCCAGGTGTAGTCAGGAGAGAGAATATTATTTGTTGTCTTAGTATTGTATCTTTATTCTTATGAGGGCTGGATATGCGTTCTTGCTTTAGATCGTTAGGTATGATAAAATCTATTGTTTAAGTTGTTTCTATTAAAAGTAAATAATTTGTACTATTGTGAGATGATGACCCAATTATTAACACCAAGATCTCTGAATAATTTGTTGATACATTTTTCTGATATTTTTATATTATTAAATTAAAACAACTTTCGGGGGAATAAAAATCATTCATGACTTTTTTTTCATTTCCAGGTGTAGTCAGGAGAGAGAATATTATTTGTTGTCTTAGTATTGTATCATTATTCTTATGAGGGCCAGATATGCGTTCTTCCTTTAGATCGTTAGGTATGATAAAATCTATTGCTTAAGTTGTTTCTATTAAAAGTAAATAATTTGCACTATTGTGAGATGATGACCCAATTATTAACACCAAGATCTCTGAATAATTTGTTGATACATTTTTCTGATATTTTTATATTATTAAATTATAACAACTTTCGGGGGAATAAAAATCATTCATGACTTTTTTTTATTTCCAGGTGTAGTCAGGAGAGAGAATATTATTTGTTGTCTTAGTATTGTATCATTATTCTTATGAGGGCCAGATATGCGTTCTTCCTTTAGATCGTTAGGTATGATAAAATCTATTGCTTAAGTTGTTTCTATTAAAAGTAAATAATTTGCAATATTGTGAAATGATGACCCAATTATTAACACCAAGATCTTTGAATTATTTGTTGGTACATTTTTCTAATATTTTTATATAATTAAATTAAAACAACTTTCGGGGGAATAAAAATCATTCATGACTTTTTTTTATTTCCAGGTGTAGTCAGGAGAGAGATTATTATTGGTTGTCTTAGTATTGTATCTTTATTCTTATGAGGGCTGGATATGCGTTCTTCCTTTTGATTTTTAGGTATGATAAAATCTATTGCTTAAGTTGTTTCTATTTAAAGTAAATAATTTGCACTATTGTGAGATGATGACCCAATTATTAACACCAAGATCTCTGAATAATTTGTTGATACATTTTTCTGATATTTCTATATTATTAAATTATAACAACTTTCGGAGGAATAAAAATCATTCATGACTTTTTACTTTCACTTACCTATATATGAAATATATAGTAAGTGGAAGTATTGCGATCGTGAAAATTTTCGACTTCCGGTTTTCAACGGAAATACACGTTTTGGGATCCCCTGAGTCAAAATAACCAAGTCCCGCGAAATGGTCTGTGTGTGTGTGTGTCTGTGTGTGTGTGTGTGTGTGTGTGTGTGTGTGTGTGTGAACAGACTAGCTCAAAAACTATAAACAGTGCGAACCTGAAATTGGGTATTTAGAGTACGTATAAGCCCGCGATGTGACAGCAAATATTTCATCAAATTTGCTCAAAGGGAGGGGGTACTTTATTTAATAACTTTTTAAGTTTTTTTCGATTTTCTCAAAAACGGCTCTAACGATTTTGATTAAACTGAGTATTTGATCTTTTTATATGTCTGAAATATGACTGTAAAAATTTCATCAAAATTGATCAACCGGAGGGGGGACTTTACTTAATAAATTTTGTATCATTTTCACATGTTTTTTTTATTTACTGAAAAACGGTTTTAACGATTTTGATCAAACTTGGTATTTGATGTATTTATATGCCCGAGATATGAATGTAAAAATTTCATCAAAATTTATCTACGGGAGGGGGGACTTTACTTAATAAATTTTGTATCATTTTCACGGGGTTTTTTTATTTACTCAAAAACGGCTTTAACGATTAACAAAAATAAGATATGAATGTAGAAAAATGTGTGACTTTGGGAAATGATATTTAGCAAAACACGGCAATTTCTAATCTAAGTAAGTTGGTAAGTGAAAGTTGTGTGTTGCGCGCACGCACCAGATTTTTTTTATTTGCAGGTGTAGTCAGGAGAGAGAATATTATTTGCTGTCTTAGTATTGTTTCTTTATTCTTATGAGGGCTGGATATGCGTTCTTCCTTTAGATCGTTAGGTATGATAAAATCTGTTGTTTAAGTTGTTTCTATTAAAAGTAAATAATTTGCAATATTGTGAAATGATGACCCAATTATTAACACCAAGATCTCTGAATAATTTGTTGATACATTTTTCTGATATTTTTATATTATTAAATTATAACAACTTTCGGGGGAATAAAAATCATTCATGACTTTTTTTTATTTCCAGGTGTAGTCAGGAGAAAGAATATTATTTGTTGTTTTAGTATTGTATCTTTATTCTTATGAGGGCTGGATATGCGTTCTTGCTTTAGATTGCTAGGTATGATAAAATCTATTGCTTAAGTTGTTTCTATTAAAAGTAAATAATTTGTACTATTGTGAGATGATGACCCAATTATTAACACCAAGATCTCTGAATAATTTGTTGATACATTTTTCTGATATTTTTATATTATTAAATTATAACAACTTTCGGGGGAATAAAAATCATTCATGACTTTTTTTTATTTCCAGGTGTAGTCAGGAGAGAGAATATTATTTCTTGTCTTAGTATTGTAACTTTATTCTTATGAGGGCTAGATATGAGTTCTTCCTTTAGATCGTTAGGTATGATAAAATCTATTGCTTAAGTTGTTTCTATTAAAAGTAAATAATTTGCACTATTGTGAGATGATGACCCAATTATTAACACCAAGATCTCTGAATAATTTGTTGATACATTTTTCTGATATTTTTATATTATTAAATTAAAACAACTTTCGGGGGAATAAAAATCATTCATGACTTTTTTTTATTTCCAGGT
Source organism: Aelia acuminata (assembly GCA_911387785.2). Taxonomy (NCBI): domain Eukaryota; kingdom Metazoa; phylum Arthropoda; class Insecta; order Hemiptera; family Pentatomidae; genus Aelia; species Aelia acuminata. The sequence continues at coordinate 138,006,493 of OU426978.1, read as the reverse complement.
GTAGTCAGGAGAAAGAATATTATTTGTTGTTTTAGTATTGTATCTTTATTCTTATGAGGGCTGGATATGCGTTCTTGCTTTAGATCGTTAGGTATAATAAAATCTATTGTTTAAGTTGTTTCTATTAAAAGTAAATAATTTGCAATATTGTGAAATGATGACCCAATTATTAACACCAAGATCTCTGAATAATTTGTTGATACATTTTTCTGATATTTTTATATTATTAAATTATAACAACTTTCGGGGGAATAAAAATCATTCATGACTTTTTTTTATTTCCAGGTGTAGTTAGGAGAAAGAATATTATTTGTTGTCTTAGTATTGTATCATTATTCTTATGAGGGCCAGATATGCGTTCTTCCTTTAGATCGTTAGGTATGATAAAATCTATTGCTTAAGTTGTTTCTATTAAAAGTGAATAATTTGTTGATACATTTTTCTGATATTTTTATATTATTAAATTATAACAACTTTCGGGGGAATAAAAATCATTCATGACTTTTTTTTATTTCCAGGTGTAGTCAGGAGAGAGAATATTATTTCTTGTCTTAGTATTGTAACTTTATTCTTATGAGGGCTGGATATGAGTTCTTCCTTTTGATTTTTAGGTATGATAAAATCTATTGCTTAAGTTGTTTCTATTAAAAGTAAATAATTTGCAATATTGTGAAATGATGACCCAATTATTAACACCAAGATCTCTGAATAATTTGTTGATACATTTTTCTGATATTTTTATATTATTAAATTATAACAACTTTCGGGGGAATAAAAATCATTCATGACTTTTTTTTATTTCCAGGTGTAGTTAGGAGAAAGAATATTATTTGTTGTCTTAGTATTGTATCTTTATTCTTATGAGGGCTGGATATGCGTTCTTGCTTTAGATCGTTAGGTATGATAAAATCTATTGCTTAAGTTGTTTCTATTAAAAGTAAATAATTCGCAATATTGTGAGATTATGACCCAATTATTAACACCAAGATCTCTGAATTATTTTTTGATACATTTTTCTAATATTTTTATATAATTAAATTAAAACAACTTTCGGGGGAATAAAAATCATTCATGACTTTTTTTTATTTCCAGGTGTAGTCAGGAGAGAGATTATTATTGGTTGTCTTAGTATTGTATCTTTATTCTTATGAGGGCTGGATATGCGTTCTTCCTTTTGATTTTTAGGTATGATAAAATCTATTGCTTAAGTTGTTTCTATTTAAAGTAAATATTTTGCAATATTGTGAGATGATGACCCAATTATTAACACCAAGATCTCTGAATGATTTGTTGATACATTTTTCTGATATTTTTATATTATTAAATTATAACAACTTTCGGGGGAATAAAAATCATTCATGACTTTTTTTTATTTCCAGGTGTAGTCAGGAGAAAGAATATTATTTGTTGTCTTAGTATTGTATCTTTATTCTTATGAGGGCTGGATATGCGTTCTTCCTTTAGATCGTTAGGTATGATAAAATCTATTGCTTAAGTTGTTTCTATTAAAAGTAAATAATTCGCAATATTGTGAGATTATGACCCAATTATTAACACCAAGATCTCTGAATTATTTTTTGATACATTTTTCTAATATTTTTATATTATTAAATTATAACAACTTTCGGGGGAATAAAAATCATTCATGATTTTTTTTTATTTCCAGGTGTAGTCAGGAGAAAGAATATTATTTGTTGTTTTAGTATTGTATCTTTATTCTTATGAGGGCTGGATATGCGTTATTGCTTTAGATCGTTAGGTATGATAAAATCTATTGCTTAAGTTGTTTCTATTAAAAGTAAATAATTCGCAATATTGTGAGATGATGACCCAATTATTAACACTAAGATCTCTGAATTATTTGTTGATACATTTTTCTAATATTTTTAACCGACTTCGAACGAAAGAGGAGGTTACTCTATTCGATACGTATGTGACTTCTTTTTTTTTGTTCCTTTTTTTTTTTTTTTTTTCTATGTATGTTCACCGATTACTCAGAGATGGATAGACCAATTGGAACGAAACCTTTTGCATCTTGTAGAGTATTTTCCCAAGGTGGTCCCATTGAAACCTTTTTTGGGTTCTTAATTTATTTAAGAAGTTATAGGGAAAAAACATGATAATAATTATTTAATTGTCGCTCAAAATGTTTACTTATTGGAAAAACATATGGCATATGTAACATAAGGTATGCTCCATCAAGCTATTAAAACTAATTGATAAATAAAAAATCTCAATATTGTTTTACTGCTGGATGAACCAAATGGGAAAACCAACCAATCAAATTCGTAATCAAAAGAGTGGGGTGAGAACATGAGCAGTCTATTGGTTATCGATGTGTTTTAAGTGCTTGTTGGAACAAACCTATACATAACCTTAACTAATTTTTCAACAATAGATTTAAATATCAGCAGAATAGGTATAATATCGCTGTCGTTTTCTGTAGCATTAGCATAAATATTAGACAGCTAGGTATTCATCGATAGCAGTAAACCTTCTTAATTTAGATCTTATCGACGGTTGGACACCATAATCATAAGACCACAAAATTCGTGGAATTCCAAGAAAGATTGAGTATTGATAACCCTTTTAATGCAGAATTTAAGACTTCGTCAAGTTCCCGAAGGTTCGTTTAAATTTAAAATCGTAGCCACTCGCTAAGCACACTTAACAATATACCTCTGTCTTCTTCCGGATACACTCGGTCACTGTTTAATATCTTGTCGTAGAACTTGTGCTCGGTTTTTAATTTTGTTTCTGTAACTATTGAGGCTTTTGCGGATGTTCATCCATCAATGAAAAGTGTTGCATCAGTAAAATAAAACTTGATATCTCCCAGAAAACAATCTCATTGTATGAAAGTCCCCTCAGCAAAAATTTTGCAGCCATGAAAATGATTGATATCATAATTGCTACGCCACTAGAATTGAAGCAACAGTGTTTAGCAATTTATTTTCTGAATAATATTTTATTATGAAGGATATAATTCATAGTAGTTCGGTAATAAATGTAGTCAAAAATTCATCGAAAGGAATTACGAACATAATCCTAGCGGGGCAGTCTTTTTGATATCGATCAATTTTATGGCTGCCCCTTTTTTGTTGGGACGTCTATCCAATGATGGTTTTTAATCACTACTTTTCCAGCGATCGATTTAAATAAAGCAATATTAACGGTCCCTACCGGAGTAGTGCATAATATCGCCATAGTTCTCAAAAGAATATTCAAGCAATCATAATTCCAAAGTTACTTTCCAATTTACGAGTAATATAGGTCATATTGCCATCCTCATCGATTCTCCATTAACGATATCTTGTCCAAAACCGGCAACAATCTCGACTGTTCAGTGACTTCATCTTGGAATGGCCGGATTTATTTATTTATGTATATTTAACTCAACACATCTCGGAAAACCGTTGATGTATGTAAATGACAAGTACTGACGACAATATTTAGCAAAGGAAAAATATTGTCATTGTGGATAAACATTTTATGTGTTCCCTTCCCAATGGAACATTGATCTTTAAAAAAATAAAATCCCCTTTTAATCATAAAACGTAGTATGTTGAAAATTGTATAATACACGCACTGCTTTCCCGCTTTTGTGTGTATTCATAAAATTAAAAAGGTGACTGTTTAAATATAGAGAAAAACACTTTATTCATCATAAAAGAGATGCTACCCAACTACATTGGGTTGCTAATACACAGCATACTATATGTCTATCTGAGACTATTTGTAAGATCTTATTGTAATAATATATAATAATAAAAAGGCCCCAGAAAGACGAATGTGGTAGAGCGTAAAAAGATTTCGAAATTTTTTTTTAAACCAACGTACCGTTTTCTACTTTTTTATCTTCTCCAACTAAAAAGTATGAAATAAAAAACATTTTATAAAAAAAATTAAACCGACTTCGAAACCTAGGAACCAGTAAAACTAAATTCACTGAAAAGTATGAAATAATTACCTTCTGATTTTTATGAATACACAGCAAAATTGAAAATGGTATAAAAAGTGGAAAAATGTAATAAGAGGAATAATTTTATTTTGATTTGTACAAATACACACTAATTGTTAATGAAAATTATTAAATTAAAATATTAAATACTATGTTCAGTAAAACATAATCTTTTCGGAGGCGGCGCGAAATTTAAAATTGTTAACACTAGGCCTTATGAAAATCTTATAATGACGTCATGACGTAACATGTCATTTCTATTTTGCGCCGCCTCCGAAAAGATTATGTTTTACTCAGAATTGGGCATATTTATATTTATAAATACGAATATGAATTTATTTTTATCTTAATTTTAATGTGAATATGAATATAAATTTATTTATATCACAATATTTGTGAATATGAATATAAATAAATTCGTATTTACAAGTGTGAATATAAATAAATTCATATTCACAGGTGTGAATACGAATTTATTCATATATATAAATTTTTCTGTAAATAAAAAAAAATTCACAGGAAAAATTGTGAATATTCACAAAAAAATGTGAATATTTATATCTCAGCTGTGAATTCGGCCGTATTTACAAATAGAGATGTGAATATGGAAAAATTCACAAATTGAGATGTGAATTTCTACTAAATTCATAATTTCCCAATAAATATATAAAATTATTTTCAGATTTCTCCATAATGGTACACATTATTGAGTTAACCCTTTTTATGGAAATCACATCAGATATCGCTTACTATGTTTTTTGGGGTGCTGATTATGAAAAAAATATCGATTTTGAGATTCCGCCGTCAGGTATTGATTTATTACAACCTACGCGATATAATCGATCTTGGTGTCGGCTATAGGGTTATCTGAGGTGCCGATTATGAAAAAAATATCGATTTTGAGATTCCGCCGTCAGGTATCGATTTATTACAACCTACGCGATATAATCGATCTTGGTGTCGGCTATAGGGTTATCTGAGGTGCTGATTATGAAAATGATATCGATTTTGAGATTCCGCCGTCAGGTATCGATTTATTACAACTTGCGCGATATAATCGATCTTGGTATCGGCTATAGGGTTACCGGAGATGGTGAATATGAAAATGATATCGATTTTGAGATTCCGCCGTCAGGTATCGATTTATTACAACTTGCGCGATATAATCGATCTTGGTGTCGGCTATAGGGTTACCGGAGATGGTGAATATGAAAATGATATCGATTTTAAGATTCCGCCGTCAGGTATCGATTTATTACAACTTGCGCGATATAATCGATCTTGGTGTCGGCTATAGGGTTACCGGAGATGGTGAATATGAAAATGATATCAATTTTAAGATTCCGCCGTCAGGTATCGATTTATTACAACTTGCGCGATATAATCGATCTTGGTGTCGGCTGTAGGGTTACCGGAGATGGTGAATATGAAAATGATATCGATTTTGAGATTCCGCCGTCAGGTATCGATTTATTACAACTTGCGCGATATAATCGATCTTGGTTTCGGCTATAGGGTTACCGGAGGTGGTGATTATGAAAATGATATCGATTTTAAGATTCCGCCGTCGGGTATCGATTTATTACAACTTGCGCGATATAATCGATCTTGGTTTCGGCTATAGGGTTACCGGAGGTGGTGATTATGAAAATGATATCGATTTTAAGATTCCGCCGTCGGGTATCGATTTATTACAAGCGTCGGCTATAGGGTTATCTAAGGAGCTGATTATGAATGAGGTTATTGATTTATTAAATTTTGTTGAAATATGAATGTTATATAGATTTTAAGCTTCTGGCATAGGCATCATATTATTGTTGTTATATTTGTAGTAATGTAGGTAGTATTTTGTTAATTTTGGTGTGTAGGTAAATATGTATTTATGAATTCATATTTATAAATTGAATATACTACATTATTGCAAGTACTGACACAATATCAATCACAATGTTACGATTCACACCATAATCTGGGAATTAGATCAGGATTAAAATGATCAGTGAATACTTCTAATTGTAAGTCTGTACAATTTTAGAAAATGAGTTGTTTGCATTTTAAGATGAATGAAAATCTCGTGATAAAAAAAAAATTTAATACATTTTTTATACATCAAACATTCTATAATAAAAAATAATAACAAACTAAAAGGAACAATAAACATACATATATACATTAAAAATAAATAATCATAAGCAAATGAAACTATGCAGCTATATTTTGCAGACGGGCAAGAGTCGAAATTCTTCAAAAGTGTACGCAGATAATATACAACATATAAAAATGTGTATATACATACATATATAAACTTCTCTCTGTTCTCAAATATCATTAGTCTTCAACACATTTTTTCAGCATGCTGAATTCTTTTCATATCGTGCTTTAGCGCAATTGTATCCTCGTATTTCAATCTCTGTATTATCAAATATCTTTATTATTAATGCAAACTAAAGAAGACAAAAATTCTTATATTATTTGTTGTGTAAATTATTTTATTATTTATTTCAAGTTCTCTATATTTTGTTTTTCTGCTGATTGATTTGAATTATAAAAACATTAATAATGATATTCCTATATTATATAATAATTGGTATAATTGGTGAAAAGATTTGTATTTTTAATTAAAATAAGTTATAACTTATAAATAAATTTGTTTTATCGACATAAAAAGCAGAGTATGATTAAATTCATATTCGTATTTAAAATTAAAAATATACCTACCTTACAACATAAACTAATATTACGTTACTTGTAATAAATCGAAAACCTAACAGCGAATCCCAGTATACTTTATATGGTTTTAATGAATGAATGAAGGTTGTAAGAAATTGTTACGATTTTCATAATCGCACCTACAATAACCTAGAAGCCGATCGAATATGGATTATATCGCTTATGTTGACTTGACATCGGAATCAAAAAATCGATACCTTGCGGTGAAATCTCAAAATCGATATAATTTTCATAATCAGCACTTCGGGTAACCCTATAGCCGACACCAAGATCGATTATATCGCGCAAGTTGTAATAAATCGATACCTGACGGCGGAATCTTAAAATCGATATCATTTCCGTAATCAGCACCTCGGGTAACCCTATAGCCGACACCAAGATCGATTATATCGTGCAAGTTGTAATAAATCGATACCTGACGGCGGAATCTTAAAATCGATATCATTTTCATATTCACCATCTCCGGTAACCCCATAGCCGACACCAAGATCGATTATCTCGCGCAAGTTGTAATAAATCGATACCTGACGGCGGAATCTTAAAATTGATATCATTTTCATATTCACCATCTCCGGTAACCCTATAGCCGACACCAAGATCGATTATATCGCGCAAGTTGTAATAAATCGATACCTGACGGCGGAATCTTAAAATCGATATCATTTTCATATTCACCATCTCCGGTAACCCTATAGCCGACACCAAGATCGATTATATCGCGTAGGTTGTAATAAATCAATACCTGACGGCGGAATCTCAAAATCGATATTTTTTTCATAATCAGCACCCCAAAAAACATAGTAAGCGATATCTGATGCGATTTCCATAAAAAGGGTTAACTCAATAATGTGTACCAATATGGAGAAATCTGAAAATAATTTTATATATTTATTGAGAAATTATGAATTTAGTAGAAATTCACATCTCAATTTGTGAATTTTTCCATATTCACATCTCTATTTGTAAATACGGCCGAATTCACAGCTGAGATATAAATATTCACATTTTTTTGTGAATATTCACAATTTTTCCTGTGAATTTTTTTTTATTTACAGAAAAATTTATATATATGAATAAATTCGTATTCACACCTGTGAATATGAATTTATTTATATTCACACTTGTAAATACGAATTTATTTATATTCATATTCTCAAATATTGTGATATAAATAAATTTATATTCATATTCACATTAAAATTAAGATAAAAATAAATTCATATTCGTATTTATAAATATAAATATGCCCAACTCTGGTTTTACTGAACATAGTATTTAATATTTTAATTTAATAATTTTCATTAACAATTAGTGTGTATTTGTTCAAATCAAAATAAAATTATTCCTCTTATTACATTTTTCCACTTTTTATACCATTTTCAATTTTGCTGTGTATTCATAAAAATCAGAAGGTAATTATTTCATACTTTTCAGTGAATTTAGTTTTACTGGTTCCTAGGTTTCGAAGTCGGTTTAATTTTTTTTATAAAATGTTTTTTATATAATTAAATTAAAACAACTTTCGGGGGAATAAAAATCATTCATGACTTTTTTTTATTTCCAGGTGTAGTCAGGAGAAAGAATATTATTTGTTGTCTTAATATTGTATCTTTATTCTTATGAGGGCTGGATATGCGTTCTTCCTTTTGATTTTTAGGTATGATAAAATCTATTGCTTAAGTTCTTTCTATTTAAAGTAAATAAGTTGCACTATTGTGAGATGATCACCCAATTATTAACACCAAGATCTCTGAATAATTTGTTGATACATTTTTCTGATATTTTTATATTATTAAATTATAACAACTTTCGGGGGAATAAAAATCATTCATGACTTTTTACTTTCACTTACCTATACATGAAATATATAGTAAGTGGAAGTATTGCGATCGTGAAAAATTTCGACTTCCGGTTTTCAACGGAAATACACGTTTTGGGACCCCCTGAGTCGAAATAACCAAGTCCCGCGAAATGGTCTGTGTGTGTGTGTGTGTGTGTGTGTGTGTGTGTGTGTGTGAACAGACTAGCTCAAAAACTATAAACCGTGGGAACCTGAAATTGGGTGTTTAGTGTAGGTATATGCCCGCGATGTGACAGCATAAATTTCATCAAAATTACTTAAAGGGAGGGGGTACTTTACTTAATAACTTTTTAGGTTTTTTTCGATTTTCTCAAAAACGGCTCTAACGATTTTGATGAAACTGAGTATTTCATCTATTTATATGCCCAAGATATGACTGTAAAAATTTCATCAAAATTGATCGAACGGAGGGGGGACTTTACTTAATAAATGTTATCCCATTTTCACGTGTTTTTTTTTATTTACTCAAAAACGGTTTTAACGATTTTGATCAAACTGGGTATTTGATGTATGTATATGCCAAAGATGCGATAGCCAACATTGCATCAAAATTGATCAACCGGAGGGGGGACTTTATTTAATAAATTTTGTATCATTTTCACGTGTTTTTTTTATTTACGCAAAAAAGGCTTTAATGATTTTGATCAAGCTGGGTATTTGATGTATGTATATGCCAAAGGTTTGAAAGCCAACATTTCATCAAAATTGATCAACCGAAGGGGGGACTTTACTTAATAAATTTTGTATCATTTTCACGGGGTTTTTTATTTACTCAAAAACGGCTTTAACGATTAATAAAAATAAGATATGAATGTAGAAAAATGTGTGACTTTGGGAAATGATATTTAACAAAACACGTCAATTTCTTATCTAAGTAAGTTGGTAAGTGAAACTTGTGTGTTGCGCGCACGCACCAGATTTTTAAATATGTAATGTTTAAATAAAAGAAATTAATGGAAGATTGTCATTCACCAATCTATGTATACTAAATACTGACGTTTGTACATATATGTTTTTAAATTTTTCCATTATTTGTATTTACTTATTTTACTTAATATTTATATTGTATTCTATTGATAGCATATTTTTAGTTCAGTTTATATTTTAGTAAGTCTCTGTAACGTCGCCTAATAATTTTTTTTTTTCTTACGGGTAACTAAATGTCCCAGAATTAAGTTAAAGTTTTTATTTCATTTGATAAGGTAAATATAAATAGCTTTTGCTATCTATTCAAGGTTTTTGCCCTTAGCTAGACCAACAACCCACTAAAAAAAACTAGATTCGGGTTTCGGAATGTTTTTTTTTTTTTTTTTTATGTTCTCCAAATTCAACCTTGGCTATTATGCTTGGCTATTATTATTATCTAGATGTTGAATATTTCTTTTAACTCGCACTATATTCTCATTTATTCAAAAGAATAAATTTAAAATAGTTCATTTTCTACAGAAAATGATAAGGAATCACTTAAATTATAGGATTAATTTAATTTCTGAATATATATATATATATATATATATATATATATATATATATATATATAATAATTAGGATAGGGATTTTTAACCAGTACCTGACATCATACAGGCTCGGGACCTCCATTTTACGTCCTATCCGAGGGACGGCATGGCTAAGGATTTTTTACTCCATTAAAAAATCCTAGGGCCACCGCTGGGCGCGAACCTGCGACCTTTAGTATTGTAGGTCGTCATGCTAACCACTATACCACAGGTGACCCCAAAAAATATAAGTATATAAATATTGAGTAAAATAAGAAAATAAAAATAATGCAAAAATGTAAAAACATATATATACAAGCCTGCACATTAAAAATGTAAATGTCTAGTGATTCTTATATTTAAAGGGAAGATTAATATTTTACGAAGAATATTTAAACGAAGATAAGTAGGTAGGAAGCTGGAAGAAAACAGGTTAGGAATTACAAAGATGGTGGCCACGAGCAATGAGGGATTTATCAACTTATTTTTTACTTTCACTTACCTATATATGAAATATATAGTAAGTGGAAGTATTGCGATCGTGAAAATTTTCGACTTCTGGTTTTCAACGGAAATACACGTTTTGGGGTCCCCTGAGTCCAATAAAACAAGTCCCGCGAAATGGTCTGTGTGAGTGTGTGTGTGTGTGTGTGTGTGTGTGTGTGTGTGTGTGTGTGTGTGTGTGTGTGTGTGTGTGTGTGTGTGTGTGTGTGTGTGTGTGTGTGTGTGTGTGTGTGTGTGTGTGTGTGTGTGTGTGTGTGTGTGTGTGTGTGTGTGTGTGTGTGTGTGTGTGTGTGTGTGTGTGTGTGTGTGTGTGTGTGTGTGTGTGTGTGTGTGTGTGTGTGTGTGTGTGTGTGTGTGTGTGTGTGTGTGTGTGTGTGTGTGTGTGTGTGTGTGTGTGTGTGTGTGTGTGTGTGTGTGTGTGTGTGTGTGTGTGTGTGTGTGTGTGTGTGTGTGTGTGTGTGTGTGTGTGTGTGTGTGTGTGTGTGTGTGTGTGTGTGTGTGTGTGTGTGTGTGTGTGTGTGTGTGTGTGTGTGTGTGTGTGTGTGTGTGTGTGTGTGTGTGTGTGTGTGTGTGTGTGTGTGTGTGTGTGTGTGTGTGTGTGTGTGTGTGTGTGTGTGTGTGTGTGTGTGTGTGTGTGTGTGTGTGTGTGTGTGTGTGTGTGTGTGTGTGTGTGTGTGTGTGTGTGTGTGTGTGTGTGTGTGTGTGTGTGTGTGTGTGTGTGTGTGTGTGTGTGTGTGTGTGTGTGTGTGTGTGTGTGTGTGTGTGTGTGTGTGTGTGTGTGTGTGTGTGTGTGTGTGTGTGTGTGTGTGTACAGACTAGCTCAAAAACTATAAACTGTGCGAATCTGAAATTGGGTATTTAGTGTAGGTATATGCCCGCGATGTGACAGCAAAAATTTCATCAAAATTGCTCAAAGGGAGGGGGTACTTTATTTAATAACTTTTTAAGTTTTTTTCGATTTTCTCAAAAACGGCTCTAACGATTTTGATTAAACTGAGTATTTGATCTATTTATATGCCCAAGATATGACTGTAAAAATTTCATCAAAATTGATCGAACGGAGGGGGGACTTTACTTAATAAATGTTATCCCATTTTCACGTGTTTTTTTTTATTTACTCAAAAATGGTTTTAACGATTTTGATCAAACTGGGTATTTGATGTATGTATATGCCAAAGATGCGATAGCCAACATTGCATCAAAATTGATCAACCGGAGGGGGGACTTTATTGAATAAATTTTGTATCATTTTCACGTGTTTTTTTTATTTACGCAAAAAAGGCTTTAATGATTTTGATCAAGCTGGGTATTTGATGTATGTATATGCCAAAGGTTTGAAAGCCTACATTTCATCAAAATTGGTCAAACGGAGGGGGAACTTTATTTCATAATTTTTTTCCAATTTTTACCTTTTTTTCGATGATCTCAAAAATGGCTTAAAGGATTTTTATCAAATTCGTCATATTTAATGAATATTATGTGTTCTTTAATATCAGGTAAGCTTTATCATAATTAAAATGTTCTGAGGGAGCTTAAATGGGGTAGGGGCCTTTTTTGTTTGATTGTTTTTTGTTTCCTTTAAAGTACCTTTGTTTTTATTTATATGGAGAAATTAGCCCTCTCTCGTTACGCCTAAAAATAAGAAATGGCTAAATATGAGATATGATAATAATAAAGAAAACATAAAGAGGAGAAAAAAAGAAAAATATTCAGTCAACTCATGAAACTCGTTGAACCCACGCATGCGGTGTACGCCTTTAATGACAGGCCATTGTTCATAATTAAAGCCGTTCTTTTCATTTGAGAAGTAGCAATTAACAAAACTCATTAATTTCTAATCTAAGTAAGTTGGTAAGTGAAAGTTGTGTGTTGCGCGCACGCACCAGATTTTTTTTATTTCCAGGTGTAGTCAGGAGAAAGAATATTATTTGTTGTCTTAGTATTGTATCTTTATTCTTATGAGGGCTGGATATGCGTTCTTCCTTTAGATCGTTAGGTATGATAAAATCTATTGTTTAAGTTGTTTCTATTAAAAGTAAATAATTTGCACTATTGTGAGATGATGACCCAATTATTAACACCAAGATCTCTGAATAATTTGTTGATACATTTTTCTGATATTTTTATAGTATTAAATTATAACAACTTTCGGGGGAATAAAAATCATTCATGACTTTTTTTTATTTCCAGGTGTAGTCAGGAGAGAGAATATTATTTGTTGTCTTAGTATTGTATCTTTATTCTTATGAGGGTATCTGTATATGCGTTCTTCCTTTAGATTGCTAGGTATGATAAAATCTATTGCTTAAGTTGTTTCTATTAAAAGTAAATAATTCGCAATATTGTGAAATGATGACCCAATTATTAACACCAAGATCTCTGAATAATTTGTTGATACATTTTTCTGATATTTTTATATTATTAAATTATAACAACTTTCGGGGGAATAAAAATCATTCATGACTTTTTTTTATTTGCAGGTGTAGTCAGGAGAGAGATTATTATTTGTTGTCTTAGTATTGTTTCTTTATTCTTATGAGGGCTGGATATGCGTTCTTCCTTTAGATCGTTAGGTATGATAAAATCTATTGTTTAAGTTGTTTCTATTAAAAGTAAATAATTTGCAATATTGTGAAATGATGACCCAATTATTAACCCTTTCGCTACGGTGGACTCACATGTGAGTCAGGCCGCGCCGTGCTCCCCGGCCGGTGGACTCACTGGTGAGTCGTCCCGCGCCGGGCCCCCGAGCCGGTGGACTCACATGTGAGTCCGCGGTCCCCTTCCTCTTTCTCGTTTAACTACGGTCGACTCACTGGCTAGTTCGACCTTAGAGACATCTAGGGGGGTTTCTGAGTACTACTAGTTCCATCAGCTCCCCACTAGAGGTCAGGGGCATCCAATTTCTGAGCTCCAGGGACTGACTCCTTCAGAGGGTGACTCCTTGCTCCTTGTCAACCGCCTGTCATTTTTTATACCTGCATTCGTCCCTTACTGCATTCGAGGACACTCAGATCATTTCTGCTCAGATTTTTCTGGTGTTCAGACGTGTTTATTTTGCTCTATCATATTTCTTTCATATTTTTACATAGTCATAATTTTAGAAGTTTTAGTTTATTTAGGCATTAGAATTTCTAGAATAAAGTTATTTAGGATTTAGTTATTATCAAGTTAGTTATTTAGGATTAGTTATCTTAGTAATTTACTATAGGACATATTTAGTTAGATTAGGCTTATATTATGGATCGGCGACTATATACTGCGGAGGAGGCTCTGCGAGTGATGTTTGATAGCGACTTCTCATCAGATGGTGATACATCTAGAGATTCAGTGAGTGAACCTGAAGATATAAATCTTCCATCCACTTCTGGAGTTCAAGCAACCTCAGCAGCAACATTTATGGTTTCGACTGATGAAGATTCGGAGGAAGAAATAGTGGTCAGCCATCAAGAATCTCCCAGAATAAACAAAAGAAGGTTGGTTTGGCAAACTAAAAATTTAAAACCTAAAAAGCATGAATTTTGTGCGGAGGGAGCTGGCCTGAAAACTAATATTCAAATTTCAAGTTTCTTGCAAATATTTCAATTATTTTTTTGTAATGAAATAGTGGAAACCATCTGTCAGGAAACCAACAAGTATTTCCATGAAAGTGGAAGAAAAGGCAGTCTTCCAGAGCAACTAAAAAATTCTTGGACGGACTTGACAACCAATGAATTTTTTATATTCGTGGCGACTACATTTATAATGACGCGAATAAGAAAATTAAAACTATCGGAATATTGGTCGCAGAATAAAGTGTTGGAAACTCCAATTTTCAAAAAGGTGATTTCAAGAGACCGGTACATAAATATACTCAGATTCCTCCACTTTGCTGAAAAAACTCAACAAAATACTGATTATTTGTTCAAAATTCGGCCTGTTATTGAACATTTCAGAAAAATGTTCAAAACCTATTTATCTCCCTATCAAGACCTCTGTATTGATGAGTCCCTACTACTCTTCAAGGGCCGGCTCAAAATCAAACAGTATATTCCTGCAAAGAGGAGCCGATTCGGAATAAAAATTTTTGTAATATGTGATGTGATTACCAATTATATATTAGATTTCATCGTATATTGCGGTGCTGAGACAGACTTGAAAAAGTATGGGCTTGGAGTGACTGGAGATGTGATAGGAACGCTGATGGAGCCGTACTTGGGACGAGGTCACACCCTGTATTGTGACAATTGGTACACAAGCCCTTCTTTATTCATGTGGCTCTACGAGAGATCGACCAATGCGTGTGGAACAGTTCGAAGCAATAGGAAAGATATGCCCAGAATGGTAGAGAGGCTAAAAAAGGGGGAATTCACCTTTAGGTCTGTCACTGGGAGGTTGATTGCAATAAAATGGTGTGACAAAAAAGACGTTTTCATGTTATCAACATTTCACAAAGCTTAGATGGTGGAAACCCCTAAAAAGGATTACAAAACCGGGAAAAATAAAATGAAGCCATCGGCCGTTCAAGATTATAATAAATGCATGGGATCCGTTGATAAGTCTGATATGGTGATAAAGACGATAGAGTGTATCAGAAAATCCACTAAATGGTACAGAAAGCTATTTTTTCATATAATGGATATGGCTTTATTCAATTCATATATATTGAACAAGAAATTTGGCACGAAGAAGTGTACCTACGCTCAATTTCAATTAGGGCTTATTGAAGAGATTCTGGAGAAGTATCCAGTGGAAAAGAAAAAAGCGGGCGGCGGAAGGAGAACTGACTTTCCAGCTCGACTACAAGCAGGACCACATATGCCTGAAAATTGGGAAAAAAGGAAAACATGTATTGTTTGCAAAAAAAAAGGAATAAGGAAGCAAACTTTATTTTATTGTGGCGAATGCAAAGAAGCTTTATGCAGCCATCCATGCTTCAAAATCTACCACACACAGAAAAACTTTTAAAAAATATAAAAATAAAACTTAAATAGATAAAAAAAAAAAAAAAAAAAAAAAAAAAAAAAAAAAAAAATTTTAACTCCGCCAGTGCCGTGTCCAAAGTCACGGATCAAAAAGGAGGATGGGAATTTTTTTTGTTTTGTTATTCTGATGTTATATTCCAAGTAAATATTTTATTATAAGGATTCACGATTTTAATCCTGAAGGTCATTTATCTTGAAATTATTAATTTATTTTATTATAGGGGTCCAAAGGTATTGCATAAATAATAGAATAGAAGAAATAACTAAAGCCGTTTGAACACTAAAATTTACCTAAATATGAAGATGAACAAAAATTAAACAGTAGAGAAAAAAAAAGCCTTGTGTTTCTAATAGAACAGGGATTTAGCGAGGGACGAAGGCCCGGGAAGGGAAGCGTAAAAGTATTCCGTACCGGGGGTCTGGAGAGGGATCGAGTCGGCCGGTCCCAAGGTCACCCTACCTCGCCGCTACCCCCGTAGCGAAAGGGTTAACACCAAGATCTCTGAATAATTTGTTGATACATTTTTCTGATATTTTTATATTATTAAATTATAACAACTTTCGGGGGAATAAAAATCATTCATGACTTTTTTTTATTTGCAGGTGTAGTCAGGAGAGAGAATATTATTTGTTGTCTTAGTATTGTATCTTTATTCTTATGAGGGCTGGATATGCGTTCTTCCTTTTGATTTTTAGGTATGATAAAATCTATTGGTTAAGTTGTTTCTATTAAAAGTAAATAATTTGCACTATTGTGAGATGATGACCCAATTATTAACACCAAGATCTCTGAATTATTTGTTGATACATTTTTCCTATATTTCTATATTATTAAATTATAACAACTCTAGGAGGATAAAAATCATTCATGATTTTTTTTTATTTGCAGGTGTAGTCAGGAGAGAGAATATTATTTGTTGTCTTAGTATTGTTTCTTTATTCTTATGAGGGCTGGATATGCGTTCTTCCTTTTGATTTTTAGGTATGATAAAATCTATTGCTTAAGTTGTTTCTATTTAAAGTAAATAATTTGCAATATTGTGAGATGATGACCCAATTATTAACACCAAGATCTCTGAATTATTTGTTGATTCATTTTTCTGATCTTTTTATATTATTAAATTATAACAACTTTAGGGGTAATAAAAATCATTCATGACTTTTTTTATTTCCTGGTGTAGTCCGGGGAGAGAATATTATTTGTTGTGTTAGTATTGTATCTTTGTTATTATGATGGCTGGATATGTATTCTTTCTTTTGATTTTTAGGAATGATAAAATTGCTTAAGTTGTTTCCATTAAAAGGTAATTCATAAGTTAATAATTATATAAAAATTAATTTATATTGTTTGTTTGTTTTTCAGGTGTAGTCGGGGGAGTGATTATTCTTTTCTATGGATTAACAATATTTATTCAACGAAAATATACAATTATCAATGCCACACAAATTATAAATACACAAATATTAGAACAGGTTACAAAAATTATAACTTTGTAACACAAATAATCATATGGCTTGAGCTTCACAGTCAAGACGAAGACTGAGACTACCTGTCCTGTCAATCCCTCCCCATACTTATTCGTAAGGAGAAGGGTCGAAATAGAATTTCGTAGAACGTTGTGGATGGGACCAGAACTTTGTAGTCACAAACACGTGCCATGAGTGTTCGCTCCTAATGTTAGTTCGTTCCAACATAAGGACTGGATTTAACGTTACACTGTACCCTCCTTAGAGGTATTCCTCTTGGATTTTCCATACTAGTGCTGTCTTTTCCATACTTGGTCTGCTCCCTAGCGAGGAAAGGTCTCTTCCGTAATCCGCTGCGCCAGTTCTCTTTTATGGTGTTTCCCCACATAAGGTGCCAAGCGATTATAATGGACGATTATGGGCTTTCCTTTGGGATACTTGAAAACCCTTGTGATACCTCGCTTGTCTCTAATATCTCTGGTGTGTTTTGATTACTTTGGTGGCGAGGTAAATAAATATGTCTCTATAAGACAAGGGTGCAGTCAATTCTGAACTATTCTTAGTGGGATATCTCGCCTGAGCTATGCTGTCCTATGGGTGAAACAAAGGGTTTCCCAAGAGATACGCATGGACTTTGTTCCACCAGGACGCAATCTAAGCGAGAATAAATATTTAGGAAGGATGTCTCGTCAGAGCTAAAAGGTGATTCCAAGAGATATGCATGGACCTTGATCACCTAAGGGTAAGAGACTCAGTGGAATATCATGCCAGAGCAATGCTGTCCGCTGAAGGTGAAACAAGGTTAATTCCAAGAGCAGGGACCTTGTCACACCAGGACGCTATCTAAGCTAGACTTCCATCCGAGTTAAGGACTTCCCAGTCTCAGCCGAGTATCAAAGGGGACACAGCCCATCTATGCAGCATCTAAAACTTCTCACAGAGCAATATCCCAGGACATCAGTTCTGCCTACTACTCCAGAAGGGAAGGGGATTCCCGATCTTAACCCTACACTTGAGATGACCCAGGCTTCAAATGAAACAGATAAGACCTTTACACAAAGCAGTACCAGGACACAAGTCCTAATTACTACTCCGTTATGGGAGAAAGGAATTTAGGAGAAGGTTTTTAAATAAAAAGACGATAAACAAGGAAATAGTCCAGGAAGATGTTTGGCACTAACTAGGGAGACCAAGCGGCGTTGGCAGATGATCATAGTCTGATTAGGCTTCAAAACAGTGGGGTATTTATACCCCAATTTGGGCTACTAACTCTCTAGATAGCGCTGCCGTTTCACACTGAATTAGATAGGGCCAACATCTTCTAGGCTTAATTTATTAATTTTTATGATTTTACAAGCCATTATTTTGAAAATAATGATCGAAAATGCAAAAACATCTCTTATAAATTACGTATTTAGGAAAATAATATTTTATGTTTAGATCCAAGCTTCTGGTTGTCAACACAAGATGGCGCCTCAGTAGCCATTGTTTACATTTAGCAGGTTTTAAATTACAACTAGGTTATTTTAATTAATCCAATCTTAAATTGTGGCTAACCACCAATTTTAAATTATTTAAATACAACTAGGTTACATTTAAATTCTTCCTGAATACTTCCTAGTGTTTAAAGTACAGTTAATGATTTAAATTTTTACATTAAGTTGTTAAAAAGGAAAACTGTTAAACATGTGAACCTTATTTACAACAACAGTACATTTTAAAGTCAAATAAAACTAAAGATTATTTACATTCACTTTCTACCCTTCCTTCATTTGTGATTATTTACATTAATATGAACAAGAAATTCTCCATTACAAAAGAAAAATGAATTATTTATGAGGTGATAAGTATTTACATCTTAATAAAACTGAAAACTCTTAAACGTTCTCAACTTTAGTTAGTAAGAAGGTTAGTTCAATTTATTAAAACATTACTTCTAACGTTCAAACAAAACTAAGGACTTTTCAATTTACAAAAACGTAAAGACTGAAATTTACATAGAGACTTCTTAAATTCTCCAAATAAAACTCATATAAGCATTGTTTACATTCTAAAATATTATGAATCTGTGTTCATATCAATTTTTAGTGCCTACCCAAATATATTACACCCTGTACACCACATCGCTGATGTTCTTAATCACATCGGGTCCCTTCCAGTTCTTCGAGTTTGGGTAGAATCCCAGCTTTCCTTGTGGGTTGTAGAGCCGAACAAGTTCTCATTCTTCGTATCCACCCTGATTGACCCTGCTCCTGCCTGGTCTCCTCATCCGGTCACTGGAGAAGTGTCTCTTATCGATATCGATAGGGTGATATAGATCCTCCTTATCCAGACATCAAGCCTCTTCTCAAGGCACCGATGGATTGACCCGTTCCATCTCACTGTTCTGCTTCCGAATCATCTAGGTTATCGGTGCCGAAGTCCCATCCTTAGTGCCCTTCCTTAATGGTACCTGAGTGCCCATACCTCAAAAGAAGTTACATTTTCCTATCCATGGTGACCCCCAACCCGGCTGTTGGGTGTCATGTTCCTGATCCCCACATCATGTTCCTGTTTCCCAACTAGGAAGAATAGTTCCTCTCCAATAATCTTGGCAACTCTCCGTTTAAGGTTGAGCTGAAAACTGTAAAAGTTAATGAGTTCCATTCCAGTCATTTCGGCCATGGGAACTGCTTCAGGCCAACGAGTGGCCCTATCTGTCATAGTAAGGAGGTAGCGTTGTCCATAAGAAGACGGTAACGGACCCACAATATCCAGGTGGATGTGATGAAAACGTCCTGAATGCTGGAAGATACCAAGGGAAGTCGAAGTGTGCCTTACCACCTTGGAGCGCGGGATTTCTTAGTTGCTCGTACTCCGGGGTGGCTAAGCCCGTGTAGGCGTTGAAAGATAACCTTTCTGAAATCCGGAGGTATTTTAGAGGTCTCGCAAAGTATGGCAACATCTATTCCTGGAGCAGTTTTAGACTGAGGCTCTTGTTCCTCCTTAGTTCCTGAACTGTAGGGTCAGCCTTTTGAGCTTTGGCAAGAGCTGCTAAATCGTCCGGGACCTGCATATCTTCGAGTCGGGACAAGGTATCGGCCACTATGTTCTCCTTACCAGACTGGTATAGTTTAGGTGTCGGATTCATCTTGGGCACGCTGTTTCTGACCTTAGTTGGAATGTGTGAATGAGCGGCTTGTGTTCGGTTATTATTTGGAAGTGAAGTCCTTCCACAAGCGGGCGAAAGTGAGTAATTTTGCTGTGCTGGATTCAACGCTTTCGAGAAAAAACCGAGTGGGCACCATGCTCCATCCTTCTGTTGTAAAACAGCGCCTATTCCCTTCTCGGATGCATCACAAGCAAGTGTAAGTTCGCCGTTAGTCGCTGGCTGAGCAAGTTTCGCCGCTTCGCTGAGGCTCCTCTTGCTATCCTCAAATGCCTTCTCTGTCTCTGGAGTCCAGATAATAGGCGTTTTGTCCTTTCGCTTGCCATTGTGGAGCAGTTTGTTGAGCGGTGCCTGAATCCAAGCTGCATGCTGAATACATCTGCGATAGAAGTTTAGCATTCCTAGAAATCGGCGTAACTGGCAGATGGTCTCTGGTCTAAGAAATTCTAGGATGCTCTGAAACTTTGAAGGAAGTGGGGTGATTCTACTATGCTCAACTCTATACCCCGAAAAATCGACAACAGGGCGCCCAAATACGCGTTTGTTAACGTTGAGTGAAAGACCACACTCATCCAAGCGTCGGAAAATAAGTCTGAGGTGCTCTTCATGCTGTCGCTGATCTGTAGATCCCACGATGAAATCGTCTAAATACGGGAATACGAAATCGAAGTCTCTGAAGGCGTCGTCTACAAACCTTTGGAATGTTTGGGCAGCGTTCCTGAGCTCGAATGTCATTTTCAGATATTCGTAGAGTCAGAAAGGTGTAATGACCGCAGTCTTCTGAATATCTTTCTTTGCGATCGGGATATGGTGATAGGCACGAACGATATCCAGTGTTGAGACATTTTTTTTTCTATTAAGTTACGTCCTGAAATCCATCATGTTGGGAACGGCACATCGGTCTGGAACGGTTTGTGCATTGAGGGCTCTGTAATCTCCGCAGACGCGGATACCACCATCCTTCTTGGCTACCACCTGCAGAGGATTGGACCTTGGCGATTTCGAGGCTTGCAAATCCCCTCTTCCATCATTTGTCTGAACTCTTCCTTTACAGCTGTATACTTTTCCGGAGGAAGACGACGAGCTTTGCTGGTAACGGGGTTTCCTTTTGTCTCAATGACATGTTCGATGACACTTCTGGAAGGTCCACGAATAGGCGAAGATCTACTGATGTTCAGAAATTCCCTGAATAGATGGGCATAAGGAAAATCTGCTGGTACAGTTGAGATGGAGGATGAAGAAACCATGGAGACTTCCACGCATGCTTAAACCGGTTTGATCATCTATCAGCCGTTGGTTGCATAGATCGACTGTCAGCCGATGTGCATATAAGAAGCCAGCTCCTATGATAGGCTTCTCGATATCTGCCACAACGAAGGTCCACTTAAAGCACCGGCGAAGACCGAAGTCGAGGTTCTTCTTAACCTCTCCGTAAGTCTTTATAGGGTATTACTAGCCGCTACTAAGGTGTAGTCCGATTGAGCTTGCTTGAAGTTGCGTGGAGGCGGTATGATGGATATCGACACACCAGTGTCGATCAAAAAGTTATCTTTCGTCCGTTTGTCTGTTATGAAAAGGCGGCACTGTGGTTGGGCTGTAACAGAAGCCGCTTGATCCGTTTGCCCTACTTGTTTAAATCCTTCCAGGCGCAAGGTTGAGTACATTTCCTTGCATCCTTCTTGAAGCGATTGTGGTAAAAACACAGTCCATTCTTGGGTCTGGAACGCGAACGATTTCTGTACTGCTGGCCACGCCGACGATCGTTGCTTATTGAGGGATCCCTCCTTCGACATAACTCCGCTACTTCTAAACGCAGATGCCGCATCTCTTTTAGTAGTGCCGAATATAAGGGGTCGTTCGATTGTACAGGCCGAGAAGGCATAGCCGAAGAAATGGGAAAAGGAACGTTGGGTTGAGACACCGTGGCTACATCAGTTGTTCTCTCTACCTCCATAATCTTTTCCCCATATCATCCTGTTTTGTGGCTGCTAGGATTTCCTGGACCCGGGACGGTAGGTTGCGAAGCCATAAAGTCCTTACCATGTCCGTAGTGACTATATTACCGGCGAGTTGCGACATTTGGCGATAAAGTTGAGATGGCTTCTGGTTCCTAGATGCGTATCTTCCAAAAGTTTCGGTACAAGGACTGAAGTGCGGCTTATGCGCCGTTCACTAAAGCGCCCTTCAAAGTAAGGCCCGATCTCCACTGATAAGGATCTTTTTGGGGGTTTATTTACCTCTGAAGAGCGAGCGGGAGTCGAAAGCTAGAATCTATTAAAGCCAACAAGGCACTTTTTAACTGAAAAAAAGGCGACAAGAGTTCGATAACATCAGGGTCACATAACCTCTCAAAAAAGGCCACGCCCATCAGCCACTCTTCAGTACCTTTACCAAAGTTTCTGTATTCGCCTAGTTTCTGATTCCCCGTAAATTGACATGAGCCTCTCCTTCATTTGATTGTAAGGGTCGAGGTTCTCAGATGAGAAGAGGTCGGCTAAATAGGATTAAATAGCAAATGCAGAATGACGTCTTCGCAGAGACCTGATACTGCAGCTTGAAAACAGAGCATAGGTGAAGTAACTCTTGATGTAGCGAAAATAGCCTCTACCTGCATAAAGCAGAGTGCTGGGTTATTTTTATAAAATACCGGTTAACGACTGCTTGGGCCACTAAAAGCTTCAACCTGTTGATAATGAAATGTTGACGGTGGAGGTCCTTCATTTTCCGACTTTGAGGGGTTTATTGTTGTTTTATTCAATTCTCCTTCTGTAGGCTTTTTAATTTTAAAAAAAAAAGTGTTCTCGGGGTCACCAGTTGTGTTATTGTTTTAAATAAAAATATCAGAAGGGTCACAACACTAAGAAATAAATAAATTTGTCTGATATAAAAAGTAAAATATATATTGAAATAAATATAAATAAAATTAACTACAACTCCTTCAGTGAATTAAATGAAAATAAAAAGTCTTTCTACAAAAGATAAAAAAGAATAAAATAAAACATTCAAAAAAATAAAATGCAAATGTCTTCTACCAGTTGATTCTCTCTTGCTGTAACCTCTTTGATGCGCAGTAACCGTTTCACGAAGGTTCTCATATGAAGAATTGTGTACAAGTACTGAAGTGCGGCTTAGGCGCCCTTCAAAGTAAGGCCCGATCTCCACTTTTGGGGGTTTATTTATCTCTGAAGAGCGAGCGGGAATCGAAAGCTAGAATCTATTAAAGCCAATCAAGGCACTTTTTAACAAAAAAAAAAGTCGATGGGAGTTTGATAACATAACGGTCACATTTCCTCTCAAAACAGGCCACCCCCATCAGCCGCTCTTCAGTACCTTTACCAGAATTGTTGTATTTTTATATAAAATAAAAGGCTACTTACGTACTCGTAGACACTCTGCAGGTCTGGCCACACATGTCCGCACCAGATCCGCACCGCGGCAATAATATAGGTTATGTTCAGAATATTTTAAATTTAACTTACATATTACCTTTAGTTATGCCTAAAGTTCAGGCCACACATGTCAGACACAGGCCACTTTAGGCATAACTAAAGGTAATATATAAGTTAAATTTAAAATATTCTGAACATAACCTATATTATTGCTCCGGTGCGGACATGTGTGGCCAGACCTTTAAGCGTAGCGGCTTACTGGAACCTTCCTCTGGCAACGTAACTCTTAACCCTTTAACTGCTGCGAGTGAAGAGCTTTACGTCTATCACAGCGCTAAGTGCTCTGGTTACCCGTCTACCGGCCTCTGCTACATCCTTTTTACCCCTACATTCTATTTTTCATTACTCCCCTTTACTACTATCTATTAAGTTATTTCGTTTCCATCCTCCTTTTTGATTCGGGCTATGGACCGACACTGGCGGAGTTAAAACGTTGTTTTTCTTTTTTTTTTTTTTTTTTTTTTTTTTTTTTTTTTTTTTTTTTTAAACTAATTTCTTAATAATTTAATTTTGTGTGGAAATCTTCGAAGCACTGGTCTATACAAAGACCAACATTACAATGTCGACATTCAACTTTCGTATCTCGCCGAATTTTTTTTTTTGAACAAACGGCACATTTTCGGTACGCTTGTTTTTTTGACGTCCCCTTGGAAACGGCGAGGCTGGGAAAATGTCTCTCTGTCAATCTTAGGGGTAAATCTTCGCTTGATCTTCTTCCTCCCCCAGATTTTTTTCTTTCTGTATGGAACTTTTCCAAAATTTCTCTTATAAGAGATAAATGGAACTTCTCCATTGTAAGTTTCTGTCCTGTAACAATCTTGTGCAATGTGTGAGCATTCAGCACAGACAGGTCTAATATATGAAGAAATAATTTCTTATACCATTTTACGGTTTTTCTGACAGATTCTATTGAGCTTAGAATCATGTCCACTCTATCCACACCTCCCATATTTTGATTGTATTCCACAACACATTTTGGTTTTTTTATCATTTGCCCAGTTTTGTAGTCTTTTTTCCCCGTTGAAATGATATCCGCATTGTGTGCAGTGGATAACATCCAAACCTCCCTTCGATCTGACCACTTCAGAGCTAACATTGTGTCTGTCGACCTAAATTCAATATTTCCTTTTTTTAGGCGCTCTTCCATTTTCGGCATATCTTTTCTTGTTCTTCTTACCGTTCCGCATGCATTGGTTGCCATATCGTGTAACCAACAAAATAGTGCTGGGCTGGTATACCAGTTGTCCACATATATTGTGTGTCCATTTTTCAAATATGGTTCCAGGAGTGTCAATACAATGTCGCCTGACTTGCCAATATTTTCAATATTATGCGCAGTAATATCTGATTTCGCTCCGGTGTACACAATGAAATCAATTACATATCCAGTCTCGCAGTCACACAAAACATAAGTTTTAATTCCGAATCTTGCCCTTTTAGACGGAATAAATTGTTTAAAAAATAAATTCCCTTTAAACAATAAGAGGCTTTCATCGATGCACACATTTTTGAAAGGAGAAAATGATTCTCTGAAGGCTTTTCTAATCATATCAACGAATGGCCTTATTTTGAACAACCTATCTCCTTCCCTGGTTTGATTGTTGTTGTTGTTGTCTGAAAAGTGCAGCATTCGTAATATCATAAGATACCTGTCTCTTGAAATTATTTGTCCAAAAATTGGAGAATATAATAACGGATCTTTGGACCAATAATTGCTGTATGATTTTTTCATATTGTGTGGCATCAATAGAGTAACAGCCAAAAAAACCATAATGTCATCCTCAACGACGTCTTTCCATTTCTGTAATCGGGAATGAGTCGAAAATTCTTGTTTCGATTTTATAAACTTGAAAAAATTATTTGTTTCTTCAACTATATACTTAATTATGTCTAAAGAAAAAAATATTTCGAAAAATTCCAAAATAGTTGTATTTTTAGGAATATTTCTTTGGCAACCGGCTTTATCTTGGCCTATAAATGGATAAATTTTTGGTTCCAAGTCCTTTTTTCTCCAATCAAATTTCTTGTTCCTCTTTTGAGGAGGTTCTTCTTCATCTTCAGACGAACTTTCAGATTCTTCTGTTGGTACACGAAACATACTTGATGAATGTGCTTCACGTACCTGAGAAGCTGATGATGTTGATGGAGCTGATGATGTAGATGGAGCTGATGATGTAGATGGAGCTGATGATGTAGAACGAATCGAAATGTTTATATCTGTTCTTTCACTGTCACTCCATTCAGGATCTGAAGGCAAGAATTCATCACCACTTTCGGCAGTTGTTATAAATTCGGCAGCTTCTTCAGCACTAAACCACTGCTTCTCCATTTCAAAAAAAAAATAAGAAAAAAAATCGAAACAAAAAACTATCGTACTATAAAATAAAATTTATAGAAAATAAATTAATGTTAAAGGCAGTTGAACTGAGGGTTGTTTCACACAGAGCGCAAAAACAAGAATGAAAATGGTTACCTGGCCGGAGCAGGTAGCCACCGATGGCCCAAGAAAACGGTACATACTTTTCGCGAGAAAAGGTCCAGAGTAAATCCCCACGCCATCTGTAGGCTGTATTTACAAGCTCTAGTTTACTGCGAAACCAATGGAAGGCAGCAAGGTCGCGTCGTCTATACTCGGCTTTAGCA
Organism: Aelia acuminata; assembly: GCA_911387785.2. Lineage (NCBI taxonomy): Eukaryota > Metazoa > Arthropoda > Insecta > Hemiptera > Pentatomidae > Aelia > Aelia acuminata. The sequence goes on along the minus strand of OU426978.1, from coordinate 137,980,270 downwards.
AATAGAGAGAAAAGCAGTGGGACGCCATATATCGTCTTTAGCACTGAGGGCGTGTGTGGTGCAGGACTGCATATATCGTCTTTAGCAAAGGGGGCACGTTCCGTTGCGCCGGCAAATATCGTCTTTAGCAGTTAAAGGGTTAATGAACGATATGAGTATGGTGTGAGAGGCAATTTGCTGGGGTCCGCTACTTGTCTCACCACTTACTACTTACTAATTGGATTACCTCCCTATTGGAGTAATTGGCGAGCAATTAACCAAAGAAGTTATTCTCTTTTCACTGTATGGCTACATGCTCTATTGTGAGATGATGATCCAATTATTAACACCAAGATCTCTGAATGATTTGATGAAACATCTTTCTGTAATTTTTATAGCATTAAATTATAACAACTGTAATGGTAATAGAAATTAAATCATATTGCTTGTTTTTGAGGTGTGGTCTGGGGAGGGAATATTATTTGTTATCTTATACCTATGCCTATCATATCTTATACCTATATCATATCTATGCATTAGTATTGCATTCTTTATCCTTATTATATCTTTCTGTGAAAACAAAAAAAGGTATTACTTCGGATAAGGAGCACCAAGATGGCGGCTGGCGTGAGTAAACAACAAGTTATTCCGATCACGCTCTACCCGATATCCACGATTCAGGTCAGGTTTACCTAGAGTTCCCAAGATCCGATGTCGGCTTTATCCAAATTTTTGGAGGGGAATTCATTCGTTGCTTACTTTTATTAGGCTAGGTCTGATGCAGGTACACAATTTGTACCTATATCCAAATGGCATATTTATTTAACGAATTTCCAACAGCTAGTCGAAACTTGGAAGTATTGATAGAAAAATGGTTGAAATATATGGGTAACTTTTAATTGGGTTAGGGCAGAATAACATTAACAAATATAAACATTTAATTAAATTGCGCAGAGGCAATATCGTAACCATTGAAGGTCTACTGAAGTGCGATTATTGCTAGTTAAAACATATTTAATTAATTTAATTCTATTTAGTGGATTATAATACAGTTAGTCGAAAATCATAGTTAAATTGATTTTAATAGATACAATTTCTTAAACCTTTTACTCCCTTTCTTCAATCTAATAAATCATGTACAGTTTGTTCTTTTTCCTTTGGAGATATATCATTTAAAATCATCATCAAATCATTTTTAAAAATATTCTTTTTGGTAATTTAAATACATTTTTTTTGAAATACAACAAAATAATAATCTGGTGGTTAAGAATGCTCGGATTCTTATATTATTAAGTATTTTTACCTTGTGCATTTAACTCGATCCCATTTAATAATTTAAACAGGACAATAAAATATTTTTAAAAAAACAAACAAATAAATGTACGAAACAAAAGATTAAATTATTCCTTTTTGGTTATTTAAATACATTTTTTCTTTAAATAACAAAAAAATAATAATCTGGTGGTTAGGAATACTTGGGTTCTTATATTAATTTATTTGTACTTTTTCTATTTATATGTGCATTTAATCATTTAAACAGTACAATAACATATTTTTAAAAAACAAACAAATAAATTTACACAACAAACTATTAAATTTATTTGTTAAATGGTCTGTTTAGTTTAAAATTTAAAATTGTATGCAACCATCACAGGAAATTTTCATATATTGAAATAGTACTTCTAATGATATCTGTTGTTGTACTTTAATTATATTAAAGAGACATTCATTTGTACATTACGCTGGTTGTTTCCGTTATAAGCGGGGAAGTTGGTTATCTGGACTACATCTGCTCGGGAACTCTCGGTTAACCCGAACTGAATCGTGGATATCGTGGCCGCCATCTTGGAGCTCCTCATCCGAAGTAATACCCAAAAAAATATTGGGGTCCCCTGATTGTTTAATTGAGGTGCTGAATTTAAAAATAATACCTTTTAATAATACCTTTAGGAAAAAAATTATGTTCATCTAGAAAATATCAGAGTTTACAACATTTTATTTTTTGTTTGTTTTTATTTTTTTGTGTTATTTCATTTTATTTTATTTATTATTATTATTTTTTTATTGTTACTTTTTTTAAAATATCACATTAAATTCACCCACAAAAATCATATATATATAACATTAAACCCAAAGAAATATGAACAATATGTAATATGAATTCTTACGAAACTCTTTACCATTTGATAGCAGTATGTCCCATTTATTCTTCAATTAGGAACCACTATATACCCGACATCGATAACATATCCGAAAATGAATTTCTGACAATACTCAATGTCCAAGACCCGTCAAAAATAAAACAGATGTATTACTACCTAATTAATTGCCTGAGATGAAGATCATTCATCATCAACGAATAAAATAGTAGTTTTTTTTTTTTTTATAATCATTCATAAACAATTGTTGATAATAGGTAATTAGACAATATATCAATAACAATAAACAAGATGCATTGAACCGATTACTGAGTGTAAACAATAATATCCACCTGCCATCCATTCTATATACTAAACAAATGATATTGCTACCACCATTAAATGTATATATACTTCGCTAAAGCGATTATAATTTTTAATTACAAAATAAAATATCAAAAAGAACTATTTAATGAGGTTTCATTTTTAATTTTATTAAAAATTAAATAAAGAAAAACTATTTTTCTTTTATTGAAAATCACTAATTATTCTTTACTTTATCATTATCTCGTTTGACCTTTATTTTAAATTTTATTCATAATAGTGAAAGCTTAATAGAAATTAGTTAATAGTGAAATCTTGTAATACAAATTTTATATGTAACTAAATTTATAAGATTTTTTTCAAACTTTGTAAATCTATATTAATTAATATGTACCTATATTTAGCCCAGCCAGGCTCTATTTGTATGGGGACTTCCCCCAAAGACAAATAAATATATCTATATCTATCTATTTTTTTATTTTATTTTATTATCACTTTTAGTTTTAAGGAAATTTGTAATATGATTTAATATTGTTTACCACCTATAATTGGGCAATTTGTCTGTTGGTGGAATTTTATATGTACAAATAAATAACTAAATTCCGATATTTCAGTTACGCACTTGGGTATTGATTTATTACAACTTATGCGATTTACAATATTTGGGTCCGCTCATAAATTAATGACGGTACTGATTATGAAATTGATATATATTTTTCGATTACGCTCTTACTTATCGAATTACTGAAACTTACACGATATTACGGTCGGCTCATTGGTTAATTGAGGTGCTGAATTTTGAAATGGTATAGATTTTTAGATTACACGCTTAAGATATTTAACAATTTTTTGATATAAGTAATATTTGTGTTTGTTACTAGATAGTCACCGGTTGTAAAAATTATATAGATTTTAAGGTTACCAAATCACTTTTAACCAATATCCTTGTAATATTGTAATAAAATGATACCTGAGCACTTAATAAAAAAATCTATATCTTTTTCATAATCCGCACCCTAAATAACCTAGTAGTCGAGCCCAATTTTGTTATAACGGATAAGTTGTAATAAATCCATACCTGAGCGCGAAATAGAAAAATCGATCTTATTTTCCTCATCAGCACCCTAATTAACAAAGAAGTTGACCTCAGTATTGTTAATATAAAGTAAGTTAAAACAAATCGATACCTGAACACGTCATTGAAAAATCTATATCATTTTCATAATCAACACCCTAATTGACATAAAAGACAACCTCAGTTTTGTTAATATCGGATAAGTTGTAATAAATCGATACCTGATCACTTAATCAAAAAATCTCTATTATTTTCATCATCATCAGAATTAATTTCGTCTAGGGGGGACAGGCTGGTAAATATTCGAAAGGGTCAAGTTATGCTGATCTTATAAGGCTCAATTAATTTTCAAAATAAAATTTATTGATATTTTAAATTTAAAATACCTGTTTATTTAGTGAAAAATTCATCGAAAGGAATTACGAACATAAATCACTCAACCAAAAAACATTTTTGAATTAAATTAGTGGTGTAGTGTCGAGAATAATAATATCCTTCGTAATAATAAATTAACCATATAATGAGTCCCAAACCCTGTTGATTCTATCCTAGCGGGGTAGTCTTTTTGATATTGATCAATTTTTATGGCTACCCCATTTTGCTGAGATTTCTACCCAATGATGTTGTTTAATCAATACTTTTCCAATGATCGATTTAAATAAAGCAGTGTTAACGGTCCCTACTGGAGTAGAGCAACTTATAGGGTATAAGTTATACCCTAGGTATAATATTGCCATAGTTTTCAGAAGCGATCATAATTCCAAAATTACTTTCCAATTCATTATAGGTCATATAATTATCTTCATCGATTCACTATTAACGTCCAAAACCGGACAAAATCTCGACTGTTTAGTGACGTACAAACTTCATCTTGGAATGGCCGGATTTATGTATCTTTAACTCAACACATCTCGGAACACTATTGATGTATGTAAATGATAAGTACTGACGACAATATTCACCAAAGGAAAAATATTGTCATTGTGGAAAAACTTTTTATGTGTTCCCTTCATAACTATAAAACGTAGTGTGTTGAAAGTTGTATAATACACGCACAGCTTTTCGACTTTTCTGAGTATATTTATATAATTTAAAAGGTGACTGTTTATATAATTATAATAAAACGGCCCGGGAAAGACGAACGTGTTAGAGCGTAAAAAGATTTTGAATTTTTTTTTTAAAGCAACGTACGGTTTTCTACATCTGTTATCTTCTCCAACTAAAAAGTATGAAATAAAAAACATTTTATAAAAAAAATTAAACCGACTTCGAAACCTAGGAACCAGTAAAAATAAATGTACTGAAAAGTATGAAATAATTACATTCTGATTTTTATGAATACACAGCAAAATTGAAGATGGTATAAAAAGTGGAGAAATGCAATAAGACGAATAATTCTATTTTGATTTGTACAAGTACACACTAATTGTTAATAAAAATTATTAAATTTAAATCTTCTTCTTCTTCAGAGGCACCACAGACGCACTAGGCGGTCCTTGGCCTGTTTCAACGCTCTTGCCCAGGTTTCTCGGTCTTCAGCAAGTCTCAGAGAAAGCCTGTTCGCGGTCAAATCCGCAGCTACGCTTTCTTTCCATCTTCACGTGGTCTTCCACGAGCTCTTACTCCTTCTGGATAACAAGTGTACAGCTTCTTTGCCACTCTAAAATTTTCTATCCTGGCCAGATGGCCCAGCCATCTCAGACGTTGCATCCGTATACAGTCTGAAATTCTGAGATCTCCATAAATCTGGTATACCTCTTTATTTTTTCGCTGACGCCACTCACTATTCTCTCTTATTGGGCCGTAAGGCAGCGTACGATACTGTTGTGAGAGAAGAGCTCTTTCCAGCAATGATAGAAATAGGTATTCCCTCCAAACTTATCAAGCTCACAATGTGCACGATGCAAAATACAACCAGTAGTGTGAGAGTCAATGGGAAATTCACTCGGTCTTCCCATGCCAAAACTGGGCTCAGGCAAGGAGATCCCCTGGCACCACTCCTCTTCAATATTATAGTGCAGAGTATCATCATGCGAACGAACCTGGATATTGGAGGGACTATATTTAACAAAAGTTACCAGATACTCGCTTACGCCGATGTCGTGATCATTGGAAGGTCTCTCCAGAACATCAAAGACGCTTTCGAACGGTTTCAGCAAAAGGCTCCGGCATTCGCCCTCAAGTCAATGTTGAAAAAAAAAAAAAATAATGGTGGTAAGAAGGAAAAACTTGACAAACCCTCAAAACCTCTATGTGGTTGGCAACAGCTCATTCCAAAGTGTTAATAGTTGTAAATATTTAGGGAGCCAAATTAATGTATCCTTAGACGAGATGGAGGAAATCAAAGCACAAATTGTTGCTGCCAATAAAGCATCATACACAATCGCGCATCTCTTAAAAAGTAGGCTGATCAGTCGCACAACAAAGATCCGACTATACAAAACTCTAATAAGGCTAATCAAACTCTAAAACAAACAAACTCTAAAAAGGCCAAAAAGGCATGTGAGACTTGGGTGCTAAACGCAGCAGCAGCAAGAAAAATGGACGTCTTCGAACGGAAAATATTAAGAGGCGTCCTGGGCCCAATAAGAGAGAATAGTGAGTGGCGTCAGCGAAAAAATAAAGAGGTATACCAGATTTATGGAGATCTCAGAATTTCAGACTGTATACGGATGCAACGTCTGAGATGGCTGGGCCATCTGGCCAGGATGGAAAATTTTAGAGTGGCAAAGAAGCTGTACACTTGTTATCCAGAAGGAGTAAGAGCTCGTGGAAGACCACGTGAAGATGGAAAGAAAGCGTAGCTGCGGATTTGACCGCGAACAGGCTTTCTCTGAGACTTGCTGAAGACCGAGAAACCTGGGCAAGAGCGTTGAAACAGGCCAAGGACCGCCTAGTGCGTCTGTGGTGCCTCTGAAGAAGAAGAAGAAGATTTAAATTTAATAATTTTTATTAACAATTAGTGTGTACTTGTACAAATCAAAATAGAATTATTCGTCTTATTGCATTTCTCCACTTTTTATACCATCTTCAATTTTGCTGTGTATTCATAAAAATCAGAATGTAATTATTTCATACTTTTCAGTACATTTATTTTTACTGGTTCCTAGGTTTCGAAGTCGGTTTAATTTTTTTTATAAAATGTTTTTTATTTCATACTTTTTAGTTGGAGAAGATAACAGATGTAGAAAACCGTACGTTGCTTTAAAAAAAAAATTCAAAATCTTTTTACGCTCTAACACGTTCGTCTTTCCCGGGCCGTTTTATTATAATTATATAAACAGTCACCTTTTAAATTATATAAATATACTCAGAAAAGTCGAAAAGCTGTGCGTGTATTATACAACTTTCAACACACTACGTTTTATAGTTATGAAGGGAACACATAAAAAGTTTTTCCACAATGACAATATTTTTCCTTTGGTGAATATTGTCGTCAGTACTTATCATTTACATACATCAATAGTGTTCCGAGATGTGTTGAGTTAAAGATACATAAATCCGGCCATTCCAAGATGAAGTAGGTACGTCACTAAACAGTCGAGATTTTGTCCGGTTTTGGACGTTAATAGTGAATCGATGAAGATAATTATATGACCTATAATGAATTGGAAAGTAATTTTGGAATTATGATCGCTTCTGAAAACTATGGCAATATTATACCTAGGGTATAACTTATACCCTATAAGTTGCTCTACTCCAGTAGGGACCGTTAACACTGCTTTATTTAAATCGATCATTGGAAAAGTATTGATTAAACAACATCATTGGGTAGAAATCTCAGCAAAATGGGGTAGCCATAAAAATTGATCAATATCAAAAAGACTACCCCGCTAGGATAGAATCAACAGGGTTTGGGACTCATTATATGGTTAATTTATTATTACGAAGGATATTATTATTCTCGACACTACACCACTAATTTAATTCAAAAATGTTTTTTGGTTGAGTGATTTATGTTCGTAATTCCTTTCGATGAATTTTTCACTAAATAAACAGGTATTTTAAATTTAAAATATCAATAAATTTTATTTTGAAAATTAATTGAGCCTTATAAGATCAGCATAACTTGACCCTTTCGAATATTTACCAGCCTGTCCCCCCTAGACGAAATTAATTCTGATGATGATGAAAATAATAGAGATTTTTTGATTAAGTGATCAGGTATCGATTTATTACAACTTATCCGATATTAACAAAACTGAGGTTGTCTTTTATGTCAATTAGGGTGTTGATTATGAAAATGATATAGATTTTTCAATGACGTGTTCAGGTATCGATTTGTTTTAACTTACTTTATATTAACAATACTGAGGTCAACTTCTTTGTTAATTAGGGTGCTGATGAGGAAAATAAGATCGATTTTTCTATTTCGCGCTCAGGTATGGATTTATTACAACTTATCCGTTATAACAAAATTGGGCTCGACTACTAGGTTATTTAGGGTGCGGATTATGAAAAAGATATAGATTTTTTTATTAAGTGCTCAGGTATCGTTTTATCTGTTTTATCTGCTGTTGGATATATACGTCTTCTGGGATTTCTTTATCTTCGCGATTCTGATTTCGTTATTAGCGTTTCTTCTTTCATTTCCTCGTGGCATTTTTTAATAAATATTTGATTTTTTTCTACGTTGTTGGTCTCGATTTATCATCGACAATTAGGGCCTATTCACACTATCGGTTTCGCGCCCGCTCCACTTTCGCTCCGCTCCCTCTCCGCTCTCGCTCTACCCCATTCACACTAGCGCTCCACTCCCGGTCCGCTCTCCTAATGTCTTACCATATTCACACTATATAATTTTACACCGTTCACTTTTGAAAGGTTTAAGCTATTAAAGCCATTAATAATCGAAGTTGTCTGTATTCGGATTTTAATTAATGATTAACTTTCAGTTATTTAAGTATTCATTTATTCTTCAATTTTACGGCCAAAAAAAAAAAATCAATTTTTCGTTTGTAGAAATAGCTGGTAAGTGTACTTTTCTTGATGAAGAAGATAATATTATCAAAAAATATAATATTATCTAAGAAGAATATATTGCAACACAATGATAATCTAAGAAGAATATATTGATACACAATGATAATTATTTATAATAATTACTAGCAGACCCGGCCACGCGTTGCTGTGGCTCAGTAGTTATATCCTAATATTTTTAAACAAATACAGTAATACCAATATTCATTGATAAAGATGAAAACCTTTCAGCTAATCAAAATCCAACGTGATTGAGAATAGAGCATTACACCATTTAAAAGTATTTGGTAAAGAATATAGGAAAGTTTTTATTTTTTACATCTCATATTTCAATATAGTTTGATTAAAAAGGAGCTGATTGTGTTTACGACTCACAGAGCTGCCAACACTATCGCCTTTTTTTTATGGTTCGGTATAAACTAACTCGAAATGGCTATATTTTTCCACTAATTTTAAAAGGGATGACTGAAGGAAGTTTTGATAACCTCAGCCATTGATCTATTGATTATTGGCCTAACACTACTTCAACTTGGTATTGTTAGTTTAACAACGGGTTTAATTTGCTCAGGGTCATGCCAATCTTGGTTAACGCGTCATATATGTCCTTTTGATAGGCGTTTTTCTCAATTTCGAGACCTCGATTTCCCAACCCTTCGGCTAATGAGTGTTCGGTAGGAGAGTGGTGTGTTGAAGCTTTTAATTTAGCAATATATTCGAGTGATAATAAATCTCTTCTTAAAGAGGTTTTTACATAATACAATTAAGAATTTTTATTTATTCAAGTACTAATTTGTTCAAAATGTTTTGGGTTAACCTGTTTTTTTTTTTTTTTACTTTCACTTACCTATATATGAAATATATAGTAAGTGGAAGTATTGCGATCGTGAAAAATTTCGACTTCCGGTTTTCAACGGAAATACACGTTTTGGGGTCCCCTGAGTCGAAATGACCAAGTCCCGCGAAATGGTCTGTGTGTGTGTATGTGAACAGAAGCATCATACTCAATCGCGCATCTCTTAAAAAGTAGGCTGATCAGTCGCACAACAAAGATCCGACTATACAAAACTCTAATAAGGCCAATTGCGACCTAGGCATGTGAGACTTGGGTGCTAAACGCAGCAGCAGCAAGAAAAATGGACGTCTTCGAACGGAAAATATTAAGAGGCGTCCTGGGCCCAATAAGAGAGAATAGTGAGTGGCGTCAGCGAAAAAATAAAGAGGTATACCAGATTTATGGAGATCTCAGAATTTCAGACTGTATACGGATGCAACGTCTGAGATGGCTGGGCCATCTGGCCAGGATGGAAAATTTTAGAGTGGCAAAGAAGCTGTACACTTGTTATCCAGAAGGAGTAAGAGCTCGTGGAAGACCACGTGAAGATGGAAAGAAAGCGTAGCTGCGGATTTGACCGCGAACAGGCTTTCTCTGAGACTTGCTGAAGACCGAGAAACCTGGGCAAGAGCGTTGAAACAGGCCAAGGACCGCCTAGTGCGTCTGTGGTGCCTCTGAAGAAGAAGAAGATTTAAATTTAATAATTTTTATTAACAATTAGTGTGTACTTGTACAAATCAAAATAGAATTATTCGTCTTATTGCATTTCTCCACTTTTTATACCATCTTCAATTTTGCTGTGTATTCATAAAAATCAGAATGTAATTATTTCATAATTAAGCGAAAGGGAAAAACACGGATTTTCAAAGTCCAAGTGGACATTGTTTGCCCTTGGGATTTGTTTATGATCATGGCAAAAGCCAAACGAATAGGATATTGAAACCTTTTAAATTTTATTGAAAATTCTGTCGGTTCCAGGGGAATAGGTGGCAACAGGGCGATATCTCCTGTAAACCTTCCAGGCAACATTTTTCCTTCAATAACATTTCCTGTGATCCTTTTAATGACTAAACGTGTACCGTTGCACAATTGAGGTGGATGTAAGTTTCGAAGAAGAATGATCGGTGAGCCAATCTTCAACTGGAGATTGTTTGGGTGTATATCCAGGGAATTAAAAAATTCAGATGGGAAATTTACGGCTTCGTTTACATCTAGAACATTGTCAATTGATTTTGGAAGTTTATTTCATCGAAATCAACATTTTTTGCTGCCAAAATAGCACGACTACCCAGCCAATTACAGTCCAAATAATTGTTCAAAATATCAGGAAAGACACTTTATATTTCGTAGACAGTTCATTTCATCTCTACAACAGTTCAGAAATTTTCTGTTAATTTGATAAATTTTGAATTTCGATGCAGCTCTATTTCACCGTTTTCAATATAGAGCAATTGTTTAAAAAATATATTTGCCGATTATTTTGCAGTAGTACTCTCATATTTATGGCGGATAAATCTGAAACTTGAGGTTACCCAAATAACAATTATTCCTGTTCAGTAGAGGTGTAATAATCATTAAATGTAAAATTTAAAAAATGCCGCGATTTGTAATCCTTTCTTAATCAACAATCATTTAAAGATAAGTAAAATATTGTATTCTGGTGAAATTAACAACTAAATATCATTCCCAATAATAGCCTACTTTAAATTAAAGAAAGGATTAAAATCTTCGCTAACATTTCTTAAATTTTACATTTAAAGATAATTACAACTCTGCTGAACAGGAAGTAACAGCCTCTATTCGATTGGTATTAAATTTTCTCAACTTTAAATTATTGTTGATAAAGGAGGAATTACAAATCTTCACTGACATTTTTTAAATTTTACATTTTAGATCTCGGGATAAAAATGATAAAAAGGTTTGGTAAAATAAAAAAAACACTGTATTTAAATAATAACAACAAAACGAATAATGAAAATAAAGAAACTTCTGTTAAATAAATCAACTGAAAATATAATATTAAAGTCTTAATTATGCAGTTCTTTAGCAAATCACAAAGTATCCCACAACACCTAATCAAAACACACTCTTTTTGTGAGGGAGTTTTTACGACTGGTCATCCCCAGTGTAGCCAGCTTACTAATTTTCACTAATTTTTGGCAACACTGACTCCCCAAGTCAGGTTTCTATTAGGTTAGAATTAGAGTATTATTTCAAATAATAGCCTAATTTAAATTATTAAAATGAATTTACTTTACTAAAAGTTGATATCAGGGTGGCCACAGCAAAGCGTTTCAGCGCTTAGCTAGTAATTTAATTTAAATACAAATAAAAAAGGAAAAGGAAGAAAAAGTACCTACGCATCTGAGAATTTATTTTAACCTTTTCTTGATTTATTTATTCTTTAATGAAAATTAACAATAAATAAAAATTTGTATTACTATCTGTCTGTGGAAAATAATAATATAGGAACAAATAACTGCACTCACATAACGCAATACAAAATTATAATAATGATAACCTGTATTACAATAGCATGCTTATAAACAAAAACATTATGAAATCGACATATGACGCCATGTTAATAAATCGAAACACGACCTACTGTATTTGCAATAATTCGCTATATAAGAATTATTTTGATCACTAATCAAGTTAAAAACTATCCGGTCCGGTAAGTTGGCCAAAACAATATACATTGAGCCAAATTTCATTAAAATCGGTTGAGTAGTTTCTGAGAAATAGAGAGACAAACATCGGGACACGAGATTTTTATATATATAAGGATAAATTAATTTAATTAATGGTAAAGAAATAATTTAAATTTTTTTCGGAATGTATTCGAATACGTTTGAAAATTTCAAGTTGAAGTCAGTAAATGCTACAAATTTACCGATTGTGTTCTCTTCTTTTCCTGATTAATATTTTAATTATTTTTTGCTTTAATATATTTTTTTGTTAATGATCTGACATTTTTCATAATATACTGCATTTTTATTCGTTTCAAATTAAACGTTATTTTATAATAGCAATGAGTATGTAGTCAATAAATAAATCGGTGACCGTTTTTTACGAGTATATTAATTCATAGCAAAATATATATCAAACATAACATGAATTTTTCACGTCGAAAAACCGCGCGTATTGTTGGTGATTTTTTTTTTTTTATCATTTCAAGCGTATATTTTTTTTTTTTTAAAGTTGAACTTTTTTGGCCGTAAAATTGATGAATAAATAAATACTTTAATAACTGAAAGTTAATTATTAATTAAAATCCAAATACAGACGTCTTCGATTATTAATTAATGGCTTCAATCGTGAACGGTGTAAAATTATATAATGTGAATATGAAAAGACTTTAGGAGAGTGGAGCGGGAGTGGAGCGAGAGTGGAGCGGGAGCGGAGCGAGGCCGGACCTATGCCAATATTGTGATTATGATGCAATGTTCTGATTGAGGTCCCAGCAACTGGGTAAGGCTTCCCAAAGTTTGTTTGAATTGGTACATTGAACCTTTCGAACATTTCTGTCAAGCTCATCCCACAACAGTTCAGATCAGGGGATAGAGGTGGCCACGCCATGTATTTAATTATTTTTTGCTTCAATATGGTTTCTACACAATCTAATTCAAATTCGTTGCCCACAATGAAGATATCGCGCTGAATAAAGAGAAAATCCGTCCTATTATTGTGCTCACAACAAGATGAAACAATTTCCGGCACATCATGTCAGAAGTAGATACTGTTGCCAGGGAGCTGCTCCTCTACTACCGGATAAGTTTGGGCCATAAGCCAAGCCGGATAAGATGAGCATTCCAGTTGACAAAATGACTAACTCCAATTACAAGATTTTTTCAATAAGATTTTATCACCCCTCATAGTTCAGTATAAAAAGAAATATGATGAAAAAATTGAGCCCTCATGATATTTTGGTTTTCACTTTGTAATAGTGGGTGCAGAGTCCGGCAGAAGTACGGGGGGATATCTTAAGGGAGGTTGAACTGGAAGAATTTTTTTCCACCATTTTTCATAATTACAATAAGAACACTTAAAAAAAAAGTTTCTATGAATCTTCGGTAGAAATAGTCAAGATTTCTAAACTTCTGGATCTAATGGGACCATCACAGTTGTCGGCGCTTAAGTTGTACTCGAAATATAGTTTTTTAACTAATAGATTTTTCAACTATAATCTAATAACTTATAATCTGCTGACTGGTTGAAATGGTCTTATAGGATTCAGAATCACAGAAACCATCAAAAACGATGCTTGACTCGACAAAGTTGCAGCAAAATTAATTGTTCATTCACCATTTTCAACCCCCTTTAAAGTATATAGGATTCCTTATTTGGGCGGACTCTGCAGATCTCGAATCCTAATATTGATACCATGTTAAAAGTTTAAATAAAGTGCCAATTTTGTTCTATATCTCCTTTCATTTTAAAGTTTTTCTGTTATTAAAACTACCACACAATTACCGGAGCGAAGCCGGGCACCCTAGCTAGTAATTTATAAATAACATTAGAGTTGTTATGTTGTTTAATAAATAAAATGTTGCTATTTATTTAGACTACTTATTACTATATTTATTTAGATTTTAAAAAATCTAAGGGTGTCTAAATTTTTAACTTTTGACTGGTAATGTATACAGGAGAAAAAAAGATAAATATTCCGTAAACTAAAAAAAAAAAACGTTGAGCCCACGCATGCGCAGTACACCTTAATGACAGACCATTGTTTATAATTAAAGCCATTCTGTTCATTGAATGGAAATTATTTGTTTCATGGTAACTAAATGAAGTTTTCAACAACTACAAAAAGAATTATAAAATCGGACGACTTGGAGTATTATGCTTGCATTGCCGAATTATTGCAAGTAAAAACTTTTATTTAATAATAAAAAAATTAGTGTACTTGAAAGAGCAAATACAATAAAAATAAGTAATCGAATGTGGAAAAATGTGTGACTTTGAGAAATGGCATTTAACAAAACAAGTCAATTTCTAATCTAAGCAAGTTGGTAAGTGAAAGTTGTGTGTTGAGTGCTTTGCACCAGATTTTTTTTATACAGATTGTTTGGTAAATAGATAAGGTCTTCAGACGCTTTGACGAAAACGGCTTAACGCTGAACATCGATTAATGTGAATTTGGGCTCAGCGAAGTCGACTGCCTTGGATTTCATATTACACCTGAAGGCGTAAAACCACAGATGTCGAAAGCAGAGTTGGGCATATTTATATTTATAAATACGAATACGAATTTAATTTTATCTTAATTTTAATGTGAATATGAATATTAATTTATTTATATCACAATATTTGTAAATATGGATATAAATAAATTCGTATTTACAAGTGTGAATATAAATAAATTCATATTCACAGGTGTGAATACGAATTTATTCATATATACAAATTTTTCTGTAAATAAAAATGAATTCACAGGGAAAATTGTGAATATTCACAAAAAAATGTAAATATTTATATCTAAGTCTGTGAATTCGGCCGTATTTACAAATAGAAATGTGAATATGGAAAATTCACAAATTGAGATATGAATTTCTACTAAATTCATAATTTCCCAATAAATATATAAAATTCTTTTCGGATTTCTCCATATTGGTACACATTATTGAGTTAACCCTATTTATGGAAATCACATCAGATATTACCTGATATCGATTACTAGGTTTTTTGGGGTGCTCATTATGAAAAAAATATCGATTTCGAGATTCCGCCGTCAGGTATCTATTTATTACAACTTACGCGATATAATCGATCTTGGTGTCGGCTATAGGGTTATCTGAGGTGCTGATTGTGAAAATGATATCGATTTTGAGATTCCGCCGTCATGTATCGATTAATTACTACTTGCGCGATATAATCGATCTTTGTGTCGGGTATAGGTTTACCCGAGGTGCTGATTATGAAAATGATATAGATTTTGAGATTCCGCCGTCAGATATCGATTTATTACAACTTAAGCAATATAATCGATCTTGGTGTCGGCTATAGAGTTACCCGAGGTGCTGATTATGAAAATGATATCGATTTTGAGATTCCGCCGTCATATATCGATTGATTACAACTTACGCGATATAATCGATCTTGGTGTCGGCTATCGGGTTATCTGAGGTGCTGGTTATAAAATGATATCGATTTTGAGATTCCGCCATCAGGTATCGATTTATTACAACTTGCGTGATATAATCTATCTTGGTATCGGCCCTAGGGTTAAATGAGGTGCTAATTATGAAAATAATATCGATTTTTTGATTCCGCTGTAAAGTAAACATAAGCGATATAATCGATATTTGATCGGCTACTAGATTATTGTAGGTGTGATTATGAAAATCGTAACAATTTATTATAACTAACTAAATATAAAGTTTACTGATATTCGCAGCTAGGTTTTCGATTTATTACAAGTAACGCAATATTAAGTTATGTTGTAATTTAGGTATATTTTTAATTTTAAATAGGAACATGAATTTAATAATAACCTGATTTTTATGTCGATATGATAACTAATTTATTTAGATTATATTGATTTAATCATTATTGTGGGTACAATAATGATAACAATAATAATGATTAAATTTGTTATCATATCGACATAAAAATCAGAGTATGATTAAATTCATATTTGTATTTAAAATTAAAAATATACCTATAAATATGTGACTTGACAGCGGAATCAAAAATTCGATACTATTCTCATAATCAGAACCTCAGTTAACCCTATGGCCGATACCAAGATAGATTATATCGCGCAAGTTGTAATAAATCGTTACCTGACGGCGGAATCTCAAAATCCATATCATTTGCATAATCAGCACCTCGGGGAACCCTAAAGCCGACACCAAGAACGATTATATCACGCAAGTTATAATAAATTGATACCTGACGGCGGAATCAAAAATTCGATATTATTTTCATAATCAGCACCTCAGTTAACCCTATGGCCGATACCAAGATAGATTGTATCGAGTAAGTTGTAATAAATCGATATCTGACGGCGGAATCTCAAAATCTATATCATTTTCATAATCAGCACCTCGGGTAAACCTATACCCGACACAAAGATCGATTATTTCGCGCAAGTAGTAATAAATCGATACCTGACGGCGGAATCTCAAAATCCATATCATTTGCATAATCAGCACCTCGGGTAACCCTAAAGCCGACACCAAGAACGATTATATCACGCAAGTTATAATAAATTGATACCTGACGGCGGAATAAAAAATTCGATATTATTTTCATAATCAGCACCTCAGTTAACCCTATGGCCGATACCAAGATAGATTGTATCGAGTAAGTTGTAATAAATCGATACCTGAAGGCGGAATCTCGAATTCGATATTGTAACGTGAAAGGGGCTCTACCGTCCCTTCACTACCCTATCTGTACCTTAAACAGATAGTATTTAGACAAATAAATAGATTACACAATAAATAAGTGATTTACACAACGAACAAACGATTTATTAACTGAGAAACAACAAAGGTACTCACTGTACAACAAAAACAACAGGACTCCACCACTAGCTTTCTTTAATTAGTTGTTTTAACACTCCTTGTTTTTTTTAACCTGCTCAAAGGTTCATCTTTTTAAAATCTCACTATTTTATTTTCTAATCTAAACACATGTTATTTTTTTATTCAGTTCACAAATTCATTACACTGCCCCCTCCTTAACACTGTTCGTCCCGAACAGGGGTTTCCTCTTCTACATCGAAGGGTAGCAGGCGGTCCAAATGGACGACTTTCATCTTGGCTCTTGGGCTCCGTTGTATCCTGTATATCAGGTCGTTAATTCTTTTGACGATCGTATAGGGACCTTCCCAATTCTTTTGAAACTTCGGTGATTTCCCCCTTCTCCTAGTCGGGTTGTATAACCAAACTTTTTGGTTTTCCTGAAAAGTTCTTCCGGTAATCTTGATGTCATATCTGGCCTTCATTCGATTACTTTCAATCCGGATCCTGTTTCTAACTCCGGCATGAATTTCCCTTAATCGTTGGCGCAGTGACCCCGCATAATCATCCACAAGGCATTCCTCATCTTTCGGGGTCCCGAACAGGAGATCACTGGGTAGACGGAGTTCTCTGCCGAATATAACGCTGGCCGGTGTTCGTCCAGTCGTCTCGTGTACTGCTGATCGATACGCCATCAGTACAAGAGGTATGTACACGTCCCAGTCATCTTGGTGTTCGTCGACGAATATCTTGAGGTGGCTTAGCAATGTTCTATTAAAGCGTTCCACCATGCCATCGGACTGAGGGTGCAATGGTGTGGTCCTCGTTTTCCTGATACCCAATATCTCACAAGCTTCCTTGAACACTTGAGATTCAAAATTCCTCCCCTGATCAGAGTGAACTTCCAATGGGATACCAAAACGTGTGAACATGTTATCCACTAAGACCTCGGCTACTGTCGATGCTTCTTGGTTTGGTATTGCGAAAGCTTCGGTCCACTTACTGAAGTAGTCACCAGCGACTAGTATAAATCGGTTCCCTTTCTTGGTACGAGGGAATGGTCCGGCTATGTCGATGGCGATCCTCTCGAACGGTGCTCCAACATTGTATTGCATCATGGCCCCCCGTGTCCTGGTCTTGGGTCCCTTGCATACCAGACACTCAGCACACCTGCGGCACCAGTCTGCGACGTCCTCGGAACAACCGACCCAGTAAAATCGCTGCCGTATTTTCTCCAACGTCTTCTTGATACCGAAGTGGCAACCTGAGACACCTCCATGCAACTCCTTTAGCACTTCATTCTTCTTTCCTGTGGGTACGATAATTTGTGGTCGAAGCTCCTTCCCATCTGGACTCTCCCAGTTTCTTTTCAAAATGCCATTTTCTACAATTAGTGAGTCCCACTGTGACCAGTAGCACTTCACAGCAACGCTCTCTGTCGATATATCCTTCCACGTCGGTCGCTGTCCACTTTCTTTTGCTGTCAAAATCGGTCTGATGTCTGGATCCTTTAATTGTTCTTCTCTTATTTCATTCAAATTCCAGTCATCCGCTGGTTGACTGACAATTCTTTTGCACGGCGCCACCGCTGCTTTCTCGATCCTACTGCAGTGCTTGCATTCCTGCTTACATGGTCTTCTCGACAGCGCATCTGCATTACTATGTAACTGTCCCTTGCGGTGCACTATTTTGAACTCATATTCTTGCAGCCTTTGAATCCAACGAGCTACTTGACCCTCTGGGTTCTTGAAATTCAAAAGCCAAGTCAGAGAAGCATGGTCAGTGCGCAGCATGAATGGTTGCCCATACAAATATTTATGGAAGTGCTCTATTGTTCTCACTATAGCTAGAAGTTCTCTTCTGGTGACGCAGTAATTCTTTTCTGGCTTAGATAGAGCCTTAGAGTAATATGCTATTACTCGTTCTTCTCCACCTTGAACCTGGGACAATACTCCTCCAATTCCGACGTTGCTTGCGTCAGTGTCCACTATGAATTCATGTCCAGGCTTAGGATACACCAAAATAGGTGCTCCACACAGAGCCATCTTGAGTTTATCGAATGCTTCCTGACATTCTACTGACCATTCGAATGGTTGTCTGTTCTCTGTGAGACGATGTAAAGGTCTAGCCACGTTGGCGAATCCTTCTACGAATCTCCTATAGTAGGTACACAGTCCGAGGAAGCTTCTTACCTCATGTTTATCCTTTGGAATTGGCCACTCTCCCACCGCACTAATCTTGTCCGGATCAGTAGCAACTCCACTCCCAGAAATTACATGACCAAGGAACTTTACTTCTTTCTTGAAAAACTGGCATTTCTTCGAATTTAATTTCAGCCCAGCGTTCTTAAACTTATCCAGTACCTCTTCAAGATGTTTTAGGTGATCATTAAATGTCTTACTGAAAATCACCACATCGTCTAAGTAAATTAGGCAGGTCTTCCAATGTAAACCGTGTAAAACAGTTTCCATGAGACGTTCAAAAGTTGCTGGGGCATTACAAAGACCAAATGGCATAACATTAAACTGCCACAAGCCGCTGCCGGTAGAGAATGCGGTCTTTTCCCGATCATCTGGGTGTACCTCTACCTGCCAATACCCACTCTTCAGATCTAGGGTGGAAAACCATCTTGCCCCCGCTAGCGTATCTAGCGTATCATCAATGCGAGGTAGTGGATAGCTATCCTTCTTCGTAATGTTATTCAGTCTTCGGTAATCGACACAGAATCTAGTGGAGCCATCTTTCTTCTTGACCAAAACTATCGGAGAAGACCATGGGCTATTGGAAGGTTGAATCACACCCTGAGCTTTCATGTCTTCCAACATGTTCTCAACCTCCTCCCTCTTAGCTAATGGTATTCTTCTAGGTGCCTGTTTAATCGGTTGGTGGTCGCCGGTATTGATCCTGTGACGTGCTATGCTCGTCCTTCCATGGTCGTTGTCGCTGGACGAAAAGATGTTGTGATACGTCCTTAGTAGATGCCCCGCGGGTTCCTTATGGTCAGTCTTCAAATCTTTTAAGGTTTCCTTAATTAATCCTTTTATAGTTTCCGAAACCTGACTGAACCCTTCATCCCGCCTTTTCTCGTCCAAGTTTGTAATGATCTGTGCTTCTCCACACTGTCCTACGATCGTTCCCTTGCTTAGTCGTTGCGCATAGTCCTTTGTGTTCATTATTCTGGCCGGTATTTTATGCGTTGTCGCCCTGATGAGTGTTCTTCCAAGAAGAATGCCATTGTCAATCGTTGATACTGGCTCCAGTACCCCAACCATTCCTCCGCTGCCTCTTTCTAACTGGATTTCGGCAATCACTTCACTTCGTGAGGGAATGATAAGGTCCTCAGCTAGGGCTGCTTGTCTAACCCATCCTGTTTCATCCTTATTCCGTCGTAGAACAAGCTCCTCGTTGCCTATTTTCATTAACCTCTGGTTGAAGTCGATTATCACCTTGTGCGCCTCCATAAAATCCATTCCCAGAATGATCGGGTCCGTAATCTTTGCCACGAACACTTGGTGAGGTATACTCAAACTACCTATCTCTATCAATATTCTAACTTCTCCTTGAACATCCATAGTCTCGCCATTTGCTGTCGTAATTATATACTTTCTAGACAGGGGTTTTAGTTGCCCTTTTGGTATAAGATCTGTTCTCACAATGGTATTACTAGCACCCGTATCCACTACCATTTGACAGTCCTGGCCAGCACCCTTCCTTCCAACATTAAGCTATTCTCTCCGCATTGCAATTGCGATACTTTTAGTTGGATATTTGGGACATGGTAAAAATTAGCCAGTTTCCGCCCCCTAAAACTGACTAAGCTGAGTTTTCCTGGTTCCCCTTCTTGATCACACCCTGCTCCTCTAGTATCGGGCACTGTCTCTTGAAGTGACCTGGTTCACCACAGTTGTAGCACTTCAATTTTGGCTTGGTGGCTATTTTATCCTCCCTTGGTGATGTTTTATTCTTCAATCGTTGGCAGACACATGTTGCAACACTGTCGCTGTTGTAGTCCTCTTCCCCAACGTCTGTCTTCCTTACTCTTACTTGCCTTTGTCGAATGCTTTGTTTTACTGCTTCGAATTCCAATGCCCTCGCAAGGGTGCCTCCTAAAGTTTCCAACTTAGACAGTTTCAGATGTTGTTTGGTCTCATCGTCACGAACCCCATCAGCAAAGACCTCTATAGCCAAGTGCTCCAAGACATCTTCCGGTACAGTTGGATAAGCCAACCGCACTAATCGTGAAACGTCTCCACTGAACTGCTGGAGTGTTTCCCCAAGATTTTGCTTTCTGGTTCTAAATTGTGTCCGATGTAGCTGTTCCAAGTGTCTATCGCCGAAGCGCCTTTCTAGGTATTCAACAATGCAATGAAAATCATCTAGACGTTCTTCAGGTACAATATGAAGGATGTCGAGTGCTTCTCCTTTAAGTGCGACCATCAGCATAGTAGCCTTTTCTTTGTCGTTCCAGCGGTTTGCCGAAGCGGCCGCGTTAAACTGTCGTAGATAGGCAGACCAAGATGTTTTACCATCATATGACGGAGCTTTCACCTTCAATATGTTTTCGTTTTGTGTTGTGGTCATGCGCTGTCCTTCCGCTCGCGATGTTCCTTCTCCTTCCCATTCTATTTTACCGCTCTTCAATTTTTCCACTTCGTTTTCAAGGACTTTTAGTTTTCTATCGAATTCGGTTTCTATTTTTTGTATTTTATCAGTCAAGGTTGCTTCCATCATAGCTTGAGCAACTTTCATTTCTTCCTTGCTAGCTTCTATTTTAGCAGCTAAACTAGCATGCATCTCAGCTTGACCAGTTTTCATTTCATCCTGACCAGCTTTCATTGTCTCTAACAGTTGCATGATTGCCTCCATTTCTTTGACTCGGCTTCTAGTACCTTCACTTATAGAAATATTTTAAATGTTGATCATCAACAGTCGAATTTCCGGCAATTAAGTAACCTCAGGTCACTAATTACTAAAACTGTCCAATTTCATTTATTTTTATCTACTAAATTACTTATTTAAACTAATTCATCACTATCTATTGTGCAAATCCCACTTCTGACACCAGTTGTAACGTGAAAGGGGCTCTACCGTCCCTTCACTACCCTATCTGTACCTTAAACAGATAGTATTTAGACAAATAAATAGATTACACAATAAATAAGTGATTTACACAACGAACAAACGATTTATTAACTGAGAAACAACAAAGGTACTCACTGTACAACAAAAACAACAGGACTCCACCACTAGCTTTCTTTAATTAGTTGTTTTAACACTCCTTGTTTTTTTTAACCTGCTCAAAGGTTCATCTTTTTAAAATCTCACTATTTTATTTTCTAATCTAAACACATGTTATTTTTTTATTCAGTTCACAAATTCATTACACTATCATTTTCATAATCAGCACCTCAGATTACCCTATAGCCGACACCAAGATCGATTATATCACGCTAGTTGTAATAAATCGATACTTGACGGCGGAATCTCAAAATCGATATCATTTTCATAATCAGCACCTCGGGTAACCCTATAGCCGACACCAAGATCGATTATATTGCTTAAGTTGTAATAAATCGATATCTGACGGCGGAATCTCAAAATCTATATCATTTTCATAATCAGCACCTCGGGTAAACCTATACCCGACACAAAGATCGATTATATCGCGCAAGTAGTAATAAATCGATACATGACGGCGGAATCTCAAAATCGATATTATTTTCATAATCAGCACCTCAGATAACCCTACAGCCTACACCAAGATCGATTATATCGCGTAAGTTGTAATAAATCGATAACTGACGGCGGAATCTCAAAATCGATATCATTTTCATAATCTGCACCTCAGATATCCCTATAGCCAATACCAAGATCGATTATATCGCGTAAGTTGTAATAAATAGATACCTGACGGCGGAATCTCGAAATCGATATTTTTTTCATAATGAGCACCCCAAAAAACCTAGTAATCGATATCAGGTAATATCTGATGTGATTTCCATAAATAGGGTTAACTCAATAATGTGTACCAATATGGAGAAATCCGAAAAGAATTTTATATATTTATTGGGAAATTATGAATTTAGTAGAAATTCATATCTCAATTTGTGAATTTTCCATATTCACATTTCTATTTGTAAATACGGCCGAATTCACAGACTAAGATATAAATATATACATTTTTTTGTGACTATTCACAATTTTCCCTGTGAATTTATTTTTATTTACAGAAAAATTTGTATGTATGAATAAATTCGTATTCACACCTGTGAATATGAATTTATTTATATTCACACTTGTAAATACAAATTTATTTGAATGAACAGACTAGCCCAAAAACTATAAACCTTGCGAACCTGAAATTGGGTATTTAGAGTATGTATGCCCGCGATGTAACAGCAAAAATTTCATCAAATTTACTCAAAGGGAGGGGGTACTTTATTTAATAACTTTTTAAGTTTTTTTTTTATTTTCTCAAAAACGGCTCTAACGATTTTGATTAAACTAAGTATTTGATCTATTTATATGCCCGAGATATAACTATAAAAATTTCATCAAAATTGATCTACAGGAGGGGGGACTTTATTTAATAACTTTTTAAGTTTTTTTTTCGATTTTCTCAAAAAGGGCTCTAACGATTTTGATTAAACTGAGTATTTGATCTATTTATATGCCCGAGATATGACTATAAAAATTTCATCCTAATTGATCAACCGGAGGGGGGACTTTACTTAATAATTTTTTTCCAATTTTTACCTTTTTGATCGATTATCTCAAAAACGGCTTTAACGATTTTTATCAAATTCGTTGTGTTTAATGAAAATTAGTTGTTATTTAATATCAGGTAAGCTTTATCATTTTTAAAATGTTCTGAGAGGGCTTAAATGGGGAAGGGGCCTTTTTTGTTTTCCTATAAAGTACCTTTGTTTTAGTTTATATTGAGAAATTAACTGTCTGTCATCACGCCTAAAAATAAGAAATGGCTAAATATGATATATGAAGAAAATCAAGTAAACATATACAGGAGAAAAAAAGAAAAATAATCCGTCAACTCATAAAGCACCTTGAGCTCACGCATGCGCCGTCCGCCTTTAATGACAAACCAATGCGTTATTATTAAAGATGTTCTGTTCATTTGAGAAGTGGCAATTAACAAAACGCATTAAGTTCTAATCTAAGTAAGTTAGTAAGTGAAAGTTGTGTGTTGCGCGCACGCACCAGATTTTTCAAGGTTTGTTATATGAGCTTGAAGGTTTTGGGATGCAATAACTGGATCATTATTAACTGATAGCACACAGGTGTCATCAGCATAAGTGGTTATAACAGTGTTAGGATGGTTTGGTGTATCAGCTGTATAAACTGTGTAGAGGATGGGACCGAGGATGCTACCTTGAGGGACCCCAGCTGAAATTTATGCAATAAATAATATTTCTGTATATACATATTTTTTTTTATTTCTTGAACTCTTCCCCAAGAAAAAATGAGAATAAAGGTAAATAAATAAAAAAATATTTTGTTTATACATTTGCATGGTTTATTTGAAATAAAGGGATAAATTACAGATAGTAATAGTACAATTAATAATTAATATATTCATTGAGGTATGTAAGTCTTCGCTTCTGGATAAATTCCTCGTCCTCTTGCCACTCCTCAGGTAAATTGTCCCAGATGTAGTCTAATGTATAGTCGAAAAGGCACAAAAGTAATGATCGAGGTAAAGCTCTCACTTCTTCTTTATTTAAAGTTTCGATACCTTCCTCTCCCAAACGACGTATCGCTGACTCCATTTTATCCACCATATTGATATAGCTATCTCCTTGGTATTTATAAATACTCCTCCTCCTGGAACCACAAACACTGTGGACTATTTTTTTATGGTATCTGAGAGGGTTAACTAATGATGTGGTGTCAAGACCAGTCCACAGTATACACACTTGACTCTATCCTTGACTCCTTGAATAAATCCAGCATATGAGAGTAGATGAAGAGGTGTGCCAATATTCTTAAATGTTTGCCTTTAAAAAAGAAGAGATAACTTTTTTAAAATTTACAGCTTCAAATTTTTTTTTGACCCATCTGGCCAAACGATGGGCTTGATTTAATGAGCAAACAAAGGAGGTGTTTAAGTGAAAAGTGAAACGTGAAAGCTATCTGGTCATTATCTAAGTGTTGGGTAATTCCACGTGAAATCAACACAAAAATATATCATTTTGAACCTCACCATCTCAGATTTTCTTGAAATTTGGTATATGTGTACTACTTGTATCTACTAGAACAATTTTGAAATATTACAGAGATATGATTACCCGTTTTTGAATTATTGGTCTCTAAAGCCCTCAAAAATAGGTTCAGAATCAGAAAAAGTCATGATTAAAAATAGCTGTAAATGTTTTCCAAATTTGACTAGGACTATGAGATTGGTGTCGTTTAACAGCGCATTCCATGCCGTTTCATACGACATACAACAATGTATAGTTTGGCACTAAAGAAATTTTATTAAATCTAAATGTAACATTTTAATTTTAATTTTTCAAAAAGGGCATTTTTTAATTTTTTTTTTTTTTTTTTTTTAACTAGGCAGTATTATATCTATTCATACAGCTAAATGTAAAAGTGGGATGAAAATTTCTTCATCAATAAAAAAATTGAAAAATAATAATAAACTTTCATAAATCTACCATTTTACGATTAAAAATAGTTGCAGATATTTTCCAAATTGGACTAGGACTATGAGATTGGTGTCTTTTAATAGCGCATTCCATGCCATTTCATCTGAAATACAGCAACGTATAGATTGGTACTAAAGAAATTTTTTTAAAACTTAGTTTAAAATTTTAATTTCAATTATCTCGAAAAGGGCATTTTTTAGCATTACACATATCTTTTAGCATGCTGTGTATTAGCAACCCAATATAATTGGGCAGCACCACTATTTTAAATAAAGTGTTTCTCTCTTCATATTTTTAAAAAAAATAGGCAATATTATATCCATTCATACAACATAATATAAAAGAGGGATCAAAATTTCTTCATTACTAAAAAAATTGAAAATTAGTAATAAAATTTCATAAATCTAGCATTTTATGATTAAAAATAACTGCAGATGTTTTCCAAATTTGACTAGGACTATGAGATTAGTGTCGTTCAACAGTGCATTCCATGCCATTTCAAATTACATACAAAAAAGGGTACCACTACTGAAGTGCGGCTGATGGGGCAGCCCTGCTTCGAGGCGTGGCCTAAGGCGCAGCGATCGCTCGGGGCCTTGCCGAACTGCCGTCCCCACCACCTTCCCCCCTTCGTTGATAAGGCTCCAGCTCGCTGTTCTGTCCGAGTTATTTTTCCCGCCATTTCCCTTCAGTAGTCGACTGTGACGTCATGTAATCGTCAGTTCTCTATGTCGACAATAAAGATCGACCGTGCTACTTTCGATACTAATACCTTAAGTTTGAAATTAAATATCTTTAAACATACTTTCGATTTATTATATAATTTACATATTTTCAAACTTTCCTGCTGAAATGTAAATGTTCCTGTTGAAATCTAACTCTTTGTATTTGAATTAGAGAAAATCCCGTAGTATATGAAGTAAATAAGTCTTAATTTTATTAAAACCTTTCAATCGATTTCGGATTGAAAGGACACTGTCTCTGGAAGATTTGTCACTCAAAGAATTCACAGGGACTCTACTTGTCAGTGACCTGGGTCACTGTTGACTTCACTGTGACCGACGCCAGTGATCTCCCACTACACCTCCCTTCCTGCCACTGTTCTCAACAATTCGGGGAACTTCCCGGTCACATAAAAAACAAACCCACTTTAAAAAAAAAAACTTATGTCCTTCCTACCTAAAATTCACAACTTACTTTTACTTAGGCATAATAAACTCTCTTATCTTCAATTAAAAAACAAAACAAATTATTTTATTGCTGCTTAGTTATAACTGAATTCGTATATATATATATATATATATTAAGTCTTTGGTCACAGAACATTTTTATTTTCGAAAAGCATTAAACATTATGGCTTAATAAAATAATATATATATATATATACTGCCTTGGTAGTTTATAGGAAGAACATAATTTAAAAATCAGAATTTTTCCCAGGTGCTGAGGTGTGGACTGGTATTTATTAACATTTTTATGGGAACAGTTTTAACAAAATCCTTAACACTTTTTTATTTTTTTTATTTCATGAGTAATAAAGGCCTTAATTTAAAATACATATTAGTACATAATGACGTTGTAAATTAATTTAAATGTTTAAATAAAATTCATTTTCTATTAGTGGACTTGGGATATGACTAAATATAGCTCATTTTATATAGAAGTAGTAATACTTTATGAGTATCTTCACCTTTCAGGGGGGGGGGTACTCATAAAATGATACATAAATACCAATATCCTAATAAATTTTTAAGCTTGATTTGCCTTAATTGATTCCACTAATCTTTTTTTTTCTTTTTCGAAATTTGTGACCCACCCCTCAGGTTAGAAAAGTTTTAAAAATGATGTGATCTAAAACTGTAAATAAGTTAATCATAAACTTCTTACAGTTTCATTGGGGTTAAAAGCACAAAATTTCGGGTAGAGAAAATCATTCAATGGGGAGTGACTGGTGTCCCTGTGACTTCAGTCACTGGACGATCACTGTCCATGCCTAGGTCACTGTAATGGGGAGTGACTGGCGTCCCTGAGACTTTGTCACTGTGACTTCAGTCACTGGACGATCACTGTCCTTGCCTGTGTCACTGTTGACTTCTCTGTGACCGACGCCGGTAATCTGCCACTACACCTCCCTTCCTCCTAATGTTTTCAGCGATATGAGGAACTTCCCGGCCAGATAAAAAACAAACCCTCTTTAATAAAATAACTTAATTCACTACTCACAATCTTTAATCTCTCCTAACTAAATTCACTACTCACTTTTACTTAAGCATAATCAACTCTCTTATCTTCAATTTAAACAAACCAAATTTTCATTTTATTACTAAATTTATAATTCGATTGTTTACTTTTTAGTCAATTATAACTGAATCATTTTTTAATTTTGTTTTTACCACCAAATGTGTAAAATATTTTTTTAAGGACAAGGATTATTCAAAACAAATATAATTTATATTTTTTACATTAAAAAAATATACATAATGTAAATATACATTTGCATATTTACAACTGTCGTACACAAAGTAAAATTGTGCCTTTTTCAATATAAAATAAAGAAAATATTCGATATCAAATAAATACCTGTAATATTTATACAATATGTAATTTATGTAGTATCAATTGTTTTATGATAACGGAACATTGTGGGGTTAAAATCACAAATTTTCGGATAGAGCAAATCATTGTTTCGTAAGCCCCTAGAAGCGCGGGGCCACCAGTGGGAAACTTATGAATTCATGTAACGTAAACCATTATTCAGATTGGTTTTTATTCGTATTAGACCTTGCATTTTGGAAACTGGTTTATCAGTGCAGTTTAATTATATTAATAAAATACTAAGTTAACATTTTTTAATAAGTTAATGAGAATCTTATTGATCGATGCCAAAACTCTCCAATTATAATCTTACGGCGAGGTTACCATTCACTGTTGACATCATTCCTTCAACAGTGACAAAGTCACTGGTATTCCGAAGCAGGGCTGCCCCATCATCCGCACTTCAGTAAGTGGTACCAACCCATGCTAAAGAAATTTTCTTAAAACCAAGTTTTAAATTTTAATTTCAATTTTCTCAAAAAGGGCATTTTTTTTTTTTAATTTTCATATTTTTTTTAAGAAGTAGGTCATGCTGCCTATACTTATACATTGTTCTATATCATATGAAACGGTATGGAATGCGCTGTTAAGCTACACCAATCTCCTCATAGTCCTAGTCACATTTGGAAAGCATAGTTTTCAATTTTTTTACTAATGAAGAAATTTTCATCCCACTTTTATATTTTGTTGTTTGAATAGATATAATACTACCTAGTTTAAAAAAAATAAATAAACAATTTAAAAAATGCCCTTTTTGAGAACATTGAAATTAAAATTTTACATTTAGTTTTAACAAAATTTCTTGTGTACCAACCTATACATTTTTGTATATCATATGAAACGGCATGGAATGCGCTGTTAAACGACACCAATCTCATAGTCCTCGTCAAATTTGGAAAACATTTACTGCTATTTTTAATCATGATTTTTTCGGTTTCTGGACCTATTTTTGAGGGTTTTAGAGACCAATAATTCAAAAACGGGTAATCATATCTCAGTAATATTTCACAATTGTTTTATTAGATACAAGAAGTACCAAATTTCAAGAAAATCTGAAATGGTAAGGCTCAAGCCTTTGTTGAATTGACGTGGAATGATCCTGTTTCAAGTTGGACAGCCGAAATCATGAAGATCATAGACTGGTCTATCAATGAGTTCTTCTATAAACTTGCACTTTTCTATTCCCTTTCCCACACATCACTGCTTATCACTAGCGACATTTCAGCTGGGCAGCTGAAGTTAACCTACTCTATTACCTTCTCCCGATTGTGCGTGTTCCAAAGAGGATGCATAGAATGCTGCCTTCACGCCGTCTACTTGTGATGTCACCCTTACAAGTTTACTTCTTGTGACGATTCACTTGCTCGTTTCTCTTGACGCCTCATTCACATCTATCTTAGTGTCATTCATTCAGTGCTGTATTTCGGTAAAGGTACTGAAGAGCAACTGCTGGGCATGGCCGTGATGTTATCGAACTCCCATCGCCTTTTTTTCAGTTAAAAAGTGCCTTGATTGGCTTTAATAGATTCTAGCTTTCGACTCCCGGTCACTCTTCAGAGATAAATATACCCCCAAGAGGGTCCTTTTCAGTGCAGATAGGGCCTTACTTTGAATGGCGCATAAGCCGCACTTCAGAACTAGTACCTGTATTTCCTCTCTCTTTATTCCTCCTTCTGGCTCTTGCTTTGTGATTCTTTTCGTTTTTTTATTTACCTGACGTCTTTTAATTCCGGTATTTAGCATTTCCGTATTTATTTTTATTGTAATGTCGTTCAACATTGCCTTTTACTCGTTTCCACTTTACCAATGACTTACTTTATCATCTTTGGCCAGATAATCTCTCTTCTCTCTAGCCCACTGGGTTGTAGTCATACTCTGTTCAGCACCTTTTTTATTCAACATGCCTGAGTTTGCTAAAGAAGAACTCAATAGCAACTTGGAGCGCAAACTATGAGCCTTAAAGCGGCACATTGATGGTGTATGCAAGTTATGGGAAACAGAAATACCTGTAGGGTGAAGTGAAGCCGCCACCTTTAAGCTTCAGCTTGCTTCATCCACACAATATTGGGAAAAATTTAAGAGTGTTTGGGCTGAACGGGGAGAGATCCGTTCTTTCCTAAAAGAAGAAAATTCCCTGATGTCCAGTGGAATTCATTTTATTACCGTCTTCGTGATGAAATCATTAGGGCCAATGAAATACTAATCGATCTTAATACTAACTGCGTTTCCTAGGACACAACTATGTCAAACCCGCCTTTAAACGTCTCTTCATGCTCATCACATAAGCCCCAACTTCCCAAGATCCAGATTCCAACCTTTTCTGGAGATATGATGCTCAGGTGGAATCACTTCAGTGACAGGTTCATGTCTATTGTCCGTAATGAGCCTAGCCTCTGGAACGTGGAAAAGTTCCACTATCAATTCGCAGCATTAAAGGGAGAAACAGCAACTCTTATGGCAAGGTTTCCAATTAAGAAAAAATCTTATCCCCAGGCTTGGGAAAAGGTAATGCAAACCTTTGACAATCCGCGAGTGCTAGATATCCTCCTAGGAAGTTTTAAATATATATGTGGAATGAGTTTCGCTCCACTCTATTAAGACCTTCAGATACAAAAACCAAGAGTAGTATCCACAGGGAGGCGGATGAAAACCAAAAGACCTAATGAAAGCTGGGTCAGCTGGTGGAACTTTACCACCTTGTGGCAACTAATCCTTAGATGGCTACTCAGTCAAAAGAAATAACAGGTTACTAAATCTTGACGGGAATGCACTTAAAAAAAAAAAGTGACAGTAATCTACGAGTGTCAACTCAGAAGTCATATGTTCACACTCAAGATAGCAGAATCACCTTTGAGCAGATTCTGTTGAAATGAGAGTGAGACAGCTGATCATATTTCTGTTGGAGTGATCGATTTCAAATGGACTGGAGTCTTGGCCTTGCTCTGAAGATCGAATCATAAGGTTACTTTTGAGTTGCTGTGTGACTACACGTTCATACTTTAGCTTTCATACAACCACGACATGACCAATTTTTTGCAATTAGGCCCCGGTAATTTCTGAATCAATCTGGTCATAGGAGCCTGGATTGGGGTCAGCCCGAGGATTAATTGTGTACACCTACTTTGTCCCATACTAATTATGGAAAGGGGAAGTGGGGTTATCCAATACCAATAGAGAGGGTGGGAACCCTGTCCGCCTACCTATAAACATTGACCATTTTGTTAATAACATATCTTTCCATGAAACAGAATCAAAGGAGTAGTAATTCAAAGGTAAGATAAATTATTCAAATTATTGAAATGAAGAAATAAATATATATTATTACATTAAAAAATATAATCCATTCATACTACAAATGATGAATCAATAAATGAGTATCTCAGAAATAAATTTAATGTCCTTTGCTTCAAGTAAAAAGTTTTTCAATATTAAATTATATAAATCTTCAAGAGTACGCAGGTAACAATACATCCAAAGCAGCTTCTTTGTACCTCTTCAAATTATAATCATTTTCACCTGTAAGAAAAAATGTTCAAAATTCTTTGGAAAATCACAGATAAATAATAAAATATTAATAAAAAGTAGTCTTTGAGATATTTACCTCATTTTGGATAAAAATATTTAATTCAAACCAATTATTTTTTAAATCTTTCTATATAATAATCATAATTTCTTTTAAAATTTTGAATTCCAGTTTTCAATGGAAATACGTTTTGTGGTATCCTGAGTCCAAATAATTAAGCCCCGTAAAATGGCGTGTGTTGAGGCCAACACGTAAATATTTTAGTTAGTGTACAAGGTAATAATATGTGTACATTAAAGAGTATTAGCCACGTACACAAAAGGCGTATTAGACGGGCACTATCGTCTCAATTCCGGACACAGTTCACACAGCCCGAGCTCCCTATATAAGTATGTGAAGAAATCTTTTTTTGTTTCTGCTAATTATGCCTGCCCACATCGGGCCATTGCAGAGCAGCACATATGAAAACTTTTATAGATCTGGCCAGATCGAAGAATTGGTTTTATCCAGCCTTCACTTTAGGCTATTTATCTTCTCGTCACGCTCAGCTGAATTGGCTGGCCAACTTTTCATTCATCTCAGACAAGTTCAAATTTATTTTAGTTATTTTCTTATTAAGCTCAACAGACTGGCTGGTCAACCTGTCATTTAACCCATTACTGAATCATACAAATTGGTAAATCCAACCAATCTAATGACAAATCCATCAGAAAAATTGGTCAATTGGTCTTTTATCTCTGCTGACAAATTCAAATTGAGGTTGGTCATCTGATCATCAACCTCAGCCAACTGGCTTGTCAATTTTTGATTTAGTTTGTGCATTTCATGCAGCAGATGCCTTCTCAAGAATCTCTTGTTCATTGTTGATGAAGGAGAGATTTCACCAAATACATTGTGACATTGTACAGCCGGTTATAACCAGAATGTTCCACCTAGTAAAACGTAAGAACCTACCATATTCACTGGAGGATGCAAAGAAAAAAATTGCTTCATGCTCGGTTTGTGCTGAAGTCAAACCTTGTTTCTATCAAAAGCCTCTATCTAGTCTTAACCGTGCTGTGGCACCATTTGAAAGTCTAAATATAAAAGGACCAAATCATCTATTTCAAGGAATAAATACATATTAACAGTTATTGATGAATATTTAAGGTTCCTTTTTGCGGTGTCATGTATGGACATGTCAGCAGCTATGATGATAAGCAGTCTAACTCTTATTTTCTGAATTTTTGGCATGCCATCATTCATCCAATCTGACCAAGGAACAAGCTTAATGTCAGCTGAACTACAAATCTATTTAGTTTCTCAAGAAGTAGCTCATTTCCGTAAACCTGATGAGGCGATTCCCAAGTGGAAAGTTATAATAGTGTTATATGTAAATAATTTTTCAAACGCGTATTAGTATAAAATACATTAAATAATGCTATTTATGCTAATGACTGGTATTAAAACTTCTTTGTCTATGGTTGAAATGTTGCTAACCTCCATGTATAGTCGTCAACAGGCTCCAGCTCTTCACCATTACAAAAAAGATGTATTCCATCCTTTTTTCTTGTGATCGATGTGTATCGATTTTATATATAACTGCAGAGAGGCATATTTGCCTATAATTCGAGCAGTCACTTGGGCTCCCTTTTTTGTGTATCGGTACTATTATATTTATATATAATATCATCGAGAATCCCCATTCCTAGGGGATCTTGTTATTCCATATTTTCTGGAAGAGAACCTATAGAACTTAAATCATTTCTGGCTTGCTATATTTTATAAATCCTGGTGAAATCCCATCATTACCTCACAACTTCCAAAATCTTTATCTTTTATACTTTCAACATTCCAACATTAGTCTTTCAACATTTTCCTCCCATTTAACTTCATCAGTTTTTGAGGGGGTCCACTCTATCTATTGGGCAGTAAGTATCCTTAAAGATGTTGGTGTAATGTTGGTGGTGCTTTTCCATCTCTTTAAGATTTCCTCAGATTGAGGTAGCACTCTTCCATTTTCATCTTTGACGTTTCTTATAAGTTTTGGTTTATTCTCCTTTAGGGATTAAACTTTTCGCCAGAACTTTTTCACCTTTAAGACATTTTCCATATTCTTCCCATGCCTTCTTTTTTTCCTCTCGTAGTATCTTTTAGCAATCGTTCCTTTTGTTTCTATATACCTCTAGGCTTTCATTATTCTTTCCAGGCCACCTTTTTTTGTTTTACTTTTTTCCTTCGTTCAACCAATTTGTCCGTTTGTCCTGCCAAAATTTACTTCTTTTACTCAGAGTCTTGTAACAACCTCTAATATCATGCTTTTTAAAATCCTTCCATAGGTCATCTACATTTCCATAGGTCAAGGTCTAGCTCCTTTAGTCTTCCTTTGCTGGCCTGGATCTATTCTCTCTTTTCTTCTAATTCCAGAGTCTGTAAATTTATTCTTTCATAAACTTTGGGACGCCTTCTTTCTTTAGGATTCGAGTATCGCCCACCAACCGCAAGTGGTCTTCATTCATCACCTCTTTCATCCAACCTTGACATAAATATCTAAAAAATAAAATATCTTCTGACATCTCTCCCATAGATAAAGTAATCGATAATGCTGCTTCGTTGCCATGAAGAGAAGGTAATTTTGTAGACCTTTTTATGGGGTTAGAAAGAATTTCTTATTATGAAATGGTTGTCTAAACAGAACTCTATAAGGCGGTTCCTATTAGAATTTTTAATTCCTTCTCCTCCATGCCTTCAAATGACTCCTTGTGTTCAGCTTGATAATCCCATCCTGTTCTAGCATTAAAGGCTCCTGCGATCATGACTTTTCTGGTATTATCTCTGCATTGAGAAACTGCCCTTTCCAAATCCATGTAGAACTGTTCCTTGTCAGCAACCACTGCATCCTCAGTTGGAGCATTATCTGTATGAAGGATGTCTTACTCACACCCAAGATGTCAATTTTATGTTTGGTCATTTCTTCAATAAGTTCGGTTTCGTTGCCATTTATGATGCCTATATTCCAGATATTGCCCCTTACCTTGGGATAACAGGGTTCAAATGTCTCTACAATACTTTATTTGACATGTTTTATGATTATTAGAATCTATTGTAGAATTATTCGATGTTATTTCCGTATTGGTTATTATTACTTTTTTTCTCTGGATTCTCAATAATCCAGATCATGTTCTACAGCTAACTGGAGTTAAATCTTGCCTACATATATTTTCTCCTGTCATTTCCTTATTTATGCCTGTTAAATCAAGAATATTGAAAAATACTTGAAGAGGCCATCTGTGAGACTTTGATTTTATACTATATTTCCTCGACATTTGATCACACCAAATTTAGATGTGATTGGATCACACCAATGATTAGATCACCCCATATATGATATGGTCTCAGGTAAAATTTTATCATTTTTTTCAATTTTCACAGATATAGCTAAGTAAGAAAACTTTTTTCTTTGACTTACTTTTTTTAAATTGTAAGAATACAATTATCTGACTTCAAAACTTTCTTCTTCTACGCAACTGTGGGCAAATCTCTTTTATTACGGTGAATAGTTCCAACTAATGTAGTCCCTTTCTACTAGGAATTTAGTAGCTTGAGATATGCTTGTAAAAAAGTTGTCTGTAGTTACAGATCTTCTACAACCCGTAAATGGTTTTATGAATTTCAGTACATGTTAGGCTAATGGTCCTGAGGATGACCTATCTTCATTTTTTCTCAAATACGGAAGTGCATTGATGATTTACTTACTGTCAACGTCAAATGCTAACCAGGATTTATGTCAAAGTTGTCTGGCTTATTGCTATCTTCATCTTTTCTCAAATACGGAAGTGCATTGATGATTTACTTACTGTCAACGTCAAATGCTAACCAGGTTTTAATGCCAAATTTGTCTGGCTTATTGGGCATATAATGTGTAAATCTGCATCTAGTTTTCGTCGGAAATAGTTGTTCGATGAGTTACTTTTGCCCCTGGTTTATAACAATGTCGACTATTCTCAATGAATTCATTCTATACCTCAGATATCAAGGCAAATTTATCTGTTTTCTAAGGGCACTTTTTTTATCAAATGGAGTAAATCTGAGAATTTCTATAAAACAATTCCAGCTCCTGGTTTCCAAAAAGAATTTAGACCCTATGTTCTATTCCACAAAAAAGAAACTTTCAAATTATTTGCTTTATACGCATCTCGTGCATATAAAATTGCAAACAATGCATCTAATTTTGATTGAGATAGATTCCATTCAGTTTCTAAAACTTCTTCTATTGTGCATATTCTTATATGTTTCATAATGTCATTGTCAATAATCAATGAAAACGCAGTCTTCACCCTTCATAATGTAACATTTAGCATATCCTGTTGGACCTGGTTCTTCTTTATAAATGCTATGAAGTGTTGGACTTCCAGGTATAGAACCTGTTTGCATTTCTTTCCATACAGTTCCATCAACTGAAATATGTTGATCATTTCTTTCACTCTCTTCTTCAGAACTTGAGAGCAATCTCATTCTTTCTCATCTACGTTGGAAATGGAGGTACTGGAGGTATGCTTTAATCAACTAATTATAAACTAGCTATAGCTAACCAACATATTATGTTTATACAACATATTTCCATTACGACGATATTTGCAACTAGAAATACGACGATATTTGTTGAAATAAACAATTCACAATATTCTTTACAGAGCTTACTCAACAGCAGTCTTTGCAGAAGTGTACCACAAAATCATATAATACTACAATACAAATATAAAAACATATACAATACTCTTATAACAGGTTCGGTCAAATGACCTGTCTTGTTAAATTACGGCTAGGTTACCCATGTTTATCAGATTTAACAAATACAAATATAAACAAATGATGTAGGATTAGTTGTGTATATTCGAAACAAAAAGTCATGAGGTCAAATGAGGAAAAGCGATAATATTTTATGCCAATTTTCTAATAAAAATTCCCCAACCAGTCATGGTACATTTAGTGCAATGCTCCTCCTCCATCCTGTTCTTGTTTAATATAGACTACAAAAAGAGTAAACTATTCTTATTGATGAAAAAAATGAAAAGGTTTTTTATTTTTGCAGATGATATTATTTGGAGAATCAAATACTGATATCAACAAAAATGTGCACAACACACAACTTTCACTTATGAACTTAATTAGATTAGAAATTGACGTGTTTCGATAATATGTAAACGACATTCCTCAACTTCACACATTTTTCCACATTTATATGCTTATATTTGTATACCTCCATAAGTTATAGAGTATTTGTATTGCAAAACTTGAAAGTTCTCAGTACTTTAAGATTCATTATTGCTTATTTCTTTTTTTAAGGGACCTAATTTCAACAACAGTCGAGTTTTTTTTTTTTACTGCGAGTTGCTTTTTGTAAATATATCATTAAGGTCAATCGATAGGTGTATTTACGTCTCGCAGTAAGGTTGGTTTCTTCTTTTTTCTGGAAACCGAGAACGATTACTGTTGCTTTAAAATCACTTTACATTGCATTCAGAAATCTATTATGGAACTAAAGTTTCTAAACTAAAATATAATTAATTAAGGGTTATCTTATTCTATATTTTTCACACCTTAAATGCTTTAAATAATTTGAGCATCACATATTTACTCTCTAAAATAAAATAAAAATTTTTATTGTTACATAAAAGTTTTTATTTTCATAATATGAGAATGAAATTCACATCACGGGCATATATGGGTATATAAGAAATACCCAATACCCAATTTCAGGTTTATACGTTTTACATTTTTTATGCTAGTCGGTACACACACAGACCATTTCGCGGGACTTAGTTTTTGGATAACAATACTTTCCCTTAATATATATTTCATACTCGTGTATAGGTAAGTGAAAGTAAAAATAAAAGGTCTTAGATGAATATTTGGGGGAAACTGCTTGAAAATAAATAGAAACAAAACAAAAATAATTAAAATTTATATAGGCAGACCAAAAGAAAATGTACATCTAGAAACAGAATTTGTTAAAAATATTAATTATCCTGCAGTAGAGTTTTCAAGCACTGGACATATTCTTCGAGTAGCAATAATAGCAGTTGAAATAGGAAACTCTGCTATTGCTGCAGTCATCAGTAAATGTAACAAAACTAATATGAAAGTATGTGAAGGAATCAAAAAATCAATTAATAGTATATTGAAGCTTCATGTATGTATAATGTTCAGGTGTGGGGCCTTCAATATAGTGAAGTATTAGAAAGTATAAAATCGAAATTTTACAAAAAAACTTTTGGCCATTTCAAGAAGTACTCCTAGATGTATGATCAGACTGCAAATACATGCTCTTCACATTGGCGGGTTGAAACTCAAACATTCATTGTACTTTATCATAACGCTACTAATGATGAAATGAAAAAATATGCTTTCAAAAACTTAAGGAATCAATGATAAGTTCTGGTACAATGCCAAAAAAGTATAACTGGTGTAGACAGTGGAGAGACCTACTAAATACTGTAAATGAAGGATATGCTATCTTAATAAAGCATCCTAAATCTCTAAACCTAAAACGAAAGGAAATGTTAGACCAATTTAGAAACATTTTTAGGAAAAAGATTCACTAACAAATTCACGCTACAATGAACTCTACCGTTTGCTATTCAAAATAATCTGGTGCGTGCGCGCAACACACAACTTTCACTTACCAACTTACTTAGATAAGAAACTAATGCTTTTTGTTAATGCCACTTCTCAAAGTTACACATTTATATAATCCCCTCAGAACATTTTAATAATGATAATGCTTACCTGATATTAAATAACACCTAATTTCCATTAAACATGACGAATATGATGAAAATCGTTAAAGCCGTTTTTGAGATAATCGAAAAATTGGAAAACAAGTTATGAAATAAAGTGCCCCCTCCGGTTGATCAATTTTGATGAAATGTTGGCTATCACATCTTTGGCATATACATACATCAAATACCCAGTTTGATCAAAATCTTGAAAGCCGTTTTTGAGTAAGAAAAAAAACACGTGAAAATGATAGAAAATTTATTAAGTAAAGTCCCCCTCTCCAGTTGATCAATTTTGATGAAATGTTGGCTATCACATCTTTGGTATGTGCATACATCAAATACCCAGTTTGATAAAAATCGTGAAAGCCGTTTTTGAGTAAATAAAAAAACACGTGAAAATGATTCAAAATTTATTAAGTAAAGTCCCCCCTCCGCTTGATCAATTTTGATGAAATGTTGGCTATCACATCTTTGGAATATACATACATCAAATACCCAGTTTGATCAAAATCGTGAAAGCCGTTTTTGAGTAAATAAAATAAACACGTGAAAATGATACAAAATTTATCAAGTAAAGTCCCCCTTCCGGTTGATCAATTTTGATGAATTTTTTACGGTCATATCTCAGGCATATTAATGCATCAAATACTCAGTTTAATCAAAATCGTTAGAGCCGTTTTTGAGAAAATCGCAAAAAAAAAAACGAAAAAAGTTATTAACTAAAGTACCCCCTCCCTTTGAGCAATTTAGATGAAATTTTTGCTGTCACATCGCGGGCATATACGTACACCAAATACCTAATTTCAGGTTCGCATGGTTTATAGTTTTTGAGTTAGTCTGTTCACACACACACTTGGTTATTTGGACTCAGGGGACCCCAAAACGTGTATTTCCGTTGAAAACTGGAAGTCGAAAGTTTTCACTATCGCAATACTTCCACTTACTATATATTTCATATATAGGTAAGTGAAAGTAAAATTGTATGATATTCATGAGTACAATAAGATGAAAATTAATTTGACATATAAGAGATGTACAGTTAAAATTTGAATGTACAGAAAATACCAAATTAATCTAACAACTATAGGAAATTATGTCATAATAAACCCACAGCTAGATTGTCAAATTGTAATACGAAGGTCAATGAGACATTATATCACATCTTATTTGACAGTCCAATTTATAACTCCTTAAGAAATTCTTTCTTTTATAAAGTAAATAAACAAAGTCCATGTGAATTATTATCACACAAAAGGTTTGAAGATGTTGAGAAAATAATCTTTTTTATATCGGAAGTGATAACTTACAGAAATCTACCAGAGAAATGTTTTATGATATTAGTATTATTATTGTATTTTATTTTTTTCTGTTATTTGTTCATGTTATTAACATCAACATCATAATCAAGCTATCTCTACTGCTGTGCGATGTGAGGCTCCTTTCTATTGAGCTCCTTCCAATGGTTCTATCCATTGTCAACCCATTTCGTTTGTTCCAATCGATACCTCGCCTCTAAAAGGCCTCTCTTACGCCATCCTGCCACATGTGCCTTAGTCTTCTTCGGCCTCTCCTTCCATCGACCCTAGCTTCATTTGTTTGTCCGGCCTCTCTATTCTTTGGCATTAGCGCATTATATTATAGAGCGAGTTCAAAATAAATTGATAAGGTGGATCGCTTTAAGGGTAGAATAAAAAAAAACAGTTTATTGAACATGTTAACTATAGTGAGTATAGACAAAAAATGAATCTGCCTTCACTGAAAATCCGCAGAGATTGTGCTGATCTTATTTATTTATATAAGATTTTAAACAATGGCATTGACAGTAAAAGTATCCTTGAAAAAATTTCCTTTCATGTTCCAGTAGTCATTACAAGGTCCCACACGACATTCCATCTTTCTACATACTCGACCAACTATCTTTCCCATGCTACCATCACTAGGATCGAGAATCTAGCCAATTCCTTATCAGACGAATGTGACATATTTTTTCTTTCCTTGCCTAAATTCAGACACCTAGCACTAGAAGAGCTTTCTAGGAAAAATTCAAGCGAATGAATATTATCAAGTCATTAGTTGTGCTTTCTTTGATGTATTATATAACTTATTACAGTTTTATTAATTGTTTCAATGTTTTTATAATTACTGTGATTTGTATAATTATATATTTGTATAATTTCTTGTATAGTACCTTATTGTAAATGATTTTATTACAATTCGATGTAAAGCAATTTTAATACCTTCATGTATTATGCTTGCATATTGGACTTCAAGTCCTAGTCAAATAAATAAATAAATAAATTAGCTAAACTTGGCCAAACCATCTGAGCCTATGTTCTAAAAGGCTTTCCATGGATTTCAATTCCATTTTGCCTCTTATAACTGTGTTCTTAATCCTATCTCTCCTGGTGCATCCTTCTACCTTTCTTAGGTACCTTATCTCCATAGCTTGCAATCTTTTCCTGTTTTTGGAGGTGAAAGCCCATGATTCTAATGAATAGATTAGGATTGGGAGTGATATTTTAACTGTTTACTTATTAAATGATTGTTTAAATATATAATTAAATTATCACTTTCTCTTTAAGATATGTACTTACTGATGTTTTTCGGCGATACTATCAAGAGGTTGTAAAAACCTTTTTCTCCTTCAGGAATGTATTGAATAACTTTCTAGATCTCATATATTTTCAAGACTTTATTTAAATTTCCTTTAAGTAATATATAAAAAACCTATATTGCATAGAACATGGTTATTATTTTCTTAGTGAGTATAATATCAAAACCCCTAAAACACAGGCGCTAGCCTTGAAAGTAAGATTATGTAATGTTACTAGTGGTGCTGGTACTTCAGAATATTACCATAGAATTCTCTTGAAATCTATGACTCGGCATAATAGAAGCAAAAATAAATAGAACACAAGAGTCGACTTTTTTTTTAGACATGTGGTTTCTTAAACAACTGCTTTAGTCCTTTTATATTTCATTTTTTTTTTTTTTTTTCGATATTCCTCACTTTTAATGTTTACCGATTTACTAACACTCCAAAAAGTAATTTAGAATTATGTACATACATAATTATTGTTTACACAGTAAAATATAAAATTAATAATTTATGCGTAAAGGTATAATCTTGATGTTTGCATGCTAAAAAAAGGTTACAGAAAATAAAATACGAATAACATTAAATATTATACAAATAACTTACCCTCATCAAATAATGCAACAATACTTTCTTTTAATCTTTCAACCTGTAAATCTTTGACTTTTTGGTTAGCCTGTTGAAATAAATATATGAAATTCTCTTTACATTTACTATTGTCCCAATCATAATATTCTAAATCTGGCTGAGACTTTTCTATTTCCCAAGGTTCAATGGTCTAATAAACATAAAAGAAAAATCAAAAATTTAATATATATATGGAACATAAATTGTATAAATATAGGTATCA
Source organism: Aelia acuminata (assembly GCA_911387785.2). Lineage (NCBI taxonomy): Eukaryota > Metazoa > Arthropoda > Insecta > Hemiptera > Pentatomidae > Aelia > Aelia acuminata. The sequence continues at coordinate 137,938,476 of OU426978.1, read as the reverse complement.
CTACTACTGTCACTTCTGGACAAAGGCTATTTTAACAGGTCACATGGCGGTAATATTAAAAAACTTCCATCATATCCTTTTCAGTTAAAATCAGGGCTGCGATTAGCTTTAATATATAGCAGCTTTCGACTTACACTTCCTCAAAAGGGATATTCAAACCCCCCCTTTTCAGCACATATCAGGACCAAAACTAAAAGGCTCCAAAAAGGTGATGTCCAGGAGTTACTTAGCAGTAGTGGTACCTAATTATATTATATTAAATGATAAGGAGGCTTCAAAGGAGGCTGAGCAAAAACATACCCATGATTCATAATATAAAGCAGTCAAAAGATAAAGAGCATATTCATAATTCTGTTTCCGTAAAGGACATTTGTCTGTTACGATGGTTACAATACCAGTAGCTTCATCATACCGATCACCAACAAGTCTCAAAAACTTGTCTCGAGCATGTTCATCCAAATGAAGTTTATCTAAAGAAAACTTATAGAGCAAGATTATTTAAAGTTATAGTTTAAGTATAATACTCTAAATCAGTTAAACTAAAACATTAGGCCATACTTTAATGGTAATGATTCTAGCAAGAGGATTTCGGATTGATGGCGATGAATGACAGTAGTCAGTTCGGATCACTTCCAAAGGGAAATATTTCTTGCAATTTTCATTGGTACTCAATGCTTTTGGCCAAGGTGTACAATACTGTTTTAACGCCATACAATGTTTCTTTATTGCTGGTGGTGTTAAATGCAAAAAATTTGGAATTTTCATTAGTTCAACATTACCAAATTTTTCAGGGGAGGCCCCAAGTTTATTAATTCCCTGTCTAAGAGGTAAGGGTACACTGGCAGGATGAAATGTTCTAGGACCAGGCCAAACATTAGTCCAATCTTGATCAATAGGCATCCTTTCACTTCTAGGTGGAAACAAAACACGGGATTGTTTCTTCCTTGAAACAGTACGAGATGTCTTGCTCCCTCTTATATCCAAAGTCCTAAATTCATCTTCATCTAAACAGTTTAATTACTAAATTAGTTTTATTTTAGTGATAGCTATATAAATATAAAAGAAAAATGTAGTTGCCTGGTTTGCTAGCAAGATCAGCAGATTTCCTTATAATATTAAAACTTAAAAACGATTTTTTAAATTTAAATAAAATTGATTGCTTATAACAAAAAGATGCAACAGTGGACATGCTAATGTTAAGTGTTTTTGTTAGTTTTATGGACTAATAATCCACCAGAAACTCCAAAAAAATAGGAAAAAAATTGTATTCAATGATTCAAATAGAAACCGTTGTACTCGAGATATTCAACTCATTAATAGCTTTTAATTGTTGATCTAATTTAGAAATTAAATTAAATTTCAAACCGTCTTCCAAACATTGTTGGCAATGAAGTTATCTGACAAGATGATATAAGGTAGAACTTCTGAACAGTGGCTCGGGTGCCGTTCAGTAAGGCTCCTTTCAGTATCTGGCAAGAGAATATCGGGTAGAACTTTTGGACCAGGGATTGAAACAGTTATCATGTTTTACAAATAACTGCCTACTTTAACAGTTTCGAAAGTTTCTTCGAAAAGTATAAAATAAAAGTCGAAGTGTTTAGTATGAGAGCAAGAGAAAAAGGATCAGGGACTATACAAACCTGGGTTTGGAGGTCGATGCACAAAATAACATTTCCCAGGAAATCAACAGGAGAATCGCTGCTGCTAAGCGGAGCTAATTTTACCTGGTCAAAAACTTTAGGAGCAGGTTCCTATCCAACAGGACCAAAATAAATCTTTAGTAAGACCTAGACCCGACCAGTTCTTTAATATGGGTCGGAAGCCTCTGGCATGCCTCTGGTACATATTTGAAAGACAATTCCTAAGAAGAATTTTTGGTCCAGTTCGAGAGGGAAACATATGGAAAAGATGGAAGACATTACAGTTACATTCTCCTTACATACAGTCGCTTGATAGAGACAGTGTGGTCAACCTCTTGTGTCCGCCATCTTGTTTTCAAATGAATAAAGGTTTTTATCAACCTAACAAAGAGTTTCCAAATTTTAACTAGCATTTTTGACTCAAAATTGTCCTTCTTTATTTGGATCTATTCAATAGATTCCTAAAAATTAAAAAACAATTTTTTTTTTTGTCTAAATTAATCCAGTAATGGGGTTTAAATAGTTAGATAAGTCTACAAATCATTGTTTGCTGTTGAGTAAACAGATAATATTCAAGACCTTGTTTTATTGATAATGTTTATATATTTTTCCATTATGATAAGGACCAATAAATTTTAGTTTATTTTAACAAAAATTTTCATTCAGAAGCTCCCCAATTAGTAATTTTATTAAATTATCAGACCTTATGCTTCATTAATCCAAAAACGAATTATGATGTATGTATGTTTCTTTTCTTAGCAAAAGTAATAAATAAAAATTTGAGAAATCAAATAAAATAGAAACACATAAGAATTTTTATTTTACATTTTGCAACACAGAAAAAAAATAATTTAAAAACCATATTTTGTACATAAAGCCTTAATGGTCTCTTGCTATTAATGTTAACACTTAAATAATTCTTAATTATGTGTTTTTAAATTCTATTTCCAGTACATCAATATAATTATTTAGTATTGTTTTGATATCATTGAAGATCAATGGTAGTAACGTAAGTAATAAATATTAAAAAAGGTATCAAATATTGGTTTTATAGACCACATAAAATAAATAAAATAAGTATTCAGAAAAAAATTTCATTTATTTACAAAAAGTTTTAGTCAAATAAATTACAAAGGCCATAAACATAAATTACGGAATACAATAAATAAATTACAAATAAAATAGGTATTCAGAAAGAAATTTAAGGGAGAGTTAAGCCTCAGGAAAAATTTACACTAAACTAAATACGTCGGTACTACAACTAACGACTGAACTATTTTATAAACTTATAGTTAAAACTATAAACTCTGAAAAACACAAGATAATGTTAAAAACAATCGTCCAAAAGTAGACACAATATAGACTGAAAAGCATTAGTTAAACAGTACAGTTGAAAACAATATGGCCGCGAATGCGAGAGCCACGGGCGGATTCAGCCGATCGTAAAGGGGGAGGGGGCTGCAGCCCCACATCCCTTCATTTGGATCTGCTAATCAGCCTTTTTACCTTTATGTTCCTTTCCCACAAGTAAAATTCTCTTTGTTCAGCACATTATTTGTTCTTTAACTTACTTCCTTACATTAAGGAAAGTCAATTTCTATCTTTAAATGACGAACAATTTTCCAAAGGGAGGGGCTGCAGCCCCCACAGCCCCCCCCCCTGGATCCGCCAATGGCGAGAGCCAATAGGAAAACACACCTTCATTGACCACACTGTCCCTATCAAGTCAATGTAACCTTATAACCCCGTTTACACGGTAACATTTTTGGATAGAAATGTAGTTCATTTATTAACTGCTAGGTGTCCTACTAACTACAGATAATTCGAAATCAACGCAATCGAGTTTAATTTCTTTCATCTTTTATAATGAATCTCGTTAAATTTTTTACTGCTACACCTTATTTTACAAATTATATACCAAGATATATCCCTAAGTACAGGCTATGTTATACTTCTTTGTAAATAGTTACTAATTACTTATTCTTAGTATCATAGTAATATAATAATTAATTTCTTTGAAGTCAGTTGTAATGTTATAATTCAATTTGAATAAGTGAATGAATGGTTTTATTTTTTTTTTATTTTATTAATTATTTATTTTTATTAATTATATATTTATTATTAGTAATTATTTTATTAATAATTACATTATTTACAATGGTTATCTACAAAAACCTCCACGATGGAATAATATTCCGTCTCTTGGAGTTGGTCTAACTTACAATATTTAATACAAATTGTATTACAAAAGAAATAAACACAAAAATAAAACAAACAAATATTGTGATAATTACTTATATAATGTTTACAAACAATAATTCAATTTATTAAAGTCATTTAGTAGATAGCAAATAGGTAGCCGTCTCCTATAACCGATCAGGCAGTGGCAGTGGCAGTCCAGCGGGACTCTCGGCTCCACAGATCCGATAGATGATAGGGACCTTTAACGAGTACCTGACATTGGACAGGCTCGAGACCTCCATTTTACGTTCTATCCGAGGGACGGAATAGCCAAGGATTCCCCCCCCCCATTAAAAAATCCTAGGGCCACCGCTGGGCGCGAACCTGCGACCTTTTGTATGTTGCCATGCAATACCACCGCTATACCACATAATATAACCGCTATACCACAGGTGACCCCAGAACAATGTGTTACAAAAATCGAATGCTGGGGAAAGACACCCTGGGAGGGATATTACATGGGGTTGATCTGGGGAGGTTGTTGGAGATATATGCGGGGTTGATCTCACCCTCCCCGCGAAATTAAGGTAAAAGGATTATTAGTGGATTAAAATTACGCATCTAATTCTTACAAAATTTCTAGTTTAGTAGTTTTTTATATATGAATTTCTTGAAGTTCCTATTCGATTAATAAATAACTGTGCTTCGGGTTCGTTTCTGTATATATATATATATATATATATATATATATATATATATATATATTGCTACGTTCCTGGTCTCCCGCTTTTCGCGCGGGGGGGGGGGGGTTACCAGAAACGGCTTATATCAACTTAATATATGAAATTAATATAATGAATATGTATCAATTGTATATTGGATACTTTTCCAAAGGTGACGTGTTTACCAATTCTATTTTATTCTAATAAACCTGTGGCATAGGGTAAATGATAATAAAGAAACAACTCTAAATTGAACTATTTCTTTAATTTTATTGATCAATAATATAAATCATTTAAACCCCCTTTAATATACCATATAAAGATATTTTACTGACACAAAATTAGTTAATGGATGCTGACTGGAAATTTAACAGTATTTAATACATACTGACCACACAATATCACAACTAGCACTGTATATGTATTAACCTTATCTGGTGGGCACTCTCTGGTGTTGTCTCTGGTCTATCTGCTGGATCAGTCCCTGCCATCTCTGACGCTCTCTCAGACTCAGCACAACATCCCCTCTCAGCCTGTCTCGCTATCTGGACCTCCAGGTTGACCATACACAGTACTTTACATATTTTGATATTAATTTATTAATTCAATTTACTTTTCCTATCTTGGCAGCATCCACAATAGATAGCAATATATATATATATATATATATATATATATGTATTGTTGGCGCGGGACACTGGGAAGAAAGAGGGACGGTAGTAGAGAAACGGGGGACGGTAGAGGGACGGACGAGAAAAAGATTTTGTTACATGCGCCCAGGAAATGGTGGACACGAGTGCGCGAGAAGAGGAGGCGATACGAAAACGGGATGGACCAGAGTGCCGTATGGGAGAGCAGAGATTAGCAGAGGCAAGCCGAGAACGAAAGTTGGAGAAGGAGAGGCACGGAGTCGAGCGGACGTGAGAAGATGGCAGTGAAGGAGAGGAAACCCGGAAGAGATCGGAAGAACTGGTCTAGGGAAGATAGGAGATGCCATGGTTGCGGAAAAGTGGGAAATCTGGTGGCACAATGCCCCCGCACCAGGAGTTTCGAATGCGGAAACGAGGGCCATACTGCTAGGCAGTGCCCTTACATGAGTAGGCGAGGGGAAACGAACCGCGGCGAACCTATGGAAATAAATGCGCAGAGAGTCTGGAGGAAGAGAGGAGTATCGACAGAGTCAGAAGAGTCGCTGGAATCGTCGGGAGCAGAGAAAGAAAGTGAAGCAGGGGACGGGAGAAGCCGGTAAACAAGTAGGAGAATTGGAGGGAGAGGCGCAGCAGCAGAAATGAGAGGGAGAAACGAAGACTGAGTAGAGTAGAAGGAGAGTGGCAGCCACGCGATGATACATAATATTGAGAGCGAACGCGTGTGTTTGCCAATAGTGAGTGCAGAGTGAAGTGTTTAGTGGATACAGGAAGTTCGAGTGCCATAGTGTGTCGGGGAGCTTTGGAGAAGCTGTATGAAGGAGAAAGGATACCCAGACTACAAGTATGTAAACTAATCACTTTAGGAGGCCCCTGTAAGGTAGAGGGAGAAGTGGAGCTGGAGTTAGAAAAGTGGGTAACAGGGAGTGGGAAGTTGCGAGTACAGGGAGGGATAATCGGTTACGACTTATTAGGCAGAGTCGGAACAAAGATAATTAGTAAGAAAGTACAATGTGGGGGGGGGGGAGTATGATTGTAGGAAAATCCGAGGGAGCACTAAGGTCAGAGTAGGAGCGATTAATCAGGCGGAGGATTGGAGATTGACAATTAAGAGGGAATATGCCAATATTTTTTTAAAGAGGGAGATGTTCTGGGGCTACAGGACGGACTGTCCACGAGATACCGTTAAAGCAAGAAAGGGTGACTTGTGTGAAAGGAAGGCGCTATCCGCAAGCTTTATGGAGAAATATCCGGGAGGAGCTCGAAAGTCTAAAGAGCCAAGGGATCATTAGAGACATCACATCGCCGTACAATAGTCCCCTGTGGGCGGTGAAAAAGAAATCAATGAACGGAGAGGAAAAGTACAGGGTAGTGGTGGACTTTATAATAATAATAATAATAAATAATAATAAAGGCTTAACGAACCCGAAGGTTCGATGCCGACACCACCACTCGCTCCCTGCACACCTCCATCCATCGACCGTCTTCCAGACATAACTTCGATAGATCCGCCCGAACGCAATCCTCCCACCTCCGTCTCGGCCTGCCCCTCGGACGTTTCCCATTCGGCACCGCGCTTATTAATCTTTTCGGAATACGTTCACAGCCAAGTTTTGAAATTTTACACGCCCATTTTATTCGTCTTGCTGCAATCACGTCAATTATATTTACTGGGTAAAGTTCACTCAGTTCGGCGTTGTGTAAGCGTCTAAATTCTCCGGTTATTTCATCCCTCTTCGGTCCAAATATTCTACGCAGTACTTTATTTTCAAAAACTCTAAGCCGTTGCTCATCCCTCAATGTCAGCGGCCAAGTTTCGCATCCGTAAACGACCGTTGGAAGAATAATAGTTTTGTAAATCCTAATTGAAATAGCCATTGGAAAATTAAAATCTCATAAAGCAGCGGGAACAGATAATGTCCCTAGCGAACTAATCAAGGCATGCGGGGAAGCTGGGATATCAAAAATATTTCTTTTGGTTAAGAAGATCTGGGAACAAGAAAAGATACCCGAAGAGTGGAAAGAGTCTATTCTCATTCCGATTCACAAAAAGGGATCAAAAACGGATTGCAATAACTATCGCGGAATCTCACTCCTTCCGGTTTGCTATAAAATATTTACGTTAATCCTAATACGTTAATCCACATGTTAATACATTCATCATCGAACCAAGGTTTATTTTTATTTTCCCTTTTTCCAAGACACGAGTTACCGACCTCTTTAGTACTATCCCTGATACCTTCCCACAACTTATCAATGTCTTCGATATCCTCGTCAGACGATTCCAACGCCTCAAACCTATTTTTGACTTCCAGTTCGAATTGTTTTCTAACCGTTGGAATTTTTAACTTCTCCAAATTATAATTATCATAATTAAAACCAGCCTCATTTTTTCTATGTATTATAAGTCTCTGGCGAATTTTCGCGATTACTAGTTCATGATCCGACCCGCATTCGGCCCCACGATATGATCGAATATTAATTACGCTATTTTGCCACCTACCTTGAACCAAGACGTGATCAATTTGATTACGGGTTTGCGAATCCGGAGACGTCCAAGTATATTTATGTATATCTTTATGTTTAAACGTAGTACTTTTGATTATTAGGTTTTTCGAGGTGGCAAAATTTATTAGTCGTATTCCGTTATCATTACTATATTCATGTAAACTTTCTCTACCGATCGTAGGATAATATACTTGTTCCCTCCCTACCTTTGCATTTGCGTCTCCCAGAATAATTTTTATGTAGCCTCGCGGTAGTTTGTCATAAATCGATTCAAGTTTTTCATAAAATTCACATTTAACTTCATCGTCACTATCTTCAGTAGGTGCGTGTATATTGATCAACGCGATTTTAAACCACCGACCCTGAAATATAGCTACCGATAACCTATCTCCGTAAAATCGAATGTCCTTCAACGCGGAAAGTAACCTATTTCTAATCAGAAATCCGGTGCCTAAACAATAGTTTCCGCTCCCACCGTACCACAAAGTGTACTTTCCTTCCCTTAACGAGCCCTCCCCTGGCCAGCGGACCTCTTGCAGCGCCACGATATCTAATCTATACCCTATTACCTCGTTCGCGACCGATTTTAACCCACCCGCTGTATTTAAACTTCTTACGTTCCACGTCCCTATGCTTAGATCTATATTTTTCAACTTGCGGCATGAATCCCCTAAAGCAGTCCCCACCCGGAGACCCGAACGGGGGACTAGTTTACCTCCGGATAATGAGCGTTTTACTTTAGGGAGATCCATGACTTTTTTGTGGTGTTTGGGTGAACTAATAAAATGTGAGTAGGGCGTTCAAACCTACGTCACACCCTCCAGCAAGCCTGGGGGGCCGCTCTCATTGTTGGTCAGCGAGTCCTACGGACTTAGCCGGGAGGAACTTCCTAGGAATTTCCACCGACCATCCCCACATCCGCCACCCGTGGGACGCTCCCCATACGCGGTAATGAGACCCGCGCGAGGCAGTGGTGGACTTTAGGAAATTAAATGACAACACCTGTGATGAGAAGTATCCGATCCCGAGATTTGAGGATATCCTAGATAGGTTAGGCGGAGCCACGGTCTTTAGTACCCTCGATCTGAAAGCGGGATACCACCAGAGACATGTATAAAACGGCTTTTTCGTTCGGGAGGGGTCACTACGAATTCACCCGCATGCCGTTTGGGTTGAAAAACGCGCCCATCACATTTCAGAGACTCATGGACGAGCTCTTGTGGGGTTTGGACGAGGCATTTTGCCAGATATATATGGACGATCTTCTGGTCTTTAGTAAAGACGAGACCCAACATATCGAACACTTGCGCCAAGTTTTCGATAGGCTTATGGAATTCGGGTTAAAGCTATCGGGGGAAAAGTCGATTCTGGGCCAAGAGCAGATCGATTTTTTGGGACATTCAATTTCCAAAGAGGGAGTAAGGCCGGACAGGAAGAAAGAAGAAGAAATAGGAAACATGGCGATGGCAATGGACATTAAGGAAGTTAGGAAGTTGTTAGGCACGTTAAATTACCATCGGAGATTCGTTCCGGAGATGGCGGAGTGCCTCGCACCCCTTAACAATTTGTTGCGAAAAGGGCAAAAAGTTGTGATGATCCCGAGCATTGAGGATAATATAAGGAGGTGTATGGCGCGATTGCAAGAAAGACCGGTGCTGGCATTCCCGGATTTTGCGAAAGAATTTGTAATCACCACAGATGCAAGTGAATACGCTTTGGGGGCGGTGCTTTCCCAGGAGGGGGGAAAGGGGACCAGCCCGTCGTGTACGCAAGCAGGAGACTGACGGAAACAGAAACGGGATATAGTGCCCTAGAACGAGAACTCCTCGGTATCGTTTGGGCGGTGGAACATTTCAGACTGAATAAAATGTGGACTGTGAATATTTTTGAGAATATAAGAATAAAATAAATGAATTTCCCTGGAAGAGTGGACTGTATTATCTGATTTGGTAAAAGAAAATAAAAGAAATTATATGGAGAAGATTATAATGATTGAACATATTATATTTATATTATTATCTGTGGTGAAATAAATCTTTGGCTTGATTTTCTTCATTGCTTCATTAGTTGCTTGCTCTTCTCCGCCCTCCTGTTGGCCGCCTGTTGATGGAATTACTCCATAATATGTATTTTATTGACTGTGCCAATGTACATGTGCATATATATGGGCATGCCCTTTTTTACAATGGCTCCAGTCATGGTCCCAAGGAGGGAAAATATTCAAGTGCTGCAGCCAGAGAGATAATAGTATACGAGAATGGAACAAACCGCCCACCTAAATTGACGGTAGTCAATTTACTGTTGATAGTGTCATTGTTGAGCAGCGTTAACTGTAATGAAGACTGGCTGCCCAAGCGGTTGAAGATCTTCGCCCATCATGCTAAGGATTCTTGATCATGATAAGATCTTCGCCCGGTCGCTTTCAATTGATGAGCAGGCCACATATAAAATGTAGATGATATAATGTAGATAATGTAATGTAGACGAGTAAAAGAGAAAAGAAAATTGTGTCCATTGGAAAATAGTTAAGTTGAAGAAGGAGAAAAAAAAAAAAAAAAAAGAAATACATAGAAATTTAAGATAATAGGGAAAGGAATCTCAATCCTCTGATTCCGTTGAAGGAATACTTGACCATTGGCCTAAAATCAACCGCCTTTCCATCAATACCACTAGATCTCCGACCTCAATGTTGGGAGTCCTTTTGCACCATTTTTTCCTTTCTTGAAGGCAATGGAGATACTCCTTTCTCCAACGCTCCCACACAGTGGCGATTTGGGTTTTCATAGTGCTCCCACGGTTCGCCATGGATCCCGAAAATTGTGGGTTGGATGGTTCAGGAAGTATCGAGATAGGCGCCCCGATAAGGAAGTGCCCGGGGGTAAGAAAATCAAAATTTTCCACATCATCCGTGAGGGCACAAAGAGGACAAGAGTTCAGCAGCCCTTCAATTCGTGCAAACGCTGTCGCCAATTCCTCAAAAGTGTAAGGTTGTTTCCCAATAGTGTTCGTCAGAAGGGTTTTTACAGATTTTACCCTTGCTTCCCAGATGCCACCAAAGTGAGGTGCACGAGGAGGGATGAATTTCCATTCCACCCCACGTGAAGCGAGATTTTCAGTGAATGCTGGTTCTTCTCGAGAGAGAAATGCATAGATGCCCTTGATGAATCGAGGCGCGCCAACAAAGTTCATCCCATTGTCCGACCATACAGTGCTTGGTAGGCCTCTGCGTGATGCAAATCTGTCGAAGGTTGACAAAAATGCAGATGTAGAAAGAGACGTCACTGCCTCTAAATGGAGCGCCTTTAGAACTTGCTTTGCTTTTGGCAAAGCAAACAAATAGGCATAGTATGCTTTGCCGAGAGAAGCATTCCTGCGGGAAGATTCTTTGATAGCGAAGGGGCCCGCAAAGTCAACTCCGACGTGTACAAAGTCTCTGAACCGAATGAATCTATCCTTAGGAAGAGGTGACATCAATGGAGAAATCGGCTTAACCTTCAACTTACGGAAATGAACGCAGGAGATAATGCACTTACGTATAGCCTTGACACATCTCGGAATCCAGTAACATCCTCGAAGAAGAGCCAATACCAGAGATTGGCCGGCGTGGAAATTTCTCTCATGCGTGTCTCTGATGAGCAGTGTTGCTAGATGGGAGTTTGCAGGAATCAATATCGGGTGCTTCGCTGAATTACCAAAAGGTGCATTCGGAGTCAGCCACCCACCCTGACAATTCCATGTTCGTCGAGAAATGGTGAGAGTTGTTGATACTCAGGAGGAGTTGATTCACTACTAAACATTTTGGCTGGTAAAAAATTAAATTCCTTTGATATTAACAGACGCATCTAGTTTTGTTAACAAAACTGCAGAGCACAACTCCAGACGCCCTATGGAAACAAATTTGATTGGAGCGACCTTTGTCTTCGCCTTCATAAGAGACACCTTCACTGTACCATCAGGGTTGTCTGATCTGAAATACCCTGCTGTAGAGTAACCTTTAGTGGAGGCATCACAGAATCCAACTAGCGTGCGACGTGCGTTGATGGAAGTTATATATCGTGGTATTGACACAGCAGAGAGAGTATCCCATTAACTAAAAATCATATTCCATGACTCGACAAGATTCGGTGGTAGAGTTTCATCCCAATTAAGTCTGGCCTTCCAACTTTCTTGCAGAAGAATTTTGCGAGAGGAATGACCGGTGCCAGTAAGCCCAAGGGGTCAAATATTCATGCAACAGAAGACAAGACCAGACGCTTGGTCAAGTTACTATGGTGTGGCGTACTTATGTTGTACGAAAATATGTCAGATCCAGGATTCCAAACCAATCCCAGAATCTTAACTCTGCTGCCTACAGATTCGTCTTCCCCCTTTATACGCACAGATTCAATAAACTTCTCTTGCTCTTGTGGGAGAAGCGTCGGTTCAGTAGAAGCCCACTTGCTCAAGCTGAATCCACCTTTTGAGAAGAGACCGCAGAGTTGCTCCTTCAACAGGACCGCTTCCTCTAAGGTGTCAGCTCCGGAGGCGATGTCATCAATCAACATGTCCGTTGAAGCGCGATCGGCTGCGAGTGGAAAACTGGCTCCTTCATTAGTAATGAGTTGTTGAATGACTCTCAAGGCTTGATATGGACTAGCTCTAACACCATAGATAACGGTGTTCAATTCCCATTCAACAAGGTTTTCCTTGGGACTATCTCTCCATAAGATGTGCTGATAGACGCGATCTTCAGGGTGGACGACAATCTGCCTGTACATCTTAATAAGATCAGCACACAATGGAATGGCATACAATCTAAACCGGGTCAATACGAGAAAGATGTCTTTCTGGAGCTTGGGACCACGAAACAATGCATCATTGAGACCGAAGGTGCGCAAGAAGCGTCAAAGACAACTCTTAATTTAGAACCCTGTATGACGCCATGGAGGGGAATCAGGAAGTTTGAGGTTTTCTTCGCCACCGACATATGCCCGAGATCTCGGTACTCCTTCATAAAATCAGCATATCGTTGAAAGAAAGAAGAAAGATGGGTCACTTGCAAAACGTCCTTCAAGATTGAGAAACCTCCTAGTCACTAGTTCTCTGTTTTCACCGAGAGTATTAGAGCTTGGTGTGAACGGTAGACGAACCATGTAACGACCTTCTGTAGTGCGGGAGCAAGTTGTTTTGAAGTGATGTTCACAGTTCCGGTTCCTGTTGACCGGAGCTGGTTCCTCTAGCTCCCAGAACTTCTTAAGTATTACATCAAGATTACTAGATGACTGGGCAAGGAATGAAGAGATGTTGGTAGTCCGGGGCTGATCCAGCGGACCAAGAATTGCAAGGCCAAAAATGGTGGGTAAGAGTGAAAGTTTCCCTATAGGAGAAGGTTTCAGTGGTCCTGTTAAGACTGAAGAGATTATATCGGAGCCAATTAGAAGATCTATAACCCCAGGAGTCCCCAATGATCTGTCGGCTAACTCTTACTTGGCGAGTTAGAGTCCGCCGATGGTTTGGTTTGTACCTCTTGGGTATCAAATTCTTTCAATTTTCTACTTCTTGGATATGAAATTAATGATTATTTTGAAGTTTTCTCTTCAACCATCATTGTTGCCGCTGGCCGCAAAATTTAAGAAGGACGAGCAACAGGTGAAAATTTCCTTCATCCTAAAACATTCCTTCAATGTCTTTTACCCGATTATCCTCATTTCACCCTTGCCAGAAATCCCGAATCAGCGTAGGGGAGAGCGGGGTTGGTTGGCATAGGGGGTAGGTTGGCCTTTGGCTTATAATTTCCGCCACACCTGTGACCCACTCGACCTTGGGAGTCTTGTCCTGAGGTTTCAGTCTGATGCTAACAGTGTAGAGAAATGTGGGCTTCATTGATTGATTTTACAGCATTTAAGTAAATGTTTATATTTTCAGTAAATTTGGTTTAGAGGCATGGCAAAACATTTGACTCCAATTCTGTTCACATAGCCCTAAACTCCTTTGAAAAACCTAACCTTTCAACTATCCAGTTTCTTGTTTGGTTGTTCTCCCCTGTCCCGGCCGCCATCTTTCATATGATTTCTCTTGTGGGGTTTGTTGGTGCAGTAGCAAGTCACAAAAGTAAGGTAAACATAAACAAAGGTGAAACTACCACTTGTCTTTAGTTCTAGCGAGGAGGAGGAGAGCAATATTTCCTATGCAAAAGAGACGACAGTCTAGACTTAAACAGAATCTTTAGGAACAACGAAAAAGATAATGACATTAAAGATCACCTTCAGCCGCAATCGAAGCTTATTGATGAACCAGCCACACCTGGCTACCATGAAAATGAAACTAGTGCACTGCAGGCACTTTCTCATTATACGATTGAAGGGCCAGAGAATATTTATCCGACCTAAAGTTTTTGAAGATGTGTTAAATTCGTTTTGTTTTATGAAAAATTTGTTTACATTGTTCTAACGCAATGATGCTTTTAAGCCATTACATTTTTATAATTTCTGCTGTTTGAAATGTTATGTAATTTTGTTCAATTGAAATAAATGCAGTCGTATGGTAAAATGCAGCATATTGTCATTCCATTCGCCCTTAATAGCTGTTAAAAACCGATCAAAATTATTATATAATTATAGTGCAGCTTTTAATAACTGTAATATGAGTCAGGCAGTACTTGAATGAGATGGCCAAACAACACCACCTTTTAGGCCAACCTGCCCCAAACGGGGGGTTAATTGGCATACTCTGGCTTGACGAATTCTTAAATTTCCTATGATCATAGTGTTAAATATTATGTGTTGAAAAAAATATTTGAAGTACTCTAATGCTTAGGTTTTACAGTGGTATCAGCCATATTGGGATTATATTAATAGGAATGACTCAACAATCAAAAAAAAAGAAAACTGTTGCCAACCAACCCCGCTCTTCCCTACAGCGTAAGCTTGGTAAGTTGCACTAAAGACATATTTCATTTTTTTTTTTTTTTTACAGTTCATTTTATTGTTTTAATAGTTTTTCCGAGCTCACCAGAGCGAAATTATTTTTACGTTGGTGATATTAATCAGATTAATTGTATTTTCCCCTTTTTTTATTTTTACTAAAATTATCGTACATATATATATAATTTTCCCAAAGAGAATCGTGGTGTAGTTTTCCAGGATATCAGTAACCGCCCGGAGGTTTGGTACAAGGACGAAGAGCCTTATTATTTTTTAGACTGTTGATGGCATCTGCAAGGTTAAGGAGATTATGAAAGTAATTCCTCCATACGGTAAGAACACCAGACTAATCGGTCACCATGTTACCCTATTTATTCTTGATCGATCTTAATTTATCCCTGTATGGCTTTCTTTCGTTGTTGACCAATCTGAAAAAATCTCTACTTTCTTTATTTTGGCGTAGTAATGCCATCTTTTTCAGGTTCTTCCTCTCCTTCCGCCGTTTCTTCAAGCGATGCAGGCGTTTCTCGTTCTTCCTTCCCAGACGGTATTTTTTTACAGACCTTGTTTTTTTCCTAACCTGTGCTGCGTATGCAATATTCTTCCTGTCTTGGCTGCTCTGCATTCCTCATCAAACCAGGATGACCTTGGTTCCTTCTCGTGTGATCCTAGTGCTTCTTCAGTTGCTTCCATTATTGGTTTATTACAGTATGTCCAGGTCTTCTCAATGCCTGAACCATCATTCTACCTTCCTGGACATAGTTTAGATTCAAGTAGCTCAGAGTACTAATGTTGAGTTTCTGGGTCCTTCATCTTTCCTATGTTGAAACTTCTGGGTTTCTCGGCAGCCTCATACCACCCTACTGGGCAGATCTTTGCTGTTACGTGTGCTATGCTCTGAAAATGGCCAGAATCTGCAATAGCCCCTTTAAATGTTCTCATATTCTGTAGGTTACTTCTATGAAGTCTACCTATCAGGAAATAATCTATCTGGTTAACTACTGATCGGTCGGGTGACGTCCATGTGCCCTTGTGAATATTTTTGTGAGGATTTAGAGTGATCCCAACTACTAGGCTTCTAGATTCTGGAAAAATTAATAAGCCTTTGTCCATTGTCGTTTGTTGTATCATGAAGGCTTTGCTTTCCTATTATCCGCTGGTATATTACTAACTTCAAACAGCAATTCGTTATCATTTGTCAGTAAATCAAGTTTGCCTTATGTTTGGAGATAGAGTTGTTATTCCATCATCATTAATAAATAATGCTTTAAAGATAATCCAAGAATCTTATATTGGAATAGACAGATCAAAAAGGTTTAATATGTCATACGTATTGTAACGTTAAATCGTTAAATAAAAAAACATATGATTTCAAATCCAAAACCGTTTGTTGGAACCAAATAAGCGGTTGAAACGAACTCTTTGGGTAGATCTTTCGTGCCTAGTCCACGCTGGCGTAGAACTGCCCACATTGTTCTGGAACATGTGACTGAACAGTGACTGAACGAGTTAGTGGAAGTCTGTGCCTTGACTGTGTAGCTCAAGTCATATGATTGTGGGTTATCATTTTTGTAACCTGCTCAAGTGTTTAAGTTTTATTAATTCGTTGGCACTGATAACTGTATATTTTTGTTTAATAAATACTTGTTACCCACATAAGAGTTACAACTGGTGTCAGGTGTGAGATTTAAAGAAGAAAAGAAATGCCAGGTAAACGAATTGGAGAACTTAAAGTCACGGAGCTGCGGAGAGAATTAGAAGAGCTGGATTTAGACACTATAGGGACAAAAGCGATCTTGTTGGCCCGCTTACGTGAGTATTACTCGAGTCAGGGCGTAGATCCTTAAACTGAAGAGTTTGAGGATAGCTCTTTTAAAGCCACTTTAAATAATTTGATTTGGTTACTGACCGCCACACAGTGGTTCAAAATGACCAATTAAGGGACAAAACCCTTAACCGGTCACAAATTGGCGATTAAATATATACATTCCATGGTTTTGGGTCGCTGACTGGATTTATGCTACTTTCAAAGTTGTAATATTTCATTTTAAGGGGTAAAGGGTTAAAAAAATATGCATTTTTAAAAATAAAATTTTGATTTTACTTGGATCGTAATAAATATTATAGGAACCAACAGAATTTGAAATAAAATTGAGTATATATATTTATATACATAGATATAAACATCAAACTAATATGATATATGTATTTACAAAAATAACTACGAAAATAAAATTAATACTCTTTTTCTAACATTAACAATACAATTGTAGATGGGTTTCACTTGTTACACATCTTCAGTACAATATAAGAATAATATTTATATAAATCATTCATTTGTATACATATTTATGATGTGATTTTACTCTTCTAAAATTAAAGCTGTCGCATGGACATCCAGAGGTATTTTCTTTTTTTCCAAATTAGACCTCATGTTACTGATGTATGGGTCAGATGACACCAACATAAAATTGAATACATCTTCGTTCGTTGCTCTTCGAGATTTCCTACTACATTCAGAAAATTTTTGGTTGGCACCCCCGCCCCCAAATTTCTAGAACCAGGTTCACGGTCGGTCTCGCAATCCAAAGGGCACGATAAAGTTGTTTTCCAACCATTTACTGTTTCTTCTTAAAAAAACGTCCTCATTGTATGACGCTTCCTTAAAGCATCTATTAAAATGTCTAACAAATCTTTTTTTTATTTCCGAAATAATTGTAAATAAGGGCTCACCTTCCACCCCTGGAATTAATGCTGGTAACGCCTGCTCTAGCGACGAATTCTTATTCATTAGGGAGTCTGGTGGAAGGTTGCAAAGCTGTTGCCTGCTTATATATGAGTGTTAGATACATTTAATTTATATCAATAATTTGTGGTCGTTGGTTGAGTGCTAAATATGCAGAGTGATAAATTAAAACATCAACACCACGAATGTTTAATTATTTTACGAGGATTTATACCGCAAATTGACGTATAATAATTTACCTCAAACCGAGCACACGCCAGATGTCTCAGCGCCCCAGTGTTAGTAGACCAGTATATATATAGTAACTTTATTCCCCTAATACACCACCGCATCAAAATAGATAATATTACCATAGCCATTTCTAAAAATATTGCAATAGATAATAAATACCCTGTTTAACCTTAGTGTGAGATCCCCCATGCTGTGCAAGTTACATCATCACTACGCACACGCTAACTGTAATTTACTTCAAACACGTAACTTTGCGCACAATCGAAGAGTAACAGGTCCCTACCTCGCCTGCTTGGGTACTGGCCGGCCCTAAGTAAGGATAAACATGGATGCTGGATTAGAATCACCGTCGCTAAATGATATTTTCAATATGCTCCAATCAATCCACGAAGAGGTGCAGCGAAGTAACGCTGAGGCAAAAATATATAAAGAAGAACTAGAGAGAACCAAGGAGAGGGTCCAGGCATTTGAAGACGGGCAGAATGTAATAATAAGCGAGCTCCAGAGATTAGCCAAAGTTTGTGAAGAAACGGACTATATAAAGCGGAAAAATAATATTATTCTTCACAATTTAGAGGTAAAACCTGGCGAAACCTTTAGTTCGATATTAGATGAATTTATAAAGCTTGCCTCCTAAAAGATGCACATCATAGCCACAAAAGGTGAAATTGATTATATTACCCGTTTAGGGCGTCAAACCAGGAATTCTTCTCGTCCTGTGTTGGTCAGATTCGTCACTACCTGGAGAAAATATGAATTTCTTGAGGCCAACAAGAAGTTAAAAGATTATGAAATAAACTTGTCAGAAGATCTTCCTCTGAAGGTGAGAAGAAGACGCCGAGAGCTTATACCATTTTTGCAGGAAGCGAGAGACCATAATAAAAAAACAGTTTTAAGGCGCGATAAATTAATAATAGATGGAGTGGTTTACTCTCTAGAGCGGCTCAAGCAGCATGGTGTGCCATGGCTAAGGGTAGAAGACCAACCTGGGACTTCCAGTGTTTTGGGAGTTGAAGATTTTTGTCATAAGGATACCCAAAGTCCTGCTAAGAGGAAATTTAAAACAACTGCTAAAAGTATGGAAGTCTCCGAGAAAACCTTAGCGACTCTACAAAAGTTTGCCTCTCGGCCAAGGCTTTCCTCTCTCGATAGTTCTATCGTTCGGAGTCCGCCAAACAAGATGGTGATCAAATAGCATTCGTTTACTCTGGATGGTACTACGGCAACAACACGGAATGAAAATGGTCTCAATATACTTACATGGAACATAGCCGGTTTTCAAAGGCTATATCAAGCTGATTTTGATTCTGATTCACTAAAGATTTTGGAAAGTGTGCATCTGTTCTGTTTTCTTGAAACCTGGGCTATGCAATATACAAAAGACGCTCCATTCTTTTTAAAAAATTATGATTTATTTTATGCTAAAGCTAATAAAGAAAAATCTCTTGGGCGTGCAAATTCTGGAATGGCTATTTTTTATAAAAAGAATTTATTCAAAGATATTAAATTATTGAGTGAATCAAATTTGTGGCTTTTTGTAGGCTCTACCTGGAAGTCGTCACGATTTGTCTTAGGCACGTCCTATTGGTCACCGGCAGCGGACATCGAAGTTTGTACAGACCTTTTCCGTGACCAGCTTGCTTTCATATTGGAAGAAAATAAAGACGCTGCATTAATAGTAACCGGAGACTTCAACTGTTGAATTGGCAAAACAGAACCATCTGAAGAAGCTATCTTCGACTGCACTGAATTGAGGTTTCCACGGCGCTCTTGTGATTTAATTGTTAATAAAAGAGGAAACTATCTGATTGGACTTCTAGAAGAATTCAATCTTGAAATATGCAATGGCCGTACTATCTCCGACAACTGTGGAAACTTCACATTTATCTCTCACATGGGAATGAGTGTTATTGATCTTGTTTTAGCCAATCACGTAGCCCTGCCTTTGGTCGAAGACCTTGCAGTTGTTAGCCTATCGGATTTATTTGACCACAAAGGAATATTTTTGAAATTAAATAGTAAGAACGTTATTGAAAAGGAAAAAGGCGCTTTGGAAGACAGAAACACGTTTCATTTTCGAACCGCTGAATTCATTAAATGGGACCGTGAAAAACAGCCTATCTTTGCTGACTTGCTATCTAAAAGTGAGAAAATATATCACTATAGCGAGGATCCCAGAGATTTGTACGTTAATTTTTGCTCTGCAGTTTTAACCTTATCAGCTGATTGTCAGATTCTGTATAATGAAGAATGTAAGGAATCTCGTAGAAACGTAAAAGAATTATACAAGAAGTTAAGGAAAAGTGGGTACATGAGAGAAGCATTCCTGGAGTACAGAATTTCGAAGAAAAATTATCGTAAACTATTAAAACGGATCCGTAAGTCACATCAAGACCAAGTTATTTCGCTTCTTTCAGAAGTGAGAAACTCCGAGCAATTTTGGAAAACTGTCAAAAAACTGAAGGGAACGGGTTATCAGGAAAGCCCGATAGGTGTAAACACATGGTGCAATTATCTGCAGTCGTTGTATTCCAATAAGTCCTCGACGTGTCCCAGTAATTATTTCATTGATGTTGGCCATCCTTACTTAGATGCAGACATAACAATAGAAGAGCTACAGTTCTGCATAGCTAAAAGCAAAAATGGGAAAACTTCGGGTCTGGATGGAATCCCTTACGAGGTTTTCAAGAGCCTCACCCCCAAGTGGACTCATTACATTTTAAATTTTGAAGAACCAGGTTTTGAGAACGGAGAAGGTGCCCTACGAATGGTCCAAGGGAGCCCTGAGTATGCTCTTCAAGAGAGGGGATCGGCTCGATCCCTCCAACTATCGTGGTATTGCTCTCTTTAACACTTGTACAAAGCTATTTACTTCGATCCTGGGAGAGAGAATTAAAGTATGGACCGAGGAGTGTAACCTGATACCCAGGGAACAATCAGGCTTTCGTAAAGGACGATCTTGTACCTACAATCTATATACGCTATCGAGAATTATTTCATTGTATGTCAAAATAAAGAAGCAGGACCTATATGTTATCTTTATCCACTTGCACAAAGCCTTTGACACGGTTGATCACGGTCTCCTGTGGGAGAAATTGAATAAATTTGGTTTAAGCGGTAAAATTATAAGGATTTTGAAAAATATTTATCGCTCCGCTGAGTTTTGCCCTAAAATCGACAGGAAAATAATTTTTTTTGACGTCCTTATTTAAACCGGAGTTTTGCAGGGGGAATCATTATCACCATCTTTATTCTCACTTTTTCTGGCGGACATAATTACCGAACTTAAGGCTGAGGGACACCAAGGTGTTCATATTGACAATGACTATGACATCATGGGCCTTCTTTTCGCAGATGATTTTATTTTGTTCGGCGATTCCAGGACCGATGTTCACGCTAAGCTAAACGTACTTTCCGCATACTGCATAAGAAATAAGCTTAAAATTAATTCTGGCAAAACAAAAGCCGTAATTTTTAGATCAAGCCCCAGATGCAAAAAGAGACCTTCACTTCGTCTGGAAAGCGTTGAAATTGATTACGTGAATAGCGTCACCTACCTTGGCGTTCCCTTTAGCTGCACCGGAAAGTTCAGGCAGGCGGCTGATCATTTCGTTAGCCGCGGCACTAAAGCTCTGGGTAAGGTGAAAGAGATTTTGGCTCGAGGAAAGGCGACATCCTGGGAAACTTCGGTCAAGCTGTTCGATGCCATTGCTGCTGCAACAGCTTTATACTCTTCAGAAGTTTGGGCTTTGAATTATCTGGAAAAGGTTGATGTGCTTCAGGTCAAATTCATCAAAGGTATATTTCATCTACCTCGCACAACTCCGAACCATTTTGTAAGGGTGGAATCTGGGTCTGTCTCTTTAAAGATTGCAATCTTAAAGAGAACATTGAACTGGTGGATTACTCTTCAGTCAATGAAGCCAGACGAACTTCCAAAGAAATGCTACGACGTCATACTCAGGAGAACCAATTTCCAACCAGAGAAGCTTGACGACTCATGGTTTACACCTCTTCATAGCATCCTGAGTAATCTTGGCTATGTGGATATTTATCGACGCGCGGGCTACAACTGGTTAATTAAAGAGAAAAAAGAAATTCTCGAGAGATGGAGTAACCACCTTCTTTCTGAAGATGTGAATCGCATTTTTAATTCAAATTATAACCCCTTTTACCGTCAGTTGAGTACACTAGGTGTCGGGGAGGAGTACATCATGACTCAAGCACCTATAATTTGGAAGAGAGCCCTCATGCAGCTCAGGTTGTCCAAGGGGAGCGAGCTGCGGTTCTACCTTCACGGCATCGCTTACAATATTAACACGCAGCAGACGTGCACTATATGCAACCAGCGAAAGCCAGAGACGCTCGCTCACATCGTCATGGAATGTCCTATATACAAGCCCTTGCGCTCTCACTACCTCAGTGACATCAGCACTTCTTTGATCTCTTCGAGTTTAGAAGAACAATTAATCAGGATACTAACACCAACAAGTTACGGGGAGATAAAAAATGTTTATTTTTATATCATACAGATGTTGAGGATTAGGTCGTTTGTGTCATGGGAATAAGGTATGGCTGCGAGATGGGGTTAGAAAGAAAGGAGATGGAGAATGAGGGGGAAAATAAAAAAGAATAGAAACTAAGAAAAATAGAGCTAAATTGATGAGGGGAGGAATAGAAGAAACGAAGAGGGAAACTGGAAAACAGAAGTATTGTTAATTCATATTTTATAATTTATATGTTTTATATAAGTATTCCCGATAGTAGGATATTAATGTTTTATGTAATGTATATTGATTTTTCTCTTTTGATTTATGTATACATAACCATTTAGTCAAAATATGAATTGGTACCTTGAATTATTATCAAATGTGAATTATGCATGCAATGATTTTTATTTTAAACTATGTATTTACAATGTAACGAGACCCCTGTAATTGTTGAAAAAAAAAAAAAAAAAAATACAGTACTTTATCTATCTATCTATCAATTCTTATTCATAAGCATATCATATACATCTCAGTAGGAAAAGGATGTAGGATTATTATGATGATGATAAATATTTCACTCTCTTCGCTGAAAGATAACTGAAAACTGAGGCAATAAGCAATTGTTGACATATTGACAAATCCATTTTGATCCAGAAGCGTATTCGTTTGAACGTATGGAGTTTGAATAGAAGCGTATTAGCGATTGAAAACATTGCACCTGGAAGAGGGAACACTCAAGCAAACGGTACTCCCGTTCACGCATTCTTAACTATGAAATGATCTCATTCAACGATTCGGACGTTTTCGGATCTGAAATCTTTTGGAATATCTTCAATGATACCTCTGGACTGATTTAATATCAACCAGAAGACGGAGGTCGACGGAGCTAACATTGAAAAAGACCAATAACCATATCACTTATGACATATCTCGAGATCACCCAATTCTCTTTTCCATCCACCCTGAACTTTTTTTTTTTTAATCTAGGATTAAATACCTTTTTTTCAGGATGTATAAATAAGATATTTTTGAAAATTACGGCCTCGGAAAAATTTGGACTTCCCTAAGATCACTTCGAAATAGGACGTTAACAAAAGTGTTTTCGTGTTATTCCTACAAGATGCCCAAAACTGCCTTATTTTCAAAGGTTTAATGAATTTTAATCTGAAAAATTGGTGTGGATGCTTACTCTAGAGGTATTTAGGTTTCAAAAATTATCTCTAAAGTTCCGGTTGGAGCACCTTCATTTTTTAGGATTTTGTCCCTATCCGCACCCCTGTGCGCCGTGGAGTGAGCATCTCTTAGTGCACGCTCGAGTGTGATTAAGTTTGATAGTTTTTTTTTGGTTGAAAGAATTTTCAGAAGTGTTACTAATATTAGCTCTATTGTTAGTTCTCAATTTAGATAGAAATACTTCTTACAAAATGCCTTTAGGAAACAAAGAAGGGACGGATAAATATGAAGAGATCTTATAGGAAATAAAGAAAAATAATAAAGGAATGGGTGAAATTAGTATTAGGATGATGAAAATGTCAGATTTATTGGAGGCAGCACTAGCTGAGATGGAAATAACCAAGAAAAATGTGGTGCGTGCACGCAACACACAACTTTCACTTACCAACTTTCTTAGATTAAAAATTACTACGTTTTGTTAATTGCCACATCTCCAAGTTACACATTTTTCCACATTTATTTCTTATTTTTCTTTTCATGTTGTGATACTTCGGCAATGCAAGCATAATACTCCAAGTCGTCTGATTTTATAATTCTCTATGTACTTGTTGAAAATTTCATTTAGTTACCATGAAACAAATAATTTCCATTAAATGAACAGAACGGCTTTGAATTATGAACAATGGTCTGTGATTAAAGGCGTACTCCACATGCGTGGGCTCAACGAGTTTTATGAGTTGACTGAATATTTTTCTTTTTTTTCTCCTCTATACGTTTACTTGGTTTTTATCATATCTCATATTTAGCCATTTCTTATTTTTAGGCGTAACGAAAGACAGTTAATTTTTCCATGTAAACAAAAACAAAGGTACTTTATAGGAAACAAAAAAGGCCCCTACCTCATTTAATGCCCCTCAGAACATTTTAATAATGATAAAGCTTACCTGATATTAAACAACACCTAATTTTCATGAAACATGACGAATTTTATGAAAATCGTTAAATCCGTTTTTGAGATAATCGAAAAAAAGGTAAAAATTGGAAAAAAAGTTATGAAATAAAGTGCCCCCTCCGTTTGACCAATTTTGACGAAATGTTGGCTATCATATCTTTGGCATATACATACATTAAATACCCAGTTTGATCAAAATCGTTATAGCCGTTTTTGAGTAAATAAAAAAAACACGTGAAAATGATACAAAATTTAACAAGTAAAGTCCCCCCTCCGGTTGATCAATTTTGATGAAATGTTGGCTATCATATATTTGGCATATACATACATCAAATACCCAGTTTGAACAAAATCTTTAAAGCCGTTTTTGAGTAAATAAAAAACCCCGTGAAAATGATACAAAATTTATTAAGTAAAGTGCCCCCTGCGGTTAATAAATTTTGATGAAATTTTAACAGTCATATTTCGTGCATATAAATACATCAAATACCCAGTTTGATCAAAATCGTTAAAGCCGATTTAGAGTAAATAAAAAAAACACATAAAAATGTTACAAAATTATTAAGTAAAGTCCTCCCTCCGGTTAATCAATTTTGATGAAATTTTTACAGTCATATCTCGGGCATATTAATACATCAAATACTATGATATAATAATATTATGAAATAAAGTGCCCGCTCCGTTTGATCAATTTTGATGAAATGTTGGTTATCACATCTTTGGCATATACATACATCAAATACCCAGTTTGAACAAAATCTTTAAAGCCGTTTTTGAGTAAATAAAAAACCCCGTGAAAATGTTACAAAATTATTAAGTAAAGTCCTCCCTCCGGTTAATCAATTTTGATGAAATTTTTAGTCATATCTCGGGCATATTAATACATCAAATACTATGATATAATAATATTATGAAATAAAGTGCCCGCTCCGTTTGATCAATTTTGATGAAATGTTGGTTATCACATCTTTGGCATATACATACATCAAATACCCAGTTTGATCAAAATCGTTATAGCCGTTTTTGAGTAAATAAAAAAAACACGTGAAAATGATACAAAATTTATTAAGTAAAGTATCCCCTCCGGTTAATCAATTTTGATGAAATTTTAACAGTCATATCTCGGGCATATAAATACATCAAATACCCAGTTTGATCAAAATCGTTAAGGCCGATTTAGAGTAAATAAAAAAAACACGTGAAAATGATACAAAATTTATTAAGTAAAGTGCCCCCTGCGGTTAATCAATTTTGATGAAATTTTAACAGTCATATTTCGGGCATATAAATACATCAAATACCCAGTTTGATCAAAATCGTTAAAGCCGATTTAGAGTAAATAAAAAAAACACATAAAAATGTTACAAAATTATTAAGTAAAGTCCTCCCTCCGGTTAATCAATTTTGATGAAATTTTTACAGTCATATCTCGGGCATATTAATACATCAAATACTATGATATAATAATATTATGAAATAAAGTGCCCGCTCCGTTTGATCAATTTTGATGAAATGTTGGTTATCACATCTTTGGCATATACATACATCAAATACCCAGTTTGATCAAAATCGTTATAGCCGTTTTTGAGTAAATAAAAAAAACACGTGAAAATGATACAAAATTTATTAAGTAAAGTATCCCCTCCGGTTAATCAATTTTGATGAAATTTTAACAGTCATATCTCGGGCATATAAATACATCAAATACCCAGTTTGATCAAAATCGTTAAAGCCGATTTAGAGTAAATAAAAAAAACACGTGAAAATGATACAAAATTTATTAAGTAAAGTATCCCCTCCGGTTAATCAATTTTGATGAAATTTTAACAGTCATATCTCGGGCATATAAATACATCAAATACCCAGTTTGATCAAAATCGTTAAAGCCGATTTAGAGTAAATAAAAAAAACACGTGAAAATGATACAAAATTTATTAAGTAAAGTGCCCCCTGCGGTTAATCAATTTTGATGAAATTTTAACAGTCATATTTCGGGCATATAAATACATCAAATACCCAGTTTGATCAAAATCGTTAAAGCCGATTTAGAGTAAATAAAAAAAACACATAAAAATGTTACAAAATTATTAAGTAAAGTCCTCCCTCCGGTTAATCAATTTTGATGAAATTTTTACAGTCATATCTCGGGCATATTAATACATCAAATACTATGATATAATAATATTATGAAATAAAGTGCCCGCTCCGTTTGATCAATTTTGATGAAATGTTGGTTATCACATCTTTGGCATATACATACATCAAATACCCAGTTTGATCAAAATCGTTATAGCCGTTTTTGAGTAAATAAAAAAAACACGTGAAAATGATACAAAATTTATTAAGTAAAGTATCCCCTCCGGTTAATCAATTTTGATGAAATTTTAACAGTCATATCTCGGGCATATAAATACATCAAATACCCAGTTTGATCAAAATCGTTAAAGCCGATTTAGAGTAAATAAAAAAAACACGTGAAAATGATACAAAATTTATTAAGTAAAGTATCCCCTCCGGTTAATCAATTTTGTTGAAATTTTTACAGTCATATCTCGGGCATATTAATACATCAAATACTCAGTTTAATCAAAATCGTTTGAGCCGTTTTTGAGAAAATCGAAAAAAACGTAAAAAGTTATTAAATAAAGTACCCCCTCCCTTTGAGCAATTTTGATGAAATTTTCGCTGTCACATCGCGGGCATATACATACACTAAATGCCTAATTTCACGTTCGCACGGTTTATAGTTTTTGAGCTAGTCTGTTCACAAACACACACACACACACACAGACCATTTCGCGGGACTTGGTTATTTGGACTCAGGGGGCCCCAAAACGTGTATTTCCGTTGAAAACCGGAAGTCGAAATTTTTCATGATCGCAATACTTCCACTTACTACATATTTCATAAATAGGTAAGTGAAAATAAAAAGTGTGCGGATTTGGAAAACATAATTGATAGACAGGAGAAAGAAATTAGTTTACTAAAAAGGCAAATTAATAGAAATAACATTGTAATATATAATGTCGAAGAGCAAGAGGACAGAGATATGGAAAATATTGTAGACACAGTGGAAAAAGTGTGCAAAAAATGTGAAATAGAAATTAACAAAGATATAATAAATGACTGTTATCGAATAGGGAAAGGCCCTGGTATTCGACCAATAAAGATCTGCTTTACATCAAATTTAGACTTTAAATCTGAAGGTCCCAATCTCGCTGATGGCCAGAGGTCACCTTGGAAAGGTACTTTATAAGGGCTCAGTTCATCCGTTCTACCATTCCGTCAGACTGTAGATGGAGGGCCGTAGTCGTGGTTTTTCGAATCTCAAGTCTCTTGCAGACTTCCTGGAATAATTTGCTCTCGAAGTTCCTCCCCTGATCTGAATGTAGTTCAATTGGTACTCCGAAACGGGTGATGAACTCCTTCACCAAAACGTCGGCCAAGGTAGCAGCCTCTTGGTTGGGAATAGCATATACTTCCACCCACTTGGAAAAACAGTCCACGATTACAAAAACCTACTTATTTGCAGCTTCACTTTCTGGGAATGGTCCTAATATGTCCATGGCTACCCCGCAATATACTGCTGCATCCGAGCGCGGCGTTTGCAAGCTGGTCCCTTGTTGGCAGAGCAGGTGTTACATTTACGGCACCAATCCCTGACATCCTCAGGGCAGTTCACCTAGTAGAACCTTTCGCGTACTTTCTGGAGTGTTTTCGTCACACCAAGGTGTCCTCCTGACACTTCATCGTGTAGCAGACGAAGTACCTCCGGCACGCAGGTCCTCGGTATCAGAAGCTGCTTCCTGGATAGGCTGCCGTCTACATTCTCCACAACCCTTTTGAGCAAGCCACCTTCTATTACAAGGGAGTTCCACTGTGCCGCCTTCAAAATAGATGAGAATGGTGCTACCTCTTGCCAAGTTGGGCGGCGAATGGTTAGTTTCCAGTCCCGTATCATTTTCAACTCAGGATCATTTTCTTGCCGATCCCGGATTGTGTCAAGTGTCCATTCTTCACTAACTACTCCAACGGCGCAAAGGTTGGCCTCCTTTTGTTCGATTCGGCTACAATGGGAACAATTAGGGCATGATCTTCTAGACAGGGCATCTGCATTGCGATGTCTTACACCTGGTCTGTGTTCAATTTCAAAATCGTATTCCTGGAGCTTTTGTAGCCATCTGGCAACTTGGCCTTCAGGATTCCTGAAATTTAGCAGCCACTTCAAGCTTGCATGGTCAGTCCGCAACAAGAATCTTGTACCATACAAGTATTTGTAAAAATGGTCTATGGACTTGACAACAGCCAGAAGTTCCCGCCTGTTCACGCAGTAATTACGCTCAGGTTTTGATAGCGTCTTGCTGAAATATCCAATAACCCGTTCCTGGCCATCGTGCAATTGTGATAAAACCCCACTAATGCCTTCTATGCTGGCGTCTGTGTCGAGGATGTATCTGCCTCCTGGAACTGGGTAGCCCAATATTGGAGCCGAGGTAAACCGTTGTTTCAAGGTGTCAAACGCTTCTTGACACTCGCCATTCCAGCTGAAGGGTCTACCTTTCTCAGTCAACCGACTCAGAGGCTTCGCAATGTCCCAACATTCTCACATATCGGCGGTAGTAGGAACAAAGGCCCAGGAAACTTCGAACCTGCTGTTTATTGACAGGAGTAGACCATTGCTGGACCACCTGAATTTTCGCTGGGTCGACCGCTACACCTTCTCCGCTGACGATGTGTCCTAAATACGTGACCTTAGTCTGGAAAAGATGACACTTTTAAGCGTTGAGTGTCAAATTGGCCGCTTGAAGCCTCTTGAAGACCTCTTCAAGATTGGAAAGATGTTCTTCAAACGTCCGGCCAACCACTATGACGTCATCCAGGTATACAACGCAAATCTTCCAGGATCACCCTCTTAGAATGTTCTCCATCAGGCGTTCAAAGGTTGCTGGAGCGTTGCAGAGGCCAAAAGGTAAAACCGTGAACTGCCATAATCCCGACCCAGTGGTAAACGCAGTCTTTTCCTTGTCGGCTGGGTCCAATCTCTACTTGCCAGTCTCTACTTGCTTATTTTGTTCCAACAAACGGTCTGGGAGTTTAGAGACGGTTGGCCTAGAAGGTGGGGTTGTTTAGCCATCTCATTCAAGTACTGCCTGACACATATTATTGTTATTAAAAGCTGCTCCATATTGATATGATAATTTTGAATCGGTTTTTAACAGCTTTCAAGGGAAAATAGAATGACAATAGAAAACGATAGAAGTAGAGAGATTATGGGGGAGCTGGCCCACCGTTTGCTCCATCCCCACTCCTTAAGTGCCACGTGGGTGATGACGTGCCCAGCCTTAAATCCCACGTGGCTGGTCTCTTACCCTACGTTAACCAGCAGACCACGCCCCTTTTTGACCACGTGACAGTTAGGCCACGACCCTTTTTACATCTATAATACCTTAACCACCTAAATTTTTGGTCACGTGACTATTAGGCCACGCCCCTTTTGGCTTCTGCTATACGTTAACCACCGGTCACGTGACCGCCGCCATATTGTTTTCTGCTAATCTAAACATGGTTTATGGTCACGTGATCAGTCACGTGGCCGTCGCCATATTATTTACTGCATGTAAGAGGCTGAGTCTACCCGGCCGCCATCTTGTTCTTCAATATTATAGGTTTTATTTATAGTTACGTGACCGCCGCCATATTGTTTTCTGCTGTTCTAGGCTTTGTTTATGGTCACGTGATCAGTTACGTGACCGCTGTCATTTTATTTTTTACTATGTAAGAGGCTGAGTCTACCCGGCCGCCATCTTGTTCTTCAATATTATAGGCTTTATTTATAGTCACGTGACCGCCGCCATATTGTTTTCTGCTGTTCTAGGCTTTGTTTATGGTCACGTGATCAGTCACGTGGCCGTCGCCATATTGTTTACTGCTATGTAAGAGGCTGAGTCTACCCGGCCGCCATCTTGTTCTTTAATACTACAGGCTTTATTTACGGTCACGTGACCTCCGCCATATTGTTTTCTAATACTCTAGGCTTCGTTTATGGTCACGTGACCTTCCTTACATATCCTTCCTATTTACTTACCTTCTTATAACCTCTCTTGTAACCTTTATAATGCTCACATCTATAAACGGGATTTGATCATGTTGTGCCCAAGTTTCATCATGTCCAGTTTATATGGACTTTGATCCGTTAATCCTATAAGGATAAACAAGGATAAACAATAAGGATAAACAATGTACTAAAAACCTCTTAATGTGCTTTGAACTTTTAATCCCTTTAGAGAATCATTATCTCCATGTGAAGAAAACAGGTTTGATCATGTTCGATCCTGCCTTAATTATATGGACTTTGATCATTTAAGTTCTTTTTTTTTTTTACACTTATATCCTAAAAGGATAAATGATGCACTTTGGACTTTAGGATAAACTATTATACATATATTACTTTTTTTTGTATCCTTTCAATGAAATCTGTGGATTAAATAAATAAAACAACTTTAGTACATAAAAATGTTTATTTCATCAATAGGTTAGATACACAATGTATGATATACTACATTAGCTTTGCTTGGCTTTTTTATTTTCTTTTTTTATTTATTTTTTATTTGGTGAACAATTTTCTTTGAAGGATCTCTAAGGCCTGTAGAACAGTATTTAGAAAATTAGATCTATGGGATATATAAATCTATTTCTAACTTTTATTAAACTTTATTTTACCTAGATTTTAAATAAACGAAACGTCATCTTTATGACCAATTCTTCCATTGTATACTAATGAAACTATATCATTGCTGTTATTAAATGCCTTAATACCTTCAACCATCATCTTAAAACGTTTAGGAAGATACACTCTAATATTTGTATCATGATCCTTTAGGGTTCCTACCAATGATAACCCTAATTTTGTTTTAACCTGTTCTAATTCTTCTATGATGTAAGGTCATCCAATTTGGATATAATTCAATTTATGTACAAAGCTAGAGGCATCATTTAGTCGATTTAAGAGAGTCTTAAAAGTAGTGCTAGAACTAAAAAAGAAAAAAAAATCAAATGAAAGAAAAACGTTTTATGAATAGTCAAAGTATTAAACATACTTACAAATCCATGGTGAGTCGATCTGTTCCAATCAGATGCTAGTGCTAAAATGAATCCTGAGTGCTCATGAGCATTGTGGATAGATAGCGCATGCGCTATCCCCTCTTCCAACTAAGAATATGATTTCTATTTACTTATTTATACATACAAGGAAGCATTACTTTTAAAGATAAAAAAAAAAATGTTGATTTGAAAGAGGGGCTCACGATTTGTTTGCACTCATCTTAGTTTTCCAAATATAATTCAGAAATAAGCCTTCCCACCACGTCAAGGTGTGAGTGCATCAGGAAGGTATTAATATAAAATTGTTGTTAGTTTTTTTTTTTTTTTTTTGTTTTTTGTTTTTTTAAACACACATTCTTTGGTTTACGGGTAAATCAATACCATGCCAGTGACCATTCTCAAACACACATTCATTGGTTTACGGGTAAATCAATACCACGCCAGTGACCATTCTGAAACACACATTCATTGGTTTACGGGTAAATCACTACCACGCCAGTGACCATTAATATATATATTTAATGTAACAACAATCTTATATCAATAAAATCAAATAAAAAAAATAACCTTCAAACCTTTTAATATAAAAAAAAAAAATCTTTTGGGTATTTCCAAATCATAAATTATTGATTACCAGATAAAACAAATTAAATTCAGAATTCTTAGAAGGCACATTTTATTTTTTATTTTAGATATATATTTTTTTTTTAATTTTATTTCATTGTTTTTTTTTTTAATTTACTATAAACGAAAATATTTACATATGTGTCCTTATCCATTGGGCTATAGAGTGGACACGATAAAGTGAACACATTTCGGGATTTTTATAATGTAAAAGGCAATGACAGCCTCCAAATCTGTTTATTGCTAATGGGGGTTTCAAACTACTAATCCTTGGACAATTAAGTTCCTCTAGATCAATTACTGAACTTTTAATGAAACGGCGGAGAAAATGCATTTTCTTTTGTCCTTTAACAAAGACCGTCCCATACTTTTGGAGATTATTTCGAAGTATTGTACCCAGAAAATCATACTCTACGTCTCCTTCATACCAATTGATTCCATGAAGATGATAAGTTAACCATTGATTTGTACGATTAGTTTTGGAGTTAAATTTGGATGATTCTGTCGATGGTTTGAAAATCCATTGTCGGACACATAAAAAGTACAAATCCAAAACTGCGAGTTCTTTTACAATAAATTCAGAATTGTCGTCTACAAAACAATGGAGATCTGCTACGCATGACGACATCGGGACGACTGATTCCCTGGAGAGGTTCACGACTAATTTTATACCATTCGACGAACTATGCCAGTTAGTGGATTATATTCGATGACTCTGTCGTGTATAATAAGACAGTAGGCCGTAGTAAGTGGTGGAAAATTAGTTTTCGATTCAAATTCAAGTCTTACGTCAACCGGGCCAGTTTTTATAGACTCGCTTTGTTTCGAGCAATCGATCACGACCAACGGTGCCTTATTCTTGAAATTTTCCCAAGAAGATGGCGGATCAAAGTTTTGAGAATCTTCATAGTAAGATTGTTGAAACGCTACATACATGTGATAGAGCAAGGCGTATCGATTAGCAGAGAAATCAATATTCATATCATCGTACGGATAAGATTTACAATTCAGATAGAGTTTGACGTTTGTCAAATCGCAGTGATCGAATTGACTGGAATCATTTCGAAAGTTGTTTTGCCTGTTGCTTTGGAAAGCTAAAATGACAAAACGAGGTTTTTCCATTTGACTCTGGTTTTTACTGACCAGATTTGTCTTTTGCTCGCGGGCAAGAGCGGATAGTCGAATAGTTCCCAGCTACGGAAAGGAATCGAGAATGTCCTCTCAGACCTTAGGTGACGCATAAGAGCAAGTTTCTGTTACTCATTTACTGTCACATACGGTATCTTCCAACACAGTTTGAGTATCTCTATTTTGCATGGTTCCTGGTTTACGTCTTGTTCTTGTCTTGCTGTATTTTTGTAACTATTTTCGTCATATCGACTTCTAATCAAAATCAACTCTTGCTTCACATTCAATATGATCTTTGGATAATCTTCAAAAACTCCAAGCAGCTTCGCTAATGGAATGATAACATTGAATTCACCTTCGGGAGAAGTTAAGTTTGTAGATTCATCGCTTGGATAAAACCATCCTTGATATGTGAAGGAATTAATATTCCCTCCCCTTAGAGAAACGAGATTTTTCAAAGTAGATGTAATTCCAGGGTTTTTTACACGATCCACTTCTACCCCACTCAACTCATATCGTATCTCATCAAAGAGGAAAGTGATCGCATTGTTTGTTAATTTTGATAATCTAGGAGGCGTCAATCCATCTTGTTAGATAAATTTCCCTTCAATGTAGAGCAAACTTTGACTGGGCAAAGTGTACAAGTCTTGGTGTTGCAAACTGATACGTATCTCGTCATCTGCTGATAGTTTAGATGAGGCGTAGGGGTGATGGGAATGAAGTTCTACACATTCAATTGAATTTCTAATAATTGGACTTCCCTCCAAGTTCAGTATTTCTTCCATGTCGATGATAGAACGTAATATCCCAGTGATTGAAGAAATCGGATGTTACTAGCAGTCAAAGATGACGACATCGGGACGACTGATTCCCTGGAGAGGTTCACGACTAATTTTATACCATTCGACGAACTATGCCAGTTAGTGGATTATATTCGATGACTCTGTCGTGTATAATAAGACAGTAGGCCGTAGTAAGTGGTGGAAAATTAGTTTTCGATTCAAATTCAAGTCTTACGTCAACCGGGCCAGTTTTTATAGACTCGCTTTGTTTCGAGCAATCGATCACGACCAACGGTGCCTTATTCTTGAAATTTTCCCAAGAAGATGGCGGATCAAAGTTTTGATCAAAGGTTTGACATCCTTGATATGTGAAGGAATTAATATTCCCTCCCCTTAGAGAAACGAGATTTTTCAAAGTAGATGTAATTCCAGGGTTTTTTACACGATCCACTTCTACCCCACTCAACTCATATCGTATCTCATCAAAGAGGAAAGTGATCGCATTGTTTGTTAATTTTGATAATCTAGGAGGCGTCAATCCATCTTGTTAGATAAATTTCCCTTCAATGTAGAGCAAACTTTGACTGGGCAAAGTGTACAAGTCTTGGTGTTGCAAACTGATACGTATCTCGTCATCTGCTGATAGTTTAGATGAGGCGTAGGGGTGATGGGAATGAAGTTCTACACATTCAATTGAATTTCTAATAATTGGACTTCCCTCCAAGTTCAGTATTTCTTCCATGTCGATGATAGAACGTAATATCCCAGTGATTGAAGAAATCGGATGTTACTAGCAGTCAAAGATGTGCTCTCTTCTCCAATCTTCACCGGAATGATACTCCTGTTCGCTCTGGCTTTATATATCTTTCTGAAATCCGAAACCATGATGTACTCAAATCAAGACTTTCTACATCAGATCTAGCAGATAGAGAAGGCAGAGTTGACCGCAATTATTAGTTTGCGCTACTTGATAGCATTTGTCGTTTATAGAGATTCGGTATTGTTTCATATAACGAATAAACTCAGATGGAGGTTTAGCTCCACTACTGTCAAAAAAGTAAACGGTTTGTCCGATTTTCTTATAACAGACCCAATGTGTACGTACCTTTGCCGTAACTGTTGTCCAAATGAAAATTGCACGTTCGTTTTTCCAAGGCTTCTTGGGAAATTCGTCTCTCATAAACACTCCTCTAAATGAACTTACTTTAAATACTTTCGCCAATAGCTGTAAATCGAAATTGCTCAATCTCGTTTTAGGTATAATTCGCTGAAATCGTTTAGCTTCGTCGCTCAATTTAGTCGTACTACCTCCAATCTGATTTGGGGTTAAAATAGCACGTAGCTTCATTTTTCTCTTGTTGACGGCACAGAGTCTCATGACTGAATGATCATTATAGCAATCATTCCGCCTTATATATCGATGTCGATGGCTTTCTCCCAGCTGTTGTGTGAACTATCGAAACCAAGCCACTTCACTAAAACTTTATTGCCTTTCCTTTTGATTACTTTCTCAACAAGGTAGTAGTCAGGATGTTTGACGAGCTGAAGCTCTTCCTGATAAAACCCTCCTGCGATAGATTCACCTTTGTCATCCTTCAAGTGGTAAGTTACTGGCACAGTGTTTTTAACCCTTTCAATCGTAAAAATTTCAGTCGTCCACGACTGCTGATAGCCTTTAGCAAACTGAGCCTTATATTTTGAAATTCTGACTCTATCTCCTTCTTTGTATCTCGCCGCCTTCACTCTAAATTTCTTTTTACTGTATACTTCAACTAATAGTCGTTTCTTTATTTTCCTTCCTTGCACACCTTTCGGCTTCATTTTTATTGTACTGTGTTTTCTATTGTTATACTCGATGAGAAGAGAATCCAAAATTGGGAGCTACTTGTAATTACCTTGAAAACTGAACTTTTTCCACATCATAGACTTTAAGGTACGATTGAATCTTTCCACTATCGAAGCTTTCAGATTGCTGTACGTAGAGTAATGGTTGATCTCACCATTAACTTTCATTAGCTTGTTGAACTCTTTGTTATAAAACTCTTTGTCATTGTCTGTCTGAAGATTTCGAGGTTTTCTTTCTGCTAAGATCTTTTCGAATGCCTGACTAATCTCGAGTCCTGTCTTATTCTTGACCGGTACAGCCCAAGCGTATTTTGAGAAGCAATCTATCACTTTGTGTAGGTATTTGTAGTCGTTATTCATTCGTGAGTAAGGAATCAATTCTACCAAATCTGCCTGCCATAAATCATCGATACCTTTGAGTAGAACATTTCTTCGTTGAAATATTTTTCTAGCCGGTTTGTGCAGCTCTTGTACAATCTGTTCTTTAACAGTCGTCATAATGAACTGAGAGCATTTGACAATACTAAGCTATTATACCACCTATTCGGAGTTGTGTTTCTATACGTTGGATCTCCGCTCGTTTCTTTATATTCTCGGGGGATTCAATCAAGTCCCTCAATCTTTTAACTAAAATATTAGGATCTTCAATTCCACTTCCTTTTTTCGATGGAAATAGTTTTGATATTACCTTTCTATATTTTATATTTTGCTTTATCTGTCGTATTGGGGCTGTGGGACTGTAAGTCTTCTTGTGAGCATTAGTCTGATTTAATATTTTCTTATACATGTCATAGTCATTCTTTTTAGCTAGATCAAGTTTTGGATTTGCCATAAATAAAAGCTCAAAGAGACCTGGCGTTCCAAGGTAATCAACATCTCCGACGGATATAACATCGTTTTGTATAGAAATGATTTCATCTCCAATAGTGAACCTATTGCCGTCGTATACTATTCCATAAATAGTGTCGCGTTCTTTTATATTATTATTGACTAGTTTTTTAATATACTTCGAAGCTATCTCACCGACCTCTTTCAAGCAATTTTCAACGATTTCTTTGCCTTCAGGAGCTTGAGCTTCTTCTCTCACCTTTTGCAAAGAAGATCTTAATTCTGGAGTTGGTGGTATTGGACTTGCTGATTGAGGGCTGTTTTCATACACTTCCTCTTTTAAAGGAGTGATAACGAGGTCTGGGGAACCAGGATAGAACCATCTCGATGACAATACATCTGCTGAATCTACTAATGCTGTTTCCTGGTTGATCTCCCTCTTTTGATCCTTAATCGAAGAACATTGTGTAACGTCAAATGATTTTATTTCTTTCTTTATACTGGTAGATGAATAATTATCCTTATTCTCTAATGAAGGACTTTTCATGGTATGTAATGTATTTACTGCATCGATAACGGGTTTGTATTTTTCTTTTAAATACTCACCAATCTCTTCTTTACTCCTCTTCAACAAGTTGCATTTACGTTGAATCGTTTTTCTCATTTCAATAATTTGGCGAGTTACCGCTTCAGAAGATGTTGACGGTTCCATGTTTGCACTCTTACTAAGCATTAGCTAACCGTTTAAGGTATTATATACGTATCAAATCTTTTACGATATCTTCCGTCAGAAATTTCCCTGTCTTTGTCTATCACAATAAAAGAATACTTATCGTTCTTCCAACACCAATGACAAATATTTTTGAAAGTTTTCATATCCATGTCGGAATTGACGTGATCATCGTAGATTCTTCTCAAATTAAGTTCATCTTGACGGAATAGAATCAGAAGGTTTGCATTTTCTCGAATTAAATGTTTTGGAATTCTCGTATAACTCTGACTCAAATAGAATATATCGAAGCCATTATGCCGACCCATACAAAAGTACGCTCGAACATTGTCCTGTTTATCACAGGCGATATCATCAAAAATAAATATGGAATTGGCTCGAGCCTCTTTCGGTGGAGGTACATTAGTGTTGTCTTCATACTGAAAAAATCCGATGTCTTCTAAAGGTTCCAGTACCCGAGCTAGTTGTCTATATTTTGGCTGATGTAAAGATTTAGTAAATAAGTAAATATTCTCATATCTTAAACCATCAGGATCGTAGATTAAATTCAACATGAGATTAGTTTTTCGGCAATTTGATGGTCCACATATAAGACATCTGATAGTGTTGAGTAATAGAGGACCGTGTCTCGATGGTTTTACCTCGGTAAAATCTTGATCTCCGAGATTAGAAATACTCAGAGAATGATGTTGCTTTATCAGACGCATGTTGAAGAGTGACTGAATTCGATGTATTGATCTCCATTATATACTTACCTGGCGATGAAGATCATCTGACTCATAACAATTAATGATGGACGCGCATATGGATTAATTTGAAATATGATAAATTAAAATATATATTATGAATTTGAATTGAATTGAATTTGACTTAATGCTTGCATTCATCTTAGTTTTCCAAATATAATTCAGAAATAAGCCTTCCCACCACGTCAAGGTGTGAGTGCATCGGGAAGGTATTGATATAAAATTGTTGTTAGTTTTTTTAAACACACATTCATTGGTTTACGGGTAAATCAATACCACGCCAGTGACCACAACACAAACACACATTGGTTTACGGGTAAACTAATACCTCGCCAGTGACCACAAAACAAACACACATTGGTTTACGGGTAAACTAATACCTCGCCAGTGACCGCAACACAAACACACATTGGTTTACGGGTAAACTAATACCTCGCCAGTGACCACAACACAAACACACATTGGTTTACGGGTAAACTAATACCTCGCTAGTGACCACAACACAACACACATTGGTTTACGGGTAAACTAATACCGCGCCAGGGACCAATTCATTCTTTACAACAATAAAATATCAACCAAAAGAATATTTAAAATTCATCATGTTTCATATTTTTTTCTTTTTACGAATCCGGTATGGAATAATGACCATGGGCTAAGGTACGAAGCCCGTCGACTTGGTATCGCTTATCATCATGTGCCGAAAGGGAAGTTTTTGTTTGTTCGACGGAAAAGATCTTATGGTCTTTTGACATAATCGAACGAAAAGTCGTTTTAAACTCTTTTCCGTCTCCCAAAGCGCAAAGATAATCTTCAAAAGATATTTTCCTTTCAGCAGCGATCTTTTTAATGCCTTTGGCCTTTTTCATCACATTATTTGGTGAGATTCGTATTGCATACATCTTTGCACGCAACCCAACAAACTCGGAGACGGGCACTCCGTAGGCTTCGTCTTTAAATTTCCCTAATACTTTTTTATTATGATTCGTGTATGCCGGATGGTCGGTTGCATAGTCTGATGTATCAAGTTCATACATAAAGTCATCCATGTCTTTATAAAAATCATTGGTCTGTATCAGGTATACTAAACTGTCTGTGTCCGTATACATAAGTTTTAGTCTGTTCGGTCCATAGTATGTTAGCATTGTATTGTAGTGGAATTCGTACATTCGGACTTTTGAAAGATCCAGAATGGCCATTCCTACGTAGATAGGTTTGTTCATCTCAATCTTTTCAAAATCCAAATGTACTGCCACTATTGATTCTGTGTATACTGTTCTGTCCTTATACGTCGGTTTAGATATAAGTCTGTTTAGTCGTCTTTGACTTACTACTAGCTCAATCTTACGTCTTTTCCGAACATCCTCCATAAACTTTCCGAAGACGGCATTGTTCATAAGCTTGTAAAAGTCTTTATCGAAGTCGTTCGATGCCTGCTGTCGATGTTTAGTGTTAAGATCTATATAACTTCGAAGCCAATAAGATTGTTTAAATCTGAGTGCTCGATGTACTCGAACTAATTTCAATCCTAAGCCCATAGCCTGCTGCAAGTTGATAAAATGCAGGACGTATTTCTCCCTGTAGCTTAGAGAGGCTAAAAGCTTTTTGAATTTTCCACCAGGTGGAATTTTATTCTCGGGCAACAGGGGAAAATCATTATGCAAATCATGTAAAGATTCCGGATACTCTATATCGGCTTCAATGATGTAGCCGAAGGGACCGTCTGCTGGCAAATTGTACCAGTCAAAAGAATCCTGATTCTGAATCCATTCGAAACCGCCTGAAGGGAGAGCTTTCGACATCGCCCACCTGTACAAGTTGTTTGCGTCAAGATAGGCGATGTAGGAAGATTCCTCCTGAGGATCTCGACATGGATTAAGATATTTATTGCTGCCTTTTCCATATCTGTGACTGCATTGACACAAGCCACCCCTTATCCCACGCTCGATCATTAAGACCATATCGTAATCGGTCAGCAAATCCAGCTGTATACCAGTATACTTGAGCATAGCATCCCACGCTAGTCCTGGTGCCGTGTAATACCAAGCCGGGTCCAGGAAATATGCTCCTAAGCAAACATCCCTAAAATTTTCAAAAAAACGTCACATAGGAGGGCGACGTCTACCTTGAGGTACAATTCACTGTAATCAGCCATGGTTTTGATATTAAACGCGTTCCATACCGCTTGAGCATGCTGATAGTCCTCGTCCGAGATGCACATTTCATTTAATTGACTATAGAATGCCTCCTTTGGTGGCAAAGCAGTCTCCCGAAGTTTCTCGAACGAGTCCATATAGTCATAGGGGTAGACTCCTTTCCTGATCACGAGGTCCAAATGAT
This sequence comes from Aelia acuminata, assembly GCA_911387785.2. Lineage (NCBI taxonomy): Eukaryota > Metazoa > Arthropoda > Insecta > Hemiptera > Pentatomidae > Aelia > Aelia acuminata. The sequence goes on along the minus strand of OU426978.1, from coordinate 137,898,160 downwards.
GAGCGGGAAAGAATTTTTTCGTCTCCTTAAAATTAGGTATAGGTAAATTCTTGGCCAACTTATCGAGACTGGACGCCATGAATCTATATGAGTCCAAAAATCTAACGGTTAAGGCACCCACTGAGATTCCGAAAGAGATGTATTTTTCCTCTTCGGAAAAATTTCGAAGATTTTTTTCGGGATGACATCAATACACGTCCTTTGCTTCTCTTCTTCGTTTAGGTCTCGTCCCAACTCTCGAACGATGAAGTGAGCGTCATAACCGCTGAGATTGTGGAATAGGACGGGTAGGAAGCGAGGAGTACGATAAAGAATGTTACATTTCGAATGGGCTGGACCGCGATACATTCCAGTGATGTGATCGTGATCCATCACTTTCTCATTGGTAGATGTGTAGGGTCGGGAACAAAGGTAGCAGAATACAGATCGTAGGTCAGCTTCCTTCTGCGATGTTGGGGGTAGCATGGGCCGTTTCATGGAGTACACCTGAGACACCCTCTCTGCCACTTCCCTGATGTGAGCCATAAATTTCTCGGCTGAATCTTTACCTGTATAGATGAAGGGTACATCGGGGAAATCCTGTGGTAGTAAGTGGCGAGGGATGTTATCTGGAACTTTGACATAGATGCAGAAACTCATCGGAAGATGTCTCTGATAGGGAGTCGTTTTAGTGCGTCTCGGTTCCCCCGGCTGAATCTTCTCTAAAATTTATTCGAAATCTGCATATACGATAAAAGGAACCCTCATTCCTCGTTGTATATTAATGAAAGAAATATTGGGCGGATTCCCATTGTCACCGTTGGCCGGAAGTACAATACGAGTTGGTTTATTCTTCCCACAGTACTCCATATGCTCCCTCATCCGCTCCGTGAAGTGTCTAGCATCTTTATTGATATGGGTGAGACATCGCTTACAGCCTTGTTTTCCATAATGGTGGCCGGAAATTTGCGAACCTACTAATTTATTAAAGTCTTTTATGTACGCATAATGACTTCGCCCATCTTCGTTAGTCAGGAGCAGAAGATCACGATGATCCGGCTTTTCCTGTTTAACTATTTTTATCGGATAGATGTCACCTGAACCTCCAACAGCGAACACATTTATGCTTATGTCATTATGTTTCTCAAATGTTTTTAGTTGTTGGAGAGGAGTGGGGAAGGTAATACAGCCAAAATCGTAATTATGATGCAAGTTATTATATTTGGTAACTCGTTGAGCATTATGATCGATAAAGTGTGCGAGTACAGCATATTTGAAACATAAATTATCATTATTCTGAACGTTTATAACAGCTTTTCTAGCTGCTATTTTGGTTGGAAGCGGTATATAGCTGGAGGCACCAAGAGGTTTAAAACGGCTAACTTTTAAGATGAGACCATCGAGATGTTTAAGGAACCAGCCGCTCCCTTTCATTATCATCTCTTCAATCTCAGTTGCTATCTTGATATACATTTCACTCAAAGTTTCCAGAATGGAAGACAGATCGTATATTGCCTTATTTTTGGTTTTGAAGGCACGATCACATGTCTCTCCTTTGATATTCTCGTAAGTGGCCTCTAAAACCAAATTAAATTTGAGGGGGGCGTCTGACTCCGAAGAAAATTCATTAATTAATCGATATAGGGTATCCGTCTGGCTGCAAAGAAATTCCACTACATCTATTGCTGAAGAGCAGGGAAGAAAATAAGTCTTCAAATCTCCTCTGAATGCAGTCTCGATCTCATACAAAGACCCCACAGCTGCCTCTAACCGCCTCCGCTTCGTCATTACAAATTGTGAGTCGATTTGGCAACGACGTGCATGATTAGTACATTGCTTTTGATTTTGGAATATTTCTTTGCAAGAAACACATGTACGTTGCGGTAACGTAGCAAGGCATGAATTTTCATGTTTTTGTTTGTCAAAATTCCTTATAAAAGCTCTGCCACAATACTGACAATTATTATTTGAAATTGACATCATAAATTTTGATAAACGATCGATAAAAATGAAACCACTTTTTATAAAATATTAAACAATAAAAAAAGTAAAACAAAAATGAATTATAACTTAAAAAATGTTAAATGAAGAAAAAAATAAGAACTAAATGAAAGCAATAACTACTTCAGATGATCGAAATGAAAACTTTACTGAACAAATTACAAGACCAAAATGAATAAAAAGATTATAAAAGGTTTACTCACACGTTTCCAGAGATGTTTCACCAGCAACTTCAGAATAAAGTATGAGAAAGAGCTTTAAGAAGTGCGCCTATTTATAGCTTGTCTTTGTTTACATTTTAAGAATTAAGAGTACAAAGTCCCTTTCTTATAATTCTATTAGGATTAAGAGATAAATAGGGGATAAAAAAATCCTTTGTTTATATTTTTAAGAATCAAACGTTAATTGGATTTAGTCCAAAGTGCATCATTTATCCTTTTAGGATATAAGTGTAAAAAAAAAAAAAAAAAGATTAAATGATCAAAGTCCATATAATTAAGGCAGGATCGAACATGATCAGACCTGTTTTCTTCACATGGAGATAATGATTCTCTAAAGGGATTGAAAGTTCAAAGTACATTAAGAGATTTTTAGTACATTGTTTATCCTTATTGTTTATCCTTGTTTATCCTTATAGGATTAACGGATCAAAGTCCATATAAACTGGACATGATGAAACTTGGGCACAACATGATCAAATCCCGTTTATAGATGTGAGCATTATAAAGGTTACAAGAGAGATTATAAGAAGGTAAGTAAATAGGAAGGTTATGTAAGGAAGGTCACGTGACCATAAACGAAGCCTAGAGTATTAGAAAACAATATGGCGGAGGTCACGTGACCGTAAATAAAGCCTGTAGTATTAAAGAACAAGATGGCGGCCGGGTAGACTCAGCCTCTTACATGGCAGTAAATAATATGGCGACGGCCACGTGACTGATCACGTGACCATAAACCATGCTTAGAGTAGCAGAAAACAATATGGCGGCGGTCACGTGACCGGTGGTTAACGTATAGCAGAAGTCAAAAGGGGCGTGGCCTAATAGTCACGTGACCGAAAATTTATGTGGTTAAGGTATTATAGATGTAAAAAGGGGCGTGGCCTAACGGTCACGTGGTCAAAAAGGGGCGTGGTCTGCTGGTTAACGTAGGGTAAGAGACCAGCCACGTGGGATTTAAGGCTGGGCACGTCATCATCCACGTGGCACTTAAGGAGTGGGGATGGAGCAAACGGTGGGCCAGCTCCCCCATAATCTCTCTACTGATAGAAGTTTAGACTGTCATCACTTTCTGCATAAGAAAAATTGCTCTCATCCTCCTTGCTGGAACTAAAGACAATTGTTAGTTTCACCTTTGTTTATGTTTACCTTGCTTTTGTGAATTGCTACTGCGCCAAAAAACAGACAGGGGAGATCAATCATACAAGAAACTGGTTAGCCGAAAGGTTAGGTTTTTCTAAGGAGTTTGGGGCTATGTGAACAGAATCGGAAGCAAATGTTTTGCCATACCTTTAAACCAAATTTACTGAAAATATAAAAATTTACTTACATATAGTAAAATCAATTAATGAAGCACACTCTTCTCAACACTGTTAACATCGGATTGAAAACTCAGGACAAGACTCCCGAGGTCGAGCGGGCCACATGGTACAATGGTGGAGCCTTCACAACAGGTGTGACGGAAACTATAAGCCAATGGCCAACCTACCCCCTATGCCAACCAACCCCGCTCTCCCCTATTTGAGCAAGGAAATTATCGAAGTGGTTAAAAATTATAAATATTTAGGAATCACTTTAAGCAGTACATTATCATTAAAGACACACCTCCAATTGAAATTGGAAAAAGCGAAAACAAGATTAAATGTTGGATGGAAAGTTTTTATGACGAATAATCAAATAACATATCTATCAAAAATAGAAGTATAAAAAATAGAAAAAAAATTTCCAAGGCCAAGGATATTTGTAATGTTGGAAGGAATTGGTTTGGAAGAGATGTTGTGTACCCAGTTTTTGTCAGCAAGAGGATAAATTTTGTGTTGTAAAGATGTATTGTATAGTTTCTGAAATTTAGTGATCAGACGGTGTTTATGTGAGGTGCGGGTGTTGTTGAAAATTGTGGATGTGCAGGCTGTAAGGAGATTCATATTGTCGGAACCGATGGTATTATTTAGTAGACTCGACAGGTTGGAAATTTTGTTATTAAGATGATGAATAATTTGGATGGTTTCGCGGATTTTAAGATTTAATAAGGACTTTTTAAATTTAAAAGATATCGTAGTTAATTTTGATTTATGAATAACTGATGAATTAATATGATTCAGCGAATTTTGAATAAATTTCGGAAAAAGTCTATTTGCACGGCATTTGAGGAGGAAAATACATTGTTCCAAGCAATGGGCCAAACGTTTTTGAAGATTACAAAATTTATTAAAGTAGTAGTAGAAACGACGGATTGTGCAATTGTGAACTTGTAGGTCACGCCGTCTGGAAGGGCGAGGGGGGTGTGTAACTAGGGTGAGGTGGGACGGTTGATTGCACAATCCGGCAACGTCGCATGGAATGTGTGAGATGTGGCAACATCGCTTTGTTTACATCGTGCTGTAGCAGAGCAATATGTGACCTTGAGGGTCATTGACCGACCTTGTGAGGGCGAGGGGGGTGTTGTTCTAGGGGGGGGGTTTGTTTGTTTACATTTAACCGGGTTGACCCAGTTCACAACCCGGTCAGATGTGTGTAGGTGCATGCGGTTCATTGACCCTTTGTTTACATTATGCCTGTGACGTCATCCTCTGAGTGGGAGTTTTGTTTGTTCACATTTAACGGGTTGACCCAGTTCACAACCCGGCTACGTGTGTGTAGGTGCATCTGTCGGACAAGGCGATAAAGAACTATTTATTCATAGCGCTCAGTCAGCACTACTGCGCATATATACCCCAGCTTCACACGTGACGACAGCCATTGATTGCCCTACACCTACATTGAGGATATAAGGAGCTCGACTTTTCCAATCTAACCTGCAGTGCAGTTCTCCTAAAGGTGAGTCATTTTAACTATTTTTGAGCTAATACTTGCATAAAGATAAAAAAAATTGTTAATTTTTGTAAATATTACAGATGTCTTTAATTGAAAAATTGAACAGTTCTACAATCTATAAGACAATTGGTGAGCTCGAGAAAGGAAAAACTTATAAGATTTTAGAGCTGGCTCTCAAATCAACGGAGTATGGAGAAGCGTTACAAGCCATCATAGAGGGCGTAAACGGAGAAAAATATCGGACATTTTTACCAAAAAGATACCAAGAATGCTTTTCTGGAAAAGACATCGAACAATATGATGGTGAGTTTTTTATTTCTTTTAAAATAGCAATAATAAAAAAGTGTAATATTTAACTGAAATGATATGCTTGATTTTAGGATCATTGAGCATGGTATTTGAAGGAAAGGAGAAACAAGCTTACAAAATTAGGTTTATGTAATCGAACTGAATGATGGCCGAAGGAAAAGGTATTGATGTTATATTATGTTCAAAATGTGGGTTGTTAATATTAAATTCGAGCGCACACAGATGTAAATGGAAATTTTATACATGCTTAGATTGCAATCGTGAATTTAAATCAAAATTTAGCTGCGAACGTCATAAAAAATTCGCATGTAAAGAAAAACGTGTCAGTTCCCCTCAAGCATTTGCTGATAGGTAGCCAATTATCAATGGAAAACTCCCCAACACCTGCTGTTTTATCTTCGAAGCAATCACATTTACCATTTAAAAAAAGAATATATTCGCTAATACCATCTTCATCGGGGTCTAATATTGCAGAAATAGGAATTAGCTCACCTAAGAAACATAAATTCTATAGTAAGGAAAAACTTGAAATTTTAGCTACAATTGAACTAGGTATTAAAAAATCAGCATTTGGTAATAAAGTGATAGATTTTTATATTGAAAATCGTGATTTCAATGCATTTCCGAAAGACTTTCTGGAGTCAAAAAGAGAAAAAATTATTAATATGTTAAAATTTTACTTAGAATTATGGAACATATTCAAAATTAATTTGCAGTTAGATTGTACCTACAAAAAAATGGGTCCAAATTATGAGGAAAAGTCAGATATGAATTTTAAGACCCGTCAACAAAATATAGATTCGTCAACTGATTTGTGCAAATATATTAATAACTCATATGAAAAAATAGTTTCGGAATTAGATTCCTTTGAAACTAAAGGTTCTGGCTTGACATAATTACACGATACAATGTAATTATCTTTGTTTGCATCTAACTAAATATAAACCTCTTGATGGAAAACAATTTATGGACTTGCCGAAAGCGATAGCAAACAAGCATGCTGTAATTAACGTAAAAAACATAAACAACGATTGTTTTCGATTCGCAATATTAAGTAAAATTATTGGTTCGAACGATCCTAAGTCCTATGAATATTTAGAAAATAATTACAATTTTGATTGTATTTCATATCCCACTTCCTTTAAAGACATTAAAATATTCGAGGATGTAAACAATGTTTTAATCAATGTGTATGGTTTAGATGAAAAAACAAGGTATTTCCTTTGAGAATAAGCAAAAAAGAAACCTTTAAAGAAAGATTTGACCTTTTATTTCTTCAAAATGAAAGGGACTCCCATTATTATTATATTACCAATTTAAGCAGGCTTGTTGGCAGTCAAATATCCGGTAACAAATCTGCTAAAGAAATTTGTCACAGGTGTTTAACATCTATTTCCTGGAGATACGTAATACTGGAGATAACATCTATACGTGGAGATAGTCCAAAGGAAAAAACGCGGAAGAACGATTAAAGGAACAGTTATTATTTTGCGGTGCGCATAAACCGGTTAGGACAGATTTCCCACGCGATGATAAAATAAAATTTAAAAAGTTTCAGTATACACAGAGAATCAAAATTGTAGCATATGCTGATTTTGAATGTTATTTAGAAAAGATCGAGGGTCCTTGTGAAAATCCGTCAATTTCTTGGACGAAATCTGTGCAAAATCATAAAATCTTTTGTGCATCACTTATGGTTAAAGCAGATATTCCTCTATTACATCTTCAACCTTCAGTCTATACTGGTGCTAACTGCATGTTTTTGTTTATGGAGGCTCTTCATGAATTGGCAAAGAAGGTTGATGAAATATATTGCAAAATCGAACCCATGGCTCAAATGACTGAGCAAGAAATGTTGTATTATGAAACAAAGAATAAGTGCGTTATCTGTCTAAAGACATTAAAGACCAGAAAGTACGGCATCATGATCATGTAACATCTAAATTTATTGGTGCAGCTCATTCAAACTGCAACTTACAAGCAAAAACACCTGATTTTATACCAGTAATTATGCACAATTTACAGGGTTACGATTCACACTTTATTGTACCTTTTTTAGCTAATCGTGAAGGTGATGTTACTGTTATTCCGAGTAATTCGGAAAAGTACATCAGTTTTACAAAAACATTCAAAGATTGTAAAACTAAAATAAAATTCATAGATAGTTATAAATTTTTAGCTACCAGCCTTGAAACGCTAGTCCAAAACATGAAAACGGGTTCTGAGAATCTCTCGATCACTTTCGCTCATTTGTATCAGTTAATCCCTGACGAATCCAAAGTTGAATTGCTAACGAAAAAAGGAATCTATCCATATTCTTACATAGATTCATTGTCGCGGTTAGAAGAAACCCAGTTACCCACATTAGACAAATTTTACAATGACCTGACGTTAGAAAATATTTCTCAGTCTGATTACGAACATGCTCAAACGATATGGAAAATTTTTAATATCAAGAACATAAAAGAATATACTGAAATATATATAAAAACGGACGTAATTTTATTATGTGAGGTATTTGAAAAATTTCGTAAACTCTGTATGGATATCTACTGTTTAGATCCAGCATATTTCATGTCTCTTCCAGGGCTGAGTTATGAAGCAATGTTGAAAACGACAGATATTGAATTGGATATTATAAAAGATTTTGATATGGTTCTGTTTTTCGAAAAAGGCATCCGCGGCGGTATTACACAAGTTGTCAAACGATATGCTAAAGCCAATAATTGTTTAATAGATGATTATGATCCAAATCAACCCATGAGCTATTTAATTTATGCAGACGTGAACAACTTGTATGGCTACGCAATGAACAGTTTCCTTCCGTACGGGGACTTCGAGAGGTACGATCAAGATTTAGATGTGCTAAACGTTCCTGACGACTCGGAAGTAGGGTACATTCTGGACGTTGATATTGATTATCCTGAAACATTACATGGTTTGCACTCTCAATTTCCCTTATTGCCTGAAAAATCAAAACCTCCTGTCGATAAAAAAACAACTGAAAAGTTCATGACTACGACTACACCGAAAACTCGTTATATCGTTCATTATATCAATTTGAAACAAGCTCTAAATCTAGAGATTAAACTGACAAAAATTCATAGAATTTTAAGATTTAAGCAAAAAAAATGGTTGGTACCATATATTGATCTAAACACTAAACATAGAGCAATGTCTACCAATTCTTTTGAGTCTGATTTCTTTAAACTAATAAATAACTCGTGTTTCGGAAAATTCATGGAAAATGCAGGAAAGCGTATAGACCTTAAAATTGTTACAAATGAAAAAACATTAAACAGACTAGTGAAGAAGCCCAATTTCAAAGAAAGAATCATTTTTACCGATAATGTAGTTTCCGTCCAGTTAGACAAGGAAAAAATTGTATTCGATAAACCGCTATATGTTGGCTTTAGCATATTGGAACTTTCAAAGGTTTTAATGTACAAATTACACTATGATGTGTTTTTAACAACTTACGGTCCACAAAATATTGACCTCTGCTATATAGATACTGACTCTCTTTTGTATCATATTAAAACAACGATATAAGTAATAATAGTTTAAGATATTATTTTGATATTAGCAATTTCCCGAAAGACCACCCTTGTTATTCTGATAAAAACAAAAAAGTGGTCGGAATGCTCAAGGATGAAACAGCCGGTGACCCGATTGTCGAATACGTTGGCTTAAGGCCAAAAATGTATTCTTTCGTAACTAAAAAAGGTTTATTAATTAACCGGTCCAAAGGAATAAAGAAATGTGCTGTTCGAGGATTCACGTTTCAAAATTATCTAGATTCTCTAAGAAATGATATGACAATGTACAGCCAGTTTCATATTATACAATCAAAAAAACATCAAGTGCAAACGGTTTTAATAAATAAAAAGTCACTATGTCCGTGTGATGATAAACGTCATACGTTGGAAAACAAAGTCAATACTCTTCCTTACGGCCATTATGCATTGACGCATCATAATTAAATTAAATGTGCTGTAATATATTGGTACTGTTTATTTTATGAACAAATTATATTTTAGGATAAGAAAAAAAAAACAATTTGTGAGAAATAAATATATTTTAAATGTAGAGTTACAATAAATATATAAAATATACAGTTTTTGTAAAAAGAATTAATAAATTTATATTATAACAGCAAGTGTTTTTTTCTTTTTAATACATTATGCAATATCCTTCTTGTCAATCCAGCTGCGTTCATCTAATCTCAGCCATTTTACATACAATTTATTTCCTTTTCTTTTTAAAACTTTTTCTACAAGTTGTACATCTGGATATTTAACTTTTTGTAGCTGTTCTTCATAAAATGCTCCACTAATCGGTTGTCCTTTCAGATCTTCCAGTAAATAAGTGTAAGGATATGTCTTCTGAATCTTGACTATCTTAAAAATTTCTCTTGACCAATTTGATAAATATCCTTTAGAAAATGTTGTTTTTGTTTAGATATCCTCACAAAATCCTCCTCTTCAAACTTCTCCTTTCTCACTTTAGTCCGAACTGTAGAATACACATTGTTTAGCAAGTATTTTTCCGATTTTTTATTACAAGCATCAATTGGTTTCATACCAATTGTTGTATGAAATGATGAGTTATATTCTTGTAAAATCTGAGGTAGGATATCTAAAAATTTGTATTTTCCTTGCATACTGGCTTTCCACATTTTCCCTTTTAATGTTCTATTAAACCTTTCTACAATGGAAGCTTTCATATTAGAAAGGTTGGAATAATGATTAATACAATATTTTTTTATTAGAGATTTAAACTTGGAATTGTAAAACTCCTTTTCCTGATCACTTTGAAAATTTTTTGGAATTTGTCTACCCGAAAGAAACACGCTCTCTATCGCCTTAGTTACATCTTCAGCAGATTTCTTCTTTATTGGTATGGCCCATGCATATTTAGCAAAGCAGTCTATAACTGTTAATAAATATTTGTACCCTTTATTTTCTCGAGAATAAGGTATCATCTCTACTAAATCTATCTGCCACAAGTCATTTATTCCTTTCAAAACTGTCTTTCTGCTAGGATATTTCTTGCGAGCTGGCTTATGTAATTCATTTACAACAGTTCTTTTAATTATTGATGAATCCATTATCAAGTACTTTGTTTAGGTAACCAAGTGTGACCACATCAGATTCCTTTTCAGGATCAGCTACGTTTGTTATTCTCGTATCAAGAGTCATATATAACTTCAACCAAGGTTAAAGCAACGCTGTTTAAAAATTCTTTGGTAACAAAATCCTGTTTATTTATAGGTGGTGCAAAGTTGACAAGTCTTTTCCTTTTTTCATCAATCCAATTACCAGGCCAATTGTTTAAATCAGTGTAAGTAGCCGCTAGCGTATCACAATACACTTTATTAGCAGCGTCATGAGCTGTGATTGGGTTGGCAACATTGATTATTCGTAAATTGCGTGCATCGATGTCCTTTACCGACTTCAATATGCTAAACGGAAAATAGCGTTTTTTATATTTGGAGTGCTTTAATGACATGTGAGATCCGAACTTGTTTATTGTCATGTTTATACTAAACCTAGCTATATATAGTCTTTAATATATAATATTTTCTTCTCGTAGCTCTTCAATTATTGATTCTATTTCGTTTTGGTGTCCTTCGTGACCAGCATGAGCGGAAGCTATTAACAGCTTTAGACGATTTACTAGCTCATTTGGATCGTTCCAATACTCATACAGAGGTTTATCGGCTCTCACAAGACCATGGCCCCTTTTGTGAGAACGGAGCTTCATTCTCGGAGCTGAGGAAGGGGTTTCCGGTGGAAATAACTTGGATATTACATTTCTATATTTCTCAGATCTGTTTCTAAATACCCCTTGTTCTTCGCTATAGCCTTTCCTGTGTGCATTGGTCGAGATTAAAATATTCTTATAATTTTCCAAGTCGGTCTCGGTATAAGTGGGTTTTTCAAGTAGAGTAGCTGCAACAATCCCGGAGTTCCTTCATACTCTATGTCGTTTATAGAAATATCGTCGCTGTTTGGAAACAGCCGAACGTTTGTCGAATCTCCAATAGCTAATTCCCCTAAAGGCATGACTCTAATTCCATAACGATCGTCATATGCCTCATCATCTATTTTTAAAATCTTATCCAAGTATTCCCTTTGCAGGTTTCCAAATTCAGCGAGATGTTCCTTCAATTCGGCTTCTCCTTGTGGAGTTTTAGCATATTCTTTGACTAGCTCTGATAGTGGTTCGTCAGTCACATACTCGTCCTCGCATTCTTCAGATGATAATACGGGAAAGGAAAAACTAGATAACGGTCTAGCTCTTTTGTAGTGAGGCGTTGTTTTCGGCAATAAAGCTGATTTTCGGTAAATACTAGCAGACTCGTTTTTATCTGGCGATTCGTCCCGCTCATTAACACCTTCTCTGAAAGTCTGTTCCGGTTTAGGTTTTAATGATTGTTTAATGTCTTCTAAAGGTTGAAGCACGGGTGTAAAAAATTCTTGACGACCCGTTTCAATATCCTGGAGGTTACGCTTCAATGCTCGAAATTTGTTTTTCAAATTTGTATGTGTCGATTCCTTTTCTAAAACGTCCATCGTTCATACCCCTACTTTTATCAATAACGAGATAGCCAAACGGTTCTTTCCAGCATAACGAGCACATGTCTTTAAAAAGAGTAAAACTTAAATCTGGCATGCTTACGTTTTCATCATAAATATGTTTTAAATTTAATTCATCTTGAGGAAAAACTATTAAAAAGTTAAAATTACACCTGATAAGATGTCTCGGGATACAAACATAACTTTGTGTTAAATAAAAGCAATCGAGGTTCAAATGAAGGCCATAACTAAAGCATCGTTTAATTATATCCTGATCTTCCATGGTGACATCATCAAATATGCATACCGAATTTGATTCGACTTTTTGAGGCAATTCCCTTGCATCTTCAAATTCATATAATTTTATTTCAGAAACAAGATTTATGACGCTTTTTAAATACTGGTATTTAGGTTGATGTAAAGTTTTTCCAAACAGATACACATTTTTAAACTTTAAGCCGTCAGTGTTTAATAGCAATCCAATCATAATATTGGTCTTTCCAAATCCGCTCGGTCCACATATCGAGGCTCGGATAGTGTTTGGTAATAATGAACTATAAATCTCCTCCGATTTTCCTTTAACTGGGGAAAAGTTGGTAGTAGGGAAACATTGCACTTGTTTAACTATTTTTATTCTGAATGCAAACAACATCAAGACGGCTATATATACCCTATTGTTTCATTTTCTGAGTACAGTATGAGTCACAAGGCTCGCAGAGGCAGAGGCTTGCTGAACAGTCTTATGAATAGGTTGCCGATTGAATTGCACCTTCCAGGATATCAATATTGCGGTCCCGGTACGAAACTAGAAAAACGCTTAGCTAGAGGTGATAGCGGAATAAACGAGCTTGATAGAGCTTGTAAAGAACACGACATAGCTTATAGCATAAATAAGGATATGGAGAGTCGTAAAAAAACGGACAAGATTCTTGCTGATAATGCTTGGAAACGGGTTAAAGCTCCAGATTCGTCATGGGGAGAAAAGGCCGCGGCTTGGTTAGTTACAAATGCCATGAAAGCAAAAAGGAAAATTGGTTCGGGGCTGAGGAAGAAAAAGAAGAAGATTAGTTTTAAAGATTTGGTTAAATCGTCAAAAGTAGATGATGTATCATCTATTCTCAATGCATCAAGAGCGGCATATAAAAAGGCTAAAATGCATCTACGAGGTAAGGCAAAACCTTCACCGCCAAGAGTTCTTCCGCTGCCAAAACAGGGAGGTTTTCTCCAATTTCTTGTACCATTGATGGCAGGACTTTCCGCTGTGGGGTCTTTAGCAGGGGGAGCCGCGAGTGTAGCCAAGGCGATCAATGAAGCTAAAGAAGCCAAACTAAAATTGGATGAACAAAAGAGGCATAATTTGGCCATGGAAGGTCAAAAAGTTGGAAACGGACTTTATTTGAAACCGTATAAGAATGGTTACGGTCTATTTATAACCCGACAAAAAAGACCAAGATAAATATGACTACCAAATAAACCATTGACCGATTTGGAATTGAATCATTTAGCAAAAGTTTTAAATGTTCCAAATTTTCGTGGAGTGTTTATGATTGATAATCTTCCAAAATATCCAAAAAAACTCGAGTCAGAAATACAAGTTCAGAACCTGGTTCTCATTGGGTCTGTTATGTAAAAAAAGATAATGTAGTGAAATACTTTGATTCTTTTGGAAATTTAAAACCTCCTCCTCAATTGTTAGATTATTTCAAAAGTTTTCAAGTATTATACGTATAACCGCCGTCGTCATCAAAAGTAGAATACTCCGGTTTGTGGACACATTTGCTTAAAGTATTTAGCCGATGTTTCTCATAAATTTTGATCATTAATAATCATGAGCTACTCAGTAACGTTTACTGGCAATTCTAGCGTTCTTCATGCAAACTTCCTACCTCCTCTAGAATTAGGGTCGGATTGTACAATCGGGTTATTATCTTTTGACACATATAATACTATTCCAAACATAAGAAAGGGTGTTAACGATATGTTTTATTTCGGTGATATGGCTATTCAAATACCTGAAGGATCGTATGATATCGATGCTATACAATCTTTTCTAAGCGATGAAATCGCTCACCGTTATCGGGGTGCTGGACTTGTACTTAGAGGAAATCCAAGTACCCTAAAGACTGAAATTAGATCGTCTAAGCAGGTTTTTTTCAACTGTCAAGGCAAACCGCATTCCATAGGCCCGCTATTGTGTTTTACTAGCCCCGAACAAGTCATTAACCCAGGGAATCAGTATACTGAATCAAACGACATTGTGAAAATTCTTAGTGTAAATACTATTTCGATTCATTGTAACATCGCGTCGGGGTCTTTCATGAATGGAGATCCGGATCATAGTATACATCAATTCTTTCCTGCAGTAGAACCAGGATATGAAATCATCGAAACCCCGAATCCAGTCATTTACTATCCTACTAACGTGAGGACTGTTGACAATATTACTGTTCGTTTAGTAGATCAGAACGGCAAGCTTATTGATTTTAGAGGAGAAAAAATTACTATAAGATTACATTTAAAGAAAAATGGGGATTGATTTTACACAAACTTGTTAAAACAGTGTGGTTTTCGGTTAAAAATAAAAATATGAATAATATACTAAACATAACATCAGACGTGAAATTTGATGAGTCCCTTACACAATTTCAATATCATTCGCATCAACCGTATGCAGGCAACACGTTTAACAAGTCTGATGAAATCAGAATTCCGATCCATCAACAAGATGTTTATACGTTTCCTTCTTTAAGTTTTATTTACATTGAAGGACGAATTTTAAAAAAAGACGGTACTCCAGGAACTACTTCACAATTGACTAATAACGCGTTTGCGTTTTTGTTTGATGAGATCAGATACGAATTAAATGGCATTGAAGTTGATAGAGTCAGAAACCCTGGAATAACTACAACGCTTAAAGGTTACGCTTCGTTTTCACCTAATCAAGTAAAAGGTCTTGAAAATTCGGGGTGGATAATACCTGGCATCGATAAAACTCTTTCAATCGATAAAGACGGATTTTTTAGCTTATGCCTGCCACTGGATATTCTCTTAGGGATATGTGAGGACAATCGCAAAATTTTAATTAATCTTAAGCAAGAACTCGTTTGGATCAGATCGAGTACGGACTTGAACTGCATAAAGGGTAGCGATGACGTACAAATAAAATTAGATAAAGTGGTCTGGAGGATGCCACATGTTCGTGTTTCCGATCAAGAACGACTGAGGTTGTTGAAAATGGTAGAGAAAAACAAGATAATTACTGTTCCGTTCAGATCATGGGATCTTTATGAATACCCAAATTTACCTACTTCGCAGCAAGAAAATTGGACTGTCAAAACATCGACAAATTTAGAAAAGCCGCGGTATGTTATTATCGCATTCCAGACTGGTCGAACGAGAAACGCAACCAAAGATAACATTCATTTTGATAGTTGTAAATTGAAAAACTTGAAACTCTATCTGAATAGTGAACATTATCCTTATGATGATTTGAATTTAGATTTTGCACCAGGAAAAGTCGCCTTTCTCTACGAAATGTATAATGAGTTACAAACGAGCTATTATGGTAATAGACACTCTCAACCTCTGCTATCACGATCCGATTTTGAGACCCTCGCACCTATAGTCGTTATAGATTGTTCTAAACAATCTGAAGCAATAAAAAGTACGACTATTGATATTCGCGTTCAACTAGAGGCGAGTGAGAACTTTCCGCCTAATACTAAGGCATACTGCCTTATTCTTCATGATAATATAGTGGAATATGAAGTGGGAACCGGTTTAGTCCACAAAATGTACTGAACCTCTGCACACGTTTGGCTGCATATATTCATTATTTAAAACCTACACGAAATAACTCCACTGCAGGACTTTGACTATGACACACATGATGCATTCAGCGGTCATTGATTTTCAGGGCTATCGATCAGTCTCCAACTCATAACTCATAACTAATCGTTAAAGAACTATCTATAGTCTCTGTGAGTCATGCCTCATCATGGCATTGGTTTTTCAAACCGCCTCAGGGTGCGAGTGAAGAACTGGCTAAAGCACGGACGAACATCTGGGTAATGAAAAATATTCACGGATTGAACTGGACCTATGGCGATGTAGAATATGAAGATATGAAGAATTTATTAGTATATGTTACAGAAGACTATGACATATTATGGGGAAAGGGAATGGAAAAGTGCAAGTTTATAGAAGAACTCATCGATAGACCAGTCTATGATCTTCATGATTTCGGCTGTCCTAACTTGAAACAGTTAAATAATGAACAGATAGCTTGTCATTTCCATTTGAACACTTCCTTTGTTTGCTCATTAAATCAAGCACATCGTTTGGCCACATGGGTCAGAAAAAATTCTGAAGCTGTAAATTTAAAAAAAGAAGAGATAAGAAGACAAACATTTAAGAATCTTGGTACACCTCATCATCTACTCTCATATGCTGGATTTATTCGAGGAGTCAAGGATAGAGTTGAATGTGTATACTGTGGACTGGTATTCGACAGCACATCATTAGACAACCCTTTCAGATACCATAAAAAAAATAGTCCACAGTGTTTGTGGTTCCAGGAGGAGTATTTATACTCCTCCTAGGAAGTACCTTATCAGTATGATGGATAAAATGGAGTCAGTAATACGTCGTTTGGGAGAGGAAGGAATCGAAACTTTAACTACAGAAGAATTGAGAGCTTTACCTCGATCATTACTTTTGTGCCTTTTCGACTATACATTAGACTACATCTGGGAAAATTTACCTGAGGAGTGGCAAGAGGACGAGGAATTTATCCAGAAGCGAAGAATTTCTTACCTCAATGAATATATTAATTATTAATTGTACTATTATATCTGTAATTTATCCCATGTATTATTTCAAATAAACCATATAAATTAATTTTTTTTTTTTTTTTATTAATTTACCTTTATTCTCATTTTTACTTAGGGAAGGGTTCAAGAAATAAAAAAAAGTATATAAAGAAATATTATTTATTACAACTCATAAGGGTCTTTTCTTGAGTTCATTTAATAAATTATAAAGAGTCTCAGTATTAATATTAAAGTCCATTGATGTTGGTTCCACAGGTTCAGTCAGTTGACCTTCTTCATGTTTTTTATATAGTTCAGCCATTTTGGTTATCAATTTCAATGAGTTGTTGATGTTCATAACGTCTTTACAAAGCTTTGCCGTTTCATTTCTGCTAAAACATGTCGAAGGTGAATCGAGCTGAAGGGTTGGCGAACTCTGATTAAACATTGCAAAAGAAATAACAACCTGTTCTATTTTCATAACTCTGTTCCTTCCCCTCTTGGAAAGTGTACAATACACATTTTTACAGCTTACTCGGTCTTCAACCTCCAATTTCTTTGGCCTGCTTTGCAAAAGAGATAACATCCTTGGAATCTGATCGGCGATGAATCTCCATTCTTCCGTATCCATATACACTGTAGTTTTCTTGTCGATGACCGCGACAGTGGGTACAAAATCGCAAAGACTGACTCGCACTATTTTGCTAATGGTGATGGAGTAGTCGTTCACCAGTTCCAATCGACGCGGCACAACCATCTTCCAAGGCTTCAACATTGAGACTAAAAGGTTCAATATAGAGGAGGGGAGAAAGATGAAGTTTTTCTATTTTTTTTATTAGTTGAGTTATTTTGTCTCTCTTTATTTCATACATCGATATCTGGTTTTTCAAGTCGTTTATCTGTTGCAGAAAATTTCTAAGTCTCTTGCGGACATCAGCAACATCCCCAACAGTTTTTCTCTTCTTTTTTATCACATAAGTCATCTATTATCATTGGTAGCTTCTCTAGTTGTTCCAAGTACTTAATAAAGGGACAATATTTAGACCATTTCTTATGATCTACAAGAGGATCGTCATGTTCCAACCATTCATGTAATATTACTCCACAAAAAGGACACCTCGTCCGATCTGAGTTTTTCAAATAATAAAATCCGGCTGCTGCTAGTTTCAATGCACTCACTGGTGAATTCCAACCGACGAATGTAGACAGTCGGTCGGCCTCATACCTCATATTCTTACTAGTTAGTCGTCCCATAATAGACTGGTTTATCAGTACTAGGACTATGACGAAGGCTTATGTATGTGGTGGGGGGAGAAACCTCCTGCTTTTACTAAGCTTAGTCAATGAATTCAAATGATGAATTATGAATGAAACAGCTGAACCAGTAAACTGGTTTATCAGTACTATATAAGGCTTATGTATGTGGTGGGGGGAGAAAGCTTGATCAATGAATTCAATTGATAAATTATGAATGAAACAGCTGATTAAATCAAGGTCACATATAGCCTTGCTACAGCACGATGTAAACAAAGCGCTGTTGCCACATCTACAATCCAACGTTGCCATGTTGGGCATTTCACATCCGTTGACCCCTTGAAACCTCATAACACACCTCAAGGTCACCCCCCCCCCTCACCCTAGAACAACACCCCCCTCGCCCTCACAAGGTCGGTCAATGACCCTCAAGGTCACATATTGCTCTGCTACAGCACGTAAACAAACAAAACTCCCACTCAGAGGATGACGTCACAGGCATAATGTAAACAAAGGGTCAATGAACCGCATGCACTTACACACATCTGACCGGGTTGTGAACTGGGTCAACCCGGTTAAATGTAAACAAACAACCCCCCCCCCCTAGAACAACACCCCCCTCGCCCTCACAAGGTCGGTCAATGACCCTCAAGGCCACATATTGCTCTGCTACAGCACGATGTAAACAAAGCGATGTTGCCACATCTCACACATTCCATGCGACGTTGCCGGATTGTGCAATCAACCGTCCCCCCTCACCCTAGTTACACACCCCCCTCGCCCTGCCATACGGCGTGACCTAGTTCAAAATTGCACATTCCGTCGTTTCTACTACTTATTAAATTTGGATTTGTGATTTTAAGGTGAAGGTGGATTTTAAAAAAGAAAAATAGGGTTGAGAGGAAGGAGATATAAGAAATGTTGAATAAGATAGATTATTGGTGACGACAGAAGATGAAGCCAGAGAAATGTGAGACGAATCTTGAGTTTTGACGATCGGACGTTGAACGAGTCTGTGGGTTTGTTGAGGTGTGGATCTTCGAGGTTGGTGGTTGATATCTTGTAGGGTGCCCCGTGGTACTGGATTCATAATGAAGGAAATTTGTTGACCGTAGAAGAATATGAGATGGAAATGGTTGGGGGGTGCGGTCAAATGAAAACACTATATGTGAAATAACAAATATATTGTGCCGACGTTTGGACCCGATATTCAGGTCTTCTTCAGGGCTATCGAGTGAACTGTCGGAGATCAACTGTCTGAGATCAACAGGTAAGCTTTGTCGTTATTAAAATGTTCTGAGGGGGCTTAAATGGGAAAGGGGCCTTTTTTGTTTTCCTGTAAAGTCCCCTTTTTACTTTCACTTACCTATATATGAAATATATAGTAAGTGGAAGTATTGCGATCGTGAAAAATTTCGACTTCCGGTTTTCAACGGAAATACACGTTTTGGGACCCCCTGAGTCGAAATAACCAAGTCCCGCGAAATGGTCTGTGTGTGTGTGTGTGTGTCTGTGTGTGTGTGTGTGTGTGTGTGTGTGTGTGTGTGTGTGTGTGTGTGTGTGTGTGTGTGTGTGTGTGTGAACAGACTAGCTCAAAAACTATAAACCGTGGGAACCTGAAATTGGGTATTTAGTGTAGGTATATACCCGCGATGTGACAGCGAAAATTTCATCAAAATTGCTCAAAGGGAGGGGGTACTTTATTGAATAACTTTTTACGTTTTTTTCGATTTTCTCAAAAACGGCTCTAACGATTTTGATTAAACTGAGTATTTGGTCTATTTATATGCCTGAAATATGACTGTAAAAATTTCATCAAAATTGATCAACCGGAGGGGGGACTTTACTTAATAAATTTTGAATCATTTTCACATGTTTTTTATATTTACTCAAAAACGGTTTTAACGATTTTGATCAAATTTGGTATTTGATGTATTTATATGCCAAAGATGTGATAACCAACATTTCATCACAATTGATCAACCGGAGGGAGGACTTTACTTAATAAATTTTGTATTATTTTCACGTGTTTTTTTCGATTTTCTCAAAAACGGCTCTAACGATTTTGATTTAACTGAGTATTTGATCTATTTATATGCCCGAGATATGACTGTAAAAATTTCATCAAAATTGATTTACCGGAGGGGGGACTTTACTTAATAAATTTTGTATCATTTTCCTGTGTTTTTTTTATTTACTCAAAAACGGCTTTAAAGATTATGATCAAACTGGGTATTTGACGTATGTATATGCCAAAGATATGATATCCAACTTTTCATCAAAATTGGTCAAACGGAGGGGGCACTTTATTTCATAACTTTTTTCCAATTTTTACCTTTTTTTCGATTTTCTCAAAAACGGCTCTAACGATTTTGATTTAACTGAGTATTTGATCTATTTATATGCCCGCGATGTGACTGTAAAAATTTCATCAAAATTGATCTACGGGAGGGGGGACTTTACTTAATAAATTTTGTATCATTTTCACGGTTTTTTTTTTATTTACTAAAAAACGGCTTTAACGATTAACAAAAATAAGATATGAAAGCAAAACACGTCAATTTCTAATCTAAGTAAGTTGGTAAGTGAAAGTTGTGTGTTGCCCGCACGCACCAGATTTTTTACTTTCACTTACCTATATATGAAATATATAGTAAGTGGAAGTATTGCGATCGTGAAAAATTTCGACTTCCGGTTTTCAACGGAAATACACGTTTTGGGGTCCCCTGAGTCCAATTAACCAAGTCCCACGAAATGGTCTTTGTGTGTGTGTGTGTGTGTGTGTGTGTGTGTGTGTGTGTGTGTGTGTGTGTGTGTGTGTGTGTGTGTGTGTGTGAACAGACTAGCTCAAAAACTATAAACCGTGCGAACCTGAAATTGGGTATTTAGTGTATGTATATGCCCGCGATGTGACAGCAAAAATTCCATCAAAATTTCTCAAAGGGAGGGGGTACTTTATTTAATAACTTTTTACGTTTTTTTCGATTTTCTCATAAACGGCTCTAACGATTTTGATTAAACTGAGTATTTGATCTATTTATATACCCGATATATTACTGTAAAAATTTCATCAAAATTGATCAACCGGAGGGGGGACTTTACTTAATAAATTTTGTATCATTTTCACGTGTTTTTTTTTATTTACTCAAAAACAGTTTTAACGATTTTGATCAAACTGGGTATTTGTTGTATGTATATGCCAAAGATGCGATAGCCAATATTACATCAAAATTGATCAACCGGAGAGGGGACTTTACTTAATAAATTATGTATCATTTTCACGTGTTTTTTTTTATTTACTCAAAAAAGGCTATAACGATTTTGTAAATCGTAAATCGTAAATCGCGGTAAAGCGCCGTACTCCCATGCCGGAGCTGCGGGTTCGAGTCCCTCCCTGGGTGGTGCTTTTCTTTCGTAGGAGAAGTATCACCCAGTGTCATGGGTGTTAGTATGGGCAGTATAGGGCTTCCGTGGAAGCCTTAAAGTCCCAAAAAAAAAAAAAAAAAAAAAAAAAAAAAACGATTTTGATCAAACTGGGTATTTGATGTATGTATATGCCAAAGATGTGATAACCAACATTTCATCAAAATTGATCAAACGGAGCGGGCACTTTATTTCATAATATTTTTCCAATTTTTACCTTTTTTCCGATGATCTCAAAAACGGCTTTAATGATTTTTATCAAATTCGTTATGTTTAATGAAAACTAGGTGTTCTTTAACATCAGGTAAGCTTTATCATTATTAAAATGTTCTGAGGGGGCTTTTTTTGGAGGGTATGGGCCTTTTTTGTTTGCTTGTTTCCTATAAAGTACCTTTGTTTTTGTTTATATGGAGAAATTAATTGTCTCTCGTTGCGCATAAAAATAAGAAATAGCTAAATATGAGATATCATAAAAATAAAGAAAACTTCAAGAGAAGAAAAAAAGAAAAATATTCAGTCAACTCATAAAACTCGTTGAGCCCACGCATGCGGAGTACGCCTTTAAGGACAGACCATTGTTCATAATTAAAGTCGTTCTGTTCATTTGAGAAGTGGCAATAAACAAAACGCATTATTCTTTTTCTTCTTCTTCTTTCTTCTTCTTATTTCTAAAAAAAAAAAAAAATTTTTTTCCTGGATAAATACACATTATAGAAAAAAAACGCATTAATTTCTAATCTAAGTAAGTTGGTAAGTGAAAGTTATGTGTTGCGCGCACGCACCAGATTTTTTCTTACCAAAAAGGGAAAAAGAAAATTCCTAAAGAATTTTACATAAACAATAAATGTATTAAGCTATCGACCAACCTGACGTATCTCGGCGTACACTTAGACACCTACATTTTTCGAGACATTTTGACATTAAAATGAAAACATTAAGACTCAAAACATATAGGCTTAATAAACTACTAATCACTACCAGTTTATCAATACGTTTAATAATTTTAGTATACACCTCCATAATTCGGCCCGCGCTGTTATACGGTGCACCTCTATTTAAGCATGTAAGCAGATCAACTAGAAACTATTTAATTTTCAAAAATTACATTTTCTCAATACCCCTTAAAATGCATATAACTGCAGTAAAAGGTTTACTATTCAAGAAAGCAATAAATTCAATCGAGAAATTACTAAATCATAAGGGGCTAAGAAAAAAAAAAAAAATAAAAAATAAAAAGGGATGTGGTAGGTAATAAAATATTTAAACACAGAAATAAAAACACACCCATAATTCATAATGTTTCTGGTGAAATGAGTTAGGGAAAGTAAATGAAATTGCTTTAATTTCTTTCTTTGCTTATGATGGATTAGCATTTTAGGTAGGACATTGAAATAAAAGAGAGACTAAATATGTTTTGTAGTCACTGATGTAACTCATAACCTCTAAACTAAGAAAGAAGTAGCAGCCCTCTAAAATCACAATGTAACCGTTTCACCAACCTCAAATTATCCCCCGAATTTCCATTTTAACATCTAAACTTTTTTTTTCGTTCTTGAATTAGGATAAAGAAATCATTTTTTAAAAATAAATAGTATTAAAGCATGGTTCTTTGCCTTGTGGATTGAAGTGCTTCTTGACACTGCTTCAACATCTCTAATCGCCCAGTTCTTGACTTGTACGATTTATGTTTCACATCCTACAACGCAGGTCTGTCATTTACGAGCTCTATCAATTTTAATGCCTGGTCATTCGTTCAAGGGTTCAATTTAAAACTAAGGAAACTGTAAAGAACCTAACCAAATTCAATTTAGGAATAATGGCGTCTTCAACGCTAGTTTTTGGAGAATAGTATGTTTCCTGATCGCCAGGAGGCGCTGATATACTTTGATCCAAGACTTCGAACATGTTCGAAATATTTGATCAAACGGAGCGTTTAAATAGTAGTGCCAGATTAGCATTGGATGTTCAATGATAGTAACCACATATATTTTTAAGTAAATTAGATATTTTCTTTTCTTTAAGTTAATTAATCTTGATGGAATCGCGATGTAGTTAATTATATACAAACAGAATACTTTTTTCTATAAATATTTAACTTCATACAATATTATGAAATTATATATAGTGCATTCCCACATAATTATTACATTATGTGTACTTAATTTATTGTGGTGGCTAGTATTATTATGTATACATTAAACTATAGTTTCATAATTATGTGGGAATGCAACTATATATAATTACATAACATAGTATAAAGTTAAATATTTACAGAAAAAAGTATTCTGTTTGTATATGTAACTTTACCTATTTATATGTATGTATATATATATATATATATATATATATATATATATATATATATATATATATATATGTATGTGTGTATATATATATATATATATATATATATATATATATAAATGAAATGTATATAATGAATATATACATTACATAGTTATATTATTGTATTATTTACTTGACAGTTTATTCGATTTGAATTTGAAACATTTTTGATTATGTGAACTGTATATATTTATTTTATATATTCTATATAAAAATTTCTTAAAATTTTATTAAATCAATCGATCTTTGTAATTTTTGGAAGCCTCTACAATCTATTTATAATACCTAGAAAATGAACATTTTTCCTCAAAATCATACAATTAACAAACAGGTGTCCATTAAAGGTCCTTTTCTGTTGGAATTAAAACTAAAAGCATTAGTTTCCAATCCAGGTGACTAACTAATGTTGATATGTACCAAAACCATGTTTATAAAAAATGTTTTGAGATCACAAAAAATTGTTAATTTAGTTATCAAGAGAGCAAACTTTTGAAACAAAACCATTCTGGATAAGTATGATTCATTGCAAATAATTAGGATGAGATTGCTCAACAGCTAAAGTTTATAAACCAATTTCTATTTTATAATTACAATACATATCTCCATGGTTGACCTCAAGATAAATCAAGCACAGCACAGCAAAATCATGGTTTCGGCCAGATTAAACTTGAAATAAATAGATGAAGTTATTATTTAGTACATTAAAACCTTTCCTCTCACATTACACATCATCAGAGCTATTAAAGAAATTGAAACAAGGACAAATATTGTAGGAATAACAGCAAATGGTAAATAAAATATCTGAGATGGTGTGAGTGTACTTAAAAGAATAATTAAATTAAATTTATAAAAGGGATGAGTATTATATTCATGAAGTTAATAATATATTAATAGAATATATTGCTAAATATATAGAATATAGAATACAATAGAATATATTGTTAAATAGAAATAATAACATGAACTATAAAAAAAAAAAAATCTGGTGCGTTCGCGCAACACACAACTTTCACTTACCAACTTACTTAGATTAGAAATTGACGTGTTTTGCTAAATATCATTTTCCAAAGTCACACATTTTTCTACATTCATATCTTATTTTTGTTAATTGTTAAAGCCGTTTTTGAGTAAATAAAAAACCCCTTGAAAATGATACAAAATTTATTAAGTAAAGATTTCCCTTCGATTGATCAATTTTCAAAAGCAAAACACGTCAATTTCTAATCTAAGTAAGTTGGTAAGTGAAAGTTGTGTGTTGCGAGCACGCACCAGATTTTTTATTTTTTTAATTTCTGTGGTCATTATAATTTTATGCCTACTCTGTATATAATTTTATGTATACTTCTACTACTAATCTCAGATACCAACTTTTTCAAAATATGATTTTTTTTTTTATCTTTTCCACATCCAATCAATTAAAAATAATAAATATATTTAATTCCCACAACTTAAAATTACCTACTTCTTGGTATTTTATAATCAGAAGAAATCAAATGTATTTAGATTTAACTTAAAAAAAAAAAAAAAAATCTGGTTCAGAAAAGTAACATTTCATAGCTGTCTGTATATGAAATGAATTTTTAATGAAAGGAACTGCACAATCATTGATAATTTTCTTGGATAAAATTGTCACTAAGCTTATTGAGTAATGATGTACTCCTACTTTTAGGCAGTGGCCGCTGTCACCTGTAATAGTTTAAAACAGCAATAATAGGAAAATACCACGTAAGCGGGGGAAAAGCTAAAAACCGGGGACAGGCTAAAAAACAGGGGAAATTAATCACACACACACACACACACACACACACACACACACACACACACACACACACACACACACACACACACACAAATCCTAAATTGTATTATAAATAATTTCCACATATCGACAAACAAATAGAACTTTTTATCTATCTTTTTTATTTTGATTGGTTTTAAATCTGTAGATAATCAATACTTTGCAAACATGCATTTATTTCAAATTTCAGGAATGATCAGAAGCCTGTTCAGAGCAGAGTCTGTAACCCAACTATTACTATGAGAGCATTATTATTTATTAATTATTACATTTCAAGAAACTATTTTATGTCAATACATCAATATATCAACATCAAAATAATGTCCTAAGCCCGCTGTAATTTTATTATGTATGAGAACTGAACGATGTGGCAGAGGACCTGATGCGCCCGAGTCATCGGCGCACAGTGGTTCAAAATGACCAATTTAGGGACAAAACCCTTAACCGGTCACAAATGATGATTAAATATGTACATTCCATGGTTTTTTGGGTCGATGAATCGATTTATGCCACTTTCAAAGCTGTTATATTTCATTTTAAGGGGTAAAGGGTAAAAAAAAGATGGGCATTTTTAAAAATAAATTGTATATATATATATATATATATATATATATATATATATATATACATATATATATAAACATCAAACTAATATGATATATATATATATATATATATGTACAAAAATAACTACAATAAATACAATTTTAAATCGATTTCACTTATTACACCATCTTCAGTGCAATATAAGATTAATATTTATATAAAACATTCATTTATATACATATTTATAATGTGATATTACTCTTCTAAAATTTAATCTTTCACATCGACATCCAGAGGTATTTTGTTTTTTTTCCAAATTAGGCCTCAAGTTATTAATGTATGGGTCAGATGATACCAACATAAAATTGAATACATCTTCGTTCGTAAAAAAAAACTTGGTTGGTCTCCCTCCCCCCCCAAATTTCTAGAGCCAGGTTCACGGTCGGTCTCGCAACCTATCGGCACAAAGGGCATGATAAAGTTGTTTTCCAACCATTTACTGTTTTTTCTTTTAAAAAGTCCTCATTGTATGACGCTTCCTTAAAGCATTTATTAAAATGTCTAACAAATCTTTTTTTTATTTCCGAAATAATTGTGAATAAGGGCTCACCTTCCATCCCTGAAATTAATCCTGGTAACGCCTGCTCTAGCGACGAATTCTTATTCATCAGCACATCACATACATCGCAGTAGGAAAAGACGTATTTACCCATAGTAAATTTTAAATAAACGATTATTATAATGATGATAAATAGTTCACTCTCTTCGCTTAAAGAAAACTGAAAACTGAGGCAAATAAACAATTGTTGACATATTGAAAAATCCATTTTGATCCAGAAGCGTATTCGTTTGAACGTATGCAGTTTGAATAGAAGCGTATTAGCTAGCGATTGAAAACATTGCACCTGGAAGAGGGGAGACTTAAGCAAACGGCACTGCCGTTCACGCATTCCTAACTATGAAATGATCTCATTCAACGATTCGGACGTTTTCGGATCTGAAATCTTTTGGAATATCTTCAGTGATACCTCTGGATTGATTAAATATCAACCAGAAGACGGAGGTCGACGGAGCTAACATTGAAAAAGACCAATAACCAAATCACATATGACATGTCTCAAGAGATCACCCAATTCTCTTTTCCATCCACCCTAAACTTCTTTTTTTTTTAAATCTAGGATTAAATAACTTTTTTTCAGGATGTATAAATAATATATTTTCAAAAATTACGGCCTCGGAAAAAATTGGGCTTCCCTAATCACTTCGAAATAGGACGTTAACAAAAGTGTTTTCGTGTCATTCCTACAAGATGCCCAAAACTGCCTTATTTTCAAAGGTTTAATGAATTTTAATCTGAAAAATTGGTGTGGATTCTTACTCTAGAGGTATTTAGGTTTCAAAAAATATCCCTAAAGATCCGGTTGAAGCACCTTCATTTTTAGGGTTTTGTCCCTATCCGCACCACTGTGCGGCGCCTTTTCGCCGGTAAGGTCCGTTTTCTATGAACCTAGTTCATATATTTTGAAATTCGACCAGTGTTTTTTAAAGAAGAAATATTGCTCCAGATGTTTTATTTCAGGGCGTTTTTCGTTAATGATGGCCGTTTAATCACAAATTAACTTGGAATTTTAACTTTTACTTGAGTGACTTGAAAAAATTGACTTTAATGGTATTTTATGTTGTCTAGACTAATTATTTTAGAACGTTTGTTTATTTATTCTGAATCTAGAACTATCTAGCTTTAATAAAAGACCAGTCATGGCTAAAGTAAGCATAATGGTGAATGTCAGTAATAAAAAAACTAACTAAAATCAAATTCGTCATTCCTCCATGTTTCAACGCCATTTTGGGTTAGTGTGGCCACTTTTTTTTCTGGGAACATTGGCTTTTTCTTAAAATTTTACCACAAGGAACACAACGATATGGAATTTATTGGGATGCGGGGGGGGGGGGGGGTGCACGGTAGGGGGAGTCTGGCCCACCTACTATTATACTAAATCAAGGAACTTCGTAAGGTCCCAAAGAATACTTGAGGTACAAAATTTGGAATATTTTTGTTTATTATTTGTAAAACAATATTTAGTTTATATTTATTTTATGTCAATTACTTTAAAACCGAGTGAGTTGAAAATATATCAACCTAAAATGGATGACTTAGAGGTACAACAACAACAGCAAGAACAACAACAATTACAACAACAACAATTGCAACAACAATCACAACAACCTCAACCTCAACCACAACAACGACAACCAAAAATGATAACATGTAAAATGACTTCAATGGATCATGACCATATACAAGATTTTAATGTGGACTCCTAAGATGTTGATGAATTTTTAACAGAGGTCAGAGAAGTTTTTAATTATGTTTGTAAAGCTAATGATACTTTAGCGTTAGAAAGTCATGCCGCTCTTTTAAACAAGGTAAAATCTAAAATAAAGGGTGGAGCTGAAAATCATATTAGAACCCAAAATTTTGTTAATTTAGATGAATTATTATTTTTTATAAAAAATAATTATAGGGACCAGAAAAAAATTTGTCAATTAGACCATGAGCTAATGTCTATGCGTCAATACAGATTTGAGAATCCAATAGAATTCATAAATAGAGTAGAATCAGCCTTATCAGTGTTGATTGCCCGAATTAGCATAGATAATGATATAACAAATCCGGATGATCAAATAGAAGATATTAAAGAAAGAAAAACTCAACATGTAATTTCTTGCTTACCTATCGAGGTATACCTATAAGGATTTTCGATCCTAAAGACAGTTAGATTGCGCATTAAGTTACAAAACGAAAGTTTGCCACTGCTACAACTTTTCCCCAAAAAGCATTATAATAATAAAAATCCGGTGCGATGCGCGCAACACACAACTTTCACTTACGAACTTACTTAGATTAGAAATCTACGTGTTTCGATAATATGTAAACGCCATTCTTCAACTTCACGCATTTTTCCAAATTTACAAATATGCTTATATTTGTATATCTCCATAAGTTATAGAGTATCTGTATAGCAAAAAGTTCTCAATACTTTTCGATACACTATTGCTTATTTATTTTTATTACATTTATTAGGTAAGGTGCCCCCTCCGTTTGACCAATTTTGATGAAAATTCGGCAGTCGCATCGCGGTCATATACATACATCAAATGCCAAGTTTGATCAAAATCGTTAAAGCTGTTTTTGAGTAAATAAAAAACGCACGTGAAAATGGGACAACATTTATTAAGTAAAGTCCCCCCTCAGGTTGATCAATTTTAATGAAATTATTACAGTCATATCTCGGGCATATACATACATCAAATACCCAGTTTGATCAAAATCTTTAAAGCCGTTTTTGAGTAAATAAAAAAACACGTGAATATGATATAAAATTTATTAAGAAAAGTCCCCCCTCCGGTTGATCAATTTTGATGAAATTTTTACAGTCATATCTCGGGCATATAAGTACATCATATACCCAGTTTGATCAAAATCTTTAAAGTCGTTTTTGAGTAAATAAAAAAAAACACGTGAAAATGATATAAAATTTATTAAGTAAAGTCCCCTCTCCGGTTGATCAATTTTGATGTTATGTTGGCTATCGCATCTTTGGCATATACATACAACATATACCCAGTTTGATCAAAATCGTTAAAACTGTTTTTGAGTAAATAAAAAAAAAACACGTGAAAATGATACAAAATTTATTAAGATAGGTTAAATAATGGTCAGGATTTTCAGTTACAATGATATTTATTATGGTAAGCCAACGTTTCGATCCAACTTGTGGATCTTCATCAGGGCTAAAAGAAAACAAATATATGAGTATCTATGCTAGAGGGTGACAATAAATGGATACATTACAGAACTGATAATAATATAAAAGATGGTGTATACATAAATATTAAAATAAGAGGCTGGTTAACAAGATAAAATAGAATATGATATTTACCTACTGAGTCCAGGTGGATACTAAGACTAAAGGTAAAAATAAGGTGAGAGGTAGTGGTAGGGGGTTAGTTTGCCGACTTCAAAGGTTTATGGCGGGGAAATCCAACGCTTTTGAAGTGAAGGCACATGACAACTGAGTGAACAAAATATTTAAAACTAACAAAATATATGGTACTGTATACAAATAGTTGTGTCTGGACTGAATAATAACATAAAAATGAGATAATACATAATGTAACAATGCATACAAATATGGAAAATATACAGAAAGAAGCATACAATACAAAAAATAATAATAGTACAAGAGGTACAGAGATAATTGCAGGTACCTATGAAATCAAAACTAGGATTTGAGGATGCGGAAGATGTTAGAATAAGTGGATGAAATTATCTCTTTATCTGTTTTGTGATTTACCGGGTTATTAGTTTCTAGATGGATGAAAATGGATTCTGAGAGGAGACGTTTGTCGTGGTTAGATACAGTTGCTAATATGGAGGGGTTCTCAAAGTCGAAGGAATGGTTGTGGGCAATGGCATGTTCTGCTAATTTAGATGTAGACGAATTACGCGTGGAAATACTGTATTTATGTTGATAAATACGTTTTTTTAAATAATTTTTGGTTTCACCTATATAGCAACTGTTGCAATTAAGCGTGGAGCACTGGATACGATAAACTACGTTACACTTGTCTAGGAGAGGTACAGGTAGACGTGCACGCCGCCGCGCCGCGCCGCCGCCGCCGGATGATTTTAACTGCGCCGAGCCGCCGCCGATGAAGGTGGCGCGCCGCATGTGCAACACTAGCAGAGCAGGGTGTTTTTGTGCTTGGCTTTGATATTATTGGCAACAGAGTTTTTCTTTAAGGCCTATTTGCAGACCTTCATAAAGCTGCGAGAAAAGTGATCAGCGGATATGAAATTTTGTTAGGGCATTTGTCACGTCATACCTCAACCGCCGCATCGCAACAGCAAGAATTGGTTGCAACAAGTTATTTCTATTTTTCGGCGGTATAATTACCCTAATGGGATTATTATCTGTCCTCGTTATTGTTTAAATGACTGATAAGGAATTCCATAATTTCTTTTATTTACACTAATTTTCCCCCTCAAAAAATAGTAAAACATTAATTTTATTTATTATTAATTTTTTAACGACTACTACCACTTATTATGCTTTCTACTTAAACAATCATCAGTGCTATCTGTATCTATCTATCTATTTAGTGCTATATATATCTATTTCATCAGTGCTGTTGTATTCCATCTCAGTGATCCAGTCATGGGCGGAACTGGCCGATCGTAAAGGGGGGGCTGCAGTCCTAAAGAGGGGGGCTGCATCCCCACAGCCCTTCATTTGGATCTGCTAATCAGCTTTTTTACCTTTATGTTCCTTTCCCACAACTAAAATTCTACTTGTTCTGCACATTATTTGTTATTTAACTTGCTTCCTTACATTAAGGAAAGTCAAATTCTATCTTTAAATTACGAAAAAGTTTCCAAAGGGAGGGGCTGCAGCCCCCACAGCCCTCCCCCTGGATCCGCCAATGGATCCAGTATGTTTCAGATCAATCCTATAATACTCCACCATTTAACCCCTCCCTCCGTCATATCTCCATCTCCTACTCCATATGACTAATGTTCTTGTAACCTTTCATGTTAACGCCCAGTTCCTTCTAACCCATATTGATGCATTCCAAGATTTTTTTCTCCACAACTTTTACCGTATAATTGCTATCTCCGAAACTTGGTTGAAACACACCATCCTACCCAAATTAGCCTCCCTAACTACACCCTGCTCCGTCATGATAGAGTGTATAGGACTAGTGGTGGAGTAGGTCTCTTTGTCCACGATAGCCTTAAATGAAAAATTCCCCTTCTTTTCCCCACTTCCTTTTCCCCGCATATTGAATATCTGTTTTCTGAAATATCTACCTCCCCACATCCGTACTCTTTGGTTTCATCTACCTGCCTCCGAAAGTTACCTTGGTTGATTTGGCATGGGTATATATTTTATGGGTTGCAGATTTTAATAGCGCGATGTCTTCAACGGAGAAATGTGTAGAAAGCGAATTATTTAATTGATTAATTTTTTGTTTTATGTCACCGGTTGAAAAAGGTTATCTTTAATAAATATATTTAGCATAGATTTTTTGAATTTAGACTCTATAGTTTTGACTTTTTTGTCTAGTTTATAATTTAATTTAAGATTTTTCGACAGGTTACAAATAAATTTAGGTATAATAGATGATTTACGGCATTTTAATAGAAAAATTAGCGATTGTTCTTTGTTAGCGAGGTTTTTGTGGAGGTGGGAAAAGTGGTTCAAGTAGGATATATGAAGGGGGTATTTTGATTTCAAATACGTAAAGCAATTTACCTCTGTACATGTAGTTGTTGATGTTGATCGTTGTGCAGGATGGTCATGGTGAGTTGATCTTGTAGTTGAGTCCAGATGGGTGATGTTGAAGTGGTGTGATGGTAATGATGATAGACTCTTACCGTTGGTATGGATTTTTGGTAGACCGTTGTTACGGTCTACCAAAAATCCATAAACCCGATAATCCCATCCGTCCCATCATTTCAAATATCAATTCTCCCTCCACTAAGCTCAGCAAATTCCTTCTCCCTCCATTACAATCCCTTAGCCATAACAATCCATACGACGTAAAAAATTCCTTCCACCTCTTGGAACAATTAAAAACCACCAATATTCCCGATAATTTTATCTTAGCCTCTTTCGACGCCGAGAGTCTTTTCACTAACATCCAGACGGATCGTGCCCTCCAAATCGTTGAAGAAAAATGGAACTTGTTAGAATCCCATAGTAAACTCAATAAATCTGCCTACATTGACTCCCTTGCTTTATGCTGTAATTCTGGATATTTTTGTTATAAAAATAAATATTTTCTCCAAACTTCTGGCCTTGCAATGGGTAGGTGTCTAGCTCCCGACCTCTCCGGTATTGTCCTCGACGACCTCCTTGATTCTGTTATACCTAAATTCCCCAACGATATTTTTTTCATTAAAAAATATGTAGACGACCTCCTATTGATTCTCAATCCTAACTCTATCACTGATATTCTCTCCGCCTTTAACTCCTACCATCCACGTCTCCGTTTCAGTATAGAATTGGAAACCAATTGTACCCTTCCATTCCTAGATATTTCCATTACCAGAAACCCGGACCATTCTATATCCACTAATTGGTACACCAAACCCACTTATTCTGGCCGACTCCTTAACTATTTTTCCCAACATCCACATCACCAAAAGATCAACGTCGCAAAAAACCTCATCCACCGTAGCCTGACCTTGTCCGATCCACAATTTCATTGTCATAACAAAATCCGCCTGAAAAATATCTTACAATCTAACGATTTTCCTGAGCACTTAATAAAAACACTTATCAATAACAATGCTAAAACTCAAAATCTCTCTAACAACTCTTCACAACCTCCGATTTCTACTTTCCAATACAGATCTATCCCATATATCGCCATTCTCTCAAACAAAATTAAAAAATCCTTCTCATCGAGTTTCCCACACATGCGCCTAGTATTAAAAAATAACAATAAATTAAAAAATCTTTATACAAAACTCAAAGACCCTGTACCTAGACATGCGCGCCATAGAAAAATCTTCGGCGGCGGGCCGCTGATGATTTTTTACCGGCAGCGTCGGCGCTTACCGGCGCGCCGATGCTCGCGAAATTTTTGTATCATGGGCGTACGCAGGCGAAGGCAGCTGCCT
Organism: Aelia acuminata; assembly: GCA_911387785.2. Taxonomy (NCBI): domain Eukaryota; kingdom Metazoa; phylum Arthropoda; class Insecta; order Hemiptera; family Pentatomidae; genus Aelia; species Aelia acuminata. Next base: position 137,864,387 of record OU426978.1, on the reverse strand, counting down.
CCCCTCTACAAATTTTGAGAAACAAAAACTACCAATAAATAAATTCGTATTCATTTACTATATTTATAAAGCATTACATAAACACTTATTATAACATTTAAATATCAGTAAGTTTTATTTTGATAATTAATTGAGCCTTAAAAGGTCAGAATACCTCGACCCTTTCGAAAATTTTATTAGCCTGCCCCCCCTAGAGGAAATCCTGCGGACGCATCTGGGAGTACTCGTTTATTATTTTATTTGTTGAATTGAATTTTTAATGTTAAGGCCGTACATTAAAGGAGTTTCACTTTACAGTCTTGTGACATAAATAACTAGTTTTTGAAATGAAATGAAAACACATTAGCTTAAAGGTTATTGTTTACTTATAATAAGTTCTTATCTCTCTAATTCCACCTTTCAATTCTAGTCAGTTTCTTTCAGACTGTTGTGAGTTACAGGTCGCTTTAAAAATGTCTAATTTTGAGCACCGTGCAGTGATAAAATATTTTGTATAAAATAGGATGTGGCCGAGGGAAATTTTTGAAGACATATATGCAACATTGAGGGACTCTGCCCCATCGTGTGCCACTGTCAAAAAGTGGGCCACACTCTTCAAAGCAGGCCGAGGAAACCTCGAAGATGATGACCGATCTGGGCGATGTTAGTCTCGGAAGGAGTTTTGCTGGCATTTTCTGCAGCATGGCATGACAATATTATGCAGACCTTCTCGTGAAACTGCGAGAGGCCATCAAAGAGAAACGCCGAGGAAAGATCACCAAAGGTGTGCTGCTACTGCAGGACAACACTCCCGTCCACAAATCAAGAGTTACCACGGAGACGTCCAAGCTGCTCCCGCACCCACCCTTCTCGCCAGACCAGGCCCCCTCAGACTTCTACTTCTTCCCTAATATGAAAAAACATTTGTGTGGGAGAGTGTTTTCGTCAGACGATGAGGTGATCTCAGCTCTCAAAGTCGTTTTGGAAGGTTTCTAAAAAAAAAAAATTTCCCCGGGTTACAGATGTTAGAGAAGCGGTGGAAAAAGTGCGTTTCTTTTGCGGGGGACTATATAGAAAAATAAAAATATTTAAGTTTAAAATATATTTGTATATGCATGTATATCAGGCTTAGAACTTTCTTTACCCCCCTCGTACTTCTAAAGATCCATCGTGTTCCTTCAGTGATCAGTTGAATTGGAAGTTGAAAAGGATCTCGAAGAGGAGCGATTTGAAACTGGAAGTTAATAAAGCGTGTCGGTTAACGGAGGGGATCGAGTTCCAGAGGGATGTTGCTTGCATTATGAAGGATTTGTATGTATAAGTTCGATGGGATGGAGGAAATATATCGGACGTACGGGATCTGGTTTGGCGGGATTGGATGGAGGATTTAAATTGTAGGCTCTGTAGGATATAGGAGGGTCATTGAGTTCTGATATTTAGGATATCGTCGTAGGAATCAGCGGGGCAAAGGAGAGATAAAGCTGGGCATCATCGGCATATAGATGTTATTGACAGCGATGGGTGGAGGATGGAAGTTCATTGATACAGATAGAAAAAAGCGTGGGGGACAAAGAGGAACTCTGAGGTACACCTTTAGATGGGAGGTATTGGAGACAAAGTGAGAATTGAGTGCATCAGCTGAAAATGGAATTGATTGGTTTTGAGTGGGTTTACCTAAGGACAGTTTGCGGAGAATTACCCATTTTGCTTTGGAGTCGGGGGTACTGGATAAGGATTGCTGAAAGTAGTTGGATTTGGCGCGGTATATTAATGATCGAGTGCTCTTTCGGAGGAGCTTGATGGTAGTATAATCTTCAGAAAGTCAGGTGCCCTAAAATCTTCTTCTAGCTGCGTCTCTTCTAGGATGGTATGAATTTAAGTGGTAATGGTTTCCGCCCTGGAGTCAATGGCGTTTGAGGTGTAAATGGGGTCCCATTGGATCATCTCAAGATCAGGCGCTAGGATTGCAGGTGATAGGAAATCAAGGTTTCGAAAGGATTCAGTTGTGGGGGAAAACAGCAGGATGGGAAGGTTATAGGATAATTGTATGAGGTCATGGGAAGACTGTAAAGGAACCGGATGTGTTAAGGCGAGGAGTTTTTTAGGAAATCGAGATCATAAACGACAAGCCAAGTGATGGAGTGCTGGGTGTTAAGAGTCGGGTCGTAAGGGACTATAAATAAATTAAGGGAATAGAGGATATTTGAAAGATTGGCTTGGTTAGGAGAAGGTATCTTGAGATTGGTGTTGAGGTCTCCAGAGAGAAAAATTTTGGAATATCAAGAGATCATGTTGTAAAGGATGGCCTCGAATGTTTCAACAAAGGTAACTTTCGGAGGCAGGTAGATGAAACCAAAGAGTACGGATGTGGGGAGGTAGATATTTCAGAAAACAGATATTCAATATGCGGGGAAAAGGAAGTGGGGAAAAGAAGGGGAATTTTTCATTTAAGGCTATCGTGGACAAAGAGACCTACTCCACCACTAGTCCTATACACTCTATCATGACGGAGCAGGGTGTAGTTAGGGAGGCTAATTTGGGTAGGATGGTGTGTTTCAACCAAGTTTCGGAGATAGCAATTATACGGTAAAAGTTGTGGAGAAAAAAATCTTGGAATGCATCAATATGGGTTAGAAGGAACTGGGCGTTAACATGAAAGGTTACAAGAACATTAGTCATATGGAGTAGGAGATGGAGATATGACGGAGGGAGGGGTTAAATGGTGGAGTATTATAGGATTGATCTGAAACATACTGGATCCATTGGCGGATCCAGGGGGAGGGCTGTGGGGGCTGCAGCCCCTCCCTTTGGAAACTTTTTCGTAATTTAAAGATAGAATTTGACTTTCCTTAATGTAAGGAAGCAAGTTAAATAACAAATAATGTGCAGAACAAGTAGAATTTTAGTTGTGGGAAAGGAACATAAAGGTAAAAAAGCTGATTAGCAGATCCAAATGAAGGGCTGTGGGGATGCAGCCCCCCTCTTTAGGACTGCAGCCCCCCCTTTACGATCGGCCAGTTCCGCCCATGACTGGATCACTGAGATGGAATACAACAGCACTGATGAAATAGATATATATAGCACTAAATAGATAGATAGATACAGATAGCACTGATGATTGTTTAAGTAGAAAGCATAATAAGTGGTAGTAGTCGTTAAAAAATTAATAATAAATAAAATTAATGTTTTACTATTTTTTGAGGGGGAAAATTAGTGTAAATAAAAGAAATTATGGAATTCCTTATCAGTCATTTAAACAATAACGAGGACAGATAATAATCCCATTAGGGTAATTATACCGCCGAAAAATAGAAATAACTTGTTGCAACCAATTCTTGCTGTTGCGATGCGGCGGTTGAGGTATGACGTGACAAATGCCCTAACAAAATTTCATATCCGCTGATCACTTTTCTCGCAGCTTTATGAAGGTCTGCAAATAGGCCTTAAAGAAAAACTCTGTTGCCAATAATATCAAAGCCAAGCACAAAAACACCCTGCTCTGCTAGTGTTGCACATGCGGCGCGCCACCTTCATCGGCGGCGGCTCGGCGCAGTTAAAATCATCCGGCGGCGGCGGCGCGGCGCGGCGGCGTGCACGTCTACCTGTACCTCTCCTAGACAAGTGTAACGTAGTTTATCGTATCCAGTGCTCCACGCTTAATTGCAACAGTTGCTATATAGGTGAAACCAAAAATTATTTAAAAAAACGTATTTATCAACATAAATACAGTATTTCCACGCGTAATTCGTCTACATCTAAATTAGCAGAACATGCCATTGCCCACAACCATTCCTTCGACTTTGAGAACCCCTCCATATTAGCAACTGTATCTAACCACGACAAACGTCTCCTCTCAGAATCCATTTTCATCCATCTAGAAACTAATAACCCGGTAAATCACAAAACAGATAAAGAGATAATTTCATCCACTTATTCTAACATCTTCCGCATCCTCAAATCCTAGTTTTGATTTCATAGGTACCTGCAATTATCTCTGTACCTCTTGTACTATTATTATTTTTTGTATTGTATGCTTCTTTCTGTATATTTTCCATATTTGTATGCATTGTTACATTATGTATTATCTCATTTTTATGTTATTATTCAGTCCAGACACAACTATTTGTATACAGTACCATATATTTTGTTAGTTTTAAATATTTTGTTCACTCAGTTGTCATGTGCCTTCACTTCAAAAGCGTTGGATTTCCCCGCCATAAACCTTTGAAGTCGGCAAACTAACCCCCTACCACTACCTCTCACCTTATTTTTACCTTTAGTCTTAGTATCCACCTGGACTCAGTAGGTAAATATCATATTCTATTTTATCTTGTTAACCAGCCTCTTATTTTAATATTTATGTATACACCATCTTTTATATTATTATCAGTTCTGTAATGTATCCATTTATTGTCACCCTCTAGCATAGATACTCATATATTTGTTTTCTTTTAGCCCTGATGAAGATCCACAAGTTGGATCGAAACGTTGGCTTACCATAATAAATATCATTGTAACTGAAAATCCTGACCATTATTTAACCTATCTTAATAAATTTTGTATCATTTTCACGTGTTTTTTTTTTATTTACTCAAAAACAGTTTTAACGATTTTGATCAAACTGGGTATATGTTGTATGTATATGCCAAAGATGCGATAGCCAACATAACATCAAAATTGATCAACCGGAGAGGGGACTTTACTTAATAAATTTTATATCATTTTCACGTGTTTTTTTTTATTTACTCAAAAACGACTTTAAAGATTTTGATCAAACTGGGTATATGATGTACTTATATGCCCGAGATATGACTGTAAAAATTTCATCAAAATTGATCAACCGGAGGGGGGACTTTTCTTAATAAATTTTATATCATATTCACGTGTTTTTTTATTTACTCAAAAACGGCTTTAAAGATTTTGATCAAACTGGGTATTTGATGTATGTATATGCCCGAGATATGACTGTAATAATTTCATTAAAATTGATCAACCTGAGGGGGGACTTTACTTAATAAATGTTGTCCCATTTTCACGTGCGTTTTTTATTTACTCAAAAACAGCTTTAACGATTTTGATCAAACTTGGCATTTGATGTATGTATATGACCGCGATGCGACTGCCGAATTTTCATAAAAATTGGTCAAACGGAGGGGGCACCTTACCTAATAAATGTAATAAAAATAAATAAGCAATAGTGTATCGAAAAGTATTGAGAACTTTTTGCTATACAGATACTCTATAACTTATGGAGATATACAAATATAAGCATATATGTAAATTTGGAAAAATGCGTGAAGTTGAAGAATGGCGTTTACATATTATCGAAACACGTAGATTTCTAATCTAAGTAAGTTCGTAAGTGAAAGTTGTGTGTTGCGCGCATCGCACCGGATTTTTATTATTATAATGCGCAATCTAACTGTCTTTAGGATCGAAAATCCTTATAGGTATACCTCGATAGGTAAGCAAGAAATTACATGTTGAGTTTTTCTTTCTTTAATATCTTCTATTTGATCATCCGGATTTGTTATATCATTATCTATGCTAATTCGGGCAATTAACACTGATAAGGCTGATTCTACTCTATTTATGAATTCTATTGGATTCTCAAATCTGTATTGACGCATAGACATTAGCTCATGGTCTAATTGACAAATTTTTTTCTGGTCCCTATAATTATTTTTTATAAAAAATAATAATTCATCTAAATTAACAAAATTTTGGGTTCTAATATGATTTTCAGCTCCACCCTTTATTTTAGATTTTACCTTGTTTAAAAGAGCGGCATGACTTTCTAACGCTAAAGTATCATTAGCTTTACAAAAATAATTAAAAACTTCTCTGACCTCTGTTAAAAATTCATCAACATCTTAGGAGTCCACATTAAAATCTTGTATATGGTCATGATCCATTGAAGTCAATTTACATGTTATCATTTGTGGTTGTCGTTGTTGTGGTTGAGGTTGTTGTGATTGTTGTTGCAATTGTTGTTGTTGTAATTGTTGTTGTTGTTGTTGTACCTCTAAGTCATCCATTTTAGGTTGGTATATTTTCAACTCACTCGGTTTTAAAGTAATTGACATAAAATAAATATAAACTAAATATTGTTTTACAAATAATAAACAAAAATATTCCAAATTTTGTACCTCAAGTATTCTTTGGGACCTTACGACTATGAAATCAGTCGAAAATGTAAGATGTTTTCAGGAAGTAAAAAGTGAGCAAGAACTCCTAGAAAAAAGTTTGAGATTAGGAAAAGAAATTCAAGAACTCAAAATTGACTTTGATAATTCTTTAAAACTTGGCGAAGCCTCCCGAAGTACAACATAAATTTAGTAAACAATGAAAAGGATGCACATTTTAAGAATAAACAAGGCAAGGAATGGCTAATCGATACAGGTGCGAAAATCAATTGTATAAATCCAAAATCTTTACCTGAGGGAATTAAAGTACAGTCAGAAGATTTCATTATAATAACACCAGCCGGTGACAAAAGAGGTAACGGAAGTGTAACCTTAGATATTGGACGGAGGCATGGAGTGAATGATGAAATATCAGTAAGGTTTAAAATTTATGATTTCCGTCCTGGATACGATTTCTTATTAGGAATGAAATCAACGGGGAAATTAAAATTAGATTTGAATATTGGAGAGATATATTAATGAAAATAAAAGGAAAATTAATTAAAAATGGAAAAATAATGGAAAAAAATTATAATGTTAATTTAATAAAAGACTTAAAAGTCATTGATAATATGGTTAGGAGAGACCATATAGAGGAAAATGCAAAAGAAAATTTAATTAATCCAATAGGAAAATATCCTTCTATAATTAAAACAAACCCAATTCCAACAAGTATTTTCAGAATTCTGGTCATTTGATCTTTTGAGATTTCTGAATTTCCGATGACGACTTGAGCTCAAAACCAACTTGTATGTGTTAAGACTTTGCTTTATAGAATGGGTATGAATTGAACTGGGGCCTTCAAAATGTATTCATTAATTCTGCTTTTCAGACAGAATCAGATGATACCATAAATATTAGACAGATAATATTTCATCATGGAAACAAATGAGCAACCATTACCTTCGACAAATTTATTAAAATGTCAAATTAAAGTAAAAACTGAGAATCCTATTTATTCCAGGAATTATAGAGTTGCTCCTCAACTTCGAGAAGAAATGAAAAGTCAAATAAAAAAAATATTAGATCAAAACATGATTAGAGAAAGTAATCCACCATATAATTCTCCATCTGTCTTAGTTCCAAAAAAATTAGATGCAAGCGGGAAAAGGAAATATCGATTAGTTATAGATTATAGAAAATTAAACGAACAGACAATTAAGGAAAAGTTTCCTCTTCCAAATATTGAGGATTTATTAAATAAATTTTAGAGATTTATTAAATATTTTTGATCCTTGTAATTTATTTAATAAATCCTCAATATTTCGAAGAGGAAACTTATCCTTAATTTAATTTAATACAAGGGCTATTCGGACGATGCTACAGCTGGAGTCCTAAATTTTGCTTATCCAGGTATAATTAGGATAGGGATCTTTAACAAGTACCTGACATCGTACAGGCTCGGGACCTCCATTTTACGTCCTATCCGAGGGACGGCATAGACAAGGATTCTTTACTCCTATTAAAAAATCCTAGGGCCTTCTCGGGACGCGAACCTGCGACATTTAGTATAGTATGTTTCTATGATAACCACTACACCCCAGGTGACCCCCAACCCTTTTTTGTTTCGTTATTTTAAAAGAACTATTTAGAGAACAAAGGTATACGAATGATTATAAATGATAATAGTCGTATGATAAATGATAATTGAATGAATGATAAATGATATTATAATAGTCGCAGATTGCACATTACCTAAACCTCACATACATATTGACATAAACTGATTATCTTGAAATGTAATAATAATGCTCTCATCCTAGTAGTAGGTTACAGACACTGGCTTAAGATCATTAGTGAAATTTAATATGAATTCATTTTTGCGAAGGATTGATTATTAACGGATTAAAAATAAAAAATCTGGTGCGATGCGCGCAATACACAACTTTCACTTACGAGCTTAGATTAGAAATCGAGGTCTTTCGATAATATGTAAACGCCATTCCTCAACTTCGCACATTTTTCTACATTTATATACTTACATTATATTTATATCTCCATAAGTTATAGAGTATCTGTATTGCAAAATTCGGAAGTTCTCAGTACTTTTCGATTCATTATTGCTTATTTATTTTTTGAAGGGACTAATATCATCAACTGCTTTCTTTTTTAATAGGGTTACTTTTTGTAAATATATCGTGAAAGTGAATCGATTACTGTTCCACTAAAATCGCTTTATATTGCTTTTAAAAATTTATTATGGATCAAAAGTTTCTAGACTAAAGAATAACCACCACAATCTGTACATATGTACTCGTATATCCAAATGGCATAGTTATAAAACGAATTTCCAACAGCTCGTCTAAACTTGGAACTATTGATCGAAAAATTATTGATGCATATTTATAACCAGGGATCGAATTAAGGTCTGACCACACATTTCCGCACCGCAGCAATAAAATAGTTTATGCTCAGAATATTTTTAATTTAACTTACATATTACCTTTAGTTATGCCTAAATTGGTCTGTGTCTGACATGTGTGGCCTGAACTTTAGGCATAACTAAAGGTAATATGTAAGTTAAATTAAAAATCTGGTGCGTGCGTGCAACACACAACTTTCACTTACCAACTTACTTAGATTAGAAATTGACGTGTTTTGCTAAATATCATTTCCCAAAGTCACACATTTTTCTACATTCATATCTTATTTTTGTTAATCTTTAAAGCCGTTTTTGAGTAAATTAAAAAACACGTGAATATGATATAAAATTTATTAAGAAAAGTCCCCCCTTCGGTTGATCAATTTTGATGAAATGTTGGCTATCACATATTTGGCATATACATACATCAAATACCCAATTTGATCAAAATCTTTAAAGCCGTTTTTGAGTAAATAAAAAAAAAAACAAGTGAAAATGATACAAAATTTATTAATTAATCTAATCTTAGTTCGTGGCTGACAGTTTTAATAAACCACATACTTAAATAAGTTTTAATAAAAAAAATTATATGCTTTTACATTATTTCTTTGATATTATCATTTCTGTCAATCATTATGTTGTCTACGGTGTCGATTTTGAAAAAAATATCCAATTTGAATTTTCGTGAGGTGAAGGGGTTCCCTATTTTTGAATTACACATAAGGATTAGCCCCCTCCCCCTGAAATTCATAGTAGATTTAAAAAAAAATCTGGTGCGTGCGCGCAACACACAACTTTCACTTACTTATTTTTGTTAATCGTTAAAGCCGTTTTTGAGTAAATAAAAAAGCCCGTGAAAATGATACAAAATTTATTAAGTAAAGTCCCCCCTCCGGTTAATCAATTTTAATGAAATTTTAACAGTCACATCGCGGGCATATACCTACACTAAATACCCAATTTCAGGATCGCACGGTATATAGTTTTTGAGCTAGTCTGTTCACACACACACAGACACACAGACCATTTCGTGGGACTTGGTCATTTCGACTCAGGGAACCCCAAAACGTGTATATCCGTTGAAAACCGGAAGTCGTTTTTTTTAACGATCGCAATACTTCCACTTACTATATATTTCATATATAGGTCATGGGCCGGGATAGCCGAGCGTGTAGAAGCGCGACCCGTCGTTGCACGCTCAAGCCGAACGGCGGCGGTTCGAATCCGCTCTGGGAGGGTTAACTTTTATTTCGTGGAGGCCCCACGGAATAAATCTCGACCCTCCCACTATGGTTAGAATAGGTTGGTTACACCTGTAGAGTAACCCCCCGTATGCCACACATGGCCAGGTAGGGGTACCAAACAAAAAAAATCTGGTGATGAAAAATGATATGGTGAAAAAAAATGATACAAAATCTGGTGCGTGCGCGCAACACACAACTTTCACTTACCAACTTACTTAGATTAGAAATTAATGCGTTTTGTTAATTGCCACTTCTCACTCACTTACACATTTTTCCACATTCAATTCTTATTTGTGTTTTCCTTTGCTCTATAACAAACACTAATTTCTTTTATTATTAAATAAAAGTTTTTACTTGAGATAATTCGGCAATGCAAGCATAATACTCCAAGTCGACTGATTTTATATTTCTCTATGTACTTGTTGAATATTTCATTTATTTCCCATGAAACAAATCATTTCTATTAAATGAACAGAAGGGCATTAACTATGAACAATGGTCTGTCATTAAAAGCGTCATGCGTGGGATCAACGTGTTTTATGATTTGACTGAATATTTTTCTTTTTTTCTCCTCATTATGTTTACTTGGTTTTTATCATATCTCATATCTGGCCATTTTTTTATTTTTAGGCGTAATGAGAGACAGTTTATTTCTCCATATAAACAAAAACAAAGATACTTCATAGGAAAAAAAAACAAACAAACAAAAAAGGCCCCTACCACATTTAAGCCCCCCCAGAACATTTTAATAATGATAAAGCTTACCTGATATTAAATAACACCTAATTTTCATTAAACATGACGAATTTGATGAAAATCGTTAAAGCCGTTTCTGAGAAAATCGAAAAAAAGGTAAAAATTGCAAAAATAGTTGAGAAATAAAGTGCCCCTCCGTTTGAGCAATTTTGATGAAATTCGGGCTATCACATCTTAAACATATACATACGTCAAATACCCAGTTTGATCAAAATCGTTAAAGCCGTTTTTGAGTAATTAAAAAAACACGTGCAAATGATACAAAATTTATTAAGTAAAGTCCCCCCTCCGGTTAATCAATTCTGATGAAATTTTTACAGTCATATCTCGGGCATATAAATACATCAAATACCCAGTTTGATCAAAATCGTTAAAGCCGTTTTTAAGTAAATAAAAAAAACACGTGAAAATGACACGAAATTTTTTAAGTAAAGTCCCCCCTCCGGTTAATCAATTTTGATGAAATTGTTACAGTCATATCTCGGGCATATACATACATCAAATACCCAGTTTGATCAAAATCGTTAAAGCAGTTTTTGAGTAAATAAAAAAAAACACGTGAAAATGATACGAAATTTATTAAGTAAAGTCCCCCCTCCGGTTAATCAATTTTGATGAAATTTTTACAGTCATATCTCGGGCATATAAATAGATCAAATACTCAGTTTAATCAAAATCGTTAGAGCCGTTTTTAAGAAAATCGAAAAAAACGTAAAAAGTTATAAAATAAACTACCCCCTCCCTTTGAGCAATTTTGATGAAATTTACTTTCACTTACCTATATATGAAATATATAGTAAGTGGAAGTATTGCGATCGTGAAAATTTTCGACTTCCGGTTTTCAACGGAAATACACGTTTTGGGACCCCCTGAGTCGAAATAACCAAGTCCCGCGAAATGGTCTGTGTGTGTGTCTGTGTGTGTGTGTGTGTGTATGTGAACAGACTAGCTCAAAAACTATAAACCGTGGGAACCTGAAATTGGGTATTTAGTGTAGGTATATGCCCAAAATATGACTGTAAAAATTTCATCAAAATTGATTAACCGGAGGGGGGACTTTACTTAATAAATTTTGTATCATTTTCACGTGTTTTATTTATTTACTCAAAAACGGTTTTAACGATTTTGATCAAACTTGGTATTTGATGTATTTATATGCCCGAGATGTGACTGTAAAAATTTCATTAAAATTGATCTACGGGAGGGGGGACTTTACTTAATAAATTTTTCACCATTTTCACATGTTTTTTTTTATTTACTCACAAACGGTTTTAACGATTTTGATCAAACTTGGTATTTGATGTATTTATATGCCCGAGATATGACTGTAAAAATTTCATCAAAATTAATCTACGGGAGGGGGGACTTTACTTAATAAATTTTGTATCATTTTCACAGGTTTTTTACTTTCACGTACCTATATATGAAATATATAGTAAGTGGAAGTATTGCGATCGTGAAAATTTTCGACTTCCGGTTTTCAACGGAAATACACGTTTTGGGGTCCCCTGAGTCAAAATAACCAAGTCCCGCGAAATGGTCTGTGTGTGTGTGTGTGTGTGTGTGTCTGTGTGTGTGTGTGTGTGTGTGAACAGACTAGCTCAAAAACTATAAACCGTGCGAACCTGAAATTGGGTATTTAGAGTATGAATAAGCCCGCGATGTGACAGCAAAAATTTCATCAAATTTGCTCAAAGGGAGGGGGTACTTTATTGAATAACGTTTTACGTTTTTTTCGATTTTCTCAAAAACGGCTCTAACGATTTTGCTTAAACTGAGTATTTGATCTATTTATATGCCTGAAATATAACTGTAAAAATTTCATCAAAATTGATCAACCGGAGGGGAGACTTTACTTAATAAATTTTATATAATTTTCACGTGTTTTTTTATTAACTCAAAAACGGCTTTAAAGATTTTGATCAAACTGGGTATTTGATGTATGTATATGCCCGAGATAAGACTGTAACAATTTCATCAAAATTGATTAACCGGAGGGGGGACTTTACATAATAAATTTTATATAATTTTCACGTGTTTTTTTACTTTCACTTACCTATATATGAAATATATAGTAAGTGGAAGTATTGCGATCGTGAAAAATTTCGACTTCCGGTTTTCAACGGAAATACACGTTTTGGGGTCCCCTGAGTCGAAATGACCAAGTCCCGCGAAATGGTCTGTGTGTGTGTGTCTGTGTGTGTGTGTGTATTTGTGTGTGTGTGTGTGTGTGTGTGTGTGTGTGTGTGTGTGTGTGTGTGTGTGTGTGTGTGTGTGTGTGTGTGTGTGTGTGAACAGACTAGCTCAAAAACTATAAACCGTGCGATCCTGAAATTGGGTATTTAGTGTAGGTATTTGCCCGCGATGTGACAGCATAAATTTCATCAAAATTACTTAAAGGGAGGGGGTACTTTACTTAATAACTTTTTAGGTTTTTTTCGATTTTCTCAAAAACGGCTCTAACGATTTTGATTAAACTGAGTATTTCATCTATTTATATGCCCGAGATATGACTGTAAAAATTTCATCAAAATTGATTAACCGGAGGGGGGACTTTACTTAATAAATTTCTTAACATTTTCACGTGTTTTTTTTATTTACTCTAAATCGGCTTTAACGATTTTGATCAAACTGGGTATTTGATGTATTTATATGCCCGCGATATGACTGTAAAAATTTCATCAAAATTGATTAACCGGAGGGGGGAATTAACTTAATAAATTTTGTAACATTTTCACTTTTATTTTTTTATTTTCTCAAAAACGGCTCTAACGATTTTGATTAAACTTAGTATTTGATCTATTTATATGCCCGAGATATGTCTGTAAAAATTTCATCAAAATTGATCAACCGCAGGGGGCACCTTACTTAATAAATTTTGTATCATTTTTACGTGCTTTTTTTATTTACTCAAAAACGGCTTTCACGATTGTGACCAAACTGGGTATTTGATGTATTTATATGCCAAATATGTGATAGTCATCATTTCATCAAAATTGATCAACCGAAGGGGGGACTTTACTTAATAAATTTTGTATCATTTTCACGGAGTTTTTTATTTACTCAAAAAACGGCTTTAACGATTAATAAAAATAAGATATGAATGTAGAAAAATGTGTGACTTTGGGAAATGATATTTAACAAAACACGTCAATTTCTTATCTAAGTAAGTTGGTAAGTGAAAGTTGTGTGTTGCGCGCACGCACCAGATTTTTTTACTTTCACTTACCTATATATGAAATATATAGTAAGTGGAAGTATTGCGATCGTGAAAATTTTCGACTTCCGGTTTTCAACGGAAATGCACGTTTTGGGATCCCCTGAGTCAAAATAACCAAGTCCCGCGAAATGGTCTGTGTGTCTGTGTGTGTGTGTGTGTGTGTGTGTGTGTGTGTGTGTGTGTGTGTGTGTGTGTGTGTGTGTGTGTGTGTGTGTGTGTGTGTGTGTGTGTGTGTGTGTGTGTGTGTGTGCGTGTGTGTGTGTGTGTGTGTGTGTGAACAGACTAGCTCAAAAACTATAAACCGTGGGAACCTGAAATTGGGTATTTAGAGTATGTATAAGCCCGCGATGTGACAGCAAAAATTTCATCAAATTTTCTCAAAGGGAGGGGGTACTTTATTTAATAACTTTTTAAGTTTTTTTCGATTTTCTCAAAAACGGCTCTAACGATTTTGATTAAACTGAGTATTTGATCTATTTATATGCTTGAAATATGACTGTAAAAATTTCATCAAAATTGATCAACCGGAGGGGGGGACTTTACTTAATAAATTTTGTATCATTTTCACATGTTTTTTTTATTTACTCAAAAACGGTTTTAACGATTTTGATCAAACTTGGTATTTGATATATTTATATGCCAGAGATGTGATAACCAACATTTCATCACAATTGATCAACCGGGGGGGGACTTTACTTAATAAATTTTGTATCATTTTCACGTGTTTTTTTTATTTACTCAAAAACGGTTTTAACGATTTTGATCAAACTTGGTATTTGATGTATTTATATGCCCGAGATATGACTGTAAAAATTTCATCAAAATTGATCTACGGGAGGGGGGACTTTACTTAATAAATTTTGTATCATTTTCACGGGGTTTTTTTATTTACTCAAAAACGGCTTTAACGATTAACAAAAATAAGATATGAATGTAGAAAAATGTGTGGCTTTGGGAAATGATATTTAGCAAAACATGTCAATTTCTAATCTAAGTAAGTTGGTAAGTGAAAGTTGTGTGTTGCGCGCACGCACCAGATTTTATTTACTCAAAAACGGCTTTAACGATTAACAAAAATAAGATATGAATGTAGAAAAATATGTGACTTTGTGAAATGATTATTAGCAAAACACGTCAATTTCTAATCTAAGTAAGTTGGTAAGTGAAAGTTGTGTGTTGCGCGCACGCACCAGATTTTTTTACTTTCACTTACCTATATATGAAATATATAGTAAGTGGAAGTATTGCGATCGTGAAAAATTTCGACTTCCGGTTTACAACGGAAATACACGTTTTGGGACCCCCTGAGTCGAAATAACCAAGTCCCGCAAAATGGTCTGTGTGTGTGTGTGTGTGTGTGTGTGTGTGTGTGTGTGTGTGTGTGTGTGTGTGTGTGTGTGTGTGTGTGTGTGTGTGTGTGTGTGTGAACAGACTAGCTCAAAAACGGCTCTAACGATTTTGATTAAACTGAGTATTTGATCGATTTATATGCCCAAAATATGACTGTAAAAATTTCATCAAAATTGATTTACCGGAGGGGGGACTTTACTTAATAAATTTTGCACCATTTTCACATGTTTTTTTTATTTACTCACAAACGGTTTTAACGATTTTGATCAAACTTGGTATTTGATGTATTTATATGCCCGAGATATGACTGTAAAAATTTCATCAAAATTAATCTACGGGAGGGGGGACTTTACTTAATAAATTTTGTATCATTTTCACAGGTTTTTATTACTTTCACTTACCTATATATGAAATATATAGTAAGTGGAAGTATTGCGATCGTGAAAATTTTCGACTTCCGGTTTTCAACGGAAATGCACGTTTTGGGATCCCCTGAGTCAAAATAACCAAGTCCCGCGAAATGGTCTGTGTGTGTGTCTGTGTGTGTGTGTGTGTGTGTGTGTGTGTGTGTGTGTGTGTGTGTGTGTGTGTGTGTGTGTGTGTGTGTGTGTGTGTGTGTGTGTGTGTGTGTGAGTGTGTGTGTGTGTGTGTGTATGTGTGTGTGTGTGTGTGTGTGTGTGTGTGTGTGTGTGTGTGTGAACAGACTAGCTCAAAAACTATAAACCGTGCGAACCTGAAATTGGGTATTTAGAGTATGTATAAGCCCGCGATGTGACAGCAAAAATTTCATCAAATTTGCTCAAAGGGAGGGGGTACTTTATTTAATAACTTTTTAAGTTTTTTTCGATTTTCTCAAAAACGGCTCTAACGATTTTGATTAAACTGAGTATTTGATCTATTTATATGCTTGAAATATGACTGTAAAAATTTCATCAAAATTGATCAACCGGAGGGGGGGACTTTACTTAATAAATTTTGTATCATTTTCACATGTTTTTTTTATTTACTCAAAAACGGTTTTAACGATTTTGATCAAACTTGGTATTTGATATATTTATATGCCAGAGATGTGATAACCAACATTTCATCAAAATTGATCAACCGGAGGGGGGGACTTTACTTAATAAATTTTGTATCATTTTCACGTGTTTTATTTATTTACTCAAAAACGGCTTTAACGATTTTAATCAAACTGGGTATATGATGTATGTATATGCCCGAGATACGACTGTAAAAATTTCATCAAAATTGATCAACCGGAGGGGGGACTTTACTTAAAGAATTTTATCTAATGTTTACGTTTTTTTTTATTTTCTCAAAAACTGATAAAAATTTCATCAAAATTGATCAACCGGAAGGGGGACTTTACTTAATAAATTTTGTATCATTTTCACGTGTTTTTTTTATTTACTCAAAAACGGTTTTAACGATTTTGATCAAACTTGGTATTTGATGTATTTATATGCCTGAGATATGACTGTAAAAATTTCATCAAAATTGATCAACAGGAGGGGGGACTTTACTTAATAAATTTTGTCCAATTTTACCTTTTTGATCGATTATCTCAAAAACGGCTTTAACGATTTTTATCAAATTCGTTATGTTTAATGAAAATTAGTTGTTATTTAATATCAGGTAAGCTTTATCATTATTAAAATGTTCTGAGGGGGCTTAAATGGGGAAGGGGCTTTTTTTGTTTTTCTATAAAGTACCTTTGTTTTAGTTTATATTGGGAAATTATCTGTCTCTCATCACTCTTAAAAATAAGAAACGGCTAAATATGATATATGAAGAAAATCAAGTAAACATATACAGGAGAAAAAAGAAAAATATTCCGTCAACTCATAAAACACCTTGAGCTCACGCATGCGCCGTACGCCTTTAATGACAAACCAATACGTTATAATTAAACTGTTCAGTTCATTTGAGAAGTGGCAATTAACAAAATTAATTTCTAATCTAAGTAAGTTGGTAAGTGAAAGTTGTGTGTTGCGCGCACGCACCAGATTTTTTTATTTACTCAACAGCGGCTGTAATGATTTTTATCAGACTGGATATTTGGTGTATGTATATGCTCACAATGTGACAGACAACGTTTCATCAAAATTGGTCAAATGCAGGGGGCTCTTTATTTCATAACTTTTTTTTTCCAATTTTTACATTTTTTTGGAATATCTGAAAAACGGCTTTAATGATTTTGATTAATATAATCATTTATAATCAAAACCAAGTCATCTTTTTTTTATTATTTATAAAAATGGATATTAAAAAAACATGTCGATTTCTAATGTAAGTTGGTAAGTGAAAGTTGTGTGTTGCGCGCATCGCACCAGATTTTTTTCTGTTGTATATGTTTACTTGATTTTCTTCATATGTCATATTTAGCCATTTCTTATTTTTGGGCGCGATGAGAGACAGTTAATTTCTCAATATAAACTAAAACAAAGGTACTTTATAGGAAAACAAAAAAGGCCCCTTCCCTATTTAGGCCCCCTCAGAAAATTTTAATACTGATAAAACTTACCTGATATTATTGAACACCTAATTTTCATTAAACATGACGAATTTGATCAAAATCATTAAAGCCGTTTTTGAGATAATCAAAAAAAAGGTAAAAATTGGAAAAAAAGTTAAGAAATAAAGTGCCCCGTCCGTTAAACCAATTTTGATGAAATGTTGGCTGTCACATCTTTGGCATATACATACGTCAAATACCCAGTTTGATCAAAATCTTTAAAGCCCTTTTTGAGTAAATAAAAAAAACACATAAAAATGATACAAAATTTATTAAGTAAAGTCCCCTTCCAGTTGATCAATTTTGATGAAATTTTTACAGTCATATCTAGGGCATATTAATACATCAAATACTATGATATAATAATATTATGAAATAAAGTGCCCGCTCCGTTTGATCAATTTTGATGAAATGTTGGTTATCACATCTTTGGCATATACATACATCAAATACCCAGTTTGATCAAAATCGTTATAGCCGTTTTTGAGTATATAAAAAAAACACGTGAAAATGATACAAAATTTATTAAGTAAAGTATCCCCTCCGGTTAATCAATTTTGATGAAATTTTAACAGTCATATCTCGGGCATATAAATACATCAAATACCCAGTTTGATCAAAATCGTTAAAGCCGATTTAGAGTAAATAAAAAAAAACAAGTGAAAATGATACAAAATTTATTAAGTAAAGTATCCCCTCCGGTTAATCAATTTTGTTGAAATTTTTACAGTCATATCTCGGGCATATTAATACATCAAATACTCAGTTTAATCAAAATCGTTTGAGCCGTTTTTGAGAAAATCGAAAAAAACGTAAAAAGTTATTAAATAAAGTACCCCCTCCCTTTGAGCAATTTTGATGAAATTTCCGCTGTCACATCGCGGGCATATACATACACTAAATGCCTAATTTCACGTTCGCACGGTTTATAGTTTTTGAGCTAGTCTGTTCACAAACACACACACACACAGACCATTTCGCGGGACTTGGTTATTTGGACTCAGGGGGCCTCAAAACGTGTATTTCCGTTGAAAACCGGAAGTCGAAATTTTTCACGATCGCAATACTTCCACTTACTATACATTTCATATATAGGTAAGTGAAAGTAAAAAAAAAAATATAGGTAAGTGAAAGTAAAAAAAAAAAAATCTGGTGCGTGCGCGCAACACACAACTTTCACTTACCAACTTACGTAGATTAGAAATTAATGCGTTTTGTTATTGCCACTTCTCAAATGAACAGAACGGCTTTAATTGTGAACAATGGTCTGTCATTAAAGGCGTACTCCGCATATTTGGGCACAACAAGTTTTACGAGTTGACTGAATATTTTTCATTTTTTCACCTTTATGTTTTATTTATTTTAATCATATCTCATATATAGCCATTTCTTATTTTTAGGCGTAACGAGAGACAGTTAATTTCTCCATATAAACAAAAACAAAGGTACTTTATAGGAAACAAACAAACAAAAAAGGCCCCAAACCCCCCAAAAAAAGCCCCCTCAGAATATTTTAATAATGATAAAGCTTACTTGGTATTAAAGAACACCTAATTTTCATTAAACATGACGAATTTAATAAAAATCGTTAAAGCCGTTTTTGAGATCATCGAAAAAAAGGTAAAAATTGGAAAAAAATTAAGAAATAAAGTGCCCGCTCCGTTTGTCCAATTTTGATGTAATGGTGGCTATCGCATCTTTGGCATATACATACATCAAATACCCAGTTTGATCAAAATCGTTAAAACCGTTTTTGAGTAAATAAAAATAAAACACGTGAAAATGGTACAAAATTTATTAAGTAAAGTCCCCCCTCCGGTTGATCAATTTTGATGAAATTTTTACAGTTATATCTCGGGCATATAAATAGATCAAATACCCAGTTTGATCAAAATCGTTAAAACCGTTTTTGAGTAAATAAAAAAAAACACGTGAAAATGATATAACATTTATTAAGTAAAGTCCCCCCTCCGGTTCATCAATTTTGATGAAATTTTTACAGTCATATCTCAGGCCTATTAATACATCAAATATCAAGTTTAATCAAAATCGTTAGAGCCGTTTTTGAGAAAATCGAAAAAAACGTAAAAAGTTATTAAATAAAGTACCCCCTCTCTTTGAGCAATTTTGATGAAATTTTTGCTGTCACATCGCGGGCATATACCTACACTAAATACCCAATTTCAGTTTTGTACGGCCTATAGTTTTCGAGCTAGTCTGTTCACACACACACACACACACACACACACAGACACACACACACACACACACACACACACACACACACACAGACCATTTCGCGGGACTTGGTCATTTGGACTCAGGGGACCCCAAAACGTGTATTTCCGTTGAAAACCGGAAGTCGAAAATTTTCACGATCGCAATACTTCCACTTACTATATATTACATATATAGGTAAGTGAAAGTAAAAATCTGGTGCGTGCGCGCAACACACAACTTTCACTTACCAACTTACTTAGATTAGAAATTGACGTGTTTTGCTAAATATCATTTCCCAAAGTCACACATTTTTCTACATTCATATCTTATTTTTGTTAATCGTTAAAGCCATTTTTGAGTAAATAAAAAGGCCCGTGAAAATGATACAAAATTTATTAAGTAAAGTACCCCCTCCATTTGATCAATGTTGATGAAATTTTTACTTTCACATCGCGGGCTCATACATACACCAAATACAAAGTTTGATCAAAATCGTTAAACCCGTTTTTGAGTAAATAAAAAACACACGTGAAAATGAGACAAAATTAATTAAGTAAAGTCCCCCCTCCGGTTGATCAATTTTGATGAAATTTTTACAGTAATATCTCGGGTATATAAATATCAAATACTCAGTTTAATCAAAATCGTTAGAGCCGTTTTTGAGAAAATCGAAAAAAACGTAAAAAGTTATTAAATAAAGTACCCCCTCCCTTTGAGAAATTTTGATGAAATTTTTGCTGTCACATCGCGGGCATATACATATACTAAATATCCAATTTCAGATTCACACGGCTTACAGTTTTTGAGCTAGTCTGTTCACACACACACACACACACACACACACACACACAAAAAAAAAAAAATCTGGTGTGTGCGCGCAACACACAACTTTCACTTACCAACTTACTTAGATTAGAAATTGACGTATTTTGCTAAATATCATTTCCCAAAGTCACACATTTTTCTACATTCATATCTTATTTTTGTTAATCGTTAAAGCCGTTTTTGAGTAAATAAAAAAAACCCGTGAAAATGATACAAAATTTATTAAGTAAAGTCCCCCCTCCCGTAGATAAATTTTTTTTTTCTTTTTTTTTTTCGGGACTTTAAGGCTTCCAATGAAGCCCTATACTGCCCATACTAACACCCATGGCACTGGGTGATACTTCTCCTACGAAAGAAAAGCACCACCCAGGGCGGGACTCGAACCCGCAGCTCCGGCATGGGAGTACGGCGCTTTACCGCACAGCCACACCGGGCCCCGTAGATAAAGTTTGATGAAATTATTACAGTCATATCTCGGGCATATAAATAGATCAAATACTCAGTTTGATCAAAATCGTTAGAGCCGTTTTTGAGAAAATCAAAAAAAACTTAAAAAGTTATTAAATAATGTACCCCCTCCCTTTGAGCAAATTTGATGAAATTTTTGCTGTCACATCGCGGGCTTATACATACTCTAAATACCCAATTTCAGGTTCGCACGGTTTATAGTTTTTGAGCTAATCTGTTCACACACACACACACACAGACCATTTCGCGGGACTTGGTTATTTTGACTCAGGGGACCCCAAAACGTCTATTTCCGTTGAATACCGGAAGTCGAAAATTTTCACGATCGCAATACTTCCACTTACTATATATTTCATATATAGGTAAGTGGAAGTAAAAATATTCTGAACATAACCTATATTATTGCTGCGGTACGTGGTACATATACAGGTAAGTGAAAGTAAAAAACACGTGAAAATTATACAAAATTTATTAAGTAAAGTCCCCCCTCCGATTGATCAATTTTGATGAAATGTTGGCTATTACATATTTGGCATATACATACATCAAATACCCAGTTTGATCAAAATCTTTAAAGCCGTTTTTGAGTAAATAAAAAAAAACACGTGAAAATGATACAAAATTTATTACGTAAAGTCCCCCCTCCGGTTAATCAACGTTGATAAAATTTTAACAGTCATATCTCGGGCATATAAATACATCAAATACCCAGTTTGATCAAAATCGTTAAAGCCGATTTAGAGTAAATAAAAAAAAACACGTAAAAATGTTACAAAATTATTAAGTAAAGTCCCCCCTCCGGTTAATCAATTTTGATGATATTTATGCTGTCACATCGCGGGCATATACCTACACTAAATACCCAGTTTGATCAAAATCTTTAAAGCCGTTTTTGAGTAAATAAAAAAAACACGTGAAAATACAAAATTTATTAAGTAAAGTCCCCCCTCCGGTTAATCAATTTTGATGAAATTTTTACAGTAATATCTCGGGCATATAAATAGATCAAATACTCAGTTTAATCAAATCGTTAGAGCCGTTTTTGAGAAAATCGAAAAAAACCTAAAAAGTTATTAAGTAAAGTACCCCCTCCCTTTAAGTAATTTTGATGAAATTTATGCTGTCACATAACGGGCATATACTTACACTAAATACCCAATTTCAGGATCGCACGGTATTTAGTTTTTGAGCTAGTCTGTTCACACACACACACACACACAGACACACAGACCATTTCGCGGGACTTGGTCATTTCGACTCAGGGGACCCCAAAACGTGTATTTCCGTTGAAAACCGGAAGTCAAAATTTTTCACGATCGCAATACTTCCACTTACTATATATTTCATATATAGGTAAGTGAAAGTAAAAAGAGATACGTGTAAGAGGATTTTTTTTTATTTTCGATATTTTGAAAAATAAACAAGACGTGAATTTGATGATTTATCGGTAATAGCCTATTTTTCAAAAATTCATAACTCCGGTTCTGTTTAAGCTAAAAAATTTAATTTTTACTTTCACTTACCTATATATGAAATATATAGTAAGTGGAAGTATTGCGATCGTGAAAATTTTCGACTTCCGGTTTTCAACGGAAATACACGTTTTGGGGTCCCCTGAGTCAAAATAACCAAGTCCCGCGAAATGGTCTGTGTGTGTGTGTCTATGTGTCTGTGTGTGTGTGTGTGTGTGTGTGAACAGACTAGCTCAAAAACTATAAACCGTGCGAACCTGAAATTGGGTATTTACAGTATGTATATGCCCGCGATGTGACAGCAAAAATTTCATCAAATTTGCTCAAAGGGAGGGGGTACTTTATTTAATAACTTTTTAAGTTTTTTTCGATTTTCTCAAAAACGGCTCTAACGATTTTGATTAAACTGATTATTTGATCTATTGATATGCGTGAAATATTACTATAAAAGTTTCATCAAAATTGATCAACCGGAGGGGGGACTTTACTTAATAAATTTTGTACCATTTTCACATGTTTTTTTTATTTACTCAAAAACGGTTTTAACGATTTTGATCAAACTTGGTATTTGATGTATTTATATCTCAAAGATGTGATAACCAAAATTCTATCACAATTGATCAACCGGAGGGGGGACTTTACTTATTAAATTTTGTATCATTTTCACGTGTTTTTTTTATTTACTCAAAAACGGTTTTAACGATTTTGATCAAACTTGGTATTTGATGTATTTATATGCCCGAGATATTACTGTAAAAATTTCATCAAAATTGATCTACGGGAGGGGGGACTTTACTTAATAAATTTTGTATCATTTTCACGGGGTTTTTTTATTTACTCAAAAACGGCTTTAACGATTAACAAAAATAAGATATGAATGTAGAAAAATGCGTGACTTTGGGAAATGATATTTAGCAAAACACGTCAATTTCTAATCTAAGTAAGTTGGTAAGTGAAAGTTGTGTGTTGCGCGCACGCACCAGATTTTTTTTTATTTGTGTGTGTGTGTGTGTGTGTGTGTGTGTGTGTGTGTGTGTGTGTGTGTGTGTGTGTGTGTGTGTGTGTGTGTGTGTGTGTGTGTGTGTGTGTGTGTGTGTGTGTGTGTGTGTGTGTGTGTGTGTGTGTGTGTGTGTGTGTGTGTGTGTGTGTGTGTGTGTGTGTGTGTGTGTGTGTGTGTGTGTGTGTGTGTGTGTGTGAACAGACTAGCTGAAAAACTATAAACCGTGGGAACCTGAGATTGGGTATTTAGTGTATGTATATGCCCGCGATGTGACAGCAAAAATTTCATCTAAATTGCTCAAAGGGAGGGGGTACTTTGTTTAATAACTTTTTAAGTTTTTTTTCGATTTTCTCAAAAACGGCTCTAACGATTTTGATTAAACTGAGTATTTGATCTATTTATATGCCCGAGATATGACTGTACAAATTTCATCAAAATTGATCAACCGGAGGGGGGACTTTACTTAGTAAATTTTGTATCATTTTCAAGTGTTTTTTTTTATTTACTCAAAAACAGCTTTCACGATTTTGATCAAACTGGGTATTTAATGTATGTATATGCCAAAGATGTGATAGCCAACATTTCATCAAAATTGATGAACCGGAGGGGGGACTTTACTTAATAAATTTTGTATTATTTTCGCGTGTTTTTTTTTTTATTTACTCAAAAACGGTTTTCACGATTTTGATCAAACTGGGTATTTGATGTATGAATATGCCAAAGATTTGATAGCCAACATTTCATCAAAATTGATCAACCGGAGGGGGGACTTTACTTAATAAATTTTGTACCATTTTCAAGTGTTTTTTTTTTATTTACTCAAAAACGGTTTTCACGATTTTGATCAAACTGGGTATTTATGTATGTATATGCCAAAGATGTGATAGCCAACATTTCATCAAAATTGATCAACCGGAGGGGGGACTTTACTTAATAAATTTTGTACCATTTTCAAGTGTTTTTTTTTATTTACTCAAAAACGGTTTTCACGATTTTGATCAAACTGGGTATTTATGTATGTATATGCCAAAGATGTGATAGCCAACATTTCATCAAAATTGGTCAACCGGAGGGGGGAATTTACTTAATAAATTTGGTATTATTTTCGCTTGTTTTTTTTTATTTACTCAAAAACGGTTTTCACGATTTTGATCAAACTGGGTATTTGATGTATGTATATGCCAAAGATTTGATAGCCAACATTTCATCAAAATTGATCAACCGGAGGGGGGACTTTACTTAATACATTTTGTATTATTTTCACGTGTTTTTTTTTATTTACTCAAAAACGGTTTTCACGATTTTGATAAAACTGGGTATTTATGTATGTATATGCCAAAGATGTGATAGCCAACATTTCATCAAGATTGATCAACCGAAGGGGACACTTTATTTCATAACTTTTTTTCTAATTTTTAGATTATCTCAAAAACGGCTTTAACGATTTTCTTCATATTCGTCATGTTCAATGAAAATTGAGCGTTATTTAATATCAGGTAAGCGTTATCATTATTAAAATGTTCTGAGGGGTTTATAGAGCAAATGAAAACAAAAATAAGAAAGGAATGTGGAAAATGTGTAACTTTGAGAAGTGGCATTAACAAAACGCATTAATTTCTTATCTAAGTAAGTTGGTAAGTGAAAGTTGTGTGTTGCGCGCACGCACCAGATTTTTACTATTTTTATCGTATTCTGCGTCAAATTTTCTATCGAAAACGCTTTTGAAAACGATGGAGAAGTTATTTATACTGTAAGAAAAAAATTAATTAATTTAGCATATGAATACAAATTAGAAGAAAAACAAATGTCCGAACGTTTCCAAAAAGCTTTAACAATAAAAGGAACTTTAAAATATCATTGTATTAATCCGATTTCTTTAAAGCAATTGGAAGCAAAACGATTTTCATCTTGCGAAAAAAAGGATATTGTAAAAACTTTTAAACAGAAAATGTAAACATTGTCTTATTTTTAAATATTGTATTTATTATTATATTCCAAATATTGTTCTTATTATCTAATGGATTATCGAAATCTTAATAAAAAAATTTCATTTTCAACAAGGTTTTTTATTTATGTATTTTTTTCCATCTTCTTGGCTAATAAAATATGTTTTTTAATTTAAAAAAAATGAAACAATTATTTGTATTTAAGAAATAAACAGTGTAAAACAAGAATATGAGCCGTAAAATGTGACCCACGTGTCGATGTGACGTACCGCGCTAAATTAATTAATTTTTTTCTTACAGTAAAAATAACTTCTCCATCGTTTTCAAAAGCGTTTCCGATAGAAAATTTGACGCAGAATACGAAAAAAATAGTAAAAAGTTGATTCATGGGTGGCGCCACTATTAAAAAGCGGTTTAAACATTGAAATTGTTAATAACAATTTGAATTTTTCAACAATTTGTTTTGAAAGTATTTTTTTCTTAAAGCTTGTCTTTTTACCTTCAAAATAAAAAAAAATTAAATTTTTTAGCTTAAACAGAACCGGAGTTATGAATTTTTGAAAAATAGGCTATTACCGATAAATCATCAAATTCACGAATTTTCGATCTTGTTTATTTATCAGAATATCGAAAATAAAAAAAAAATCCTCTTATACGTATCTCTTTTTTTTCGATATAGAACCCGTAAAAGAAGTTTCAGTTAAATCTAAAATGTGTCGGTCAGAAAGGTGTTCGGTTTGTAAAAGAACGTTCCATATAGGTAAGTGAAAGGAAAAACACCACCTTAAATGACATGATTACATTCCTTCATATCAAAGATTTCCGAAAAGTATAATGTCTTGATATTTTTTAATTAACCCCACCCCCAAAATTCATAATAGATTTTTTTTTTTAAAGAACCATGCTGGATGACACGGTAACATTGCTTAATATCAAAATTTCCGAAAGGTATAATTTTTTGATATTTTGAAATACCGACCCCCCCCCAAAAATCATACTAGACATTTTTTTTTAAAAACAACCACCCTGGGTGTTAACTTATTATCAAAGATTTACGAAAAGTATAATTTTTAGATATTTTAAAATCCCCCCCCCCCCACCCCGAAATTCATACTTGATATTTTCTATAAAAACCACCACCCTGGATGACATGATAACATTCCTTAATAACAATGATTTACGAAAAGTTTAATGTTTTGATTTTTGAACAAATGGCATAGTGGTAAACAATTAAATCAAAGAAATCCGAAAAAGATATATTTTTTCTATGAGAGTACTGTTAAGTTTTTATCAAAACTTGAAGCATTTTTATGTTATAAAAATTTGGTTTTATGTTTTTAGCTTTCCTAGAAGATTATGGTTTTGCTTTCAATATTTAAAAACACTAATTTTCAGTTAATTATTCATTTCTAAACGATTAAACTCTTTAAACATTCTAAATAAACTTTTGGTTTTATGTTTATTTCCTTTCTACAAGATTATGGTTTTGCTTTTGATATTTAAACACGCTAACTTTTCGTTAATTATTCATTTCCAAATGATTAAACTCCCTAAACATGCTAATATGCCAAATTTTAACATGTACTTACAACGTGGTTTGCTATTTTCTTTTCCCGTGACGTTTTTCTTATAATAACACTTGTGTCTTCTATTCACACCATCCAGATCATGTTTCTATAGTTTTTTCACTATAACTCGTTTTATTTGGGGGAATTTAAGCATTTTTCACTCTTTATGGTTATCCTTCCGACAGGTTATTCATCCACGTTCAAAAGTACAGAGCAGTCGCTAAGTTTTTTCTCTATTTATTTTTTTTCTCGATTTAAACACTTTTAGCTATTAAATTAGGTTCAATAAACTCTAATCCACCAGTTATTATTTCTGCCGTGCTTATAATAGTCATTTTTCTTCATTCTATAGATTGTGTATTTTAGGTTTTCCGAAGTTTTCGCGCATTGCCACGCAATAACAGCGCCTAATCCCTAGGCCCTATATAAGCTCGGGCAGATAAGTCCCTTCGTCTTTTTGCCTTTGCCCTTTCCAGGGACCACGTCTCTCTGCGTTTTTCCAGGCCAGCTGCCAAGTCTCTCTCTTGCGCTTTCCTTGCGGTCGCTCTTTGTCGGCCCACCGCCATCTTGGCTACAACTAGCTCTTCCAAAACCGTTTACTTCCGAGGGCAGAAAATCTTCCATGGGCAACCAAGATACCACCAGATGAGACTGCTGTGTCCAAGCTGCGGAGACCTTCTTGTCTACTCTGCACCATCTGCCAGCCTGCAGGCGAACTCACTTCGCAGTCAGGATCTTCACAACGTGTACCACCTTGTACTGGCATCTACCACGTAACTATGTTAAAAGACAATGTTCCTATTGCAAAATTATGTACTTTCTAATTAGCTGGCCAGCTATTTTTCATTGTAACCTAGCTATTACTTTCACTTACCTATATATGAAATATATAGTAAGTGGAAGTATTGCGATCGTGAAAATTTTCGACTTCCGGTTTTCAACGGAAATACACGTTTTGGGGTCCCCTGAGTCAAAATAACCAAGTCCCGCGAAATGGTCTGTGTGTGTGTGTGTCTGTGTGTCTGTGTGTGTGTGTGTGTGTGTGAACAGACTAGCTCAAAAACTATAAACCGTGCGAACCTGAAATTGGGTATTTAGAGTATGTATAAGCCCGCGATGTGACAGCAAAAATTTCATCAAATTTTCTTAAAGGGAGGGGGTACTTTATTTAATAACTTTTTAAATTTTTTTCGATTTTCTCAAAAACGGCTCTAACGATTTTGATTAAACTGAGTATTTGATGTATTAATTTGCCTAAGATATGACTGTGAAAATTTCATCAAAATTTATTAACCGGAGGGGGGACTTTACTTAATAACTTTTGTATCATTTTCACGTGTTTTTTTTATTTACTCAAAATCGGCTTTAACGATTTTGATCAAACTGGGTATTTGATGTATGTATATGCCAAAGATGTGATAGCCAACATTTCATCAAAATTGATCAACCGGAGGGGGGACTTTACTTAATAAATTTTGTATCATTTTCACGTGTTTTTTTTATTTACTCAAAAACGGTTTTAACGATTTTGATCAAACTTGGTATTTGATGTATTTATATGCCCGAGATATGACTGTAAAAATTTCATCAAAATTGATCTACGGGAGGGGGGGACTTTACTTAATAAAGTTTGTATCATTTTCACGGGTTTTTTTTTAATTTACTCAAAAACGGCTTTAACGATTAACAAAAATAAGATATGAATGTAGAAAAATGTGTGACTTTGGGAAATGATATTTAGCAAAACACGTCAATTTCTTATCTAAGTAAGTTGGTAAGTGAAAGTTGTGTGTTGCGCGCACGCACCAGATTTTTTTTTATTGTAACTCAGCTATTTTTCATTGTAACTTAGCTATTTTTTATTGTAACTTAGCTATTTTTTATTGTAACTTAGCTATTTTTTATTGTAACTTAGCTATTATCACATATATCTCTCAGAATATAAGTATTATTCTTGTATTTAACCACATCAAATTTTGTTTTAAAATCTTAATTCTCTGTATATATTTCATGCCAAATTGTGAGCTGAACTGGGGAATCCTACAGAGCTGGCAGAAAGCTGCGAATCGAAAACTGTTAGCCAGAACACCATCATCAACTTGCACCTCCCAGCGAAGGACACAGCATCTTCAGCTGTCTTCCGTTAACCATAAGGGGTGCAGTAATCAACTTCCGGCTAACTGCCAGGTGAGTGCCAGTTTTCTTAACCCTAGGTTAAGTTACACCTCCCCAAGGCTCTGTCTCACGTTTGGTTTCATTACAGTTCTCAACAGTGTTGGGTTATCCCTCAGTTCTGATCGATACACTACTTTATTTGCAGAGATTTGTGATCACTGCGGGACAGCGGCAGAAGAAGAGCCACACATTTTTTGTTTGGATTTTATTCTTTTTTGTAATAAACAGCAGGTTGTTTTTTCTTTACTTTTGGTTCTTCTTATTACCCCAAAACCCAACAAGTACCGCCTTTGTGAATTTTAAAATAGATATTTTTTTATAAAATTTTAAGTTTTGTGTTAGAGGTAATAAGTAAAGGTTTAACTTTTACTTTTTTATTATACATATTTATAAAAGTTTTAAAACAGTTAAAACTTTTATGAGCTAGAACTTTTATGTAACTGTTTTGAAAAAACTTTTATCCCTCAGAGGTTATTAATAAAAGTTTTTTTATAACAGTTAAAGTTGAACTTTTTCGTAATAAGTTATAACTGTTTCAATCCCTGTGTATAACTTTTAATTGGGTTAGAGCAGAATAACATTAAGAAAAATGAACATTTAATTAGATTAACCTTGCGCAGTGGCAATATCGTAACCAATGAAGGTCTACTGATGTGCGATTACTGCTACTTGAAACTTATTTAATTAAATTAATTCTATTTAATTAATCATCAGTGGATTATAATAAAGTTAGCCGATAATTATAGTTAAATTGAGTTTA
This sequence comes from Aelia acuminata, assembly GCA_911387785.2. Taxonomy (NCBI): domain Eukaryota; kingdom Metazoa; phylum Arthropoda; class Insecta; order Hemiptera; family Pentatomidae; genus Aelia; species Aelia acuminata. Next base: position 137,834,342 of record OU426978.1, on the reverse strand, counting down.
ATAGATACAATTTCTGAAACCTTTTATTCCCTAACTTCAATCTAATAAATCATGTACAATTTGTTCTTTTTCCTGTGGAGTCATATCATTTAAAATCATTTTAAAAATATCCTTTTTGGTTATTTAAATAAATTTTTCTTGAAATAACAAAGAAATAATAATCTGGTGGTTAGGAATACTCGGATTCTTATATTATTAATTTATTTGTACCTTTTGGATTTATCTTGAACCCATCTCGAATATAACATTTTTTTTGAAAAACAAATAAATTTAAAAAACAACAGATTAAATTTATTTGTTAAATATTGCTAAAGAGTATCAAATTTAAAATTTTGAGCAACCATCACAGGAAATTTTCATATATTGAAATAGTACTTCTAATCATATCTATTTAAATATACCTATTTAATCTTTAATTATATTAAAGAAATATTAATTTTTACATTATGTTCGTTGTTCCCATTGTTGAGGCGGGAAGGTTATCTCGACTACATCTGCCTGATAAACCCGAACTGAATCATGGATATTGGGTAGGGCGTGATCGGAATACCTTGTTTAATCACGCCGCACAGTGGAGTATTTACCATCAAATCATGGCCAAAAGTCCGAAAAATAAATTGTACTTCAGAACATCACAATACGTATTTCCTGGTAGCTTAGGAATGTTTGCATCGAGATATATTTATTTCGATCATTGTTATCAACTTCCTGGCCGAAGAAACAAGTCTGAATCCAGAGTTAAGGACGCTGCATGTACACAGGTGCTTTTTCCCGAGTTGTAAGATGCTTATAGATGTTGTGATCCCTGTGGAATCCATTTAACAAGTGATCTAAAATTTTTCTGCACAGTTTCGAAAGGTATTTATTTCTCGGTGATAACTAGTTTTAAGCAAGTTTTAATGCCATAACGGTTAACTTATAGTTCTTTTGATTACGATGTTTAAAAGAAAAAAATTAGACTTGTTTAAAAGAATAAAACAGATTATATTGTATTGTCGGGCAGATATGTTTGCATTAATGTAAAATTGAATCCTTCTACTTGCCATACCGCAAAAAAAAAACTCACGCCAACATTCCCCCCCCTTTTTTAATAAACGTATGAATGTATAATATGTCTTAAAGTGAATTTTTTTATATTTTTTCTTATCCGGTTTCATTTATATATGTGGTCACATCACATTATTTACATGCAGGTTTTCACAATTAAACACAATTAGCAAAAGCTAGATATGAAATTGCAATAAAACTTTCAAATGTCATATGTATTGAACATTTTCCCGACGTTTTTCAAATTCCCTTATTTTTCCCCTAATTTTTGTCAAAACTTGAAATGTTTTATATTTTATTCGTTTTATATATTTTTATATTGTTAATAGAAAGTTTAAGTATTCAATAGTTACAAAAAAATAAGTAAATGGTTTTGGCCAGAATTTCATGGCTAATACTCCACTGTGCGCAGGCCGCCATCTTGGAGTTGCATATCCGAAGTAATAACAAAGTTACGTTTTTCTATAAGAAATTAACTGTCTCTCATTAGGCCTACAAACAAGAAATGGATAAACATGAAAAATGTTGAATAAACTTATGCCTGAGACAAATATTCCGACTACTCAAACCACGTTGAACCCACGCATGCGCAGTGTGCCTTTAATGACACCATTGTTTATAAGTAAAGGCATTCTGTTCATGAGGAAAAGTTTTCAATGTGTTTTGAAACATGCATATTTAATGAAAATTATTTGTTTACATGGTAAATAAATGATTTTTTTAACAACTAAAGGGAGAATTATAAAATCGAACGCCATGGAGTATTGTGCTTTCATACCCATATCATCACAAATGAAAACGTTTATTTAACAATAAAAAAAATTAGTTTACTTTAGATGGTAAATACACGATGCTCAAATTATTTAAAGCAATTCACATTGTAAAAAAATATGAAATATTTGTGAAGAATAAAAATATTCTTTAATTAATTATTTTTTAGTTTACAAACTTGGATTTCATAATAGATTTCTGAATCCAATATAAAGTGGTTTGGGGAACAGTATTTGTTCTCGATTTCCGGAAAGGGATTAGAGACAAATATTTTTAAATTAAGTTTTAATGTACTATGAACCACAGCGGTTTCAATTCCAGCGGTGGCCCTAGGATTTTTTAATGGGAGTAAAAAATCCTTAGCTATGCCGTCCCTCGGATAGGACGTAAAATGGAGGTCCCGAGCCTGTACGATGTCAGGTACTCGTTAAAGATCCCTATCCTAATTATACCTGGATAGGCAAAATTTAGGACTCCCACTGTAGCATCGTCCGATTAGCCTAAGTAGCATAAAAATGGACGTTAAACAAACAAACAAACTATGAACCACAAATACGCCATCTATCGATTCACCTTCAAATTATATTTACAAATAGCAACTCGCAGTAAAAAACAAGCAAACAGCCAACAAAAAATCAACTGCTTATGAAATTAGAATTTTTAGGCCCATTAAAAAAAGATATAAACAATAATGAATCGAAAAGTACTGAGAACTTGTAAGTTTTCCAATACTAATTATTAAACTCTATAACTGAGGGAGACAAACCAAATAAATAAATATGAAAAAATGTGAGAAGTTGCTAAATGACATTTACATATTTATCATAACAGGCCGATTTTGTAATCTAATCTAAGAAGGTTGGTAATTAAAATTTGTGTTGCACTCATCACTCCAGATTTTTGTTTGTTTTGTTTAAAGTAGTGTCCGACCGAAACCAAAATTTTAGCCGAAACCGAAACCGAATTTCGGCCATAGACCTGGTTTCGGGCCGAAACCGGAACCGAAACTCATTTACGTGTTTATATAATATATGTAAGTGTGTAATATGTCTAGTTCAGCAATAATATCAATGAAAGCTTATAAAACGATAGTAATTTAACTCAATTGTTCAATTAATAAGTGGGCTTTGTATAGAATAGTGGCAAGACAGGTGTACTAGTTAGGTTATAGGATCGAATCCCGGTCCTTACTTCCTAATAGGGTTCGTCCCCACGGGATGTTAGACCATACCTCCTTAACTAGTACAGCCCTAAAAGATGAAATAATCTTGAAATAATAGGCTGATAATAATAGAAATTTATAATACCAATATAAAATTCATATTAACAAATAATAAATAATGTAGTAAATCTCTGCCATAACAAAGCCAATGGAATACAAAAGGACTGCCAATTGAAAATGTAAAGCTGGAGCTAAGAAGCTATTTAGTCTAATGAGTCAGTTTTGTCTCAAATATTAGCGGATATAATCTAGTTTGAAAATGTATAGAATAGTTTTTTGTCGAAAACTGTGCTTTTTCATCATCAAAATGGAAAGAAGTTTTTGGGATGTTATTGGTGATCCGGTGAGAGAAGGGGGCTGCCAAGGTCGAAAAATTAATTTTTCCATCTAAGTCTCATCCCATAAGAACAAAGAAGAAAACTGGTGGTAGTAGCCCATTTAATGCAACTTGAGCCCCTATTTAGAACAAGGTTACTGACTAAAATATTTTTTTTTAGTACTATTTTTTTATACTATAAGTATAAAATATATAAGTATTTATATATTTTATTACTTAATATAATAAGTATACAAGTATTTTATCTTTTGATTTGAATATTTGGACATAACTTCAAGTATTTAGAATATTTATACTTATTTAGTGTTAATCTTATTTTTTAAGGAATCAAATAGGAATTCATTATAAATAAGGAGATAATTAAAAGCAATAAAATGTTCTTAGCGCTCAAGGTAAAGAATGTATACTATTCTTTACATTCAACAAAAAATATTCTGTTTGAAAAGAATGCTTTTCATTAAATGTTAAGACTTGGTGTAATTTACGAGGCACATCCTTGTTTGTGACAATCGCATTTTTGCCTCCATACCCAGCTTGAAGTTTTCGATCAATTAAAGATACCAAAAGTAGGAGAAAATTCTATGTTTTATCGAATGAAAATACTAGTGTAATTAACTAAAATAACATATAATTCACACTATTAAATCCAATGGTGTTAAAAGCCATGAAAGAGATCGAGCTTACAAGCTGAAATTGTGTAGTCCTACTTTTTTCTCGGAGATATCAGACACAAAAGCTAGTTTCGGCTTGGCCGAAGATTCGGCCGATTTTTGGCCGAAACCGAAAATGCGGCCGAAACCAGATCTTTAACGAGTACCTGACATCGTACAGGCTTTGGACCTCTATTTTACGTCCTATCCGAGGGACGACATGGCTAAAGATTTTAGGAACACAACTACTAATACAGACATTTGACAGTTGGAACAAATAAAAATGGACTCCGATTTGACCTTTTAGAAGAGACCATGTAATACACACCGATTTAGGAACATCTAATCTCAACTGAAAAGGACCCTTGTGGAAGTTTATTTATTTCTAAAGAGTGAGCGTAGCGAGCGGGAGTCGAAAGCTGTGATCTAATAATGCTGATCACGGCCCCTTTTAACTGAAACGGGCGGGATAGGATTATGCTTATATTATGGTCTTATAACGTCCGGAAGTAAGCCGCGCCCAGAAGCAGCATAGCGATAGCTTTACCTATTTTTTGAGTCCTCCAACACATTTTAATTAATTTCACAAAATTTAAGAGTCTAAATTGAATTTTATTAGTTATCGAATAATAATTTCAGAATAGCGATATATATTTGAGAAATGAAATCTATATTTATTTAAGAAATAAATATATACACTAAACTGTTTTAAAAAGTTTCACATAGAAATTAGGTTCATATGAATGAATCATCGGAGAAATACACCACGAACACCCTCTAACACAAACGAAACTCCTCCATATCAGCAATTACTTTCGTTGACACATGCGCAAGCCGGTACCCAGAAACTGAAAGCAAAAACAGCTCGCAGGGAAGCTCCGCCTACTATGGGCTAAACAGAATGTGATTGGTCAGACACATTCCCCACCATGCCACCCATACACCGTTTTATTTAGCTTACTTGTTATAGTTTCTTGTAAAAGACCGGTAAGACCACAAATTCTTTCCCTTGGTATCTTACTTCGAGGGAAAATTGTAAGCTATTCCTAAAAAAATTTCATAAGCAGTGAATCATTGATTACATGGATTACTTTTGAGTCGACAGTTAAAACGAAAAAATAAAATAAAAAACTACTACGAAGTTGAAAATATTAATGAATAATTTTCATAGCGCCTTTCTTGACTCAACATAATTATAAATCGTCTTTCCCCCACTATGCCCTTATAGATTGAATGTAATGACGTCACAACCAATGGTGTGTGTTGCTGTATTTACAGGGCGTGATTCCACCGGATATTGGTTTGTTACCCTACAGGGTAAGTGCTGCACTTAGGCATTAGCCTCAGTCCTTCGGGTACAAAATGGGAGGCCCATGCATTATGAATTTTATTAGCTGATGTGAATGAGATATGATTATACTAAATGTAGGTTTTCGGCTTAGGTATGGTCTGTGGCGGAGAGGTTAGGCTTCATTTTTATTGGTAAACTACTTTTCCCAACTTTTATTCGTTTCTTTTGTTCCCTACTAACGTTTAATTTAAAGTACCAGCCACTCAATCAGGGGTTAGGACAACTACAGATGTAGGTTGAATTCCATCCCCCCTATTTTCCGAGCCCCCCTCTTCCACGTTCCTCCTTCCCCTCCCTTTATCATTACCTGTTTCTCTCTTCTCTCCCCCTTCTCCCTGGCCATTTTCTAATCTTTGCTTTAAAAACCTAGTATAGTGGGGATTATTCTTTATTTTGACTGTAGGAAATACTACAATCATTCATAACCCGATTTCATAAAAACCGGTTTTTACTTTATTTTTATAATATACATCATATCAACCATTCTTATTTTAAAATATATAATAGAATATTAATTGGCCAAGCACAGTTATATTATCAATCCTGCAACTTGTTTGTTGGCTTTACATGTCACAGTATTGATTTATTTATCAATGAATGATGACGTATATGGCAATTGGAATAGTAATTGAGATTTTCCTAGGAACTTCTAATATTTTTTTATAATGCGAATAGAATTTAAAATTATAATTCATAAAATTATTATTTAAATTAAAAAATCGTTACTAAAGATGCTTTGGATCAAATAACAATCCTTATAGATCAAGGTTGGCATGATCTTTAATATAAACATTGGCATTGATGGTGGTAACATTGTACTAGTAAATGGAAATGGCCGTTTACAATAATTCGGAGAACAAAACATAGTCACATTTGGGTTTAATGTAATATAGCCTTTAAATATATTTTTTAATAATTAATAATGTAGCGTGTCGCTTTTTAAAATAGAGTTATGTGCCATTTTTAACTATATTCCGGTTTCGGAAATTTTTGGTTGATAATAGGATGAGGAAAATATATGAATGCATCATTGAACCTGGTGGGTTTGTTTATTTTTGATTACTCTCAGAGTTCGTTTACCAACATTAAGGGACTCTATTTCTTTATCAAATGAAGAAGTAAAGGTATGTCTTGCCATAATTTTACTGTTTGTTTGTGTTTTAGGTTAACTGTTTTTAGTGTATGTGTTTATCAGGAACGACTTTTGTGTGTTCCAGTAATATTTGGCTCCAGTATTTCTGCCATCCAGTGCTGGGGCTGTAAGTAATCAATCTGTTCTTACCTTTATTTTTGTTTGAGATATGATAAACAGGGGTTATTCAAGAATTGTTATTTGATAACAGTATGTTGAGTACAATTATAGTTTGACAGTACTCACTCTGTTCTTATTCAGATTATATCCTATTTGCCATAGTTGATATGTATTTTCTTTCTTTGCATGCTAGAGGTTGTGGCAAAGGAAGGCATCGTGGACTCAATACCTCAACCACTAATAGAGGGGCGCCCCGCCGGCTCTCTACTCGTAACGCCACAACAGGTAACTTAGTTTTTTGGTTATTATTTTGCATACTTTGACCTTAGTACTTATAGTAATTGACAGTTGCAGCAACTGCAAAGGCTTCACGCTGGGGAGCAGGCGGGAGGCGCCCTAACCCTTACACTACAGCAGGTATATTTACCCTAATCCTTACTTTGTTCTTGATTTCTTTCATATTTAAATGTAATTAATGCTATGGTGGTTATTTTGCAATGATATATAACTGCTAAGTCAAATATTGTTAATTTGTTTCAAGTTATAGATTAAATATGAAAAACCATTCAGAAAGGTGAATATATATATTTGTTTTACTTCTAGCTTAAATTTCTTTGTCTAAATGCTTGTAAATCAGAAATACTTATTTGTTACAATCAGAATAAGTTTTGTGTGACAAATGTTGTCCCCAATACTGGATCCAAAAATTTTCTGAATCCCCTTTGTTTTAACACGTTAGGTGCAGCATCGGTCCGCGGGGTCCGATACCTGAACTGAACAGGATACCCTAAAAATATGCCACCGCATCTAACGTGTTAAACTGAATTTCATCCTATAGAATCTTTATACCCCTATTAAATCATTTTTAATTTGAAAATCGTTATTTTTTTTTAATTATGAAGGATACAAGGCATCTAATTATAAAAATTAAAATAGTGTGTAGACTTATTATGACTGATGTTATTTGAATGGGATATGAAGGGCTTGAGTACATATTGTAAATCAATTAAGTTCTTTAATATTAATCATTTTCCAATCAAGCTCTTTAACTATTATTAAATAAAAGCATTGTTGTAAGTCATATAATACAATTTTCAAATTACAAAATATAATTATATTGTGTTACATGTAACTTTTGTGAAAATTCTTGCAGCCTTTTAAAAAGTTAAGACTGTTCCGACAGTCACTCTAGTTTTGGTTTGTTGGTAAAAACTATTCTAAAATGAGTTATAGTCTTCTTTGAATGTTAGGTGCACCTGACCTTGCCTATTGGCTCATCATAACTACTTATGCTAGTTGAAGCGTGCAGTAAGATAAATTATAAATTTTTTTTTCATTTATTAGATTTTCTTCATTTCTAATTTAAGCAGCTTATTAATAAGGAGTAAGTAGGTAAGTCCAGGTAGTGATAATGATATCTTTGCCAATTAAAAAAAAACAATACTTCTGTGGTAGTAACAAGTTTTTTGTTTTGGGATGTTAATGAGAACAATATTGTCTCGAAACGTTGCCATTGTTAATAATAAAAAAACTATAGTTTTCATGTTATTGACTGAACCTCTGGAACCTTATTAAAACATATATTTATGCATATAGTTGGAAGATAATAATTTCATAGCATAGAAAGATAATAGGAATTGAGAAAAGCTTATAATTTATTACTTTCATGTTTTCTTACAGAAAATATTCGTTTTTATTGCCGTTTTGTATTATTATATATCGAAAAGACATAAAGAATTTTGAGTTTCTATAAATGTTCATAGCTGAAAACAAAATTATTAAATAAAAGACATTGTAATATGTAGCCTTAAATAACTACAATTACTTCAGTTTGAAAAGTTTTTGTCCTGAGAACATATATAAACATTGTTTTGTGAGTTTAATGGTAAGAGTTTTTAAAACAGATAATCATCGCTCCTAAAAATTCTAATTTGTTGCTTTTAATTCCATTTGAATTAGCAATACTGGAAGGTTGATTAATTTTATTCACCTAATTTATAATTTAATATCTTTAGTTTGTTTTTTGTTTTATTTATTCATATGTTTTTAATTTAAAGTTGCAAGTTTTATATTTTAAATGAATTTCTTTAAGGGTGGTGGTGGGGTGGCTCCCCAGTTGGTTCTGGCTCCTCAGGGATTCCTTTCGGGGTCAGGACAGCCTACCGAGCACATTTTACACACCTCACAGCAAATAGGGCATACCAGCATTCAACATGTATTGCAGAGTAGCATCAGTCATGTCAGACAAGCTAGCATTCTTCAGTCCAGTCTCCACCAGATACCAGTTAGCCATGCTTCACAGGTATTATATGAATTAATTTATAGCAACTCACTGTTTCCTGATGTTAGGCTTTTATTGATGGTGGTCTGCTGTAGCAGTTGAGAGGAAGAAGAGCCCTGTAAAAGCAATCCTAGCAATTCACCTTTTCCATAAATATGAAATTTCCTAGCAGAAGAATTTTGGAACAATTTGACTAAATGTATTAAGATTTCATTTAATAAAGGAGGAATTTGAGATTCCTAGAATCCGATGATGGCCCAAAATTCTGAAATACAAACTCATTTGTTAAATTGTGATACCAAAACTTATTTAGGTGTATATATTAAAAATATATTCAATGTGCGTGTGTTTATAACAACTCTAGCTTACAATAATATTAATGCTGGTTCATATAATCAGTAATTTAACTCACTTATTCATGTAGTATGGTGCTGATGGTACAGAAGTCATTAGAGATGTATACTAGGAAGGTTATAGGATCGAATCCTGGCCCCCTACTTCCCATTACGGCGGGTCCCTCCATCTTACTTCCTTAATTAGGGAAGGCCTAAAAGTTGAAATGGAAAAGATATTTTAGGAGTCCTCATTACTAACTGCCCTATGGACAAAAAGACCTGCTCCAAATCATTCTAAAAATGCAGAAAGAAGAGAATACACCACAGACTTACTTTACTGCGAATATATAAATGAAGAAAGGAGTTATTACTATGACTTCAAATAGCAAGGAAAATAAATTTTTGTGCTGGCTTAAGAAGAGACCGGCTCATCCTTAATGACAGAAATAGCCCACATTAGAACTGCTGAATAAGTTGGGAATTTTACACTGTTATATGGAGGTAGAAGATAAGGACTGTGAGGTCTGGTTAACAGATGTCAGCAGGGCCCATAACACCGGCTAATAGGAAACATCATACATCGTCAATGAAAAAAAAGATTTCAAAGAAAATAGTGGCGGAGCTTCTAGAATCCTCTTCCAGACTTAGGCTTTCCTCCCTTGATTACACAAACCTCTGCATCCTACCGAATAAAGTTATGACTAAAGCTCAGAATTCCGTGCTGTTAAAATTTAAAAACGTGCAAAAGCATGCAATAAAAATGTATTGTTTGAAAATCATGCATTAAATTATTGTTGTGAACGAAATATAGCTACTTTGGAAACAAATAAATAGCGGAGAGTAAATTGAAATAAAAACTTTTATTTTTAAAATATTGGTTTTAATATACATTTTGGTAAAATAATGATTTTTTTATTAGTAAAGAAAAATTAATTGAGTACATTAGAAATGTAACTACAAGTCTTTTGTCAAAGTTTAAAACTAAATACATTTCTATTTTTACTTTCACTTACCTATATATGAAATATATAGTAAGTGGAAGTATTGCGATCGTGAAAATTTTCGACTTCCGGTTTTCAACGGAAATACACGTTTTGGGATCCCCTGAGTCAAAATAACCAAGTCCCGCGAAATGGTCTGTGTGTGTGTGTGTCTGTGTGTATGTGTGTGTGTGTGTGTGAACAGACTAGCTCAAAAACTATAAACCGTGCGAACCTGAAATTGGGTATTTACAGTATGTATATGCCCGCGATGTGACAGCAAAAATTTCATCAAATTTACTCAAAGGGAGGGGGTACTTTATTTAATAACTTTTTAAGTTTTTTTCGAATTTCTCAAAAACGGCTCTAACGATTTTGATTAAACTGAGTATTTGATCTATTTATATGCCTGAAACATGACTCTAAAAATTTCATCAAAATTGATCAGCCGGAGGGGGGACTTTACTTAATAAATTTTGTATCATTTTCACATGTTTTTTTTATTTACTCAAAAACGGTTTTAACGATTTTGATCAAACTTGGTATTTGATGTATTTATATGCCAAAGATGTGATAACCAACATTTCATCACAATTGATCAACCGGAGGGGGGACTTTACTTAATAAATTTTGTATCATTTTCACGTGTTTTTTTTATTTACTCAAAAACGGTTTTAACGATTTTGATCAAACTTGGTATTTGATGTATTTATATGCCCGAGATATGACAGTAAAAATTTCATCAAAATTGATCTACGGGAGGTGGGACTTTACTTAATAAATTTTGTATCATTTTCACGGGTTTTTTTTATTTACTCAACAACGGCTTTAACGATTAACAAAAATAAGATATGAATGTATAAAAATGTGTGACTTTGGGAAATGATATTTAGCAAAACACGTCAATTTCTAATCTAAGTAAGTTGGTAAGTGAAAGTTGTGTGTTGCACGCACGCACCAGATTTTTTAATGTTGGTTTCCAGGATTTTTTTTTAAATATTTCGAAATTTTTCGTAAATAATTATTCCTTTTTCGCTCTTGATTGTTTGTGTTTTTCTAATGTCCTTAACGATTTTTTTTAGTCATGTAGAGAAAGATTTTTCTCCCCTAGTTTTGTAATAGCAACCGGCAAAGCTACTAAATGGGATCTAATAAATGGCAAATTAGATACAATGGTTTGACTCATCAAAATTGTTTTTAATTTGATAATTGATTGTACATTTTCGTCCAATTCTATATTTAAAAATATTTCAGCTAAAAAAAATAAATCAGAGTATAAAATATTTACTTAAAATAGTAACAGCAAGATGTGAAATAAAGAGTAAAATACTTGCATGTGAGCTGTAATTATATTGGAAATAGGAAGATCTTATAAAGGAAAGATACTACTCAAATGACGGAATCACTAGATGCAATATCCGGTGCGTAGGGTTATCTTTAAATCACTCTGGTGACACGCACTTCCCCTGTTACCGTTCTAGGGTTAAAAAAAATTAGGTACTTGTGCAGCAATCGGCATCAATTCGTGATTTCCTCTCACATCCAATATTTTTATCACAAGATTTACAATACATTACACTACCATCCCTTTTGAATTGAGGATATTTTTCAATCCATCCCGCATTTTTCGAAGACACATTTCCTCCAATTTTTGGCATTTTTAGTAACAATATACTCGACAGAAGCTAGTTTGATAGTGACAGAATGATGAGAATTGAGAAACAAAATGTAAACATCCAGGAACTATTGAACCCTTAGTTCTTGGAAATTGGAGGTTTGTGTTTGTTTACATCTCCAAAGCTCCCTTTATTCTTTTCCTATGATATTCACATTTATTTATATCGACAGTTTTTTTGATCTGTATTTAAGAAAATTAAAATTTGTAATAATTTTTTTCTTCAAAATATCAAATGATGCAATTTCGTGCAGTATAGAACTCCTTTAAACATCCCATTAGGCTTGATTCAGATAAGTAACTTGAGCTCGCTCTATTCTGACTTAATAATAAAAAGCTGCAATTGCACGGGAATCCGACCTCTAGTTATGACTAATTAGCAAATAATAAACCAAGTCAAAGTCAAGTTAACAAACAATAAGGCTAAAATTAAATTAATATCCTCTAATGGAATACATCTTGAAAAATTTTATGACAAATAGTTGGTCCAGTGAGAGATGAAGATGGATGGAGGATTAGGAGGAACAGAGAGCTTTATGACCTTTACGTCAGGTTCATCAAGCTAGGGAGACTAAGTTGGGCCGGTTACGTTGCATCAATGGAAGAAAATGAGATCCCCAGGAAAGTAGTGGCCAACGCCCTTCACAGCACTCGTCGAACTGGTAGGTCTATACTTAGATGGATTGATGGAGTGGCAGCTGACGCATGAAGCCTTTTAAGGATCAGAAATTGGTGAGCGGCAGCATGGCGGTGGCTCATTGAGGATGCTAAGACCTACCCAAGGTTGTAGCACCACGCAGAAGAAGAAGAGGAATGGAATTCATCTGGTTTTCTAATGCAATCTATTAAACTTTGATTTTGAAGTGATGGACCTTTAGAAAATACAGATATATAAATTTAAATTGGAATATAAAGATGTTAAATTAAAAAGTATTGATAAAAAATAATTAGAAAATATCTGTATAAACTAAATAAACTAGAAATAAATAGTTCGTGGAAAATATAGATATAAAGTGTGAAAAATATAGAAATATGGATATTGTAAATTTAGATAAAAACATAAAATGGAAAATATTGATATAAACTTAATAAATAAATAAATTGTTGAAAATATAAATGTGGAAAATATAAATAGTTTGTGGAAAATATAGATATAAAGTTTGGAAAACATAGAAATATGGATATGGTAAACTTATATAAAAAAGTAAAGTGGAAAATATTGAAATAAACTTAATAAATAAATTGTTTGTTGAAAATATAAATATGGAAAATATAGATTAGAAAATGTTGTAAGGCTTCCTATCTCCATATGATCTCTTCCAAGAAATTTGTTTTCAAATATTTTCAATATCTCTTTGGGGCCCTTTGTCTTCATTAGCATTAGCAGTTTAAAGACTAAATGCTTAGAGCATTTAGTCTTTAAAGTCTTTAAATAGCTTTTTAGCACAGTTGTTCATGTTCTTTATTATCCTGTAGATGAATGTGAATATTTATGTCAATGATATAAAGCTTTTTTTTTTTTTTTTTAAATTAATTATATGCATTTATTATATCAACATTTAAAAAAAAAATTAATTGATTTGGTGAAGAAAGGCTGAAAAGGAAATTATCTCCAAAATCCTTCTAGAAAGATATAGGGCTAGAAGATAGTTAAGTTTTTTTCTTCCTATCTATGGACAAGAAATTAGTTAGTACTTCTAAATTCAGATAATTTAACAGGATTAAGAGTGACATAGCTAAATACCTCCCTTGTGGGATGAAAGTAAAATGGAATGCCATCACCCAAAATTGACCGAAGTTGTTACCCCCTTGTGTGGGGCTTGCATGTGTTGTCGGCCATATGTTAATCCCGAGCTCTGAGCCTTGTCTTTGCATCTCTGTAATAAACTGTGAGGATTCAACATGCTGTCTCCAACTTTTTCCATTATACAGAAAATAAAAATTATTAAATAGACATTAATAATAATATAATTCAATAATTCTCTCTTTCTCTACCTCCTTTGTGCTGTTGGGCGTGGAGAAGCTTCAGTCTATCTCTTGTATGTTTCTCTGTCTTGGGCCATTCTTCGGAGTTGATCAATTTGGCTGTTGTTTTAATCAGGACATACTATTGATTAAAAAACTTACTAGTGTAATTTGCTTCAATACATTTTCCTTCAATGCCCTTATTACTAGATTCACCATAACTCAAAAGAGAGTTGCATTGGCAGCTATGCTCAAGATAATGCTGATAATTTTTTCTTTAATCTTCAGTTTGTACATTTTGTAATTATTGAATGAAAATGTCATAAAATCACTTTTTAAGGGAATTTATATTATTTTTTATTGATTGTAAAGGCGTCTGGAGGTGAGAAGATTGGGAGTCCCATCAGTGGTGGGACACCTAGCTCCCCGTTTTCCCCTAGATCCCTTACCCCTAGTCCATCGCCCACACAGCAGCAGCACCGTCTTACACCACAGCCTACCCAACAGCAGATACTTCAGCAACACCCTACTGTCTTACAGCTATTCCATCAACAAGCAACTCGAAATACACGTAAGTAATTTTTATTTTTTGTTTTATCCCAACTGGATGTTTAATCCCAAAGAAATCTTGGTGTTTTATCCAAAACAGTTTACCTGGAAGCACCTTTTTTTTTTTATTTTTTAAAGTACAAAAATAGTAAAATTATTACAAACAGAGTAAACAAATAAACAGATTATATTATTAAGATAATATTTTCATTCTATAGTAATAATAGGTCTTGTATCCTCTTTCTATATGGCTCTTCTACCATCGTCTTCTGCACACATACATTTATGTCTGTGTTCATTCTGCATACAGGTACACACATTTATCCGTTATCTATCCATATTTATCGTTATCCAGTCCTGCAGGGGGGACTAGTAGGGATACATAGTTTCCTGTAGGCAGAAAAGCCTTCTCACTGACCCTTTCTCCAGCTTCTATAATCATCCTTTCTCTTATTTTTAATATTTTCACTCATCTTAAATTCACTCAACTCTTTTGAGCAAATTCAATTTTGAAATTAAGCTTCATCTGGAAGTTCCCACAGTAGTAGTTTACTGCCTCATTTGAAAAATCTCAAAACCTTCTTTGGCGGGTATGAACTGGCTGAAGGGGTATTCTGTAGTTGAAATATTACATGGAATTCTCTAGTTAAACTACACTGATGGACAAAATTAACGCACCACCCTTATTTTTTTGAAAATTTCCAATCTATACAAATTTTTACCTTTAAAAGTATTTTTGGTTGAAAAAGGAAGCGATTTTAATACAAAATTTTATTGTATATAGATAATAAAAGATACAAAAATGATTAAAGAAAAATAATGAAAATAAAACTGAACAACTTGGAAAAAAGAAAACATACTTTTTACATTTTTCTAGAAACTTGTTTGTCATTAACGGGTATTTCCACCTTCAATCACATCTCATATACGCTTTCCATTGATTCAAAGAGTTTTTTAATTGAATCCTGAGCAAAATCGTCCCACTCTTCAACAACAGCTCTTTCCAGTTTTTCAAGCGTGGTAGGGCATGAGTTCCGTTGTCGTACTCTTCGCTTAACATGGTCCCAGACGTGTTCAATTGTATTCAAGTCAGGACTTCGGGGTGGTCAGACCAATTGCTGAATGCCAAGGTAGTCATTCAGGTAGTCATCAACAATTCGTGTTCTATGGGATCTGGCTTTATCGTCCATTAGCAAGAATCCATCACCGATGTAGGGTGCAAAAGCTACTACATTTTCCACGATTATGTCTTCTATGTACCTCTGTGATGTTAAATACCTTCCCCGCACAACATCCAATTCAGTACGAGAGTCCAAGGAAGTGCCACCCCAGAACATCAGTGAACCACCATGAAATGCCACCTCGGGAACCATACAGCATGGCGCGTACCTTTCTTCTTGGGGCCTCCATGTGTAGTTACGGCCATCTGAAGACCTGAGGCCTACTCTCACCCCATTTGTAAAGAGAACTTACTTCCAGTCATCTAAATTCCAGTTTACATGTTCACGTGCAAACTGAAGCCTTGCCATTTTGTGAGCGGTTGTAAGGAGAGGTCTACGGGCAGGATGTCAAGCCCTAAGGTTATTTTTATTAAGCCTTCTTCTCACAGCCCTGGTAGAAATGGAAACATTTCGGACTACCTTATGGACGCCCTATCTCATTTTCGGTAACGCTCCGGTTTGGTAAAGCTAGGTGTCAGATTTACCTATCATCTCTTCAGGCCGGCCATTCTCTTTTCTTCTAGAGTGACACCCTGTCTCCCTAAAACGCTTAAGAACCCTAGTTATTGACGAGTGATGTTCATACAGTCTCCTAGCTACTTAACGCTGGCTGTATCCCTCTTCTATCAATGTCACTGCCTCAACACAATTGTATTCACTTACATGCCTTACTGGGGCCATTTAAGAAAATTTAATAACGTTTACAAGTTGAGCGGATGAATACAAGAGAAAGAATGGATGTGAAAACAATTTTTACATAGTGCTAAATAATGCTACTGTTAATAATGGTTTATAAGAGTAAACAAAGCATTATTTATTGTTTGTATGTACACTATTACCACTTTAATGCCAATAGTTAGTCAAAATTAAATAGGAAGATCATGTATTTAATTTTAACTCAAAAATATTGAGTGGTGCATTAATTTTGTCCACCAGTGTATATGTAACTATGTAAAGATGATACGAAAATTGGTTTTGAGATTCCTACCTGTTTAGATATTGTTTAAACTTCATGGCTTGGGGTAGATTGACGTGTTCAATATTCATGACAATGCAGCCTTTAGTTTTAAATTTATCTCTGATTATAGATTAAAATAGCATTTTGCATATGAAAATTTTTAAGAAATGTATACAGTGGGAGTTAGCCTCAGTTCGAGGAAGGAAGTACATCGGGTCCGTGTTAACCTATTATTAAATTGGTTCATTCGCGACGCAGTTAGCTGAAAATTTGCATGTGTGTGGTGATTTAAGTGATTGAGTGATTGGCGAATTTTCAAATTAATCGGACTGAAAACTTCGATAATATTCGATTTCGAAGGAAACAGCCTTTTGCAGAGAGTTGGCTGCTTATCAGATGGTAAGGAATTTCCTGCAGCCCCGCACTGCCACAGCTGTTAATTCAACTACCGTATATTAGTAGCAGGTTTAATAGTTAATAGTAATACATGTAACAATGAGTGAGTCCATTTTAATTGATATACAAAAAAGTCTCAACAACATTCGTAATGAGATTTTAAATAATTCAACACAAATCACAGCTATTAACAATAATCTGGCTACTATTGTGAAATCTTTGGAATTGTGCATAACTGGCTTAAAGGAAGTAAAAGATAAACAATTATTTGAGAAAAAAATTGAGCTACAGGAGATAACTCGAATGCAATCAAAGGAAAGGCAGAGAAATATTTTGATGTTTAACATTTCAAAAAAAAGAAACAGAAAGAAATTCACTTTATAAAAAAGTTTTTAATATATTCCAACAAGAGGGCAAAAACACAGAATAATATCATATAGAAGAATGTATCCGAATTAGTAAAAGGGTTGGCCTGAGACCTGTGTTAATTAAATTCTGTTCAAAAAGGATAAAATTTGAATTTATGGAATCAGCAAAAAAGTTGACAGAATTAGGATATAGTATATCACATGATAGGTCTAATAGGAAAGTAACTAGTATATAGTATATCATAGGTCTAATAGGTAAGTAACTAGTATATAGTATATCAAGTAACTGATATAGTATATCACATGATAGGTCTAATAGGTAACTAATAGGTAGGTCACATGATAGGTCCAACCCTTAATGACCAATTAAGGCAGATTTATGTGGATTCCCAGCCATACTTAATCCAGGAGGTTAAAAACTGGTTTAAGACTAGTGAAGACAGCCCTGTGACGAAAATGAATGAAAGAGAAACAGAAGTTGATATGAGGCCGTCACGGACCGCAAAGCTGGAGCAGTTTGCATTTCGACCAAAATATAAACCTGGTACTAGCAGTATTTCGGAGGATAAATCTGAAGAAATCTAGCAACCACTGGCTCCCGTCAACAGGATAGTAACCGTGATGTATTGGAACGTACAGGGACTTAATCAATTTATGGAAAACGAGTTAAAGGTCTTAGATAAATCTATTCACTGTTTATCCGAAACATGGCATCTATCTGAGCCAGACTTCACGTCCAGCTGTTTTAGAGGGTTCACTTAATAGAAGAAATAGAAAATAATTCGTTTTTATTGTTGAATGGGCGTACGGTAAGTGATAACCCAGTTATGTATACAAATATTTCATCGTTAGGTAATAGTATTATTTATCTCGTATGGTGTGGTTTAGATAAAGTTAATAATATTTATGACCTCATAGTTTACAACATCAGTAATCATTCAACTCACTTTCCGGTCAAGGTTATTTTGAAAATACTGTTGAATTATAAAATATATAATAGCAAATACAATTATCTGATTTTAAATTAAAGTGGGAGCCTGTCGAAGCGAATATGGTTAGGGAACGGATGTTGTTGTCTCCTAAAGTTGGTGGAAAATATATAACGGGTAATATAAACGAGTTGTATCTCAATTTAACCGATACAATTTTCGAGGCAGCGAATTGGTGTGGTATGGTTAAAAGATCAAAATGGAACAAAGGACGTACCGTTAGTAAACCATGGTTTGACCAAGAGTGTCGTTCGGCAAAAAAGGAAATAAGGATTAAATTTCTGAATTTTAAAAGAGGTAATTATACAATAGAATTAAAAGACTTGTTCATACAATCTAAACGTACCTACTGCAATCTGATTTAGCAAAAGAAGGGACAATTTGTAACAAATTTAATTAAAAAGTTAGCTGATGTTACCAGCTCAAAGAATTTTTGGAAAACGGTAAACAAATATCGGTATATAGCTCTGTTTATTAACTCTATAACAGTGGAACAATGGGAAACATGTTTTAAAAATTTCTACCCTCCTAATGAGACAAGTATAACTCGATATTTTGGGGTGACTCATCCTTTATTAGATATTCCATTTAGCCAGGATGAACTTGATAGTTCCTTAAACAAATTAAAGACGGGAAAGTCATCAGGGTCTGATAATATAACTCCCGAATTCTACAAAAATCTTCCTGAAAACTGGAAATTATTTATTTTAAATATAAATTATAAATAGTATCGAAGTCACTCGAGGGTTCTTCAGGGGGAGGTTCTTAGCCCGTACCTTTTCAGTCTGTTTCTGAGCGATATAGACGATTTTTTTAGAGCTAATGGGGCACATGGCATTCCGATCACCCCTGGCTGCGATATTATTATAGAGTTATATGCTGACGACTTAGTATTATTCGGGGACAGCGAGACGGATGCCCAAAAAAAGTTACAAATATTGGGCTATTTCTGCAAGAAAAACAATTTTGAAATAAACATTACAAAAACAAATATAGTTCATTTTCATAAGGGCAGGAATAAAAATTTGAAAGAGTTTTACTTTGAGGGAAAATTGATAGAAAGGGTGCAGGAATACAATTATTTGGGAGTAATGTTTTCCAGCTCAGGGCTAGGTATTAAAGCTGTGAAACTCAATGAGTATAAAACCAAAATTGCAGTCGGAAGCGTCATTAAAACGTGTCGAAAAGCAAAAATTCCTAGAATGGAGGGTAGGTTGAAGGTAAATGGCGCCATAGCTATGAGTGTATTATTTTACGCTGCACCGATTTGGGGACTCAGGTATCTTAACATTATAGAAAGGGCTCATATCACTTTTTTCAAAAATTTATTTTCTTTGTATCGAAACACTCCCGGATGGATTGTCAGGCTGGAATTCAATATAATTCGCTCTACTAACCGATTAATAAAACATGCTTAAAACTAATGTTAAAGCTGTTACTTAATTCACTCTACTAACCGATTAATAAAACATGCATTAAAACTAATGTTAAAGCTGTTAGGAATGGATAATGGAAGATATAAGATAAGATAAGATATATAATATAGTGCTTCATAAAACTAAAACAACAACATATACTTGAACCCGGAAAAAATGTAAAATATAATTGGATCACACAAATTCAAAAAATTTTACAAAACATCGGATACATTTTTAAAGCTTTAATTGATGATCGATATGAAGAGTCCAAGGAAGAAAGGGGGGATATCATTTGGAGTGCTTTCCGAGAAAATCGAGTTTTTAGGTTTGGATCTTTAATTACTTAAGTATGTTTTATCATTTTTCTTCAATTTTTTATATGCCCTTTTCCTTTTTGTATTGCGGGTGAAAATAATAAATTTGCCCAAAACAGCCATAACACGCTCTAAAAAAAAATGTTTTAGTAAAAAAAAAACAATTTAAACATAAAAGAAAGGGGGATAGTCCTGGACGCTCCCCCTTTCTTCCCTGTTTTATTGATGAAATGGTGATATTAATACACAATCCATATAACTTCTAACATGACTCTCCCCCATTCTAGGTTTTTCCGCGAGGACATTTCCCCCTTCTTCCGAGTACATGGTTCTTTTCATCGCTTGTAACCAACCGACTGTCATTTTTTCTGACTATTTCTTTTCACCAACATTCTACTCAACTAGACGAACAATTATATATATATATATATATATATATATATATATATATATATATATATATATATATATATATATATATAAACTACTATTTGGAAAAAAATTGAATCTCCCCCTTTCTTCCGTGGACTCTTCATATGTTAGTCCAACTCAGATTATCCGGTTGACATATTATAAAAATTACTTTAAAAAACTCTGTACATATTATTAATTCTCAATTTAACTGTACAATTTGTAATCTACAAACTAAAGAGACCATCTATCACATATTTGTTTTTTGCCCGGTTTATTCTTCCCTTAGAAAATATTATATTCCCCCCGCTGAAAATATAAATATTTCACAATTCATCGAATTGCTTGAGGTAATGGACAAAGGATCGTTAGCTAAGATATATTATTATTTGTCTAATTGCCTTCTTTTGAGGGCTTTTGTTATTAATGAATAATGTACAAATTATAAGAATGCCTCAGTACAGACAATATTAAGATAAATATGATTAGGATGTGTGTTTTGTTATGTGTGAATGCATGTATTTAATTATTTATATATATTCTTATCTCCTAGTTATTTATTGTTATAGTTGTTAATGTTGTTTATACTGCATAAATATTAAGTGTTTATAGCTATTATTCTACTTCTGTTAATTAACTATGATTCTAAATGGTAATTATAGATTATATAAGTAAAATTACCTCATACTAATGTACCTTTTAGTACTATTAATATACTTATTAATTAATTTTTATGCTGTTATTGTTACATTTATACTATTCATAAAATGTTCAGCTTATAATGTTTATTCTACTGTAAGGCTAACTCAATTTGTATAGGGTTCATCCCTAAAGACGAATAAAAGCATTGCATTACATTACATAGTGCAATCTATTACTTCACATTGATTTTTTTTCTATTCGTATTAATTGATCAGAATCGGGTATTTTTCACATACATTTTCTGATTATTATATTAAATATTTTTTGTAAATGGTTACAGACTTTCGGAGATGTAATAAATATACTATATAATAATATAATAATGATAAGTTTATTTTTTAAGTTTATGATAAGTATATATTGATGAAATAAACAATTAAGGCATGGGAACCGTCTGCCGGAGTTTAGTTACAAAGATAATAGTAATTTTAAACAACAAACACTAAAATCAAACACAATTTGAGTAATTAAACAAAACATATTAGTATTCTAAATCCAATTCCTCAAAATTACATTTTTACTGTTAATAAGTTTCAGAAGGATCTTTATCATAGCTTGAAAAATTTAAGCAAGTTGGCATTATATATATTAGATAAAAGTTTGATTGAAACAAAACCAAATCTATACCACCTAGTTTAATAAATCTAAAACTATGGTTAAATTTCTTTTTAATTCTGTATGATGCTCCTCCACTAGGCCTACCGTATTTACAAACTTTAGAGGCAGATATCAAAAGAAGATTAAATTCAGAAAATGATTTGAAAAAGGACAGTTTCCTAAATCAGTAATATGAGTTTCAAAAAGAAAAAAATACATCAAATGATCTTATAAATGAAAAATAAGTCACCTATTTTATTATTAACTATTGCAATGTTATATAAAAGAAAATTAACATAATTCAGGTTACTGTCAGTACAAATTATGGACTTAATGTTATTGTTTACTTTTCGAATTTCTCATTGCAGGCGGTATAATTTATATCTACGTCTACATATCTCTGGTAAAAAGTCCTGATCAATTTTCCAATCTGTTCCCTTGAGACGGCTGGAATTTCTTAAAACAGACCTTTTATCTTGCAATTGGAGAAACGTCACTAATACTGATCTTGTTTTCATATTTTCATTTCCTAAAGAGTGAAACTCCAATATTTCCATTTTATCTTTAATTTGCAGAACATCAGTGAAAAAGTATTTGATTTCCCAAAGATTGTCTTCTTTTTTATATGTTAATCATTTTAATATTAAATTGTTTCTTTGAACATGATTCTCAAAATTCTCCAGGTGGCCCTACAGAACACGTTCACACTCCTTAATAGAATTAATTTCCTCTCTCAAAGCAGCATTTTCAGCCCTTAAAGTTTTCAATTTCATACTTAAACAGTTGAAGTCTTCTTTAGTTAGAAGATTATTTATTTTTATAGATAATTCTTTGAGAGTAAGCATTATATCATCGTTACTCACCATATTGCCAGAGTTAGATTTTTTATCTGGTTGGTTAGAAGTAGATTTGGGAGAGCTTAAACTTCTTTTTAGGTTTCTATTTTTATTCGCTTTATTAGGCGTTGAAGTAGAGCCAGGTCTTAGAAATTTATCAATAGTTTGTGACATTCAGTTTGATGATTCATTAATATGATATATTTAAGGAAAAATTAAATAATATAACATTTTTATGTTCCTCTAAAACATAACATAATGTCCTCAGTCGATGCACTAAACATGGAGAAATGTTTACTGTTTATTGTTCTCGATAGAATCCTCTTTATCCCCTCCAAGACTACCTGCAGCACTACAGCATTAAATGTCTGTTATTAAATAAAATATAAATGCATTAATTACCACGAAACCACTCCAAATAAATATACTAATTTAGAAATATAAATATTTGGCCCTTATTCAACATGAAAATCCAAAGTGCGCATATTTTTAGTTAGCCGCTGTAACTAATTTTGTTAGTCACATCATTCAGCCGCTAAGTATGATTGTTCATCTAATCTGTAATAACTTTTGACATGTTGACTGTATCGTGAAGGGAATGGTCTCATTGGAACCATAATCATACACACTATCGAATTCAGTGCATAACTAACATGACTCTCCCCCATTCTAGGTTTTTCCGCGAGGACATTTCCCCCTTCTTCCGAGTACATGGTTCTTTTCATCGCTTGTAACCAACCGACTGTCATAAAAAAAAAAAAAAAAATTAAAGTTTTTAAATCCACCAATTCCGGTGTAAAGTCCGGATGAACAAGGATGATGGAAAACTTTAGAAGAAGAACATGAATAAGGAGATAAAGAAGAGTGAATGTGGCAAAAAGTATTCAGGCCACTGGGCACGGCAGTGGGTCTAAGGTCTCAGGCCGCAGGGCCCGCAATACTCTCGCACTGCTCAGAGCTTAAAGGGTTAAATTACAAACATTATTGGTTCTGTGCCTATAATAGTTTAGTTTTTCTATAAAAAAAATTTAACAAACATTGATGTATTTATTTTAGATACAAGATTAAAATAAACTTTTTTAATTACAAATAATCGCCTCAAATATGAATCCATCGTTTAAAATTTTAATTAATGTATTTTAGGTATTAGATTTTAGTCGACTTTGTGAAATGTAAACTATTACAATTATCTTTGCTTTTATTATTAATTAGCTGTATATACCCGGGGAATTTCATTTTTAAATCTATAAAATGAGATTTTTTTCGACTCAAACGGTCGAATTCATAAAAAAACAATGTAAAGCGAGCTCTTACCGATTTTTATAACAATAAAGAATGTACCCAGAGATTGGCTGAAGCTATGCAATTTTGATATGAACAGGTGTTGCACCTGGTATGAAAGAACCACAGCGAAATTTGGAGAATTTAGGACAAACGGTATGGATTTCTATAAAGAACAAACAAAAAAACAAACAGAATTTCATCTTCATTTATCGGTTTATCCCTATCAAAGGCACTTATCTCTTGTAATTCTTATTCTGTGAAGCCATACTATACCACGTTTGAAAGGTCACATTCCAAAGAACATTCCATATATCAACACAGTATCATTCATTAACTCAGGCAAATCGTTATTGCACTTTGAAAATGGCATTCCAGAAATTCATTTTCATCATATGTTGCTTTTTTTACTTCCGAAAGGGAAAAATGCAGCTCAGGCTCATCGAAAATTGTGTTGTGTTTATGGTGATGTGTTTTTAAGCGAACGTCAGTGTCAGAACTGGTTTGCTCGATTTCGTGCCGGAAACTTTGATGTTAATGATGAACCTCACCCTGGCAGGCTAACTGTTGAAAAAGTCGATGAAATTCTTTAAAAAATCGAGGTAGACCAACATATTTCATCTCGTGACATCGCTATGGAGTTAAACACGAACCATAAAACAGTTTTGAACCATTTACATAAGAATGGATACCAAAAGAAGCCCATTATATGGGTTCCACATGAATTAACAGTAAATAATTGAATAGGCAGAATTTCCATTTGTGAATCGCTAGTGAAACGAAACGAAATCAAGCGATTTTTGAAAAGAATGATTGCAGGTGGTGAAAATTGGATCACGTACGACAATAATGTGTGAAAAAGAATTTTGGTCGAAGCCCAGTGAAACTTGAAAAATAGTAGCAAGCCTGGACTGACGTCAAGGAAGGTGATGATGAGTGTTTGGTGGGATTGGAAAGGTATTGTTCATTATGAGCTGCTCGAACCTGGGCCAACCATTGATTGGTCTGTCTACTGTCAACAACTAATGCGGTTGAAGCAGAAAATTCATGAAATATGGCCAGAATTGATCAATAGGAAAGGTGTTGTATTCCTTCATGACAATGCTAGACCACACACATGTGACTCGGCAAACATTATGAGAGTTTGGCTGTGAAGTGATGCATCCACCATATAGCCCGGACCTTGCACCGTCTGACTATCATTTGTTTAGTTCCCATCAGAACTCTCTTAATGGTATAAAGCTTGAATAAAAAGAGGTTTTATACCATTTTTGTGCAATCACTTGGTTCAGTTTTTTGCCCAGAAATCCTAAAACTTCTATAGTGACAGTATTATGGTTTTACCGAAAAAATGGCAAAAGGTCATCGATCAGAACAGCACATATATCATTGATTAGTATTTGAAATTGATATGAATAAATTTGCTTTGATAAATATGAAAAATACCGAAAGTACTTTTTCCCCAACCCAATTTATTAAATCAAAATATTTTTAATAAATTTAAGTAGAAATTCCACAGTTTTAATGCAGCAAAAGTTTTCAACCATATCAACATTACTTATTTATGTGTTTAAGTTGTTAGTAGGTCCTGAATTTATGTTCTTCATTGCTCAAAATATAAATCAGTTTAATCTCTCTCCTAAAGAGGTATTTAGTTTTGGTCCAGTCATTACTATAACGTTAACAGGATATTTTTTTAACTATTGAATGCAAGTTGCAATATAAATAATGAAAAGGATTAAGAATTAATTGGTCAGTGTAACAAAACAAACAATTAACACTTTTTTATTTGCAAAAAATCTGTTTAGTACGAACACTTTTGCCATGAGATAAATTTCACAAATTTATAATTAATAAAAAAATATACTGTAGTAATATCTTGTTTTTTGATTGCGTAGATAATTAAAAATATTACTTCCCACTCTCAGTAGAAAAAAAAATTATGTGTACAATTTTATTTAAAGTTTTAATGTATGAGCACTTTACTGGTTAATATATGTAAATTAACTAATTCGAGAGGCGAACTTAAACACTATGTACCTCTTATAAATACCTAGAATCTAAAATACCTAGAATTTTTTTTCAGTTCTGATTCATCAAAAGTTTATTCTGTGAAATAACAAAATTAGTATTAGTATTAGTATGTAATGTTGCCTGTGGAAGATTAAATTAAGTTCGAATAGAGTTTAAAAAAACGTATTGATGACCACAGGTGTTTTACGCCGATAAGGAACAACACAAGAAATACCATCAATTATTGCTTAGTAAACTTCAGTAAGTGGATGAGTTAACTGATAGGTTTGAATTTCTTTTGTCTGACTATTAGTTGAAAGATATAGTTTTCCTTTTCAAGAGAGACATCAAATATTAATTTGCTAAGTACTTGTTAAACCTTATTTAGAAACAGTTAATGCTATGGGAAATGAAACATACAAGGTATTATGATTGTTCGAACTCATGATGACACTATTTTATTTGTCAATTATGATTAATTAGCAATAATTACACCAATTAAAATAAAATTAATATAATAATAATAATTAATTAGTAATCTTTATATATATAAAAATCTCGTGTCATAATCTTTGTCAGAGGTAAAATCAGGCTTTATAAAATCTGGCTCATTGTGTGTAGTTTTGTCCAACTTGAAAGAAGGGTAGTTTTTTTCTCGATTATTTGCCTCAATAAATCTTTTATTGCAAATTAAATTCTTATTATACTGCAATGAGTGTGATTATTTGTAAGTTCTATAACTTTTCCAACAGATGGCAGTGCAAGTTGATTTATTGAAACAACACTTAATTTTCTTTTGATATTTTGGGTGGGTAAACATCCAGTAGCCAAATCTATTTTTTCTGGCTTGGACTAGGAAAATCCATGTTTTTCCATAGGCAATTATGTATCTTTTCACGTGAGGGGAAAAATTTGAATCCATTTGTTTTAGCAAAAGACAGGTTAACCAGGCACTTATTAGCACTACAATAAATAGAAATTGTGAATTCTAATAATTAAAAGAAATGTGAATTATTATTATAAAAAAATACAAATTAACATTATCTATCTCACTCTTAAAATTCAATTGTTTTGTTTTGATAAGTAGTATTGTTAGTACTACAACCGTGCTTGCTTTTGATAACCTGTTTCAGGTAGAACCTACTGATATGATATCACATATCATCATGTGTTATATTCTGAATTTAATTAATATGTATTATGGCACAAGATTAATTTGGTATATTTTTGCTAACTGTCTGCTAATTGTGATTGTACTAAACCCTGTTCCAATTATATTCTTTATTAGCTCCTTTTAAATGTGTGTTATTTATATTTAATCTGCTGAAATAATCCAGTTAAGAGATAAATGAATGGATATTTAATACTTATTATAGTCAAATATGAGATGTAAAAATAAAAACTTTATTCCTTCTAAATTCTTTACCAAACAATTTTAAATTTGGTGCAAAGTTCTATTTTAAATCCCATTGGTTTTTAGATTAGATGAAACTATTTTATGTTTTTCTGTGAATTTTGATTTGACTTTATTAATAAGAATATAATTAATTCAACACATTATAGCTACTGAGCCGCCACAGCAGCTTGGGGCCGGGTCTGCTCGTAAATATGATTAAAAAAAATTTTCATTTAAAATTAATAGCCAGGAGGGTTTGTCTTGTTTTTTATAAAGAAATCTTCGCCCTTTTTTTTTTTTTTTTTCCTAGCTATAAGCACCGCGACCACCAAGAGTCTATTGAACTCCTAATTTTGTGTCTGAATCCCAAATTATCATATGAGCTAAAATGTACAACTGATATAAAGTTATGAAAGAGTTTGAAAGTTATCATAGATTATAAATAAAAATCTCATTTCGCAGATAGAAAAGATTTTTTAAATGTACATGGGGTAATCTTATTTATTATTTTTGCTATATTCGTTTTAATTTATAGATATGTATAGCTTTATTTCTCCTTTACTTTTATTTGCTAAGTTTATTCCATTATTCCATCAATCACACAACTCACTGATCGAAGCTGGGAACCTCAGCTAGTAAAAAATATTAAACAGCTAAAAATATTAAAGCATGAAAATGATTCTTTATTCGTGTAGGTGGGAACTGATGTATGTGATAATTAAATATGAATTGATGTGATAATTAAATAACATTGGATTTTCTTCTTTGGAATCCTACAGAATATTTTCACAATATTAGAACAAGACATAAAATAAGCCGGATTTACCTGATTAGATGTTTTCAAATGGAATAATTTTTAAGCTTTTTTTTGTCTATGAAGGTTGAATCGTCAAACTGCCTAGGAAAACCTATAAGGCGTAATGAGTCCTCTATAAAGAACCTTGAAAATATGGCAAATAACAAAAAAGCCCACGAAAGGATAAGTAAATAAATTTTAAATAAATAATGACGAAATGCTGAAATTATTTTACTTATTTTATTTCTTGATGATTCAACCTATACTCTATAACCTAATATTTATTATATCTTCCAGGAAATTTTAAAGCTCTGTTTTTATTTTTAGTTAGTGCAAGCAGTACAACGGTGAAAGGAAAACAGCCCCCTCAGATCTTACCGAAACCGCCTGGTGGGTCAGGAAGTACACCTACAAATTCTGCTCCTAAACAGCCTCCACCTCAACCTCAGCCAACTCAACAACAACCACAGGGAACACTTCTTCTAAATCAGGTTAACTCATTTAATGTGAATTTATAGTGATACGTGTATGGGTGGATCATTTTCACCAGACTTACTGTCTTTGCACTTTCAATTTTTATCTAAGATTTTATATAGCTATTCTAATGGCTGATTTTTTCTTATTGAACTGCTATGCAATGATTGTTTTTTAGAGTTTAGTTAAGTTATAATAATCATAATGGGTAATTGAAAATTAAAAAAAAAATAATGGAAATTGAAGAAAAAAAATCTGGTGCGTGCGCGCAACACACAACTTTCACTTACCAACTTACTTAGATTAGAAATTGACGTGTTTTGCTAAATATCATTTTCCAAAGTCACACATTTTTCTACATTCATATCTTATTTTTGTTAATCGTTAAAGCCGTTTTTGAGTAAATAAAAAAAAACCGTGAAAATGATACAAAATTTATTAAGTAAAGTCCCCCCTCCGGTTAATCAATGGTGATGAAATGTTGATTATCACATCTCTGGCATATAAATCCATCAAATACCAAGTTTGATCAAAATCGTTAAAACCGTTTTTGAGTAAATAAAAAAAACATGTGAAAATAATACAAAATTTATTAAGTAAAGTCCCCCCTCCGGTTGATCAATTTTGATGAAATTTTTACAGTCATATTTCAGGCATATAAATAGATCAAATACTCAGTTTAATCAAAATCGTTAGAGCCGTTTTTGAGAAAATCGAAAAAAACTTAAAAAGTTATTAAATAAAGTACCCCCTCCCTTTGAGCAAATTTGATGAAATTTTTGCTGTCACATCGCGGGCTTATACATACTCTAAATACCCAATTTCAGGTTCCCACGGTTTATAGTTTTTGAGCTAGTCTGTTCACACACACACACACAGACACACACACACACACACACACACACAGACCATTTCGCGGGACTTGGTTATTTCGACTCAGGGGGTCCCAAAACGTGTATTTCCGTTGAAAACCGGAAGTCGAAATTTTTCACGATCGCAATACTTCCACTTACTATATATTTCATATATAGGTAAGTGAAAGTAAAAAATCCAGTGCGATGGGCGCAACACACAACTTTCACTTACCAATTTACTTAGATTAGAAATAGACATTTTTAGATAAATATGTAAATGCCATTCCTTATATTCACCTATTTTTTTACTTATTTTTGTTTGTATCCATATGTTATATGAGTATTGTAATTTTTATTGCAAAACTTTAAAGTTCTCAGTACTTTTCGATTTATTAATTTTATTTCTTTTTTTAAGGGGTCTAAAAAATACCTGATAACATCAAGTTTTTTTTTTTTTTTTTACTGCTGCTTGTTTTCTACTGTGATTTCCTTTTCGTAAATATATTTTGACGGTGAATCAATAGTAGATACATTTACGGCTCATAGTCAATTAAAAGTTAATTATAAAATGTTTGTCTCTTATGCTTTTCTTTAAACCGAGAACGATTATTGTTCCTCTGAAACCATTTTATATTGAATTCAGAAATCTATTATGGGACTAAAGTTTGTTAACTAAAATATAATTAATTAATTTTTTAAGATTATCTTAATTAATTACTTAATTAAGATTATCTTGTACCATATTTTTTTCATGCTGTGAACTGATTTAAATATTTTGAGAATCACATATTTACTCTCTAAAGTACTCTAAATTTTTTCTTAGTTAAATAAAAAAAAATATTTGTGATAATACGGGAATGCAAGCATTATTCTCCATATGAATTTATAATTCTCTATTTAGTCATTAAAAACTTTATTTGTTACCAAGGAAACATATAATTTCTATTAATATTTATGTTCTAAAACACTTTTCATGAACAGAACACCTTTAGTTATAAATAACGGTCTGTCATTAAGAGCGTACAGCGCACACCTGGGATCAACATGTTTTATCAGTTCAGGGAATATTTTTCTTTTTTTTATCTTATATATGTTTACTCAATTTTCTCATATTTAGCTATTACTTATTTTTAGGCAGAATGAGAGACAGTTAATTCCTCCATATGAAAAAAATCAAAGGTATTTTATAGGAAAACAACAAATTTTCCTTCACCATTACTATCATGATAAAACTTGCCTGATTTTAAAGAATACTTGATTCTCATTAAACATGACAAGTTTAATCAAGATCGTTAAAGCTGTTTTTGAGAAAAAAAATTGAGATAAAATTGATTAAATAAACTGCCCCCTCCATTGGACCAATTTTGCTGTCACATCGTGAAAATATATAAACATAAAATACCCAATTTCAGGTTTGTACGGTTTATAGTTTTTGAGATAATCTGTTCACACATTCAGACCATTTCATGGGACCCCAAAACGTGTATTTCTGTTGAAAACTGGGATTCGAAATTTTTCATGATTGCAATACTTTCCCTTACTATCTTACATAGGTTGGGTAACTGTACCAATAGTTGACATTTTGCACAAAAAGTGTAAATAATAAGATTCAGGGTTGATTATTTTGGTTCAAAATTTGGCGGTAATTTGCCAAGTTATAGTAGTTAGCAGTGCTGCCATCGACATTAGTATGATGAAAACTCAAGCTTATTTGTGAGAGGTTGTAATGGCGAATTTTCTAGTGGCCTGATAACTTCGTTTCTGCTACCCTGTTTCATTAAGGTGGAAATCAAGTTAAATAAGCTCAGTCGTGAGTTGACAGTGAAAGAGTGCACATCGCTTAATCCCGAGCAGCTCACTATATCAACAGGATTACCTCTCAGGCCAGTCCTTTCCATTTCTATAATACTAACCTGGTTTCGTGGTTTTCTTTTTCTTTATTTTTTAAATACTAATTTATTTTTATATATTTTTTCTCTTCATTTTCATTTTATAATTTAATCAGAGAATAATTTTCTTCTCGATAACATGTATATAGACGACCCGGGGGACGAAAAACCCCCCGACCCTACTTTAAATAGCATCTCTGATAAAAGGGAAAATAGTAAAATATTTCATGAGAGCTCGCCAAAATTTCTCAAACACTTCCGTGGTCCCTTTATAGTGATAATAGAAAAAGAAGATGACAATAAAACGGATTCATTTCATGACATGAAAATAGCTAAGCTTCTGGGTCTAAGTAATTCAGAAGTTATTTCTGTTAGGAGGAAAAATAAAAATCAAATAGAAACTAACTTTCGAACCTATGAGCATGCAAATCGGTTCTTATCAAACCAGTTTTTAAAAATAAACAAACTAAAAGCGTTCATACCGAAACAATATACGGTTAAATATGGTGTGATTAGGGGAATCCCCACCAATATTAATGAAAGAGAAATTATAGAAAATTTAGCAAGCATAGAAAAAGTAATAGGCGTACGGCGACTACAGCGTAGAGTGACGAATGGAGACGAAGTTACCCGAGTCCCGACGACCTCAGTGCAAATAATCTTCCATTCCCAGCGCCTACCAGACAGTGTTGCCCTGCATTTAGCACCGCGCAAAGTCGAACCTTATATTTTCAGGCCTCTTTTCTGTCATAAATGTTTAAATTACGGGCATTTAAAAGATAAATGTAGAGGGAAGAGCAAATGTAGCAATTGTGGAGATTCCAATCATGAAAGCAGTGACTGTGTGAATCCGATAAAGTGCGTGTACTGCAAACTTGGACATTTGCCAACAGATAGAAACTGTGCAGAGAGAATACGACAAGAAAAAATAAAAGAAGTGATGGCTACGCAGCCCATTAGTTACAGAGATGCGTCAAACCTCGTACAGCCAACAATTTCCACTTCTAACCGGTTCAGTCCCCTTGATTTTCCACAACTAGAGGAAGGAGAAACTCATAATACTCATAGGTTTAACCATAATAAAAATTCAATAAGTTTTTCCCCAAAAATACAAAAATTAAGAACATCAAAGAGACCGCGAACAAATCTTTTTTCGGAGGAATTAGGCGAGTTACCGGCTCCTTCATATTCAGAGGCAGCTATCAGCCAACCCAACCCTAAACCTTTCACCTACTATAACCCTCATAAGACTACCCCAGAATCTAAATATGTAAAATTTCTGAGTTCCTTAATTATGAAAGTACAAAATTCACAAGATGAGAAAGAGACAGTTAACATCATAGGACAGTCATTTTACAATTTTGTTCAGGAAAACAAAGAAATCATAAATACTATACCACCACCTAGTGAAGCTGAAACAAAAAACACCTAGATTTTTAATTTTTCATATTCCTTAATATTTTTTTTTTTTTTTTTTTATATATTTTATTTTATTTTATTTTTTATTTTATTTTTTTTTTAATCTTTGACAGACTTTAAATTTATTAATGAACTTAAAAGAAAAAAAAGGAATAAATGAACATAAATGATATCCAGTCAAAATGTCATGAAATGTTTTAACAATCTTCAGATAATTCAATTCAACTGTCGAAGTATTAATAGCAAATTTCAAGAACTAATTAATTATATGAATATGGAAAATGTGCACGTAGCTCTCCTACAAGAAACATGGTTTAATAAAACCAAAAAATATGAAGCAAAAAATTACTCAGTAATTAAAAAGTATAGAAAAGACAATTACGGTGGCGTAGGAATAATTATTCATAACTCCATAAAACACCAAAAAATAGAGATACATAATACAGGTCCAATAGAAGTAATAGCTATCCAATCAACTAATCTAGAACCTCAAATATGCTTTCTTTCCGTATACATCCCTCCATCAGCCAGACCTAGCCGCACAAATTTTGAAAAACTTTTTTCGCTCTCAGAAAAACTAAGCAATGTTTCGGTAATAATTGGCGGAGATTTTAATGCCGAATCTAAGTTTTATGGAAGCCCGAAGGATTCTCCCAGGGGCAACTTAATAACAGAACAATTGATACAGCAACCTATTGTACTGCTAAATGATTATGGTAAAGCTACCCGACTCGGAAGATTCTGTATATTTACTAGCACAGGACTGGCAAGGAGAAATTTTAGGAAATTCAATCGCGACCTATACATAAATCAACTTGAAAATACTAATGTAACTTCAGGAAATAGTATTATACAGCTAACCCATTTTATAAATCAGGCAGGGGAGGTGGCGATCCCTCGAACTAAATATATCCCAAACAAGCAGTTTTACCCAAAACCATGGTGGAATGAAAACCTGGAGGCAGCCTACAGGCAGAAGGTGGCATCAATAAAACAATATAGGAAAAACATGACGATAGAGAATCACAGAGTTATGAGGGCCAACATCAACAAGACTAAAAAGCTCATAGCAAAGGCTAAAAAGGACTGCTGGAGGAATGATTTCGCTGGGGGAATCAACCCCTCGAACTATAAATCTATGTGGCATAAAATTAAAATTTTCCAAGGTAAAAAACCATCCTCATCAGCAAACCCAATTACTACATCCAAAGCTACAGCGAAAGCATTTCTTGAAAAAATTAATGATAGCTCTGTACCCATGCCACAACTGATTGCGAGGAACCCAAGCTGGTCAAGAGAACAAGACACCAATCCAATTTCTAGCAAATTTACGGAAACAGAGTATGATGCTGCCCTTCATGGCAAAAAAGGCACAGCTCCAGGATTGGATGAAATTAATTATGAAATGTTGGCTCTCCTACCCAGACTCCTAAAGTTAAGATTACTCAAAGCCTTCAACGATATTTGGAATAATTCTGAGGTGCCTTTTTCTTGGAGACTGATTCTAATAGTACCTATAATCAAACCGGGTAGAGATCCTTCCCTTCTATCTAGCTCGAGGCCCATCGCTCTCATTTCATGTCTGGCCAAAACGTTCAATACTATGGTCAAACAAAGACTTGAATGGTTTCTAGAAAAAAATCATATTCTAAGTAACAGAACCTTTGGGTTCCGGAAAAATTGCTCAACGATTGACGGTATTTTATATTTTACGAATGAAATCTACAAAGCTTATACAAATAAAAATATCTTAATAGCGATTTCCCTGGACCTCCAAGACGCTTATAACAAGGTCAATATAAAGAAACTTGGCGAAATCTTGAAGAAAATCAATCTCCCCGATATTATGACACACTGGATCATCAATTATTTGACATTTAGGGTATACCACTTACAAACATCAGAGGGAGTAGTAAAAGTCCAGTCTAATTCAGGCCTGCCCCAGGGGGATCCTTTGAGCCCTATTCTATTCAATATATACACACATAAGGTGATCAGCAATCCCCCGTCTGAATGCAGAATATTACAACATGCTGACGACTTAATTCTGTACACGTCTTGTCCAGACCAAGCAAAAGGAGTTCAAATCATACAAGAAGCTTTCAACACACTTGAAATTAAATTACTAGCACTCAATTTGCAGATTAATGCATCAAAATGTAAAATCATACCATTTACAAGAAAAAGAAAAATAAACTTAACACAACTAAAAGTTCAAGCACTCAGTGGAACTATAAAATATACCAATTCAATAAAATTTCTAGGGGTTCATTTAGACATGAAACTTTCATTTAAACCACACCTAGAAAACACATATAACAAAGCAGCCAATAGCTTAAATATCATAAAATCAATAGCAGGCATTACTTGGGGAGCTCGTCCACATAATTTACTCATTTTATACAAAAGTATGATAAGATCAATAATGGACTATGCCTCTGTAGCATATAATGAATCCAACTCACCATTGATAAAAAAATTAAACACAGTTCAGAATAACGCAATAAGAATATGTTTAGGAGCCTTTCGTACAAGCCCCACAAATGCCCTTCAAGTAGAATCAGGTGAAATGCCTCTCCAGACGAGAAGGGATTGGCTAATTAAGAAAACTATCGTAAAAATTTCATCTGATAAAACTCACCCTTTACATGATGCGATTCAGAAAGGAACCCTATCCCTCCCAAAAGCCGGAAGAATAGTTCAGGAACTGAGACCCATAGTACGCTCAATAGCCACTTCCAACGGACCATACGACTTGTGCACCCCAATTCCAAAACAACAAATCATTATTAAAACATACCCAAAACTGAACATATCAGATTCTCCGAAGTCAAACTACTCCACTACAGCTCTAAAACAGAAAGCTCTGGAAATATTATCTGATAGATACACTCACCATTTGAAAATATACACAGACGCATCCAAAGACAAAACGAAGGTTTCCATTGGGATATATGATAAAAATACAAACAAAGAATTAGCCATGAATCTCCCAATAAAATTTAGTATATACAGTGCCGAACTTTTTGCTGTCGCTGAGGCCTTCAAATTAGCCAATAGACTATATAAAAACCAAAAAATAGTAATACTAACAGATTCCGCTTCTGTTTGCTATGCATTAAAAAATGTACATCTCCAAAACATCAAATCATATTTAATCTTTCAAATAGCACAGGAAACCACAAACACGAATAACAACTTCAAAGTTCAGTGGATTCCAGGCCATGTGGGATTGTACGGAAATGAACTTGCTGACAAATTGGCAAAAAAAGGACCAGCAAGAGAGAGAAACGCCAAACTTCCATTAAAGGAAGTAGAATATGACATTAGAAAACAGCAAATCAGCGAATGGCAAGAGATGTATACATGGGAGTCACAAACAAAGGGCAAGGACCACTATGGTATACAACCAAAAGTAAGCCTACGACCATGGTTTTCCCACGTCAACGTAGCCATGAAGAAAAAAGAAATATCAATGTTAACAAGATTAAGAATCAACCATGGCCGAACAAACCGCGGTTTAACCCTAATAAAAATCAACAAAGATGAACAATGTCCGGTTTGTAAGACCATTGAAGACCCAATACACGTCATAACAAAATGCAAAAAATACGATAACATCCGGAAAAAATACCCCAACATCTACAATTACAATAATTTTGTGCAAAAAATGAAATCTTTAGACCATAGCCTCATACGATCCATATGCAAATTCACAGAAGAAAATACAATAACATTCTAATCCTTACATAAAAAAATAAACGGTTCGGGCAGTATAGGGCTTCAATGGAAGCCTTTAGCCCACACACAAAAAAAAAAAAAAAAAAAAAAAAAGTTAAATAAGCTTTTTAGTTGGTTGATTTGTGTTCAATTATTTTTAACTGCTTTCATGATATCCATTAAGTTCATGGGAATCATTTGATATCCTTTTCGATTTATTTATACAATGTTTTAGGGCTTGAATGTGGGTGTTAACTATTAGAACAAAAATTAATCCTTAATTTCAATAGTTGACATCGATGTCAACTATTGGTGTTTTTTACTCTGATGAAACTGATAGTTTAAAATAATTTGCTTGATTTGAAAAATATCTGGGTTTAATATAGGTGGTGGGATCACTGATCTAGCTCCATCCTAACCAATGTTCGACAGGGGTGTCAACTATCCGTTCAAACGTGTCAACTAGTGGATATTCTGTTTGTAAAGTTGACATCGTGTGTGATTATAGTTGACATCTATGCATAGCCTCAGCTTTATTTGACATAATCTTGTTTTGTTTATTTTTTAAATTAAGTAACAATTGTAACAGTCGGAAATTATTACAATTTTATTTTATTAGTGAATAAAGTATATCGTAAAGTTAAATAGTTGAATGGATTGAATAATACAACTTATTATAAACTTATAATAATTATAGATGTTGTAAATAGTTGTAAATAGAATTCAAAAAGAAACCTAAGAAAAATTCAGTTAATCAGGAGATACCTGAAAATGCTGCAGCACTGGAAGTAGACGAAACCATACTATCCCAACCAGAAATTTGGGACGAGAAAGAAATCAGAAAAGCTTAGATGCCCAAGAGCAGGAGCGAGAATTAATGTTGATCAAGGAATATTTCTTCAAGAGGAGGAGCAAGGTAGTTTAAGTGTTGATGTAGGAAAATTTATAATAGTTGGGTTCTCAAATAAGAGATTTAAGCGTAAAAAATGTCTGGCTGAAGTTACTAAAGTTGCCAGTAAATTAGAGATTCTGGTTTTACTTTTACAACCATGCAATCGAATGATACTAAGTTTTATTAACACCGATACATGTTGCACAGTCCCATCATGTGATATTATATCCGTGATACATATGCCCAAAGTTTTTACCTTTAATGGACAGCAAAGGTACCATTTTAGTTTCCCACTTGGGGTAGATTAATTTAAAATGATTGTTGTTATATGATATCTGTATTATTCTTAATTGGATGATCTCATTTTTCAGTTTAATATTTTTTCTTTTGTCTATTAAGTTTTTGTGTATAAAGTAATTGTAATAAATGATTAACTTTTATTGCAGTCCTTATTACCTAATATTTTCCTTGGGAAATTAAAAAATAATCTAAGTGTCAACTATTGACACAATAAATGTCAACATTCCAAACCTTTCCATTTTGATGTGTCAACTATTGGCACATTTTAGAACGTTCAAAGAAATCATTTTTTATAAAACAGTAAATGTAGTATTCCCATATATATTATATTGTATTCCCAGTTTTCTAGAGGGATTGACCTAATTCATAACAAAGATTAACCTAACATCAATATTTTAGTTAACAGTGTCAATAATCTAATATTTTTTTCTTAACCTGCCAACTAATGGTACAGTTACCCTAAATGGAAATAAAAACTATCAAATGTTACTGTATTTACCATATTATTTTGTTACATTTCAAGTGCAGTTGCATCAAATTTTAGAATTTTCCAGACTCATCTGGCAGCGGTCCCTTTCAGTAAGCTTGTCTTTAGATTTGTCTGAAAAGCAACTCAGGAATGTTACCAAAGGTACCATCCTGTTGGTGATACACCGGTGCACACACCTACATATACATACCAATTCTTAGTAAGTCTTTCTTAAATGTGTCCTTACTTAGCATCCCTGCTTTTTAATTTATTTAAAATGATAGGTGTGTTTGGTGTACCAATTAGTTTATATAGAATTTTCGAGGTTTCTAGTGATTAAAATGTCTAGGAATGGAAGGGAATATTTGGTTTCCATTTCAACAGTATGGAGGTGGGAATATCAGTGATAGCGTTGGGATTGTGAATCAATACTACTTTTTTTTTAATGAAGAAAATATCATTGGGGAATTTCGGTTTACAGAATCAAGAACCTGGTTAAGGATAATACTGGAGACGTTGGAAGCTAGACAGCTACCCCTTGCAAGGCTAGAAGTTTGAAGAAAATATGTATTATATATTGCTTATATATTTTTCCATATTTTAGCCCTGAGGAAGATCCACATGTTTGGTTCGAAACATCACACTTTAATCCAAACAAATCGAAACAACTCCAAATGAAGAAAAAGTTTTGACTAAAAATCCTGATTATCTATCATCCTAATCATAAAGAAAACAGTAGACCATTCTACACCTTTATATATATATATATATATATATATGCATATATATATATATATATATATATATATATATATATATATATATAATTAAATTTATAAGTAATAAATAATTTATAAGTTGGAATGCCGAAAACTTCGAAAACAATAATATCTAGTTTATAAGGTCATAAAATGTAAGTATTCATGAATAATTCATAATGCCTACTTTTATACAAATTATTTATTAATTTCCGTTAAATAAGTATGTTCGCTGCGCAGTTGGCTTAGAAAACCATGAGATGCTCAAATTATTTAAAGCAGTTTTAGCTGCCAGCATATGGTACAAGATAATCATAATTAATTATTTTTTTTCCTCTTATTGTTCTTTATTCTCCTTCAAATCTCTTTGGATTTGTTTGTTTGTTTGACGTCCATTTTTATGCTACTAAGGCTAATCGGACTATGCTACAGCGGGAGTCCTAAATTATGCTTATCCAGGTATAATTAGGATAGGGATCTTTAACGAGTACCAGACATCGTACAGTCTCAGGACCTCCATTTTATGTCCTATCCGAGGGACGGCATAGCTAAGGATTTTTTACTCCCTTTAAACAATCCTAGGGCCACCACTGGGCGTGAACCTGCGACCTTTAGTATTGTAGGTTGCCATGCTAACCACTACACCACAGGTGACCCCTCTTTGGATTTGATCTATTTTTTATTACTATGTGTTTAGTTATTATTTCAGGTTATTTATACATCCAACATTATTCAGTTGTCCTTTTTATTTTTCATTTAAGTACGTTTCGTACTTTTTTTTTTGCATTTTCAAGTATCTATAAAAATTTTTTATTCTATTTAAAAAAACAATATATAAAATTATATTACACTTAAAAGCAAAATAACAACATACAAAAACTTTAGATTAAAACTTCAATTTCAAATTTAATCTTGAAAAAACATTTTTTATTTAATGTTAAAACATTCTAAAAATATTTTATAAAAAATAGCCAATATTACAATAAATAAAAAAAAATATACCTTTAGTTTTTTTATAAACATTTCTTTAAAAATGTTACGTCATTGCTTATTAAACTTTTTCCACCACTCAACTGCTCACTGCTTTCTTGTGGACTGGTCCTTATTCCCCCTCCCCCCCCCCCTCTTCATCCTAAAGCCTATATCTTATATTCCCACTCTTTTATATTTTAGTCTTATTAATAATTTCAGTATAGTGGGTTCCTACTCCCCCTATATCGCTTTTATAATTCACAGCAAATACTCTTGGTGAGGCAGCTAGCATCTACGTTCAGGTGACATATCCCAGGGACGATCCATCTCAGGACAATGAGGAGAAATAATTCGTGAGATGCACTACAGCATACCCACCCGGCACAGACTTTTATCCACCATGTGGCATATATGATTACCGTCTTGCTGTGGATGGACAAAAAACTGGTTGCGTTCCAGGACTAGATGCGGCAATCTTAAAGAACATTATTCCTTATCTGGAAGATGGGCTCTTAGAATATTAGATGATTGCCTCTAGATAGGGGGTACTTTCCAAGGAAATGGAAGATCGCCGATTTGAGATTACTCTTCGAGGGAGGAAGCAGGGACAAAAAGTTCTCTATAGGCCTATACGTGAGAATCTTATCTTAACAAGACTATGACCAGTACTTACTAGAGCCAGTCATGTACGGCAATACGGTTATAGTAAGGGAAAGGGAACCACTGATGCTTTGCTTCAAGTTTGTGCAGATGTTGAACAGAGAGCAGAGCGGTATGTCATGTTGCTGCTCTTTGACATATCCTCTGCCTTGACAGCGTCTGGTAAGTTCTCCTCCAGCTACAGAAGTATGACACTCCAAGCAACTTAGATACCCTCAGATAAGAGGTACTTCTTATGAGTTTTAAGTTTTAAGCTTTCATAGAGAGGGGATGCCCTCAAGGATCAGTCCTTGTCTCAGTACTTTGGAAGCTAGTATTTGATGAGTATCTGGGAGTCCATGAGGAAGAGCGGTTCCCTGCAACAGCATACGTTGATGACCTTGTGGCCATAGTGGCGTCTAACAGCAGTGCTGGAATAAAGCAAGAAGCTGAATGATGGGGCAACGTGGAAAGCTAATGATGTGAGGCAAAGAAATTAAAGATGGCCACGGCAAATACTCAGGTCATCCTTCTTAGAGGGCCAGACAGATTGGGCTCACCCTATAAATCTGGATATTGAAGGCACCAGAATTCGTCCAAGTGAGGTGGTCACTTATGACCATGCTGGGTATTCTAAGATATGGCTCCTCTGCAAGGTTCCATGATTTCTCACACCGGCAGAAACAAAGATTTGAAACTTTCCAGCTCACGGCTCTGCTACAAGTCACTAAGTCGTATCGTA
Organism: Aelia acuminata; assembly: GCA_911387785.2. NCBI lineage: Eukaryota > Metazoa > Arthropoda > Insecta > Hemiptera > Pentatomidae > Aelia > Aelia acuminata. The sequence goes on along the minus strand of OU426978.1, from coordinate 137,793,104 downwards.
TAGTTTCTCATGAGGTGGTGCAGATCTTAGCAGGAGGGGTTCCTAACGACCTCGTCCTGTGAGAAGATTTATTGAAACAGAAGTTCCAAGGCTCAACAGGTCTACTAGTACATATCAAGGTAAGGATTGCTGAGGATCCAAGACAATGGAAAAAGTTCTTACTGGAGGACACTATCCAGAGTGGAACCGGTGGTGGGTGGCAACTACAAAAGGTTCTACCTTAAAAAAATATTTCTCCACCATTCAGAATCGGTTAGAAGCAAAGTGGGTGTCCAGGATTATTGGATTTTGCAATTCCTTACAGGGCACGGGGCCTTCTGCGCCATGCTTCATGGCTTTGGAAAGGATATTGATCCCCTGTACCTTACATGCGGGATACCAGAGACAGCTGGGCATATTTTTTTAAACTGCACCGCCTTCAAGGCACTCATGGTTAGGTGAGGGCAACCGAACTCTATGTTCTCACAGAAAACAGCTTCCCTGAACTAATGGAAGAGAGAAACTACTCATAATACAAAGGAATTTGTATACGGGTGGAAGAATGCTATAGGACCAGAGCTTTTCAATCTTGGAAGACCCCCAGAGTGATGACTGGAACTGAAGATACTCGTCGGTAAGAAGTAGCGGTGGAAGAAGATCAAAAAATTATTAGTAACGTTTTATAAGCAGCTGTTGGATGCTACCCAAGAATGAGTATGATAAAACCCGTTTTGCCAAACAGGCAAGGTCGGGCTGCAAAATAAATAAATAATATCGGTAGAAGATAGTTGACCATTGATGTAATGAAGAGGAAATGGTGGGGGGTGTGGTCAAAATAAGTAGCACAAATATGTGAGATATACATATTTTATTGTAGCCGATGTTCTGACTCAAATTTTAGGTCATTATCAGGACTGAATGAGAAAAACCAGAAAACAACCAATCATAGAAATTATATAAAAAATAGTTATGCATTTTTTTTTTTTATAGCGTTTAAAAATTATAGTTATTAAAGTAAAACCTTGTTAAAAGTAATAAATGAAAATGAGATAAAACTCAAAATAGCTTATCTGAGGTAATGTGAAGTACAGTAGGGTTCCAATAAACCGACTCGATGGGGACCAAGGTTAACTAATTAAATTAAATTAAACTTATCCTCCCCACTTGCATTCGCACAAACCATAACAGTGACTCTATCTTTAATTCCTTTGAAACCACTCGCGGTTGTTTCCATATTCGCTGCGAGAGTTTTTTGAGGCAAGACTTTATGCCACAAGCCTATCTCATCCGCGTTATAAATTTGATCAGCGCATAGATTTAGAGTTTTTATTAATGATCATTAATAAATTTGGATGAAGATTCGGTATCTGCTGAAAGTTTTTCGCCGCAAATGCTGAGAGCTCTAATACCATGTCTGCTTTTGAACCAATTAAGCCAACTGGGAATCCTAGATGTCTTGCCAGCCTAGATGTCTTACTGGGAATCCTAGATGTCTTGCCAGGAAAACTATAATATTAGTGCCTATTCTAAAAGCTCGGATGATGGCTTCTTTAATGTAGATCTACAAGTTGAAGCCTCCTGGTGGCGGGATGGCCGAGTGGGCAAACGCGTCTGAAAATACGCGTTGCCCATGGCAACGTCTGTTTGGAAACATGAAGATAGCTAGTTCAAAACCCGGAGCCAAGGGAAAATTTAATTAATCTCGGCAACAATCCCCCACCCTCTCCCCTGGCCCGGGAAACCCCGTATTGCCTATAAGGCGAGGAAGGGGAGGAACAAAAAAAAAAAAGAAAAAGAAAAAAAAAAAAAAAAAAAAAAAGTTGAAGCCTTCTTGGATGGAGAGTAATCTTCAATTTGCTTCCTATTCCTCCTCCAGTCACCCAATGTTTTCCCCCAGTCCATAATCCTGAGCTACTTTTTTTAAAGACTCATCCTTGTCTAAGCGATGAATCGCTTCTAATTTTTTTTTCGAGAGACACAACCACTCGTTTACGTTTTTTCAACAAGGTGTTATCCATAGTGCGACCAAACGTTAACTGAGAGTTTTGTTAGAGGGGAATAAAGAAATGGGGATTAGATGTAAAAAAAAATCCAGAATCTGCTTCTAGAAAAGGTTTCAAACAGGAAGTGTAGGGAACTAATTCTTGGAAAGAAATTAACCAGAGGGTTCTTGTGCACAACACTAGCTTCCATCCTATGTTTTGAGATTTGTATTTCTTCTGAGAATTGGGATTGAAGTTCACGTCATGGCCAAGGGCTCATCTTCATATACGTACACATACCCCCCACCCCCTTTGACTGGCACCTTGGTTAATCGGGACCTCGGTTAATCGGAACCCTACTGTAATATCGAACTGTAGGTGAATATATTATAATAAGGCCACAATGGTCTGTAACAATGAGGCCTAAGTTAATAAGATAAAATTTAGTATACAAATTATTAGTAGTGGTGTAGTAAATCGAAAATGTTAATAAACCTAACAAGATGGATAATATAAAAATATGATATTACAGAATAAATCACTGAATAAAGTGTAAGAGATTTATGGATACATTATAATTAAAGAATGAATATAAGATGTATGTTATAAAGGGTTTACACTAGAAGGATGAATGATTATTAAACTGAATGCTGACAGTTATGTAGTAGGGATTGGAACGAAAGATATGTAAAGTTATATAAATTAAGAATTATATTTTATATGATATTACTATGATGATATTAGTTGTTTTGAAAATATGACAATGGGTGATGGAAACGTATGATGAGGTAGGGAAATAGATATAGAACATAGAAAAATGGGTACCTCTTTGACAGTTGAAAGACGAAAGCCTAGAGGAAGCTGGGTGGAATCGTGGAAGAGGTCTGACTGACCGGAGCGCCATCTCCAACGTTATTTGTCAAAAAATCCAAGTTACAGTAAAATAAGTAATTATTAAAAAATGAGAAGATAGGGAGTAGATGGTTATAAAGTTTAGCTTAAGGGATGGTAGTGAGGAAACAATATCGTTAGAGAGAAAAATATTTGAATATATATGTTTTTTAAAAAAGAACTGGACGAATGAAAAATGTGAATAAAATGATTAAAAATAACAAAGAGGTGGTTGGCATCAAATCCGTATTAAATAACGGAGAGGTGGTTGGCATTAATTCCATATTAGTGTACTATAGTATATATGGTAATAAATAAACTGCCATGGTACATGTTTGTGATGTTCAGTACCATTTACACTGGCCCAGAAGGTTCGAGGCTGTTCTCCTTGCGACTAAATATAAGGAGGGATGGACTGGAGAGTTTGTCTAGTTCTGAAGCTCAAGTCATATGGTTATTTCTGTGTTACAAAGTGGTAATTTTTGTAACCTGTTTAAATATTAGTGTTTTCATAATTTGTGTGGCATTGAAAATTATTATTTTCGTTCAATAAAAATTGTTTAACCCACGTAAGAGTTGGAGTAAAAAATATGTAGAAAAATAGTTTTTATTATAAAAATTCAAAATTTAAAAGTTCTTGTTTTCATTCAACATATCGCCCTGGGTAAGTCCGAGCATGATCATATGAACACAATGAATCATGAGCAAACGGTAAGTCTGATTTTTTTTAAAAATATTTTTCTCAAATTCCAAAATGTTCATAGACAATGAAAATCATACTAAATATCATTTTTAAGAAAAACATTTTGTTCGTTCGGGGAGGGTCGAAATGCCTTCTAAAAAATGTAAAAATAGTATTTTTATAATCTTCTTTCATGTAAGCTTTATTTTAGATAAATTAAAGGTGAAATATTGTATATATTGTAACACTTCTGTGGGTTTACAAATATTTATTCAACAAAAATATACAATTAACAATGCCAAACGAATTAATACAACTCAAATATACACAGCAGGATACAAAAATGATAATTTTATAGCATACAAATTATATGACTTGCACTTCACAGTCAAGACACAGACTAATACTACTGGCTCATTCACTCGCTCCTTATATATAGTCGTAAAAGGAACCTTCTAGAAGGTTTGAGTTCCTCCTGGGAGGTTTCAGGTCTCCGTCAAAAAGATCTAGGCCCATCCACGTGCTCCAACAGTTTGTTCCGACCGATAGTTCGTTCCAACAAAAGCTTTGTGATTTTAAAACATATGTATTTATTTGACAATTTAATGTCAATATATAAATTATGTATGTAAAGTATTTCAACACTTATGTGCGTTTATAAATATATATTCAACAAAAATATACAATTAACAATGCCAAACGAATTAATACAACTCAAATATCCGAACAGGTTACAAAAATGATAACTTTATAGCACACTAATCATATGGCTTGAGCTTAACAATCAAGACAGACTAAGACTAACTGGCCCAGTCACTCGCTCTTATATATAGTCGTAAAAGGTACCTTCTAGAAGGTTCGAGGTCCTCCTGGAAGGTTCCAGGTCTCCCTCGAAAAGATCCCCATCCAAGTGCTCCAATGGTTTGTTCCAACAGATAGTTCGTTCAAACAAAACGTTTGGGATTGTTGGGGCCAGGGGTGTTTCAATTGAAACTCAAACCTTCCCCGGTGAGATTTTAAGTCTTCCCCTCCTAGCGGGAGAAGATGAGTGAGTGGACTGTATAAAATGTGTGGTGGGTAAGGTGGGTGCCTTTCTGCCTGTAGGAAAAAAATCAATAAAGATAATAGGTAAAATAAAAGGCCCTTCTAAATGTTAACAAAATATATATTGAGAATGATTAAAACTTATGAATAACATTAAACCCAAAATTTATAATATAAGTGCTTAAGAAAATAAAGAAAAAAAGGTCAATTAAATTAACTTAAATTTCTACGAATTAAAATTAAAAAAAAAGATAAACAAACTTCAAAAAAAATCTAACGTTAGGAACAAAGAGAGAATAAATAAAAAACTGTTCATCTGTGAGAGAAAAAAGGATGAGATTCTTCTATCCTTGTTGATTCAGATGATAGAAGTATAAGGTACTTCTATCAGTACTATATAAGGTACCTTATATCAGAGTGGTGTTGAAAAATCAGCCGTCTTTATATATCCTCAGCTATCATCATGAGATGCATCTAAATGATATAATTCTCCAGGCTATGGTGATAATGTTAAGATGAGGTGGGTGAGGGAGCGGTTGGTAACAGTGGTGAGTCGTTCCATGAGCTACTACCAAAACACTAATGACACCGGCCTATCGCCGTGTTCGTTGTTCACTTATTTTTTCCTACACTCACTCCAACAGCTGGTATAAATATGGTTCTTTTGACCACATTTAAAATAAAATTATGATATTTACAATTTAATTTACATTATACTTAACTAAAACCGCGCTAGATAGGATTTGGATAAAATATTAAAGCCCAAAAAAAAAAAAAAAAAAAAAAAAAAAAAAAAAAAAAAAAAAAAAAAAAAAAAAAAAAAAAATACGCCTATGCCTATAAAAATTATACATATTAAAGATATAAATATATCCTAGTCATAACAAATAAAAGGGCCTGCTTTAAATGGGGAAATTTCATTAGAGAAAACAATTAGAATTAAAATTCTCTAGGGCTTTAACAGGGATTTTAAACCTTATGTTTTTGTTATTTAACGATTTAACGTTACAGTATTTTTTATTCATTATTAAAATGTATCATGTAGCATAGCCAAAGAGGACTCCCCAAAAACAAATCCATTTATCTTAGTAGCAAATCCTGGAATAGGTGAAAATAAGGAAATAAATAAAGGACAATTATTAGATAAAGGATTAGTCTATTATAAAATCAAGATTAATAAATGGAAATTCATTTTTTAATAAAATAAGATTTTTATGTTAAACTAGGAGGGTACCCCCTGTACCAACCCCATGTTATATTATCAGATTACACATTACATTGTCAGTATATCTAATGTGTTAGGCTAAAAGAGTATAAATTTAATCAAAAATTACAACTTTTCAGGTGAACAAGTTAAAGGATTTGTCATCATTTCTTTCCTACAAGTAAACTTACCATCTAATATGTCTGTTCATAATTGGATTGTTATCCAATTTTTTGAGATTTCCAGATTAATATTTTATTATTATACAATTTTTGTTGTTGGACTTGTTGTATTAGAACTACTACGCTTTGTGACTTTTACTTATATAACATTTTTTTCTAATATTAGAAAGATATCAGTTTGGGCTTTTGAAACACTATATTCCTCGAAACAGTGGTTTTGTACTTGTACACTTAAAACCTAACACGTTAGATATAATCTCAGCTAGTACCTTAAAACCTAACATCATAGATATAATTTTAGTTATTAACATGATTGTTTACCTGGCAGAATCATTTTTACTTTCACTTACCTACATATGAAATATATCGTAAGGGAAAGTATTGCGATTGTGAACAATTTTGACTTCTGGTTTTCAATGGAATACACGTTTTGGGGTCCCCTGAGTCCAAATAACAAAGTCCTGCTAAATGGTCTGTGTGTGTGTGTGTGTATGTGTGTGCATGAGCGCGGGCGCGTGTGTATGTGAACAACCTAGCTCAAAAACTATAAACCGTACAAACCTCAAATTGGGAATTTCGTATATGTATATGCCCGTCAAATGGAGGGAGTACTTTATTTCATAACTTTTATGTTTTTTTCCATTTTCTCAAAAATGGCTCTAATGATTTTGATAAAACTGTGTATTTGATCTATGTATATGCCCGAGATATGATGGCAAAAATTTCATCAAAATTGATCAAATGGAGGAGGCACTTTTTTCCCCATTTTTACGTTTTTTTCTATTTTCTCTAAAATTGCTTTAACAATTTTGATTAAACTCATCATGTTTAATGAGAATGAAGTATTCTTTGCCATCAGGTAAGCTGAATTATTTCTAAAATGTTCTGAGGGGGCATAAATGGGGAATGGGGCTTTTTTGTTTTCTTATAAAGTACCTTTGTTTTATTTAGATGGATAAATTATCTTTATCTCGTTTCGCCTTAAAAATAAGAAATGGCTTAATATGAAATATGACAAAAATCAAGTAAACATATACAGGAGAAATATTTCGTCTACTCATAAAACACGTTGAGCCCACGTATACGCATTACTCCTTTAATGACAGACCATTGTTTAAAAATAAAATGTTCTGTTCATTTAATGGAAATTATTTGTTTCATAGTAACAACATGAAGTTTTTACCATCTACATTGAGAATTATAAAATCAGACGACTTGGAGTATTTTGCTTGCATTGCCGTATTATCTCAAGTAAAAACTTTATTTAATAATAAAGAAAATTGGTGTACTTTAAAGATCAAATACAAACAAAAATAAGTAAATGAAAGTGGAAAATTGTGTGATTATGAGAAATGGCATTGAACAAAACAGGTCAATTTCTAATCAAAGTAAGTTGGTATGTGAAAGTTGTGTGTTGTGCTCATCGCACCAGATTTTTCAATTAAAATATAATACAAAAGTTTTGCAATACAGCTTTATTTATTTAATTTTCTCAAAGTAATTTCCAGCACATTTAATACACTTCTCCATAGGTCAAAACCTGTCATTAACCCAGCTCTGCCAAGTTTCACCTGTGATTGAGGCAAATTCGTTGCCCCAAGCCCTTAGAAGTTCCTCGTCGCTTGAAAAACGTTTTCCTTTCAACTTCATTTTCACATGTGGGAACAGCGCAAAGTCACAGGGAGCAAGGACTGGACTGTAAGGAGGGTGCTCAAGAAGTTTCAGCCCAGTAGTGGCCAAATATTCGGTGCAGGCTCTGGCAGGGTGAGCTGGTGAGTTGTCATGGTGGAGGTACTAGGTGTCCATTCTCGACTCTGGTCTCAGGTTTTTCATAGACTATGACTTTAGGCAGGCACTGCTCAGTATACCACTGAGCAGTGACTGTCTTCTGTGTCTCCAAACACGCTCTACAATGCTGCTTGATCTGAAAAATACAGCGATCATTTTTTTTTTTTACAGATCGAGATTTTCTGACAGTTACAGGTGTATCCTCATCGTCAGATACCCAAACTTTGTTTTGAGCCTTGGTCGGCACATCATAATAGTATAGCCAAGTTTCGTCTCCAGTCACGATGCTATTCATATATGTAGAATGTCCCTTATCAAATAGTTTCAGCATCTTTCAGCACCAAGTCACACAATGAGTCATTTGATCTTCCGTTAGACTATGGGGCACCCAAAGACAACAAAGTTTTTTTTTCTTTAAATGGTCTCAGAATTAAATGAATTGCTGGTGCATGAAGGCATAATGTCTCCTTTATCTGTTGATATGTCACTCGACGGTCCCATCAAGCATTTTCCTCACAGCAAAAATGTTTTTCTCTGTTACAGACGTTCCCGGCCTTCTCTTTCAGCATCCTCCAGAGTGAAATTGCCCCTTTCCCTGTACCATCTAATTATAGTCGTACGATGTGGACAATCATTATTCAATGCAATCTTCATTTTTTCTAAGCATTGATCTATGCTTAAACCACTCACAAAATTTAATCGTAAAACTGCCCTCACTTTACTACGTGACCACGATGCCTTAATACGCACTTTAATCTGTTACTGCTAACGAACTACTGAGCCCAGAGATGTGATACTGGCGGCTAGTATGCAGGCATGGATAGGTCTGAATCCGCAGTAACTTTTGTAGTACCCTTTGTACATCTCACTAAATGAAATGTAATACATTAGAGTGATATATATTATTTATTTATATAGCTAAGGAGGACCCATCTACACAATGACGGATCAACCCTCATTTTACAAATTATACAACTTTTCATTTAATATGAAAATAAATTTAAATAAAAATCTCTCAGTTCTGATACATACTTTTTTCACTAAGTGCGATATGAAAAATTTAATGAAATAAAATATGACACTAAACATTTTTTTTATATAACAGAAACACAGTTTCAGTGACATTTAAAATGACTAATATATAAAATATTTATAAAAATCTCTGATTTGCTCTGCCTTGAGCCGAGCTCTGTGGTGTAGCGGTTAGCATCCTCGCATGTAACGCAGGAGACCCGGGTTCGACTCCCGGCGGAGCCAAATCTTTTCTCTTCAAAAAATAAATTATTTAAAAATAATTTAAAAATGGTGGTCAGCCACAAATTAAGATTAGATTAATTAAAATATTTTATCAGAGGTTAATTTATTAATACTTATACTAGAAAAACTATGTTAAACTAAGGAAATTAGAAAACTGGGAAAGTAGAATTCCAAGAGTTGGGGAAGGGGGAAGAAAGCATATGCCCTCCCTCACGCTGATAGTTTTTGACCTCTCTCGTATATTTTGTTCTCTTTGCCCCTGGGTGACAATGTGTGGAGCATGTTATTATTCTAGGGGTTAACCCACCCTGATGTAACCTAGTTAGGAATTTAGATATTCATTAAGTTTAAATGTGAAATAAAAGTCAGCTCAGGGCAGATTGGAACTGCAACTGTAAAATTGAGAATGCTAGTGGGTACTCTCAAGAAAGCTTGGTTGTCGGCCTGCTTTTTGTTTAGCTAAGCACTATAGAGCACATCCCGGATCACGGTTATTTTTCCCATGTTCTGTTAAATGATGGATGAAATCTTAATATTCTCACTTTTTCAAGTATAGTGTTTATTTAAGTAATAAGGTTTACATTTTTTCCAGATTGACACAAGCTGTGATGTGGTGGTGTCGAGTTTGCTGTTATTTTTCCCGCGTTCTGTTGAATGATAGATGAAATCTTAATATTCTCACTTTTTCAAGTATAGTGTTTATTTAATTTAATAAAGTTTACATTTTTTTCAGATGGTGCCCAATGGTGCTGTGTTGGTTCAACAACAAACTAGTAGCGGTGTTCAGTTTATTTTAAAATCTCCAACTCCTCAACAGCAACCTAAACCTGGTATTGTATTGGCTAATGGAGGCCTCCAACCACAGGCAGTAATTGTCCAAGGAAGAACCCAGGCTCACCAGGTTAGTATAGCTTTGTTAGGTTACCATAACCTATATAAATAAAGATGAAATTCTGTTTGTTTGTTTGTTCTTTATAGAAATCCATACCATTTGTCCTAAATTCTCCAAATTTCGCTCAGTGGTTCTTTCATACCAGGTGTGAACATCTGTCCATATTAAAAATGCATAACTTCAGCTGATATTCTTTATTGTTATAAAAATTTCGATCTCGATTTACTATGGTTTTTTTACGAAATCTACCGTTTCATTAGAAAAATTAAATTCCGTGTGTGAAACCGAGATATATAGCTTCTATATAAATAAAGATGAAATTCTGTTTGTTTGTTTATTTGTTCTTTATAGAAATCCACACCGTTCGTCCTAAATTCTCCAAATTTCGCTTAGTGGTTCTTTAATACCTGGTGCGAACACCTATCCATATTAAAATTGCATAACTTCAGCCAATCTCTGGGTATATTCTTTATTGTTGTAAAATTCGTCATGATCTCGCTTTACAGTGGTTTTTTTTTTTTACGAAATCGACCGTTAGAGTCGAAAAAACGGCTTAAAAAATCATTTTATAGATTTTGAAGAGGCCAACAAGGCCCGGTAAGACCGTCCCCGTAGAGTTCTGGGATTTTTAAACCATATTTTTTTTTTTTAACATTACAATACGTTTATTTACATGTATGGTGAATTTATTTTTTAAAAATGCTTCCTAAGAAGCGAGCTTCAACAGGAGTAGTGAGCTCAAAAGCTACAAAACAACGTCAAATACGAGCAGCTGAAACTCTTGACAAACATCAAAATAGGATTGAACAACAGAGGCTTAGACAGGCAGAATCGCGGGAAACTGAGTCTGCCCAGGAATACGAGGCCCGCCTTGCGTCACAGAGTATTAGGCAAGCCGATTTGCGAGAAGCTGAAACTGCAGGGCAATACTTCTGTTTGTTTGTTTGTTCTTCATACAAATCCATACCGTTTATCTTAAATTCTCCAAATTTCACTCAGTGGTTTTTTCATACCAGGTGCGAATACCTGTCCATATTAAAATTGCTTAACATCAGCCGATATTCAGCTGATATTCTTTATCCTAATAAAAGTCGTAATGATCTCGCTTTACAATGGTTTTTTTACGAAATCGACCGTTTCATTAGTAAAATAAAATTCCCCGGGTGAAACCGGAACATACAGCTAGTAATCTATATGAATAAAAGTGAAATTTTGTTTGTTCTTTATAGAAAACCATACTGTTTGTACTATATTCTCCAAATTTTGCTCAGTGGTTCTTTCATACCAGGTGCGAACACCTGTCCATATTATAATTGCATAACTTCAGCCAATCTCTGGATATATTCTTTATTGTTATAAAAATCGTTAGGATCTCACTTTACATTAGGTTTCTACGAACCCTTCGACCGTTTGAGTCGAAAAGAGTCTCATTTATAGATTTTGGAGAGGCCAACAAGGCACGGTTAGGCCGTTCCTCCAGAATGGACTGGGGTCCATGTTTTAAGGCTGAATGTCGAATCCTTTTTGAGTTATCGGCCGATGAGTGCGCATCTCCCCGCTACTCGCTTCTCGCTCCTGGCTCTCTCTTCTGTCCTAACGAACTTTTCTTGACCCACGCTTTTCTCATTGTTTTTTGCGACTGGATTTCTTCTTTGTTCTTTGATATTTGGTACCTGATTGCGTTATGGAAACTAGCATACTGTTTATATGGTTAATTGAAATCTGTCACCTCTTTGCTCATCCCCTTCTGCCATTATGGCTTTCCATGCCTGGAATCCCCATTGTCCCAGTGATATGCCCTTTGATCTTAAAGGAGTATAATGCCAAGCCCAGATCGGGTCACATTTGTGATGACTATAAATAAAGCTCAAGGGCAATCACTGATGGTATTGGTAGGTACAGCTGGTATCAATTTGGAATCCCCATTTTTTCTCATGGTCCGCTTTAGGTTGCATGCTCTAGAGTAGGTTCATCTAAAGACCTAATTATATATGCCCCCGAGGGTAAAACTAAAAATTTAAAAGTATAAGCTTTGGGATTATAATATATTAGTGCTATTTTTGTTGTATTTTTTGTTAATAGAATTTTTCACGTTTATTAGAATAATGAAATTCCCCGGGTGAAACCGGGTATACAGCTAGTTTTTAATATAAACAAACTTACACATTTCTCTCTCTGTTTCCCTTGTGGATTTTAATTTGGCTACTACTAAACTAAATCTAACTTTAGCCGTAAAACACTTAAAGGGTGGTTTTGCTGTTGTGAGTGTTTCATTTTTATATTAACAATGACTACCAGATCCGGCAACGCATTGCTGCGGCTCATTAGCTATAATACATTGAATTAATTATATCCTATTCTTTTTAATACAGTAAAATCAAAATTCACTGGTAAAGATAAAATTGTTTCAGCTCATCTAAAAACCATCGGGATTTAAAATAGAACTTTACGCCAAATTTAAAATTGTTTGGTAAAGAATTTAGAAGGGTTAAATTTTTATTTTTTACATCTCATATTTGACTATAGTAAGTATTAATGATCTAATCATTTAGCACTTACTGGATTATTTTAGCAGAGGCGAAATTAAATATAAATAACACACATGTAATAGGAACTAATAAAGAATATAATTGGAATATGGTTTAGTACAATCACTATAGACATTAGAAGATACCAAATTAATCTTTTGCCATAATTAAGTTCAGAATAATACATAATGATGTGAGATATCCTATAAGTAGGTTCTACCTGAAACAGGTAATGAAAATCAAGTAAGGAGCAGGTGGAACCTCAAACCATGCTGCATGCTCTTACAGAACTACTTAACAAAACATAAAAATTAAATTTTATAATAGAGGTAGACAACATTACTTAATAACTTTTTGTAATAATCATTTACATTTTTTTACTTTCACTTACCTATATATGAAATATATAGTAAGGGAAAGTATTGCGATTGTGAAAAATTTCGAAATCTGGTTTTCAACGGAGATACACTTTTTGGGGTCCACTGAGTCCAAATAACCAAGTTCTGTAAAATGGTGGGTGTGTGTGGGCTTATTTGGTATATGTATATGCCTGAGATGTGGCAGCAAAAATTTCAGCAAAAAAATGGTGTTTACATATTATCGAAACACATCAATTTCTAATCTTAGTAAGTTTGTAAGTGAAAGTTATGTGTTGCACGCATCGCGCCAGATTTTTTTATTATTAGAAGTACAATTTCTATATACTGTAGTGCTAATAGGTGCTCAATGATTTTGGTTAATCTGTCTTTTCCTGAAACAAATAGAGTCGATTTTTTCCCCACATGTGAAAATGCGACACATAATTGCCCACGGGAAAAACACAGATTTTCCTTGTCCAAGCTAGGAAAATAGATTTGGCTACTGGATGCTTCCCCAACATAAATATCGTAAGAAAATGAAGTGTTGTGTCAATAAATCGACTTACACCTTATTATGATTAGATAAATTATGATTAGCCACTTCCCCATGAAATTTCCATTCCTTAGTATGAACTACATTACCTTTTGTATAAGATAAAGTGTGACAATTTATTAATTTAATCTACTCATTTTTATTAATCATTATTAATGAAACATGTATTTATTTTATAGGTAGTTAGACTGGTCCCTGGCCAGATGCAATTACAACAAATTCAAACCTCAGGTCCTACATTTATTGCTGTTCCTTCACCAGCTGCTTCACGGACCACCCCTCCTCCACCCCCTACTCCATCTACAATAGCTATCAAGAAGTTAAAAAAGAAAAAGAAGGACAAAGAAGAACCAAGACTCGACTTGGCCAACCTCATTAAAATATCAGGTAAGTTGTATTGCTATCATTTCTATTTTACAAAAGTTAGAGAAATTCAAATGAAATAGTTATTGGCTTAGTTTCTTAATAAAGATTTTAATTTAAATTAAATAATACTTTTATTATTCTGATTCAATTGAAAGCCATTGACAAAATCTGATTAAACGAGTACTATTAAGTTGAAAGTATATTATTTCTATTGAAGATGAGGTTAGATTGATTGAGATTGATATTTTAAATATTTATGTCCGTAATTACGTAAATTATAGAAAATGATAATGCCATGACATATTCATGTTGCCTATTACTCAATTTTAATTTGGATGTTTGTTTTAAAGCAAATGAATTGTATAAAATTGTTCCAAAAAGGAAAATTTTTATAGTATTTTTTTTTATTACATTTACTGTGATACATTATTTTATTATGAATTTGTCATGACTGTTATATGTTTAACTTTAATGATATTTTAAATTACATTGTTGAATGAACACTGAAATAGTTTTATTTTCGGGTCACAGCCGCTTGGCGAACCAAAGGTAATGCATAATTTTCTTAACCTCAATGTTAGGTATAAGAAAACATAATTTAAAAATCATTTTTTATTCGTTTAAAGTATCTGGTTTATTTCTTTATAAAAAAAAAAAAAAAAAAAAAAAAGTATATTTTAAAGAATAAAAATAGATGTATACTTAGCATGAAATTTCTTTGAACAGAATTAAGCTAAGCAGGTGTGTTTGTGTTTGTCTGCACTTTATATGTTTGTAAATAATCAGCTTTTTCACTCATCCAATAGTTTAATTTTGATCTTAATTTTATTAAGTGAGAATGAAAGTTTGCTTATATTGTAATCCTTGTAGTTTCTTTAATATTTGTGGCTTAGTTAAGATGTGCTACAATGTTTATTGTTGTGCCTAAATGAGCAGCCACACATATAAAGCATTTTAATCTATATTATTTAAGCTTAATATTAAAGTGCAGTTTGTTTAAATCATTACCAAGCTTAACTTAGTTTTCTTATGATTATTATATTTTTCTTATCTCTATTTTACGTGATTTAGATAAATTTGTTGTTTAATAGATTTCTACTTTTTTTATGTGTGATGATATGATTACTTTCAGACCTCATTTTAATACTGAGATGATGTAATGTTTTTTATCAATGTTTCTTTCACATTGATGTGATTCTCTCTGCACTGTTCTGGCACGTGTAGAGAATGTTGCATGGTGTTAATAGAACCAAGCTCAGATATATTCCCATCATAGGCTTTAGGGGAGGGAGGGAGAGAAATTTCTTGAGGCAAACAAAATATTTATATATCTTACCTTTAGAAATATTATGAATTTTTTTTTTCTTCTTAAAAGTTAATAAAATTATTGAATTGGTTACTTTTGGTACTTGTCTCTTAGCTGCACCATTGGTTAATCTGCCCTGTTATCGCCTCTTATCATTTACCTCTGCCAAGTTGTTTGAGGGACTTAATTACTTTTATTAGAACACAGCTTTCGACTTTCCCTCGCGAAGTTCGCTCATTGCTGAACCCCCATTGAGTCCTTTCAAGATAAGATCAAGCCACACTAAATGGCCTTTCATGTTATCAGTGAGTGTTAGGTTAGATAAAATAATCGCTGCAGTGCAGCGAAGAGACAAGTAGCTTACTTCTTAGAATGTTACTTTTATTTTGATTACTTTTTGAGGTAGCTGTTATGCACTTTGAACTATTCATTTGCTCTTCTTTTTTCCAGGGATATATTAATTTACTGCAGGATTTATTTATTAATTTGTGTTATATATAATTTTTATCTTATTTCTTCTACCCCCCTTAATTTATACTATTTTGGCTTGTTATAATTATTAATCAGTGAGTCTGGTTTCCTTTTAATTACAAGAGCTGACTAAACTGAAATAATATCAACAATATTGATTTTTTTAATTTTTAATGGTACTAGTTCTGAATCAGTACTGAAAGATGGTTTCTGGTTTCAAGATCACACTACAATACACTGTAGATGGATTGCCAAGTAATGTTAGGATAACAATTGTCATTACTTATACAAAATTATTACTGTAATTTAGTGTCTTTTAGGTGAAAAACACTTGTAAATTTATTACTTACTGCATCCCTTCTACAATATGCTCAGTGAAATCTTGGGATCATTATGTGGGAGTAGTAATTCAGAAATTTGACTATGGGTTATTTTCCCAGAAAAGGCGAATCTGAACTTAAGAATTCTTGAAATTGAAAGAGTAAGCAACGAACAGTTTTAGACACAATTACTTTCCCAGTACATGCAGGCGGAAGAAAGACATTTGATATTTTATTGCATGACCATCCAGTTTATTCTGGTTTACTACTTAAATACAGCTGCTTTTCGAATAAATAATAGACTGTCCAAAACATCTTAACGAGCTCTATAAGTATTAAAAAATGTAAATTTTTAGATAGAACTACTTTCCAAGTTAATACAGGTGGAGGAAAGACATGGGTTGTATGCTGCCTGACGATGCACTACAAACGTTCTCATCCTGACAGTTCTAGAGTGACTGTAAACATTTTGTTACCTGCGATGTATTCTTACTTTACTCAGTAGCCGCAATCACCTGTCATGGTTAAAAACAGCCATAATACCAAAATACCATGTAAGTGGGGGAAAGCCTTTTTAATACCATTCTTTCATTCTTAAAAAAAAGGCACACCTTACATTCTATTCTTGAAAAGTTTTAAACAGTGCCACAGTTATAGAAGCTTCAAAAACCGTTAATTGTCAATTCATAGACGAGCGTGAAGTTTGGAAACTCTAGCTGTTGTCTATATGGCAAGGAAAGGAGATTTCCAATGCTCAAATTGAAATTTAACTATTAAATTTTTATTTTATATGAGTAAAACCCTACTTAGTCGACAGGACAAGTCAGAAAGAATAATTAGAGGTATTTTTTATGGACCAAACTGGTGAGGGGGGTTTAAAATCCATCAGGGACAACGTTCAGCCCTTTTTGGGAAAATGATCTCTATATAAATAAAAAAACTTTTCATCATTACTGATTAGATTTCCTAATTCACTGCCGTTAATAATGAAAGCAATGAAAACATTTTAGCATACAAATTTTTTTTTTTTTCAATATTTAGGGTGGGTAAGCATCCATTAGCCAAATTATTTTTTCTGGCTTGGACTATGTAAATCTGTGTTTTTCCCATGGGCAAATATGTGTCAGCTTTTCACGTGTGGAGAAAGCATCGAACCTAATTGTTTTAGCTAAAGACATTTTGATAACCTGTTTCAGATAGAACCTACCCATATGATATCTGATCTCATATCATCATGTGTTATATTCTGAATTTAATTAATATGTATTATGGTAAAAGATTAATTTGGTACATTTTCGCTGTCTATTGTAATTATACTTAACCATATTGCAATAATATTCTTTATTGGTTCCTTTTACATGTGTGTTATTTATATTTATTCTAGCCCCTGCTGGAATAATCCAGAATGTGCTAAATGAATAGATCATTAATTCTTATTTACAAATATGAGATGTAAAAAATAAAAACTTTAACCCTTCAGAAGATGAAGAATTTATTCTCTAACAATTTTAAATTTGGCGTAAAGTTCTATTTTAAATCCCGTTGGTTTTTAGATTAGTTGAACCTTTTTTATCATCATCAGTGAATTTAAATTCGAGTGTATTAAAAAGAATAGGATGCATTTCAACGCATTATAGCTACTGAGCTGAAGCAACGCGTGGCCGGGTCTGCTCGTAATTAAATATTTTAAAGTCAGAGTTACGGTAAAATTCTTTTATCCTATCGTGATGATCCATCTTATTTTTTATTTTTAAATCAAATTAAGTATAATGCATATAAAAATACGTATGTAGAAATACATTGCACATTTGCACAGTTATAAAAAATTAAATCGCCTTAAACTCATTTAACTGACTTCGAACGAAAGAAGAGGTTACTCTATTCGATACGTATGTGGTGACTTTTTTTTTTTTTCTATTTATTTATTTATTTTCACCCTACCCTGCCTCTTGAGGCAATATGGGTTGTTGCAGCAGTTAGATGTTAGGCATGCCTGCTTAGCATCCCACTGCTGCTATAAAACAAAAATGTTCTGAACTTGAGGCCGGTAGGCTTCATTTGCTCAGTCCGGTTGGCTTCTAGGCACGGCTGGTCTCCCTCGTCCAACATTGAAGTGGGCAGGGCCGAGTGCAGTCTTCCATCCGTAGACGAAGTCCTTGAAATGATTAAGAGATGGCTGGACCAATTGGAACGAAACCTTTTGCATCTTGTAGAGTATTTTCCCAAGGTGGTCCCATTAAAACCTTTTTTGGGTTCTTAATTTATTTAAGAAGTTATTTGGAAAAAACATGAAAATAATTATTCAATTATCGCTCAAAATATTAACTTATTTGAAAAATATATGGCATATAAATCATAAGGTATGTTCCAACAAACTATTGAAACTAATTGATATCTAACAAATCTCAATATTGTTTTGCTGAACTTTCTCCATTTGCTGAATGAACCAAATGGAAAAACCAACCAATCAAATTCAGAATCAAAAGAGTGGAGGGATGGTATCGGAGAACATGAGCTTAAGTGCTTGCTGGAACAAACCTATACATAACCTTAACTAATTTTTCAACAATAGATTTAAATAAAGATATATAATATCTCTGTCGTCTTCTGTAGCGATATTAGCATTAATATTATATATATATTCACCGATAAAAGTAAACCTTTTTAATTTAGATCTAATTGACGATTGCACACCATAATCATAAGACCAGAAAATTCGTGGAATTCCAAGAAAGACTGAGTATTGATAACCGTTTGAATGCAGAATTTAAGACTTCTTCAAGTTCCCGAAGGTTCGTTTAAATTTAAAATCGTAACCACTCACTATGCACATTAAAAAGAAATACAGTAATTCCTGGAAAAGCTCATTTTCAGTTGACTTAACAATATACCTCTGTCTTCTTCCGGATAAACTTGGTCACTGTTGAATATCTGGTCGGAGAACTTGTGCTCGGTTTTTAATTTTGTTTCTGCAACTATTGAGGCTTTTGCGGATGTTCATCTATCAATAAAAAGTGCAAAATAAAACTTGATATCTCCAAGAAAACAACCTCATTGTATGAAAGTCCCCTCAACAAAAATTTGGCAGCCATGAAAATGATTGATATCATAAATGCTACGCCACTAGAATTGAAGCAACAGTGTTTAGCAATTTATTTTCTGAATAATATTTAATTACGAAGGATATAATTCATAGTACTTCGGTAATAAATTTAGTCAAAATTCCTCGAAAGGAATTACGAACATAAATCACTCAACCAAAAAACATTTTTGAATTAAATTAGTGGTGTAGTGTCGAGAATAATAATATCCTTCGTAATAATAAATTAACCATAATTCTATCCTAGCGGGGTAGTCTTTTTGATTTTGATCAATTTTTATGGCTACCCCATTTTGCTGAGATTTCTACCCAATGATGTTGTTTAATCAATACTTTTCCAATGATCAATTTAAATAAAGCAATATTAGCAATACTACCGGAGTAGTGCATAATATCGCCATAATTTTCAAAAGGATATTCAAGTGATCATAATTCCAAAATTAGTTTCTAATTTACGAGTATTATAGGTCATATTACCATCCTCATCGATTCTCCATTAACGATATCTTGTCCAAAATCGGTCAAAATCTCGACTGTTCAGTGACTTCATCTTGGAATGGCCGGATTTATGTATTTATGTATATTTAACTCAACACACCGCTTTCCCACTTTTCTTTGTGTATACATAAAATTGAAAAGGTGACTGTTTATATATAGAGAGAAACACATTATTCATCATAAAAGAGATGCTGCCCAGCTACATTGGGTTGCTAATACACAGCATACTATATGTCTATCTGAGACTATTTGTAACATCTTATGGTAATAATGTATAATAATAAAAAGGCCCTGGAAAGATGAATGTGGTAGAGCGTAAAAAGATTTCGAATTTTTTTTTTAAACCAAAGTACGTTTTTTTACATTTGTTATCTTCTCCATCTAAAAAGTATGAAATAAAAAACATTTTATAAAAAAAAAAAATTAAACCGACTTCGAAACCTAGGAACCAGTAAAACTAAATTCACTGAAAAGTATGAAATAATTACCTTCTGATTTTTATGAATACACAGCAAAATTGAAAATGGGATAAAAAGTGGAAAAATGCAATAAGACGAATAATTTTATTTTGATTTGTACAAATATTCACTAATTGTTAATTAATAATTAATGGAAATTATGTTGGAAAACTTGGTTTTTCCTTGCTCGCCCAGTATGCAAGTTGTAACAAGAAATCTTTTTCAGTTAAGATGTTGTTCATTTAAATTTATCATACCCCCCTGTATTATGAGGGGTTACGAAAAAATATTACCTTGAACTATCTATTAATAAGTGGGTACTTCCACAATTTGATGATGTACACAAAGTGATGTTTAATGTACACTCATGGAAGAAAGTCATTGATTTGTCGCTGGGAGTAAGAGCTATGAATGCTCCTGAGTAACTAGAGTAACTTCTATTCTAGAGAGTAACTTCTACTAGCTACGAATACGAATAAGTTTTTTATTTGTTTCTCTACAGAGAAGTAAATTAATTTTAGTTTTAATTAGGTCATTTTATGATGCTGAATTTCATGCTCCACAATTTTTAACAGTTAAATTGTTGATTTGGAGCAGATTTTTTTCGAGTTATTGTAATTAATGATATTTCCGATGAAATGTTAAAAATTGCCATTTTTCTATAATCGATTTTGGCACAACTAAAAGTGTAAGTCATTTGACATGAAATTTTGTGTTCTTTTCTTTTAAAGAGCTTACAATTTTCTTAGCGAAAGATCATTTTCAAGTTATTAGTAAGAAGTTGATTTTGCAGGAAGGGTTATAAACAATTTATAATTTATTTATGATGTTTCCTTTTTTTTTTCTTTTATGTTGCAGTTGGAGAATTTTTTTCCCTAATTCTACTCTACTAAGAAGGAAAGTGGGCAGTTGATGGGTCACTTATTTCGACAAAAGCTTGTTTTGATAAAACTATTTGATCTGTGTCTGAGGGTCTTGCTCAATGCGCCTTAGGAGCCGACAAAAAATGATTTTATATAATTTGTAAAATATTTTTTTTGTCTTTGATCTGAATTTAATATCTTGGTTGTTATAAATCAATCGATTTTTTTTTTATATTGCATTAATAAAAAAGTAATAGCTTGTTAGGTAGAAACCCCGAAGGAATTCCCTATAAGGACTTGCCTTCAAGCTCAGTGGAGAAGGGTGGGTTTTAATTTTATATGTGGGACAAAGCAGCTTGTGAAGGGAATTCAGCCCAACTCTAAAAGAACTAAAATCCAAAGCCAAAAGTTTATCGATTAAACAAACTAATATTAACAGAAATAAGCAAATAAACATAATTAACAAGAAAAGTATGATGGACAGAAAATTACCTGTAAAAACGAAAAAATTATAACAAACAATGTATTTTATTTGGACACCACACTTTTTTAACCCTCCGGTGGGCGCGCTACGGCATTTGGACCGCAATCTGAACATTCCTCAAAATATTAGGAATGCTAATTGAATCATTGAGCTGAGGGTTCCAGGTATTTGTTGACCGACATGTTCTGGCAGGAATAGACGGTCGTGCCCGCCGTCTTCCGGTTTTCCTCAGTTGTTATATTGCCTTATTTGCAGTGCGGTCCAAACACTGCGGCGGGTCCTTTCGTGTCACAGATTCAGACACTCTCGGCTGAATTATTTTATCGTTTTCTGCGCTTTCTTCACAGATTAAAATAAATGTATTTTGATTTTTACGTTGTCTAATATTGTTTGAATTATTTTTACACTTACTATTATTTTTAGTCTTGTTTCACTAAATTAGTATATCGTGAAATTTAGCTGCGTATTTTATTATTTTCCTTTAAAACCTCGACCCATAACTCTATGCCTATGTTTATAATGACGACACGCTATACCTTATGGGTTCACTGGGACAGCATCAGCCAAAGAGCACTGATGAGGACCTAAAATATGGGTCGAAACATTGGCAAAAATAAAATGTGTGATTCAACGGTTATAACAACGGTCAACCATCTTTCACGATTATTCCTATGTTCATGTGAGCAACATTTATTATTATATTATCTCTATACATTATACTACCAATTGTAAGGTTTTTGTTTGTTTTTATCGCCAAAGCTATTTTTTTTTCCATCCTCTTTATACAACTTATGATTTTCATTCATTAGAAATAGTATAAAACTAAAGCAATGAGTAAATAACAAAAAAAAGTAAGTTATTGCTTATTTTCTAATAAAATGTATAGAAATCAAAGAGGCCGTCCATACACTGCATAGGCGAGGGTTAAAAAGAAAAGAAAAAAAAAAAAACCAATAGCTTGATGGACAAGAAAAGGCTTGATAAAAATAACGAAATCTCAGGCTCCGTTTAAAAAAAAAACATAATAAAATTTGATTCATTAAAATTCCCGACATTAAAATGAAACTTTATGAATATTTAAAAAAAAAATACATTTATATTATTGATAAATATATATTTGTGACGCAAATCTTAATAAAAATTACAATAACAAATATCAATAAGAATAAGGAGGGAATGTAACTAATAAGTTAAAAGGATAAAAATTATATATAAATGTAATTACCTACTTGCATCTATATTGTACTTTATAATAGTGGCAATTAGATTTTTTTAAAAAAGCTTCATAATTATAAATTTAATCTGAACCAGCATAAAAAAACAAAAAAAAAAAAAAAACACAATTTTTAGTTACCTACTTGAATAAATTTAAATCAAAATTCCTACTTGTGTTGTTGGTGAGATGGATAAGAAACAAATTTTATTACAAATTGATACTTATTTAATTAAAACTAAATTTTACGGTCACTTGTGGTGTAGTGGTTAGCATGGCAGCCTACAATACTAAAGGCTACGGGTTCGCATCCTGCGGTGGCCCTAGGATTTTTTAAAGGGAGTAAAAATCCTTGGCTATGCTGTCCCTCAGATATGACGTAAAATGGAGGTCCCGAGCCTGTACGATTTCATTTCAAAGATCCCTATCCTAATTATACCTAGATTAGCAAAATTTAGAACTACTACTGTAGTATTGTCCGATTAGCCTTAGTAGCATAAAAGGGTGTTAAACAAATAAACTAACAACAAACAAATCTAAATTTTTCACTTTTCAAATTAACAACAAAATATATGTATTCGAATTAAAAAAATATATAATGAAGAAAAGAAATAAATCTTAGGCACGCCTGCATTTCATTAACTTCAACTTAAACCTGTTAAGTTAACATAGAAATAATTTCAAAGGAATAGATCCAGATTAATGATTTAGTCTTTTCAAAGCAAACTTGAAATGAGGTATTATAATGGCACCTTAGTTGGTCGAAATTAGCGACATGGCCCCTCGGCATTTAGTTTGCTAATTGCAGTCATGTGGCAAATTTTCATGGCCGCCTCTGTCCAAGTTCTTCGCCAGACGGGGGAATTCCCTGATTCTCACATACATTGGTCGGCATGAAATAAAAAATTCCACAATGAAATTAGGACTTCACATTGACAGACACTCAACCAACTCAGGCTCCACTGCCATACTCACTGCCCTTGTTTATTTTATATCTTGAACCTATTTTTCCATTGTTCAAAATAAACTTATTGTAAGTTTAGAGCTAAACTAATAAAGAAAATACATCTAATTAATTTCAATTTATTTCTAAATTACAATAATATACTTAATAACTAATAAAGTTATTTAAAAAACTAGAGTACAAATTTAAACTAAAACTAAATAAATAAATAAAAAGTACCACAACACCCGATTGGACTAATTTGATTTCCTAAATAAAAATTTAATCTCGTTGAGTAACTGTATATTTTTTTAATCAATTTAAGTATATATAAACCTTTCCCATACATTAAATAAATTAATTTCTGAACTTCTTACTATTATAGACACGAAAAAAAAAAAAATAAACAAATTTTGTCAGCTTAATTTATTAAAGTAATTCAAATGTCTAGGAAGTCCTAGGTTTTTGTACATAATGGGTTCCTCAAATTTGTCCGAGTCAAAATGTTGAAAAGTAGATGAATATAAAAATTCAAAATAAATTCAACCATTAGCTTAAATTATTAATAGATGTATGAGTAAGGACACTGTTTTTACTTTGACCTTTAATAAATATCGTCAAAGTATTCTCCATTTGATCTATCACTACATTACGATGAATTTTCGAAGCAATCTTTCAATGAACGATCCCAAAATCCTGGACATTCCCTAAAATGTTGTTTTATTTTTCAATATCGAAGCTATTGTCAATCTGCTTTGGGAGAAATTCCGATTGATGCAAGCAAAGGTTTGCTGCTTTCCGATTGCATAATTATAATCAATCATCTTTGTTTGGATGATTAGAAGTTCTTGTAATTTTTATTTATTTTTTCCCTTAACCTTATACATTCATTTATATTTGTAATGCTTAAAAACACTGAGAAACTGTTTCTACAACAGTTTACTACATATTAATACAAATAATCGTCTGTTTTTACACACTTTAAACATCAGTTGAAACTAATTTTTAAAACAATTAACTCAGAAACCAAAGTGAGTGTTGTGAAAACAACAAACAAGGCCATACATATATGAGGCTCTTTACTTCGAAGAATGAGTAGCTTTGTATAAGGCTGTATATTTTAGGTGGGTACGTATTTGATATTGCCATTTTAAAAATTCAAATTTGAATTATAGCAGCATGACCTTTTAGGATAGTATTCTGAGAGGCTAGAATTAAAATCAAGTCAGCTTAAATAATTTAAACCTCCCATAGAAATTATTATTATTTTTTTTTTAAACTGATAAATTTTATTCACAACTGTCAATAATAAAATTAAAACTCAGTGAATTTGATGATTTAGAGATAATACATTGGCGTGAGAGGCATGAGGGGGAGCAATACCCTACGGCATCTCCTACTGGCTTGATTGGTTCTAGGATTGATAACTTGACGAGGAGGTCCCTCATCCAGCTCCTCTTCAGCCTTCTATGGGTGTTACCTGGCATGAGTTTTGTGGCCATGTTATTAATGAGTGTGTTAGGGTGTCCTTGTAATTTTTCGTGGAATCTTTTGTAGTGGGTTCATATGTGTTTGTTGACAATCAACTTGTGAAGGTCATTGTGTAATGTTATGTTGCTGACATACCAGGGTGCTTTTGTAATTGTTCTAAATAGAAATTATTTAAATAAAATGTTAAGTACTGCGAAAATATAAACAAAATAGCAAAGTTTAAGAAAGTGGAATGTACGTAAATCGAGAAGCACTACTATAAGAAATCACAAAAAGTCGATTCATGTAGAGTTGGTCAAATAAATTTTATTTAAGAACATGTAGAGTTTTAGGATCTCCGAAAGCTCACAAATATAAATTTCTAAAGGAATAATAAAAAATGCAAAATTTTGGAATTGATTTCTTTAGAGAAATTTTGGAGGACCGGTTTTGCCATTTTGTGTAGTTCATGATCATAGTTCATTATCTCTGTGTTAGGTTTTGGATTGGGAGATCCGTGTTAAAGTCCTTTTGGTTTTTGAAAAAAATTGATGGCCCTAGATGATTGAACAGATAAAAAGAAATTACTTTTTTGATTGCTAGAAAAATTCATGCTTTTGGGTTTTATGAGGTGGGTACAACAAATATCAAGTGTTTATACTCTAAAAAAATATTTAAACCCACTTCCTTCAAATTGTTTTCACATTCTACTGACACTATAGCCAAATATGAGGTTTTTCTTTAAATCAATTATTACTAAAATAAATTTTAACACAAGAAGTTTTTTTCTTCTGTTGGGTCTAAAAATAAAATGCAATTGCAAGGCCAGATGCATTTTGAGATGTAAGCGACGCACAGCAGAGCAGTTTTTGTGAAATGATTATTAGATGGGCACAACGCACATAAAGTGGCAGGACAGGGCAATGCAGCTCCTTATCTAATACATATATTACAAAAACTGCTCTGCTCTGCCTCACCTGCGTCTGAGTGTGCGCCCGGCCTTTGGGGTTTTATATGTAATGTATCCCTTAAATTCATATTTATTTTCCTTTTTGTGATTTCTTATACAGGGTCATTCCAAGTCAATTCAACACAGGCTTGAGCCTAACCATCTCAATTTTTTTAGAAATTTGTTTAATGTGGACTACTTGTATTGACTAAAACAATTGTGAAATATTACTGAGATATGTCTACCCGTTTTTTAATACCGACCTGCAAAGCTCTCAAAAATTAGGTTCAGAAACAGAAAAAATCAAGAATAAAATAGCTGTAGATGTTTTCCGACTTTGATTACCACTATGCAATTGGTGTCGTTTAACAGCGCATTCCATTCCATTTCATATGGTATGCTACAAAGTATAGGTTGGTTTTCCAAATTTGAGAAAACTAAAGTTTAATTAAATTAAAAATTCAATAAAATTTGTTTAAGTAATTAAGAAAAAAGTTAGTTCAATAGCGACAATTTTTTGATAGAATCAATTATCGTGGTGAATAGCAATGATGAAGCATTTATATGTCCGTTGGTTGAGGTAAATTCGGAGATATGGACATTTACTTATCATGGGCTTCTGAAACCATAGAAGCCTTTTTTACTAATATTTTTTATGTATTTTTGGGAATGAACGTGTGGTATTGTTGCGTTCCTTTAGTAGAGAATGCTTGGTCAGCAAACTCTCAAAAAAAGTTCTGATTTTAAATGATCTCCTTGAGCAGAATATTCAAACTCTATGTTAGTGAAGTTTGAAGTTTGGCGTTACAAAGACCAAATGTAGTTAATTATCTCTCGGCTTATTATTTGAACCTTTATTATCATTTGTTTCAGTTTTTTGGTGGTGGTATAAGGTGACGTTAGACAAACAAAACTTAATTTATAGTTTTTTAAAATACTTTTTTGTCTGTTATGAAAGGATGTCTCGGTTAGTATATGAGCCCCTTAAAGCACAAGTGGTGTAACTCCAATTTTCGTTTTTTTTAGTTTGGCATGGTACTGTGTAGGGAAAAATGTGTTCTTTTTAATGCACTAACGGTGTAGCTCCTAGTTCCCATATTAATGGCATAAACAGCAGAACTTTCTTGTGCAGTCAACGCTGCCCCAAATTAGCTAACAGCACAACCGGTGCAGTGGAAGATACGCCATTTGTGCAGTAACTTTCGTAAAGGAAAGCTATTATAGTATTATTTTTGTTAAAATGGACTCCATTAGCTCGCGATTCCATAATAGGGGATGCTGAAACATCAGCTAACAATGACAGCTACTATGCATTCTCGTTTTATTTGGAGAAGTCTCTGCCTTTCCCTAAATTGGTGTGTCAACAGGCCTACTACAAACATAATATGTACGTATACAATTAAGGCAATTTAGTGTGGTATTGTTGCGTTCCTTTAATAGAGAATGCTTGGTCAGCAAACTCTCAAAAAAAGTTCTGATTTAAAATGATCTCTTTGAGCAGAATATTCAAACTCTATGTTAGTTTGGAGTTTGGCGCTTACTTCACTTTGGCGTTACAACGACCAAATGTAGTTAATTATCTCTCGGCTTATTATTTGAACCTTTATTATCATTTGTTTCAGTTTTTTCTCAATGGAAATATAAATATTATGATATTTTTAGTAATTATTTTGAATAAAATGCTAGGCTTATGAAATTTTATCACTGGTTTTCAATTTTTTTTAGTAATGAAGCAATTTTCATCCCACTTTTATATTTTTTTATATGATTAGATATAATACTGCCTATTTTTTAAACTTGGTTTTAAGAAAATTTCTTTAGTACCAACCTATACATTGTTGTATATCATATGAAATGATGAAATCTCATAGCCCTAGTCAAATTTGGAAAACATCTACAGCTATTTTAAATCATGATGTTTTCTGTTACTGGACCTATTTTTGAGTGCTTTAGAGACTAATAATTCAAAATCGGGTAGACATATCTCAGTAATATTTCACAATTGTTCTAGTAGATACAAGTAGTACCCATGTACCAAATTTTCAGAAAATCTGAGATGGTGAAGTTCAAAATGATATATTTTTGTGTTAATTTGACTTAGAATGGCCCTACATTTGAATTACTTTAATACAATTAACATTATATTTTTTATTATAATTTAAAAATTTAAAAATTATAATATTATAACTTAACAGAATAAAACAAAGTGATTGATATATGAGCCCCTTAAAGCACAAGTGGTGTAACTCCAATTTTTGTTGTTTCGAGATATTAAAGGGTTTGCTACAAGTTGTATATAAAAATCAGTATTGTACTTTTGGACTATTTTTTTTTCAATAAAACTCCATAAAAAGGTCATCTTTAACTTAAATCGACGTTTTTAAAACTTTTTATTTTTTTAATTTTTTTTTTCAAGCACTTAAAATTACTTTTACCATTTGTGCTGTAAATGTAAATGGTTTTAAGGTGTTATTTTAAACAAAAACAAAATCATTATCAATAAAACTCTGTTTTATTAAAATAATAAGACAAATAATTTTTTTTTATTTAATGTCACTTTCTTCATCTTCTTCCTGAAGTGGGCCAATATCTTCAGCATTCTCGCTAGTGATAAGCCTCTGGAAATAATTGTGGTGTATTGGAGGGATGTATGGCAGTAGGTCCATCATGTCTTTCTTTTTACTTTCACTTACCTATATTTTTTTTGTTTTTTTGTTCGGTACCCATACCTGGCCATGTGTGGCATACGGGGGGTCACTCTACATGTGTAACCAACCTATCCTAACCATGGTGGGTAGGTCGAGATTCATTCCGTGGGGCCTCCACGAAATAAAAGTCAACCGTCCCAGGGCGGATTCGAACCGCCACCGTTCGGCTCGAGCGTGTTAAAGCGGGCCGCGCTCCAACACGCTCGGCTATCCCCGGCCCTCACTTACCTATATATGAAATATATAGTAAGTGGAAGTATTGCGATCGTGAAAATTTTCGACTTCCGGTTTTCAACGGAGATACACGTTTTGGGGTCCCCTGAGTCAAAATAACCAAGTCCCGCGAAGTGGTCTGTGTGTGTGTGTGTGAACAGACTAGCTCAAAAACTATAAACCGTGCGAACCTGAAATTGGGTATTTAGAGTATGTATAAGCCCGCGATGTGACAGCAAAAATTTCATCAAATTTGCTCAAAGGGAGGGGGTACTTTATTGAATAACTTTTTATGTTTTTTTCGATTTTCTCAAAAACGGCTCTAACGATTTTGATTAAACTGAGTATTTGATCTATTTATATGCTTGAAATATGACTGTAAAAATTTCATCAAAATTGATCAACCGGAGGGGGGACTTTACTTAATAAATTTTGTATCATTTTCACATGTTTTTTTTATTTACTCAAAAACGGTTTTAACGATTTTGATCAAACTTGGTATTTGATGTATTTATATGCCAAAGATGTGATAACCAACATTTCATCACAATTAATTAACCGGAGGGGGGACTTTACTTAATAAATTTTGTATCATTTTCACGTGTTTTTTTTATTTACTCAAAAACGGTTTTAACGATTTTGATCAAACTTGGTATTTGATGTATATATATGCCCGAGATATGACTGTAAAAATTTCATCAAAATTTATCTACGGGAGGGGGGACTTTACTTAATAAATTTTGTATCATTTTCACGGGTTTTTTTTTATTTACTCAAAAACGGCTTTAAAGATTAACAAAAATAAGATATGAATGTAGAAAAATGTGTGACTTTGGGAAATGATATTTAGCAAAACACGTCAATTTCTAATCTAAGTAAGTTGGTAAGTGAAAGTTGTGTGTTGCGCGCACGCACCAGATTTTTTCTTTCCTAACAGGCCGAGCACTTGTGTATAGCTTTCCCTGATCAACGTTGCAAACGTTAACCGGTCGTCCTTTTTTCCCCATTTGCATGAAATTTTAAGTTGAAAACGGCATCTCTTCAGATATAGTTTCCTTGAAAAGGATTTTAAATGGCTCATTCTTTTGGTAGCGTATCCATTGTATTTTTAGCCACGATACAGGATGGCCTTCAGTCATTCTTTCTTTTGCTGATTTTTTTCAGGATATTTTCGACTGACAAAAAATCATCGATCGTCATAACTGTCACGTGAAAGGCTTTTTTTTCTCGACATAGCAATAGTTCTGTACCAGTCGGCAGGTGTGTAAATTTGTTGCGAATTACTGAAATTTTCAATCGATGCAAAGTCATGGTCATTTGGGAGGAATGAATGTCCACTTTGCATGAATTTTTGGTCAATTATTTCTATGTTGTTGTCTGGACTTTGGACATGTTTCACTAATGGCAATTTTCAATTCCGGTTTTGCCCTGTACATGTATCACTGTACATAACAGAGTTGGGCAGTAGTTAACTACTTCCTGTAGTTAACTACATTTTTAACTACTACCAGGTCTGCAAGTTTAAAATGTCGTTTATTTCTTAAAATATATACACAGTAATTTAAAAAAAAAGTATAATATATTTTATTCAAAGTACTGGCCCTCGCTTTCTACACATTTTGTCCATCTCTCGGGCAATTTATGGATACCATTCCAAAAGAATGCTTCATCTTTATTTGAAATCCATTCATCGAGCCATTTTCTTACATCCTCCAAATTGTTAAAGTGTTGCTCAGCCAATGAGTGTCCCATCGATGAGAAGAGATGATAATCAGAAGGCGCCAGGTCAGGTGAATACGGCGGGTGGGGTAGGAGTTCCCAACCAAGCGAAGAAATCGTTTCCTTAGTCAATCTGGCTGAATGTGCAGGAGCGTTATCATGCTGAAGAATGACTTTGGCGTGCCTGTGAGCCCATTCTGGGCGTTTTTCGATCAATGCGTGACTCAAATTGATCATTTGTTGTCGGTAGCGGTCGGTATTGACTGTTTCGCCGGGTTTGAGAAGCTCGTAGTAGACTACTCCCTTCTGATCCCACCACACACACAGCATTGTCTTCTTCCCAAAACGATCCGGTCTTGCACTCGATGTGGATGGTTGTCCTGGCGTTACCCATGATTTTATTCGTTTGGGATTCTGAAAATAAATCCATTTTTCATCGCCAGTTACAACTCGATGCAAAAAACCCTTTCTTTCGTGGCGTAAAAGCAGCATTTCGCACACAGTTTTTCGTTTTTCCATCTGTCGTTCGTCCAATTCATGTGGAACCCATTTTCCAACCTTTTGAATTTTTCCCATAGCTCTCAGGCGATCGGAAATGGCTTGCCTAGTGACATTCAACTGTTCTGCCATCATTTGTTGGGTTTGGGTATTGTCTTCGTCTAATAAAGATTGCAATTCGATGTCCTCAAACTTTTTTGGTCGATTTTCTCGTTTTTTATCAGTGACATCAAAATCACCACGTTTGAAACTTTGAAACCAACGTTCACATGTCTTGACGGTTGGAGCAAGATCGCCATAAGTCTCAACAAGAATTCGATGACATTCAGATGCCTTTTTCTTTTGCGGGGGGCGCTCTACAAAATAGTTTGAATTTCGTTTTACTTTCACACGGGGGTCTAATTTTATGTTATCGGGGACGGTGTTTTTGATAAAAATATTCATTTTGTATTTTAGTGGTGGGTGGGGGGGCGCTCTACAAAATAGTTTGAATTTCGTTTTCCTTTCACACGGGGGTCCAATTTTATGTTATCGGGGACGGTGTTTTTGATAAAAATATTCATTTTGTATTTTAGTGGGGGTGGGGGGGGGGGGGCGCTCTACAAAATAGTTTGAATTTCGTTTTTCTTTCACACGGGGGTCCAATTTTATGTTATCGGGGACGGTGTTTTTGATAAAAATATTCATTTTGTATTTTAATAGCGGAAAGGGAGGGGGCGCCCTTTATAAAAGTTAGATTTTTGGAGTTTTTTTCACACAGGAGTCCAATATTATCGAGGACTGTATTCTTCAAAACAATTTTCATGCCGTATTTTAGTGACGGGGGGGGGGGGGGGGGGGGGCGCACTAATATTGATGATGATAATATTGATAATGATTACCTTTTCGGATTTTTTTCAAGTCTGGGTCTAATATAATCTTATGGTGTCCCTTATTTTTCAAGGTTTTAAATTTCTAACGCATAGGTGTTAGTTTTGTTCTTTTGCCTCTAAAACACTCGGATATTAATGTTTACCTTATTTGGAGTACGATAACCCGTGCCGACTTACATCGAATCATGTTCACACATTTTGCGCGGCAGTAGCAATGCGATTTCACGGCATTAGTCATTTTTCTCAATTATTCTCGCGATTTACACGTATTGTTTTACATTTTAAAGATGGCAGTGGAATTAAGAAGCAATAAAAAATGTGTTTTCTTATTTGGTGACGTAAATTATCATATAACAGGCGCAAAGTTACCGTCTAATCGTCTTGCAGTACTTTTTTTTTAACATTCGCGAAGTTAAATTGACTGTTAGTGAAAGTGCTAATCTCGTCATTCAGGAGTGTATTATATTTTGGGAAAAAGCTAGAATCTCTACTAGAGCTATACCTAACTGTGTAAAAAAACTTGTGAATCTGAATGAAAACTGTGATATAGCACACGCTGATGCATTGGAACGGATGAAAATTGAAGAAGATGTTTTTACATAGAGCGTCCAGGGTATTTAGCGGGTGTAGATAAAAAGGTAGCTGAAAAAGAAGAAAGGACAAGACAAAGGAAATTGAATGAAGGGACAAAAATATGTGAGCAAATGTGTATCGGAGGTTTATTGTCATCTGTTACTACGCAAGATTCTATTCAAACGCAAAGACATCACGATCAACTTACCAGCTCTGATGAAAGCCTTGAGGAACCCTTAGCCTCCACCTCTCAAATGGTAAGTTCTCAAACTACTAAAAAAAGAGGAAGGAAAGACTTTATCACACCTAAGTTAGTTGCAGCTTTAGATAGATGTCTATATATTTCAGGCTGTAGTAGATACACTTGATCTTAGCTGTGATGATTTTCCGATAAACAAATCTTCTATTTAACGTAATCGCACACAGAGTCGAAAAGATAGAGCGGAATCTATAAAATCAGATTTTCAGAATAACATACCTGAAATTGTTACCGTTTACTTGGATGGAAAAGTATTACCTGGACTTGACTTGAGAAGTTCTAAAGAAGCATGCCTGCCAATTCTGATTTCATTTGGAGAAAAGGAACAACTTCTGACTATACCCAAACTGGAGAGTTGTTCCGGCCAGGATCAAGCTTATGCTGTGTTGAACACACTTCATGACTGGAACCTCGATGACAAAGTACAAATAATGTGCTGTGAAACAACTGCGTCTAATACAGGGCGATTGAAAGGAGCTTCTGTACTTTTGGAACAAAAACTAGACAGGGAATCACTACTCTTTGCTTGCCGCCATCACATTTACAAACTGGTTTTAAAATGAGTGATCGAAACAAAAAACCACCAAGTCACAAGTAGTCCTGGTATCCCACTGTTCAAAAAGTTTAGAGACAAGTGGAAAACGACATGTGTTTATTCAATGCGGTTTTATATGTAAAACCATGGCTTGGATGTAGTCTGGCGGTGAAGGCACCAAATCAAGATTTGTGGTTTTTAAAGGGGCTTAATACAATAAATAGTAATGTTTTTATACTGTTTTTAATAAATTGTTAATTATACTGCCTTATTTATTGTTGCAGGAAAATCATTAAGTGATTTTGTGTCTGTCAAGAGCACAAATTTATTTTCTCGATTAAACATTGACAAGAATTTCCTCCAGAGACCCGCTTCTACATGGGATAAAGATAAAGATAAAGATTCCTGTTCAGAGGCGTAAAGGAAAGTGTTTTCTTTAAGAGCAGTTAATGATTGAAGCAGTTAACAGCAGAAAGAGCTTGAAAAACTTATGCAAGATTTGCATAGTTTTATCACTCCAAAGGAAGACCAAAAGCAATTTTTGCTATGCTGTGTTCAGGAGCATAGGAATCTGTATCCAGACTGTAAAAAAGAGAATAAAGAAAAGAAAACGTCCTGCCTGATCAGTAATTCTATCTTCTTTTAATGAATATTTTATAAAAAAATTAATATTTCAATTGATTTAGCTATATAACGGAAAGGGTTAAAAACAGCAAGTTTCAAAATCTTCAGAGTTCTGTCGGCACGGGTTAACGTTGACGTAGGAAGATGAAATTTTGAATTTAAGTAAGTCTGTTTAGTTTAAAAAGAAATAGGAGGTATGCATTTCGATATCTAAAAAAAAAAATTTTTTCGCCTATATAAGGGAAACCCTGTAAACAATGGTTATCTTTAATTATGGGTTCAAATGATTTTTTTTTTTTTTTGTTTTTTGTTCCTCCCTTTCCTGACTTTTTTTTTTAGACTATACGGGGTTTCCCGGGCCAGGGGAGTGGATGGGGGATTGATGCCGAGTATTATTAAATGTTTCCTGGCTCCGAGTTCTGGCTCCGATTGCTATCTCTTCGGGTTATCAATCATACGTTAACATCGGCAACGCGTTTGCCCACTCGGCTATCTTTATATATATATATATATATATATATATATATATATATATATTATATATATATATATATATATATATATATATATTTATATATATATATATATATATATATTTTTACTTTCACTTACCTATATATGAAATATATAGTAAGTGGAAGTATTGCGATCGTGAAAAAATTCGACTTCCGGTTTTCAACGGAAATACACGTTTTGGGGTCCCCTGAGTCGAAATGACCAAGTCCCGCGAAATGGTCTGTGTGTGTGTGTGTGTGTGTGTGTGTGTCTGTGTGTGTGTGTGTGTGAACAGACTAGCTCAAAAACTATAAACCGTGCGATCCTGAAATTGGGTATTTAGGGTAGGTATATGCCCGCGATGTGACAGCGTAAATTTCATCAAAATTACTTAAAGGGAGGGGGTACTTTACTTAATAACTTTTTAAGTTTTTTTCGATTTTCTCAAAAACGGCTCTAACGATTTTGATTAAACTGAGTATTTAATCTATTTATATGCCCGAGATATGACTGTAAAAATTTCATCAAAATTGATCAACCGGAGGGGGGACTTTACTTAATAAATTTTGTATCATTTTCATGTGTTTTTTTTTATTTACTCAATAACGGTTTTAACGATTTTGATCAAACTTGGTATTTGATGTATTTATATGCCCGAGATATGACTGTAAAAATTTCATCAAAATTGATCAACAGGAGGGGGGACTTTACTTAATTAATTTTTTGCAATTTTTACCTTTTTGATAGATTATCTCAAAAACGGCTTTAAAGATTTATTTCAAATTCGTTATGTTTAATGAAAATTAGTTGTTATTTAATATCAGGTAAGCTTTATCATTATTAAAATGTTCTGAGGGGGCTTAAATGGGGAAGGGGCTTTTTTTGTTTTTCTATAAATTACCTTTGTTTTAGTTTATATTGAGAAATTAACTGTCTCTCATCACGCTTAAAAATAAGAAATGGCTAAATATGATATATGAAGAAAATCAAGTAAACATATACAGGAGAAAAAAAGATGAATATTTCGTCAACTCATAAAACACCTTGAGCTCACGCATGCGCCGAACGCCTTTAATGACAAACCAATACGTTATAATTAAAGATGTTCTGTTCATTTGAGAAATGGCAATTAACAAAACGCATTAATTTCTAATCTAAGCAAGTTGGTAAGTGAAAGTTGTGTGTTGCGCGCACGCACCAGATTTTTTTATATATATATATATATATATATATATATATTTTTTTATATATATATATATATATATATATATATATATATATATATACATTATTTTGCTAAAATAATATGATTTAAATATTACCAGGGTTTATTCGGGAATTATTTTTCATTTACCATTTTAAACCTTAAATTATTATAAAAGATCACATTCAAAATAAATATTATTATTAAACTGCCGCGCAACATGTGTGAACATGATTCGATGCAAGTCAACCCCTAAGTCAACAAAATCCGAAATTCAAACTATTTTGTAGAGCGCCCCCCCACCCGCCACTAAAATACGAAATGAATATTTTTATCAAAAACGACGTCCCCGATAACATAAAATTGGACCCCCGTGTGAAAGAAAAACGAAATTCAAACTATTTAGTAGAGCGCCCCCCCACCCGCCACTAAAATACAAAATGAATATTTTTATCAAAAACACCATCCCCGATAACATAAAATTGGACCCCCATGTGAAAGAAAAACGAAATTCAAACTATTTTGTAGAGCGCCCCCTCACCCGCCACTAAAATACAAAATGAATATTTTTATCAAAAACACCATCCCCGATAACACAAAATTGGACCCCCGTGTGAAAGAAAAACGAAATTCAAACTATTTTGTAGAGCGCCCCCCCCCCCCCCCCCCCCCACCCCGCCACTAAAATACAAAATGAATATTTTTATCAAAAACTGTAGTTAGTAATTGTAACTAGAATCAAACCAAAGTAGTTGTAGTTAGAAGTTAGTAGTTGTAACTACATTTTGCCCAACTCTGGTACATAACCACATGTTTGGCTACTGGGGCTCTAGATTTTATGTGTCTAATCAAACAGGATGCAATTTCTTGTGAACCTTTTGAACCATTAACTTCGTCCTAACAGTACATGAATCCCATTTTGGTAGAAAGTTCATGGCAGCCTAAATTGTATACGTACATATTACGTTTGTAGTAGGCCAGTTGACACACCAATTTAGGGTAAGGCAGAGACTTCTCCAAATAAAACGAGAATGCATAGTAGCTGTCATTGTTAGCTGATGTTTCAGCATCCGCTATCATGGAATCGCGAGCTAATGGAGTCCATTTTAACAAAAATAATACTATAATAGCTTTCCTTTACGAAAGTTACTGCACAAATGGCGTATCTTCCACTGCACCGGTTGTGCTGTTAGCTAATTTGGGGCAGTGTTGACTGCACAAGAAAGTTCTGCTGTTTATGCCGTTAATATGGGAACTAGGAGCTATACCGTTAGTGCATTAAAAAGAACACATTTTTCCCTACACAGTACCATGCCTAACTAAAAAAAAACGAAAATTGGAGTTACACCACTTGTGCTTTAAGGGGCTCATGTACTAACCGAGACATCCTTTCAAAAAAAACAACCGAGACAAAAAAGTATTTTAAAAAACTATAAATTAAGTTTTGTTTGTCTAACGTCACCTTATACCACTAAGGCTAATCAGACGATACTACAATGGAAGTCCTGAAGTTTGCCTATCCAGGTATAATCAGGATAGGAATCTTTTATGAGCACCTGACTTCTCACAGGCTCATCCAAGGGCTCATTCCATCCAAAGGACTGCATAGCCAAGGATTTTTTACTCCCTTCAAAAAATCCTAGGGCCACTATGGGATGTGAACACTTGACCTTTAGTATTGTGGCCACTACACCACAGGTGACCCCATAAAAACCATTTGATGTCCGATGATTCACCAAAGATACTTATGTTGAAATTGGTGACCCATCAGCTGTGGGTTCCTCTTGTAGAAGGTATAAGCAGATATAGTAGTGTCTCCTGTTAATTTTATTTTAGTTGAAAATTTGGTAGAACTTTTCAAGTGGAACTTATGGGCTTGGCCTGTTTTAATGCTGTTTAGAGTGGCCGATCTCAACAATAAAGGACCTTTTGTTTTTAATTATCCTTTAAGAATGAGCAAGAGTCAATCAATCTTTCAAATGTACACTTTCAAGCATTAGTCTCTCTTGTTTGAGGATTTTATTCACTCCTTTTATGCTATAGTTGACATTTCAATCAAGCATTCGCAAATAAGAAAAGTTATGTTGCCATTATAGGTTATCATTCAACCTAAAGAAGAGTTGTATCTTTTTATCTCCCTATCAAATTTGTTTTTTTATCTGTGCATTCATGATTTAAGTTTTTTCTGCTTGTCCTGAGCTCTTACCCAGGGGATGCAGATCCTGATATTCGCAGCATCACTTCTTTGATTTGTTCTGGTCCCCTGATACTTCAACAGGCTGTTTGGAAAGTGTAATATCTAATGGGCCATATCACGTCAAATCATCCAGCCGAAGTTCAAAATTTCATCTCCCACCTCAGATTTTGATAAAAATTTGTAGGTATTAAGTACATACATACAAGTAAAGTTAAAGCTCTAGTGAATTATTATTTTATTTTCTCTAATGTCAATTTCCCCATTTAAAGCAGGCCCTTTTATTTGTTATGACTAGTATTTATTTATTTCTTTAATATTTATAATTTTACAGGTTAAGACGTTTTTAGTTATGTATAGTGTATATTAAATTGTAAATATCATATTTTTATTTTAAATGTGGTCGAAAGAACAATATGATATTTATGCCAGCTGTTGGAGCGATTGTATTAAAAAACAAGCGAACAACAAACCCAGCATCATTAGTGTTTTGGTTATTGCTCGGGGAATGACTCACCTAGACGTGCGCGCCGCCGCGCCGCGCCGCCGCCGCCGGATGATTTTAACTGCGCCGAGCCGCCGCCGATGAAGGTGGCGCGCCGCATGTACAACACTCTCAGAGCAGGGTGTTTTTGTGCTTGGCGTTGATATTATTGGCAACAGAGTTTTTCTTTAAGGCCTGTTTGCAGACCTTCATAAAGCTACGAGAAAAATTGATCAGCAGATATGAAACGTTGTTAGGACATATCAAGTCATTCCTCCACCGCCGCATCGTACCAGCAAGAATTGGTAGCAACCAGTTGTTTCTATTTTTCTGCGGTATAATTACCCTAATCGAATTATTACCAGTCCTTGTTATTGTTTAAAGGACTGATAAAGAATTCCATTATTTCTTTTATCTTCATTCATTTTCCCCCTCAAAATATAGTAAAACTTTGATTTTATTTATTATTAATTTTTTAACGACTGTAACCACTTATTATGCTTTCTGCTTAAACAATCTTTCTATTTCATCAGTGCTGTTGTATTCCATCTCAGTGACCCAGTATGTTTCAGATGAATCCTATTATACTCCACCATTTAACCACTTACCTTCTTTCCCCCACTTCCCTTTCCCCGAACATTGAATAACTGTTTGCTGAAATATCCACCTCCCCACATCCGTACTCTTTGGTTTCATCTACCTGACTCCGAAAGTTACCTTTGATGAAACATTCGAAGCCATCCATTACAACACGATCCCTTCATATTCCAACATTGTTCTCTCCGGAGACCTCAACAACAATCTCCAGATACCTTCTCCTAACCAAGCCTATCTTTCAAATATCCTCTATTCCCTTAATTTATTTATAGTCCCTTACGATCCGACTCTTAACACCCAGCATTCCATCACTTGGCTTGTCTTTTATGATCTCGATTCCCTAAAAAACTCCTCGCCTTATCACAGCATCCGGTTCCTTTACAGTCTTCCCACGACCTCATACAATTATGTAACCTTCCCCTCCTGCTGTATTCCCCCACAACTAAATCCTTTCGAAACCTTGATTCCCTATCACCTGCAATCCTAGCGCCTGATCTTGAGATGATCCAATGGGACCCCATATACACCTCAAACGCCATTGACATAACTTCATACCATCCTAGACCATCACGCTCTTCTCAAGTTCAAGACAGTTAAGCATCCTCGAGCACCCTGGATAACACCTACGCTAAGGAATTTTATGAAACTAAGAGACGCAGCTAGAAGAAGATTTTAGGGCACCTGACTTTCTGAAGATTACCATCAAGCTCCTCCGAAATAGCACTCAATCCTTAATATATCGCGCCAAATCCAACTACTTCCAGCAATCCTTATCCAGTACCCCCCACTCCAAAGCAAAATAGGTCCAATCAATTCAAACTGTCCAATCAAAACCAATCAATTTCATTTTCAGCTGATGCACTCAATTTGTCTCTAACATCTCCAATCTAAAGGTGTTCCTCTTTGTCCCCCACGCTTTTTTCTATCTGTATCAATGAACTTCCATCCTCCACCCATCGCTGTCAATACCATCTGTATGCCGATGACGCCCAGCTTTATCTCTCCTTTGCCCCGCTGATTCCTCCGACGATATCCTAAAATTATAGGAAGATATCGACAGAATATGTGCTTGGGCAAACCTCAACGAATTTACTCTGAACGCGAAGCAGACGAAAGCCACCTTGATTGGATCTCCCTTTCTCCTCAAATCAACTCCTGTCGCTCCAAATCTAGACCTAAACAACTCATCTATCTCATTCCACAATTCTGTCAAAAACCTTGGCGTTACCTTCGATCAATCCCCCTCTTGGAAACCACATATCTCACAAATTTCCCGTCGCACTATCTCTACCCGGAAACAGTTCAACCGTCCTCTTTCATCTCTCCCCACTTTGACTACGGCTGTATGGTGTACAGCGGACTGTCTGAGGTACTCGAAGCCAAACTTAAACGCCTAATGAAATATTCAATACGTTTTGTCTTTAGGATCCCAAGAGATACGCATATAACCCAGTACTACGCCGAGATGAAGTGTCTCTGCCAGTCCTACCGCTGTCGGTATCTACTGGCTTTCTTCTTATACTAGACCATCAGAACTCAACGACCCTCCTATATCTTGCAGAGCCTACAATTTAAATCCTCCATCCAATCCCGCCGAACCAGATCCCGTACGTCCGATATATATCCTCCACCCCATCGAACTTATACATGAACAAATCCTTCATAATGCAAGCAACATCCCTCTGGAACTCTATTCCCTCCGTTATCCGACACGCTCCATTAACTTCCACTTTCAAATCACTCCTCTTCGAGATCCTATTCAACTTTCAAGTCAACTGATCACTGAAGGAACACGATGGATCTTTAGAAGTACGAGGGGGGTAAAGAAAGTTCTAAGCCTGATATACATATATATAAAAATATATTTTCAACTTACATATTTTTATTTTTCAATATACAGTAGTCTCTCGCTAATTCGAACTAATAGTGTACAGGGGGTGTTCGGATTACCGAAAAATTCGGATTACAGAGGGAAAGTAGGGGAAAAAAAATTCATGTAAATTTTATTTTATTAGAACACAAAATATACATATATACATATTAAAATATTTTTACTTATGTTAACAAATTATTTTTAAAAGAAATCAGTTATTTTTCTTTGTTGCGATTTTTCTAAACTATTTAGGAGTGCTTCATCACGAATATGACGAAGTAATAAAACTTGTTGCCATGGTACGTTGTTTTTGATGGCCCAATCAATGCAGTAGTTGAAATTGTTTACTGCATCTTCATGCTTCACAATGTGAACCACAGTTGACGGTCCCTCATCTTCAGTTTCCGATGGCTCCTGAACGGAGCTTACAATTTCATCATCTGTTTTTAGTGCAACCTCATTTTCTTCACTCCCCTGAATCCAATCATTCACTTCGTGTTCTTCGATTTCAACTTCTGGATTGACAGTCTTTAAAAGTTTTGATAGTAAAACAAGGTTAGGCCCAGTTGAAATATCCTCCGTGTCTCTTTTCCACAACAGTTTGTTCCAAGATGCTCTAATAAGGTTTGGTTGTACGGAATCCCAAGCTGCTGCTTAGTTGAACACTACGTCTTTAAGATTAATTTTTTTTAATATTGATGGTATATCACCTTCCTGAGACACAATATGCGAATGGAGGTATTTCCTGTAATGCAGTTTCACATGCTGAATAACGTGTTGGTCCATTGGTTGCAATAAGGCAGTACAGTTTGGAGGTAAAAACATAGCTGCTATTTTTTCGTCTACACTCACTTTTTCGTTTTCATCGGGATGACCAGGACAATTATCGATGAGCAGAAGTGCTTTTTTTTCTAGACCAATAGTTTCAAGATGCCTTTTAACAGATAGTACAAATTCATTGTGGAACCAGTCTTTGAAAATCTCAATATTCATCCACCCCTTTTCTTGATTTTTGTAAAGAAGAGGGAGTGTTACGTTTTTAAAAGCTCGAGGATTTTTAGACTTTCCAATAGCCAATAATCTAAGTTTGTGTGTTCCTTTGCATTTGCACATGGCATGAAGGTTAATCGTTCTTTAGAAATTTTTCGACCGGGAGCACATGATTCTTTATGGTGTACCATAGTTCTTTCAGGGAGTAAATTAATTAAAAAATAAATTTTGATAAAATGAGAGAAGGAAAAAACCCTAGGGCGGCTGTTCGGATTACTGGAGAATTCGGACTATCGAGGTTCGGATTAGCGAGAGACCCGGCCAAAATTTTTTTTTTCGAAAGCTTCCAAAACGACTTTGAGAGCTGAGATCATCTCATCGTCTGACGAAAACACTCTCCCACACAAAATGTTTTTTACAAGTGAAACTCCTTTAATGTACGGCCTTAACATTAACAATCCAATTCAACAAATAAAATAATAAACGAGTACTCCCAGGTGCGTCCGCAGGATTTCCTCTGGGGGGGGGGGGGCAGGCTGATAAAATTTTCGAAAGGGTCGAGGTATTCTGACCTTGTAAGGCTCAATTAATTGTCAAAATAAAACTTACTGATATTTAAATGTTATAATAAGTGTTTATGTAATGCTTTATAAATATATTAAATGAATACGAATTTATTTATTGGTTGTTTTTGTTTCTCAAAATTTGTAGAGGGGGAAGCTGCCTTCGCCTGCGTACGTCCATGATACAAAAATCTCGCGAACATCGGCGCGCCGGTATGCGCCGCCGCCGCCGGTTAAAAATCATCGGCGGCCCGCCGCCGAAGATTTTTCTGTGGCGCGCATGTCTAGACTCACCACTGTCACCAACCGTTCCCTCACCCACCTTATCTCAACACTATCACCATATTCTGGAGAATTCTGGATGATTGATGATAGCTGAGGATATATAAAGAAGACGGATTTTTCAACACCACTCTGATATAAGCTACCTTTTATATACTTCTTTCATCTGAATCTACAAGGATAGAAGAACCTCATCCTTTTTTTCTCTCACTGATGAACAATTATTTTTCACTGTGTACCTAAAGTTAGATTTTTTTGTTAAAGAAGTTTTTTTATCTTTTTTCTTTAATTTTAAATTCGTAGAATTTTAAGTTAATTTAATTTACCTTTTTTTTCTTCTCTACTTTCTTATGCAGTTATATTA
The DNA here is from genome assembly GCA_911387785.2 of Aelia acuminata. Classification (NCBI taxonomy): domain Eukaryota; kingdom Metazoa; phylum Arthropoda; class Insecta; order Hemiptera; family Pentatomidae; genus Aelia; species Aelia acuminata. The sequence continues at coordinate 137,750,275 of OU426978.1, read as the reverse complement.
TAACTTTGGGGTTTAATGTTATTCATAAGTTTTATTCTTTCTCAATATATATATATATATATATATATATATATATATATATATATATATTTGTTAACATTTGGAAGGGTTTTTTTTTTTATCTATTATCTTTATTGTTTTTATTCCTACAGGCATATAGGCCTGTACCTTACCCACCACACATTCTATATAGTCCACTTACTCGTCTTTTCCCGCTAGGAGGGAAAGACTTAAAATCTCACCCGGGAAGGTTTGCGTTTTAATTGCGAAACACCCCTGGGCCCAACAACATACAGAAGTACGAAAGAATGCCAATTTATACCAAATTCCAACAAGTAGTTTTAGAATTATGGTCATTAGAACTTTTGAGATTTTTGAAATTCCAATGACAACTTGAGCTCAAAACCAACTTGTGGGTGTTAAGACTTTCCTCTGTGGAATGGGTATTAATAGAACTGGAGTTTTCAAAATGTATTCATTGATTCTGCATTTCATACACAATTAGACAATAGCATAAATATCAGGCAGGTCATTTTTCATCATGGAAAAGAAAATTCATAAACATAAAAAATTAAATTTTTTCCAAGCTGTAAAACAGTCATCGAAAAATGCCATGTGCAAAAATCTCTCTCCAACCAGCCTAATAAACTATATATCAATAGAAAGAGGATAAACTTCTCTATCTAATGATGAAATAATATGAGTGGGTTATTGACTTATAAGAGTTTTATGTTGATTAGAATCTAATATGGTAAAATTTTATTTAAATGTGGTGCATACAAATTAATACAGCTGAAATCTCTCTGAAATATCCTCATATAAAGGTATATTATTGAAAAGAGCATTTAATTTCCTTTTAAATGATATAATAATATTGGTGGGCTTTTGAGCTGAAAGTGTTTTATTGCAATGTAAATCTAATAACATTAATTCAACTCATTGTGATATGTACATTTTGGTATGGCTAAAATCTCTCTCCAAGCCAATTAAAATAATTTTTATTACTGAAAAGTGGATGGAATTTTCTACCTAATGATGAAATAATAATAGTGGGTTTTTGAGTTTAAGAGTTATATTCCGATTTAAATGTAGTATAGTAAAATTAACTTTAAAAGCGCATACCAATAAATGCAGCAGAAATCTATTTCTACTTGTAGATTCACTTTGAGAATCGTCTCATTTCATAACAAACACCATTTATTTTTTTAACCTGTGCAAAAATCTCTCTCCAACCAGCCTAATAAACTATATATCAATAGAAAGAGTGGGTTGATATGGGGGGGGGGGTCAATAACCCAAGCCTGTTAAAGCTTCTTATTAATATACTTTTGTGTTGTTTTTGCAGAAAATGATTTCAGTTTAGCGGTGTTAAATCTAATCCTGTAAGAACTTCATTTAATTCATCCCTCACGACTGTTCCTTCACCATATTGTTATTCCTTGTTATTTTCTTCGTCGGTTTGATGGCGGCTAACATTTTCTTCTTTATTTTCATAAGATTTTAGGTCTTCTATTGTGTTTCTACAGTTTCCGCAATGCAGTTTTCCTGGGCCCAAGATTTTTTGTTTGTTTTCTTTGACATACTTTGTTCTTTTTAAGGTGATTGCCCTGCTTCTTTTTAACGGGAACTAGATGTCTTTTAAATGGTTCACAACAAACCTTTTGGTTTTTTCATAATATTTTATGAAGTATAAGAAATGGTGGGAACAGGTTGTTTCTTCGTCATACCAACTATTGTTTGTACATGATCTCAAAAGTTGTACATCTTCTTGATATAATTCATTAAGAATTTTATAAATTTACCTTTTCTTTGTAAATAATGATTTTACACAATAAGAGTTAAAAATGTGCCTACTGTACAAATAAAGTTCATTCTATACTCTTCGCGACAGGCCATAATTTCAATGTTTATAAGACTAAACGGTTTAAGCTATCTAATATCACATCACATCATACAATGTTAACAAATTTTAACTAAATTAAACGCAGTAATAAATTCAACAGTTAACAAACATGCGAACTTATAGTCTTAAGAACTAAAGTCTTGTCAATCTTATTCTCGAATAAGACTAAAAAGATCACTGGAAATAAAAAGGCATTTTGTTATTTGTTTTTAATTACCTATTAGTTATGAAGTCACTATAGCCGAACCTTAAGATTTTCAGAATTATGGTTTATATACTTAAATAAACAAATAAGTTGTGAGTTGACTTGATATTATTAAATTAAATTTATAAAAATTTAACTTTCAGCTCAAAAGCCCACCAATATTATTATTTCATTTAAAATGAAATGAAATGCCCTTTTCAATAATATACCTTTATATGAAGATATTTTAGAGATTTCAGCTGTATCAATTTGTATGCGCCACATTTAAATAAAATTTTACCATATTAGATTCTAATCGACATAAAACTTTTATAAGTCAATAACCCACTCATATCATTTCGTCATTAGATAGAGAAGTTTATCCTCTTTCTATTGATATATAGTTTATTAGGCTGGTTGGAGAGAGATTTTTGCACATGGCATTTTTCGATGACTGTTTTACAGCTTGGAAAAAATTTAATTTTTTATGTCTATGAATTTTCTTTTCCATGATGAAAAATGACCTGTCTAATATTTATGGTATCGTCTAACTGTGTATGAAATACAGAATTAATGAATAAATTTTGAAAGCTCCAGTTCTATTAATACCTATTCCACTAAGGAAAGTCTTAACACCTACAAGTTGACTTTGAGCTCAAGTCGTCTTTGGAATTTCAAAAGTTCAAATGACCATAATTCTAAAACGACTTGTTGGAATTTGGTATAAATTGGCATTCTTTCGTACTTCATACCTACAAATTTTTATCAAAATCTGACGGTGGGAGGTAAAATTTTGAACTTCCTCCTTGATGATTTGACCTGGAATGGCCCTGATCTATGGGGTTGACTATAACCCTAGTGAAAACTTTGTTATATTATAAAATAAAAACAATATTCTCAATAAAATGAATATCTTAAATATTAAATTCAGTTCAGATTAACATTGAAAATCGCTCGATGTGTGAAATTTTTTCTTAAAAAATACCAACTTTTCATTTTTAAGATGAAATTATTTATTACAATTGAAAGTTAAAGACATTATACAATGTGTCAAAGCAATTTTGCATTTAGAGATTACTCATTTTTGTTTAGTTTGATTGACAGTGATACATCATTCTTACTTTGTAATTAAGTGCTTGAATTGGTTCGGTCCCTTATTGGCGTTACACTATTTTTATGTGTAACGTTTCAGACTATTTCGGCCATCTTCAGGGCAATATTCTTCTGTTATATATTTTCTTCTCGTATTTTGGTGGCTTTGTCACTTATCATATTTTCTATATTTCTTTCACTTTTTTATTACACTTTAACAGGTCACATTTTTTTAAAGAATATTTTTCACTTTTTACTCATAATTACTGCCACATACATAGATTTAATTTTTAAAAATATAAATATATAGAACTAAAATTTATTATTGGAAGATTACCCACCTATCTATTATATCATTCATGGTCTTCCTTTATAATAATTGTACTTGTGATTAAATAGCCATTAAAGTTTGTATTGAATGAGACCAGAGGCGTGTTTTATAAACTACACATTCCCATTTTAGAACTCATCAAATTAAGAAATTTTTTGATATAAAAGTTTCATTTCACTTTAGTTCGGGATATGGGTGGTTCTAAATATTCACTATTGGTAACATCAAATTTAGGATTTGATTTATTCCTCTATAACTTTTTTATTGACTTCTTTATTAAAAAAGAGTTTAGCTTATATTACCAAAAAGCAGAACCCGATATTAGGATACAAATTAGGCCATTATAACAATAAAACATTTGTAGCAGTAATGCAATAATTAATGATCTGTGAAAATTGTTTGTTATGACTACTGGACTAGTGTGTAATAGAGGATAAACTGTCTTCATATTACTTTTGTTGCCTTATCATGGTGCATGGTGGTCAACATTGATCAACACAAAAACAGATATCTGACAAAAAAGTAAATCAAATTGAACACCATAACAATGTGACACCTGAATGTCAACAATAGGACTCAAGTGTGCTGGAAGGTGTGAGGGAGTGGAGATTGGTTTAAGGCGCAAGAACCAGGCTTTCCACTCGGGTTGCCGCTTCTGCATTCCATGTTCTACAGCTGGCTTTGAATGACACACTATAATCTATTTAAAATTTAAATGGTGTTAACCAATCCAATTTGATATTGTACTGATCCTACTGTGTAATAAGGATATCCCAGATTCAATCACATTTTTTTATGCCACTGAGACAAAAGGATACTTCAGCATCATACCGTGCATCAGTTAAGATTCTTAACTTACACTGACAGTTAATTTAAGATTCGGAGTGTATCGGAACCAATAATGAAGATATGTCAAATTTTATTCTTTTTTTTTTTTTTTCTTCATCGACCTGACATGTCACATTGAACAAATAACCACAAACCCTATAAAATCTGATTGATTTGTAAGTTATACGAATATATGTTTATGTAGCAAACATAAGCATTTGTGGCCGACACTTTAATATGCAATATGGATATAACTTTTATTTTTTTTCATTATCCCCTTTTAAATGAAATTTAAAAGAAAAAAAAAGGTATTCTCTGTAATGATTTCAAACTTAGGTGGCGGCAAAATTTTAGTGGGGTGGTAAGGGGTTCATGGGAGGTATTTGGTCAGGCATACACAAAATGTAAGTTCCATTCAGTGGCCGTTTCTTACCTACTTTTCCTCCTCTCACCCCACAAATAGACAAGCTATTGGTGTTATGCAATGTGTTGTCTTTAGAAGATTCATTCAAAACTGTCAAAGAGATCCAGCAGATAGCAATATTGCTAATATGTGTCGAGAAATCATTGCTTGATGATTAAGAGGAAACATTTTATGGTATAAAAAGTGAAAAACTCATAATAATCAGCTGAAGTAGGTAAATTGGTGACCAGGAAACTAGTCTAATTTAACATGCCTCAGTGGCAAGATATAAACCGAACCGCCCAGTAGCCTACTGTGTCTCCCTTGTAAGCCATGGAACTGCTTGGCAATGCTGAATTTCAGCCTTAGGACCGCTATGGCACCAAACAAGAGTTTATTACCCTAAGCCCATTATTTTATTTATTTTCTAATTTATTCTTCTTAACTATTGTAAGATCTTGATTAATAATTAATCTTCTTTCATATTTATTTCATATCTTCTTTCATATTTTCAATCCCCGCAAGGAATGCCAAAAGGTAATCTCTTGATTGTCCTTACTGATTCAAATGTGTGTTTGCCTTACTCTTGTGGCTAAGTAAATACATGATAATTTCTTTGATTAACAATTCCTCCTCTTGTAAAGGTAGCTTCATCGGTCCATATAATTTTTAATGGAAATAAATTATCATTGCGAATTTTTTCAATAAACCAGTTACTAAAATTCTATCTCTTGACATAATCTTGAGGTAATAAATTCTGAACTTTTTGAAGATGGTATGGGTAGCGATTATCACCTTTCAAAGTTCGCCATATTGCTTGCCGTGATATTCCTAATGCAGCAGATGCTCTCCGGATGCTAGTCTCAGGATTGTTATCGAAGTGGTGTTGGACACAATTTCTTCTCTGATAATCTGCTCTTATTGCTGCCTGGAATTGGTCGCCTTCATTATGTATTAAGAATGACCCAGTCTCTCTATTCTATTAAAAGTTAACGAAAAGACTCATCAATTAGGCATTCCTCTATTTGGAAATCGGCGTGCATACTCTCGCAGCGCTTCTAAAGCATTACCGTTACAGAAACCATACACAAAAATCATATCAGCGTATTCAACATTAGAATATGTACGCGGCATTGTGGCTGATGCTATTCACACAAAAATATCTGAGTAACTGACTGAAGACTGATTTAGGAATTATAATCCTAGAAGGAAGCCAAAATGTAAACAAATAAAATAATGTAAAGGATAACATTAAGTGTATACATATCTCACTGCCTAGCCTGACAAACTTTGAAAGGTGATAATGGCTACCTATAACATTTTTGTTTTGTTTCTTTTTTTTTGCGATATTTTCGAAAACTAAGCAAAAACAAGCAAATCTCTAAAGGACTTTTTGTCTTAGTTTTTCGATCTCCTATAAGTTCCTGAAGTTTTGCCATTTAAATTCGGGACACCCTGTATATTTAGATATATAGGTATATAAAGCTTCATGGGCATAGGTGAGGATTGAAGTAAAGAATAGATGTGTTTAAATTGTAGATTATTTATTTTTGAAAATAAGTTTGAGGTATTTACATATTTATATAGCATTTACATGTTTACAAGACCTCTTTAAACACTATGTTTGAAGTAAAGTTTTTTTAAATTTTGATCCTTTATTAACCTCACTTTTACAATATTCGGTTCTACGTTTGGGCACTAAGCCATTTTCAAGAAGAACACCTAAAATTTAGAATTTCAATACTTTTAAAACTTAACAAATTAAATAAAAAACAATTAAGTGATAAAATATGTTTTACCCACCTATGACCACAATTTTTCAAATAAAATAGGCTGAGTACCCTTGTCAAAAATTAAAAATCTCTTTACTAGTTAAAAACTAGTCTCTTTAGGTAAGAATCACAGTCAAATGGATTATTTTACCAGTCCCCTTATCCCCTCCAACATGTAACTTCACTGTTACTTAAATAAACAATTTGAAAATATTAATTAAAATCATGGTTGAAATACTTATATTTTTGTATTTTACTATTTATTAATTTTCTAAAATTTTAAAATTCATAATAAATTTTTTACTTTCACTTACCTATATATGAAATATATAGTAAGTGGAAGTATTGCGATCGTGAAAAATTTCGACTTCCGGTTTTCAACGGAAATACACGTTTTGGGGTCCCCTGAGTCGAAATGACCAAGTCCTGCGAAATGGTGTGTGTGTGTGTGTGTGTCTGTGTGTGTGTGTGTGTGTGTGTGTGTGAACAGACTAGCTCAAAAACTATAAACCGTGCGATCCTAAAATTGGGTATTTAGTGTAAGTATATGCCCGCGATGTGACAGCATAAATTTCATCAAAATTACTTAAAGGGAGGGGGTACTTTACTTAATAATTTTTTAGGTTTTTTTCGATTTTCTCAAAAACGGCTCTAACGATTTTGATTAAACTGAGTATTTGATGTACTAATATGCCCAAGATATGACTGTAAAAATTTCATCAAAATTGATTAACCGGAGGGGGCACTTTACTTAATAAATTTTGTAACATTTTCACGTGTTTTTTTTTTATTTACTCTAAATCGGCTTTAACGATTTTGATCAAACTGGGTATTTGATGTATGTACATGCCCGAGATATGACTGTTAAAATTTCATCAAAATTGATTAACCGGAGGGGAGACTTTACTTAATAGATTTTGTATCATTTTCACGTGGTTTTTTTATTTACTCAACAACGGCTTTAAAGATTTTGATCAAACTGGGTATTTGATGTATTTATATGCCCGAGATATGATTGTTAAAATTTCATCAAAATTCATTAACCGGAGGGGGCACTTTACTTAATAAATTTTGTATCATTTTCACGTGTTTTTTTTATTTACTCAAAAACGGCTTTAATGATTAACAAAAATAAGATATGAATGTAGAAAAATGTGTGAATTTGGGAAATGATATTTAGCAAAACACGTCAATTTCTAATCTAAGTAAGTTGGTAAGTGAAAGTTGTGTGTTGCGCGCACGCACCAGATTTTTTATATAAATATCCAGACATATAACTTCTTTTAATATTAGAACAATCAATTATTAATTTTACTTAGAATTTCCGCTTAGTATTTCTTTAAATTTTTGGAGTCTTTTTTTAAATTTACTGTCTTATCAATATTCTCTGAAATTGACATAGCTTCAAGCATTCTTCTCTTATATATGCTTGATATCCTATGCATTACCTCAACTCCATCAAAATCAAACCTATGCTGTGTTTTATTTACATGTTCCACTATACCTGTTTTTCTTCATTTTTTTCTATATTTTTCACATCATTTTTATGTTGGTACATCTGGTCAGAAACATATTGCTTTGTTTCTCCTATGTATATTGCTGGACAATCCAAACAAGGTATTTTATAGACTACTTTGGATTGGTTTTTAACATTTATTTTATCTTTCATATTGCTGTATATGTTGCCCACTTTATTTGTCGGCTTAAAACTTAATTTATATTCAGGTAAATCATAATCTTCAAAAGATTTTTTGATATTTTCTCCTAGACCCCTTATATATGTGCATGTATAAAACTTACTGACATTATTTTTATGTTCTATTTTTTCATTATTTATATTTCCTTTTATTTTATTATAATTTTTTGTCCACACTTTTTTTAATTAGCTTTAGTAGGTACATGTTATCAATAACCGTGTTAAATATATTTGTTTTTACTTCAGGGGGCCTCTCATTATCCGTAATTTTTATTGCTTTATTGATATCATTTTGTAGGATGTTATATTTCATATGTAAGGGGTGGCAAGAAAAGAAATTGAGCATTTTATTACTGCAACATACTTTCTTAGTCCATGCAGTTGTTAATCTATTTTCCTTTCTTATAATTAATAAATCAAAAAATCTTATTTGACCATTATCTTCTTTTTCTATATTAAATTTCAACCTTTCATTATAATCATTTTAAGCATTATGTAGTTTTTCAACTTCATTGTTTTTCATAATGCAAACAATTTTATCAATATATTTAAACAAAATTTTTACATTTATGCCAGATTTCCTTATTGCATTTTCAATTAATTCATTCATTATCAGTCCTGCCAGGCTTACTGATAAAACCCCACCCATTGGTAAACCATATAATTGTCTGTAAATTTCTTTATTATATTTGAAAATTCCATTTTCAGAGCATATTTTAATTCCTTCAATAAACATTTTTTATTTTTTATTTTAGTTTGTAAAGAAATCTGCTCCCATTTTTGATGTAGTAAAAACGTATTTCATCACTTAATTGCTTTTAATTTAATTTGTTAAGTTCAAAAGTATTGAAATTCTAAATTTTAGGTGCTCTTCTTGAAAATGGCTTAGTGCCGAAACGTAGAAACGAATATTGTAAAAGTGAGGTTAATAAAGGATCAAAATTAAAAAAAAATTGACTGCTATCTGCTTAGCCCCAAGACAAATATAGAATTATTATAACTATGTTTGAAGTTAAAATATGGTGATCTGTGAGTGTTTGTTGGTGGGTTTGTTTTACACAGACATAGATGTCACTAAAAGAGCGCGCGCACCCTGGAAAACCCAACATACTTAATCGGTTTCAAGGAAAGCTAGAAAAAAAATAAATTCTATTGACTGAAATGCTTTTGCTTGTGACAAACGACGGCGACAATAGGAAAAGTTTATATTACCAAAAATGTTCGTCTCGACAAACTGAAAAATATGACACCTTCGAAAAAGACATTTTTGCTGAGTATTGCAGTTTTTCGCTTACAACTCGCAAACGAAGGATTTAATCGAAAGAATGTATATAACCGAAAATGTTCTCCTTGAAAACCTGAAAAGATTGACACCATTTAGAAACCTCGAGTACCAAACATGTACTACCAAAACCGCGGTTTTTCGCTTACAACTCACAAACTAAGGCAAAATAAATGATTTGTATATTTTTCCGGTGTAGCGGTTAAGAAAAGCTTTAAAATTATGCCTCATTCATGAAATTTGATGAAGTACTAAGGAAGTTATGGCGTACCGACAAAAAAAAGGCTTTGAGAAATATTATAGTATATGATAAATTAAAGAAAAAGTTGAACAGGTGTGGAATTGTGATATCAGTAACAATACCATAATACATTTGTTTTTGATGGCAACCAAAATTGCTTCATTGATAAATGCTAGAGTTTGTTCCAAAAAGTACTAAAATAGGAACGAAGAACTAATCTAAACTTCACTAATTCCACATACCTAACATATGTATAGAGTAAAATCTTGACAATCCATCATATTGGGTAAACCGACAATGCCTATATAAACAGAAATTAATATATACAGCACCGGCGAAATAGGATTTGTCAACAAATCTTGGTGCCAAAAAAAAAAAAAAAAAAAATATATATATATATATACAGCACCAGAAATTTTCATTTTTAGCTGTTAAAAATTATGTTTCAATTTAATTTTTTTTTTTAGTGATGACTTCTAAATCAAAAAATATTTGTGAACACATCACTCTTAGACTAAATGATCAATGGGTCATAATCAATTACAGAATAGGTGTCATCTGACTCAAGGAAGCAACAAAGCATTCATTTAGCGAAATCATAATCCCAAGAACAACCTGAGAGGCTCTGCGTTGGAATTTTATTTGTTACTTTCAAAATATTTGTATGCCTATTTTTGTTTTTATGTTTCGTTACTCATTTTTAAATAATTCAATACTTTAATTTCAAAATTTACAATTGTTTGGTGACACAATTATGTATCTTAATGTTTTATACTTCTAGGCTAACTTGACCATTTTAATTCGTGATCTACTTTCTTTCACTTAACTCACTCACAAAGAAAAAAGTGAATGCGAAGTAAATAAATTTATTTATTTGGTTTGTTTAAAGGGGTAAAGCCTCTTTGGTCATCAACGCCTAAAAATGGTTCTCATTTTTCTTCTTTACTTCCTCTGTTCCGTAGTTCTTACATGTCGATTTGATAATTCTTCTTCAGTTGTTCAGCTCGATTTCTTCATCAGTCGATACCATCTTCTGCAGGTCATCTTGACTTCCCCATCATAGCATCTATCACAACCTGGGGCTGCACCTCTTTATTTTTCCTTTTGAATTGCTATTGAACAGTTAAAGGTATAACTAATAAAGTTGTACAAAATTTTTTATGAAAAGATTGCAATAGATATTTAGATGATATGCTCTTGAACTATTCTTTGAAAAAATATTAAAGAGTTTGATTTTATTTAGACAAGAGATGATTTTATTTAAGAAATTAAAAGACCATAAAGGCAGAAGCCTCATTATGATAAAGAGATACTGACAAATTGGTGATTAAATGGAAATAGTGAGAGCATTCTTCAAAAATGTGCCTAACAAAAAGAATAGAATCGCGAAGTTGAATCTTATTGTCAATGGCATCTCGACATCCCCTTTCTTCACAATCAGTTACGAAATTATGTCCACCAGGGCTGTAAAGATTAGAGAAGAAATATGTGAATTCGTTTGATACTGCTAGTGAGTCATCTGTGAGTTGACCATTAACTAATATGGCCTAACAGGGGAAAGAGGGATTTTTTTGTTATTTTGCGAATTTTATGCCTTACATCAGATAAAGTTGTCAAAGAGCTAATGGAACTTAAAAAGGGGGTACTAATTTCGCTATTCCCCTTCTGGCTTTGACAGCTGATAAACACTATGCTATCTGTTGGTCACCATGAACTACTAGGACCGCTATCTTTCTCCTATTTCCCCTCCTGTTTGAAAAATAACCGTCTTACCTCAGCATTACGTCATTTTTACGTCACACTATCTCACACCATCGATTTTGTGTCAGTCGATATAATTATCTAACTTTTAAAAATCCCGCGTCTCCCCACCCTTTGCTCCATCATACGTCACTTTCTATCCATTTCTCCGACTATTTCGAACTGTATTCGGAGTCGCTGAATAATTCAAACCTATACCATAACGTCCTTTTTCATTTAACAATTCTTTTTTAAAAACCACTTCGATCACTTTTTTAATAAAAACCATAGACATTCCATGAACATGAAAAATGGGAAAAATTCATATTAAACATTATTTTTAAAAACCAATTCGATCACTTTTTAATAATAAACCCTAGACATTCTATGAACATGAAAGATGGGAAAAATTCATATTAAATAATGGTCAATGTATTGTACATTAAATTATGTAAATAATCGACTGATTTTATTTCACCCTGAAAAACCGAATAGATTTATTCGGTAAATCAATACGAATGTATATTGCATGATATGTGAAATGAATCAACCATCATGAAATATTTAAGTTGGGTTAGGAACTTATAAGCATAACGAATAGTTACATACTTATATAATATGGTCTAGGTTCAATGTTAATATTTTACAGGCTCTAAAATACTAATAATTTGAAAAATGATAACATTTCGATGAAAAGTAATGTTTGATAGATGCAAGGGTGGGGCAACGCGGGATTTTCAAAATTAATCATATATACAGAAAGTACGATTAATCAATGTTTATTTGCCAGGAATAGGTGAAGGTGGTTAGGGTTGAGATGACGTCACGGTCCGATACTACTAAAAAAAGGCGCGTAATATAATTCTAACCTAGCCATAAAGTCGGCCTTTAACGGCTAAGAAGAGAGGTGGTGGGGATGGTCGTTCGCATGGTGACCAACAGATAGCAGTGTGCTTATCAGCTGTCAAAGCCAGAAGGGGTATTGCGAAAGTAGTACTTGCTGGCGTCATTGAACCATGGAACTGGCAGTCTTTTTAGGACCTCTTTAGTCATAAGCAATGAGGATTTTGCTGCCTCTATTATCACATTAGTAATAGATTTGCATCCTTCTTCAGCACTCATTTCACTTGGAGGAGTGGAAGCTAAGGAACTTTAGAGAGACCATTTAGCCCTATCAAATACCCATCTTGGTTGGAAGCCACATCTAGGGTTTAAATTTTAGATCAAAATTTAAGGGAAGAATATTTTTATAGAATTGTGAAGTGATATTTTTGAAAATTTATGACCAATATTGTTTGTATGATTTTATTTTTTTATTAATCATTTTTATTAATCTGTGGCTGATTATTATCAGCATCCGATTGCCCGGTGTCTTCATCTATCGACATGGAACTATCTGGAGGAGTAATCGAGGATCCTGAAGGCTCTGTACTGTTGAATGGGGGTGATGAGGTTGATGGGTGGGAGGAGGAGGTGCAGGGGGAAACGCTAGGGGGGAGAGATGAGCCAGATTGGATAGAAAAGATAACAGGGAGAGGAGAGGTAAGAGGAATTGTTTGGATGGAAGATCGTGAAGTCACCACCTCTGGTTTGATCAATGTTGAGCGCATCTTGGCAAGCTGTATTGCCCACTCTAGGTATAGCTGTTACTAATAGAACAGCTAGGGAAAAATCCACTTGGATTCCTATTTCTTTTTTTATCAGAGCATTATGTAGGTGCATACCTTTTTATTAATATATTTGGGTATTTTCCCTTAAAATATTTTTGGCCTATATAAAGGAGATTTTATTATTAATTTGAATTCCATTATTTTATTTTTTTAGTTTAAAAACAGGGTGGGCCATTCCACGTCAAATCAACCAGCCAAAGTTCAAAATTTTACCTCGCCCCCTCAGATTTTGATAAAAATTTATAGGTATTAAGTACATACAGAAATAAGAAAAAATGCCAAATTTTACCCAATTCCAACAAGTAGTTTCAGAAATGTGGTCATTTGAACTTTTGAGATATTTCAAGTTCCGATGACGACTTGAGCTCAAAACCAACTTGTAGGTGTTAATACTTTCCTCTGTAGAATGGGCATTAATTGAACTGGAGCTTTCAAAATTTATTCATTAATTCTGCATTTCATACAGAATCGGGTGATACCATAAATATTAGAGAGATCATTTTCCATCATGGAAAAAAAAATTCTTAAACATAAAAATTTAGATTTTTTCCAAGTTGTAAAACAGTCATCAAAAAATGCCTTGGGCAAAAATCTCTCTCCAACCAGCCTAACTAACTATATATCAATAGAAAGAGGATAAAATTCTCTATGGATGAAATAATATGAGTCGCTCTTTGACTTAAAAGGATTTTATGTCGATTTGAATCAAATATAGTAAAATTTAATTTAAAAGTGGCGCATACAAATAAATACAGCTGAAATCTATTTCCAAATATCCTCGTAGAACCAGATTTTTCTGAAAAGAATAAGTACTCACTTTTTATATAATTTAAGAATTTTTGCGGGCTTTTAAGTTTAAAGAGTTTTTTTATAAGTAAAATTTAATAATATGAAATCAAATCACAACAATGATAGGAACAGATTGTCTTCGTCGCAGCAACTATTGTTTCTACGCAAACTCAAATGTTCTCCGTTTTCTTGAGATAATTCACTAAGAATTTTATAAATTATAACTTTTCTTTGTAAATATTGAATTTTCACAAGAAGAGTATTTCCAAACATCTTTTTATCTTATCCAAGAATAAGATTTTTGTTAAGTGCTAAATTTTTTACTGCGTTTAATTTAGTTATATTCGTTAATATTGTGTAATATTATGGATGTGTTAGATAGCTTAAACCGTTTAGTCTTATAACCATTGAAATTATGGCGTGTAGCGGTGAGCATAATGAAATTTATTGGTAGAGTAAGCAAATATTTTAACTCTTCTAGTGAATATTTACAAAGAAAAGTTATAATTTATAAAAATTTTATTGAATTATCTCATGAAAACGTAGAACATTTGAGTTTGCGTAGAAACAATAGTTGGTGGGACGAAGTCAATCTGTTCCTATCATTGTTGTGAGTTGATTTCATATTATTAAATTTTACTTATAAAACAACTCTTTAAACTTAAAAGCGCGCAAAAATTCTTAAATTTGTAATAATTTGTATGCACCACTTTTAAAGTTAATTCCACTATACTCGTATTACATTCAAATCGAAATGTAACTCTTATGACTCAATAACCCACTAATATTATTTCATCATTTGATAGAAAATTTCACCCAATTTCAGTGATATATAATAGTTTATTAGTCTTGGAGAGAGATTTTAGCCATACATAAATGTACATCACACTGAGTTGAATTAATTTTATTAGATTTAAATGGTAATAAAACACTTCCAACTCAAAAGCCCACCTATATCATTTAAAAGGAAATTAGATGCTCTTTTCAATAATATATCTTTGTATGAGGATATTTTAGAGAAATTTCAACTGTATTAATTTGTATGCGCCACTTTTAAATTAAATTTTACTATATTTGATTCAAATCGACATAAAATCCTTATAAGTTAAAGAGCCACTCATATTATTTCATCATTAGATAGAGAATTTTATCCTCTTTCTATTGATATATAGTTTGTTAGGCTGGTTGGAGAGAGATTTTTGCCCATGGCATTTTTTGATGACTGTTTTACAACTTGGGAAAAATCTAAATTTTTATGTTTAAGAATTTTTTTTTCCATGATGGAAAATGGTCTCTCTAATATTTATAGTATCACCCGATTCTGTACGAATTGCAGAATTAATGAATACATTTTGAAAGCTCCAGTTCAATTAATGCCCATTCTACAGAGGAAAGTATTAACATCTACAAGTTGGTTTTGAGCTCAAGTCGTCATCGGAACTTCAAATATCTCAAAAGTTCAAATGACCATAATTCTGAAACTACTTATTGGAATTGGGTAAAATTTGGCATTTTTTCTTATTTCTGTATGTACTTAATACCTATAAATTTTTATTAAAATCTGAGGGGGGGAGGTAAAATTTTGAACTTTGGCTGGATGATTTGACGTGGAATGGCCCGGGTGTATTCGGCTTCAATTAATGCAATGAGGGTCTTTCTTACAATTTGTATTCTCTGAGTGACGTACCTGACCATAATTGGGTGAAAATTGCCTCTTTCTTAAAATATTGTGTTGGGTGAAAAAAACCCAGACAATTAAAACATCTATAAGGATTTGGTTTAAAGGGTTGGACCTTTACAGTTAAAAATCCAATCTTAATTGATTCGGAAGATTTGCATGTGTCTAAGACTAGGTATAATTATGAATATATTTTTCAACCCCATCTTTAGGTTCAAGATGATTGGTTTAAAAAATTAGAGAGAGAATCCTGCGTTTGATGATGGCAAGAATGTTTCAGAACACTCATACCAACTTTAGAGCCTACCAAAATATGATGGTCGATTAGAATGGAACCTAAAATTTAGAAACATAAAATTTTGTTATAATTTCAGAAGATATTGATATCTATAATTTAATAAGGCTATTAACGGTATTAGTGAATGAAGGATAGTAAAATCATATTCTTAAACCATCCCAGGGCAAAGTCCAAAAAAAAAAAAATATATATATATATATATAGGTGTACTATGCCTCTTCCCTGTTGAAATATAAGCCTCAACCACAACCCTTACACAAAAAATTGTGCTGGCATATGAAAAAATTGAAACAAGTACTACATTGAAACCATTTCTTTAATTTTCTACACATCTTGATTAATTAAAAAACTCTAAAACATAGTTTTTATAAATTTTGTACTAAAATTTTAACTAAGTGAATTTTTTTAAATTTCAAGTTGTTCCTCACTCCTCGTACTTGTCCTCAAACCCCACTCCTCCAAACTAGGGATTTAGGACTGTACTTTTACTTCTGATTGAAGAAAAAAAATTAAATATACATTAATGACAATACTAAATCAGTAAAAAAAAAAAATACCTTCCACCTCTTTGGTACTGTTTTGTTTTTTTAACCATGTATCTTACCAATTTTTTTCATTCCCATTATTAATAAATAATAATGGAATGATTCAGAAAAATGACCGTTTTATAGTTAAAAATCAAAAGTTATTTTTCTTCTACTTACAAAGTTTTTAATAACTTTAATAATCATCCATTGTTCTCTATGGTTCACTTCATCTGGAAGCCGGCTGTAGAATTCCTTGATGGTACCACTCTTTGAGTTTTGAACTCACAAACCCCATTTTCAACTTCATTTAAATTGTTGAATATTTTTCCACGAAGGAAATGAGCCATTGATCTGAACAGGTGGTAGTC
This sequence comes from Aelia acuminata, assembly GCA_911387785.2. Classification (NCBI taxonomy): domain Eukaryota; kingdom Metazoa; phylum Arthropoda; class Insecta; order Hemiptera; family Pentatomidae; genus Aelia; species Aelia acuminata. The sequence goes on along the minus strand of OU426978.1, from coordinate 137,733,473 downwards.
TGATGGTGCCAGGTGAGGTAGAAGCTGGATTCCATCCAAATTAGCTAGTTGTTAATGCGAGAGGTGTGGAATCTGGCACTATCTTGTTGGAACAATACTTGCTTCTTGTTGACTTTCTTTGCTTCTTTTCTTCCTACATTCTTTGCAGTTGTTCTGAATAGACCTCTGAATTTATAGAATGACCTTCAGGTATGAACTCATAGTTCCAAAACAAGGAGAGCATCGTTTTTTTTTTTTTTTTCAAATTGCCCTTGCTTGGCAACGGGTTGAGCTACCTGACCGTGGTCAAGCCATTGACCTGTTGTTTTAGGATTACGCCAATACACCCGATTTTCATCACATGTGACTATTCTTTTGATGACATGATTATTAGTCGGATTTTACAGAAGCAATTCACAAATTTCCACATGATGTTGGGCCTGCTGGGGTGTAAGCAAATGGGAATCCTCTCGGCATGGACCTTTAACTTTTCCTAACTCTCGCAGGTGTCGAGTCACAGTAGATTGTGAGTGGCCAAGCTGACTTCTCACAAGTGCTTTTCGTAAGATCGACTTCAATAGCAGTGCACAGAATGTCCTGGTTGACTACTGAGACGCCCTGATCCTGATTTCCTTTCAAGGCTCAAAGCACCTTCATTAAATTTTTGGAACCACCTTCTCAAAAATTCAAGAGTCTTTCATTCAAAGAGTCTTCATCCTGAAATTCAACCACTAAACGAGTGGCTTCAGCTGCTAAAAACTTCAGTTTCCAATAATGAAGCAAAATTACGAGAATTTTGTACTTTGCTGTCTTGTGAACAAAAGAAAGCTAAAGAAGTACTGAGCCCAGATAGAGGGCATGATGTTTACCAAATGATTCTGACGGGATCAAACATGAACTTCTTATCACAATTCTTAGCTCCCGAATGTAATAATAATGCAAATATTATCCCGAATAATGCAAAGTTTAAATACAAAGAAAATGGTCATTTTTTCTGACTCATCCCATTACTTTTTTACCATTAAACTTTAAACAGTTTTTAATTTGTCTTGAAAAATGAATTTGTTTAAACAACTCATACTTCAAGTATGACCCATCCATATCTTTTTTGATAATAAACAATTATATATAATCATGAGTATTTTCCATACAAAATTAATAAAATGTATACATAAATTGTTGCATTTAATTTCTAATTAATCTGTTTAATTTATTTTACCTTAGGCATAGATGAGGAAGATGTGAATCCTGTCGTAACCCAAAGCCATTGCCACCAGGTTTCCCAGGGTACACAGGTGAACAAAACACCACCCAGTTCTCCAAAACAACATCCACAGCCTCAGCAACAGAAACACCAAATAAACCCTTCACAGATTTTAGCTCAGCTTCAAGCTCCTGCTCAGGTGATTATGATTGTTATTATTACACTAGCTGAGATACCCTGCTTCGCCCTGGGAGTTGTGTGATAGTTTTAATAACAAAAAAACTTTAAAATACAATATTAAAGAAAATATAGAACAAAATTACCTTCTTAAAACTTTTAACTTGGAATTAATTGTAAGATTCGAGATCTGCAGAGTTCGCCCAAATAAGGAACTCTACAGACTGCAATGCCATGATTCTATTATAGTAATTATTCATTGAATCATGTATATATGAAGTTTTTTAATACCTGCCCATTAATTCGTGATATTTGTTCTTTCTTGTAGGTTTTGTTATTATCTTATTAAATTTTAATCATATTTAGCTAAAGATTTTTGAAATAATAGTTACGTAGATATTAGACCCACATTTAACCGAAAAATCCGCAATCGACTTATATATTTCTGTATATCGCGCGTCAGATGATTAGGACTCGAAATATATATTTAGTTATACATAGAATTAGAATCAGAATGACAAAATAATATAGTCACAATATATATATATATAGTCTTTCGAGTTTTAATATCTTGGCAATGTGTGATATGTACGTAATAATCATTGTGTTAGCAAGGTATGGTTTTTTCAACTAAAATTTTTTACGAATATAACATCAAAGAAATGGTCCCATTAGATCCAGAAGCATAGAAACTATCAAAGATTCATAGAAACTTTTTTTTTTTTTTTTTTTAAGACCTTTCTTTCATTTCAACCTCCCTTAAGAGACTCCCTCCTTAATTTGGGCGAACTCAGCAAATCTCGAATCTTACTAATAATAAGAGGTCAAAACAAAAGTTTAATGAAGGCACTTTTATATATCCTGAACTATGAGGATATTGATATAAAATCTATATTGAAAAAACATATTGAAAACATTTCTAACTATTTTAAATACTTCTTTATAAACAAATGTTTTAATTACTTTCACTTACCTATATTTCTGTTATCTGTGATGTATTAGTACAAAATATTCGACTTTCATTTGGGTAATCTATAATATGAGCCTTGCAATGGACAGGCATTTTAAATTTTAATTGAACACTTTGAAAGCACTTTAAATACCATTTCTCTTTGGGAAATTTATACCTTTTTATTTTGTATTTATATATATTAGTAAACTGTTGTTTTAATATTTTTTTCACGCTATTACATAAAAGGTTCGTAAATCAATAGGTTTCTGTTTTTATCTGAAAGGGATGATATTGAAAATATAATTGCTGAACATTTTTCCCTTTCGTGATGTATAATTAGCCCACCTGTACACGGCTGCTGGATTAATGAATGATATATTTAGTTTGAGTGCCTGACAACCAGATATCACAGCGGTATAGTTTATTCATTCGGTATGATTTATATATATATATATAGTTTTTATTCCAGCTGTGCTCTTTACATCACACAAAATTAGATTTAAATAATTAGTTTTTCTTTTTTATTTAAAAAAATCTTTTGCGATGTGCGCAACACACAACTTTCAATTACCAACATACTTAGATTAGAAATTGGCGTGTCTTGATAAATATGTAAACGTCATTTTGACTCAGGGGACCCTGAAACGTGTATTTCTGTTGAAAACCGGAAGTCGAAATTTTTCACGATCGCAATACTTTCCTTTACTATATATTTCATATATAGGTAAGTGAAAGTTAAAGTTGCTCTATAAAAAACACTAATATTTTTTTATTATTAAATAAAAGTTTTTACTTGTGATACTTCGGCAATGTAAGCATAATACTTCAAGTCGGCTGATTTTATAATTCTCTATATAGTTGTTGAAAACTTCATTTAGTTACCATGAAACAAATAATTTTCATTAAATGAACAGAACGGCTTTAGTTATGAACAATGGTCTGTCGTTAAAGACGTACTGCACATGCGTGGGCTCAAGGTGTTTTATGAGTTGACGGAATATTTTGCTTTTTTTCACTTCTATATGTTAACTTGATTTTTTTCACATTTCATATTTAGCCATTTTTTATTTTTAGGCATAACGAGAGACAGTTAATTTCTCCATATAAATAAAAACAAAGGTATTTTATAGGAAAACCAAAAAGGTTTCTTCCCTATTTAAGCCCCCTCAGAACATTTTAATAATGATAAAGCTTACCTGATAATGATATAGAACATCTAATACCCAGTTTGATCTAAATCGTTTAAGCCGTTTATGAGTATATATAAATATAAAACACGTGACAATGAGGCAAAATTTATTAAGTAAAGTGCCCCCTCTAATTGATCTATTTTGATAAAATTTTGAATTTTCGAACCGCTGGCATATAAATACATCAAATACCGAGTTTAATCAAAATTGTTTGATCCGTTCTGGAGAAAATTGAAAAAAAAAAAAAAAACAATGTAAAAATTAGAAAAAATTCATTGAATAAAGTACCCACTCTGTTTGACCAATTTTGATGAAATTTTTGCTGTCACATTGCGGGCATATACATACATCAAATATCCAGTTTAATCAAAATCGTTAAGCCGTTTTTGAGTAAATTGAAAATAACTTAAAAATTAGACAAAATTCATTATATAAAGTACCCCCTCCGGTTGATCAATTTTGATGAAATTTTTGAAGTCATATCTCGGGCATATTAATCCATCAAATACTCAGTTTAATCAAAATCGTTTGAGCCGTTTTTGAGAAAATCGAAAAAAAAAAAACCGTAAAAATTTATTAAATAAAGTACCCCATCCGTTCAACCAATTTTTATGAAATTTTTGCTGTCACTTCGCGAGCATCTATATACACTAAATAGCCGATTTCAGATTCAGACGGTTTATAGTTTTTGAGCTAGTCTGTTCGCACACACACACTCACTTGATTGACTTTGTTATTTCGACTCAGGGAACCCCAAAACGTGTATTTCCGTTGAAAACCGGAAGTTGAAATTTTTCACGATCGCAATACTTTCCCTTACTATATAATTCATATATAAGTAAGTGCAAGTAAAATAACTGGATTATTAAACAAATTAAGTTTAACATAAGAAGGCTAATTGATGAAAGCATTATTTATATACAATATATAATTTAAAAGTAAATTTAAAGCAGAAGAAGTTAAAATTCTTGAGTTGTGAAAAGTGATAACATGACTGAATATTAATCGAAAATAAAGTGTCGTTAGTGTATTTGTTAATATGGTGTTCGTTTGACTGATATGTTACACAATATCCGAACGAAATGTATAAATATATTTCCCATATAACAAAATAAAGAATATTATTTATAAGCAATTAGAATAGTTTTTCAATAATAGATGTTAACACTTTATAGTACAGAGAAAATAGAAAAAATGCCAAACGAAATTCAAACCTTTCTGAAACTTTAGCTTTAACTATGACTTAGTAGTTACTGATACCTCTTTTCATATGATACTCTCCTAAAGATTTGACACTTGATATTATTGGACTTAAAGTATAGATACTTGCCGCTACCGATACTTGATGAAAAAATAAGTCAATTAGTATTTTAACTAATATTGAAAGTATTTAGGAGAAACATATTCATCTTATTATTGGACATGTCCCTACTATTTTGAACCAAATTTGAGCTTGGATAATAGTTATCTCAAAAGAAATAATTTGGCACTTACAGATTTTTGCATTTACACACCTTAATACACACACCTTAATCACACCTTAATTGTTGCAGAAACAAAATTAAAAACCAATAGTAGTAATCCGATAATATAGCAAAAGTTTTAAGTTTTTCCAGACTGTAGAAACAGCTGAAGATTTCATGACCACTTAGTGTATTAAAATCCGACAATGAGGGAGTGTGTCTGGAAGAAGAGGGATGTGCCTGAATCTTAGCCCTAAATTTTTCTGTTTTTAATTTTAATGAATTATCCCAAAAGTTTTCTACTTTTAATTTTATGTTTTTAAGTTATACCCTATAAAAATGATTTATTTCTATTATTTACTCTTGATATTGTAATTCATGATTACAGGTTGGTGGTGGATTAAGGCTTTCGGTTGGCGAAGATGGTACTATGGTTGTTCATCAGACAACTGATCATGTATGTATTTTGGTTCTTGTGCCAATAACATTGCCCATGTAGTTATCTTTTATTCTACTAACTAGCTGGTGTACTTGAATTCTGATTCCAACGAGACCTTCCTTATTATTATGAAGTCAACAGATAAAAGTTATAACAGTTTATAGCTGAAAAACCATATTTTGTTCCTGAATGATATTTCAGCTAACAAAATGATTTTTAGAGTACATATCGTCGTCACCATGCGAAAGTAACGAATATGCACATTCGTTACTTTAGCATGGTGACGACGATATATAATCAGGAATAAGGGGAGATTAGATTTTCATCTTAAATATGTGCGTTCATATATATAGTTTCAAAAATCAGTTACTAAATATGAAAAGTACATAAATAATAATCAGACAACTAACTGTTTTCTAAAATTACCAAATGCTTGTAATGATTCAAGAGAACAGTTAAACATTTATAAAGTAACTTTAAATATGCATATATGGGTAATTTTCCTAAAAAGAGCCAAAAGCTGATAGATTCTGAAGCCCCCTCTCCAGTTAGGTACATTAAAAACCTCTTATTATGCTTAATGACTTGCTCTGTAGACTATATAAAATTTTAAGAAAAAAAAAGAGGAATATTCCATCAACGTTGAGTCCACGCATGTGCAGTATGCCTTTAACACTAAACCTACCAGAGCGGTCAAATGACCGCTTTTGAGACTTAAATCTAAATTGTTAAATTCCAGGTTTTTATTTTTCTTGAACTTACTGCACGACTTTTTCTATAATATATAGCTGTTTAATTTTTCAATATACATTTCTCTTCTTCTTTCGCTAGAATATATATGAAATTTTATAAAGTTATTTGCATTGAAATCTCAAACTTAACACAAAAACAGTAGTTTTCCAAGAAAATGCCATCCTATTGTGTTCTAGGAAAACGCCATGTGATTACAGTTTGTTTTGTGATGGGTACAGAGCGACTGCTGGTAACTCACGAGGTGAGGCGAAATGGCGATCATTCAAATTAGATTACTGGCTCTGTACGCGGCATTATAAATATTTGCGACGTGATTAGTTCTATTTGTAACAGTACGGTAGAGGAAAGTGACACCGCCTTATAGCCTTATTCAAATCCTTCGGATCCAAGTACAGCCGGATGTCACCATTTGATTTATAGGCCACCACCAAAGAGTTAACCCAACTTGTTGCGTGTTCCACTTTAGCAACAATTCCTTTATCCTCGAAATTTTGTAGTGTTTCCCTAACTCGATCCCTTAAAGGAAATGGTATTTTTCTGGGTGGATGCACAACTGGCACCACTGCTTTATCATTTTCAATATGTGCCCTGCCTTTTAATTTTCCAATACCTTCAAAGAGGTCAGCATAGTCAATCGTTAACCTATCCAAATCTATCATATTCACTCTACTCACTAACTCTAGTTCAACGCATCCCGCCAGTCCTAATAATGGAGATGCATATGGCGTGTTCACCACTTCAAAATTTAAATTATAGTTTTTATTCTTATAAGAACAAGGTAATGTACACTTACCAACCACAGGTAGGCGTTTACCTGAATAAGTAGTGAGTTTTTTCATTGAAGGCTCAACTTGAATTCCAAGTTGACGTGCCACCCTGTCTGGCAAAACATTCACCTGTGCACCAGTATCCAGTTTGAAGGACACAACTTTTCCACAAAGCAGCAACTGAGCCTTCCATTCTCTATCAGAATTATCAAAAGAATTTACTTTTACCATACTTACAAAAAAGGCATCACCCTCTGAACATTCTTCCTGAATTTCTTTAACCTTTCTTAGGTTAGATGAACTCTTTTTGCATTTGGAAGCATAATGATTTAGACGTCCACATTTTCTACAAGATTGCCCGTAAGCAGGGCACTTTCCGAAAGCATGCTGAAAACCACAATAGCTACAATTAACCTTGCTACCTCGAGACTCACCTTTGGGCCCGCTGATACTTTCATTTTTAAAAATATTTTCTTTTTCCCCTTAACGAGCACGGTTCAAATTAAATTAAAGAGGACAAGATATTTGCAAAAAATTAAAAAAAAATTTTACCAGTTGAAAACAAAATTCTCAATCTGATCATTCGGATTCCTCTAGGCAACAGTTCTGTTTGTATACAGGTGTAGCATATTGTGATAAAATGTTTTTTCTTTCTCTTCTATCTCTGAAATTCTTTGACATGAAAAAAATTGTTCTGTTTCTTCGTAGATTTTAAAGATGCTTTTACTTCCCCAGAGAGAAATGCGTTACTCTGCAAAATGAGTACTCTCGGGAATGTCATCGAAAATGTTAAATATTTTAAAAGGGCTGTATAAGGACACAAAATCATTTATATGGACGCCAGAAAGAATTACGGGAAGTGTAGATGTCAAGATAGGACTTAACCAAGGTTGCTTACTGTCGCCAGTTTTGTTTTCTTACTTTATCAATGACTTAGCTGATCTCGATGGAGGAGTTAAGTTAGGTAATTTAAAAATTCCATGTCTAAAATATGCCGATGACATAGCCATTATAGCAACTGAACCGGGCACACTACAACGAATGATAAATGAATTAAGCGAATATTGCAAAACATGGAATTTAAAGGTATACCTAAACAAATCAAAAATTATGGTATTAAAAAAAGGTGGAAAATTGTCAAAACAGGAAAAATGGTATTTTGAAGGAAGAGAGATAGAAGTTGTAAAATACTACAAATACCTAGGATTAGGTCTGATACCACAACCATCATTAACACGACACTTCCAAGAAAAAACTACAGCCTGTAACTTCGGAATAAACCTAACCTGGAATAATCTATTAAAAAATCAATCAATTCCTTTATCAACCAAATATGCGGTGTTTGATTCGGCTATTAGATCGATACTAATTTACGGTGCACAAATATGGGGTTATAATAAAATAGAACTGGTTGAAAGGATAAACAAATTTTGCCTTCCTGATAATTGTCCGGATTATATGATTTATTTAGAAACAGGTAAGGATCCTCTATATTTACAAACACTTAAACTGTTTATTTGCTATATAAACAAAGTATTTAATACATGCGATGGAAGACTGACAAAAGCACTTGCTAATCACATAATTAACAACAAATTATGGTGGTATCCAGAATTAATGGAACTCAGCCGAATTAACAATTTGGATAATATTGACTGGTTGATAAAGGCTAGCAGCATTCAATCAAAGATAGAAATAATCATTAAAAACACAAAAAATAAATTTGGACTTGATATGAAAAGCAAAGCAAGAGCTACTAAATTTCATTTGATATACAAGGAATTGAACTACGACTTGGGGGACAATCACTATATACAGGATAAATACAGTATTAAGATGATACAAACAATAATAAGAGTCAGAACTGAATCCATTTATTTAAATTATACAATAAATCAAGCAGAACAGCAACTCATTTATTCACTTTGCAATCAGAATGTAGAAGAAGATACTTTTCACTTTTTTGCGGTATGCCCTATATTAGCAGAAATTAGAGTACATATTTTTGGTTTAAAGCAAATAGATTATAATTTATTTTTGTAATATTTAAATGGCTTAAACTGGCAATCTTTCGTTAATTACATAATTAAAGCGCAAAAATACAGGAAACTATTAATAACAGAATGTAATTACTAATTATCCTTTAAATTGCAATTTTTTTCAATTATGCAGGAGATCATTTCAATTTTTGTTCATTATTATTATTTGATGTAAATATTCAAGTAATTTTATTTTATTTTATTTCATTTTCATTTCATCTAATTATTATGTAAAATGTAATTATGGTTAAAACCATATATTTGTTTATTGTTCATTGCATATTTGTTTATTGTTAATTTTTTTCTACTGAGATAACTTTACTATTATATTATTCAAGACAACTCCACAGCAGTTGAGCATGACAATGTCCATGCTTATGGTGTTTTCAATTTTTCATTATGTCATGTCATATATTTCTTTTCGATAAAAAACACTTTATTATTATTATTATTATGTATTACTATTATTTTAATTTCATCAGTAATATATGGTTGTATGAGGATATTTCGAAAGAGATTTTAATTAAAGAGATTAAAGAGATATTAATTTATATGCGCAACTTTTAAATTTAATTTTACGGTATTTTCTTCAAATCAAAATCAAACACTTATAATTTAAAACTTCACCAATATTGTTTCACCATTAGACAAGAATTTCATCCTGCTTCTAGCAATATATATTGATTAGAGGTAAAAGGGGACAGATTTTTGCTTACATTATTTTTGAGGCCTTTTTTATTTCTGGACAAAATATGATTTTATGTTTAAGAATTTTTTCCCGTAATGAAAAATTATTATGACAATTCTTATGGTATCATCCGAATCTGCATTAAATGTGGAATAAACTAAACAATAACTGCCATTAATGTAGTTTTACAATAGTCATTGTCGTTCGTAACTGAAATCATTGCCGAGGCAATGATATGGATTGAATTATCTGAATTTCGAGCAATGATCATGAACTGCTACTATGCTACATTTGCTGTGGATGGGTCCTAATACAAGTACATTTTTTTTTTTTTTTTTACCACACTGAAAAATTTTGAAAATAAAATTTAAAACTTTACCGTAGTTTGAGAATCACCTCTATGTTATCACATTTTACTATCTGATTATTACATATTTGGGGCATATCTACAAATTTTCGTCACTATTAGGTCAACAAAAGATGTTAATATTACATTATTTACATGTTTAAGGTATACCTATTGTAGCATATGTATTACTAAAGATTTTTATGCTTGATTATTCTATAAAAAAATCTGGTGTGATTCATGCAACACCCAACCCTGTATATATATGTTTTTCAAAATCTTCCATGTTTCATTTTTGGCTATTTCCTCTTACTTGACATGATGGCAGACTAAATTGAAATGAATTTTTCTATGCAAAACAAAATCAGAGGTACTTCATAGGAAGAAAATTTTCTTTCGCCATTTATGCCCCATCAGAACATTTCTATGATGATGAAACCTACCTAATATTAAAGAGTACTTGATTCTCATTAAACATGAAGAGTTTAATCAAAACCCTTGGAGGTGTTTGGAGAACATCGCAAATAACCTGAATATGCAATAAAATTTATCAAATAAAGTATCTCCCCCCCCCCCCACCTCCATTTACTCAATATTGACAAAATGTTTGCTGTCACATCACGGGCATATGCTTACCTTAAATACCAGATTTCAGTTTCATGCAGTTACTTGTTTTTGAGCAAGCCTGTTCAAACACACACACTTGCTATATATTTCATACATAGGTAAGTGAAAGTAATATACAAGTTCTGATCCTAGGTCACGATGGGAAATTTAAAATTTTTAATAATTGTATTGTTCTATCCTCAGAAAGTTACAAACACTAAAAGAATGTAGAACTCATTGACTTTAATAAATCATCGGCTAAGCCATCCTTCAGATAGGACGTCCTGTAAAATGGAGGTCCTGAGCCTGTACGATGTCAGGTACTTGTTAAAATTCCCCATCCTAATTGTACCTGGATAGGCAAAATTTAGGACTTCCCCTATAGCATTGTCCCATTAGCCTAAGTAGCACAATGGACGTTAAAGAAACAAATAAACATTGACTTAAAATAATGATGAATGTTAAATTATTTTTATCATAATATACAGTAATAAGTGGATTACTTGAGCATTCAATATTTTATTAATTAGTTGATAGACTACCTAGAAGAGGTGAAGAAGTGTGAGTGTAATGAAAAAATTCATTTTTTAAATTACGAATTCTTTACGTTGATGTAAAGAAGATCATTTTTTATCTTGAATTTGAAGATTTTTTTTAAATTTTATTTATTTATTCTATGGCAATGCACTTTCTAAAATAGGAAAAGAGAAATACCAGATAAGAATAATACTTCAAAATACTTAAATTTGAGTACCCGACATTTCCATCAAATGAAATTTATAGAAAGGTGGATAAAAATCTGTACTGTTGAGTTGCATTTGGCATTCTTGGAACTTCGAAATAAATTAAAATTTGAAAGACTTTTTTGCATATGTCGGGTTTTTCAAAAGACTTATTCAGTTATAGTTAGAAATTTTATTTATCTATTTATTTTTTATTATTCATCTAGTAAAATGAATATTGTTCTATTTAATGTTTACTAGTACTATAGGTGTTTACTCAAACTATTTATATTCTTTACCTTAAAATGTAGAGAATTAATAATGTGTGTGTAAAGGCACATTCGTGCTGAATAGTCACAGCCTTAAATCAACAAACTTTATTTTTTCCCCTCTTGCTATAATGTGAAATCCATTCTTTAAAACTGTATTTTAGCCAATTGAGTGTTCTTCATTACATCTGTTTTTACTTTCACTTACCTATATATGAAGTGTGTGTGTGTGTGTGTGTGTGTGTGTGTGTGTGTGTGTGTGTGTGTGTGTGTGTGTGTGTGTGTGTGTGTGTGTGTGTGTGTGTGTGTGTGTGTGTGTGTGTGTGTGTGTGTGTGTGTGTGTGTGTGTGTGTGTGTGTGTGTGTGTGTGTGTGTGTGTGTGTGTGTGTGTGTGTGTGTGTGTGTGTGTGTGTGTGTGTGTGTGTGTGTGTGTGTGTGTGTGTGTGTGTGTGTGTGTGTGTGTGTGTGTGTGTGTGTGTGTGTGTGTGTGTGTGTGTGTGTGTGTGTGTGTGTGTGTGTGTGTGTGTGTGTGTGTGTGTGTGTGTGTGTGTGTGTGTGTGTGTGTGTGTGTGTGTGTGTGTGTGTGTGTGTGTGTGTGTGTGTGTGTGTGTGTGTGTGTGTGTGTGTGTGTGTGTGTGTGTGTGTGTGTGTGTGTGTGTGTGTGTGTGTGTGTGTGTGTGTGTGTGTGTGTGTGTGTTTTAAGTTTTTTTTGATTTTCTCAAAAACGGCTCTAACGATTTTGATCAAACTGAGTATTTGATCTATTTATATGCCCGAGATATGGCTGTAAAAATTTCATCAAAATTGATTAAACGGAGGGGGCACTTTACTTAATAACTGTTGTCTCATTATCACATGTTTTTTTTGTTTACTCAAAAAACGGCTTTAACGATTTTGATCAAACTGGGTGTTTGATGTATGTACATGCCAAAGATGTGATAGCCAACATTTCATCAAAATTGGTCAAACGGAGCGGGCACTTCATTTGATATTTTTTTTTTCCAATTTTTACATTTTTTTCGATGATCTCAAAAACGGCTTTAACGATTTTTATGAAGTTCGTCATGTTTAATGAAAATTAGGTGTTCTTTAATATCAGGTAAGCTTTATCATTATTAAAATGTTCTGAGGGTTTTTTTTTTTTTTTTTGGGAGTGTTGGGGCTTTTTTGATTGTTTTTTCCTATGAAATACCTTTGTTTTTGTTTATATGGAGAAATTAACTGTCTCTCGTTACGCCTAAATATAAGAAATGGCTAAATATGAGATATGATAAAAATAAAGAAAACATAAAGAGGAGAAAAAAAGAAAAATATTCAGTCAACTCATAAAACTCGTTGAGCATGCGGAGTACGCCTTTAATGACAGACCATTGTTCATAATTAAAGCCGTTCTGTTCATTTGAGAAGTGGCAATTAACAAAACGCATTAATTTCTAATCTAAGTAAGTTGGTAAGTGAAAGTTGTGTGTTGCGCGCACGCACTAGATTTTTTTACTTGTGTTTATTTTGATAAAATTGAAATTAAATCTAATTTAATTTTCTAATTTTTGAGATATGATTTTCCTTATCATTTTTGTAAGTTGTGTATATCTTTTTTTTTTTTTATATATATTAAATATAGACTACAGTGACGCCCAGTATTGCCGCTGCTGCTCAGTCTCAATTGGCACAGTTGATCGCTGAACATGGAGGACAAATTTTACAGGTGATTAAGCAATTTTATTTTTATCATTTGTAAGGGTTGTCGGCCTGAATAGTTTTTTCAGCTGCTTATTAGCAGCCTATATTTGAGCTATGTTATATAAGTAATCCTGAGTAATTCTATAGGTATGCTTATCCTACACCTTTAATTTAAGTAAGTTAAAAATTTTTAAAATAAACTTTTTAAATAACAATTATAAATAAAGCTATTGCTGCAAAATTACTCTGCCCAACTATGGTAGGTTTTCTCTTCTTTTTTTTGTCATAAAGAATAATTTTGTCATCATTGAAAAAAGTTTTTGTTTTTTTTTAATCTAAACCCAGTTACTGTAACCATTGATAAATTTGGGGTTTTTGGTTTTGTTAAAGGGTGGTTTGACTTTTGACCTCCACATTAATCAATGATAATATTAACTGGGAAAACTTCAGAAATTACATAAATAAGGAAATTATATTAACATCTATTATTACTGCTAAAGACCTTGACAATGTAGTCAATTACTTAACAGATAGCATACAAATGCTGTTTGGCTTTCAACCACACCAAAAAAAACATACTAAATTTGATTCTTTGCTTCCCCAGAATACATGTAATATTGTAATAGAAAAATGTAGAATCAGGGATTAGCAAAGAACCAGGTACCCATCATACACAAGACAGATCTTAACAAACTTAACAGAAAACTAAGTGACGAACTAACAGAATAAAAAAATATTTACTACCTTGACTCGATGAACAACAACTATGAAAAGCAGCAAGACGTGTACTGAAGACAAAAGAAATTCAATATCCCATATGATGTACAGATAATACCTGGGAAATAACAAGCGAAGAGAAAGCCAATGAATGCGCTATATTCTTAACTCAGGTGTTTGGGACATGCAAAACTCATGACAATAAAATCTACCGAAATCGAAGATGACCTTTTAACACCATTACTTTTATTTTTTGTGTTTATTTGCACCGCTATCATAATGGGTCTAATGTACGCCTATGTATATGTTTGAGTCTTTAATTATTATTTTTAGAGTATCAGTAAATTTTAATATGCTTTTTGGGTTAATTAGGTCATTTGAATCTGGATTAGGTATATTCTCCTGGCCAAAGATTGTAAATCTTAGTCGAGCGAGTTGATCGTGCCAACAAATAATTCGATGAGCTGTTTCACTCTCTTTGCCCCAGAATCTTACATAAACAGTCTATGGAATGGCGCTACAGCCCTAGTTGGTTGGGCCTTGGCCTCACATAGAATTAACAGCCATTCCTGCCCATCCTCAGCTTTCCTCCTCCATCCTCTCTCTCCCTCTGCCTCAGATCATCTTCCACGTCGTCCAACCATGGATGGATGTTGCCTCCTCGGTTTTCCACTCAGTCTCTTTCCACCTGGCCTGCTCATCGTCATTTTCTTCTATTATTTCTCAATAGGCTTGGGTAGTTCTGTATTCTTTAGCTTCTAAATATAAGTTTTGTACATTTGGTTGGGTTTAGTTGTATGATCTTCCTTTTTAATTTCCCTATCTGCAAAGTTAATTTTCAGTAATAGACTGTCACTAGCTATTTCAAAACCACTCCTGGTGCTAACATACATCGAATCCTTGAAAGACTTCCTCAGGCATGAGGAAGTAATCTACTTATGACTTTTCGTCTTCCTATGTACCTAAGGTCCGAGACAAAATGAGAGCCCACCCTGATATTTTTCTTTTCATTGAGCATTTACCTGTACTAATAATTTTCCTTCAACATAAATAGCTTATACTGCTTAATCTTTTGTGTCTGGGACAGGCATAAACAAGTTATTCATGCGGTCCGCGAGTGTCTATCCATTACCAGTCCTACTGGACCTTTGGCGAGCTGGGACCTGTAAACATATTTAATACTAGAGGTCCTAGGCCGGTTTCTCACCGGCATCGATTTTCTGTCCCTCTAGACTTTGCCAAGTCCTCCTTGGCGTAATTTGAATACAAAGCACTATTCTAGACGATCAGTTGATCATTTGTGTACCAAATAGTACCCTCAACTAACAATAGAGGCTCTGTAAATGTTCTGTGAACTGCAGCACTCTAAGGCTTCTTAGTTTGTTGTTATTTCTTAATCCTATAAACTTTTTAGTGTCAGTTTTACCATTTTCGTTGTAGGTTTTGGAGTTTTAAATTGAAAAATGGAAGGAGAGAAACTAATATTTACTGTAAGACATACTCCAAAAATCCGGCTCTTCACATTTGGGAATGTTTTGAGAAGGACCACACTATGAAAAATTATCGATAAATGAAATTATATTACTAAGTGTCATATTTTAATTTGAATATATATAAATTTTTGAGAACAGATAAGCATTTTTTCCATTTTTATTACCCCCCAAACAAATTGTGCTATTTGGCAGAAAACTACACGGACCTTCAGGGTGTGATGCAAACAATCATACACGGATTAATGGAGGGGGTTGTTTATGCAGGTCTTGGACCGGCATTGGCCGTGTGGATATTCATGAAATCAAGGGTGGAATCCGCAAAGGGTTAAGTTCAAATTTACAGTTACCTAATAGGAGAAAAATGAAAATTATTAGAATGAATAAATAAATAGTATTGAATTTCAGGTGGGACAAAATAATAGCAAAGCTATAAATATTAATTAATTTACGAGCAGACCTGGCCACGCGTTGCTGTGGCTCAGTAGCTATAATGTGTTGAATTAATTATATCTTAATCTTTTTAATATAGTCAAATCAAAATTCACTGATAAAGATAAAAAAAATTCAGCTAATTTAAAAACCAATGGGATTTAAAATAAAACTTTACGCCCAATTTAAAATTGTTTGGTAAAGAACTAAAAGGGTTATAGTTTTTATTTTTTACATCTCCTATTTGACTAAAGTAAGTATTAATGATCGATGCATTTAGCATTTACTGGATTATTTCAGCAGAGGCGAGATTAAATATAAATAACACAAATATAAAAGGAACTAATAAAGTATATAATTGGATTAGGGTTTAGTGCAACCACAATAGACAGTCAGCATAAATGTACCAAATTAACCTTTTGGAATGCATATTAATTAAATTCAGAATACAACACATGATGATATGAGACATCTTATCAGTAGGTTCTACCTGAAGCAGGTTACGAAAAGCGAGCAAGGAGTAGAGGAACCTCAAACCATGCTGCCTGTTCTTATAGTACTACCTACCAAAACATAGAAATTAATTTTATGAATGAGATAGATAACGTTATTTTATAATAATAATTTAGATCTTAATTAATTATTAGAATTCACAATTTCTATTTATTGTAGTGCAAATAGGTGCACAATGATATTGGTTAACCTGTCTTTTGCTGCAACAAATAGATTTGATGTTTTCCCCACACTTGAAAAGGCGACACATAATTGTCCATGGGAAAAACACAGATTTTCCTAGTCTAAGCAGGAAAAAATAGATTTATTTATTTTATATAATCCCACCAACAGGCTTTAATTCCATGAAATTTAATCATGTCATCCATGGTGGTGGTTCTTTTTTTTTTAAAAAAAATATCTACTATGAATTTCGGGAGGGGGGATTACCTATTTTAAATTGTTAATTTTTTTTATAATTCTTCTATACGTGCTTCTATTCGTTAACTATGAAATTTGTAAATGGGGGTAATTCAATCGGTATGATCCCAGATCGAAAAATAAATAAATAAATAAAAGCTTAACTCTATCTGTTATAAAAAAACTTTTATTTATAACCTCTGAGCAATAAAATTGTTTTCAAAACTTTTATATAAAAGCACTTTCTCATAAAAGTTTTAACTGTTAAAAAACATTTATAAATATAATAAAAAGTAAAAGTTAAACCTTTACTTAAATCTTTCTGCAGAAAACTTAAAAATTACATTAAATTTGTATTACCCGGGGTGGTGTTTTTAACAATATCTATTTTCAATTCGGGGGTGAGGTTTTTAAAATTAAAATTGTATACTTTTTTTGAATTCCTTGACAGTGTCAATGATGGGCAAAACGTAATATGAGTAAAAAGTACGGAAACGGTATTATATACTCTTGAAAACTCTCCATGATCATAACTTCTTAACGTTTTTTTTTTTTTTTTTTCAATCAAGTAGGTACAGCATTTGTGAAAAATACTGGAGAATATTTCTTCCCTATTAGAGTAAATATTTTTAAGTAAACGTTTTGTGTAGTCATTTTATTTATTTTTAAGGATCTTTCATTCCGATTAGGGTTTGAGGGGGGTACATGCTTATGTTTTCCAATAGCTATAATTCAAAAATAGTATCAAGTTTATATTTCGGTGGTGCTGATGGGGGGGATGGGCTCGGATTAGCAATAATGTAACATTTACCGATTCCATTGAAATGGAGGTGTATTCTTATGTTTTATATTACAGAAGTATAGAAAAACAAATAATTTAAAATAGGTAATCCCCCCCCCCCCCCCCCCCCCGAAATTCATATTACCGTAAAACGAGGTGACATTGTGACTAATGGGGTGACTTTGTGACAAGCCTATTTTTCTACAGTTTTTGAATTTCCCTCCTTAAAAAGAATCAGTTTAGACAATTCAGTGTACTTGTCAGTTGGTCAGTAATGTGCTGCAACCTACTGGCCACATATGGACCTCTATAACTTCTTTCATTCCATTTATCATGGTGCTTTATTTCAAAGTTTCAACTAAATGAAAACAATCAAACATATATGAAATAAAGCACCATGGTAAATGGAATGAAAGAAGTTATATCTGGCCAGTAGGTTGCAGCATATTACTGACCAACTGACAAGTACACTGAATTGCCTAACAGTAGAGGTGAGAGATGGTCAACTGTTCTTCAATTACGATAGGTTAAATGATGGTCATGATTTTCAGTTTACAATGATTTTTTTTTTTTTTTTTAAATAATTGTAAACTGAAAATCCTGACCATCATTTAACCTATCGTAATTGAAGAACAGTTGACCATCTCTCACCTCTACTGTTAGGCAATTCAGTGTACTTGTCAGTTGGTCAGTAATGTGCTGCAACCTACTGGCCAGATATAACTTCTTTCATTCCATTTACCATGGTGATGAATTGCCTAACCTTATTCTTTTTAAGGAGGGAAATTCAAAAACTGTAGAAAAATAGGCTTGTCACAAAGTCACCCCATTAAGGTCTGGCCACACATGTCCGCACCGGATCCGCACCGTAGCAATAATACAGGTTATGTTGAGAATATTTTTAATTTAACTTACATATTACCTTTAGTTATGCCTAAAGTTCAAGCCACACATGTCAGACACAGGCCACTTTAGGCATAATTAAAGGTAATATGTAAGTTAAATTAAAAATATTCTGAACATAACCTGTATTATTGCTACGGTGCGGACATGTGTGGCCAGACCCTTAGTCACAATGTTACCTCGTTTTACGGTAGATATTTTTTTTAAAAAGCACCACACTGGACGACATCACATTCCTTAGTATTAAAGATTTCTGAAATGTATCATGTTTTGATATATTGAAATCCCCCCCCCCCCCATCTGAATTCATACTAGATATTTTTTTAAAAACTAACCGCCTGGATGACATGATAACATCCCTTATTATCACAGATTTCCGTAAAGTATAATGTTTTGATATTTTTTAAATTATATTTAATGTTTTGATATTTTCTATTAATCAGGATTTGTGCCTTCAAACCAGAATAAAAGGATAAAACTGTTAAGAGAAATAAATTTAAAAAAATCTCTGAATAAAAAAAAATCTCTGAATAAAAATTATGCTTAAAAAAAGTTGTAAATGAAAGTAAATATTGATTTGATGCTTAAATGAAATCAATTATTTTAATTAAGTTAAAACTTCGGGATTAATGTAAGATAATGAAGAATTAATAGTTTAAATGAAAACTAACTTCATATTACGTTTATTAGGTTCTGATGACCCATTTTATATCTTTAATGAAGTTTAGTCTGTCTTAAGATATATTAAAAGGTGAATACTTCTGATAAGTTTTTTTTTTTTTTTTTTTTTTAGACTAATACTTCTGGCATATCAAATTGTACCTCAAAGGAAACATCTTATATGCAATCCTTGCAGGTTAATGCTATTTTTTTTTACAGAGAATGAATATTTGTGAAATAGATATATTTTGAAACCATTTATTATTGATTGTTTCAGACTGCTGTTCTTCATCTCAGCGGATCTACTCCAACGGATGGAGTGGTTGTTAAAGGAAGTCTTGGTTCAAGTCCAGTAGTTGTGAATGCTGCAGCTGCTACGGCTGGAGTAAGGCGTGCCAGTGGTGTTGTAGTAGCACCCCAGAATGGAGTTCGCTTGGTGGCAGATTTAAATGGTTTACCTGCTTCCCTCACTGAACATAACCGACTCATAGTTTCAGGCATAACAGCTCCTGGTCTCCTTGAACAGAATCGAGTTCAAATAGTTGCTGGTGTTCCTACTTCATCAGCTTTATCCCTCGAACAACAACAAAATAGGCTAATAGTGTCTGGTGCCACTCCTAACACAATGCTTACTCAGCAAGGCCGTGTACTTGTTTCAACTGGATCACTTGAACATCAAAATAGACTTCAAATTGTCACAAGTAATTCTAGTGCTCTCTCTCTGACTGAACAGAATAGAGTAATTGTTTCTAACGTACCTAGTAATATGGCCTTGGAACAACAAAATAGATTGCAGATATTGTCTGGTATTCCAAGTTCTATAACAGAGCAAAATAGACTTCAAATAGTATCAGGAATGCAAAACTCTTTGACGGAGCAGCAAAATCGTGTAATCTTGTCTGGAGTCCAAAACTCTAACATGTCTCTTGAGCAACAAAACAGGGTACAGATAGTTTCAGGCGGTCCTAATGCTGGAACCATGGCATTAGAACAAAATCGAGTTGAAATTATGTCTGGTGTTCAGAGTTCATTGACTGAACAACAAAATAGGGTGCAAATAGTGTCAGGTGTGCCAAACTCTAATACTCTTTCACTGTCTGAACAAAATCGTGTATTTTTATCTAGCCTTCCCAATGCGAACACATTATCTTTGTCTGAAAAACAAAACCTAGTTCAAATAGTGAATTCAAATATATCACTTTCAGAGGAACAAAACAGATTACAAATTGTTAGTACTGTGCCTAACCCAAGCCTTTCAGATCAAAATAGGTTACAAATTGTAAATAATATATCAAATTCAGGTGGCATTTCTCTGTCGGAACAAAATCGAGTTTTAGTGACCAACGTTCCTACTACTAGTTCAATATCTTACGCTGACACAAACCATGTACAAATCATCACTACTGTTCCTAGTTCTATTTCTGAGCAAAATAGAATACATTTATCTCCTGTGCAAAATTCCAATTCTTTAGAGCAAAGTAGGGTTCAGATTGTTACTTCTGTGCGGAACTCTCTTTCATTAGGAGATTCTAATAGATTGCAAGTTGTTACAAGTTTACCTTCAAATACTGCTTTACAAGATCCTCAAAACAAATTGCATGTTTTATCTAATTCAATCTCAAATAATAGTGTTATTAAAGACCATAGGCAGCAGAAATGTATTTCTACTTTTCGAGAAGATCAAAGCAATGTACAAGTTGTTTCTGCCATTGTTAATAATGATAAAACTTCTAATGATGCAGTGGTGCGCAACTGTGATGGTGCTAGTGGCTTAAAATTTCAACATTACATTAAACCAACAGAGCGCCGGGTTATTACCTGTAATGTACAAAAGGATAAAGAATTGATAAGAATGGAGGATAAAGAAGATAAAAAAGTGAATTCTAGTGACAATAATTTAGCGAATTGTGATCGCCTCCAATTCACTAGTGATGAACCTAAAGTGCAAGTGGTAACAGCTAATAATCATTGTGTCATCCCTCAAAACAATCATGTTCGGACGCATTCGTACCCTCATGAATCTAAAAGCCCTGCTCAATATGTCTCTTCTGTTACTTCACCAATCAATTCTCCTCCCTCAACTCCATTTAACAATAGGCCTAATCTAACAGTAGTTACACAACCTCAAAGAAGTCAACCAGAACCAGTTGTGGTTCATAGTGTACAAACTAATGATTCTTCTCATATAAGTACCACTAAAACAGAAACATCATCACATATTACTACTAAAACTTCTCATAGTAATCGTAGAACTTATGATAACGCTTTTTTAGACAGTATTGCTCAATCGCATCCCAGTTTGGTTATAAACAAATCACCCTCCATGTCCCCATGTGCTAAATTAATGAAGACAAAGAAGCCTATTAAGAAAGCAGCCCTTGTGAAACCAATGATGGCTGAAGACAGGTCACCTACTGAAAAAGAAGAACCTCCAAATTTAGTACCCATAAATGTTGCTAATGACCATGCGGTTGTATCAAGGGTGCAGACCATCCAGCTCACTCCACAAAAACAGCAGGTAAAAACATGCATGAGTTACTAGCATATATGTGTTGTTGTGGTGTTTTAACTAACCATTAACCATATGCATCTGTTTTTTATAAGTTAAATGTAGTTGTGAACATTATTCATATATTAACAGCAACTTTTCATATTGTAGCAATTAAAGCAAATCCAGGCTCAAGTAAATGCTCTTAGTAGCAATAAATTTAGAACCGCTTCTGAGCAAGCTACATTACAAAGACTGATCTCGGAGCAGCATAAAATACTATTAGGGGGGAAAATAGTACCTACTGTCCCTGGGCAACATGCTCAAGGCGTTGCTTTTGTAAGTAGGTTTTATGAACCTTCTGCATGGTAATTAATATGATTGTACTGTGCTTTCTTTTTAGTTTTATTGATTATTTAATATAATTAAAATATTTCAAATGTAGGAATGTTTTTGAAGAATATTTGATACTTTCCTTCCAATTTTTATTTCAATATTTGAAATATATAATCTCTGTTTTTTTTTTCACTTTTTTTATTTATTTTTATTTACTTATTTATGATCTTACTATTATTTAGTGTTTTCTTTTAATCTTTTAGAAATCATGAAGTGATTCCCTAAATTGTGGTTTTATAAAATACTAAGGGAGAAACTATTAGTATGTATGTATTATTATATATATATATCAACGACTTTATTACAACACATAGGTCATATGTCGTAAACTGAAAGGCCTTGCCTCCACCTTTCTCGATCATAACAATCTTCCACGGTGAGCCCTCTGGCCGCCATTCCTTCTTCCAAGCCATCGATCCATCTTTTTTCCGGGCGTCCTCTTCTCCTCTTCTCTTCAAGAACATAGGTAAGGAGCCTTTTGGGCCATCGTTCTTGAGTCATTCTCATTACGTGGCCGTACCAGCCCAATTTCCTAGTCTCGATGGTATATAGGATGTTTCGCGTTTCTTGTATCCTTCCCGTATTTCAGCATTTGGAATGTGCTGAAATTTTGACAGCCTGCAGCTACGCCTCCAGAAATCCATCTCCATCGCCAAGAGTTTTTTGGCTGAGCTGCCAGTGATGGCCCATGTCTCCGACCCATACAACGCAACACTTTCAACAAATGAGTGAAACAGTCTCTTCTTCGTAGCCATCTGCACTTCCTTACTCCACAATACTGAGTTTATTGTGCTAATGACCTTCCTCCCTTTGGTTACCTTCTCTCTAATGTCCAGAGCGCAGCCAGTTGGGCTGGATATCCACCTGCCCAGATATTTAAATTTTTCGTTAGGTGTCAATGTCCAATTGTCCAAGGTGAGATAAGGGCTGTTGGAGTTAAGCGCCAAATATTCAGTTTTTGTTCTACTGATTTCCAGTCCTCCATGACTGTATGCTTCTAGAAGTTTTCTCATCATAAATGAAGCATCCTCATCATCTCCAGCTATAATCACCTGGTCATCAGCGAATTGCAGGTTATACAGGCACTCGTTTCCCACCATTATTCCCATCCCGCGACGTTTCCTTTTCCACTCGCTCAGGATACTTTCAACATATATGTTGAATAAGGACGGGAAGAGAGAACAACCTTGTTTCAGATCTTTGGTATGAGCGAATTCTGATGTCAAGCCACTTTTGAACTTCACTCTACCCTTGGCGTTTCTATATATTCCCTTTATTGCTCTTATTAAATACCTGCTTGTACCAAAATTTTCCAGGGCACTCCAAAGCTTACCAAAGGGTACCGTGTCATAGGCTTTCTGTAAGTCGACGAATACTAAAACAACTTCTCCATTGCATGCTTTTTTCTTTTCAAGAAGCTGAGTCAGGGTAAATATGTGATCTATGCAAGATCTACCTGTCCTAAATCCAGCTTGTTCTTCAGGTAGCACCTGTCTACATTCTTTTATTTAGTATTCTTCCGTACAACCTACTAATACTGTTCGTTACAGAGATTCCTCTGTAATTAGAGCAATCCTTTTTACTGCCTTTTTTATAAATTGGAGTGATGTGGGCTTCCATCCATTCTTTGGGTACTTTGCCTTGTTCTATACATCTTGTCATTATTTTCGCAAGTACTTTTTTTAACTCCCAAGGCCCATGTTTTATTAGCTCAATTGGTATATTGCCCGGCCCAGGAGATTTTCCATTTTTCATTTGTTTTAAGGCTGCCGTTAATTCTTCCACTGATATAGCGGCTGTAGCATCCAATCCTTCTTCACATTCATCTGTGTGATTCGTTCCTGAGATAAATTCTTGGCGGTTTTACTGGAGTAATTTGGAGAAATATTCCACCCACTGTTTTTCTTGAATTTGGCTTAAGTTTATTATTTCCTTGTTGGGAATTTTGATTGATCTGAGCTGTTTCCAGGCCTCTGTAGACTTTTGGCCGTGCATACACCGATCTATGTGCTCGCATTTTTTGTTCCAATACTTATTTAAAGCTTTTTTCCTTTTTTGTTTAACCTCTATATTTCTCCTCTTGTATTCATTTAAAGCATTTTGGTCGTGGGTTGAAAGCCATCTGTGATAAGCTTTTTTCTTTTCTTCCACGGCTGTCGCCGTTTCACTATTCAACCAATATTTATTTCTCTTCACTTTTCCTTCCACTGTCCCTAGGGCTTCTTTGGCAGCTAGGTCAATGATATTTTTTATTTGTTCATATTGTTCTTCCAAGTCTTGGGAATCAACAATTGGATTTTCCGCTAGTTTAATTTTAGTAATCTTCTTTGATATAAGTTCTTAACAGATTCGTCTCTTAAGCTATTAAGTAAATATCTTTCCTGTTTTTGCCAAGTTTCTTTTTCCGCTTGGGATGTGGCTTTTGTGAATGCAGTGGTTGCGGGCTTGAATGTTATATATGAACTTAAAAGATGATGATCACTTCCGCATTCTGCGCCCCTCATAACTCTCACATCCTGTGGCGTGACCATAGTATTTTTTCTTAATATTATGTAGTCTATTATTGATTTGAGATTTCTATTAGGTTGATTCCAGGTTTATTTATGTTTGTCTTTATGTTTAAAAAATCCATTTAATATCCTCATCTCCATTTCTTCACACAGATCAATCAATCTACTTCCATTGTCATTTATTATATCTTCTCCAAATTTTCCTACTGTCCAACTTTTTGTATCATTTCCAACCCTTGCATTTAGATCTCCTATCCATATTAGTAACTTCCGGTCTGCTACAGCCTCTGAGATTTGTCTCAAATTATTATAAAACTTTTCTTTTTCAGCAGTAGGTGCGTCATCATTTGGGCCATAGGCTCCTACAATAACTAGTGGATATCCATGAATTTGTGCTTCTAACCTTATTAATCTTTCATTTACGCATTCGTAGTCTTTAATTTTATTTTTCCATTTCTTTTTTATTAAGATAGATACTCCAGCTTTTGCTCTTTCGCTTTTATCTACCCCACTAAAGAAGTGAAGATAATCATCATATATTTCTGTCCCTTTTCCTTTTATTTTGGTTTCAGAAAGTACTACGACATCCATCCTCAGCCTTTTCAGTTCCTCAACTACTTCTTTTCGTTTTGTTTTAATACCCTGTACGTTCCATGTTCCAATTCTCATAGTCCGTTTCCGTAGCCATAGTCGCATTCCGTTTGGTCGTCTTTCCGAGGCTGTTTTTTCAGTTTTGAAAGCAAGTTTTGTTTTTCCATGGTGAGGTGCTGGCCCAACATCAACCCCCAACCTGGAGGACCAGGGATCTTGATTTCGGGGTACCCTACCCCTAGACAGGTGGCCTTCACTACGGCTTGGAGCCCTGTCTGCCCCCCAAATGCCATTTCCTGCATTTCTTGATGGTTATACCGCCATGGTTCGGTACCGCCTCTGTTAGTGTTAACCAGAGAGCACCATGTGGAGGTAGAGGTCGGATTTTACTCTCCTTGTATTATTGACAATTAAAAAGAAATTAGATCATATTTGATTTTGTGAAATTCAAGGAAAATATTTTTTATAGCACAATAAAATATACTTACCTCCTGTGTGAAATTCCAATTCTTTAGAGCAAAGTAGGGTTTAGATTTTTACATATCCAGTGAGTAATAATTGGGAAATTCTGAAACATTGTTATTATGATTAGTTTATTTTAAATTAAAACTTGTGAAAAAAAAGATGTACCCTTATTTACCCCCTATGATTTACACCTTTATTTAAAGATCATTTTTTCTTTTCATATATTACTTTCTCAGATCTTAATATTATTTAATTACCTTTTCGTGGACTGATATTAGTTTTTATGCATTTTTATATATATTATATACAATAGCACATGCAAGATTAGTTTGCTATTTGCTATGACTTACGAACCACAAATATTTATGCATGCTCCTCGTGCCAATGCTCACATGAAATCCCTCATTGTAATACATAAACCTTCAATACATTTTATATATATATATTTTTTTTTTTTTTTTGCAAATGCACCGCGGCCCCTTTGGGCCTATTGTGCGCCAAGTATCGTGCCTGGGTTCTTCAAGGCCCTAAAAGCTGATTATTTATATGTTAATCAGATTATTTTATTATTGTTCATTAAAAAAAAAAAAATTGAAATCCCAAATAGCCTTGATTCATAAGGGTGAACATGTCGCTCATCCAATGCAAGACAGATTTGACCTAAAATAGCAATTTTTAATTAGTTTTTTTCATGAATCATCTTCTAATTTTCCTCTTTTATCTCTGTACCAGACCTTGATGGTAGTGATTCCTGGAACTTTTTAAGAATCGGTTAAGCCAGGTAATGGATATCAAAGGTAGGTGAAAGAAAAAACTTTTAATAGCTTTCCCGATAAATAGCTTTTTTGAGTTAGACCAGTCTTGCATTGGGCAAGTTGTAACACTATCCTGGGATTAAATAATTTTTATTCGCCAAATTAATTTACTATGTCACACTAACAATAAAAATTCAAATAATTAAGAATGTTACAAAAAGTATCAACTTGTAATACAGAAGTAACCGGATGATTCGATCTTCAGAGCAAGACCAAGGTTCCAGTCCATTGCTCCTTATTTTTAGTATGAATATGAATACTCTATAAGGTTCTCCAAAAGTGTAGATTTTCCAATAATCATGAACATGTACTAGAACAGTTTTTAACTGCTTCAAAAAAAATTCTAGAACTCTTTTCTATCAGATGGTTTTTTTTTGTTTTGTTCTTTACCTTATAGTATTATAAAGTACTATCTGTATATCCCGGTTTCACCTGGGGAATTTTATTTTTCTAATGAAACGGTCAATTTCGTAAAAACCAATGTAAAGCGAGATCATAACAATTTTTATAACTATAAAGAATATATCCAGTTATAAAAATATTATAACTTAATTATATTATTATAAATTAATTATAAATAAAAAAATTATAACTATAAAGAATATATCCAGGGGATGGCCGAGTGGACAAGGGCGCTTGCAATAGATAATCAAAGTTAAGCAACGTCCATCGTGGTTAGTACTTGGATGGGTGACCGCTCCATTCGGGTGACCGCCCACCAATAAAAGCCACGCAGTCCAAGTCTACCCCCACCCCCGGGTAGTGAGGCCCGTCAGCCTACTGGAGGCAACTCACACCGACCGGGCGTAGGAGTGATGAACCTTCCCCGTGTATCTCATCGAGAATCGTGGAGTGGTTTTCCAGGATGTCAGTAACCACCCGGAGGTTTGGTTCAGGGACGGTATGCTTCAGGGAAAGAAATATAGGTCCTCGGGGCCTGCTAACTCTGAGCTACCATAATCCTTGGACCTAGACCAGTTTGTCACTGTCCTTGAACCCGAGAGAGCTGACGCCATCGGTGGGAAGGACACTGCCAAATTGGCCCCAATGGGATTGGTTATGGAGCTATGGGCAGTCTGCCGCTGTACCATGGTGACCATGGCTTGCAGCAACGTGAGGTTTGGGCTACCCCCTCCAGGCTGTCTGTACTCCCGCAAGCAAAACAAATGTCTGTAAGAAGACCACACTGCGCGGCCAAAGGTCTCATTAGGCCTGATGCGCCAACCGAATAAAAAAAAAAAAAAAAAAAAAAAAAAAAAAAAAAAAAAAAAGAATATATCCAGAAATCGGCTGAAGTCATGCAATTTTAATATGGACAGGTGTTCACACCTGGTATGGAAGAACCACTGAGCGAAATTTGGAGAATTTAGGACAAATGGTATGGATTTCTATAAAGAACAAACAAACAGAATTTCATCTTTATTTATATAGAAGACTAGCTGTAAATACCGGTTTCACCCGGAGATTTTCATTTTTTAAATCTATAAAGTGAGACTTTTATCGACTCAAACAGTCGATTTCGTAAAAACGAATGTAAAGCAAGATCAAAACGATTTTTATAACAATAAAGAATATACCCAGAGATTGGCTGAACTTATGCAATTTTAATATGGACAGGTGTTCACAACTGGTATCAAAGAACCACTGAACGAAATTTGGAGAATTTAGGACAAACGGTATGGATTTCCATAAAGAACATACAGAATTTCATCTTTAAATACATAGAGCACAGCTGTTTATCCCAGTTTCACCCGGGGAATTTCATTTTTGTAATGAAACGGTCGATTTCCTAAAAAACCATAGTAAAGCGAGATCATTACGATTCTTATAACAACAAAGAATATCAGCTGAAGATCGGCTGAAGTCATGTAATTTTAATATGGACAGGTGTTCGCACCTGGTATCAAAGAACCACTGAGCGAAATTTGGAGAATTTAGGACAAACGGTATGGATTTCTATAAAGAACAAACAAACAGAATTTCAACTTTATTTATATAGATTAGGAATTTTTCTATTAATCTTTGATAAAATTATCTTTAATCTTGATTTTCTATAATTATATAATGTATTCTTATTTTTCCTCTGGTCTTTGTTAGATGCCTTATTTTACCTCATTGGACAGTAATTATTAACTTCCGCCTAAAAATTTGTTAGTGGCTTCATTTTTACTAATGCCACAACTTTTTTATCTTTGGAATTTTTTGTATCTTGGCCATTTGTCGTGACCTATGCCACTAACTTATCAATCTTAGTACCTTATGAAAATTTATGAACATCCAGTTCATTTTCCTGTTTTTGTTTAATAAAGCTCGATAGAATCAGATGGTCATATTGGCTGACAATCCAATGGGTGTTTCTTCAGACCTACGCCCCTAAGATGTCGATTTTATAACCACTATCTAACTGATTTAACATCCATAGACCACAAAGCACAAAAGATAATTGAGCTATTTAGTGATTAAATAAGTTATTGGTCCACAAAAATATTAGACCATATCTATCACTTAACCTACAAAGAAAAGGGCAGAAATTTCATTTTTATGATAACAATCCACTTCAATGACCTGGGAGAAATTGGGGGTAGATGAAAATCGGTAACTGAGTACATTTAGACATCCCAAAAAACATTTTTTTTTTTTATAATTTTAACCCATTCTTCGAAAACTATTAGTTTTAAACAAAATAACATTTTATAAAAAATAATGGCTGTGCAGCATTTTTTTCTCTTACCTATATATGAAATATACAGGGTGTCCCGAATTTAAATGGCAAAACTTCAGGAACTTATAGGGGATCGAAAAACTAAGAAAAAAAGTCCTTTAGAGATTCGCTCGTTTTTGCTTAGTTTTGGAGAAAATCGCAAAAAAAAGAAACAAAACAAAAATGTTATAGTTAGTGATTATCACCTTTAAAATTTAGTCAGGCTAGGCAGTGAGATATGTAAACACTTAATGTTATCCTTTACATTCTTTTATTTGTTTACATTTTGGCTTCCTTCTGGGATTATAATTCCTAAATCAGTCTTCAGTCAGCCACTCAGATATTTTTGTGTGAATAGCATCAGCCACAATGCCGCGTGCATATTCTAATGTTGAATACGCTGATATGATTTTTGTGTTTGGTTTCTGTAACGGTAATGCTTTAGAAGCGGTGCGGGAGTATGCGCACCGATTTTCAAATAGAAGAGTGCCTAATCGACGAGTCTTTTCGTTAACTTTTAATAGACTACGAGAGACTGGGTCATTCTTAATACGTAATGAAGGCGACCAATTCCAGGCAGCATTAAGAGCAGATTATCGGAGAAGAAATTGTGTCCAACGCCACTTCGATAACAATCCTGAGACTAGCATCCGAAGAGCATCTGCTGCATTAGGAATATCGTGGCAAGCAATATGGCGAACTTTGGAAGGTGATAGTCGCTACCCATACCATCTTCATAAAGTTCAGAATTTATTACCTCAAGATTATGTCAAGAGATTGAATTTTAGTAACTGGTTTCTTGAAAAAATTCGCGATGATAATTTATTTCCATTAAAAATTATATGGACCGATGAAGCTACCTTTAAAAGAGGAGGAATTGTTAATCAAAGAAATTATCATGTATGGGCTCTTGAAAATCCCAGAGCTAGAGCTATTTGAGAGAATAGGTTTCAGCATGAATTTCTATTAATGTTTGGCTTGGAATTTGGAACGGATTACTGTTGGGACCATATTTTTTACCTGAAAGATTGAATGGAATCACATTTACACATTTTTTGGAGAGCGACTTTTCTAATTATTTAGATGACATTCCCTTACAACAGCGGATTGAAATGTGGTTCCAACTCGATGGATGTCCAGCTCATTATAGCAGAGCTGCTCGAGCTTGGCTGGATATAAATTATCCACAACGATGGATTGGACGTGGAGGAGTTGTACCTTGACCACCTAGATCACCTGATATGACACCCATGGATTTCTTCGTATGGGGAACCTTGAAGCAGGAAGTTTATTTGGTGTCAATCAACTCAAGAGAGCAATTAAGAGACCAAATCATAGATGCAGTGCACCAAATATCATCAGAACAATGTTTAGCTGCTATTTATCAAGTGAGTGCTAGATGTAATGCTTGCATCGGTGCAAGAGGACAACATTTTGAGCAATATTTACATTAAAAAGAACATAACATAAATATAAATGTAAATAAATAAGTATAAAAATGAAAACTTGTTTTCTTTCTTTTTTTGCGATTTTCTCTAAAACTAAGCAAAAACGAGCAAATCTCTAAAGGACTTTTTGTCTTAGTTTTTCGGTCCCCTATAAGTTCCTGAAGTTTTGCCATTTAAATTCGGGGCACCCTGTATATTAAGGTAAAGTATTGCGATCGTAAAAAATGTTGACTTCCGGTTTTCAACGGAAATACACATTTTGGAGTCCCCTGAGTCAAACTAACCAAATATCGCAAAATGGTCTGTGTATGTGTTTTTTTTTGTTTTGTTTTTTATGGTAACAATCTTCAAAAGATGCGTATATGCCCGTACCTATCGGTGTGTGGGATTTCTATCCACTAAAACCACCTCTATACCAGTGGCGGATCCTGAAATTTTTTGAGGGGGGCGCACTTTTTTTTTTTACATTTCATGAGTAATCAAGGCCCTAATTTAAAATACATATTAGTATATAATGGCGTTGTAAATTACTGTAAATGTTTAAATATAATTCATTTTCAATTAATGGACTTAAAAAATGACTAAATATAGCTCATTTTATTTAGAAATAGCAGTACTTTATGAGTTTCCTCACCTCTCAGGGGGGGGGGGGCCTCCCCTGGATCCGCTACTGCTCCATAAACCTGTTTTCAACCCTCTACCAGACCTTCGTTAGGCATTACTTCGTGGAGGAGGAGTGGATATGTGCCACCCTATTGTTCTAGGCTACCTCTTCTTTAGGCACACCTCTCCTTTTCTTCCTTCCTCAGCTGTTTCATGGCCTGAGCTATAAGGTGTTGGTCTGCGAGCCAGTACTCTTCTGAATATAGCATTAAGCTGATGATGTTACCGTCAGTTGGTTCTGATCCACTAACCTGTTGGAATTCCTCCCCTTCTTCGTAAATTGTGGACTGCAAAAGAATACGTGCTTCACGCTCTCTTCCACTGTTGGGCATTATAGGGATTCTGCAGTAATTTCCAGCTTGAACCTCAATTGGTATGCCCGTGAGCAGCTGTATTAAAAAATAGTCAACTTCCCCTTGTTTTCTATCAAACCAAGGCTGGATGCAAGAAATCAGCCTATGGGTCCATCTTCTGTTCTCTGCCCTGTCCCAGCGCTGATGCCATCTTTCAATCGTTTCCTTCCTTTCTTCTGCAATCAGCTCTATTGGTGGCATCCTGGCCACTACACATGCTACTTTGTAGGAAACTGTTCGGAATGCACTTGACACTCTTATAGCACACCAAAGATAAATTGACATCATAGATCTCTTGTAGGCCACCTTATCCTAGGCACTTTACCTTATCCCGGCTGCATTGAGTAGGACGGAAGTGACTGGTCAATACTAATAGTCTACAACTTTTCTGTTCAGCAATGGCAACCCCAAGATATCTCAGGGAATGATGGGACCAAATCTCTCACAGTATAATTTCCTTCCTTCTTTTCTGGCTACTAATTAGTATGGCCTTGGTTTTACAGTCTGCTAATTGGAGCCCCACAGAAGCTAGCCAATTGCGATCCAGTGAAATGCTCTGATTACCTTTCAGGGTCACTTCACTTATGTACTTTGTTTCATTCACTACTGCTATGTCATCTGTAAAGCCTGCTACATGACGTTCCTTAGCAGAGGCCCAAGCACTGAGCTCAGGGAAACTCCATTGATCATCTGGAACATCGCTGATCCTCAATTGAACTTATCTAAGTCCTTTCTTTGAAATAGTCTCTTACAATGTTTCTGAGATACATGGGAACACTTAGACACTGAGATACATTTCCTGCAGAGACTCTAGTATGCAGCTCCATGTCGCTGAGTTGAAGGCATTTCTCACACCCAGTGTGATGACGGCACAGTAACATTTCGCACCTCTCCTCCACCACTTTCCCAAAATAGCCTTCTGAGCCATTTCTATCGCCATAGTTGTCCAAAGGCCCTTGGGTCCTTGATAGGCCATCTGCGCTCCTTCGACTGTATCTTGTATACTGTTGCCAATGACTTTCTCCAGGGCTTGGCCAGCTGTGTCCAACAGACATAGCTATCGATAAGCCGAAGGGTCCGATTGGCTTTCCTTGTCTGATTACCTTTCGGAATCTGCACTGGATCATGTCTTTTCCAAGTTCTCGAAAATAATCCCTCATTTAAACATGAACTGAAGACTCCCTCAAAATCATCAGGCCTGATCTCCATTGCTGCCTTGAGTGCCACGTTTAGGATACCGTCCAAACCTGGAGCTTTCATTCTCTTAAGGCTATTTTAGAACTGCTCTCTTACTTCTTCATGACCGTTCTGTGAGATATTCCCCATGGATCTTCGTTCACCTGTTCGCAGAGTTCTTTTCACATTGCCTCTTGCTCCTCTTGATTGCAGGCCGTAATTCGCGCCTCGCTGCTTGGAATTCTTCCTGTAATTGCATGGAACTCAGTGCTGCCTTTTTTTTTATTTGGAGCATAAAATCTCTCTGATTGAGAGTGATTTAGTCCATTCTATGATATAAAAACTTGCTATTTAAACATGAGTCAAAACCATAGTTGTACATGGTTAATATTAAAGCTTGAAGTTATTGATATTAAGACTGAAAATTTGGGAAAGCTCCTTATAAATAGCCTAATATGATTTCCATTGTATTCCATATGATTGTTGTAGCACCAAATCTTTAAGAGATATAATATAATTACTAATATTTCTTTAACATTAGAGCTGTTAGAATCATGAAGGTATTTTACCTCATAGCATCAACATTAAGGAAGCTAAATATAATCATTGAAAATCAAAATTAATTTAGGTAGAAAATAGTCCGGGGAGGCGGTCAATAAAATACAAAATAGTATAAAACTATTTTATTGTTGCCGACGTTTCGACCCAACTATGCAGGTCTTCGTCAGGGCTAAATAAACAAGACACAGACAACAACATGAGTAATTAGGACAAAGAATATGAACTGAATATATGAATATAAAAATATGAAAAAAACAAAAACAAAAAAAACTAAGAATATGTACTGACTTTATAAGATATAAGTAACTGTGAACTATAAGGTTAAGCATATAATTTATATACACATGGTGTAATATGGTTATTGACTATGGTATTGTTAACACTGATGCAGTTGATACTGATAATATAGGTGGTGTGATAAGATGGGGCAAGGCGCATAGTAGTGGATAAGTTATGAGAGTGGTGTACTATGGGTAGATATGGTGGCAAAATGGGGCAGAGTAGAAGAGGGATTAATATATGATGGAATATAAATATAGTAAATGGATGAGCTTACCTTATGACAGGGATGGATGTCACAGCCAAAGTGAGGGCTGAAAGGGTCGTAGCAAGGTAAGATTTGTAGGAGTGGGGATGTCAGCAAAAAGGTGTGGGCCGCAAGGAGGGTTAGGATTTGTTTACTTAAACTAACTTTACACAAATACATAGCATTGGTTACAAGAATAAATAGTGGCATATTTAACAGCATAACAAAATTGAGAAAACTTATAACTAGTTGACTATATATGTATGTAATTAATATTATGTGAAAACATTAAAATTAGATTAAACAGAAATTTAAAAATAAAGAATTACATTACTGTTGTTATAAATAGGCTATTTCTGTATTAGATAGGAACATATTAATTATCTGTGTAGCCTTAAGTGTTAGAAATTGTACAATTGTGGAACTTGACATATTTTTATAGGTTCGGTACAAATAATAATTGTTGTTTCATATAATAATATGTTCATTCTATTAAATGAATAGTAGTAGATGTGGTCTATTGTATGAATTATTCTGGTTCTATTGCATAAAATGGGTATATAATATGAATGGGTGGATATGTTAAGTGAGGAGTGAGAATGGGGAGGTTATACAACAAGTATTGAAAAGAATTTATATGTTTATGTAATATATACGTGTTATGTGTCAAGAAATGGTGGCGGCGAAGGAAATTTTGTAAATAGAATAGGAGCTACTGGGAGGGCGGTAGTGTGAAAGTGGTGACAGAGGGATATTATAGGTTATTGTTGTTTGATAAGGTTTAAAATGTGTCTGTAAGTAAGTGATATACAATGCTTGTCTATCTTGTGGTTGACAGGGTTGGGTTCGAGATGGATGTATATGGATTCGGATATGAGTCTTTTTTCATGGTTAGGAACTGTAGCGAGGATAGAGGTTTTATCAAAATCGAAGGAATGGTTAAGGCTTAAGGCGTGTTCTGAGAGTTTGGACGCGGAAAGGTTACGTGACGTTATGGAGTATTTATGTTGGGAAATGCGAGTTTTAAGGTGGTTTTTGGTTTCTCCGATATAGGCTGAATTACAATTGGTGGTTGAACATGGGACCCGGTAAACAATATTGGATTGGTATTGTATAGGAATGGGATCTTTAAGTTTGGAAAAAAGGTGGGAAAGTTTATTGAGTGGCTTAAGGCCGCAACGTAGGGAAGGGATTGAGGTTGTTAAGGATTTTTGTATTTTGTCTGTGAGCGTAGGGATATAAGGGAGAGACCTATATAGGAGGGGGGAGGCTGTGCTAGGTAAGGGGCTAGGGGTCATGATACTAGAAATAGTTCTGTTTTTGTATGTATTGATGGGTTTTGTTATAAGTTTCGATGGATAATTGTTGGTTATTAGTATATCAGTGATGCGTTTTATATTGAGATTGATGAGTCTGCCTGAATATGTAGGTTTGGTGTACCAGTCTGTTGTAAGGGAGCCATCGGTATTTCTTATGATGAGGAGCTCGAGGAAAGGGAGTTGGTGGTTGGTTTCTTTTTCAACTGTGAATCGGAGTCGGTGGTGATAGGTTTTAAAAGATGACAGGATTTCGGGGATTTTTTCGGGGTTGAGGACGAGGAGGAGGTTGTCAACATACTTTTTGATGAAAATGATATCATTGTGAAACAGGGGGGTAATTTTGTCAAGTAGGTCGATCAGTACTATGTTGGAGATGTCAGGAGCTAGGGAGTTGCCCATTGCAAGGCCGGAAATTTGATCGTAAAATTGGTTTTGGAACGAGAGGTACCCGGATTTACAGCAAAGCTCAAGGGACTCTAGATATGAGGTGAGGTTGAGGGAGGTATGGGGTTGTATAGTGGACCAGTTATGTTGGACGATATTGAGGGCTATGTCGATGGGGATATTGGTAAAAAGGCTTTCAGCATCGAAGGAGGCAAGGATGAAATTGTCCGGAATATGAAGTGATAGTAGTTGTTCTCTCAGGTGAAAGGAATTTTGGATATCATAATTGTTATTGTGGCTGAGTTTTTGAAGGGAGGGAAGAAGAAATTTACTAAGTTTTGAGGAAGGGGCATTAATGTTGGAGATGATGGGGCGTAGGGGATTTCCTGGTTTGTGGATTTTGGGAAGTCCGTATAGGCGGGGTGGTACGGAATTATAGGATATCAGGTTGTAGTACGT
The DNA here is from genome assembly GCA_911387785.2 of Aelia acuminata. Lineage (NCBI taxonomy): Eukaryota > Metazoa > Arthropoda > Insecta > Hemiptera > Pentatomidae > Aelia > Aelia acuminata. The sequence continues at coordinate 137,697,449 of OU426978.1, read as the reverse complement.
GTGACGGTTAATTTGTTGGGTCTCGAGGAGGTTCTTGAGGTGTTTATTGAATTTGGTCGTAAGGGAGCGGGTCGGATCGCGGGTGGAGGGAATGTAGGTGGATCTGTCAGAGAGAAGGCTAGCCTTCTCTGTTATAAGTTTCGATGGATAATTGTTGGTTATTAGTATATCAGTGATGCGTTTTATATTGTTGGGATGGTATTGTGGGTCAGACAATGAAAGGGATCGGTGAATTAAGTTCTTTGCTACATTTAGTTTGTGATGATAGGGGTGTTGTGAGTGGAAGTTGATGAGTCTGCCTGAATATGTAGGTTTGGTGTACCAGTCTGTTCATGTTGACGACCTCCTCCTCGTCCTCAACCCCGAAAAAATCCCCGAAATCCTGTCATCTTTCAATACCTATCACCACCGACTCCGATTCACAGTTGAAAAAGAAACCAACCACCAACTCCCTTTCCTCGAGCTCCTCATCATAAGAAATACCGATGGCTCCCTTACAACAGACTGGTACACCAAACCTACATATTCAGGCAGACTCATCAACTTCCACTCACAACACCCCTATCATCACAAACTAAATGTAGCAAAGAACTTAATTCACCGATCCCTTTCATTGTCTGACCCACAATACCATCCCAACAATATAAAACGCATCACTGATATACTAATAACCAACAATTATCCATCGAAACTTATAACAAAACTCATCAATACATACAAAAACAGAACTATTTCTAGTATCATGACCCCTAGCCCCTTACCTAGCACAGCCTCCCCCCTCCTATATAGGTCTCTCCCTTATATCCCTACGCTCACAGACAAAATACAAAAATCCTTAACAACCTCAATCCCTTCCCTACGTTGCGGCCTTAAGCCACTCAATAAACTTTCCCACCTTTTTTCCAAACTTAAAGATCCCATTCCTATACAATACCAATCCAATATTGTTTACCGGGTCCCATGTTCAACCACCAATTGTAATTCAGCCTATATCGGAGAAACCAAAAACCACCTTAAAACTCGCATTTCCCAACATAAATACTCCATAACGTCACGTAACCTTTCCGCGTCCAAACTCTCAGAACACGCCTTAAGCCTTAACCATTCCTTCGATTTTGATAAAACCTCTATCCTCGCTACAGTTCCTAACCATGAAAAAAGACTCATATCCGAATCCATATACATCCATCTCGAACCCAACCCTGTCAACCACAAGATAGACAAGCATTGTATATCACTTACTTACAGACACATTTTAAACCTTATCAAACAACAATAACCTATAATATCCCTCTGTCACCACTTTCACACTACCGCCCTCCCAGTAGCTCCTATTCTATTTACAAAATTTCCTTCGCCGCCACCATTTCTTGACACATAACACGTATATATTACATAAACATATAAATTCTTTTCAATACTTGTTGTATAACCTCCCCATTCTCACTCCTCACTTAACATATCCACCCATTCATATTATATACCCATTTTATGCAATAGAACCAGAATAATTCATACAATAGACCACATCTACTACTATTCATTTAATAGAATGAACATATTATTATATGAAACAACAATTATTATTTGTACCGAACCTATAAAAATATGTCAAGTTCCACAATTGTACAATTTCTAACACTTAAGGCTACACAGATAATTAATATGTTCCTATCTAATACAGAAATAGCCTATTTATAACAACAGTAATGTAATTCTTTATTTTTAAATTTCTGTTTAATCTAATTTTAATGTTTTCACATAATATTAATTACATACATATATAGTCAACTAGTTATAAGTTTTCTCAATTTTGTTATGCTGTTAAATATGCCACTATTTATTCTTGTAACCAATGCTATGTATTTGTGTAAAGTTAGTTTAAGTAAACAAATCCTAACCCTCCTTGCGGCCCACACCTTTTTGCTGACATCCCCACTCCTACAAATCTTACCTTGCTACGACCCTTTCAGCCCTCACTTTGGCTGTGACATCCATCCCTGTCATAAGGTAAGCTCATCCATTTACTATATTTATATTCCATCATATATTAATCCCTCTTCTACTCTGCCCCATTTTGCCACCATATCTACCCATAGTACACCACTCTCATAACTTATCCACTACTATGCGCCTTGCCCCATCTTATCACACCACCTATATTATCAGTATCAACTGCATCAGTGTTAACAATACCATAGTCAATAACCATATTACACCATGTGTATATAAATTATATGCTTAACCTTATAGTTCACAGTTACTTATATCTTATAAAGTCAGTACATATTCTTAGTTTTTTTTGTTTTTGTTTTTTTCATATTTTTATATTCATATATTCAGTTCATATTCTTTGTCCTAATTACTCATGTTGTTGTCTGTGTCTTGTTTATTTAGCCCTGACGAAGACCTGCATAGTTGGGTCGAAACGTCGGCAACAATAAAATAGTTTTATACTATTTTGTATTTTATTGACCGCCTCCCCGGACTATTTTCTACCTAATTCTATATCCGGTCAACTATCATCTATCCAAAATTAATTTAATATTATTTTAATTTTCTTTATAGCTCATTTTCAGCAATAATTTCATATTTTATAATTATTTGTCATTTTCTAAACCAATTTATAATGCTTGGATTTATTTTAGGTTATTCAAGTACCTGGTTTAGCGAACTGTACGGAACAGTATCTAATACTAAAGTGGTCAATTCAATTAATTGAAGAATGCCTTTGTTTTTTTCCATGTCTTTTAATGAGATATGTATGGGTTTAGCTTATTTAGGTTTAGCCAATAACTTGTCAAATATTAACCTCCATAGTAAAATATTAACCAAGCATTGTTCTTGAATGGATCTACTCATCCAATTAAGGATCGAAGCTTCTTTCTTTCACGTTGGAGTAGCTCTAATCAGTGGATTCAATTTTAGTACTTAGTACAACAGCTAGTGCCTGTTGTGGATTTACAGCCCCACATTGGAGCTTATTTTTCTATGAAAATCCTAGACTGTAGGAGATCTTGTGGCCAATAGATATTGTCAAAAGGATATATCAAATAGCATCAAAATATCCCACTTTATACTCAGTTCTACATTCGTGTGAACTTGAAGCAGGGCATCAATGGTTCCCTTTCGCTTAACCTAAATGAGTGACCCACAACAGGGATCACAACTAAGACTATTTATTTCCTATGTCACATGCCCAGGAAATAAAAGAATAGCTCAACAGAATACCACATCCACTGTGTAATATCATTTCTTTTTAAAAGGTGAAACTCTAGTATACTGCAGTTATAATCCTTTTTTTTTTTTTTCAGGTTTCAACTAACACCAACAGTTCAGCTGTAAGATTAGTACCAGTCTCAAACTCAAGAGGATCTAGTACACAAGAGCAACAAACTTCTCCCCAACTACCCTCAATAACCACTCATGCAAATAAAGCTACATCACCTATTCCTATTCAAGTATGCATTCATTTTTGTTTTTCTGCTTCCTATTATTGTTAGTACTTATTTCTATCTTATACGAGGTGTGGCTATTAAATAACGAGACTGACGCTGCTACAGAAGAAGTGCGCATGCGCCAAACGCCAGCAACCAACAGCTGTTATCGTGAAGCCTTCTCTTTCGAATGTAGTGCCTCTCGCTTCTGTAAACAAATCAGTACAGCCGTAGCCTTCGTTCGCATTAGAGTTGTTTTTTTGTTTCGCCGGAAAAATGTTAAGTGTAACAGTAGAGCAACGAATTGTTGTGAAATTTCATGTGAAACTTGGAAAAACCGCTACTGAAACTTATAATTTATTGAAAGAAGTGTATGGCAATGAATGTTTATCGCGTGCACGTGTTTTTGAGTGGTTTAAGCGTTTTCAAGATGGCCGAGAAGACGTTCAAGATGATTCACGCCCGGGTCGCCCTTTTTTCGATATTCATGGGATTGTGTACCTTCACTGGGTTCCTGAAGGTCAAACGATTAATCAACATTACTACCTTCACGTTCTTGCTGAACTCCGCGAAAGAATAAGGAAAAAACGACCTGAATTGTGGAAGGACAAGTCATGGGTTCTCCACCAAAACAATGCGCCGGCTCATTCCGCATTGTCTGTTAAGAGGTTTCTAGCCAAATTCAGCATCCCAGTGTTAGACCATCCGCCTTATTCACCAGATCTTGCGCCGTGCGACTTCTATCTGTTTCCTAAGGTGAAATCTGCATTAAAAGGAACAAGATTTGAGTCTGTTGAAGCTGTGAAAGAGAAAGCGGCACGCGTCCTGAAGGAGCTGACAGAAAAAGACTTCCAGCACTGTTTCGAACAATGGAAGATTCGCATGGAGCGTTGTAGGGATAGAGGAGGGGTGTATATTGAAGGTGATAATAAGTAAAAATGTATGAAATAAAAATAAAATGTTTTACAGCGTCAGTCTCGTTATTTAATAGCCACACCTCGTATATTACTGTATTAATACAAAGTTATTTTGTATTTTTTCTGGTGATCTATAGATTTTCTATTTTATAGTTCTTTCACATCTTTCAATGGTCACCTGTGGTGTAGTGGTCAGCATAGTAATCTACAATACTAAAGGTCGCGGGTTCACATCCGGAGGTGGCCCTAGGATTTTTTAATGGGAGTAAAAAATCCCTGTTTATGCCGTCCCTCGGATAGGACGTAAAATGGAGGTCCCGAGCCTGCATGATGACAGGTACTCATTAAAGATCCCTATCCTAATTATACCTGGATAGGCAAAATTTAGGACTCCCGCAGTAGCATCGTCCGATTAGCCTTAGTGGCATAAAGTGACGTTAAAACAAACAAAAAATCTTTCAATGGGTAAGACCTTTGGTTTCTCCTATATTTTTTTAAATTTATCATTTAATTTTTAAAAAATATCAATTTAATGATTGTTCAATAGAATAGCTACTTAATAAAAAATAAAATATTAGGAGTGCAAAAGTTTAAAAAAATTATGTTAAACAAATTATGAACTCAGGACTAATACCATTTTATACACAATTCTCTTCATTAAACTATACTGACGGTGAATCCTAAACCTTGTAATTTATATACTAAATCAAGGAATATATTAATGACTAGAAGACAGGATAACAATTCTGCAGTCAGTTATCAATTCTGAGCTCAGTAGTCCATATGTAAAAATTAATTTAGTCATGTTTGGAGGACATAGAGCAGTTTAAAAAAAAGCAATAATCACAATCGTAAACATTTGGAAATTTAAAAAAAAAATTATAAAATGGTTGTTTTTGAAGCAAAGTTCAAGTTTTCTTTTAGTTATTTATTGCAAGATGCTCCTATTAATTTTTAAATAATTATCTAATTAATAACATCTTCTTTCACTTGCTTTGTATACCTTACAGTCTTATGTAGGCAAAGGAGCCTCAATCCATCTGTAACAGACTTTTGTAAACTTTTAACAGACTTTTTATGGTCGTGTGCCATTTTCTTTAGGCATTTACCTCTTTCCTCTCCCAGCTTGCCTACTACAGTTTTTCTCTAGTGATGTTGGCAAGAAGAAGTCATCTGCAAATAAGTAGCTTATCAATCTTGTCATTGTCCAGGGTTCCTTCAATTATTCTATCATTATCTGCATCTGATTCTCTATCTTCAGAAAAAAAAATCATATTTTCTTTTCCATCTGTCTCCAATTTCCTCAGGTTATGACCATCCGAGAAATCATCCATTAGATTTCTTATCCCTTTAATACTTTTGCTTTTCTTCAAAATAACGTAATTCGCATAATAAGCCTTGTCCAGTGATTGGTCTAATTCCATGGATTGTTTCTTAGCTTCATGGATAGCTTTCAGCCTTATTTTTTATGAGTCAGTATTTTGTTCTGTTGATCAATAATGTTATGCTTTCCATGCAATTATCTTTTTGTTTAAAGCTATTCCAACTACCTAGTTCCTCCATTTAGTGCTCTTTCCATTAATCTTTATTTTCTTCAAACCGCATACCCTCATAGCAGTTGTTAAAACTGTGGATTTAAACTTTTCGCAAAATTCCTCGTCTATGGTTCTTAGTCTTTCTTCCATAAGCTTGATATATTCTTCTCGTCTCAAATGCTTCTAATGCCTATATGTTAGAGTTTTTTTTAACACTTGATCTGTTGTCTGCGCTCTTTTAAGATGTATTTATCTACAATCTATCAAAATTGGCCATTAGTCTGTCCCTCTGATTACTCTTGTATCAGTGAAAGAATTGTCTCAGATCCCTGTCATAAAGGATATCATCAATAAAACTGCCTCTCTCACCTGTATAGAAGATAAAGTTATGGACTCTTTTGTGCAGATAAAATGAATACCATACCAAAAGAATATCAATGTGGAATTTGATCAATCTTTATCCATAATGTGATACCCCGTCCATATAGTCCTGTGTAGTCATAGGTAACCAGTGTGTCATCTGGGGTGGTCACTCCAGATCAGAAGGTTGTGACATTGGGAATAACAGGAAAAAGGATTGCGTCTCGAGGGTAGCAATGACCTCACGGATGTGAGTCTCAACCATAGCTAGACCTGTCACAAACAGGAGAGGAATTTTATTTCGGAGATATAAAATATATATAATTATTAGCATGTCACGACCCCCCCCCCCCCCAAATATTTTTATTTTTAATTTTTTTTTTAAGCAAATAATGCAATTAGCTGGTTACTATGGTGACAGGGGTCATGACCCCCCCCCTCCCCCCAAATATTTTTGTTTTTAATTTTTTTTTTATATTTTTAAGCAAATAATGCAATTAGCTGGTTACTATGGTGACCGGTGCATGACCCCCCCCCCAAATATTTTGGTTTTTAAATTTTCAAGCAATAATGCAATTAGCTGGTTAATATGCCGTAAACCTGCATTTGTTTAAAATGCAGTCCTTCTTGCATACATGATCCCTCAAAAGGTAATAATCTCATTAAAAAACGGTGCTGTCAGACACGTGATTATGAAACAGGGGGTTACGACCCACCCAAAAAATTTTGTGCTGGATCCGCCCCTGTTACGTATCCATATCTTAACATCCCCCTTCCCCCCTTAAACTGCTGAATAAATCTGTAAATAACACAGGTGCTCATTTCAGAAAAATGGCATCGAAAAAAAAGAATGACTGAAGAAGAAATGAAAGCTAAGGAACTAGAGAATCGCTTCATCTAAAAAACTAAATGAGTTGTTTTTATGGTTCCTATTTTGGAACATCTTTTTAAGTGTCAAATAGTTAACTGTTAGTTCTTTAACTATTTTGAAGGTATGGATCCTATTCATTATACCTATATAAGGACGAGACTTACTTCAGACGAAATAAGACTGTAAAATTTAGAGAATTATTTTTTAAAAGATTTAAATTAATATAGTGATGTCATATGTTACATTTTGTGACTCCCTAGAACATTAATTTCTTTGAAAATCATTATCTCGAAAACTATGAATATTAGTGTGTGCACACTTAACATCATTGCTAAGGAGCATTTGGCCAAGCCATCAAGGACCAGAAACATAAGAAAACATGACTTTGAAAATCCTAAAAAATTAAGAGCCAAATACCACCATAATTTTAGAATCACCCATATACTATATTTTTTGTTTTACCCTCTGGGGCATATATAATTAGGTCTTTAGTTGATTCCAAATTGATACCAGCTACCCTCAGTGATTGCCCTTGAGCTTTATTTATAGTCATCACAAATGCGACCCGAACTGGGAATTGTACTCTTTTGAGATCAAAGGATTTTTCGACTGAAACGGTTGATTTTTTAAAAAAACAAAATGTGATGCAAGATCATAACGATTTTTATAACAATAAAGAATACATCCAGATATTGGCTGAAGTTAAGCAATTTTAATATTGACAGGTGTTCGCACCTGGTATGAAAGAACCACTGAGCGAAATTTGGAGAATTTAGGACAAACGGTATGCATTTCTATAAAGAACAAACAAACAGAATTTCATCTTTATAATTATTTACTTGAAATTATTTCTAAATCCTTTTATTTCTATTGAATTTCAGCAAGCATCTACTCAAACTCCAACATCACTTATGTCATCTCCGCCTCTACCTATCTTTTCTAAGAGCAAAAGAGCTTCTTTGTAAGTATAAACTTTTGTATATTGCCAATGCTATAATGCTCTTTATTTATGTGCATTTGTTTTAATTTCTCATGATATAATTGAATTTTTTATTTCTCTTCACACTTAGGATTGAACAACAGATGCAGGCTGACAGGCAAGGTGCTTTAAATCCTGATTGCAAAACTCCATTTCTGAGTAAGAGTGATGCTGTAAAAAGGTTGATTCGCTACCATACCATGAATGAACCTGTACTTAGTGAAAAAGACCTTGCAAAAGCTGATGAATTATTTGAGCAAACAGCAAAACATCTGCTTGATAAGAAAAATCACTTGTATAATAAATTTACTTTTCTCATACTTAAAGAAAGTATGGTAAGTTGAACCATAATTTATACCTCTAATTTTACTTTCACTTACCTACATAAGAAATATAGAGTAAGGGAAAGTATTTTATTTATTAATTCTTTCTCATATTGTTTGTCTATTCCTTGTTTTAATCATAGAGTTGTCTTTATTAGATAAGGGCCAAACATGGGTCCCCTCCCCATATCTGCAGCCAGCCCTAAGTTCGTTCTATGTGATTCGTGTTGGTTACTTTGCCTTTTTTGAAATTTTGTTGTCTTTTTGTTATCCTAAATGTTTTATAATTATTTAATACTTGCTGGGGTACCAATTCGCTCAGGAGCTTGTGTTGGAATAACAGATTAAGCTTTAAGATATTATAGTACAGGAAAAAATAGACCAAAATTAACCAGGAACACAATATTTACCTTTTGCAAACTTCGGTTTTAACTTAGTATTAGATGAAAGATTCAAGATCTGTAGAGCTGCCCACATAACGGATCCTATACCTTTATGAGTGGTTAAAAAGTTAATTTTGCTGCAAATAAGTTGAATTATGCATCTTCTGTTATAGTTTCCATGTTTCTGAATCCAAATGAGACCATTCCTATGATTATACATAGGAATTATAAAATGTATATATCTTATCTATAGGGGAGAATAGGGTAGAGCGCGGAAATTTTTTGTTTTTTCTTGTGAATTGTAAATTTTTCACTAAAAATCCAATATGATTAATAATTTTTAAACTTCTACTACTTATCTTCGTGTTTGTTAAGTGTTTTGGATTAATTCAGAAAGGTTCGGCTATAAAATAAATAAATACAAAATAAAAAATATCCCCACTTTAGCCGAAGGTGCAGGTAAAGTGGAGTAGTGCTTTGGGTAATGTGGGGTATCCTTTATGTATCCTATGAAAATGATTTATTATTGCCATGTGTATATTATACACTTGCGGCCAAAATAACCGTCTTCCTTTTTGAACTAAATGTATCTTAACGTAGGTATAACACGTCCTATTTTTCATTTCTTATCTAAAATAAGCACATGTCCCTTCAATATTGTCAATAATCCTCTATAATAAACAATCAACAGATAAGAATTCGTAAACAACAATACTGCATCAGTACGTAATTTTCTTTGTGTGTGTGTGTGTGTTTTTTTTTTTTTTTTGTAGGGGAAAAATCTTTCATTAGACGAAGTGGGGGTTAAACCCACAACAGTGTGAGATTCCTACTCACTAAAAAACCTCCTACATACTTTGCAATGCCACACCGCGGAACTGCTGGCAGGCATTACTTCGCGGTGGGCAGGATGGCTAGGTGCCTACTTCTCTACTTTACCCTTCCTGGTACTTGACACCTTCTCTCTCGCTCCTGTGCTCTCAATTTTCCTCCTACTCTCGCGGCATAATCTGAAACAGCATTCCAGTTCTCTTGACTGGTCAACATGAGCTGTACCAGATTTTCCGGTGTGGATCTTTTACCCAGCACCATATCTAATTCACCCTTCTACCCAGTAAATTTCTTGCATGCGCAGAAAGCATCTTCCACTGTTTCATCTAATGGAGCGCAGGTGGTACATGATGATTCTTCTTCCAGCTTGAACCGATAGAGATATGCCCTGAAGCAACCATGTCCAGAGAGCAGTTGAATAAGGAAATAATCAACCTCTCCATGTGTGCGATTCACCCACGATGCGATGTCTGGTATCAGGCGGTTTGTCCACCTTCCAGATAATGATGAGTCCCAGCGCCTCTGCCATCTGCGAAGAGTTTCCTTTCTCTCGTCTTTTGTTATCGTTAGCCAGTGTGCTTCTGGCGCTTCCCGTTTTCTGCGGTAGATTCTGCCACGCTCTTCGGCAAGTAGGTCTATTGGAGTCATATCGGCGATGATGCACACGGCATCATACGACACAGTGCGAAATGCTCTTGTGACGCGTAAGGGAAAAGTGTGTGTGTGTGTGTGTGTGTGTGTGTGTGTGTGTGTGTGTGTGTGTGTGTGTGTGTGTGTGTGCGCGTGTGTGCGTGTGTGCGTGTGCGTGTGTGCGTGTGTGTGGGTGGGTGGGTGTGTTTGTGGGTGTGTGTGTGTGTGTTTGTGTGTGTGTGTGTGCGTGCGTGCGTGCGTGCGTGCGTGCGTGCGTGTGTGTGTGTGTGTGTGTGTGTTTGTGTGTGTGTGTGTGTGTGTGTGTGTGCGTGTGTGTGTGTGGGTGGGTGTGTTTGTGTTTGTGGGTGTGTGTGTTTGTGTGCGTGCGTGCGTGCGTGCGTGCGTGCGTGCGTGCGTGTGTGTGTGTGTGTGTGTGTGTGTGTGTTAATTAATCTTTTTCTTTTAATAAAATGGTTTTTATATTGGTGGAAGATGGTAGAAGCCAACGTTAGGTGGCCAGGATATAAGGCCTACCGGCAACAACGGTTCGAAGGCCGGTTTAGAGGTATCAGGAGACGGGACTCTATATGAGGAGGGCAGGATCAGGGAGCCCCAGAACGACTGAGCCAGTAGATGACCATTCCATGTTGATACAAACATTAAGAAACTGCACACAGACAGCAGTAGAAACCGCTTGTCGGCTGAGAATTGCTCACTAGGTGGACGTGAGTGCATTTACAATAAGGAGAAGGCTCGCCGAAGTGAACTTGCACTCCAAGGCCCCAGCAACAGGTCCTCATTTGACAGCAGCTCACCGATATGCACGTCTTCAATTTTGCCGAGAACATGCTAACTGGACTGAGCCTGATTGGGCCTCCGTTATGTTCAGCGACGAGTCAAGGCTTAGCCTTCATACTTAAGATGGACGAGTAAGAGTATGGAGAAGAAGGGGGGAGAGGTACAGCCAGTGCAACATCGCTGAAACGGTTAATTTCGAAGGTAGGTCAGTTATGGTGTGGGGAGGCATCAAATCACAAGCGAGGACAGACCTCCATGTGTTCAGCAGACCGTCCCTCAATGCAACCTTGTATATCACAGAGATTCTAGAAGAATACATGATGCTTTTTAAGCCTATCTTTGGCAATAATTTTCGCCTAATGCAAGATAATGCCTGGCCACACCCAGCACTAGTCTTGCAAGAGTATCTGGATGAGGTCGGCATTCGTACTCTGCCATGGCCAGCTCGAAGCCCAGACCTGAAACCTATAGAACAGTTAGGGAGGCGAGTCCGATGGCGGCCAAACCCTCCAGTTACTCTACAAGACCTCAGGACACAGCTAGTGGATGAGTGGGAGGCCGTACCCCAGGAATGGGTAGCTATCCTCATCCACAGTCTGCCGAGGAGGATTGAAGCAGTCATCAGAGCCAGAGGAGGGAATACCCGGTACTGAGGACGCTTTTTTTTTTTGTTTTGTTTAATTAAAGTTAAAAATGTAAATTTTAGAAGAAATTTTTTATTTTTATTTATATTTCTTCTTTTTTTATATATATAACTTTATTTCTTTTTAATATGTCATTTTTCTTAATTTTCCTTGTGCCTCTTAGAAGCATATAGTATATACATTGCTGAAATCAAAATTGGGAAAAGTAAAGCATATAGTATATACTTTGCCACGAGTGTATATACACATCTATGTATTAAAATGTTGGAAAATTCATATAGAACCTGCTATTACAACAATACTTTAGTATAGGGTTAATAAAAAGTGTCCTTATCTGAACTATAATTGATCAAAGGTATTTAATTACTAATATATTTTATTTTTAATTTTATTTTATACTAGCTAGGTTGCCTGGCTTTGCTCTGGTAGTTGCTTGGTAGTTTTAATAACAGAAAAACTTTAAAATTAAAGAAAATTTGGAACAAAATCAGCACCTTCGTGAAACTTCGGTTTTAACTTGGTATTAATATTAAGATTTGAGATCTGAAGAGTCTGCCTTTAATGTTATATATATATTATCTTTAATGTTATATATATATATATATATATATATATATATATATATATATATATATATATATATATATATATTAAGAGAAAGAATTACTGTTAAAATTAAAAGATAAAAATATGAGCTAGACTTAATTAAGAATTAGAATGAAGAATCAAATCCTAAATTTTATTTCTTATTTATTTATATCAATAAACCTTTATATAATCCTCTCTTTCACTTCTAATTAAGGAAATGTAATATTTTTATTCAATGTCTAGCCTTTGAACAAAAAATGACAAAGAGCTATTTCGGCAATTTTTTTACTAAGAAAATAAACTAGGAGGGCAAAGTGCTCCACAAACCTCACGAAATTTCAATGAAGCGATTAGTCAGAGCATCACACACTGGTTTAGAATAGAGCATTCTTTATATTATACTAGCATTATAATAGAGCATATCTTTATATTTATAGAGCATTCTTATATTACACATATTTAGCATTCCAAAAATGACTCAGGTTTTCCACGGTGATTAATTTTTAATTCAACTGCAGGAGCATTACTAGAAGGGTCATTAGTTATATATAAATCTCGTTTTTGAACCTCCGAAAATCTCGTTTATGTATTTTAGCATTTTTTTACTTTCACTTACCTATATATGAAATATATAGTAAGTGGAAGTATTGCGATCGTGAAAAATTTCGACTTCCGGTTTTCAACGGAAATACACGTTTTGGGACCCCCTGAGTCGAAATAACCAAGTCCCGCGAAATGGTCTGTGTGTGTGTGTGTGAACAGACTAGCTCAAAAACTATAAACCGAGGGAACCTGGAATTGGGTATTTAGTGTAGGTATATGCCAGCGATGTGACAGCAAAAATTGCTTAAAGGGAGAGGGTACTTTATTTAATAACTTTTTACGTTTTTTTCGATTTTCTCAAAAACGGCTCTAACGATTTTGATTAAACTGAGTATTTGATCTATTTATATGCCCGAGATACGACTGTAAAAATTTCATCAGAATTGATCGACTGGAGGGGGGATTTTACTTAATAAATTTTGTACCAATTTCACTTGTACATATTTTTTATTTACTCAAAAACGGCTTTAACGGTTTTGAAGAAACTGGGTATTTGATGTATGTATATATCAAATATGTAAAAGCCAACATTTCATCAAAATTGGTCCAACTGAGGGGGCACTTTATTTCATGACTTTTTTTCCAATTTTTACCTTTTTTTCGATTATCTCAAAAACGGCTTTAACGATTTTTATCAAATTCGTCATGTTTAATGAAAATTAGGTTTTCTTTATTATCAGGTAAGCTTTATCATTATTAAAATGTTCTGAGGGGGCTTTTTGTTTGTTTCTTTCTTTCTTATAATGTACCTTTGTTTTTGTTTACATGGAGAAATTAACTGTCTCTCGTTACGCCTAAAAATAAGAAATGGCTAAAGATGAGATATGATAAAAATAAAGAAAACATAAAGAGGAGAAAAAAAAAAAAATATTCAGTCAACTCATAAAACTCGTTGAGCCCACGCATGCAGAGTACACCTTTAATGACAGACCATTGTTCATAATTAAAGCCGTTCTGTTCTTTTGAGAAGTGGCAATTAACAAAACGCATTAATTTCTAATCTAAGTAAGTTGGTAAGTGAAAGTTGTGTGTTGCGAGCACGCACCAGATTTTTTTTTAAATATTTTAGCAATTTTATTACCACTTTCAATGTAAAATTTGGGGAATTACGATTTTAAGATTATCAGAGTTTTTTTTTTCCTTTTTTTTATAAACATACATTCTGAACGAATGTATATTTATAAGATAAGATATACTGGGTGTCCCAGACCTAGTGTAAAAAAAAAAAAATCTCTTTGTATACAATGATTTTTCTAAAAAATCTGTTGCGATGCGCACAACACACAACTTTCACTTACCAACTTATTTAGATTAGAAATTGACATGTTTTTTTAATTGCCATTTCCATAAAAAACAAAATCTGGTGCGTGCGCGCAACACACAACTTTCACTTACCAACTTACTTAGATTAGACATTAATGCGTTTTATTAATTGCCACTTCTCAAATGAACAGAACGGCTTTTACTATGAACAATGGTGTGTCATTAAAGCCGTACTCCGCATGCATGGGCTCAACGATTTTTATGAGTTGACTGAATACCTTTTTTTTTTCTCCTCTTTGTGTTTTCTTTATTTTTATCATATCTCATATTTAGCCATTTCTTATTTTTAGGCGTAATGAGATACAGTAAATTTTTCCAAATAAACAAAAACAAGTGTACTTTACAGGAAAACAAAAAAGACCCATTCCCCATTTAAGCCCCCTCAGAACATTTTAATAACCATAAAGCTTACCTGATATTAAAGAACACCTTATTCTCATTAAACATGGCGAATTTGATCAAAATCATTAAAGCCGTTTTCGAGATAGTCGAAAGAAAGGTATAAATTGGAAAACAAGTTATGAAACAAAGTGCCCCCTCCGGTTGATCAATTTTGATGAAATGTTGGCTATCACATCTTTGGCGTATTCATATATCAAATACCCAGTTTGATCAAAATCGTTAAAACCGTTTTTGAGTAAATAAAAAAAACACATGAAAATAATACAAAATTTATTTAGTAAAGTCCCCCCTCCGGTCGATCAATTCTGATGAAATTTTAACAGTCATATCTCGGGCATATAAATAGGTCAAATACTCAGTTTAATCAAAATCGTTAGAGCCGTTTTTGAGAAAATCGAAAAAAACGTAAAAAGTTATTAAATAAAGTACCCTCTCCCTTTGAGCAATTTTGAAGAAATTTTTGCTGTCACATCGCGGGCATATACCTACACTAAATACCCAATTCCAGGTTCCCTCGGTTTATAGTTTTTGAGCTAGTCTGTTCACACACACAGACACACACACATACACAGACACACACACTCACAGACCATTTCGCGGGACTTGGTTATTTCGACTCAGGGGGTCCCAAAACGTGTATTTCCGTTGAAAACCGAAATATATATATATCTATCTAATATTTATGCTTATATCGCTACAGAAAACGACAGCGATATTATATTCTGCTGATATTTATATCTTCATTTAAATATAATGTTGAAAAATTAGTTAAGGTTATGTATAGGTTTGTTCCAACAAGCACGTAAAACACATCGATAACTAACAGACTGCCCATGTTCTCCCCCCACTCTTTTGATTCTGAATTTGATTGGTTGGTTTTCCCATTTGATTCATCCAGCAGTAATACAATACTGGGATTTGTTAGTTATCAATTAGTTTTAATAGCTTGTTGGAGCATACCTTATGTTATATATATCATATGTTTTTCCAATAAGTAAACAATTTGAGCGATAATTAAATAATTATTTTCATTTTTTTTCCCGATAACTTCTTAATTAGGAAATTAAGAAGGAACCCCAATAGGAAAAATCTGGTGCGTGCGCGCAACACACAACTTTCACTTACCAACTTACTTAGATTAGAAATTGACGTGTTTTGCTAAATATCATTTCCCAAAGTCACACGTTTTTCTACATTCATATCTTATTTTTGTTAATCGTTAAAGCCGTTTTTGAGTAAATAAAAAAAACCCACAGTCATATCTCGGGCATATAAATACATCAAATACCAAGTTTGATCAAAATCTTTAAAACCGTTTTTGAGTAAATAAAAAAAAACACGTGAAAATGATACAAAATTTATTAAGTAAAGTCCCCCCTCCGGTTGATCAATTGTGATGAAATGTTGGTTATCACATCTTTGGCATATAAATACAACAAATACCAAGTTTGATCAAAATCGTTAAAACAGTTTTTGAGTAAATAAAAAAAACATGTGAAAATTATACAAAATTTATTAAGTAAAGTCCCCCCTCCGGTTGATCAATTTTGATGAAATGTTTACAGTCATATCTCGGGCATATACATACATCATATACACAGTTTCATCAAAATCGTTAAAGCCGTTTTTGAGTAAATAAAAAAAACACGTGAAAATGATACAAAATTTATTAAGTAAAGTCCCCCCTCCGGTTAATCAATTTTGATGAAATTTCTACAGTCACATCTCGGGCATATAAATAGATGAAATACTCAATTTAATCAAAATCGTTAGAGCCGTTTTGGAGAAAATCGAAAAAAACTTAAAAAGTTATTAAATAAAGTACCCCCTCCCTTTGAGCAAATTTGATGAAATTTTTGCTGTCACATCGCGGGCTTATACATACTGTAAATACCCAATTTCAGGTTCGCACGGTTTATAGTTTTTGAGCTAGTCTGTTCACACACAGACACACAGACACACACACAGACCATTTCGCGGGACTTGGTTATTTTGACTCAGGGGACCCCAAAACGTGTATTTCCGTTGAAAACCGGAAGTCGAAAATTTTCACGATCGCAATACTTCCACTTACTATATATTTCATATATAGGTAAGTGAAAGTAAAAATTAGGAACCCCAAAAAGGTTTAAATGGGACCACCTTGGGAAAATACTCTACAAGATGCAAAAGGTTTCGTTCCAATGGGTCCATCCATCTCTGAGTAATCAGTTAACATACATAGAAAAAAAAAAAGTCACATACGTATCGAATTGAGTAACCTCCTCTTTCGTTCGAAGTCGGTTAATTATCTTATATACGACTACATCTTACAAATCTATTATATATACTGGGTGTCCCAGACCTAGTGTAAAAAAAAAATTGGGTAATACTGCATGCTAAAAGGAGTAGAATGACGCAGAAACGCGTTTCCTATCTCAATCTGCTGAGGAGATAGAATTTTTATTTTTAAAATCTTACTTTTTTTCTAAAGAATGACAGTTTTCTCTACTTTGGTTTAGCGTAGAAACAAAAGCGATGATATTTTCTTAACCAGCATTAAATTCTCTAAAAGATGAGTTGGGTTTCGTTGGGACGTTGGGACTTTCAGTGGGACTTTTAACGCGCTAAACACAAAACATTTATTAAAACTTAAATTTTTAATAGTTTTTGAAAATTCCTCACTCCCCACTGGAGCACCCTATAAGCTGTCAAATTTCCTAAAAACTGCGGAATTTAGTTACCTTTTTAGTGGAGTAACCCATGATACAATGCACTTCACCTTTTGAGTCTAAAAGAAGTTTTTCTGATGAAAAACACGCTACAGGTGTCACTGCTGGGGCAATGATGAAGCGCGCAAGAGCCTGCATCCAAAGTAATGGATGCTGAACATCCCATGAGTTAGAGTTAGTTTTACTTTTTAAGACTAGAAAGAACAACGTATGAATTCTAAATAATATAAAAAGGGTAATATATAATATTCTAAAATTAAAAAAATCTGGTGCGTGCGCGCAACACACAACTTTCACTTACCAACTTACTTAGATAAGAAATTAATGCGTTTTGTTAATGCCAATTCTCAAAGTTACTCATTTTTCCACATTCACTTCTTATTTTTGTTTTCATTTGCTCTATAATCCCCTCAAAACATTTGAATAATGATAGCGCTTACCTGATATTAAATAACACCTAATTTTCATTAAACATGACGAATTTGATGAAAATCGTTAAAGCCGTTTTTGAGGTAATCGAAAAATTGGAAAAAAGGTTATGAAATAAAGTCCCCCCT
Organism: Aelia acuminata; assembly: GCA_911387785.2. Classification (NCBI taxonomy): domain Eukaryota; kingdom Metazoa; phylum Arthropoda; class Insecta; order Hemiptera; family Pentatomidae; genus Aelia; species Aelia acuminata. The sequence continues at coordinate 137,679,557 of OU426978.1, read as the reverse complement.
CCGGTTGATCAATTTTGATGAAATGTTGTATCACATCTTTGATATATAGATACATCAAATACCCAGTTTGATCAAAATCGTGAAAGCCGTTTTTGAGTAAATAAAAAAACACGTGATTTCTCCATAAAAACAAAAACAAACAAACAAAAAAGGCCATTACCCTATTTAAGCCCCCCCATTTAAATAAAGTGCCCCCTCCGTTTGACCAATTTTGATGAAATGCGGGCTATCTCATTTTTGGCATATACATACTTCAAATACCCAGTTTGATCAAAATCGTTAAAGCCGTTTTTGAGTAATTAAAAAAAACACGTGAAAATGATACAAACTTTATTAAGTAAAGTCCCCCCTCCGGTTGATCAATTTTGATGAAATGTTGGCTATCACATCTTTGGCATATACATACATCAAATACCCAGTTTGATCACAATCGTTCAAGCCGACTTTGAATAAATAAAAAAATCACGTGAAAATGATACAAAATTTATGAAGTAAAGTCCCCCCTCTGGTTAATCAATTTTGATGAATTTTTTACAGTCACATCGCGGGTATATACATACATCAAATACGCAGTTTGATCAAAATCGTTAAAGCCGATTTTGAGTAAATAAAAAAAAACACGTGAAAATGATACAAAAGTTATTAAGTAAAGTCCTCCCTCCGGTTAATCAATTTTGATGAAATTTTCACAGTCATATCTCAGGCATATTAATACATCAAATACTCAGTTTAATCAAAATCGTTAGAGCCGTTTTTGATAAAATCGAAAAAAACGTAAAAATTATTAAATAAAGTACCCCCTCCCTTTGAGCAATTTTGATAAAAATTTTGCTGTCACATCGCGGGCATATATCTATACTAAATACCCAATTTCAGTTTCGCACGGTTTATAGTTTTTGAGCTAGTCTGTTCACGCGCACACACACACACACACACACACACACACACACACACACACACACACACACACACACACACACACACACACACACACACACACACACACACAGACAGACCATTTCGCGGGACTTTGTCATTTGGACTCAGGGGACCCCAAACCGTATATTTACGTTGAAAACCGGAAGTCGAAATTTTTCACGAACGCAATACTTCCACTTACTATATATTTCATATATAGGTAAGTGAATGTAAAAAAAAGCTGCTTAGTTTAAATTTTAAAAATACTTCCTTTAAAATAAATTAAACTTTTTTCTTCTCTTCTACTAAAAATTTAAAAATCCTACATAAAAAACGTTAAAGATAAAAAATAATATTGTAGAACCATACTAAAATGGATTATTGCAGTGCGTGTTCAAAATGTCATCCATTACTTTGGATGCAGGCTCTTGCGCGCTTCATCATTGCCCCAGCAGTGACACCTGTAGCGTGTTTTTCATCAGAAAAACTTCTTTTAGACTCAAAAGGTGAAGTGCATTGTATCATGGGTTACTCCACTAAAAAGGTAACTAAATTCCGCAGTTTTTAGGAAATTTGACAGCTTATAGGGTGCTCCAGTGGGGAGTGAGGAATTTTCAAAAACTATTAAAAATTTAAGTTTTAATAAATGTTTTGTGTTTAGCGCGTTAAAAGTCCCACTGAAAGTCCCAACGTCCCAACGAAACCCAACTCATCTTTTAGAGAATTTAATGCTGGTTAAGAAAATATCATCGCTTTTGTTTCTACGCTAAACCAAAGTAGAGAAAACTGTCATTCTTTAGAAAAAAGTAAGATTTTAAAAATAAAAATTCTATCTCCTCAGCAGATTGAGATAGGAAACGCGTTTCTGCGTCATTCTACTCCTTTTAGCATGCAGTATTACCCAATTTTTTTTTTACACTAGGTCTGGGACACCCAGTATATATTATAGATTTGTAAGATGTAGTCGTATATAAGATAATTAACCGACTTCGAACGAAAGAGGAGGTTACTCAATTCGATACGTATGTGACTTTTTTTTTTTTTTTTTTTCTATGTATGTTAACCGATTACTCAGAGATGGATGGACCAATTGGAACGAAACCTTTTGCATCTTGTAGAGTATTTTCCAAAGGTGGTCCCATTTAAACCTTATTGGGGTTCCTTCTTAATTTCCTAATTAAGAAGTTATCGGGAAAAAAAATGAAAATAATTATTTAATTATCGCTCAAATTGTTTACTTATTGGAAAAACATATGATGTATATAACATAAGGTATGCTCCAACAAGCTATTAAAACTAATTGATAACTAACAAATCCCAGTATTGTATTACTGCTGGATGAATCAAATGGGAAAACCAACCAATCAAATTCAGAATCAAAAGAGTGGGGGGAGAACATGGGCAGTCTGTTAGTTATCGATGTGTTTTACGTGCTTGTTGGAACAAACCTATACATAACCTTAACTAATTTTTCAACATTATATTTAAATGAAGATATAAATATCAGCAGAATATAATATCGCTGTTGTTTTCTGTAGCGATATAAGCATAAATATTAGATAGATAGATATATATATATTCACCGATAACAGTAAACCTTCTTAATTTAGATCTAATCGACGGTTGGACACCATAATCATAAGACAACAAAATTCGTGGAATTTCAAGAAATACTGAGTATTGGTAATCGTTTTAAAGCAGAATTTAAGACTTCTTCAAGTTCCCGAAGGTTCGTTAAAATTTAAAATCGTAGCTATTATTGATTTAAATTAGATTTTTATTTCTATCTTTTATTGACTATGCACATTAAAAAAGAATACAATAATTCCTGGAAGAGCTCATTCATTAAGATACCTCTATCTTCTTCCGTATACACTCGGTTACTGTTGAATATCTTGCCGGAGATCTTGTGCCGGAGATCGATCCTTTATGGGTGACACTTCTGTTATGTTATCCGGATTACTAGTATCGGTTTTTAAATTTGTTTCTACAACTATCGAGGCTTTTGCTGGTGTTCATCCATCAATAATAAAAACTACAAAATAAAACTTGATAACTACCCGAAAACAACCTCACTGTATAAGTCCCCTCAGCAAAAATTTGGCAGTCATGGAAATGATTGTTGAAAATGATGATAAATGCTACGCCACTAGAATTGAAGCAACATTTTTTAGCAATTTATTTTCTGAATAATGTTTTATTAAGAAGGATATAATTCATAGTACTTCGGTAATAAATTTAGTCAAAAATTTATCGAAAGGAATTACGAACATAATTGAATCAACCTTTGGAATTAAGTCAGTAGTCTAATACGGAGAATAGTAATATCCTTCGTAATAATAAATTAACCATATGTGAGTCCCAAACCCTGTTGCTTCTATCCTAGCGGGGCAGTCTTTTTGATATCGATAAATTTTATGGTTGCCCCTTTTTTGCTGGGTGAAGTCGTGTATAATATCGCCATAGTTTTCAGAAGGATATTCAAGCAATCAAAATTTAAAAATTACTTTCAAATTTACTATAGGTCCTATTAGCATCCTCATCGATTCTCCATTAAAGATATCTTGTCTAAAACCGGCCAAAATCTCGACTGTTCAGTGACATATCTACTTCATCTTGGAATGGCCGGATTTATGTATTTATGTATATTTAATTCAACACATCTCGGAACACTGATACTCTACGTAAATGACAAGTACCGATGACATTTATTAAAGGAAAAATATTGTCATTGTGGAAAAACATTTTATGTGTTCCCTTCCCAATTGAACATTGATCTTTTTTAAAAAAAAAATCCATTTATAATCATAAAACGTAGTGTGTTGAAAGTTGTATAATACACGCACCGCTTTCCCACTTTTCTGTGTGTATTCATAAAATTGAAAAGGTGACTGTTTATACAATTATTGTATAATAAAAAGGCCTGGGAAAGACAAACGTGGTAGAGCGTAAAAAGATTTCGAAATTTTTAAACCAACGTTTATTTTATGAACGACCAATTACCAACGAGATTTTTAAACCAACGTACGGTTTTCTACATTTGTTATCTTCTCCAACTAAAAATTGTGAAATAAAAAACATTTTATAAAAAAAAATATTAAACCGACTTCGAAACCTAGGAACCAGTAAAAATAAATTCAATGAAAAGTATGAAATAATTACATTCTGATTTTTATGAATACACAGCAAAATTGAAAATGGTATAAAAATTGGAAAAACGCAATAAGTATCTTAATAAATTAATTAAAATAAATAATAAGGTATCTTAATAAATTTTATACCATTCTCACATGTTTTTTTTATTTACTCAAAAACGGTTTTAACGATTTTGATCAAACTTGGTATTTGATGTATTCATATGCCCGAGATATGACTGTAAAAATTTCATCAAAATTGATCTACGGGAGGGGGGACTTTACTTAATAAATTTTGTATCATTTTCACGGGTTTTTTTATTTACTCAAAAACGGCTTTAACGATTAACAAAAATAAGATATGAATGTAGAAAAATGTGTGACTTTGGGAAATGATAGTTAGCAAAACACGTCAATTTCTAATCTAAGTAAGTTGGTAAGTGAAAGTTACCCCCGAGATATGACTGTAAAAATTTCATCAAAATTGATCTACGGGAGGGGGGACTTTACTTAATAAATTTTGTATCATTTTCACGGGTTTTTTTATTTACTCGAAAACGGCTTTAACGATTAACAAAAATAAGATATGAATGTAGAAAAATGTGTGACTTTGGGAAATGATAATTAGCAAAACACGTCAATTTCTAATCTAAGTAAGTTGGTAAGTGAAAGTTGTGTGTTGCGCGCACGCACCAGATTTTTTTACGTTTTTTTCGTATCCATAAGTTTTTCGTAAAACTTATCTCGGGTTATTTAGCAATAATTTCCTGCCATAAGGAAATAATTGGTTATTTTCGCTTTGTTGTTCCAAAAAAAAAAAAAACGTTTTAATAACTAATCTTGAATTATAAGGGTCATCGTCATCGTATTTAGATACTTTAAGGTAATCACCAAAAATATCAAAGAACATATAATTTATTTTCATTTCTTCCTATGATTTTGTTGAGATTTTGAGGATATAGAAGTACTCCCATTTTTGACCTGCGAATGCGAATTTCCATGTATTGGTATATTTTGGCAGTTAATACGAGTGCATTTATATTTTTCTCAAGTAAATACGAACGAATTTGTGTATTTCAGCTGCGAGAATACGATTATCCGCAGAATTTCCCTGCGAATGCGCGATTATTCACAGATTTTCCCTGCGAATAATCGAATATTTAAATTTGCGAATACAAAAATATTCGTATTCATATATGTGAATACGAATATTCGTATTCGCAGATTGGGGGTGCTTTGGGTGATATTCGTATTCGCGAATACGAATACGCCCAACTCCGATTTAAATTAAACAGTGCCAAACAAGATATGGTTTACCCATTATGAGTTGTTTACTCATCAGTATTAAAAAGAAATAGGTGTTTAGTATTTTATTTAATTTACGATTCTTAAATCATATAAATTATCTTTGTTCATTATTAAACAAATTTTGGCATTATTTTTTATTAATGTTGTTATAATATTACAGAGGCTTCAACAAACCAGTGAATTAGTATTACTAGAAAGACTGTTTGTTGCTGATGAAACTACGAGATTAGAGCAGATTAAGCAAGAAGCAAGTGCTCCTTCTGTTTCTACTGCAAATACCACACCATCTTCATCTTCATCGTGTGAGTAAATTAATCTGAATACGTTTTTACAGAATATATTTATATTTTATTTATTTAGAACTATAGTTCTGTTGGGGCTCTAACTTTATATTTGACATTTGTATTTGATTATGCTTTACTATTTTTCAATTTAAGGTTTGTTTCATATTATGTAATTATTTGATGTTTGAAAAGCTATTTTTAATCACAGTCTTAAAGTTTCGGGCCAAGAACTAAGGCAGAAGGTCACCTTTCACAGGAATCAAAGGGATTTTATAAAAAGACTACAGGGATTAAATGCAAGGATTATAGACAAAAGATATCAATGCTTTTGACTTTGGTGATACACATTAATTAGTTCCCCTATAACTAGCTGTCATTTAATAGGAGATTAATTTGGGCTAGAGTTAAATAAATTCAAAGTGGGCCAGTCAAGTAAGTAGGCATTTGAAACCCTTTGCTATATATGTTGTTTATGGATGAAATATCTTCAGTTAGTAAAGAAAAGAACTAACAGGACATTTACCAGATCCCCTGTAATGATTATCTTCTTTTCATCTTGCTAGAGGCATTGATAGAAAGATAGAAAAAGAGAGGTTTATCGAAACCAACAAAAGTAAGATACTATATCTGGGAAGACAGCTAGAAGATTACCACATATATTGCACTGGAGAGGAAATGGAAGTTATGACAGACTCTGTGTACCTTTTTACAGAGATAGATAATAGTCCTGGAGCCGAGGCCGAAAATGGGTGTTCATGCGGCCATGTAAATAGTGAAGAAAATGCAAAAAATGACCCTGCCTCCAGGATGGATGAAACCTTGATAGATGATAGATTATGTTCAAACATGGATGTTTTCATCATTCTGCCACTTTTAAACAGCTTTTAACCCCTGACAGACTCAATTTCAGAAACTGTATTTTTTGGGATGTAAAATTCACTGTATTTGGTACGTACCTTAATTTTTCACGCATGATAATATACGTCCAATGAAAGAGTTTGCGATTTGTCTCTCAAGCCTAAGCAGCTGAAAAGTAATGGCAGGCTTAAATTGAAAAATTGCCAAATTTGGTGATAAATTTCATCATTTTTGGGAAGATTCATACTTTCATAATTTTAATAATTTCATAACATACTTACATAATAGGTTCAAGTACTTGTAGTATAAGAACAATAGAGTATGGTCTGCCTAGGCTAGTCTGTTGAAATCAACTGGCAGATTGAAATTCAAAAATTGTCAATTTACTGATCAAATTTTTTTGATTTAGGGGTGCTTCAAATTTTGGCTACATATTGTTCTCTTAGATTAGACCCAAAAAGTGTGGTCTGTTTCGGTAACCCGCTGTTTAAGTTAGGCAGACTGAATTTAAAAAATTGCAACTTTCAAGGTCAAAATTAATGTATTTTGGGAAAGTTGTATTTTGGCATTTGGTGCTAGCGTGTTAGTGTAAACTTTTTGACGCCTGCCAGTCGATTTGATAGTCTGTCATCGATTTTCAACTGCCTTCTGAGGCCAGACTGAACTCAAACATGGGCAAACTCAAATTGACCATTTTTATATTACAAATTTATCTTCTTCAGGACGATTCAAATTTCATCACAGGATACCAAAAAGAAAAAGAACAAAAAAAATCTTTAAGACAAAGTCTGCCACCAATATCCAACAGATTTTTTCAGCAGACCTACAAAAAGGTCTGTTTTTCCAAATTTTCCATCCCATTGCACCTATCATAGAAGTGTTGACAATTTCGCTGATATTAATGTACAAGGGACTTCGTTTGAACAGGTAGAGAAATTTAGATATTTAGGGGCGATGGTAACTGGAAAAAAACAAAATCGATGAGGAAATTAAGGCTAGATTAAAAGCCGGTTCTTGCTAATTTTCAGTAGCAAAATTGCTTAGCTCACATCTTCTGTCCCGAACCTTATTATTCTTCCAATGAGCCTTTACGGTTGCGAAACCTGGCCGCTGACATTGAGGGATAAGCAACAACTCAGGGTTCTTAAAAATAAAGTACTGCGTAAAATATCTGGATTGAAATATTTATTTATATCCTATAAATTTGTATTAGCTGTAAGACAAAAACGTTACTTCTTCTATATCCATTTTCCTTTATATCTGACTTTTGAGAGTACCTGAAATTAATAAATGAAGAAATACGGTAGCAGAAAACGTTGTTAAATTTCGATGATCTGATATCTTATGATAGATATTTAGATAGCCTCTTTTATTGTATATGCTTTGTTTTCTTTTCTAGGTATCTTATCTGTAAAAAGAGAACGGGATGAAGGAGACAACATAGAAACTAAAAAGCATTGTCCAGATGATGAAGAAATTAACGCTCAAGTTCAAAGTGCTATTGATAGTATTCTTAATCTGCAAAGGAATGATTCCCTTGAGGAAGCTGTGAGAAGCATTTCTTCATAGTATAGTGCTTTGTAACTAAATAAGCCATAACCCCTCCTTAGTATTTATTGATTTTAGCATGTGATTTCTTATGGAAATGAAGTATCGTCAACCAGTATTTTTATAATTGTTGTTAAATTTTTATCATTATTTATACTCGTTAATAGTTTACCAATCTTAGAAATTATTATGTAGTTTATATCTATTTATTTATTTTGTTTTGTATTATTAACATATCCTTTTTCACTTACAATTGGACTGATTTATGATTTTGTAATATTAAATTAATACATTTTTTATTTATTCATTAAAAAGTTTAATGGGTGACTTTAATGAAAACTTATAATGACTGGTATATATACAATTTTTTAGGAACTATTTTGCTGTATTTATATTTATTTTGGAAAAATCAACTTCAGTTACATACCATAATAAGTGCCTTTAAAATGAATGAATTATTTTTATTTTTTATTACTTCAATTGGTTTGTTTCTATGCTAGTTAAACTGCTTAGTTAACAAAACTAGAAATAATAAACATTTAACATTATGTCCTCACAAAATAATCTTGTTAATGTCCTTTTTTGCCATTTTTATTTTATTTTTTTTTTATTTTTTTTTAGGAAAACCCTCATTTCTGCTAACTCTATAGCTTGAAAAATGACAGAAATCTTTAATTACGTTCAATATTGATTTCTGACAAGTTTTAAGCCATAGTGCTTGCAAATAATAAGGTTTTTCATTCAAATAAATTTTATAAAGTCATTTACGAATTTCTCCTCTGATGCCGTAAATTTTACTTTGTGGTCGAGCATTGTTTGATAATAGTTTCTTTTGGAAATTAGACTAAGAAATCAGCAATATTCCAATGTCATTGGATTAAAGCCAGTGGTTTATGATAAATTTGAATACAAAACACTTCTTACATTTTTTTGTGTATAATTATCGGTCTATGTGAAACATTTTCCAATTTCAAATCATTCAATTTTTTTTTTATAATGGCTATTTAGTACCTGATTCTGAAGCATCTGTTTACATTGCCCCTCAAAATTTTTATTAATATATGTAATAATTTTACTAGTTGATAATGTTACTGTAAAATATATAGAGAATTAATGATTCTATGATATCCTCATATTATTTTATCCTACAAATGGTTAGTTGAATATGACACTGCCACTGTTGTTTACTTTTTTTTAAATATAAAACAAACATACAACAGTATCTTGTAATAAAAAACAACAGTATCTTTGACTATATTTGATTAATTGTAATGAAATTTGTTAAGTAGAAAATAATTAATTTTTATTTGGCTGTGATAATGTTTAAGTATAAATTTCATATTTTAATAAGAATTTTTAAATTGTAATTATCTGTAAAGTTCCAAATTCTTGTCACTAAAATAATACATTGAAATTCTAATTATTGATGATTAATTTTTTTATCTGCTCTCAAAAGCATTGATGCCTTTATAGAAAGACTTAATAATTTTAACTTTGAACAAAAAAAAATTTTTTTCGTAATGTAATAATAGTTTTATTGGATGAATATTGTTAGTTTACTACAAATGTAGGTTAAGAATGAATTACCTTATCAATTCTGTCAGTCTTTTTAATGAGTAGTATTTCATAAAATTGATGAACTCTCTTTTGGTCCGAAATTCTTTATTTGAGCTTATCTTGAAGGGATATTGAATTGAAGAAGAGTAAAATAAGATTTATAGCCTTCAAATATCGTTTGATTTAGATTTTAAAACTTTGTTATGATTCTTCTCAATAGATTTTTAGTTTATTAGACATATTCATTAATTTTATTTTTAATCTTATTTTACCTAAGTTTTGTGTAGCCTTATACAAATTTTATGTTTTGTGTTTTTATCTCTTGAAACTTTAGTTTGTTAATATTGATAGTGCAGGTGTCATCAAGTAGGTCAATCTATAACATCAGTTATAGATGCATATTGGGGGTAATTTTTAAAAGTTGAGAAGTTCTATTAGGTCTAATTAAAAACGAAATCTACCATTTGAAAGCAGGTAGTTTTAAGTAACTGTCACTGATTGGAGTTGAAAAAGTCAATCCCCATCACATACAAGCTCAAGTTAAAGATGAAAGCAGCATATCCTTTCCAAAATCCTCCTATTTATTATCGGTATCCTGCACACCCATAAGTTGGAAAAGAATGCTAGGTACTTCCAGAAGGCCCATCCACACTGAGTGTGTTAGCCAGAATGAACCTATGGAATCTAATTTTTTTAATAAATCAAAATACTTGTTTTGGCTAATATGAAAGTCCCCCATTTAACAATGGGAAATAACCTATTCTTATATCTATCATATATCATTACATCTATATATCAGCTTAGCATCTAGAAAGGAAATGTTTTCCTTAAAAGCAATTGTAGCAATAGTATGAAATTCGGATTTTGAGGACATAGTTTAAAATATTAAAAGTATGTTATTGTTCATTATTGTCTAGTTAGTTGGTTCACATTCATTTGAAGTTAGTTCACTGAAAAAATTAAATTTTTTATCCGCTTTTCTCGTGCTTTTTATCAGATATTTAATCCTCCTTTTGTTAAATAATTTCACTGTCTTCAAAGTTATATAAGATCACTTAGGAATAAACTAATTCATAATTTATTAAGTCATTATAATTTAAATTTTTTAAATTATTTTGTTGCCTTCTATCGAATGTAGACCAATACCTTCATGTTAAAGATTTTGACTAGTAACATTAGTTTATATATATATATATATATATATATTACTAACATGAGTTTATACAATGTTTCTAATACTATGAATAAAAGCATAATTTAATAATTCTGTCATGTGCGGCAAAACAAGTTATTGATATAGAAATCTATAGTTAATAGGAATGTTTCTGTTAGGCTAAGGTCACCCTATAAATAGCTATCCAAGAGATTAGAGTCAGGTTTAAAATCCAAGAAAAGATAGTTGGCACCCGATTTGCTTATTTACTTCATTAGTGATAAGGCTGCTCTTAATCTCGTGTTTGTTTTCATGGATTGCTTGCCTTCTCACTAGTGCTATATACCAGAAGTATTCTGTTCAGTGTTGCCCCGACGAATTTGGCACCTCAAGCTTACAACTGACTGTTTCACTATTCCTTTCCCTAAAGACAAATTCATCTATTAATTAGCCAATATTGATTTATTTCCAACTTTTTAAGATTCCTAAATATTTTTAGAGTATTATCACTAGTGTTAATATCACCCCTAGGTGTGACCTGGTTACCCTGGTGTAAAATTAATAATCCTTCTGGTCAGTACTTGTTCTTAGATTTTATCTGTTTCCAATTTCCTATTGATAAACTTTGAAATTCAGGTTGATAATGCTGACTACTGTCATCAGTTTTTGATATCTTTGAAATATAAAACAATAAGCTTACTGACCAACTTGTGAAAATGCCTGTAATTTATGTAGTGGTGGTTGACTGTTAAATTTCAAATAGAGGATGGTATAGGTAGGTACATTAAATAAATATGTACGCTATTAATTTAATTTACCTACCTCACACAGACAAAAACAAAGAACGCTTATCAATTAAATTCTTATTTCTTATAATGGTTGATAAAGTTGACTCAGGAATTCAGAGCTGTTCCGCAATCCTTTTTTTTCCTCTTCAATATTCCCTGTTCCATATATTGTACTATTTGTAATTACAATAGTAATAATTTATTACAATATCCAAGGATAGCACATTTTGAATCTTATTGATGCCGAACCTTTTTTTGAACTTGTTTAACATAAAACTGAACTAATAATTTTGGATAAGTAAACAATATGAAGATGTAGGATAGGTTAATGGCTTTCTCGAGAAAAAAAAAAGAAAAGGTTTTTCATAATTTAGGGTAGGACATTAAGGAAAAAAAAATCTGTATGGTCATGTAAACAAGGAACCATACTTATTAAACTATTTTCCAAGCAGTTAATATTTGTTAATAAATCCATTCAAAAAAGCAATTGTGCCTATTGTGCTTTTCAAGTTCATTGTAAACATGTCATTTCTCAATAGAAAAGTTGTTCACACTTCATTTTAACAACAATTTTTTGTTGGAACAAAGTTAGTTTTGGAACATTAATGCATTTTTTAATGGAATTCAATTTTATTTCTCTTTCACTAGGAGTTCGTAATATCAGAGGTTAATGTATTAGTTTATAAAATGAAAGTTCATATGCCCATAGAGGTTCAAGGCCTCTTATCATATTTACTACTTATTTTTTAATTTCAAATAGCTTGACTCAAACCAGTCCTGCCTTCCTTATTTTATTGATTCATTTTTTCCCTGTCCATTTCATTTAGTTCCTGTGTTTAATTAGGAATTTTTAGTTACCTGATGAGTGAGTTAATGTTTTTTCATCAAAATAATAACCATTCTTACTGATAAAACTAGTTTTAGTTAGTCAAACAAAAGTTGCTAACTTTGATTTCTGATGATCTAACTTTTGGTTACTTTATTGCAATAATCTTCTAATATCAAAGTATTGTCATTAACTTATTTCCTCTTCAGCATTAACAGATTCTCTTGCATTCTATTCAAATGTATAACTTCTTATAAACACCTGGCTAGTTTGCATCATTTGATACAAATTATAATACATTATCTATGTTGTGTTAAAAAAAAAAAATGTAATATATCATTTGAATCTTAATGGTACAATGATAAAAAAAGTTTAGATGTAGTGAAAAATTTTAGTAACCGCGATCTTTCATATGGTGGAGGAAGGGAGGTGTGGCTCCCTTCCTTCACCACATTCAACTTGTGGATTTTGCAACATTGTCACTTCTCTCCCCTGCTTCCTACTGAGTGCAAATAAAGGGTTACATTGCAGGTAAAAACAAACGTTTCGTTTGAATAATGTCATTAAATTAATTAATGAAAAAATAAATTTGACCTCGCCTATGGAATGGTCTCAAACATATACAGTGTAATAATTATTATTTCACTTTCAACTTATTTATTACCTTAGAAAAGAGTAGTATTAAAAAATATAAAGGGTGTCTTTTTTTTTTTTTCATAAATATTGTATTCACAAGTAAATTTTGTTTGTTTGTTCTGGATTTTGATAATCCTTCAAATATTTCAATTTTTTTTTTTTATTTATTTATCTACTTATTATTCCTCTATCAAATAATATACTACACAAATACTACCTTCATTTTTATTGGCACTTAAAAATATGTAACTAAGAGGCATTCTGTCACATTTTTTTATATTAATAATTGTCATCAATTTTTAACATGTTTAATTTGTTTGTTAGTTTGAGTGAATGCTCAAAATTTGTTCTTTAAGGTTAGAATTGTTAAACCTCCAGGCTAACATTCAAATTAAAATTAAAAAAGAAAATAATTCGTACGCAATCCTCGCTTTTAGGTATTGAAATCAAGATTGTTTTTTACGTCTATTTTAAGAATTCATAATTTTTTGTACATAGTGTAGGATAGGTTAGCCTTTACTGTAATATTAAAGAATGTATTGTAATGTTGGCCTACTTAATATTAATGTATTTATTCACTAAGTAATTTATTATTACTCAGGTCCAAGGGGGATGACCAAACCTTATTTTTTTCTTTTATTCATTAAAATTTACCTTTTGTTAGTGAGATACAGTCAATAATTCTTTTGGTTCTTCCCTCCCCCCCCCCCCCACCATCAAAAAGAAAACTGCTAATTGTTCTGGCTAGAAGATTAACGTAAATCCTCTAAAAAATTAAAATCAACTTTTGCCAATTTTTAAGACTCAGATTTAAGAGATTTAACATTTCAATTCACATACTTGGGACAAAAAAAGGTATTTTCCTCTCGGCTGCACCGCGCTAACCTATACTGTTATCGCGCCTTACCACTGACCTCTGCTGAGTTGTTTAAGGAACTTAATTACCTTAATTTGATTTATGAATTAATTACCTTGACAGTTTTAGACTTAAGCATACTGAAATGTGATTTAAAAAAAAAATCCAATAGATCTTTTTCAGTTGAGATGGGGCCACTTTAAACGGTTTTAGGGCTTTTTGTTTTATCAGAAAGTTGTTTTTTACATACAACAGTTGCTGCCGTGCATGCAACAAGGAAGACGCAAAAAAAAAATATATGCCATTTAAGTGTTTGCAGCTGTAAGGTTGCCGAAAAGCTGTAAACAAATTCATATAAACTAAATTTATCCTCTATAGAAACTAAATTTATCCTCTATAGAAACTAAATTTATCCTCTATAGATTTCTTATGTTTCAGTAAAACAGCTTAAACTACCTGCACTATGTTTCACTAGATGTAATTATACATGCCCTCAGTTAGTCAGTAAATACTGACATTATTTTTTACTAATGATAAATTTACTTTGCACTGAAGTACTGTAATTTCTGTTTTCATTCCGAACTTTCTCCCTCCATTTGGCTAATCTAGTCTTATTATTATTACTTGTTGTTATAATGTAAGTATTCTATTAAAGAAATCTGTAAAACACATTTGTTTAGTTATGAATATTTATGTATTAATTTTACTTTAATGTAGCTTAAGATTTTTTTATTTTTTAAGTTCCTAATTTGGTAATGCTTAGCACCAGAAATGTAAAAATGACTACCAAATCATCAGTACATACCAGCCATCAGTTACTCATTTTGACAAACAAATGGTATAGCTGTGTTTTAACAAAGCATTTACTGTTTAAATTCATTATAAATTAAGAAGTAGAAAATACAGTTAGAGAGAAACTGTACGGTTTGATTATATATATAACTGAACAGGTATAAAGGTGCTATGTGCATAGCTAGACTTCCTTGAAGTTCATCTTGTGATATTCTTTGTAATAACTGTTTTAACTTTCAATGAAAGTGTGAAATTTTATAACCTCTAAAATTATGTGAATTGTTTTCGTAATGAAATCAATTCAAATTATTTGCTTCGTTGTAAATATGTATGTATATATATAATTTATATATAATTAATGTTAGGATACATTTTATACTCTTCTTTTGCCAGCTGTATTTTCTACTTACAAATGCTATTTTTTTATTTTACAGAATTAACATCATCTGTAAGCTTATTGTATTTAATGAATGTTGGATAAATGTCACTTAAAATCGTTTTCTTAAGCATGAAATCTCTGAAAATGCAAAGGTTTTCAAATTTTAAGGTTGTGATGAATGAGTTTCGATCTCAGTGTTTTACTATCATTTGTAGAAAAAAATTATGTGTACAAATTAATTTATATATGATTTATTTTGTCTATTATTAGGTAATTTTAAGTCTTATAGATAATAAACTGTGTAATATTTTGTATATATTGTACAGATCTTTTACAGATAAATGAATTCAAAGAAAAAAATTTAATTACTATTTCTATATTTATTTCCCTTCTGTCTCTTTTTTAAATATTTTTTAATATAATTTTTTTTAGGTATATTTGACTAATCATTGGGAGGGGAAGTAGCTAGGAATAGATTGTTCTAGGGTTGTTTCTGGCTATTGCAGGTGGTATAAGAGAAAGTAAAGCGATCGTGAAAAATTTCGACTTCCGGTTTCAATGGAAATACACATTTTGGGGACCCCTGAGTCTAAAGTGTGGGCTTGGGTGTGTGTAAGCAGACTAGCCCAAGAACTAAAACCGTACGAACCTGTATTGGGTAATTGGTGTAGCTACATGCCTTCGATTTGATGGCAAAAAATTGGTCAAAGAGAGAGGGCACTTTATTTAATAAATTTTGTATCATTTTTATGTTTTTTTTTTTTATTTTCTCAAAAACGGCACTAACGATTTTGATCAAACACATCATGTTTAATGAGAATCAAGTATTCTTTAATATCAACATTTTTATGATAAAGTTTTGTCATCATAAAAATGTTCTGAGGGGTATTATGGGGAAGGGGGCGGTTTGTTTTCCTATAAAGTACCTTTGTTTTAGTTAATGTGAAGAAATTAACTGTCTCTTATGGCCAAATATGAAATCTGATAAAAATGAGTAAACATATACGGGATAAAAAAAGTAAAATATATCGACTACTCAGACTCGTTGACCACACCCATGCTGTGTATATATTAGTGACTGACCGAAGTTTCGGTTTCGGCCGAAAAATCTGGTTTCGGCCAAAAATTGGCCGAATCTTCGGCCAGGACAAAACTAGCTCCTGTGTCTGATATCTCCAAGAAGGAAGTAGGACTTCACGATTTCAGCTTGTAAGCTCGATCTCTTTCATGGCATTTGACACCCTTGAATTTAATAGTGAGAAGTATCTGTTATTTTAGTTAATTACACTTGTATTGTATTTCGGTAGAACATAGATTTTTCTCATTCTTTTGGTATCTTTACTTGATCAATAACTTTAAGTTGGGTGTGGAGACAAAAATTTGAGAGTGATAAACAGAAATTTCATCGAAAATCACATCAAGTCTTAAAATGTAATGAAAGCATGCTTTTGATACAGAATTCTTTACGTTAAGTGTAAAGAATAGTATTTATTCTTTACGTTAGCGTTAAGAACCTTTTTGTGCTTTTAATCATCTCCTCATTAATAATGAAATTTGTTATCTAAAAAAAAAAAGATTAACATAAATAAGAATATATATTCTAAATATTTAAACTTAAATTAGTCGACATGTCCACAGATTCAATTCAAAATTGAAAAAAATATTTTAGTCAGTAACCTTAAGTAATAAAAGTTGCATCAAATGGTGGTAGTATGTTTTTTTGTCTTGGTTCTTTATGGAATGGGAATCACTTTCAAAATCAATTTTTCAACCTTGGCAGCCCCCTTTCCCACAGCAGTTCACCAATGACATCCCAAAAACTTGTCTCAATTTTTACCATGAAGAAGCACGTTTTAGACCAAAAACTATTCATCAATTTTCAAACTAGATTAAATCCACTAACATTTGAGACCAAAACTGACTCAGTAGATTAAATAGCTTCTGACATACAGCTTTACGTATTCAATAGGCCATCATTTTGTATTCTATCAGTTTTATTATGGAAAGACTTACTATAGTATTTATTATTTATAAATGATAATGTGAATTTTTATTAATATCAGCCTTTTATTTCAAGATTATTTCAACTTTTAGGGCTGTACTAGTTAAGGTGGTATGGTCTAACATCCCACGGGGACCAGCCCCCACTAGGAAGGAGGGGGCCGGGATTCGATCCTATAACTTAACTAATACACCTGTTTTACCACTCTTGTATACCAGCTCACTTATTTAATGAATAATTGAGTTAAATTACTGTTATTTTATAAGCTTTCATTGATATTATTGCTAAACTAGACATATTACACACTTATATGTATTATATGTAGACACTTAAATAAGTTTCGGTTTCGGCCCGAAACTAGGTCTATGGCCGAAATTCGGTTTCGGCTAAAATTTTGGTTTCGGTCGGACACTAGTATATATAATACATGTAAGTGTGTAATATGCCTAATTCAGCAATAACATTAATGAAAGCTTATAAATTGACAGTAATTTAAGTCAATTATTCATACAATAAAGGCTAGGTATAGAAGAGAGGTAGTACAGGTACTAGTTAGTTTATAGGATCGAATCGGGCCCCCTACTTCTTAGTACGTCTGGTCCCCACAGGATGTTAGACCATACCCCCTTAACTAGTACAGCCCTAAACGTTTAAATAATCTAACAGGCTGATAATAATAATTCAAATTACCATATCTAAATAATAAATCATGCAGTAAATCTTTGCCATAGTAAAAACAATGGAATACAAAATGACGGCCTATTAAATACCTAAAGCTGTATCTCAGAAGCTATTTAGCCTACTAAGTCAGTTTAGGTCTCAAATGTTAGCGGATATAATCTAGTTTAAAAATTCATTATTGAATAGTTTTTTTTTTTTTTTGTCAAAAACGTGCTTCTTCATTTTCAAAACGGAAAAAATACTTGGGATGTTATTGGTTATCTGGTGGGGGGAGGGTGCTGTCCATGGTGAATGGAGAGATGGTGGGCTCACTTGGGTAGGCCAACCCGCACGACTTCTCGCTACGTCATAGGATGCATGACTCGTGAATTGAATTTCCTTTAAATAATATTACAATTTCTGGCAATTCCTTTAAAGTTACAAACAATAATATTGTCCATTATTTAAAATTCTGGTTTTACAACTGAGATTTTTTTCTCCACAAACCCGAAGTTTGTTCATGAAAATCAGACTATTAAATAAAAAAAATCTGGTGCGTTCGCGCAACACACAACTTTCACTTAGCAACTTACTTAAATTAGAAATGAAAGCGTTTTGTTAATTGCCACTTCTCAAATGAACAGAACGGCTTTAATTATGAACAATGGTCTGTCATTAAATGCGTACCCCGCATGCGAGGGCTCAACGAGTTTTATGAGTTGACTGAAGATCTTTCTTTTTTTCTCCTCTTTATGTTTTCTTTATTTTTATCATATCTCATATTTAGTCATTTCTTACTTTCAGGCATAACAGAGACAGTTCATATCTCCATATAAACAAAAACAAAGGTACTTTATAGGAAACAAACAAACAAAAAAGGCCACAACCACCCCCCCCCCCCCACCCCAAAAAAGCCCCCTCAGAACATTTTAATAATGATAAAGCTTACTTGATATTAAAGAACACCTAATTTTCATTAAACATGACGAATTTGATAAAAATCGTTAAAGCTTTTTTTGAGTAAATAAAAAAAAAAACTGAAATGATATAAATAAATGTATTAAGTAAAGTCCCCATCCGGCTGATCAATTTTGATGAAATTGTTACAGTCACATCTCGGGCATATAAATACATCAAATACCCAGTTTGATCAAAATCGTTAAAACCGTTTTTGAGTAACTAAGAAAAAACACGTGAAATTTATACAAAAGTTATTAAGTAAAGTCCCCCCTCCCGTTGATCAATTTTGATGAAATTTTTACAGTCACATCTCGGGCATATAAATACATCAAATACCCAGTTTGATCAAAATCGTTAAAACCGTTTTTGAGTAACTAAGAAAAAACACGTGAAATTTATACAAAAGTTATTAAGTAAAGTCCCCCCTCCCGTTGATCAATTTTGATGAAATTTTTACAGTCATATCTCGGCCATATAAATAGATCAAATACTCAGTTTAATCAAAATCGTTAGAGCCGTTTTTGAGAAAATCGAAAAAAACTTTAAAAGTTATTAAATAAAGTACCCCCTCCCTTTGAGCAATTTTGATGAAATTTTTGCTGTCACATCACGGGCATATACCTACACTAAATACCCAATCTCAGGTTCGCACGGTTTATAGTTTTTGAGCTAGTCTGTTCACACACACACACACAGACCATTTCGCGGGACTTGGTTAATTGGACTCAGGGGACCACAAAACGTGTATTTCCGTTGAAAACCGGAAGTCGAAATTTTTCACGATCGCAATACTTCCACTTACTATATATTTCATATATAGGTAAGTGAAAGTAAAAAATCTGGTGCGTGCGCGCAACACACAACTTTCACTTACCAACTTACTTAGATTAGAAATTGACGTGTTTTGCTAATTACCATTTCCCAAAGTCACACATTTTTCTACATTCATATCTTATTTTTGTTAATCGTTAAAGCCGTTTTTGAGTAAATAAAAAAACCCCTGAAAATTATACAAAATTTATTAAGTAAAGTCCCCCCTCCCGCAGATCAATTTTGATGAAATTTTTACTGTCATATCTCGGGCATATAAGTACATCAAATACCAAGTTTGATCAAAATCGTTAAAACCGTTTTTGAGTAAATAAAAAAAACATGTGAAAATGGTACAAAATTTATTAAGTAAAGTCCCCCCTCCCGTAGATCAATTTTGATGAAATTGTTACAGTCACATCTCGGGCATATAAATACATCAAATACCAAGTTTGATCAAAATCGTTAAAACCGTTTTTGAGTAAATAAAAAAAACACGTGAAAATGATACAAAATTTATTAAGTAAAGTCCCCCCTCCGGTTAATCAATTTTGATGAAATTTTTACAGTCATATTTCGGGCATTTAAATAGATCAAATACTCAATTTAATCAAAATCGTTAGAGCCGTTTTTGAGAAAATCGAAAAAAACGTAAAAAGTTATTAAATAAAGTACCCCCTCCCTTTGAGCAATTTTGATGAAATTTTTGCTGTCACATCGCGGGCATATACCTACACTAAATACCCAATTTCAGGTTCCCAGGGTTTATAGTTTTTGAGCTAGTCTGTTCACACACACACACAGACCATTTCGCGGGACTTGGTTAATTGGACTCAGGGGACCACAAAACGTGTATTTCCGTTGAAAACCGGAAGTCGAAATTTTTCACGATCGCAATACTTCCACTTACTATATATTTCATATATAGGTAAGTGAAAGTAAAAAAAAAAACTATAAGAACATTGGAATAATAGAAATAGGTTTCATTTATAATTACTGGTAAAATATAGGAAACGAAGTCATAGTATTTTAAAGAAAAATCTACATATTTACCTTTGGTATTTCTGAATACTCTTCACCTTCCAGTGTTGTGTAGGTTTTCTTTGCTTTGAAATGTCTCTGCTTTTTAAACTTGCCTCAACTTGAAACAGCCCTAAGCATTCTATGATCTGAGTTGATGTTGAAGCCAGGTACTACGTCAACATCTTTATATGTATAAAAATCTCGTTTCCCGATGTATGCCTACTACTCAACCGATCTTAATAAAATTAGGCTCATTGTGTGTAGTTTTGTCCAACTTTAAAGATAGGATAGTTTTTATCTCGATTATTGGCCTCAATATTTCTTTTATTGCAAATTAAGTGCTTATTATACTACCATTGTGTTTGATTATTTGTTCTATAAATTTCCAACAGATGGCGGTGTACGTTGATTCATTGACACAACACTTCATTTTCTTTCGATATTTAGGGTGAAGAAGACACTCACCGAGGTACTCCATGGAACAAGACGACGTGGACGGCCAAGGCTGAGATGGGAGGACAGCGTGTCCCATGATGCAAGATCTCGGAATTCAAAACTGGAAGGCACCTGCACTTGACAGGGACAACTGGAGAAAGCTGATCAAGGAGGCCATGACTCGTTAGCGGGTTGTAGTGCCGAACAATAAGTAAGTTATATGTACCTGAAACAGGTTATGAAAGGCGAGCAACCTTAAACCATGCTGCATGTTCTCATAGCACTGTACTTATCAAAACATAAAAATTTAACTTTATGAATGAGATAGATAACGCTAATTTATAACTTTTTATAAAAATAATGCCCATTTCTTTATTATTAGAATTCACAATTTCTATTCATTGTAGTGATACTGTGTACAATGATTTTGGTTAACCTGTCTTTTCCTAAAACAAATAGATTCGATCTTTTCCCTATGCGTGAAAAGGCGACACATAATTGCAAGCCATAAAAAATAGATTTGGCTACTGGATGTTTACACACCCTAAATATCGAAAGAAAATGAAGTGTTGTGTCAATGAATCAACGTACACCGCCATCTGTTGGAAATTTATAGAACAAATAATCAAACAGAATGGTAGTATAATAAGCTCTTAATTTGCATTTAAGTACCTTATAGAGAACCAGCTTAGTTGTTCTGGAAAGAAGGTTGCTTATCAGCTGAGGCCTCAAGCCATAAAAGCATTTATTAGCAGTAGTGATCCGGCTCCTTATTTCAGCAGCATTTTCGTTATCTGAGTTCACCTGTGTTCCCAGATATGTGAAGTCGTTCATCTTCTAAAATCTAAAACTGCCGAACCGTACTCTTTCCACAGGATCCGCTCGCTGTCTAGTAGGGGAAAGTGCCCCATTATGGGATGGTTGCCTAATATGGGATATGTGGTTTCTGGATATAGTTTGTACCGCAACCTCGCTTTTATTGTATAAAATTGAAGATTAATGTCGCATTGGCACATAACCTTGTCACATTGTTATACATTCTCAGGGTCTAGCCACACATGTCCGCACCGGATCCGCACCGCAGCATTAATATAGGTTATGTTCAGAATATTTTTAATTTAACTTACATATTACCTTTAGTTATGCCCAAAGGTCAGGCCACACATGTCAGACACAGGTCATTTTAGGTATAACTAAAGGTAATATGTAATTTAAATTAAATATATTCTGAACATAACCTGTATTAGTGTTGCGGTGCGGACATGTGAGGCCAGACCTTCATGCTGTTGAATTATATTCAATAGTAAATTGATGTTTTAGGGTTCAAAAACATTTTTCGTGACTATTTTGACCTGATATTTCCGGCCTCAAGGTAGGTCGAATTCCCGTAATCATTATTTTATCTTAAATATTGAACAATTGATTACAATATTTGCTAACTGCTTTCTTTTTTTTATTACATACTGAAGCCCAATAACCTCTAAAAAAAATCTGGTGCGTGCGCGCAACACACAACTTTCACTTACCAACTTACTTAGATTAGTAATTGACGTGTTTTGCTAAATATCATTTCCCAAAGTCACACATTTTTCTACATTCATATCTTATTTTTGTTAAACGTAAAAGCCGATTTTGAGTAAATAAAAAAAACCCGTGAAAATGCAACAAAATTTATTAAGTAAAGTCCCCCCTCCCGTAGATCAATTTTGATGAAATTTTTACAGTCATATCTCGGGCATATAAATACATCAAAATCGTTAAAACCGTTTTTGAGCAAATAAAAAAAACACGTGAAAATGATACAAAATTTATTAAGTAAAGTCCCCCCTCCGGTTGATCAATTGTGATGAAATGTTGGTTATCACATCTTTGGCATATAAATACATCAAATACCAAGTTTGATCAAAATCGTTAAAACCGTTTTTGAGTAAATAAAAAAAAACATGTGAAAATGATACAAAATTTATTAAGTTAAGTCCCCCCTCCGGTTGATCAATTTTGATGAAATTTTTACAGTCATATTTCAGGCATATAAATAGATGAAATACTCAGTTTAATCAAAATCGTTAGAGCCGTTTTTGAGTAAATAAAAAACGTGAAGTGATACAAAATTTATTAAGTAAAGTCCCCCCTCCGGTACATCAATTTTGATAAAATTTTTACAGTCATATCTCGGGCATATACATACATCAAATACCCAGTTTGATCAAAATCGTTAAAGCCGATTTTGAGTAAATAAAAAAAACACCTGAAAGTGATACATTTATTTATTAAGTAAAGTCCCCCCTCCGGTTAATCAATTTTGATGAAATTTTTACAGTCATATCTCAGGCATATTAATACATCAAATATCAAGTTTAATCAAAATAGTTAGAGCCGTTTTTGAGAAAATCGAAAAAAACGTAAAAAGTTATTAAGTAAAGTACCCCCTCCCTTTGAGCAATTTTGGTGAAATTTTTGCTGTCACATCGCGGGCATATACATACACTAAATACCCAATTTCAGGTTCGCGCGGTTTATAGTTTTTGAGCTAGTCTGTTAACACACACAGACCATTTCGCGGGACTTGGTCATTTGGACTCAGGGGACCCCAAAACGTGTATTTCCGTTGAAAACCGGAAGTCGAAAATTTTCACGATCGCAATACTTCCACTTACTATATATTTCATATATAGGTAAGTGAAAGTAAAAATCTGGTGCGATGCGCGCAACACACAACTTTCACTTACCAACTTACTTACATTAGAAATCGACATGTTTTTTTAATTGCCATTTTTATTAATAATATAAAAGCTTGATTTTGATTAAAAATGATTAATTTAATCAAGATCATTAAAGCCGTTTTTGAGATATTCCAAAAAAATGTAAAAATTTGAAAAAAAAGTTATGAAATAAAGAGCCCCCTGCATTTAGCAAATTTTGATGAAATGTTGTCTGTCACATTATGAGCATATACATACACCAAATATCCAGTCTGATAAAAATCATTACAGCCGCTGTTGAGTAAATAAAAAAAAACACGTGAACATAAGAAAAAGTTTATTAAATGAAGTACCCCCTCCGTTTCACCAATATTGATGAAATTTCGGCTGTCGCATCGCGGGCATACATATATACATCAAATACCCAGTTTCATCAAAATCATCAAAGCCGTTTTTGAGAAAATAAAAAAAAACGTAAACATTAGATGAAATTCTTTAAGTAAAGTCCCCCCTCCGGTTGATCAATTTTGATGAAATTTTTACAGTCGTATCTCGGGCATATACATACATCATATACCCAATTTGATCAAAATCGTTAAAGCTGTTTTTGAGTAAATAAAAAAAACACGTGAAAATGATACAAAATTTATTAAGTAAAGTCCCCCCTCCGGTTAATCAATTTTGATGAAATTTTTACAGTCATAGCTTGGACATATAAATAGATCAAATACTCAGTTTAATCAAAATCGTTAGAGCCGTTTTTGAGAAAATCGAAAAAAACGTAAAAAGTTATTAAATAAAGTACCCCCTCCCTTTGAGCAATTTTGATGAAATGTTTGCTGTCACATCGCGGGCATATACCTACACTAAATACCCAATTTCAGGTTCCCACGGTTTATAGTTTTTGAGCTAGTCTGTTCACATACACACACACACACACACACACACAGACACACACACAGACCATTTCGCGGGACTTAGTTATTTCGACTCAGGGGGTCCCAAAACGTGTATTTCCTTTGAAAACCGGAAATCGAAATTTTTCACGATCGCAATACTTCCACTTACTATATATTTCATATATAGGTAAGTGAAAGTAAAAAAGAGGCCACATCCCCTAATATGGGATACCCATTACTTCCTATTATGGGATATCCCATATTGATGCACCTTTTTATCACTGAAATAAAAATAGTTATTAATAGAATAAAATGATATTAATATAATATTACTTTAGACACTGAGTATTTAGAAACGTGCATGTTTTGTGATAAAAATTTAGAAAATGAAGAAACTAAAATTCAATGTTCCTACTGTGGAGTACCCTGCCATGAGAGCAGTGTTCAACTCATAACCCACAAATTTTCATTGTAATTTGTGAAAAAAAACCTGCAAATAAAAGTCTTATCAAATTTTGATTATTTAAATATTATTTGAAAATTATAAAATAAAAAAAAATGTGTTTATTTGTAACTTAGTGAACATATTTATATACTTTTGTTTCCTCCCCTTCCTCGCACCTTAGGCTATACGGGGTTTCCCGGGCCAGGGGATAGGGTGGGGGATTAATGCCGAGTAATATTATTAAATATCCCCTGGGTCCGGGTTTTGAACTTACTATCTTCAGGTTTCCGAGCATACGTTGCCATGGGCATTTAGAACATATATTTCTGTGAATATCTCCTGTATAATAAACAAATTTTCCCTTATATATTTCATTTTATATCGTGGTCCCTAATACGGATATGTATCCCATATTAGGACACCCCCCTATCCCATATTAAGAGCCCATTTTCAAAAAGTATAAATTTTACTTTTCTCACATTAATCATGATTACAAATTTCAAAAAGGAGATATGGGTTGTTTTTCATTTTTGATGTTGTCTACTACTACTGCTGAATGTATAACAACATTTTTTGAATCGTCTAAGCAATTTAGAGCCAAGCAATTAAATATTAAAAAAAAGTATCCCATAATAGGGCACTATCCCCTAACAATACACTTTGTTTTGCCTTCATTCACATTAGCCCTAGGGTTTTTGCACTGGATTCTAGCTCAAGGAACGCTTCCTCTACAGCTCCTTTCGACCTTTTTTTTTTTGTTCGGTACCCCTACCTGGCCATGTGTGGCATACGGGGGGTTACTCTAGAGGTGTAACCAACCTATTCTAACCATGGTGGGAGGGTCGAGATTTATTCCGTGGGGCCTCCACGAAATAAAAGTCAACCCTCCCAGGGTTGACTACCCAGGAAGACCACCGGACTAAATAAGAAGTGTGGAAGGAAAAATGAGAACGGAAAAATGAGAACAGAAAACTTCTTGCCGCAGAAAAAAGTCAAATTTGTATATAATTGTTAACATGCGGCAGTGAGGTGTTTTGCGTATGCGAAACATCTTATTGCTGCAAAATCCGTATTGCCTCAAGGCAAGGGAGGATGTATAATAATAATAAAAAAATAATAAAAATAAACCCTCCCAGGGCGGATTCGAACCGCCGCCGTTCGGCTCGAGCGTGCAACAGCAGGTTGCGCTCCTACACGCTCGGCTATCCCGGCCAACAAACAAATAAACAAGTGATGGGGCTGTATTTTATACTCCCTTCCCTTCTCAAGTATTTGCCGAAGAGTGAATATTTGGTCGATCGTTGACTTTCCTTTCCGGAATCCACACTGGTACAAACCTAGAGGTTGTTCTGCGTAAGGAAGTAATCTCACAAATAGGTTGTTAGATAGAACTTTTATAAGCTAAGGGCAACAACGAAATACCCGGGTCGTTGGTGCACTCAAGGACACCCCCTTATGAATTGGACAGATCACTGATTGGTGCCATGCTTTTGGTAATCTTTCCTCTTCCCGAATACTGATTAAAATCTCCTGCATGGCTTTAGTCAACTCAGAACCGCCTTTTTTAAACATTTCTGGGTTGAGACCATCATAGCCAGACGCACTATTAGCCCTCAATTTTTGTATGGCTGCTTGCACTTCGTCCTCATCTGGAGGTTCCGTATCATCCCCTGAATAATCTTCCGGTTTTTCAGCTGAGGCAATATTTTTTTTTAAGTTTACGGGTGTCAAATTTTCGGACTTTTTCAGTCATTTTGATTGACTGTCGTTACGGCGGGAGAGATCCATGGTCGCTTTGTGTATTGGCTTATGAGGGAATGTTGTACTACCAATGATCGTGTCTCTACCTGCTCCAAAGCTTATTAGTCTTTGACCATTGTCTCCATTGACTTCATGGAGACCATGCTGACCAGGTTTTGGATGGTGAATTCTTTCTTTTCCAACTTTGGCAGCAGGCAAAAATTTTGTGTCATGTCTAGGTCATTGGTCTATTGATCTTTCCAGCTGGTCATATAAGTGATCCTTATCATCTTCTACAGAGGTTTCTCTTGGAGCGTAAACGCTGAAAATGGAATAGTTCCTAAACTTTCCTCTTAGGCTTATGAAACATATTCTTGGGCTAATGGCCTTACAGTCAATTATCAGCTGCCTGACCTGCCCCTCACTATAAATCCAGTCTCATATTGATTGTATTACTCATGACAGCTATAATTTATTGTGTGCCTCTTTTTTTCCATTAAACCACTCCCTTTCCATCGAATCTCCTGGATTGCGGGCAGATCTATTGTATGTCTAGCGGATCAGGGAGCAGTTTGAGTACTCCACCTTACAAGCTCAGTACCTACATTCCACTGTCCGATTTTGAAATCGGTGTGTCGTCTACTGGTCCTTTTTCTCCTCTTGGGGTTTTTGTATGGAATACGAACAGGTATTGCCTGGGACCCCAAAAGTCCTAATAACTCGGCTTGAGGAAGCTGCCGTTGACCTGGTAGACTAGGTTCATCCGCCACCATTCCGTCTGTGATGTCCGCCACCATGCCCTGCTGCCGGCATGCATTATCCTGGCAGACCTGACCCCGGGTTACCCCCGGACAGCCCTGCCAAGACCTCCATCTCTCGTCTGTTCACCTACCCACCCCTCCGCAGGGATTGATTACCACCTAAATTAGTAAGTAGAAATTAGTAAGTAATAAAAAATAAAGTTTTTATTTTTTATTTTCTACTTTCACAACTACTTAACTACTTCCATTCGTAGAACTAATCAACTCAACCCATAACTTCAATAAGAGTCTGCATTCTGGAAATCTTATGAAAAGTAGGATGACATTTGTTTATGTTTTTTTTATTAATGGAAGAACTAATCGGTCTTTTCTCTTTAAAGGTCTGTAATATGTATAAGTATGTATTTCTAATAATTGTTTTTTATATTTTGTACATATTTTTTTTTATACTGTTGTGCATATTTTTTTTATATTGCAAATAAAAATGATTAAATTATTATCGTCCCAAATAATGTAGCTATCATTATTCTTTTATAATGTAAATATAATAGAATATATACCGCTGATATATTTTTTTAATGAATAAAATACTTATAAAATTATTTTGATGACTTTTTCTCTTCTTTCCATTTTCCTTGGTCAATTGCCATAACTTTGATTCTATCAGTTTTAATTTTGGTAGGTAACACTGGTCGACAAAATTTAACTTTTTTTCTTTCACAAGAATTAAAATAACAGATTCTAAAAGTATTTTTCGTGCTGAATTCAAATATAATTGCAGTTTTTCCCCATCGGGTAGGAGTTTTGTGTGATATTCATTTGAATTTTTTATAATATTCCAAAAAATCCGTAACTAGCTATCTAACTCAAAATTATAACTACTGATTCTGACTTACCTAGAAAGTGGTAGATAGTGGTTTTCGGGTATATTTTGCATCTGGAACGTCTCTCATTTTAGTCCAACAGTAGTCAGCCAGCATATTGGAACTCCACTTGCCTTGGTACCTCTTCTCTATTGTAGAAATTTGCTGATGAAAACGCTCACCGTGTTCATCGCTGACAGCTCCAAGGTTTTCGGGGAAGAAGTCCAAGAAGTGAATTTTTAAAGACATGTTGCATCCCATAGCTTCATAAGAATGCAGAAGATCAGCCACTATGTCACGATAGTTTTCTGCTTTATGGTTTCCAAGAAAATTGCAACACAAACTTTTGAAAGACTGCCAGGCTGCTTTCTCCAGTGGATTTAACAGTCCCTCGAAATGTTCATCAGCCATTAATGATCGGATTTGTGGTCCTATAAAAACTCCTTTCAATTTAGCATCACTGACTTTGGGGAATTTCGATTTCAAGTACAAGAATCCATCAGAAAGTTTATCCATAGCTTTGACGAAATTTTTCATAACTCCTAACTTAATATGCAATGGAGGTAAAAATATTTTTTCAGGCTTCACTAAAGGGACACATGCCACATTTTTCTGGCCAGGGATAAGAGATTCACGTTTGGCCATGACTTTCTAACGTAGTGAGACTTCTTATCTCTGCTGTCCCACTCGCACAAAAAACAGCAAAATTTGGTGAACCCAAGTTGCAAACCAAGCAATAAAGCAATAACCTTTAAATCACCACAGATATTCCATTCATATTTTCCATATTGTATATTCTCTAATGAAACTAGTTTCATATTTTCATATGTCTCTTTCATATCAGCGGCATGCGCTACCGGTATTGATGGAAGTTTATTGTCAATATGTAGCAGCACAGCCTTCAAACTTACTTTAGAGGAGTCTATGAACAATCGCCACTCATCTGGCCGGTGTTGAAGCCCAAGAGTTTCCATAACTGAACAAATATTATTACAAAACACAATACCATTTTCTTCAGAGAAGTATACTTTGAAAACACTATGGCGGCTACGATATCTACTAATTCTTACATCTTTTTGGAGTAGATTCCACCCTTTGAGTCTGGAAGCTAAAACTTCCGCTTGCTGTTTAGACAGATTTAAATCGCGAATCAGGTCACTAAGGTCTTGCTGATTGGGAAAGTATGGTTCTGATGAACAGCTACTGGCTTCATATGTAAGATCATTTTTATTTTCATCTGAATCATTTGGAGTTTCAGTCAGGTCAGAACCAGAGTTATCACTTAAGGTTGTATCTGCATATACTGGTACGGGGAACTCTTCACTATGTAAGACAGGTCTCATTGCATATTGCAAATTCGGATACTTAACTGTATATTTTGTTTTAGATGTGATTCCTTTAATATTTGTCAAACAAAAATAACAGTCAGTTAAATGATCCTTCGGTTCCCTCCAAATCATGGGAATTGCAAATGGCATATGATGTGTACCATTTTTCCACCCAGTCATCAGTCTAACACAAGAAACACAGCATGTATTTGGGGCCCAGCTCTTATCAAAATCACCAACTTGACAGCCAAAGTAAAGTTTATAACACTTCTTTACAAGTGGGGTCAAATTTCGCCTCTGAGACTTGAAGGTCAGCTCACCACAAATATAGCAGAAATTATCTGCATGATTTACACAATTTCTTGGCATGATGAAAAAATAAAGCACAGAAATACAACACGCACAACATTCACAATACACTTCTAAACAGAAAGGAAGGAAATATTTCACTACTCAACAATCTCACGGTCAGCTCAATACTGACACATCACAATGCCAAACAGGTCTGAACATGTCTAAACAACAACAATGAACCTGCATAGTCATGTTTTATTGCGCTTCAGCATGACATTGCAAATAATTTGAATAATACAGCTTGAGTAAAATAGCTACATATGAGGTAACGGTTCCTATGACAGGTCAAAGAAAACGCTAAAATCATATTTTGAAAAGTAGCTTTTACAGAAAAACTATGCCTGATGGGAAAATTCTGACTACATATCTGAATTCAGGATAGAAAATGCCACTAGATTCACTATTCAGATCTCTTGTGAAAAAAACCTTGTCGACCAGTGTAATTAACTAACAATAACAATTTAATTTTTCCAATAAAATGTACATTACGGAGGTAATCTGGACAATAATGTCGTGAAAACTATGTTCTGTTTTTTAGACAAATATTATCTAACAATATAACTTCTTATTTAATCATCGAGATGGTTTCTTATAATTATCTCAATAACTCCATATCAAATTATCAAGATAACTTCTCAAATTTTCAGTGTTCTAGGTTGACTAAAAAAAAACTTTAATTCAAACAGATTTAGTTCTTAATTTTAATAGCTAATCAACAAAAAATTACAACTAAACATTTTCCTATAAAAAGAAGCCTTATATAATGCTAAATATTCAAGAAAATTAATTAAAAGTGGAAATTTCATGAAATACCACTGTCTACCAACATAGAATAGGTGGAACAGAGGTAGTGTAAGGGAGGGGGGAGGCTTGAGCACATGCCGTACCCAGCGCTCTGCCTGGGAAGGCATCTCTACGATATTCTATACTCAGTGTGTCTACGGGTTTCTTGCCGTTCCCAATTATTGTGATATTTAGGTCTAGGGTTAATTATCTCTGCCGCTTTCAATGGTAGAGATTTTATAAGGTCAATCATTGTCCTCTTCTTACCCTGCTGAGATATGTTAGGGGAAAGATACCCTGGTGGCTCATTTATGCTATTTAAAGAATTTGAGCTTTGGCTTTTCTTCGAACACGCTTACTCAGCATTAATTTGTAGGATTCAGAAGATGCAGGAGGTTCGGCAGGGCTTACCCCTGATATAGGTGCCTGTGGCTCACTTGAAGGGCTTAAAGATTCTGTTCAAAGAACCCCTCTGAACACAGGCACTCCAGTGGCGCCATCTCTTGATGAAGGGCTGAACCCCTTGGCCAGCCTTGCAGGAAAGGTACAGGAAAAGTAAAGTCCTAAGCAACAGTGAGAGAGAGAAAAGTCCTAGGCATAGGTACACCAGAAGTTCATATATATAGTTTCCATTACACCTAATAATGGAGTAGTGTCACCTAAGGGGATTGCTGGCCACCGGGGGAGGACAGGAGGAGGACTACCAACGATGGGAGGGCAGATACAGCCTCAGGAAATATTACAATAATGCAGATTGAAAGGAGAAGCAAGACAACAGGTACCATCCACACCATCAAAACCAAATCATAATATTATTGTAAACTTACCAAATTATAATTAACCCATTAATAATATTGTATCCCTTTTGGCAAACAAACCAGATTTATAACCACCATATTAAATACAGTCCATTTCACCACAGTTCATTTATATTAATCACCAGCCCTAAATTAAAATACCCACCATGACCCACGTTCTTTGCATCCCAAACCGTGGGTCATAAAACAAGTTGTCCACCGGACTTAGATACATACCATTTTTTTTTTTTCAGTTGGCGCATAAGGCCTAATGAGACCTTTGGCCGCGCAGTGTGGTCTTCTTACAGACATTTGTGTTGCTTGTCTGCGGGTAGCATAGACAGCCTGGAGGGGGTAGCCCAAACCTCACATTGCTGCATGCCATGGTCACCATGGTGCAGCTGCAGATTGCCCATAGCTCCAGAACCAATCCCATTGGGGCCAATTTGGCAGTGTCCTTCCCACCGATGGCGTCAGCTCTCTCGGGTTCAAGGACAGTGACAAACTGGTCTAGGTCCAAGGATTATGGTAGCTCAGAGTCAGCGCGCCCTGAGGACCTATATTTCTTTCCCTGAAGCATACCGTCCCTGAACCAAACCTCCGGGCGGTTACTGACATCCTGGAAAACCACACCACGATTCTCGATGACATACACGGGGAAGGTTCATCACTTCTACGCCCGGTCGGTGTGAGTCACCTCCAGTAGGCTGACGGGTCTCACATACCCGGGGGTGGGGTTAGACTTGGATTGCATGGCTTTTATTGGTGGGCGGTCACCCGAATGGAGCGGTCACCCATCCAAGTACTAACCACGATGGACGTTGCGTAACTTTGATTACCTATTGCAAGCGCCCTTGTCCACTCGGCCATCCCGGCCCCTTGGATACATACCATAATCACATAAAACATTCAGACAAAAATACTAAATGATCTTTTCATTTCATTCAATAAAGCAGAGTTTCAAGCCAAGCTTGGATATGCAATTCAGGGCAATAAAGCAATTAAACTAAAATTAAATTTTAATGTTTAAATTATGATTAATTTGTTATCTCAGACCAATAATTTAAATTCATTAAATTAGTTGTAATAATAAATCACCCGTGTAAGAAATTAAATACTGAGCTATGTAGTTCACTACTATGATTATCACAAATCACATATATTTATAGTGCATGCTGTATCTATCTATTTAATTATCTATTATTGTTTTATCTATCTATATATGTATATTTAAATTATTCTAAATATTTAACACATTTAAATCAATTCTTTAATTGAGGAATCACCAGGCATTGAATCAGAACAGGTTTTGTTTAATCATTAACATTTATTCACTTATTTAACGTTGTAAATCATTAGTATTTATATAAATCATTAGTATTTTCTTCATTTAACCATGTTTAACACAATGATTCATTAAATTGTGCTATTTATTCGGTTTTAACAACAAAATTAACCTATCATTTGAATCCACTTAGGCCTTGTGTACAATCAGCTGATTGAACATTGTAGCGATCATGAACGATTGTTCACTACCAAAGAGGTCGTACCACATTCACCTCTTAGTATGTTAGCTAACTTTCGTAAAACATAGCACATATGTTTTACTATGTAACTAACTTTTGCAACATTGTTTTTTGTTTTATTTTCTCACAATTTTAAAACAAATAAAATTTTATTCACCTCAATGCATGAATTTAGTTAATAAAAGCACATATCAATCTTTTTGCCTTCAATGTGGTAATTAAATTATTGTTGTTAATAATTAAATCATTAAGCCAATAGCACATAGTATTATTTTGGAATCTTGCAATTTCCACCTTTGCTCTAGGAAAGCAATTTCATCAGCCTTATCAATGCCTGTGATTCTGATTTTATATAGGTCTCCTCATCTCCATATTTCTCTCTTGTTGGTTCTCTCTTCTTTCATTCTTGTCTTCATTGGTTCTCCCATGTCTCAATCATCGTTGTTTATTGGTTGGTTTCTTCTTCTTCTCGCTTACCCCCTGGGGTCGGTGTAGCCCTGCATTCAAATTGTAAAGGTCACAATGCCTCAATCCATCCCGGATTTTTCTCCACAAATCAATACGTTGGAGCGAAAACTGCGTACCTTGAAACGCAACATTATAGGAACTGCTGCTACCGGTGAAGAAGCAGTAAGCGATCCAAATCAAGTCTCCTTATTTGAGGCTGAGTTAGATGCGGCCATTGGCGAGTGGGAGCGCTTTCAGCGAGCTTGGGACGAGTTTGAGAATGTCTACGATCAAGCGAGCATGGATTTTCCTTCAAGAAATTTGTAGGAAATGTACGGCGCCGTGAGAAAAGAAATAATCAAGGCGAAATCTCACCGCATAACAATCGAACGTTCCAGGTCCCAATTAGCAGCGCACCATTCCCAAGCATACGGCCATCAGTCCTTTAACACCAGCTTCGTCGCTTCTGTCAGGGCACATTTACCAAAGATCCCTCTACCGCAATTTTCTGGTGACTTGTTAAAGTGGATGCACTTCAAAGATACCTTCATCTCAATGGTGCATAATGAACCAACGTTATCAAACGTTGAAAAATTTCATTATCTTCTCGGAGCCTTACATGGTGAAGCTGCAACGCTCGTTTCAAGATTTCCGGTAGAAGATAAAAGCTATCCCCATGCATGGAGGAAACTGTTGGAGAATTACGACAACCCACGAGTACTGGCGTCTCTCTTCATCCAAAAAATCATCGATTGCGATCTGAAAGGACCAAAGAATGAAATGCAACGATACGACAGGTTCTTGGTTGAAGTAGCTGATAGCATTGAAGGGTTCAAGTCTCTAGCTTTGCAAGATGCAGAAGAATTTATCCTCGCCTCCCTCGCTCTGAGAGCGCTTGACGCAAGCACCCGAAGAAACTTTGAGATAAGCAGAACATCCAGCAGCATCTTTCCAACAGCGGATGAGGTTATCGCTTTCGTTAGGCAGCGTAAGACGGCTATAACCATGTCTAGGGATTACTCTCGTCTTCAAATTCTACTGAAGAATTACCGCGTATAAGTCAAAAATCTCGATTTCCGTCCAGAACCGCTTACAAATACAACTCAGTCGCCCTCCATTCATCAAGCAGTGCAACCAAGAAATTTAATGACCGACGATCTCCGCCACCACGCACTAACATTTCCACTCGTTCACAGGAAAATGGTGACCGTCAGGCGGCTGAAAATCGCAAACCACCAGCATGCCCGTTCTGCCAGGATGTTCATCTCCTCCCGCATTGCTTTAAGTTCAGCAACTTACCCTTGAACGAAAGACAAGCATTCGTCCAAAGCATCAAGTGTTGCCGCAACTGTTTGCATGATGGCCATTCAATGAGCGGTTGCAGATCAAAATGGAGATGCAGATTCTGCAAAGAAAGGCACCATAGTCTTATTCACCATGAACCACCTTCCGGACAAGACTGCGCACAAACCAGCATCAATTTTTCCAAGAAAGACGACGCGGGCACATTTATAGGATTTGGATCCACGCCTCACGTGACTACCAGCACCATACTGTTAGAAACCGTCCAAGGCTATGTTGTTGGCAAGGAAAATCGCTTGATTCCAGTGAGGGCAATATTGGACTCTGGGAGCCAACACTCATTCATAACTAGGTCTTTGGCTACCGATGTCGGCGCAGGACTCCACACCTTTAAAGGCAGCATCATAGGATTGGGGGCTTCCCCAGTATCCAGTCCATCTGGCTACGTGAATTGCACCATCAGACCCATCTACACTGAGGATCACTTTACCACCGAAGCACTTGTGGTGGAAAAAATATCTCCCGCTATACCCAGCATTTCACTGCCAGGAGAACTACGCAGTAAGTTATCTCAGCTTCGCCTTGCTGATAAGCACTTCCACAAGCCCGGAGATATTGACATGCTCATAGGGATGGACCTTTATCCTTTGATAGTCACAGGGGCTCCATACAAGGCAGGAGTCAGCGAACTGTTTCTTCAGCCTACAGTCTTTGGGTCAGTGGTTATAGGTCGAGTCAATGTCACAGCGCCTTCCTCTGGGATCACACTCTTGTCCGAATCCGACTGCTCCATTGAGACTCAACTGAAGGCATTTTGGGAATCGGAGGAACCCAAGCTCGTGGATATGAAGGATCCCGAGCATCAGCTCTGTGAGGAACACTTCGTCCAAACCCACACACGCACTCCCGATGGACGCTACATGGTAAGGCTTCCTCTGCGACCCGGCATTGAGAAATTGGGCAGAAACCGCGAGGCAGCCATAAAGAGATTCCTTAACTTGGAAAGTAGATTCAGTTCTGACACCTCTTATGCAGTCGCCTACAGGAATTTCATCAAGGAGTACGAGGAGCTCCAACATCTCTCCCCGGCGACAATTGAATCGCCCTATATTATACCTCACCATGGGATATGGCAACAAAGTCCATCAGGCAACGCTCGTAAGCTGCGCGTAGTATTTGATGCATCTTGTTCATCCAAATCCCAAACATCTCTCAATTCCTTCCTTCTAGCAGGACCGAAACTGCAAGCAGACATATGCGAAGTCTTGATTAACTTTAGGCTATTCCGCTTCCCGCTCTGTGCCGACATCGTTAAGATGTAACGGCAAATCTTAATCCACCCAGATGACAGACATCTTCAACACATCATCTGGCGTGATGACCCTTCAGAGGCACTGCAGGATGAGTGGTAGTGAGGCCATTATGGGCGTCAAAGGCTTGGCGTTTCGAATACGGCAGTGAACGCAGCTATTTATGATACTGCGAATAAGTTTCAGTGCCCCTGTAATCCAGAACTCGTTCCGAATTATTGCTAATGTAAGAGTGGCTCCAGCGTGGTAGTTACGCTCATGTATGCTCCTTGCGAGAATCTTAGACAAATGGTGTTTGCGGGGAAGCAGTATAGGGTGTTTGGCAGTCCAGGACAGGGGAGCTTCGTGCAGTCTTCCGCCCACCCTTATAATGCCCAGTTCATCGATGAACGGGGAAAGTGGAGCTAACTCCTTTAAAGACATTCCCCCTTGAGCCTGACGCACACACCTTAGCTTTGCTGTTTGAAATTCTTCGCTAGAGACGGGTCCCATGATTCTCTTGCGAGGGCCTCTGATGACAGCAAGGAATCTCATAGCTCGAGCCACCGCTCTTATGAGTCTGAAGAAGTCAGAGAATCGAGTGTTTTGTTGAACGTTACACTGCCCCCTCCTTAGAGACATTCCTCCTAGATGTCTTCTTTTTCACATGGGTTGACCCTCTATAACGCAAGGTCTCTCCCGTAATCCGCTGCGCCTGTTCTTCATCGTGGTTCCCTGCATATGGCGCCAAAAGATTGTAATGGATGATCATAGGCCTCCCCTTGGGATACTTAAAAACCCTGTAGATCACATCGTTGATGCGCTTCTTTATCAAGTAGGGTCCCTCCCAGTTCTTCTTCGACATCGGGTAGAATCCTCGCTTTCCTTAAGGTTGTAGAGCCAAACAAGTTCCCCTTCTTTGTATCCACCCTGATTGACCCTGTTCCTGCCTGATCTCCCCATCCGATCGCTGGCGAGGTGTCTCTTATCGATATCAATAGGGTGACATCGACCCTCTTCTCGAGGCCAGCGTTCTTGCTTCTTGTATTTCTGCTCGTACTTCGTAGTCGCCTGCCGAACCACTGAGGTTATCGGCGCTGAAGTACCAACCATAGTGCCTTTCCTTTTCCGAAGTTCCGTACGTTTAACGATTACGGAAGAACAGCTCCTCTCCACTGATCTTGACAACTCTCCGTTTAAGGTTGATCAGAAATCTGTAACTGTTTTCATGACGTCCACACCGATGACATCTTCCTTAATATCAGCCACTAGGGCGGAGTATGAGACACAGCTTGAGACTAACTGTATCTTTACCTCGGTTTCGCCAAATACCTGACACCAGTTGTAACCTTTTGTGGGTAAAACAATATTTATTCAAAAAAGAATAAAAATTTTCAATGCCACACGAATTATAAATATACAAATATCAGAACAGGTTACAAAAATTATCACTTCGTAACACAAATAATCATATGACTTAAGCTTCACAATCAAGACAAAGGCTGTCTAGTCAATCGCTCCTTATGTATAGTCGTAAGGAGATGGTCTAGAACCTGGGGGAACGTCGTGGATTGGGCTCGAACATTGTGTTTTTATTTTTTTTCTTTAACCTTACAATATTAATAAAAAACAGGTATATGATAAGCCTAAAATTTGTATTTTAAACAAAAATGTACAGTTAAAAAATATATATTTATTTTGGGAATACATAGAATATTGTAAAAATCAGTTAATTTTTTTAATAAAAAAATCTACAATTATTTACAAGGAATTTAAAACTAAACAGTAGATGGCCTAATGCATATTTTTAAAATCATATTTTAAAATCCACAGCTGGAATTTAAAATATATAAATTTAAAATAAAACTACTCATCAGGATAGGAATCCTGATTTTCAACTTCACTGTATGGTAAATATGATGAAATTATTTAATTCTGTAAATAAAAGAAGAATAAATTATTTACTTTTACAAATTAATAGATAAGGAAGAATTTAAGACTATTGAATAGGCAAATTCTTGACATATTTTCTCATCTTAGCCAATCTTTCGTCCTGAAGTTTTCCTATTACAATCATACTTCTTTCAGCTTGACAAACTGCACAGAACTGAGCATATAAAATTGAATGTAATTTTGTCCTGAAAGAAAGGTAAGTTTGACCTTTGCATTTATGTTGATAGAGGTGCAGCAATGTTTCAATGGCCATGTAAAGAAAAACTACAACTGATGGTAGAAATAGAGTAAATGTAATTATCATTGCTACCAATGAATGTTTACCCCGTTTGCTACAACAATTTTTCCATTTTTTTAGTTGCTTAGCTTCTGGTTTTTCTTTTCCTTCTTGCTGATATTGAACCTGGAATGAATCATGCATGTACTATTAATTCAACTGTAGATAAATGTGAATATACATATATATATATATATGGGGAGGTGGGGCAAAATGAAACACAAAAGTTTTTTTTTACCCATAGCACCCCACCTGAGACTTTATTTTCAATTTTTGATTTTTTCCATGTTACCTTAGAATCTAATCTATGTAAGAAATGCGTTAAACATTGTTTTATGCATCATGTCTGACCGCGAGCAGCTACTTCCCAAAAAAATAATTTTGTTTCATAGAGCCCCATATGCCCGGGGTAAAATGAAACAGCTGAAAAAAAAAGCTATAATTACCAAAAAAACGTTATTCGGCTTCCAGTCGGTTTTTCGTTCTTCTGCTTTAGGATAGCCACGAAATTCTTCAGTAAAGTTTGACTTTAGAAGAAAGTTGTCATAAATTAATACAGTTTTTTTGGTGTTCCGCTCTCAATTTCGTACCAATCAGTAGGAAAATAAAATAAACCGACTGCTTAATGCACAATAAAAATCACATGCGGCACATGATTTACACATGATGAAACACTCCATGAAACGTTTCATTGTGCCCCGAACGCCCTTGTGTTAAGGACCCCATATGAGCCATTTTGATGTCTTTAACTTTCTTAGTTTGTCATGAAACAAGTCGAAAGGGGACAATATGCTGACTTTGTTTGGAGCCACCCTTACCACTTGCTGTCTGAAATTGGTTGCTCTAGACCTTTTGGTTCGATCAGTACACCGACAGTTTAATTGTGCCCCACCCTCCCCTATATATACAGGGTATATGTATATATATACAGGGTGTCCCCAAACCAAACGGCCAAACTTCAGGGATCGATAGAGGACCGAAAAACTAAGAAAAAAAGTCCTCTGGCATATGCCTCGTTTTCGAGAAAATCACAAAAAAACTAAAAATAGTTGTGCAAAAACCAGTTAAGGCCTGGCTGTGGAAAAGCAGATTTCATTCCTTGAATGAATTTTAACAATAATTGTTATTCCGATAAGATTAAAATACAACTATTGTATTTCAATCTTATACTAATAGAAAGGTAATTGAAAAAAAATTATTTTTTATTCAGAAAAAAATAAATACTTTTTTATTCAAATATTCATAGTATAAAGAAAATTACCTATTTAAAGTACATAAAATTATGAACAAAAACTGAAGATTAAAAAATTAAAAATTTAAATAATAAAAATAATTTTAAAAATTAAAAAAAAAATTAGAAAATAATAAAATAATTAAATATTTTTACTAGGAAAACATAAATGTTTCAGTTTTTATATGGGACTACCTTAATGAGAAAAAAAAAAAAAGCTGAAATTTTTACCTTCTCTAAAATTACATAGCTAACTTCTCCGCAGCGTCAATATAAATGTTGTTTGAAGTGCTGGCCTCTTGTTGCAATACACACATCACAACGCGCACTCACAAATCGCACTGCATCTAAACATTGTTCTGCGGTGAGCTGGTTGCAAACCATTCTGATGCGCTCGATGAGATCATCCCTTTTGCGGACGGGCTCTCAGTAGACATTTTCTTTCACTCAAATCTAGTGGCCGTGGAGGACAAGGCACCGGCCCCCCTCGTCCTATCCAGCGACCTGGGTAGTTGATGTCCAACCAGTCTCGCACGGCCCTTCCATAATGTGTAGGGCAACCATTGAGTTGAAACCAGTTCTCAAGCCATCTTTCCAAAGGATATCTTCCAAAAGTGCCCGTAAGTCATTCTCGAGGAATAGATAATAGCTTTAAGCATTAAGTCGAGCACGTAAAAATACGGGACCTGTTATGCCTTTATTACAAAGACCGACCCACACGTTTACAGAAAACTCATGCTGGTAGTGAAATTCTCTAACAGCGCGGGGATTTTCGTGTGCCCAAAGGTGGTAGTTTCTTTGATAGAATATGCCCGCACGTGTAAAATTCGCTTCGTCCGTCCAGATTACTTTCGAACTTAAGTTTACATGGTTTTGCAATTGTTCTTTGTACCAATTACAAAAATTTAATCGGCAGGGATAATCAGCGGGTATTAAATTTTGTACCTTTTGTACATGGTAAGCATGCCTGCGGGCAGCCCCTAATGTCCGCAAACTGGTTACTCTTGGTTTGCCAAGAACTGAAGCAGCTCTCAGGACGCTTGTACCAGGGTTGGTATTGAAGTGCCAAAGTATCCTATCCCTCCACTTCAGGTCGGCTTCCATCGGAGGCTGCATACAGTTTCCACCACGATTACATAAGAAGGACCCAGTCTCTCGAAGCCTTCTGAAAGTGCTGGTAAGAACACCTCTGTCTGGGGTTTCTCGGTCAGGGTTATTTCCGAACTTCTTGACGTGCATTGCCATTGCAGAATCCTTAGACATAGACTATGTCCGCGTATTCAGAGTTGGTAAATCTAGCCATATTTGTTGACTTCACTGAACACTAGTAGAAACACCACTAATGTGAGAATGGCAGGCTGGATTCCGCCAAAAAAGGATTAAAATGATAATATAATGGCTAACATTTTAATCCTTTCTTTTTAAGTTTAAACACTCAACCTAGATGTTTTATTGATAACAAAAGCGTGAGAATATTCATCTTTTCTAAATTTACTCCTCGTAAATTAAGAAATTAAGCTTACTCAAAAAGCCAGTATATTTGTAATTTAAATACATTATTGAAAAATAAAATACACTTTTTGTACAACTATTTTTAGTTTTTTGGGATTTTCTCGAAAAAGAGGCATATGCCAGAGGACTTTTTTTCTTAGTTTTTCGATCCTCTATCGATCCCTGAAGTTTGGCTATTTGGTTTGGGAACACCCTGTATATATATACACTAGTATCTATACTTAATACAAGCATGGGCTCATGCATTAATGTATGTGATAAAGTATTCAAAAGATGTAGTCAAAAGTTGAATATGGTGCTTGAGACGCTGAAAGCTTTTTTATGTCTTTGAATAAGAAAATTCAAAAAATGGACTGCCTGCTTTTAAATTGCTGAAACTTTCCTTAAGATAAAATACATATTTAAATTATTGTTGGCCTGTTTATTTGCAGTAAGGCATGATTATGAGAACAATAGTCTCGAAATATAGCAATAATATAGTTGTGCCTATTTGACAAAAGAAGATTTGTCAGATTTTCTAGTTATCGATAATAGCAGGCACCTACCCTTCAGTTATGAATCCACATCAACCCTTCTATTTTTTTTTATTTTCATATTTTTATATCTGCATCTGCTCTATAAGTTATAACACAAAATTAATTACTTTTTAACTCTTTCTGATTTCATTCCTGTTTAATGAGATAGCCTTCGAGGTATGATAACTAAATTGCCTACACTGGGTTTGGGGTGGGTGAGCTATAGTTATATTTATTTTTGAATGAAGGAGGGCACCACACCTCCTCTATTTTTGAGGGCACCACACCTCCTTCTCTATTTTTGAGGGCACCACGCCTATTCCTCCCTATTTTTGGCAACACGTGAGGGCACCACACCTATTCCTCTCTATTTTTGGATTTTCCAATAATCAATATCTTATATATAAAATTCTCGCGTCACAATATTAGTTACCATACTCCCCCAAAACGGCTTGACCGATCTTTATAAAATTTCATATGCATACTCAGTAGGTCTGAGAATCGGCTACTATCTATTTTTCATACCCCTAAGTGATAAGGGTTGTCCATCTCTAACATTTTTTTTTTTTGGACGATTTTTTTTTTTTTATAATGTGGCATTAACCCTTTAACTGCTGGTGGCGGATATATAAGCCAGCTGCGCGCTGGTCCCCGTGTGCTGTAGGCTAATGTATCAGCCGG
Source organism: Aelia acuminata (assembly GCA_911387785.2). Taxonomy (NCBI): domain Eukaryota; kingdom Metazoa; phylum Arthropoda; class Insecta; order Hemiptera; family Pentatomidae; genus Aelia; species Aelia acuminata. The sequence continues at coordinate 137,637,225 of OU426978.1, read as the reverse complement.
CACGGAGCTGGTCCCGTTTTTTGGAATCTATAATGTTTACCCGTACCGCTAGATGGCATTTGATTATTCTTTTCCTTTCTAATCGTGCCTGGTTGCTTCTGTGAATAACATAAATTAAATTCACACCTGCGTATTTCTAATATCCAGTTCATTAGCATCTTCTGTGGCCTTAACTTGTGTAGTGAAATTGTGAGTTGTGATGGCAAAAAGATTAAATACTGAGGAAGATGTGTTGTCTCATGCTTTGAGATTTACCGCACAAAAGAAAATTTTTAAATGATAAAAGGTATAGATTAAAAGAAAGAAAAAAAAGTTTTTAACTACACCAGTGCCGGTCCACAGTCCGAATCGGAAAGTGAGGATGTAAAAGTTTTTTTAGAATTAATTAAGCTCACAAAAGATGTAAGATGCGAGAGCTTGAATGCCGTAAAAGTCTCCGCACAGCGGGACCGCTCGGTGTGCCTACTAACACGCACCGGCGGACCATCTTATGCCCCGCTACCTCCGCAGTTAAAGGGTTAAAAAATACATACAATCCTAAATCATCACCAACCAACCAAAAAATAAATTTTTACTTTCACTTACCTATATATGAAATATATAGTAAGTGGAAGTATTGCGATCGTGAAAAATTTCGACTTCCGGTTTTCAACGGAAATACACGTTTTGGGACCCCCTGAGTCGAAATAACCAAGTCCCGCGAAATGGTCTGTGTGTGTGTGTGTGTCTGTGTGTGTGTGAACAGACTAGCTCAAAAACTATAAACCGTGGGAACCTGAAATTGGGTATTTAGTGTAGGTATATTCCCGCGATGTGACAGCAAAAATTTCATCAAAATTGCTCAAAGGGAGGGGTACTTTATTTAATAACTTTTTACGTTTTTTTCGATTTTCTCAAAAACGGCTCTAACGATTTTGATTAAACTGAGTATTTGATCTATTTATATGCCCGAGATATGACTAAAAATTTCATCAAAATTGATTAACCGGAGGGGGGACTTTACTTAATAAATTTTGTATCATTTTCACGTGTTTTTTTTATTTTCTCAAAAACGGCTTTAACAATTTCGATCAAACTGGGTATATGATGTATTTATATGCCCGAGATACGACTGTAAAAATTTCATCAAAATTGATCAACCAGAGGGGGGACTTTACTTTACTTACTTTAATTTTGTACCAATTTCACGTGTACATATTTTTGATTTATTCAAAAACGGCTTTAACGATTTTGAAGAAACTGGGTATTTGATGTATGTATATACCAAATATGTAAAAGCCAACATTTCATCAAAATTGGTCCAACTGAGGGGACACTTTATTTCATGACTTTTTTTCCAATTTTTACCTTTTTTTCGATTATCTCAAAAACGGCTTTAACGATTTTTATCTAATTCGTCATGTTTAATGAAAATTAGATTTTCTTTAATAGCAGGTAAGCTTTATAATTATTAAAATGTTCTGAGGGGGCTTTTTTGGGGGGGGGGGGCCTTTTTCTTTGTTTGTTTCTTTCTTATAAAGTACCATTGTTTTTGTTTACATGGAGAAATTAACTGTCTCTCGTTACGCCTAAAAATAAGAAATGGCTAAATATGAGATATGATAAAAATAAAGAAAACATAAAGAGGAGAAAAAAAGAAAAATATTCAGTCAACTCATAAAACTCGTTGAGTCCACACATGCGGAATACAACTTAATGACAGACCATTGTTCATAATTAAAGCCGTTCTGTTCATTTGAGAAGTGGCAATTAACAAAACGCATTAATTTCTAATCTAAGTAAGTTGGTAAGTGAAAGTTGTGTGTTGCGAGCACGCACCAGATTTTTTATTTATTAATCTTGCGATTTATGTATCATTCTAATTATATTAAAGTTTGAAAAAAATGCTTCGGCCCCATGCAAAAATTCATCATCTTTTCCATGGCGCTCAACGTGTTAATCATTTTTCATCCCGCTCGATAGCTGATCAATTATCACTTGGTAAGTTATCCCCGTCAGTTGAGCCTAAGATTTAATTGAAACTTTTTACATGGTAACATTCTATCAATGTCATTTTGTCACCCGCCAGAACAAATTGTAAACAATTCGTATACGCTTATAACGGAGTAACCATTTAAAATGAATAAAACTATAAAAAGTGATGTGCGGAATTTACTATACACTACGATGAGTAAGTTTGAAGAAAAACAAAAGGAGCAGCAAGATCTCTTAGGCAAAAAACAGCAATGTTTACTTGCAATAACGAGCTTTATTGTTCAGTTTACCAGAAGAGCTTTTTTACAAATACATCGTCATGACATTACAGCACGTTCAGACAAAAGTTGAAGTCTTTAATGAGTTTCATTACGAAATTACATGTATTCCGTCCTACACGTTGCTAGCTGTATTCGGTTGAGTGGCAAAAGCGAGGATTACCTCATGCACACATTTTGGTTTGGTTAATCGACAAAATCCGTCCTGAAGAAATCGATAATATAATTTCTGCGGAAATTCCAGATCCGTCTTTGGATGGACAGGTAGCTGTTTGATATTACTACAGCAAACATGATTCATGGTTAAAGATTTCACTAACGATATGATCACAAATGTCAATGGATATCTAATATATCGTCGACAAAATCCCGTTAATGGTGGATGATCATTTATTAAAAACATCAGCAACACAGACATTGACATTGAGATTCGTTGGGTGGTGCCATGTTCATCTCTGCTGAGCAAGACCTACGATGCTCATATTAATTTTGAGTTCTGCAGTTCTTTGAAGAGCATCAAATACATTTGCAAGTGTGTCCATAAAGGCAGTGATATGGCTTTGTTTAGAGTGGAAAATACCAATGTGGATGCTCCTCCAGTGAATAAAAACGATGAAATAACGCTCTACCAGATTGATTGGTCATCAGCTCCAATGAAGCTGCTTCGCGTATCTTTGTTTTTCCAATTCATGGACGGGATCCAGCAATTGTTCAGTTAGCCATCCATCATGAAAACGGTCAGCATGTATTTTTAACGAACGAGACAGCGATTGATCGTGCTATAATTCCACCAAAAACTACACTTACTGAAGTTTTTGAATTGTGTAATCGTGCGGATGATTTTGGTGCCTTTGCACGAACATTACTCTTTTCACAAGTAGCACACTATTTTACATGGGCTCAAACAAAAAAATGGATGTCCCGCAAGCAAGGCTCACCGCAAGCTAGATTGATAAATGCCTCAATTTATTCAAATCAAACATCTTGGGGCGAGTATTTACAGTCAATTCAAGGCTGACTGAGTGCTTTTATCTTCGAATTTTGTTGGTTAATGTTACTGGCCCCTGTCATTTCTGCCATGCCTTGCACTCGGCTTGCTGGAAGACGACAACCAGTGGGAATTTATGCTTGCTGAAGCAGCATTGAACTGTACAGCAATACAAATCCATCTACTATTCGCTATAGTGTTGTCTACATGTTTCTCAGCCCGAGCAGAGATAGTGTGGGATAATCACGAAGATTCAAAGACTGATGACATATTGCATCAACATCGTACACGGTGCAACGATCTAACGATAACATTCAGCGACGGTATGTACAATGAAGCATGATTGCCATTGAGGATCTTTGCATTATCATTGCCAACTAACCACTCAGTCATTTCGGCATGAATTCGCCTAATCGAAATGCATCTGATTTAATGAAAACGGAAATGAATCGTGAACTGCAGTACAACAGTATAGAAATGGCGGCGATTGTTCCTCGCAATATCCCACTAATGAATCTGGAAGAAAGAACCATTTACGACCGCATTATGCTCGCAGTTTACAGCAGGACAAGGTGGGTTCTTCTTTTTGGATGCGCCAGGTGGAACTGGCAAAACATTCCTTATTTCGCTAATTCTCGCCGAAATACGATCAAATAATGGCATCGCATTGGCCGTTGCATCATCGGGCATTGCGGCAACTTTATTGGATGGAGGCAGAACAGCTCATTCAATATTCAAGCTGCCACTAAATATTCAATCGTTATCGAAGCCAGCATTTTAAATGGAAAGTTCCGAGGTGAAAATATAATTATACCACTAATCCCAATTATATCAACAGATGTGCCAATTCAATTAAACGTATTCAGTTTTAGATTAGATTGGCATTTGCAATGATTATCAATAAGTCCCAAGGCCAAACAATGTCTGAGGCTTAGATTTGAGTACACCATGTTTTTCTATTATACACGGCATGCTCTCGAGTGGGTAAACCATCCAGTTTGTTTGGGTTAGCTAAAGATGGGATAACAAAAAATATTGTTCACAATATAGCATTAAGAGATGGATATTGTTTGTTAGTGTTACTGTCCTAATTAATTAATGATATATATAATTTAAGGGAATAAATTATAATAAATTAAAAAAATTAACTTGTTATTTTCTACTAAATTTAGTTTGAAGATATCTATATATTAATTGATAAAAATAGCAAAAAATATCTTCCTTATTTCACCATAAATATTTATTTAAAGCACATGTTGATGTTTCGGGGCCGAAACGTCAACATGTGCTGTAAATAAATATTTATGGTGAAATAAGGAAGATACTTTTTGGTATTTTTATCAAAAAAATTAACGTTTGGTTTTTTGTTATTTTTATATTCCCTCATCGTCCAGTTAGTTATCAAGTAATTGACCATGTGCGACTTAGTGGTGAACGGTTTAGATATTATATATTAATGACAAAAATGTAATAATTTTGCTCTAAATTTATTTTGCTATTTTAGTTAGCAATATATAGTAACAAAACATAGCTATTACGACTAAGTGGTGAACGGTTTAGAGGATTAGTGAGATAACATAAAAATATTTGTTATGTTCCAAAGTATCCAGCCAACTTGTTTATAATTTTTCTTCAGTTATCTGTTGACTTTATTCAAGAAAATAGGCGGAGGGGCCTAACCCAGGCGTTATCTCAAAGATGGTAATAAGGCTTAACTATCTTTGCGTTAACTATCTGTGATGTAAACTATAAAATTTCTAGGAATTTGACAAAAATGTAATAATTTTGCTCTAAATTTATTTTGCTATTTTAGTTAGCAATATATAGTAACAAAACATAGCTATTACGACTAAGTGGTGAACGGTTTAGAGGATTAGTGAGATAACATAAAAATATTTGTTATGTTCCAAAGTATCCAGCCAACTTGTTTATAATTTTTCTTCAGTTATCTGTTGACTTTATTCAAGAAAATAGGCGGAGGGGCCTAACCCAGGCGTTATCTCAAAGATGGTAATAAGGCTTAACTATCTTTGCGTTAACTATCTGTGATGTAAACTATAAAATTTCTAGGAATTTGACAAAAATGTAATAATTTTGCTCTAAATTTATTTTGCTGTTTTAGTTAGCAATTTATGGTAACAAAACATAGCTATTACGACTTAGTGGTGAACGGTTTAGATATTATATATTAATGAGATTAGTGAGATAACATAAAATATCTGTTATGTTCCAAAGTATCCAGCCAACTTGTTTATAATTTTTCTTCAGTTATCTGTTGACTTTATTCAAGAAAATTACTCATGTGAGGTTTATATAATTTATTGAAAGTAATTTCCACCACATTTAATACACTTCTCCATTCGTCAAATCAAGTCATTAAACCAGCTCTGCCAAGTTTCATCTGGGATTGAGGCACATTCGTTGTCCCAAGCCCTCAGAAGGTCCTTGTTGCTTGAAAAACGTTTTCCTTGAACTTCATTTTCACATGAGGGAACAGCGCAAAGTCACAGGGAGAAAGGTCTGGACTGTAAGGAGGGTGCTCAAGAAGTTTCAGCCCAGTAGTGGCCAAATACTCGGTGCAGGCTCTGGTATGGTGAGCTGGTGAGTTGTCATGGTGGAGGTGTTAACTATCTAAGATGTAAACTATAAAATTTCTAGGAATTTGACAAAAATGTAATAATTTTGCTCTAAATTTATTTTGCTATTTTAGTTAGCAATATATAGTAACAAAACATAGCTATTACGACTAAGTGGTGAACGGTTTAGAGGATTAGTGAGATAACATAAAAATATTTGTTATGTTCCAAAGTATCCAGCCAACTTGTTTATAATTTTTCTTCAGTTATCTGTTGACTTTATTCAAGAAAATACTCTTATGAGGTTAATATAATTTATTGACATTATTGTTAAAAGTGATTATGCCACGTTATACGAACATACATTTATTTGAAAGGTGAATATTTTCACCTTTCAAATAAAGGAAAATCTTCTTGAGAAATAGTGTTGATGATTAAGGTGGCTAGTGACATAGCCAACGGACTATGAGAGGAATCTGGGCTAAATATTGGCCAACTGGCGTTTTCAAGAAGGCTGAATTTTGATTGTTTGGTTGAGTAGTAATTATATGAAATTAAATTTATTGAAATTAATTTAGCTATCCCAGTGCATAAATATAATTAGAATTAATAATAAGGTTTACACAGAGTGGACTGAAAGACAGACCACTAGCAATATCATTTTAAATTACTTATCTTTGCATCCACAACATATGAATATAAATTTAATGAATATTATAAACGAAGCTATCAAATTAACAGATGAATTAATTTTAGGTAATATAAAGACCAAAGTATTTGAATTATTCTTAACTAATTTTTATCCTAAAAAGGCTATAGAAAAGGTATGGGCTAGTAATATTGATCTTAAAATTAATAAAAAAGTAAAAAACATAACATTGACAAAAAGCAGCAAGGAAAAATAAAGAGATGTGTAAAATTGACCTATATACAAGGACTAGCAGGAAATATTCAGAGAACATGATGTGGAAGGATACAGTTTTGCATTCAAACCCACCAATAAAGTTAAAAATATATATACCAATATAAAAGATAATGTTAGTAAGGATCTAGAGTCTAACTTAGTGAATAAAATATATTGCATTAGATGCCCAGCCACATACATTGGGAAAACAAAGCAATATTTAAAGGACCGAATCTATCATCACAAAAATGACTGCAAAAATAGCCATAAATATATTAACAAAACACAGCACTGGTTAAACACTCAGATGACCTAAAGCATAAATTTTATTTTGAAGCTGAACAAATTTTAAGTAAAGAAGCAAGTAGTACTAGAAGGAAACTATTAAAAGTGATGCATATTTCGGAAAACATAAAAAATTCTATAAATTATAAAACTGACTCCAGGAACCTGAACCAATTCTATGGTGAAATATTACAAAAAATTAATACATAAGAACAATAATAACATTATTATATCATAATGGCAGAGTTTAGGTAATCATTTTTTTTTTTAATTTGTGTGTAAAAATTTGACAATGTAAATATTTGCTTTATGGTGTCAATTGTCCTTCGAGTTTGAACTTTGAACATTAGAAATCTGTATCCAGGGATGCGCTGGGATAGCTGACTTAATTTCAATAAATTTAATTTCATATAATTACTACTCAACCAAACAATCGAAATCCATGCAGCCTTCTTGAAACCGCCAGTCGGCCAATATTTAGCCCAGATTCCTCTCATAGTCCGTTGGCTATGTCACTAGCCACCTTGCGCGTGTCTCAATTTAACTTTCCTTTGATTGCATTGTCAATCCTGTGACTTGTTATTCTTGGGCTTCCAGATTTTGGCCGGTCCTGAAGGCCATCTCGTGTTCTAAATTTCTTAATTAAATCATTGACTGTCATCTTTCCAACACCGATAATCAACGCTATTTCTTAAGAAGATTTTCCTTTATTTTAAAGGTGAATAATATTTTCACCTTTCAAATACATGTATGTTCGTATAACGTGGCATAATCACTTTTAACAATAATGTCAATAAATTATATGAACCTCACATGAGTAATTTTCTTGAATAAAGTCAACAGATAACAGAAGAAAAATTATAAACAAGTTGGCTGGATACTTTGGAACATAACAAATATTTTTATGTTATCTCACTAATCCTCTAAACCGTTCACCACTAAGTCGTAATAGCTATGTTTTGTTACTATAAATTGCTAACTAAAACAGCAAAATAAATTTAGAGCAAAATTATTACATTTTTGTCAAATTCCTAGAAATTTTATAGTCTACATCTTAGATAGTTAACACCTCCACCATGACAACTCACCAGCTCACCATGCCAGAGCCTGCACCGAGTATTTGGCCACTACTGGGCTGAAACTTCTTGAGCACCCTCCTTACAGTCCAGACCTTTCTCCCTGTGACTTTGCGCTGTTCCCTCATGTGAAAATGAAGTTGATAGGAAAACGTTTTTCAAGCAACGAGGACCTTCTGAGGGCTTGGGACAACGAATGTGCCTCAATCCCAGATGAAACTTGGCAGAGCTGGTTTAATGACTTGTTTCGTCGAATGGAGAAGTGTATTAAATGTGGTGGAAATTACTTTGAGAAAATTAAATAAATAAAGCTGTACGGCAAAACTTTTGTAGTACCCTATGTATGTATATGAGGGGCAGGGGTAAAAAATACCTAAATTTTAATCATTTTTAATGTCAATCCACTAACTGTGGTGTTTTTATAAAGTTTTAACTTAAAGAAGAACAATCACATTTCAGGTAATTTTTAATACTTTTGTTATATTTGATATAGAATATGTAAATTATTGATGTTTTAGTATATTGAGTAATTTATTATTTTGAATATTGAATATTTATTTTAATCATTTTTGGGTTTTATGATCAAGTCTTTATGAGTAGGGGAGAGCGGGGTTGGTTGGCAACAGTTTTCACTTTTTTGATTGTTGAGTCATTCCTGTTAATATAATCCCAATATGGTTGATACCACAGTAAACCCCAAGTATTAGAGAAATTCAAGTATTTTTTACATCACATAATATTTAACACTATGATCATAGAAAATTTAAGAATTCATCCAGCCAGAGTATGCCAATAAACCCCTAGTGTGGGGCAGGTTGGCCTAGAAGGTGGTGTTGTTTGAACATCTCATTCAAGTACTGCCTGGCACATATTATTGTTATTAAAAGCTGCACTGTAATGATATATTAATTTTGAACGGTTTTTAACAGCTATTAAGGGAAAATAGAATGACAAATGGCAGCATTTTACCATATTTATTTCAATTGAACAAAATTATATAACATTTCAAACAGCAGAAATTAGAAAAATGTAATGGCATAGAACAATGTAAACAAATTTTTCATAAAACAAAACGAATTCAAAACATCTTCTAAAACTTTAGGTAGGATAAATATTCTCTGGCCCTTTAATCGGATCATGAGAAAGTGACTGCGGTGCACTAGTTTCATTTTCATGGTAGCCAGGGGTGGCTAGTTCATCAATAAGCTTCGATTGCGGCTGAAAATGATATTTAGTGTCATTATCTTTTTCATTGTTTAATTCCGTTTAAGTTTAGACTGTCTTCACTTTCTACATAGGAAATATTGCTCTCCTCCTTCTCGCTGGAACTAATGACAAGTGGTAGTTTCACCTTTGTTTATGTTTACCTTACTTTTGTGACTGCGCCAACAAACCCCAGTTGAAGATAGCCAACTAACCCCACAGGAGAAATCATATGAAAGATGGCTGCCAGGACGGGGAAGAACAACCAAACAAGAAACTGGTTAGTTGAAAGGTTAGTTTTTTCAAAGGAGTTTGGGGCTATGTGAACAAAATCGGAGTTAGATGTTTTGCCATGCCTTAAAACCAAATTTACTGAAAATATAAAAATTTACTTAAATGTTGTAAAATCAATCAATGAAGCACACTCTTCTCTACACTGTTAGCATCGAACTGAAACCTCAGGACAAGACTCCTGAGGTCAAGCGGGTTACATGGTACAATTGTGGCGACTCCTAAACAGGTGTGACGGAAATTATAAGCCAATGGCCAACCTACCACCTATGCCAACCAACCCCGCTCTCCCCTATGTTAATCTTTAAAAAATAAGCATTATCTATTCAGTAACTAATAAGTAATTCAGTAACTTGATGTTTCTTACAGCACTGGTGATGGCCGAATGGCCGAAACGTTTGCTGAAATAATGTTTATAAAATGTGTTGAGACTTAATTAATGGTCGCCCAAGTCCTCATTTTGAAACATATATATGTTTATATACATTTTTTTTTTAAAACAAAAAGAGTACTTTTTAAACATTTAAAAAATATGGTTTTATTAAAAAAAAAGAAGATATTATACAGAAAACTCGAAGTTTGACCATCAAGGAATCAAATTGAAGAGTCTCAAGAACAGGAGAGAAACATTAATAACATATATATATTATTCTAGCAAGTGGTGTCTAAAGGTGTGGTAAATTTCAGAGGGAAGAAACGATGGGTTCAACCCATAAAAAATGTTGACATTTAAAACTTCAATATATCAACAGTTATTATTTTAACCATTGTTTCTCCCTGTTAAATTGTGCACACCTTTAGCCATCACATGCTAGAATAACATTTTTTTTTCTTAAACCAAAATTTTTATTTGTTTTTTTTTTTCAAAATCCAACAAAGATTATTTTAGTTTTTCTTTAAAAGAAATTATAATTTTAGAATAGTGTCATGGGTTATATAGAAAGGAAGATCATGAAAAATTTCAACTTCTTGTTTTCAATGGAAATATTTGTTTTGTCTGTGTGCATGGGTTTGTGTGTGTGCAGAGGAAGGGGGCAAGGGAGGGCAGCTGTCCTCCTTAGAAAGTATGAGAAACATGAACTACAAATTAAATAAAATCGTTCATTTCCTATATTTCTTAAGTATTATTATATAAACAAATATTTTAATTTTTAAACCTCAATAAGCTTTTTCTTTTTTTTTTTTTTTAACCTCAATAAGCTTTATTTGAAGCATTAATTGAGACTTACACAGTCAGAATACCTCAACCCCCTCCCACTATCACAAGAATTTCATCAGCCTTCCCCCCTAGACGAAAATTTTACCAGCCTGCCCTCTCCAGACGAATTGTGTATGTTTGTTTGAGTGGGTATGTGTGTAAACAGACTAGCTCAAAAAAGATGAACCGTACGAACCTGAAATTAGGTATTTGAGGTAGATATATGCCCATGGTATGACAGAAAAAATTATGACGAAATTGAGTAAACGGAAGGGGCAATTTATTTCACAAATTTTATCACATTTTTAAGTTTTTTCGCATTAATCCCCGACCCTCCCCCAGGCGCAGGGAAACCCCATATAGCATAAATGGCGAGGTAGGAGAGGATCAAAAAAAAGAAATTAATAAGAAAAGACTTAAAATGAAAAAGTTCCATACGCTGACAATTATGTCAAAACTAAAAGTGTATAACATAAAATATATCTTAAATAATCCTAGGGAAAAAGGATCAGAGCATTAAATAATGATATATTAGTAAATATTTTAACAAAAATAGTAATTATTGGCACCTTAAAAATAATATTCTCCCTTTTTTCTTCTAATTCTCCAGTTTCTTCATTAGTAATGCTGTTTACATTGCACTTAACACACATCAGATCCTCGCATATTTCACCAGTCTCTTCATTTTTTAATGGTATAGCATATTTGAAAACCTGTAAGAGGACCATTAGGCTTTGCCACATACATTAGGCTTATATAAATTTATTTTATCTACATTATACAAGCTATCTATAATTATACGAGCATAAAGGAATACATTAATTATAAGGAAGTAATAGGCATTTAGAAGGCTGTCACAGAAGCATGTCAAAAGGCAGAAAAATGCAGGTTTTCTAGACAATTACACAGCTGTCAAGAAAAAGGCAAACTATAACAATGGGAAAAAGGAATTCCTCGAAGACATTGAGGATAACTGACAGGCAGGCAGTTTAAGCAGACATCAGGGAAGCAAGTGTTGGATTAATAGCGAGGACTACACTAATGAAAGGGACAGATAATATTCTGCTGGCATCAAAGAAAAGCTAACAAGAATCTGGAAAGAGTATTCCTAAGAACTCCTTAAAGGAGAACCCACAAGCGAAGAATGGACCACACTGAGAGCTTTGACCCAGACAAATTTGAAAAAGCAAATGTAGAGGATGTAGATATAGCTTTGTATAAAAACAAGAAAAGCCCCAGGGATGGACAACCAATCATCAGATTTGCTTAAAGATGGTGAACATTGAGAGATTCATCAAGACTCTGATAAGAGAAGCAGAGCAAATAGCTCTGCACTAGAATGAAGATAAGACTAAATATAAATCCATAATTATGTAAGTGTTTTAAGTACAAAAAAAGTTTTTTTTTGTAGAGTTTATTTTTTTCATAAATGTGGCATAAAATAACAAACACTCATTGTTTTTATTTTGACTTAGACCACTTTCATAACTATGCGCTCATGTATGATCAAAAGCTAAAAATCCACACTAACGAGATATGCATTGAAGTAAAATCATTCCCAATAATGATTTAAATACCTTAGCTCCAAAATAATCTCAGTAAATGTATAAATAAGTACAGAATTAGAACAGCAGATGACCAACGCAAACAGAGCTTTCTTTCCGCTTACAAAGGTACTGAAATCTTGATAAATCACTAGAAATCTTAAATTAAAGGTTTAGAGCACAATGATAAAATCAATTCTGTTAAACTGCTCTGGGACCTGGACACTAGTTTAGAAAAAAATCTTAAAAGATTCAAGGGAAAAGTCATTAGAACGATAATTGAAACAATCTATTAAGAAGTACTATGATCTAAAATACCAAAAGTGTTATGTTTATGGCTTAGTAACTACCTAATTGCATTATTCTTTAAAAAATAATTAAAAAATTGAAAAGCCAAAATATTTGAGGGGGGGTCATGCCCTCTCAAGAGGGGTGACCCCCTCTCTGGATCCATCATTGGATCAGAGTACTAATGAACGGGCAGAGAAGGACTAACAACGAAAAACTGAAAGAACCTGGTCAGCTAATATCTCATGATATGACGGCGGGGAAGATGGGCAGTACATTCTGTTTAAAGTAATTCATCTGAAAGCCTAAGGAAAGAGATCTTATAGTAGGCTAGAAAGCAGAAACACATACTACAGACCTTTTTTCTTCTGATTTTTTCAAATAACTTTTGATACTTATGGCTGTAGCCAATATAGTGCCGTTTAGTGTTGTCTGGGTCTTAACTAATAAGACCCCAATAGAGTTTTGTGATCCCCTGAAGAGCAAGCTTACCTAGTGGGAGTAGAAAGCTGGGATCTAACAAAGCTTATCATGGTCCTTTTTAACTGAAAAGTTAAAAGTCCGTAGTTTGCTTATACTACGGACATATTAGCTCTCGAAGTAAGACATGAACAAAAGTTATGTAGGGGAAGTTTTATCTTATTTTCAGTAACATCAATAAGCATCAGTGAGGCAATATGACTTGATAAAACCCATTTGCAATATTTAGCAGTTTGACAAATTTCCAAGCTACATCACTTTGGTATTACACAGACAATAAACACACATATAACCTTATAATGCACCAGTTTACTTCAAAGAAGTACACTCTTTGGTAATACACTATCAAAACATGTATAGAAAATGCGGTTTTAAGCTTTATTGATTATAGCCTGATTTCGGAAGCAAATAATCAGAAATAAAAACCAAAAAGTTGCAAAAATCATTTTGTCTTGTTTTTATTTAATTTAATAAATATTTTTGGTTTTTTAATTTGAAGAATTTTGCAAGGGAGCAGAGAAAAAAATACATTTTCAATCATTTCATTCATTATACACTTCAAAGGGAAATCCCCAGGTTGAAAAATAAATAAAATGGCCAAATAGTCTCCAATACTTTAGATACCCACAAAAACTTCTATGTAAATCATATAGTTTATCTTCATTAAAACAAAAATCAATGATTTTCAAACTAAAATGAAAATCTGACTAAGTTTGAAAGCTTTTGAAACGAAAGTAACGGCCGATAATAACCAAAACAGCACTATTCTGTTTACAAAATAAGCAAAGAGAGATAATTTCATTATTAAAATAAAAAAATGTCATTTTTTAGTTATCGCATATTCAAAACATTAATTGAAAATTGATAACCTGGTAGGGATGTACAATCATTTTATGATCTTCCAAACACTTTCGTTTCATGTTAATCTAATTTGCAGTTCCTTATAGAAAGAAAGTAACTTTTCACACACATCATGAATGAAACTTTATTTCCACTGCACGGTATACATTCCTAATGTCACTTTGATAAAAGATAACAGCAGCTCATATAAGGAGGAACAGTTTTCCATAGCTATTACTTATAGATCATAATGGTAACCATACAATTAAGGTGAATTATCATTAAAAACTATTCAAAAGTGAAATAAAAATTCTTAAATAATTGCATTTTAGAAAATAATCAGACTAGGCGATAATAACGGAAATTCGGTACGAACAGAGGGGGGGCAATGATTCCTAGGATTTTATTTTTATAATAATAATTGGGCCATTCCGCGTCAAATAAACGCACAAAAAAATACCTTATACATATGTATAGGTATTTCAAGTTATTCATAGGAAGATCAACACTATTGATATTACAAATAACTGTTGATGATATAAGTTGTATTATAATAAAAAAGATGACCTATTATATTGTATCACTTATGTGGGTTAACAATTTTTATTCAAACGAAAATAACAATTTTCAATGCCACACAAATTATGATAACACAAATAATTAGACTGGTTTCAAAAATATAGCTATATAGCGGTATTATAATGAAAATCTTTCTAACTTAGACTTTATAATTATTCACAATAACAGTGTATAACATTGTATAAAAGATTACATTTGTATATAGAAATTAAAAGTATGATGTGATAAGAGATTATGATACAACAGTTATTAAGGAATCCAAATAAATCATCACATCTTCCCTCCTTCTAAAATTTCAATTCATAGTCCTTCAAATAGGAAGTTGTTCTGGTGCTCCCTAGTAGATCGTCGCAAAGAATTTTCATGAGGCTCTGGATCTGTACTTATCTTGTATCCTGTATCTGGGGTATCTTGATCTTCTTGAGTTTTTAAGGCTCTTGTAGTTTGAGGCTGTTGCTGCTCAATATTCTCTTGCTCCGGCTCAATATCATCTGGTTGTGGCTCAGTCAACATCTCACTTTGAGGTGCTAGATGTTTTAAGGATACTTTCGTCTCTCGCCCGTCGTAGAGGCGTACGCTGGCATACTGGAGGTTCTCGTCAAGGATGTCGACTTCCTCGACCAATGGATCGAATTTGCTCCTGCCTACGTATACTTTCATTAGTGCTTTCTTTGAAGGCGAAAGCAAAGCAGGGAGCGAAATGCCGTTAGATGATCGCCTGTTGTGTCGGAACATCCTTTCATGTGGCGTCTCGTTGGTTGCTGTGCACAACAGGGATCGAATCGAGTGGAGAGCATCCAGGATTCCCGATTCGATGGTTCTAACTTTCTGTGTTTGAGAGTAAGAGATACAGTGCGCCAAATTGTTCCATTTTCTCGTTCTATTTTGCCGTTCCCCATGGGGTTATAAGGTATTGTCATTGAAGTTGCTACCCCTCGAATGTGAAGAAATTATTGTACCTCCCTGGATGCGAATAAGGTTCCTCTGTCAGTGTGCACATAACAGGGTAGACCAAATGTGGTGAATAAGTCAACAAGGGAGTCAATTACTCATAGAGAGATCCATTAATAGAGAGATTAGACAAGGGTCTACCCTACAGGCGAATGGGAACCTGGAGTACTCATCGATGATCGTCAAGAGGTATTTGTTCCTTGATTTAGAGGGTAGAGGGCCTTTGAAGTCCATGCTGATTCTCTCAAACGGTTGCGTCGCCCTTACGAGGGTAGATTTCAAATTTTTGTGAAATTGAGGTTTCACGACATTGCACGATAAAGTCATCTTTCTAACATCATCCACTGAGTAGGGTAAATTACGAGTTCTTACCCAATGGATCATTCTGGTCACTTCAGGGTGGCATAAGTCGCAGTGTAAGGAATATAATTTGTCAATTTGCGTTGCAAACCCTGGAGAATGTATCCGCCACTTGATTATGTTTTCCTGGCCTGTAAATTATTTCATAATTGTAACACATCTCCAACCGCCACCTCTGTATCTTCTCATTCTTTATTTTATTCTGGTGGGTCATATCAAACATGAACGATACAGAGAGCTGGTCTGTAATTATTTTAAAAAATCTTCCAAGTAAGAAGTGCCTCCATTTTTTAAGGGCACTAACGATAGCATAAGCCTCCTTCTCAACGGATGAATGTTTAAGCTCGTTGTCATTCAGCTTATGTGAAAAAATGCTACTGGCCGTACATACTGTGATAAAACAGCTGAAATCGCAAAATCAGAAGCATCAGTTTCAACCGTGAATGGTTCTGAGTCGTCAATCGTTCTCAATACAGCTTTAGAAATTTCAGTTTTGAGTTGTTCGAAGTCTGATATAGCTTCGGGAGTCAAAGGAAAGGTTTTTGAGTTAAGAAACCTTTGTCCGAATAGCCTCCATATAGAAGTGCTTGAGATTTCGATCGTGTTCCTGCTGATCCTTACCGCACACCGTAACATCATCCAGGTACGCGTATGTTTTTTTTAGCTTTTTGCGAGTAATAACGTCATCGATAACGTTGAAAGGTGGGGACTCCATCTGTTAAACCAAAAGCAAGACGTCGAAATTGGTACAAACGGCCACATGCCTCAAACGCGGTGAAGGGCCGATCTTTTTCTCGTAAAGGTACCTGGTGATAAGCACTTTTGAAATCCATAGTACTAAATACAAAATTTTTTGAAATCTTAGAAACGACATCCTCGAGACTAGGTAGGGGATATGCATCAAGGTGCGTATAACGATTAATAGTTTGCGAATAATCAATGATCATTCGCTTTTTATGACTCTCGTTTTTTACTACGAAGGCTTGTGCCCTCCAGGGAGACCTACTTTTTTCAATGATTCCATCAGCCAGCAGTTTTTCAATTTCTTTCTTCATGAAATAGGTGTCTTCTAAAGAGTGCTTCCGAGATTTGGTGATTACAGGTTTGACGTCTTTAGTTAGAAATTCAAAAAGGGGAGGAGGTTCTATCTTTTCTGAAGCAAGGTAACTGATATTTAATGGGTGTTTGGTTCCTCCAAACAAAACTTTGAGTTCCGAATGTTGTTTCAATAGCTCGTGACTAACAATAACGTCAGCACACAAATCGGGAAGTACGCTGAATTTCGTATTGGCATAATGGTGACCTAACAATTCAAAGTGAGCTATACAGTAATTAGAAATAGGCTTGCTTATAGATGTTGAAGCCATAGATACACTACCAGTAGTAGGATACATTTTCAGCTTGCAGTTTTCCGCAAAGCTCTGTGATATGAAAGTTTCGGAGCTCCCTGTATCTATCAAAGCAAATGTAGGATTATTATCTACCTGAACTTGCACTGTAGCTTTGTTGAGGACACTAGAGGCTGCAATCAGTGCGGCTGATGAGGGACCTTGTACGTGCGTGCGTGTGTGTGTGTGTGTGTGTGAACAGACTAGCTCAAAAACTATAAACCGTGCGAACCTGAAATTAGGTATTTAGTGTGTGTATATGCCCGCGATGTGACAGCAAAAATTTCATCAAATTTGCTCAAAGGGAAGGGGTACTTTATTTAATAACTTTTTAAGTTTTTTTCGATTTTCTCAAAAACGGCTCTAACGATTTTGATTAAACTGAGTATTTGATCTACTTATATGCCCGAAATATGACTGTAAAAATTTCATCAAAATTGATTAACCGAAGGGGGGACTTTACTTAATAAATTTTGTTTCATCTTCACGTGTTTTTTTTATTTACTCAAAAACGGCTTTAACGATTTTCATCAAACTGGGTATTTGATGTATGTATATGCCAAAGATGTAATAGCCAACATTTCATCAAAATTGGTCAAACGGAGGGGGGCACTTTATTTCATAACTTTTTTTGCAATATTTACCTTTTTTCGATTATCTCAGAAACGGCTTTAAGATTTCCATCAAATTCGTCATGTTTAATGAAAATTAGATGTTCTTGAATATCAGGTAAGCTTCATCATTCTTAAAATGTTCTGAGGGGGTTAAATGGGGTATGGGCCTTTCTTGTTTGTTTGTTTCCTATAACGTACCTTTGTTTTTGTTTATGTGGAGAAATTTACTGTCTATCGTTACGCCTAAAAATAAGAAATGGCTAAATATGGGATATGATAAAAATAAAGAAAACATAAAGAGGAGAAAAAAGAAAAATATTCAGTTAACTTATAAAACTCGTTGAGCCCACGCATGAGGAGTACGCCTTTAACGACAGACCATTGTTTATAATTAAAGCCGTTCTGTTCATTTGAGAAGTAGCAATTAACAAAACGCATTAATTTCAAATCTAATTAAGTTGGTAAGTGAATGTTGTGTGTTGCGCGCACTCACCAGATTATTAAAGTAAACAATTTTGGCCACCTGTTCTTCATATTGGAGAATGTCTGAATAATTTTGTCCGCTATTGTCTGTGATGCTTTTGCCACTACACGTTACAGAAACTATCTGAGTTTCTATTTGTATAAGTTTCACGTCTCACACGACCCCACAACATTAGGAAAAGTGGAGTTTTTAGAGAAAAAGCATGAGGCACGGCCGGCCGGCCGGCTCGAAGGGTGCGCTACCTTAATTTGATATTTGTGGTCCTAATTTCTGTTGATTTAGTTAATAAATCACTAATTACAGCGAAATGAAATGTCCTGTGTTTAATTTTTATTTAAGTATAATATTAAAATTCTGAACTTATATAATTGAAATTCAATATGTGCATTTTAAAACGTGTTCTTTTTATTCCACTGTTGTATGCACTTAAAATTATTCCCAGTGGACATTCTTATTATATTCTTATGTAAATGTGCACATTGTATTCTTTTCGTGTTATAAAATGTCGTGTTAAATAAATTATAAAAATATAATGTACCTAATACAAGTGCTCTAGCAGAGTTGGGCATATTTAAATTTATAAATACGAATACGAATTCATTTTTATCTTAATTTTAATGTGAATATGAATATAAATTTATTTATATCACAATATTTGTGAATATGAATACAAATAAATTCATATTTACAAGTGTGAATATAAATAAATTCATATTCACAGGTGTGAATATAAAAAAATTCATATTCACAGGTGTGAATACGAATTTATTCATATATACATTTTTTCTGTAAATAAAAATATATTTACAGGGAAAATTGTGAATATTCACAAAAAAATGTGAATATTTATATCTAAGTCTGTGAATTCAGCCGTATTTACAAATAGAGATGTGAATATGGAAAAATTCACAAATTGAGATGTGAATTTCTACTAAATTCATAATTTCTCAATAAATTTATAAAATTCTTTTCGGATTTCTCCTTATTGGTACACATTATTGAGGTAACCCTTTTTATGGAAATCACCTCAGTTATTACCTGATATCGATTACTAGGTTTTTTGGGATGCTGATTAAGAAAAAAATATCGATTTTGAGATTCCGCCGTCAGTTATCGATTTATTACAACTTACGCGATATAATCGATCTTGGTATCGACTATAAGGTTATCTAAGGTGCAGATTATGAAAATGATATCGATAATGAGATTCCGCTGTCAAGTCAACATAAGTGATATAATCGATATTCGATTGGCTACTAGGTTATTGTATTAGTGATTATGAACATCGTAGCAATTTATTACTTTATCACTTACTAAATATAAAGTATACTGGGATTCGCTGTTAGGTTTTCGATTTATTATAAGTAACGTAATATTAAGTTATGTTGTAAGGTAGGTATATTTTTAATTTTAAATACGAATATGTACTTAATCATACTCTCATTTTTATGTCGACAAATTTATTTAGATTATATTGATTTAATCATTATTGTAGGTACAATAATGATAATGATAATAATGATTAAATTTGTTATCATATCGACAAAAATAAGAGAATGATTAAATTCATATTCGTATTTAAAATTAAAAATATACCTATAAATATGTTGACTTGACAGCGGATTCTCAAAATCAATATCATTTTCATAATCAGCACCTCGGGTAACCCTATAGCCAACACCAAGATCGATTAAATCACGTAAGTTGTAATAAATCGATAAGGAGAAATCCGAAAAGAATTTTATAAATTTATTGAGAAATTATGAATTTAGTAGAAATTCACATCTAAATTTGTGAATTTTTCCATATTCACATCTCTATTTGTAAATATGGCCGAATTCACAGAATTAGATATGAATATTCACATTTTTTGTGAATATTCACAATTTTCCCTGTGAATTTATTTTTATTTTCAGAAAAATTTGTATATATGAATAAATTCGTATTCACCTGTGAATACGAATTTATTTATATTCACACTTGTAAATATGAATTTATTTGTATTCATATTCACAAATATTGTGATATAAATAAATTTATATTCATATTTACATTAAAATTAAGATAAAAATAAATTCGTATTCGTATTTATAAATATAAATATGCCCAACTCCGTGCTCTAGTGATGACTTATTAAATGATTACTTAGTATGAGCAATTCTGAAGATCATTAAAAGAGTTCTTTTTGTTATAAATTAAACATTTTACATGATAAGCTAATATAAAATGAAGTATTAACCTCTATAAAACAACTAATAAACACAAATTCTCCCACCCCTCACCCTTGCCCCCACCCCAGAGTTGGGCATATTTAAATAAAAATGTAATCATGATTATGACTAATAATCAAAAATGTGAAAAATGATTGTAATTATCATTCACAAATCATTCTTTAGCGCGAAATCATTAATCATGAATTGTATTAATCACTGGTCGTGGTGTATTCATGAATATAATGTATTCAACAATCATGAATGACCATTATTCATTATTAAATGTTAGTCAGTAATCATGACTAAGAAGAATTCATTATTCATGATTACTCATTACTCATTAATTATGACTAATGGGAATTCACTACTCATGATTACAGATCATTCATTAATCAAGAATAATATAAATTCATTAATCATGATTACAAAAAAAAATCACAATTCTGAGTATTACTAATGATGAATGATGATTGAAAATTTTTCTTGCTCTTTCCATTCTTGTCAAGAGACCTTTACTAAAACCCATTGGAATTAGGGTCTAATTCTTTACTTGTGACTTCAAATGCTGTTCAGTTGACACACTTTCATCCTTTCCTTGCCCATTAGGACAACTTTCAATTCAGAAATGCATCCTCGTCTTTTAAATCTAAATTAATAATGATTATGAATGTATCATATTCATGAATGATGATTGGTGAATTTTTGTTATTCATGATTGGTGGATATTAGGTATTCATGATTAATGAATATTATATTAATCCTAGCTCATGAATATATTTTATTCATGAATAACGACTTACTGAATTTATCAGTATTCGTTAATCATGAATAACTAAATACCAGTTATTCATTATTCATTTCAAATGAATACCAAAAACACTCAATAATCATTAAAAATACTCCGCACAGATTATGAATAATGGTTATTCATTATTCATTTGTTGTATGATTACAATTATTCATATTCATTAATCATTATTCAGATTACAATTTGCCCAACTCTGCCCCACCCCCACCCTTACCTATTTCATGAAACCTATATAAAACAACTCTACAATCCTACTAATAAACACAATACAAAGTTTGAACAAGTTTTTTCTACTAAAAGTTATAATATTAATAAGAAATTTTCCCACCCCTCCCTCTTACCCCCACCCCTACCCTTACCTATTTTCATGACACCGATATAAAACAACTCTACAATAGTGGATTAAAAAGAATACAAAGTTTGAACAAGATTGGTCAACTATAAGTATTTTTTGCACCATGATGGGCAGATCGGGACCACTGTGCGGCGGTCCGCCATATGGTGACCACTGTCTTAGACGATAACAAAGTTGTTATTAACATCGATGTTTTTGAACATATTTTAACCATAGAGTATAGAATAACATAGAGGAGGCACGGCTACTGTGGCTGCAACCTGAAAGTGTGCTCCCTTCCCCCCACCCCAGGAGGTCCCATAGTCCCACACCTCAAGCTCACTCCAATCATCTTGAAAACAGTTATTCGGCTCTCTTTGTGTTTTTAAATGAAGTGTGGCAATAGCACACTAACAATTAATCTATTACCATTATAAGATAAATTTTTATAACCTTAAAAAAACCATCATGGAAGATTATGGCTGAAGACTTACTGGCCTTTTAAATGGATCAATTTAGTCAGTTTATGACGGATTTTATTTTTTTTCTATTGATTGATTCAGAACTATTTTATATTGAAATAAGATGGCCGTATAATTTGGATTAATAAATTTAAATCAAATGTTCAGAAAAAAAAAGAAGTTCTTGTTTAACCTTCCTAATACCACGGGGGTCGCTTACGACTCCACAAGCTCTTTTTCTACTGTAAACTAGTGAAAAAAATGTATCAATTTTCCTACTAATTTACGACATTTGTCTCAAAACTATGTAGAATGCAATGAGCAAGTTTCCATGGAATTTCCTGTAATACCAAATTACGCAGTTCCTCATTTGCAAAAAAGAAAAACAGGTTGGGGTCCCTCTGGGACCCCCTTGGTATTAGCCGTAGGCGAATTTCTTCGGAACTATTTAGATTCACAGTGAATGTTTGCATGGAGCAAACATTTCCTAGAAGTGCCTAAGTAATGGGATCACATTCATTACCAATTATCTCTGCGCAATCTTGTTCTCACGAAAAATTAATTTTAGAATTTCTGTGAATTCCCCTCCCTAGCCATTTGTTCTTCTTTCCAAGCTAAATTCAGTGTCAGTTCATGTTTAGTCTTTGTAAGAAGTGAGTCAGTACTGGTTGTACTCATTATGGAACCACCAGTGTCCTATCGAACAAAGAAAATTGTAGAACAGGCGATCAGATTTGCTTCTGGTTTCCATTACCAAGAACCAGAAGATATAGGGCCTGTTGATGATATCTTGTCAGCTACATCTGATGTGGAAGATTTGACCAATTTTGATGTAATGTTATGCTATCACATCTTTGGCATATACATACATCAAATACCCAGTTTGATCAAAATAGTGAAAGCCGTTTTTTTATTAAATAAAAAAAAAACACGTGAAAATGATACAAAATTTATTAACTAAAGTCCCCCCTCCGGTTGATCAATTTTGATGAAATGTTGGCTATCACATCTTTGGCATATACATACATCAAATACCCAGTTTGATCAAAATCGTGAAATCCGTTTTTGAGTAAATAAAAAAAACACGTGAAAATAATACAAAATTTATTATGTTAAGTCCCGCCTCCCAGGGTTTGAAATTAACTCTTATTTTCTGGGAAAGAGAATAAAAGTCAAATCAGGACTTTTATACTTCTAATAAATAAATAAAAATCAACTCATGACTTTTATATTTCGGGCCAGAAAATAAAAGTCCTGATATGATCTTTATCACAATGATATCTAATATAAAAGTCAAAGCTTGATTTACATTATTTAAGAAGGAATTTATTAACTTTTTTATCGGATTTCTCCATATTGTTGTTTATTATTGGGTTAACCGTTTTTATGGAAATCTTATAGGGTATAATAAATTACCTGATATCGATCTTAAGATCAATTATTAGATTATCAAGGCTGCTGATAATGAAAAAAATATCGATATACAACCTCAGGCTCGCTCAGGTAACGATTGCAACTTATCCGATATTTACAATATCGATTTTACGATTACGCGCTCAGGTATCGATTTATTTCAAGTTACGCGATTTAAACGATATTGGGGTCCACTTAAAGGTTATTTGAGGTGCTGAATTTGAAAATGATATCGATTTTTCGATTACGCGCACAGGTATCGATTTTTTTGAACATACGCGATATAAACGATATTGGGGTCCACTCATAGGTTATTTGAGGTGCTGAATTTGAAAATGATATCGATTTTACGATTAAGCGCTCAGGTATCGATTTATTTCAAGTTACGCGATTTAAACGATATTTGGGTCCACTTTTAGGTTATTTGAGGAGCTGAATTTGAAAATGATATAGATTTTTCGATAACGTGCTCAGGTATCGATTTATTTCAAGTTAAGAGATAAAAATGATATTGGGATCCACTCATAGGTTATTTGAGTAGCTGAATTCGAAAAAATATAGATTTTTCAATTACGCGCTCAGGTATCGATTTATTTCAACATACGCGATATAAACGATATTGGGGTCCACTCATAGGTTAATTGAGGTTCTGAATTTGAAAAAAATGTCGATTTTTGGATTACGCCCTCAGGTATCGATTTAATACTAGTTAAGGGATATAAACGATATGAAAATCAGCATTGGGTTTGGAAGGTGGTGAATTTGGAAATGATATAGTTTTTATGATTAGGCGCTCAGGTATCGATATATTACAACCTACACGATTATAACGATATTGTGGTCCTAAGTTGCCTACATTTTCAATATTTTCATAAAATTTAGTCATTTGCAAATAGTTCATATCGCGTATGTTGAAATAAATCGATACCTGAGCGCGTAATAGAAAAATCGACATCATTTTCAAATTCAGAACCTCGATTAACGTATAAGTGGACCCCAATATCGTTTAAATCGCGTAGCTTGAAATAAATCGATACCTGAGCGCTTAATCGTAAAATCGATATCATTTTCAAATTCAGCACCTCAAATAACCTATGAGTGGACCCCAATATCGTTTATATCGCGTATGTTCAAAAAAATCGATACCTGTGCGCGTAATCGAAAAATCGTTATCATTTTCAAATTCAGCACCTCAAATAACCCATGAGTGGACCCCAATATCATTTATATCGCGTAACTTGCAATAAATCGATACCTGAGCGCGTAATCGAAAAATCGATATTATTTTCAGAATCAGCACCCTAATTAACCTGGAAATCGACCCCAATATTGTAAATATCGGATAAGTTGCAATCGATACCTGAGCGAGCCTGAGGTTGTACGAGTATATCGATATTTTTTTCATTATCAGCAGCTTTGATAATCTAATAATCGATCTTAAGATCGATATCAGGTAATTTATTATACCCTATAAGATTTCCATAAAAACGGTTAACCCAATAATGAACAACAATATGGAGAAATCCGATAAAAAAGCTAATAAATTCCTCCTTAAATAATGTAAATCAAGCTTTGACTTTTATATTAGATATCATTGTGATAAAGATCATATCAGGACTCTTATTTTCTGGCGCGAAATATAAAAGTCATGATATGATTTTTATTTATTTATTAGAAGTATAAAAGTCCTGATTTGACTTTTATTTTCTTTCCCAGAAAATAAGAGTTAATTTCAAACCCTGCCGCCTCCAGTTGATCAATTTTGATGAAATGTTGGCCATTACACCTTTGGCATATACATACAACAAATACCCAGTTTGATCAAAATCGTAAAATCCGTTTTTGAGTAAATAAAAAAAACAAGTTAAAATGATACAAAATTTATTAAGTAAAGCCCCCCTACAGTTGATCAATTTTGATGAAATTTTTACGGTCATATCTGGGGTTATCACATCAAATACTCAGTTTAATCAAAATCGTGAAATCCGTTTTTGAGAAAATCGAAAAAAACGTAAAAAGTTATTAAATAAAGTACCCCCTCCCTTTGAGCAATTTTGATGAATTTTTTGCTGTCACTTCGCGGGCATATACATACACTAAATACCTAATTTCAGGTTCGCACGGTTTATAGTTTTTGACCTAGTCTGTTCTCACACACACACACACACACACACACACACACACACACACACACACACACACACACACACACACACACACACACACACACACACACACACCCGTGTGGAGTTGCTAGTCTTCCATCGGTCGCCTCCCCAGGTGGCGGATAGGGGAATTCCCATTATATATGATGGGTACCGGGGAAATAAAATACCCGGGGCGGACCAAAACTAGACTTAAATCCAGGAGCGACGGTTCCTAGAATAGGCGGCTACCTGGTCAGCGTCTGTTCCTCAGGTTAGAGGCGGCTGTATCACATCTGGCAGGAGGTATAAAATGCATACTTATATTTGTGAGAAGTTATGGAGAGGAAAGAAAATTGTATTACGGTGCAGGGGCACGGAACCCCAGTACCTGCGTCGGAAGAGGGTGCGAAAGCGGGCTCCCCGGCGTCGTCATCATACGACCGCAGTGCTACAATGGTGGGAGACTTGGCTGTTGTAGCATCCCAGGATACAAGATTAACAACTACAGAAGTAATGCAGAATCTTGGGCATAAGATCAATGATTTGCTTACGTTTATTCGGACGAAGCACAATGTTCATGGAGAAATTAAAAGATATGCCTGTGAAATTCGTCTATACTTTATATCTTCCGAAGAACAATGGCAAGTTGTACGCAAGAAATCGAAGAAGAAAACTCGCATCAAGCCTCCGAGACCTGATGCCGTAATTGTTACGGTATCAGAGAGCCAGACTTATTCAGACGTTTTGAGAAAGATAAGGGACAATCCTGCGATGAAGGAGCTGAGCTCTTCAATAAACAAAGTCCGGAAAAATAATAATGGTGATCTATTGCTGCAGCTAGACCATAAGAAATCGGAGAACCTCACCACTATGAGATCTACAGTAGAGCAAATGCTTGGTGAAGGAGCAAAAGTACGAACATGGACGGAGGAATCTCTTTTCGAACTGAGAGACTTGGACGCAATTACCACAAAAGAGGAGGTTGCGGAGGCCTTAAAACTTCTATTGGGTGAAGAGGCAGCACCGATCACAGCGGTAAAATCGCTGCGTCTAGCCTATGGAGCTACGCAAACGGCGGTTATTGCGCTTCCAGTTCTTCAGGCAAGAAAGATTGTGGCACTAGGGAAGGTACGCGTAGGCCTGGTCGAAAGCCGCATACGCGAGAGAGCAAAAGTACAAAGGTGTTTCCGGTGCTGGGAATTTGGCCATATAGCTCGCCACTGTGTTGGAGAGGATAGGACTTCATTATGTCGGAAATGTAGTCAAGCAGGCCACAAAGCTGCTGACTGTGAGCTGAGTCCTAATTGTGCAATATGTGAGGGGAAGAATAACTCTGACCACCTTTGCGGGAGTAGTAAGTGCCCAGCTTTTCGTTTAGCACTGCAAAATAAGACGCGTGTTCAACTATACCGAAGATGAAGATACTTCAGTTGAATTTGAACCATTGTGACGCTGCTCAAGATCTCCTTTGTCAGACTGTGCGGGAACTACAAATTGACGTTGCTATTCTATGTGAACCTTCCAGAAATTTGGATGGATCCTCATGGGTATCTGATTACAGTGGTAAAGCAGCTATTTGGGCTTGTGGTAGCCAAGGGATTCAAGAGATGGGAGTGTCCCAATCTGGCTTTGTATGGAGTACGATTAATAATATACATATTTATAGCTGCTATGTCTCCCCCAGATCCACAATTGAAGAATTCGAGAACTTGTTGCATCGTCTAATCGTAGATGCCAGTGGTCATGGGCCAGCAATATTAGCTGGTGATTTCAATGCATGGGCAACGGAATGGGGAAGTAGGACGACGAATCGCCGTGGTGAAATTCTCCTGGAAGCATTTACCCAAATAAGTGACATGGTCCTAATGAACTCCGGGACCGACCCGACCTTCACTAGAGCAGGGAGATCATCTATTATCGATATAACATTTATGAGTGACCGCCTGCGAAGAGGTGCTACTTGGAAGGTCTGTGACTTCTATACACACAGTGATCATCAGGCCATATTGATTACACTGGGTATGCCAACAAGGAGGAAGATTCGTCGATGGAGAACTGCAGGCTGGAATGCTAAAACATTCGATCAAGAGACATTTGCGGTTATGCTGGAGGATGTTTGCGACATGCGTGGCTCAGCAGAGGAAAAAGCGTCTATCCTCACCTCTTTTATTGTTAGGGCGTGTGACGCAGCTATGACTCGATCAAAGCCTGGTAAACACCATGCCCCAGTTTACTGGTGGACGGATACCATTGCTGACCTCCGCCAGTGTTGCAACATAGCAAAGAGACGTTACCAACGAGCGAGGCATCGACCAGAGTTCGGCACTCTTCGGGAAGATTTCAAGACTGTCCTATGCTTCAGACGTTGGACCAAGGATATATAAGGTCACTGGTGGCGTCCCGCAGGGTTGAGTTTTAGGGCCTCTTTTCTGGAATATAATGTATGACGGTGTTTTTAGGCTATCATTGCCGGGAGGAGCTAGAGTTGTTGGCTTCGCAGATGATGTAGCTGTGGTAGTTGAAGGGAAGTATACAGAAGAAGTTACCCTGATTTCCAATCAGGCAGTGGCTACAACCCGAGATTGGCTATCAACTGTGGGCCTGCAACTAGCCGATCACAAGACCGAGGCGCTCCTTGTCACAAGTAGGAAGCAAATAGAGACCATAACAGTCACAGTAGGTAGACACGGGATTCGTTCCCAACCCTCTTTGAAGTACTTAGGAGTAATCATAGATGCACGTTTCCGTTTTAATGCCCACATGGAGTACATCAGCAACAAAGCATCTAGAACCATGTCGCTACTGTCACGCCTTATGCCGAATATAGGAGGACCCAGAGAGAGTCGCAGAAGGCTTCTTGCGAGTATTGTCCCATCGATTCTTTTATATGGAGCACCAATTTGGAATGATGCAATGCTCACCAAATCGTACAAGAGACAGATGATCGCAGTATATCGGAGAGGCTTGTTAAGAGTGGCAAGTGCTTTTCGAACAGTTTCCTATGAAGCTGCATGTGTAGTGGCTAGAATGCCGCCAATCGAGCTGCTTTCTGTAGAGAGGAAGCGCTCCTATAACCGAGTTGACTGCATTCCTCGGGCCGAAGAAAGAGAGATGGCAACGATGCTGGGATATGGCATCGAACGGAAGTTGGACCTACAGGCTAATCCCTCATATCCAACCATGGGTAACCAGGAAACATGGGGATGTTGACTACTACCTCACCCAGCTGCTTACGGGGCATGGCTGTTTTCGAGCATATCAATATCGATTTAAGCTGGATAATACAGCCGAATGTCCAGTATGCCCATCAGCCGAAGAGACGGTGGAACATGCATTCTTCTCCTGTCCTCGCTTCCAGAAGGAGAGGGAGGAATTTCAAGAAGTTTGCGGATCAGAACCTACTGTCGATAATGTTGTCGCTCTGATGCTAATCAGCAATGAGAACTGGATGGCTGGACAACGCCTTGCGGCCCAGACCATCAAGCAACTTAGGAAAGAAGAGAAGGAAAGGCGAGCTAGAGCGTAGCCTAATATAATGAGGCGGCACATAGCCAGTCCCCCTCCATGAAGTAATGCCTAAGGGTGGTCCCGTGGAGGGTGGGAAACAGGTGTAAGGAGGTGGTTTAAAATCCCACACACGGATGGGTACGGGCCTATCCGCGTCTTTTGAAGATTTCCACCTACCTTCGTAAAAAAAAAAAAAAAAAAAAAAAAAAAAAAAAAAAAAAAAAAAAAAAAAAAAAAAACACACAAACACACAAACACACAAACACACACACACACACACACACACACACACACACACACACACACACACACACACACACACACACACACACACTCACACACACACACACACAAACACACACACACACACCATTTCGCGGGACTTGGTAATTTGGACTCAGGGGATCCCAAAACGTGTATTTCCGTTGAAAACCGGAAGTCGAAATTTTTCTTGAAGTGAAAGTAAAAAAGGTGATCTTGCATATTTTTTAAAATTATTTTTATCACCCGAAATTATAAACATTGTTGTGAATTACACTAACCAGAGGGCCCTAGTAGAAACAGAAAAAATCAACCTGAAGACACAGGGAAAAAAAAAGGAATGGATTCCAGTAGACGAAACAGAAATGTATGCCTACATAGGGATTTTTCTGTGTAGTGGGGCAATGAAAAGCAACCGTGAACCTGTTAGAATGCTATGGTGTTCAGATTATCTTTTTCAGAGGCCTATATTTGGAGCAACCATGTCCAGAACACGGTTTTCCCACATTTCGGCTTATCTCAGATTTGACGACATGACTACTAGAGAAGTGAGGGTGAAAACGGATAAAATACCTGCGATCCGAGAAGTGACAGACCTTTTCACGTCTCACTGCCAAAAATACTACAACACAGGATTTCATCTAACAATAGATGAACAGTTAGTTCCGTTTAGAGGAAAAGCCCCGTTTAGAGTTTACATGAAATCCAAACAAGCAAAATATGGCTTAAAAATTTGGGTAATTTGTGGCAATGACACATCATACTGTAAAAATCTGCAAGTGTACTTGGGTAAAGTGGGTGGAAAACCTGAAAAGGAACTGGGGAAACGAGTTGTTCTCGATTTAGTCAATATACTGGGACCTGGCTACGGAATCACTACCGACAATTTCTTCACATCCTTGACATTAGCAGAAGAGCTACTTGATAGAAAATTAACAGTTTGTGGAACGCTGAGGAAAAACAAGACATTCATTCCCCTTGAATTACTACCTTCGCGAAGCCGACCTCTGCATTCTTCGATTTTCGCTTTTCAGCCTGAAGTTACATTAGTTTCATATGTTAGAAATATAAATAAATGTGTTATACTGCTTTCCAGTATGCACTACAAAGCTGAAATAGAGAAAGATGATCCACAAGAAAAGCCTTCAATAATTGCACATTACAACAATACAAAGGGAGCAGTAGACACTCTTGACAAAATGGTCAGCGAATATACTTGCAACAGGCAAACCAAGAGATGGCCAATGGTTTTGTTTATGAACTTGATCGATATAGCTGCAGTAAATGCATTTGTTCTTTGGGTAAACATTCACCCAGAGTGGAAACAAAATTACTTAGAAAAAAGGCGTTTGTTTTTGCTAACTCTAAGTAAGATATTAGTTGAACCAGCCATAACAAGAAGAGTAAGGGACCCAACATTTCTCAATACTCAATCTAAAAAGAGTCTAGAAATGTTGAAGGTCTTGGAAGGTTTTGATGTTGGCGATGAGATTGACACTCAAGAAGAAGAAGACGCAGAACCAGCCGCAACCACGTCAGCATGTCATGAAAAGAAAAGGAAGAGGTGTTATTTATGCTCAAGAAAAAAAGACTCGAAAGTAAATGTTGCTTGTTCTGTATGTAAAAATCATATATGTAAAATACACAGGACACAAAAAGTAGTTTGTTTGAATTGTAAATAAATTAACTTCCTTACAATAACGCGATAAAGGCGATTCATGTATAATTTCAAGAATGTATTCAATAAATGAAGTTTTTTTCTTTCTAAATGTTTTTTTATTCCATTCCTTATATCCATTTTACCATTTATTATCACTAACAAGAAGGAATATTGATACTAGCATTAATAAAATAAGTAAGAAATGAAAAAATGATATTGGGGTCCTAAAAGGACCCCCGCGGTATTAGGTGTTTGTTTAAAGCCTCGTTTACACCGGAGTTTGAAACACGAGTTGCAAACAGAGATTGCAAACATCTCTAAAAACCCACATTTTTAGACGAAACATTTCGCTGTTGCAAACAGTTTTTCAGTGTTTGCAACAGAAATTTTTGTTTCCACCTGAAGTCGGTAAAGATCAAAGGGAGTTGCAAACTTTTGTTTGCAACACTGGTTTCGGTCACTATGTGCCGTTGAAACACAAAACAGAAACATTTCCCCGCCATCCCCTACGCTGCCACCTCCGCTCTCACTCACGTGATCACTCGCACTACCCTGTCTCGACTCAAGTGTCATTTCTGCTGTCAAAATAACAAATGTAGGCTATGTGTAGTCTACTTATAACGTCTTACCTTTATGTTATCCTTCAGAAGATCTATCAAAGCCTCGCACACCTCAGGTACAAACAAAGATATGGTTGACTTTGATATCTTGAACAGGTAACTCAAGCTTGTGTATGAATCCCCGGTAGCTAAAAAGCGCAAAGTTACGGCTAGTTTTTCCGTTACAGAAATAGCCTTTCGGTAATTCGTATCCATTTTCGAAATTTTGTGACCAATCATTAAAGTTAGATATTCAAAATCCTCACTGGTCATTCTTACAAAGTTTTTAAAACTTCCGTCCGTTCTCAGTTCAGCTGATAGAGGGTCAACATCATCTCTATTTAAATCCCATTTAATTTATTTTTTATATTTATTTATTATATGTATTCAAAGCCCAACAGGTCGTTTCCACTGTACGTAGCTCTGGAATGCAGAGACGGCCTCACCCAGTATCGTCTCGGCTTACGTCGCTTTGACAACACGACACACGCGGCACAGTGGGGCCGGACATTTGGCCAAAACATGAAAGTTAAAATTTAGAGATTTCATTGGAATATTAATAAACTAGAATCCTTTCCCCGTCATGTGCATTAATTTTTAACTCAATCTTTGCGTTAATAATGATACAATACGAGTTGAAACATGACAGTAAGACATTCATCTTTTTTATATTTAAAGTTAGTGTGCCTATATTTTTTGGCTAAACCTAATGTAATGTTTGCAGTATGATCAAGCATTACTAATAAATTGTAATACACCAGAATTATAGTTTTGGAAAAACATATGCAACAGTTACGACGGTTCAAACAAATGTAAACTATTTGGTACAATATAGTAAAATTCCGGAAATTGTCCAGAAAACTACATATACCCTATTGTTAGCAAAGGTTTGAACTTTTATAAACAGTTCTCTGATCTGTAATTAAAAATTACTGTGTAACTCGATAAATATATTATATATTATATAATATAAATATATTATATTTACAACCTTATTATAGATTTATTTTAGCTCGAGCGTGCTAAAACGGATCGCGCTCAAACATGCTCCGCTATCATTTTACATTTTTTTCCTAGCTAGGTAACAAGCTAGTAAATGTAAATGCATAAATACTGTGTAAATATGTAAATACCTTAAACTTATGTTTATGTCTACAATTTAAACACATCTATTCTTTACTTCGACCCTCACCTACATATGCACTATAAGATACTAAACATTGGTAAATATTCAAAAAATCTTTATTAGGTTAGTGTATATGTTGTGGTGGGGGGTGGGAGGGGATTGCTGACCCCACCCAGGACTACCACTGCCCCGACTTTGTCCCAGCGAGCTCTAATTAGCTCTCCCACACGTAAATTTTTATCCGTCATTATTATGGTGGTTTTTTTCTAGCTATTTTTTTTTTTTTTTTTTTCGCAACCAACCTATTCTAACCATGGTGGGTCGGTCGAGATTTATTAAACTTATTTTAGATTATATAATATAATATATTATATTTACAACCTTATATAATACCTATTATATTATATATTATATAATATAATTATATTATATTTACAACCTTATTATAGATTTATTTTAGCTCGAGCGTGCTAAAACGGATCGCGCTCAAACATGCTCCGCTATCATTTTACATTTTTTTCCTAGCTTGTTACCTCTCACATAGGTAAATATTAAAAAAATCTTTATTAAGTAAGTGTATAGGTTGGGGTGGAGAGGAGGGGATTTCTGACCCCACCCCAGACTACTATAATTAAGTATTATATTATAATACTTAATTATAAGTAAATAAAACTACTAACGATAAGAGAAATTAGTTTTAGTAAATCTTTGGTTGCTTTAATGACTGTAATCAGTAACAAATATTTCAGTATTTTGATAAAATTTCAACGCTTGTTAATTAAAACCTGATTTTATAGCAATAATGTTCAAACTTTAAAAGTCGTGACTTTGAATTAACCAGTTATTATTATCTGATCTGTGTAACTCGACCATTGAGTGAGAAGATTATTAATGAAGAAAAGATAAAAGAAATTTAAATTAAGCAATTAGGAAAACAAAAATTAAAAATTTAAGTATCTGTGGTTTCATTTTCTTCCACCACGATATTCTTAGGATTTGAGATTTATTTGAACTACGTTGTTCACTTCGCAAACATTTATTCCCAAAATATTGATTTTATCCAACGGGATGGCATTTCCTCCATTTGATGAAGACTCATGAAGCTCTTTGTGTACAATGATTTTTCTAAAAAATCTGTTGCGATGCGCACAACACACAACTTTCACTTACCAACTTATTTAGATTAGAAATTGACATGTTTTTTTAATTGCCATTTCTATAAAAAATAAAATCTGGTGCGTGCGCGCAACACACAACTTTCACTTACCAACTTACTTAGATTAGAAATTAATGCGTTTTGTTAATTGCCACTTCTCAAATGACCAGAACGGCTTTAATTATGAACAATGGTCTGTCATTAAAGGCGTACTCCGCATGCGTGGGCTCAACGAGTTTTATGAGTTGACTGAATATTTTTCTTTTTTTCTCCTCTTTATGTTTTCTTTATTTTTATCATATCTCATATTTAGCCATTTCTTATTTTTAGGCGTAACGAGAGACAGTTAATTTCTCCATATAAACAAAAACAAAGGTACTTTATAGGACACAAACAAACAAAAAAGGCCCCCCCCCCAAAAAAAAGCCCCCTCAGAACACTTTAATAATGATAAAGCTTACCTGATATTAAAGAACACCTAATTTTCATTAAATATGACGAATTAGATAAAAATCGTTAAAGCCGTTTTTGAGATCATCGAAAAAAAGGTAAAAATTGGAAAAAAATTATGAAATAAAGTGCCCGCTCCGTTTGACCAATTTTGATGAAATGTTGGCTATCACATCTTTGGCATATACATACATCAAATACATACATCAAAGTTTGATGAAAATCGTTAAAGCCGTTTTGGAGTAAATAAAAAAAAACACGCGAAAATGAGACAAAATTTATCAAGTAAAGGGCCCCCTCAATTTTGATGAAATTTTTGCAGACATATCTCGGGCATATAAATACATCAAATACTCAGTTTAATCAAAATCGTTAGAGCCGTTTTTGAGAAAATCGAAAAAAAAATTAAATAAAGTACCCCCTCCGTTTGACTAATTTTGAAGTAAGTTGGTTAGTGAAAGTTGTGTGTTGCGTGCACGCACCAGATTTTTTTTCAATGTGGTGAAACAAAAATTGGTCTGCGCCAGTTTTAATTACTTATATTTGTTTAATTCAGGAGAAAGCGGTGGTGGTGAAGAAAGTTTTACCGCGACAGAAGTAATGCGTTACTTTTAAAAACGATTAGGGTAGAAACCTGGGAATATTTAAAAAACTTCACAAGGATGTTTCAGAGGACTTCCATCATATATTAAATGGAATAAGGGTTTTTAAATAAAAAATCCTCTGGAAAAAAACATAAAAATGTTGATAAAATTAGAATTAACTTACGATATGATGATTTAATACGTCAATTAATTATAATTACCCATAACTACCCACCTAACCATTTTTTTTTTGTTGATAGCGTTAAATAAATCATAACATTACAGGGCATCTCAGTAGATACCTTCTTTTTTTCTCACTAAATATTTTGAATATAAGCGATATTATGGAATTTTTTTTATTTTTATAAACCATTTAATATAATCAATAAAATAATATAATGAATATTACGTTAAGATGCATTTTATGTACTTATAGATGATACATCTTATACATTATATTATGTAATCGGTTAATTAAGCAATGCACATAGTTTATATCGTATCTATTTAAGCAAACGTTTTCTTCATATTGTTCTTTTTTAATTAATTATTCGTAGTGAGCGAAAGCTCTTTTAAAACATAGAAAGCCATTTGCTATTATACCTAAATTATACCTATTAATAATAATGAATTATACCTGAATCCTATTATACCTAAATCGTACGTAAGGTAAATCCTACGTCTATTAGAAACGGTAATCAAGCTGTTAATGGTAAACCATTAGTCTATGATAGATAACTCTTTTTTTTTTCAATTTTACTATTAAGACTATTAATATAGTCTTAATATAGAACTTAACTATAGAAATCGAATCATTTCACGTATTCGTGAAATTCCCGATTTATATCCAAACCATTAAAAATAAAATCAGATTGAAAAGATAAGTATTCTTCATCAGGGAAATATTTAAAAAATCCGGTGCGTGCGCGCAACACGCAACTTTCACTTACCAACTTACTTAGATTAGAAATTTTTCAGTTTGTCGAGACGGTCATTTTTGGTTATATACACTTTTCCGAGTGTCGCCGTCGTTGCGAGAGACTATATCGTAACTTCAAAAATAGTGTTCAAAGTGTTTCTGTAAACACGTTAATACTATGTAAATATGTAAATACCTTAATCTTATGTTTCAAAAACTAAATAATCTACAATTTAAACTCATCTATTCTTTACTTTAACCCTCACCTAGGCCCAGGACGCACTAAATACTCACGCAAATCTCTTTCTATGTCCTCTAACCGGCGTCGTCTCGGGCGACCCCTACCTCTTCTACCTTGCATAGGGGTGAACAACATCTTCTTTGGCATAGTCTCTTTCATCCGGCATTCTCATTATATGGCCTAACCATTCTATTCGCCTCGCTGTTATAAAACTAATAATGTCGCATTCTCCCTACATGTCATACAGTTCAATGTTTCCTTTCGTCAAAAACTAGCCCATATATTTTCCTCAGCACTTTCCTTTCAAATTTTGTCAACCTTTTAATAGTGACGCTGCAAAGGGTCTATGGCTCGGAAGTGTATATCACAACCGATCTCACCAATGTTTTGTATAAATTAATTTTTGTTTTCCGTGATAGTAAGAAAGAACGGAAAAGTTTAGTATTGGCGTAATAGGCGCGGTTACTCGTCATAATTCTATTAAAGATCTCTGTGTAATTTTGTTTTTTTCGTTGATGTCCGCCCATAGGTAAGTAATTCTTTCGAACGTAAAGAACGTTTACTTACCTATGGGCGGACATCAACGAAAAAAACAAAATTACACAGAGATCTTTAATAGAATTATGACGAGTAACCGCGCCTATTACGCCAATACTAAACTTTTCCGTTCTTTCTTACTATCACGGAAAACAAAAATTAATTTATACAAAACATTGGTGAGATCGGTTGTGATATACACTTCCGAGCCATAGACCCTTTGCAGCGTCACTATTAAAAGTTTGACAAAATTTGAAAGGAAAGTGCTGAGGAAAATATATGGGCTAGTTTTTGACGAAAGGAAACATTGAACTGTATGACATGTAGGGAGAATGCGACATTATTAGTTTTATAACAGCGAGGCGAATAGAATGGTTAGGCCATATAATGAGAATGCCGGATGAAAGAGACTATGCCAAAGAAGATGTTGTTCACCCCTATGCAAGGTAGAAGAGGTAGGGGTCGCCCGAGACGACGCCGGTTAGAGGACATAGAAAGAGATTTGCGTGAGTATTTAGTGCGTCCTGGGCCTAGGTGAGGGTTAAAGTAAAGAATAGATGAGTTTAAATTGTAGATTATTTAGTTTTTGAAACATAAGATTAAGGTATTTACATATTTACATAGTATTAACGTGTTTACAGAAACACTTTGAACACTATTTTTGAAGTTACGATATAGTCTCTCGCAACGACGGCGAGAGGCAACCTAATTTACTCTTCAAATCAATTATGCGCTTACTCAGACGATATATGTCTTTTAGAAAGAAATATTCGATCACTGCGAGGGGTTTTTTTCCGAATGGAAATTCAACGATAGAGAAAAATAGAAGGCTACTGTTTCGAAAGAATGGTATTCTTTCGAAACAGTAGCCTTCTATTTTTCTCTATCGTTGAATTTCCATTCGGAAAAAAACCCCTCGCAGTGATCGAATATTTCTTTCTAAAAGACATATATCGTCTGAGTAAGCGCATAATTGATTTGAAGAGTAAATTAGGTTGCCTCTAACGTTAAGTTGGTTCAATATGCTGTGTAGGACCATGTTGAAGAGTGTTGCAGACAGTGCATCTTCCTGTCTTACTCCAATTGTGATCGGAAAAGCATCACTGACAAAGCTGTTGAATAGAACTTTTGCGTTGCTATTATCCATAGTCATTTTAATCAATCTGATTAATTTGTTTGGAATATGGAAATCCCGCAGCGCAATAATTAATTTTTGCCTGCTTACGTTATCAAACGCCTGGCAAGAGTCAATAAATAGCAGGTGGAGGTCGGTTCTGAATTCCCAGCCTAAACCCACACTGGTTTTCTCCAAGTATGTTTTCAGTGAATTCGGCCAGTCTTTTAGCAATTATTTTTGAAAGGATTTTATTTGCAGCACCCAATAGAGATATCCCTCAATAATTCTGGCATAGCTGTTTATCTCCCTTCTTATAAATTTGGCATATTATGCCGGCACACCAGTCCCTAGGCATAATTTCTTTTTCCCATATTTCTTCTATTGGGAGATACATCTGATTTAATAGTTCCTCTCCACTATGCTTGAAGAATTCCGCACAAAGGCCATCCTCACCCGGAGCTTTCCTGTTCTTCAGTTTTTCAAGCGAATCAGTTATCTTCAGGTTTCTTCACAACTTTTTTCCGAGGTTGGGCGGCAAACCAGGAGGCCAACGTCATTTAACATCAGTGTTTCCTCCCTCACTTAAGCCGATTACTTTCACTACAGTTCTATGAGCTCGGTCATGCCCTCGGTTTATACAAAGACTCACTATACGGTACTAATATACGGTGTGTACCAACTTTAATTAAGTGGGATTTAAGAAGGTTAGAGTGCTTCGCACGGGTCAGCTAGTAGCAAATTAAATCGAAATTTTTAATAAAATAACAAAACAAAAAAATTAAAATCGAGCGGATTCACGGTTCTAAGGGTAGAAGCTAACTATCGGTGATGGAAATTGGATGAGACCAAAAATAGGGGGGTGGGTGCGGGGCATCAATTAGACGCAACGGTACGGTAGTGGTCGACAAGAAAAATTATCACTAATTTTGATCATGGACTAACCGTACGAATTGTCTTATATTCTCCTTAAATTCATCCGAACAATCAGATAAATTATTTTCTTGCACTAGACTATCAAATAAACCATCGTTTCTGGTGCATAGTTCAGTAATGCGCTAGAATTTGTAGAGTAAAGAATTGGTTTGGAAAACTAAAACCACAACATCACCGTAAGGAGCAGCCAAAAGCAGATAAACTAGGCGTCAAAATAAATAAGAAGAAATGTACTATTTATGGTAAAGTGTTCTGGCCAACAAGTAAATATTTTAGTTAGTGTACAAGGTAACAGTATGTATACATCTTAGAGTATTAACCACATACACAAAAGACGTATTAGTCGGGCACTATCGTCTAATTCCGTACACAGTTCGGCCCGAGCTCCCGGTACTGCAATACGTGCGTAGAAATCTTTATTATGCATACGTATTAAGAAATCTTTTTTTTGTTTCTGCTTATTATGCCTGCCCACATTGGGCCATTGCAGAGCAGTATATAAGAAAACTTTTATTGATCTGGCCAGATTGAAGAGTTCCAGCAGTCTCCATCTTCCAGGGAAGAGGTTTTTCTTTTTGAAGAAATGAATTTTTTCTTGTTGAAAGAGTTTTTTATTTTTATTTAATAGCCTATTAAAAACAGGTTAAAAATAAAATTAAAAAGTAATGAACAGGGTTAATGTTAATTATTTAACACATTTAAGTATTGCATTATTATTAAATGTGATATTAACATGACTAAATATTTTTTATTGTATTTTGTTTTAGAAGATAACGTTTTATTTATTTTCCATTATTATTTAAGATTAAAATTGATTTAAGCTGCTATTTGAAATATGTTTATTTATTTTATTCTTTTTTTTTTTTTACCTTTTTAAATTCTTCAATTTTAAGGCTTTATTTATTTTTTAATTTACCAGCCTATGGAAGGTGGGCGGAATTGGTGTATTAAAATATAATTTTTTTTTTTATCGCCGACCGCCGCCACAGTAAGGAGAGGACCAAATGTGAAAAATTAAATAAAAGTCCGATTTTATGAATTTATCCGAGCTTGGTTAATCAGATTTAATAAAATAAAATAAAAAAATCTGGTGCGATGTGAGCAACACACAACTTTCACTTACCAACTTACTTAGATTAGAAATTGAAGTGTTTTTTGAAATGCCATTTCTGGAAGACACATTTTTCCACATTCATTTACCTATTTTTGTTTCAATTCGTCTCTAAAGTACACTCATTTTTTTATTATTAAATAAAAGTTTTTATTTGCGATAATTCGGCAATGCAAGCATAATACTCCATCGCATCTGATTTTATTTACCATTTAGTTACCATGAAACAAATAATTTTCATTAAATGAATAGAACGTCTATAATTATAAACAATGTTCTGTCATTAAAAGCGTAAGCATTAAAAACGCATGCGTGGTCTCACCGTTGACGGAATATTTTTCTTTTTTTCTCCTGAATATTTTTACTTGATTTTTTCATACTTCATGTTTAGCCATTTCTTTTTTTTTTTTAGGCGTAACAAGAGACAGTTAATTTATCTATATAACCGTTATTCGCGGGTAATCCTTCAACTTGGTCACCTGAAGAGTTAGACTTTTTCACAAATATTCCATAGACCTAACACTTTAAGTATATATGTATGAACGTGTATGTATGTATATATATATATACACATACATATATATCTGTACCTCGGAGGTAAACAACACCATGTCCATTTCATTATTGAATTAAATTTAACACTAAGGATTTAAATAACATGATAATTAGTTTGTTAAATTCGTTTTTTCGATATTTATAGAGACAGCTAAATGAACTTTTTCACATATTTTTATTTAAACTGGTAAGTAATTTGAAGTATTCATAATGGTAATTTAATCCATAATGGAAAATTTAAT
This sequence comes from Aelia acuminata, assembly GCA_911387785.2. NCBI lineage: Eukaryota > Metazoa > Arthropoda > Insecta > Hemiptera > Pentatomidae > Aelia > Aelia acuminata. The sequence goes on along the minus strand of OU426978.1, from coordinate 137,596,550 downwards.
TCAATAAAATAATGAAGATAGTATTGTATACCTCCGAGGTACAAATATATAAACGTGAATAAATAAAAGAGACTACTATATAAGTCATCCCAGTGAATAACTGGTTAATTCAAAGTCACGACTTTTAAAGTTTGAACATTATTGCTATAAAATCAGGTTTTAATTAACAAGCGTTGAAATTTTATCAAAATACTGAAATATTTGTTACTGATTACAGTCATTAAAGCAACCAAAGATTTACTAAAACTAATTTCTCTTATCGTTAGTAGTTTTATTTACTTATAATTAAGTATTATAATATAATACTTAATTATAGTAGTCTGGGGTGGGGTCAGAAATCCCCTCCTCTCCACCCCAACCTATACACTTACTTAATAAAGATTTTTTTAATATTTACCTATGTGAGAGGTAACAAGCTAGGAAAAAAATGTAAAATGATAGCGGAGCATGTTTAAGCGCGATCCGTTTTAGCACGCTCGAGCTAAAATAAATCTATAATAAGGTTGTAAATATAATATAATTATATTATATAATATATAATATAATAGGTATTATATAAGGTTGTAAATATAATATATTATATTATATAATCTAAAATAAGTTTAATAAATCTCGACCGACCCACCATGGTTAGAATAGGTTGGTTGCGAAAAAAAAAAAAAAAAAAAAAAAATAGCTAGAAAAAAACCACCATAATAATGACGGATAAAAATTTACGTGTGGGAGAGCTAATTAGAGCTCGCTGGGACAAAGTCGGGGCAGTGGTAGTCCTGGGTGGGGTCAGCAATCCCCTCCCACCCCCCACCACAACATATACACTAACCTAATAAAGATTTTTTGAATATTTACCAATGTTTAGTATCTTATAGTGCATATGTAGGTGAGGGTCGAAGTAAAGAATAGATGTGTTTAAATTGTAGACATAAACATAAGTTTAAGGTATTTACATATTTACACAGTATTTATGCATTTACAGGACCTCTTAGAACACTAAGTTTGCAGTTACGATATGTTCATATGTGATTCTGGTTGGGTTTAACACAGAGATCGCATGTTTTTGCTTGTAACTCGTTAACGACAGCGACAATTGGAAGTTTATACTGTCGAACCTGGTTAAATGGGACCTGCTTAAGTGGAATACCTATATAAGTGGTACAAAACTTGTCCCACCATTCTTCCCTGAAATAAACTCTTTAACTGGAATGTTTTCACCTCTATAAGTGGAATCAATTTTTGTGGAAGTTACCTCTGTAAGTGAGATGATTTTTTTATTCACCTCCATAAGTGGAATCCACATTTCTAAGAAAACGTGAAGGGTTTTCCTGTTTAGCCACAGGATGGGGAAAATGTGATAGGAGATACCAATGAGAAGCTTCCAACATTCAAACAGTATGTCCCCATGAATGAAGAAAATATAACATCAGGAGAGCTGAAAAATAAAGAAATCTTTGAAAAATCTAAAATGCCAGATGGAAATGAAAATTCAGAAGATCCAGGGAGGCTACCAGTCACGCAAACTTTTTTTGAAATGAATAAGGGGGCTGAAATCTCTGATAAATTATATGACAGAAAAAAACATTTTTTAAGTGCCAAGTGAAGTGCAGAAAAAATAAGAGATTACTTTCATTAATACATTTGAGCATAATTATCTTGTAATCTGCATTATTTTATTTTCACATTAAAAAAATATGTAATAATCATATCAATATTGTATGTATTTATGATTATTAAGTGTGTACTGTAATATTTTTTTATAAAAATTACAAGTTGTTTGAAAACCTCATTTAGTGGTACATGCCTCCTTAACAATATACCTGCACCCTAGATAAGTGAAACCTTGTTTAAATGGAATACCTCTGTAAGTGGAATTACAATATTAACTATTGTAATTGGAATTACAATATCAACTACAACCCAAGAGATTCCAGTTATCCAGGTTCGACTGTATAACCAAAAATGTTTGTCTCGACAAACTGTATAATAATATAATATATATGATTACACAAATCCCTGAGCGAAGCCGGGTACCGCTTCTTGTAATTAATAAGAATAAACAAAGGTATATTCTATATGTATAGATAATTTACATTTTCTTTTTAATAATTTAAAAATTAAATCCTTTTTCATATATGAGAGAAAACATTTATTTACAGTGTTATGTATAATTCATAGTTTAGTTGTTAATGTTTTTTCTTTACATAATAATTAAATTTAACTTATATTTATGCAAACTTTAAGATACAAAGTATATTATAATAAATTATACAAATTAAATGAAAATCTAAACTAAAAATAAAAACCAATCTGTTTTAAAAACCTCAATAAAATTAATCAAAAATAATATCTTCAGAAACTATTCAAAAACCATAACAGTGATTAAATATAGAAAAACATTCTCTCTAGTATTCAATAATTTAGCGATCATTACTGAGTGAATTCAATTTGCAGTTTCAAGAACATAACTAAAAAAATAAAAAAAAACAAAGTTCTTTCAACATTAATAAGACTATAAATTAAAAATAATATATGTAGGACATTTGTTTGTACATACTAATTCAAGGCTATATAAATGATCCTACATAAAATTACCTGCCAAGAAGTTTCAATAAAGGCATGGCCTATATCCCTCTTTTCAATCAATTGTGGTATTGGTATAGTTGGTGGTTTTTTCATTGAAAATCTCTTACAGAGTTTAAATAATAAGAGATAGAAAATTTTGGTTTTAATTATTCAAAAAGCTCTTAATTTTCATCCGGGTTATCTTTTAAGTAAAAAAAGTAATATTAAGTGCCTTTAAAAATATATATGCACAATAATATTATGCGTTATGCGCTGGGATGGGATCTTGACTTAACTCATTGGATTAACACATAGTTTTTATTACTGGGAAAACTGTATTAATACCCTTCAGGATAATATAATAATATTAATAACCTGCAGGATGAAATGAAGTGTTTATAAAAAAGTTTCACAGAAAGCCTCTTAAAAGACAAACGAAAAATGGGGGCAAGGTACACATAATAAAGCACTTAATATTCCTTTTTTTTACTAATTAGATAATTTGTTTGATGAAAATGTAGGTCTCTTTTGAATGGTAAAAACTGAAAATGTCTCTCTCATTTTACTTAAGTATATAAGAGATTTTCAATGGAAAAACAATTGCTAGTTGAAAATCACAAAAATTTAATATGACATTAATCAAAAAGAGAGGAAAATAGAACATGCCTTTTATCAGAACTTTCTGAGAGGAAATTTGATGTAGAATCACAGGTATATTTCTGTCTGTACTTATCCAAAACAGGTTATATATATCACATAAATGTAATTTCTATAACATTAATTATAGTAAAAAATTTATCAAATTGATAAAACTAATATAAAAAATTTACATAGGTACATACATATATTCATTCTTGTACATACAAAAATTAATAAACCCACTTAGCCCTCACTCCTATGTGTGCGGCCCGGCACCTATGATGTGATTCATGAGAACAGGCAGAAAAGGCCTACTCACAATGCTCATATCACTTTATTGAAGGAATGACCAAAGTAATGTTATTGAATTAGGTGACAAACAGAAAATTTGAATTGCTTAGAATTAAATACTGAAAACTGTGTAAGCTGGAGTGTATATAAAGATATTTACATTAAAATGGTTTCTTTTTATGTATTCCATAAAGTGAGACCTAATACTAGAGATTAGGAGACCTTTTAGATGTTATGTAATATTAAAACCAATAAATAAATAATAAATTATATGATCAGTCATGTTTGGTAAGGCTTTAAGTAGGTAAATATCAACATTCAATTCAAGATTTAGTAAGTTTAATCCAACTTTAAACGTGATCAATGTAAGGAATAAACAAATATTTGATAATTAATTTATTTTAATATAGCTACAAATTTGGTAAGTTGCAAATTCCTAAATTTAATAAAATATGAACTTTAGATCAGCTTTTTTTTTCTTTCTTTTTTTTTTTTTTTTTTTTTTTTCAAATTATGGGCACATTAACCTAAAAAGATTTACCATCACTGGTAATTTTAAAATCTTTTATGTTCTTTTAATTTAATCACATTTCCCTTTTAAATTACAAGGCTTGCATATATGTTATTTTAGATAGTTTGTAATAATTATTATGGAATGGGTACCAGTAACATCTTGAAATTTACATTTAAATGCCACAACTCTCAACTTTTTTTGTATAATACAACTCTTAATTTATTTCATTTACTCAAAAAACAAAACATCACATTGATTTTTTTTTTTAATTAAGAATAAATACACTTTAGTTTGGGTTTCTATTGCAAATTGATAGTTCAAAATATAAAAGACTTTTCTTCACCGACCTCATAATTTAAGATAAAAACATTCAAAAGGCAGTTTACTTTTATTGATTTATATACATGTATCAACCATTTTATTTATATATACCAAGAAGAAAAAAAAATAGAAATTAGAAAATCCAGATTAAAGAGTAAACACTGAATAGTGAACTTTCTTCAGAACATTTCAACAAAAATTGAATACATAATTACTCTAAGCACTTGCTTTGACAATTGGGTGGATATATTAAACTAATAATAATATAAACTAATTTGGTTAGTAACCATATTTTACCCATTTACTAGAAGTTACGAATGTCCATAATGCAGTTTGGGTTTGTTTTTGTTTTTTTAAGTTTTGGGTAACGATATTTTATTGTATTGGTTACTTTAATACAATTTATCAATCTTTTCAACTCATTAGTGAATCACAAGCTAGTTTTTAATGATTAAAACATACACATTTCAATATGATAAAAATTCATTTGTTTTGGTTTGCAAAAAGTTGAAGATATGATTTAGAAAATAGAATTCTTACAAAAATAAAATAAAAAAATAATTCATTGCTTAAGGAACAGGATAATAATAGTGAGTATGCTGATTTGACAGATCCTATAATTTAAAAAACTTCATACAAAAAAGGCATGATTTTTCAATTTACCATTTTCTTTCTTATAAATAATCTAAAAATATTAAATCAATCAGAAGGTGCAGTTTTAGACAATGAAGCTAAAACATTTTGTAATTTTTCAGGTAAGGAGGACAAGTCTTCTTCGTCTTCTTTCCAAGTTTGTTTTTTGTTATTTGCAGAAGAAGAATCAATTTCACCACTATTTACTTCTATGATTTCACCCTACAAAATTTATAATAAAATGAGACTCCTGATACATAAGTAAGAATAGTAAAAAAATTAGTAAAAGGAGTTACAAACAATTTTAATGGTCCTAGTGGCATACATACTAAATGCTCTAAAAAGCTCATTTGTAATTTAAATTATCAGTTTATTACAATTATTATGGGATGGATATTAAATAAGTAAAGTCAAATAATTACTTTGCCATTTAATAGACGATCAGATGAAAAATTGTGAACAGAACCTTTGTTTTCACTGGTATTATCTAAATCTTTTTTCCTGAGATTTTCTTCTCCTGATAAACAATAAGAAATATTTATTTCATTAAATTAATTTACATAAAATGCACAGCTTTTTAATATGCTATATTAAATTATAATTGATAGAATAAATCAATATATATTATAAAGCAAAGTGTACAATGTGCGTGCCGAAAAGGCTCAAAAACGACTCAACGTACGACCAAGAATGCTATGTCATCGTATAGCTGTATGGGCCCTAACGATGAAGAAGGTTTCAGTTTTTATCATTAGCGTCTAAAATTGAAGAAAAAAGGAACGGAATTTTAGGCCTCTCGCACAATGTAATTAGCCTACCTGTTCGGGTTAATGAATGAAAAATTTAGTTCGAGCTGCAGACTACCAGGAAGCGCTAGGGTGCGTTTGACTCAATATTTATTCTTCATTCATTCAGTTCGTAATGGTTATATATTTCTTCAGCTGTTATTTTTAAATAACTCAAAATTAAGCTAATATAATTAGTTTCTCCTTTTTGTTTTAAAATAAAATAATTATTTTATATCTCTGAAAATCAATCAATCAATGAATTAGAAAATCAATGAAATAGAAAATCAATGAATTAGAAAATCAACTGGATTCCTTAAAGAAGGCTAATTTATCAACACATTACGTTTAATCAATATATAATGTATAAATATATTTAATGCAATATGAGTTTAAATTTCTTAGTAGTACAGAGAGCGAATAAAACAAACATAAAAGAGATAACATGATTGAATAAAAAAAAATCTGGTGCGTGCGCGCAACACACAACTTTCACTTACCAACTTACTTAGATTAGAAATTAATGCGTTTTGTTAATTGCCACTTCTCAAATGACCAGAACGGCTTTAATTATGAACAATGGTCTGTCATTAAAGGCGTACTCCGCATGCGTGGGCTCAACGAGTTTTATGAGTTGACTGAATATTGTTTTTTTTTTCTCCTCTTTAAGTTTTCATTATTTTTATCATATCCCATATTTAGCCATTTCTCATTTTTAGGCTTTCTCCATATAAACAAAAACAAAGGTACTTTATAGGAAACAAACAAACAAAAAAGCCCACCCCCCCCCAAAATAAAGCCCCCTCAGAACATTTTAATAATGAAGAAGCTTACCTGATATTAAAGAACACCTAATTTTCATTTAACATGACGAATTTGATAAAAATCGTTAAAGCCGTTTTTGAGATTATCGAAAAAAAGGTAAAAATTGGAAAAAAAATTATGAAATAATGTACCCCATCCGGTTGATCAATTTTGATGTAATGTTGGCTATCGCATCTTTGGCATATACATACATCAAATACCCAGTTTGATCAAAATCGTTAAAACCGTTTTTGAGTAAATAAAAAAAAAACACGTGAAAATGATACAAAATTTATTAAGTAAAGTCCCCCCTCCGGTTGATCAATTTTGATGTAATGTTGGCTATCTTTGGCAAATACATACATCAAATACCCAGTTTGATCAAAAACGTCAAAACCGTTTTTGAGTAAATAAAAAATAAAAAAAACACGTGAAAATGATACACAATTTATTAAGTGAAGTCCCCCCTCCGGTTGATCAATTTTCATGAAATTTTTACAGTCATATCTCGGGCATATGAATAGATTAAATACTCAGTTTAATCAAAATCGTTAGAGCCGTTTTTGAGAAAATCAAAAAAAACTTTAACTGACGAAAACAAATCGTCACGGTAGTGGCAATACCGGCTATCTCCTTTTTTTCAAACTTTATAGGAGAGCAATAAAACTATTTTTTACACCACTGGTGCAATATTTGCAATATTAACAGGAGAATGGTGTGTTCCGACTCCGAAAAAACAAAGAGCTTTATACACTGTACGATGACCTGAGCGTATCACTATTTGTAAGGGTACAACGGATCAGATGGCTGGGGCACGTAATTCGGATGAGTGAAGAGAGGAAAGTCAAAAGACTGTATTATGGAAAACCCGATGGAGCAAGACCTCGCGGAAGACCAAAGGGAAGATGGAAGGACGCTGTCGCCGAGGATCTGAAGAGAACAGGAATATCCATCAGACGCGCTAACGACAGGGAAGACTGTTTTAAAAAGTTATTAAATAAAGTACCCTCCCTTTGAGCAATTTTGATGAAATTTTTGCTGTCACATCGCGGGCATATACATACACCTAATACCCAATTTCAGTTTTGTACGGCCTATAGTTTTTGAGCTAGTCTGTTCACACACACACACACACACACACACACACACACACACAGACACACACACAGACCATTTCGCGGACTTGGTTATTTGGACTCAGGGGACCCAAAAACGTGTATTTCCGTTGAAAACCGGAAGTCGAAATTTTTCACGATCGCAATACTTTCCTTACTATATATTTCATATATAGGTAAGTGAAAGTAAAAAAAGAGGTTACTTGACTGAATATAAATCGAACAAAAAGTTTTAAGTGTTCTTAGTATAGTAATGAAAAAGAAGTTGGTTTGATTACTATGTATATGAGCCTTCCAATTGACAAAATGACTAACTCCAATTTCAGCATTTTTTCAATAAGATAATTAAATAAAAATTATCATCCCTCATAGTTCAGGATAAAAAGAAATATGGTAAAAAATTGTGCCTTCATCAAATTTTTGTATTGGCTTTTTAGTAGTAGTAAGATTCGAGATTTGCAGAGCCCGCCCAAATTAAGGGGGATATCTTAAGGGAGGTGAAATGGAAGAAAGGTCTTTAAAAAAAAGTTCCATATCCTCACCGCAAAAGAATATGGTAAATTACGCCTGAAGCTAACAAAATTATTAATACTATTGTGACTATTATGGAATTGCAGGTTTTGTAATTCTGATTCAAACGGTATTTTTAACTTAAAATTGATATTTTTAGAGTTTTAACAATCCGAGGGGGATATACAGATATAAACGAGTGCAAGTCGATAAATCAGATTTTTCAACTATAATCTAATAAATTATTTACTGATAATTGTTGTTATGATTATTGTTATTAAATTATAAATTATTGTTGACTGCATGGAATGGGCTTATAGGATTCAGGATCACAGAAATCATAAAAAACGATGCATATCTCGACGAATTCGCAGCCAATTTTTCATTTACCATTTTCTAACCCCCATAAAGTATATATTGTTCCTTATTTGGGGGGACTCTGCAGATCTCGATCTTACTATTAATACCAAGTTAAACCCAAAGTTTCAAGAAGATGCTAATTTTGTTTTATATTTCCTTTAATTTTAAAGTTTTTCTGTTATTAAAACTATCACAGAACTACCGGAGCGAAGCCGGGCACCCTAGCTAGTATATCATAATCAATAAGGTATTGGGCAACCACAAATTGAAGGTTATCCCCACTCCTGCACCCTAACTCCTCCGGAACCATGAATTTATGGTCACACTGTATACATTGTCTCATAAATGTAAGTAAATGTCAGCACTAAAATACTAATATGCAACTCTTATTAGAAAAAAAATTCAATAAAACAGGATATGTTGCTATTGCTTGCTATGCTAACTCTATAGTGGTTAGCATGGCAACCTAAAATACTAAAGGTCGCGGGTTTGCGCCCTGTGGTAGCCCTAGGATTTTTTAAAGGGAGTAAAAAATCCTTAGCTATGCCGTCCCTCAGATAGGACGTAAAATGGATGTCAGGTACGAGTTAAAGATCCCTATCCTAATTATACCTGGATAGGCAAAATTTAGGACTCCCACTGTAGCATCGTCCGATTAGACTTAGTACATAAAAATGGACGTTAAACAAACAAACAAACCTGACAAAGCACTGCGGTAACCAAGAGTAACTTTCATTTTAAGATCCTTTGTCAATGCAGATAAGAGTTTGGCAGCATCATTGACAAATAAAAATACAACAGGAATGTTCACATCATCATTTCCGTCCCCAGACATAGCAAACAGAGGGGAGGTTTTGCTAATATCACCAGAATTATCGACCACTATACCACCAATCGCTTTTGCTTCCATCATTCTTCTAGCCTAAAAAAAATACAGTATGAGTATATAAAATCATTTTTCACTCATCAAAACTAATAGTACATTAATTTTTTTTTTAATTGTAGTATTTTAAAGAACAGGAAAAATATAAAAATTTTAAGTATTTATTAACCCTTTGCACTGGAGGTCTCCGGAGTGGAGCCATTTAACTCGAGGGCTACTTTAACCGGAAAGTTATTAAGTAGATTTTCACATTTTAGGAGCTTTTCTGATTGGATATCTGAGAAAACTTCAACTAAAAGGGTCCCATCTCCTATTTTTTTAACTGTTTTTACTTCTCTAATTAGATTTTTTATTGTTTTATATATAAGGAATGGCGAAAACTTTGTGAAATCTAAGGGATTTCCATCGTTATCTGCTCCAGTTCTCTTAATTACCAAAAATTTTTATAAAAAAATATATAATATTTAAAAAAAAATAATTCTGAAATTAATATAAAAATAATATTAAATTTAAAAAAATTAATTTATTTTTTTGTAACTATGTGTTCTTGAAGCTTCACAAATACATATAGCCTGAATTTCATTACAATTCCTTACTTGGCTCTAAAATTTTAGTGTATAATATTACGTTTTCAGGAAGTACGTTTTCGGGAATAAGTTGCGTTGAATTGCCGGTAGGTAACGTCCGAAGCGGTGCTGAGTGCAAAGGGTTAATTAATAGATTTCCCTCTGGAAGCCATCCAAGGAGTTACAATAGAAACAATAAAGATGTTAAAGGAGCTCATTATTTTATTTTATTTTTAAATATAAATTATAAATATTTTATTTTTGAAGAGAAAAGATTGGGGTCAGCCGGGATGGAGTCGAACCCAGGTCTCCAGCATAACATGTGCGGTATGCTAACTACTGTGTCACCGAGCTCGCTTCCAAGTGGAGCCAATCTCTCCTCTTCACTGATCCTTCTCCCCTAGGGGCGCGTGCAGTGGTTTGCGTACCGCGCATGTCATGCGGGAGACCCGGGTTCTACTCCCGGCTGAGCCCAATCTTTTCTCTTCGAAAATAAAATATTTGAAATTAGTATAAAATTAAAATAAGGTATAAGGTGGTTGGTTACCCACGAAAAATGATTAAATTAATATAAAAATAAATTACTGTTAAAAAATTATTACTCACATATTCCACTCTTTATCACCAATTGAAACTATTTATTCGTGGTAATAATGTTCCCAATTCCTATTAAATCATTATAATTGAATAGATTATTATATAATAGTAACATATGCATCGTTTTAACTGGCTTTGAATTAAAAGGGGTTTTAGGTACACTTTTAATTGATCCATCCTATGATTTTATAAAATCAAGTTTCAAAAATAACATATATAAGCATGCAACACACAACTTTTATTTACTAACCTAATTAGATCAGAAAATGATGTGTTTTGATGAATATGTAAATGCTATTCAGCAACATCATACTTTTTTCCAACTTTATTTCCTTATTTTTGTTTGTTTCCATAAGTGATAGAGTATTATAATTTGTATTGCAAAACTTGAAAGTTCTTAGTACTTTTCGATTCATTGTTCTTTATTTTTGTTTTAAAGGAGCCTAAAAAAATCCTAATTTCATCAACAGCCGAGTTTTTTTTTACAAGGAGTTGCTTTTTGTAAATATTTTGTGAAGGTGAATTGATTGAAGGTATTTTTATGGCTCATAGTAAATTACAACTTAATTTTAAAATGTTTGTCTCTCCTTTCCGGAAACTGACTACGATTACATTCAGAAATCTATTATTGAGCTTAAGTTAAACTAAATCTAATTATTTAAGATTGACTTGTATTTGTTTGTTTTTTTTATTTTGGCAGTTTTTAACCAGTAGAGGTGACTGCTGCTTTCAGTTAAAACATAGGTGCAGCTCATTTTGCCGCCAAATGTTTCAGTCACTGTAGAACTGTCAGGGTGTGAGCTGTGAAGTTAGACAGCATATAACCCAGTCTTTCTCCCGCCTTCTTGTCCTTGGCAAGTAATTGTATCTGAATTTTTTTGTTGCTTTCTTCTTTCAAAGCTCTTTAAGACATTTCCAAGGGTCTATTATTTTGCTAAAAAGCAGCTTTATTTAAGTAGTAAATGAGAAAAAAAATGGATGGTCATACGATATCTGGTATCTTTCCCCCAGCCTGCATGTACTTGGCAAGTAATTGTATCTAAATTGATTTGTTGCTTTCTACATCTAGATACGATTGCAATGTTCTACAATTACGTCAAAAAGAAGCTTTAATTATGTAGTAAACAAGAAAAAATGGATGGTCATACATTTTAATGTATATACGTTTTAAGCCATTATTTGTTTCAAATAATTATTTAATTTGATTTAAAAAGTTAGGTTTATAAAGAGACTGAATTACTAATAATCGATAATGAACTTTTTTAAGAATTATGAACAATTTTTAAGAATTTGTTTTTTGAAAAAAAAAGAAGTGAGATAGACACTGTTGTTGAAAAATTGATAGTAAAATAAGACAGTTCATTTATAAAGTGGTCATGATTTGTTTCTTTAAAAACTAGTGGATTAGTGAGAAGCAGAATACAAGGAAGTATGAGAACACACCAGTGTTGAAGAGTATGATACAATTTATCATTATAGATTATGATACAATCTATCATTATAGAATTATCTGCTACAAACTAAAGACTCCGGAACAAAGGTAGAAAACTCAGTTTAGATTATTTGACTAATAAAGAACCAAAAATGCTGATTATAACGCTTCAATATTTTTTCTAGTCTCTTTTAAAAAAAGTATCACTTCAGGGCAAGACGATCATCCTTGGTGGTATGCTCGAGAGGGCTGTAGATTTGTAGGTGTGAGCAGGAGCTTTCCATTAGTATGGGTTGTATATTAAAGTGGGTTAACCTGTGATAAATACCAAAACGTATCAAACCATCTGTTTTGTATCCTGTAAAAATTGTAATAAAAGTTTAGTGTGATGGTTGTTGGATGGTGAAGGGTATTTGTCAGTGTTTTTTATTTATTAAAAAATCACTAGCACAACATACTTCAAGCGAATACAAAAATAAATTAGGAACAAGAAGAAAACTTAGGAATTTTACTATATTCATGATACATAAATACGATATTCATATACATAAATGCTATTACACCGGAAATTTTGTAAGAATTTATTCAAAGCAGCATAAATTTATTCCACTAATAATTTTTTCCCCCAAATTTTTTAGGGGGTGTAAATATTATTAGTCCTTCCCTCCCCCCAAGGGTGTCTTTACCCACATTCAATCAGTCCTATGTAAAGAGTATACCTAAATATTTTTTGTGGGTTATTTCAACATTTTCAATTTAAAGAATTCCTAAGTTCAGATTCACCCTTTCTGGGAAAATGACCCCTATACATACTGTAATATATTTAGAGAGCCTCTCTGAGAGTATTTTTAAAAATAAAACTGTAAATAGTCCTTGTATAGGTTTGATTCTAACAAAGAGTTTTATTTTTTAATAATTCATAGTTCTCATAAGTGATAATATAGTAATTATCTTGTTTAGTTTGAATATTAATTCAGTTAGGTTAAACTTTTTATTGAAATAATGTTAGTATTGGTCTACATTATATTCTTATTAGTTTTATTTATTTGTTTAAAGGTTTAATTAAGATAATGTAATGTCATTTAATAATATTTAATAGTAAAGGAAGTTAACTAATACTTGTTTTCATTTAAATGTTAGATATAATATTTCTATCAATAACATAACCTACTTGTTCTTTAGTTTTTATTACTTAGTTGTTTATTCACTGTAAATAGTTAAATATTCTTTTTAGTTTGTTTGATTGCACTTGTGCAGTACAGTAATGTAAAAGAATGACATTGTGATTGAAAAACAGATGTGAAAGAAAATGTAATCTATTGTAATTAGGGATAGGTCAGGTTCTATGAATCAAATAGTTCGTACCAGATACTGAAAAGTATCTTATACAAGGAGTTGATCCAGTCAAAATGAACCGGGTACTGATACTCACTGATCCATTGATACTCTGATACTCACTGATCCATTGATACTCGGTATCAGTTGAGTGTGAGGTACTAATACAATGAATACTTGGAATAGCTAACCCCAGACTATGATCCAGATACTGGCTACTATTGATACATTTGAATCATTTAGTACTTCAACTATTCCTTGCAAACTACTTAATACTTGATCCATTGATTCAGCAACAGGCTCTTTGGTAATTTTATTAATTTATTTTAGACAGTAACAATAATGAGGTAATAGAAAGTAATAAACTGAATAAAATAATAAACTTGAATTATTTTTCATCAAAATAAATTATACGATGTTCAAACCTAATCATTTTAATAATTGAATAGTTATAACTATTCATAAATATATATCTAATAAATATAATTCAATAGTTATAACAAGTTTATATTTTTTGATTTTTCATTTTTATTTAAACAAAATATGGTTTACATTTTACAATACATACATATAGAGGAAAAAATTTAATTTAAAAAATAAATATATGTTTAAACCTGACTAAAACCGTGAATCAACAAACTGATGTTGACAATTTAAACATTTTCTACGCCAATTCCATACAGAAACTTAAAATAAACGTCAAAGAAACCATTTTTTTTTTTTCCCCGTTGTTTGTGAACCACGTAAAAAAAACTTTATAAAAGATACTTTAAATTATTCATACCCAATCAGCAATCACCTACAATCATTCCTACTTAGCACCCCACCCCTCTCATAGAATACCATAGTAATCCAATCAGTTGCTCGGAGTTAGTGGTGGCAGATATAACAATGTATGACAGAGGGGTAAATATAATTTTTTATCAATCTATAGCAAATAACCTTTCTAAACACAACATAAGATAATTTTATTTACGATTTTTTAGATTTAAAAATGACGCCTCCTGCAACAAGTTTTTTATTTACAACCTTAAAAATATTTTTATTCTAAATCACCATAAGAAAAATTCCAAAGTATGATGCATGTTATAAAGCTAAATGTTATAAAAGAGAGAGAGAGAAAAAAAATTCTATGTGTTGTTATAGAATTATAGATTAATAATTTATGTAAATGTGCTTACAGGCTTGAAAATGGCTCCAGAAGCCGAAACGTTGCCAGAATAAAAAATAAATTTTTATTACTTTTTTTTGGTGAAATTGGCCTTTTTTATTAATATATATGTTTACTTAGTAAAAAATTCGTTGCTGTATAAAGTTTCCTTGAACCGTAGTTCATTTATTCAATTATAATGCAAGGTCATTCATTCAATTATAATGCACCGGTCATTCAATTTTGTGTATCAGATACAAAAGTATCAAATAAAAGTATCAGATCCAAAAAAGTATCAGTATCATTTGTATCAGATACAAGAATTTCAAGTATCAACCCATGCCTAATTGTAATTAAATAGGAGCCAATGCCTCCCTATGTGTGTATAAAACAAACACATGCGCCATCTGTGGCCGACCCGGCAACTACTTTTCCAAAACATTACGAATTTATTTAATTTAAAAGAGAAATTCTTTTGTGTTTTGTCTTCTTTTTGAAAATAATGGCTTATAAAAACAATAAAATAAAGCCTGAAGATACCAGGTCCTATCTATTCAACTATAGCAGGGCATGGCTGTGATTGGTCAATAGTTTGTCCCTTGAGGTACAAATAGAGCACTTCTGCCCAACAATAATCGGGCTGGTCTTTGACCTTGGCGGTCCTACTCCTGGTGGATCCTACTCTCTGGGATGTTTAAACTTAGTTGTCTTGTTTTATTTATTTTCTCCTTCCTCACCCCAACCTTTACCCTACCTATGACATCCTGGGGGTTGGCCTCCCAGGGCCTGTAACATTAGTTGTCCCTCTGTTCAGGCTCCCTCTTCTCTCTTGCTTAGATAGCGCCCTAAAATCACGGAGGTCCATGCTTATCCCTTGGGTTTTACCTTGGTGATTCACTTCATAGAAGTGAAGGGCTGCGTTGCTCTGGCAAGATTATCCTTGTTAAAATATATTACAGTCACTAGGGTAGAGACATCCATAGAGAGAGAGTAAGAGCCTATTAAATTTAATCATCCTTAATATTAAGCCCCTCAGAAGCCATACATTACATTTTGGCATCCCTTGTGGGGATTAAAAACATTGACCTCTGGAAATATATTACGCGAGCAGACCCGGCCACGCATTGC
This sequence comes from Aelia acuminata, assembly GCA_911387785.2. NCBI lineage: Eukaryota > Metazoa > Arthropoda > Insecta > Hemiptera > Pentatomidae > Aelia > Aelia acuminata. The sequence goes on along the minus strand of OU426978.1, from coordinate 137,580,928 downwards.
TATGATGTGTTGAAATAATTATATCCCAATATTTTTATGCAGTCAAACCAATATCCAATAAAAAAGATGAAAATGTTTCAGCAAATCAAAAAAACCTACTGGGATTGACAATAGAATGTTACACCCTTTAAAAGTGTTTGGTAAAGAATATAGGAAAGTTAAAGTTTTTATTTTTTACATCTCATATTTCAATATAGGTTGTATTAATGATTCATTTGTTAAGTTCTGCTTATCAAAAACTATAAAATAACATTTAAATATTGAACTTTATTAATGAAGTAGATAACGTCAATTTACAGATATTTATTTACAAAAATAGTATACTTTTTTTAGATATTACAATTAAGAATTTTTATTTATTCAAGTAGTAATTGGTGCACAATGTTTTTGTTTAACATGTTTTTTGCTAACACAAACAGATTTGATGGTTTCCCCCCACGTGAGCAGGCAACTGACATACAACTGCCCATGGGAAAAACAAGAATTTTTTAAAGTCCAAGCAGAAAATGGACATTGTTTGCCCTTGAGATTTGTTTGTGGTTATGGCAAAAGCCAAACGAATAGGAAATTGAAGCCTTTTAAATTTTATTAAAAATTCTGACGGTGTCAGGGAAGTATGTGACAACAGGACGGTATCTCCTCTAAACCTTCCAGTCAAAATTGTTGCTTTAATAACATTTCCTGTGATCATTTTAATGTCTAAACTTGTACCGTGTCACAATTTAGGTGGATTTAAATAGCGAAGAATGATCGGTGAGCCAATCTTCAACCGGAGATCGTTGGGTGGCATTCCCTGTATATCCAGGGAATTCAAAAGTTCAGGGCGAAATTTAGTATTTGGAAGTTGATTTCTTCAACATCAACATTTTTTGCTGACAAAATAGCAAGACTACCCAGCCAATTATAGTCCATCTAATTATTTAAAATATCAGGAAAGAACCTTTCCATTAGTTCATTTTATGTCTCTACAACATTACAGAAATTGACAGGAAATTTGATAAATTGTGAATTTTGATGCAGCTATATTTCACCGTTTCCATTATCGAGCAATTGTTTAGAAAATACATCTGCCGATGGATTACTTCCGACACCTGGCCATAAAAACGATTGTTTCAAACAGACATTAATCTCGTCGGCAAAAGGAGAGCGGGGAATAACTGGTAATGTCTGGTGGAAGTCTCCAGAGAGTAGTAGGACAGTACCACCGAAATGTTTGTTATTCCCTTTAAATTCTTGGATTGTTCTATAAAATGCTTCTAGTGCATGTTTATGAGCCATAGCACACTCATCCCAGATTATGATCGGACTCTTTTGAAATACTGTTGTCATTCCACTATTTTTTTTTTTTAATGTTACACATTGCGAATGTCTAATGTACAGTTCGTCCACCATCTAACAAAATGGCAGCAATGCCTGAAGATGCAACTGCCAATGCAATTTTTCGTTGTGACCCTAAATTTGCCCAAATCAACGATATTAAAAATGTCTTTACCGTTCCACCAGTGCTAGTCCCAATGCAATACAGAATGCTCCTTCCTGTTCAGGGAAGGTGTAACATCTTTATATGTTGTTCGGTCTCAACACTCATATGCTTTCAAATTTAAAAATCTATGGAATTCCCGCCTTAGGGTCTGGCCACACATGTCCGCACCGGATCCGCACCGTAGCAATAATACAGGTTATGTTCAGAATATTTTTAATTTAACTTACATATTACCTTTAGTTATGCCTAAAGTGGCCTGTGTCTGACATGTGTGGCTTAAACTTTAGGCATAACTGAAGGTAATACGTAAGTTAAATTTAAAATATTCTGAACATAACCTGTATTATTGCTACGGTGCGGATCCGGTGCGGACATGTGTGGCCAGACCTTAATGCAGGGCTCCCAACTGTTGCACTGGTGTATAACAGGTTAATTTCAGCCACAGCCATCGGGAAGAAACAGCTGAGAAGAATCCGCCCACCTTTTGTCATCCCCACTTCTGGCATTCTATCTCGAGACCTTATGCTGTCAACATCTCGCCACGCTTCACGCTGTTACCATCTAGTCATACAAGATCGGAAGTTGCAAGGTGATTAACAGATCTGAACCTTCGTCAATTATTGTGAGTACGATTTTCTTTTCTTCTCAACGGTTGCTACGGTGGCTCAACTGCAACGAGACTAAGTTGCAAGATCTTACCATCTTCTGATTGTTTATTATTCTGTTCACCGGAGTGGTTACTCATATGAAATTCTGGTTCGCCGATGAGGTATTGCTCTCAGGAAAGTTTCTTTATGTTAAGTTCGCCTACAACTTAAAGACAATTAAATTGAATTATACATTCAATTATTTTATCGCGGTGGCCACCTATTATTATTCAGTTGAGCTCTTTATTATTCTTAAATCTAAAGGCCTTTGCTTTTAACTGTTATCAGAATAAGTTATATTTAGTCTTCTTTCTCTTTTTTTCTTTATCGACGTTTCCTTTTGTTCTAATTAAAATTTAAGTTAATGTCTGTTCTTTATTCAAGAGTGTTTTCAGTATCATTCTTTCTAAGTGTTTTAATGTATGTTCTTTATTCAAGAGTGTTTTCAGTATTATTCTTTTTAAGTGTTTTAATGTTCGTTTCTTTTACCTTTTATTTTTTTATTCATAATAAATGTGTGGTCTATATATTTCATCAGCAATCATTGTATTTAATTTCACCCTAGTATTACTTATAATTTTTTTTTCTTTTATCACAAACATTGATCAGTGATCAAACATATGTAAAATTTAAAAAATATGAGCGAAGATTAGTAATCCTTTCTTTATCAACTATAATTAAAAGTTAAAAAAGAAAAATTGAATTCCAATGGAATACAGACTGTTCCCTCCTGTTTAGGATACGTGTAATTATCTATAAATGTAAAACTAAAAAAATGTCAGCGAAGTTTTGCAATCCTTTCTTTAACTTAAAAAAGGCTATTACTTGGAATAATATTTTGGGGTGAATTCCACCAGAATACATTTATTTACTTATCTAAAAGTTGATATTAATGTGAGCCACAGCAAAGCGTTTCAGGGTTTCGCTAATAATTGGAATAAAATGGAATACAAATAACATGGAATATACACAGTTCCTTCCTGTGCAATAGAAGTGTAAAATATGTAAAAGTATCAACTTTTAGATAAGTAAATAAGTATATTCTGGTGAAATTTACCCCAAAATAACATCCCAAATAACAACAGCCTACTTGAAATTAAAGAATAGATTACAAATTTTCCCTGACATTTTTTAAATATTACATATAAATAATATTATTCCAAATAATAGCCTATTTTAAATTATAAAAATGTAATTACTTTTCTAAAAGTTGATATTAGTGGACGCAGCAGAGAGTTTTAGCATTTAGCTAGTAATTAGAATAAAATACAAATAAAAAATGAAAAGAAAGCAAAAATACCTATAACTTTGAGAATTTATTGTAACCTTTTCTTGATTTATTTATTGGTTTATGAAAATTAACAATAATTACGAAGATTTGTATTACTATTTGTCCGTGAAAAATAATAATGTACGAACAAATAAATACAAATGCACTCATATAATACAATTCAAAATTATAACCTGTAGGTTATGAAATCGACATATGACGCCATGTTAATAAATCGAAACACGACCTACTGCATTTGCAATAATTCGCAATAAAAGAAATAGGTACCACTACTGAAGTGCGGCTGATGGGGCAACCCTGCTTCGGGGCGTGGCCTAAGGCGCAGCGATCGCTCGGGGCCTTGCCGAACTGCCGCCCCCACCACCTTCCCCCCTTCGCAGATAAGGCTCCAGCTCGCTGTTCTGTCCCAGTTATTTTTCCCGCCATTTCCCTTCAGTAGTCGACTGTGACGTCATGTAATCGTCACCTGTAATCGACAATAAAGATCGACCGTGCTATTTTCGATACTAATACCTTAAGTTTGAAATTAAATATCTTTATACATACTTTCGATTTATTATATAATTTATATATTTTTAACTTTCCTGCTGAGAATTAAGCATCATAATATCATTTTACCGATCTTAAGCTCATTTACAGAGTTATATTTCTTATTATAAGTAAAACAGCTCAAATTAACTTTTCTTTTTTTTATTATATGGTTTATCACTATACCTCTTTATTTTTGCATCTTGCACTATAGCTCTTTATTTATGCAACTTGCATATTGTAGGCCTACCTTTCAGAATTCTCATGGGTTTAGTCTTTTATGTATTAATAACCAGTTTATTATTTTGGCAATATTGCGCAAGGGTATTGATTTTGTTGTGCATCAGTTATTGAATGAACTATAATTGCAAGGTCATCCACAGACATGAGCAATAAAAAATATTTATTTTTAAATAATTTATTTTTTGAAGAGAAAAGATTTGGCTCCGCCGGGAGTCGAACCCGGGTCTCCTGCGTTACATGCGAGGATGCTAACCACTATACCACAGAGCTCGGCTCAAGGCAGAGCAAATCCTTAATATAATTTTATTGCTGTATAGTATAATTAAATGATGATAGTTTAAATTTGTAATAATAAAAGTTGGAAAGAATAAAATTACAGGCTAATATTTTATTTTGAATAAGAATTCATTGATTTGTTAAATGCGTGTTCCATCAATAATGTAATGAAGCTTGTATTTATGAAAGTTGAAATGTAACTCTTTGAATTTGAAATAGAGAAAATCCCGTAGTATATGAAGTAAATAAGTCTTAATTTTATTAAAAACTTTCTATCGATTTCGGAATTACTGATAATTCTAAAAATGGTATGAAAGCTGAGGGCAATGATTTCAAAAGTCGGAGAACAATATGGACTAGTGATGGGAAGAAAAACGCCAAACTGTTTGAAAAAACTGTTTTTTATAAAAAACGGAAAAAACTGTTTTCCTGAACCAGCCCAAACAGTTGGAATTTAGAACTTCCTTCTCTTCCCGTTCTCATTTATAACTACTCAAACGTTTGGAACTCGTTACAGAATGACTGAAATTGAAAATAGCAGTTGTTTTCTTCACCACTAGCGCTCTGTTGTTTGATTTTTCGTTAGGTTTTCTGTGGATTCTATGTTCGAATTTCTATTTATTTCATTTAAAATTTAAAGTGAAACTTTTACTTTCATTTATACTTAATATTTAGACTTACTTTATAATGTCAGTTAATTCAAGTGCTAATTAAAACATATCTCCAAACTGCTGTGTATGGATAATAATATATGTATTACAATAACAGGAAGTTATTACATATAGTTCATTACAATGAAAAAAAAAGTAAAAACTTCTAAATATTAAAGAAGTTTATTTTTCGTAATATTTCAAGAGTTCATAATATTTTAACATTTTTTTCGATAAAGACCTGTCGAAATTATTTTAGGTTTGTGATTTTTTTTTTTTTTTTATTTTGGTGCTTCAACAATTAATGACATTTTCTGATTTTATTCTCAAATTATTTTTTTTTTTTAACTTTTAATTAATACTATTATTACGTTTTCAATAAAACAACACAACACAAAACAAACACCTGATAGAAACATTAGTCTGGAGGTTTTCTGTTTTCCCCAACCTGTTTTTTTCAAACCGTTTTTTTCAACAGTTGTTTTTTTTCAACGAACAGTTCGTTGGCGTTTTGTAAAAACAACCGAAACGCCCATCTCTAATATGGACTCCTAAAAGGCCGTTACTTCAAAAGTGGGAGAAGTATATCGACTTAAAAGTAGCAAGTGAAAAATCGATGTGTCAATTGGAGAATTGGTAAGATGGCTTGTGACGTAAAAATGACGTGAACACTCAAACAAGACGCGCTGTTTTTAAAAAAGGAGGGGAAATAGTGATAAGGTGTTGGGGGCATCAGCTGCCGAGAATTTCCCCTCCGAAAGGGAGTGATAGCCACGCCCCGAAGCAGGGTTGCCCCATCAGCCGCACTTCAGTAGTGGTACCAAGAAATATTGTAGTCCATAATCAAGATAAAAACTAACCTATTTTTTAAGTTGGACAAAACTAAACACATTGACCCAAATTTCATTAAGATCGGTTGAGTAGTTTTTGAGTTTACCTCTGACAAACATCGGGACACGAGAATTTTATATATATAAAGGTGCCTTTACACTCTACGAACTTTACCTTCGTACACCACCAGCCTTCATGTCGACTGTTCGGGGGTTCTAGGGTACTTCATCTGTGCGCCAGTGTTCGGGGGAAAAACCCCTTGATTTGGGTTTTTCCCAAGTGACAGGAGTTGTTTGTGATATTAGTGCGCCATTTTAAATCGTCTCAAATGTTTTTATTTTTCAGATATTATAAAATATATTGATAATGGAGGTTTTTTATTCATCATAAGCTAGCGTTGGGTGCGTCAGCCATATTGGTTCGCTTAACGTCACGTTAAGGTGCCTTTACACCTTACGAACCTCACCTAAGAACAAGTTCTCCTTCGAACCTTGCCGTACCGACGTGAAGCGAACAGCCATTTATACTTCATGTGACGTTAAGCGAACAAATATGGCTGACGCACCCAAAGCTAGCTTATGATAAAGAAAAAATCTCCATAATCAATATATTTTATATTACCTGAAAAATAAAAAAATAGGAGACGATTTACAACGTTTCACAAATTATACTAGTATCACAAACAACTCCTATCACTTAGGAAAAACCCAAATCAAAAGTGACACTAGCGCTACCCCCGAACCCAGGCGAACAGATGAAGTACCTAGAACATCCGAACAGTCGACGACGTGAAGCCTTCATGAAGGTTGTTCGAGGGTGGTGTTCGAAGGTAAAGTTCGTAAGGTGTAAAGGCACCTTTAAGTATAAATGGCTGTTCGTTTAACGCCGGTGCGGCAAGGTTCGAGGGAGAACCTGTTCGAAGGTGAGGTTCGTAGAGTGTAAAGGCATCTAAAGGATTTTGGCATCTCTTGTGGGGATAGAAAACACCGAGCTCTGAAAATATATTACAGTACATTTTACAAATTTACAAACTAAATAATATTCTTTCAGAAATTCTGAGCTTTCCAATGAATTTTCATCTTGGGGAAACATTTTTCTTCTTTTTTCCTGTATATGTTTATCAATTCTTTCATGTTTCATATTTAGCCATTCCTTATTACTAGGCATGATGAGAGATTTCCATATAAACAAAATTAAATTCGTTTTATAACAAGACATTTTTGCTTCGCCATTTAAGCCTCATCAGAATATTTTGTAGAAAAAAATGATTAAAATCACATGTGATTTTAATCATAATTCAGTGTAATTTTAAAAAAGCTAGAAAAGCGATTTCACAAAGCTTAAAAAATATCAAACTGTGCTGAACGAACTACTTCATCCGGAAGTGGGCAAGGCCGAACTCAACAGGACTGCAGATACGTGCGGTACATACGAACCATTTCATAACAACCACAGAGACAATTTATTTTGTAATATTTACTTTCGAAGATGTAAGATTTACTTATAAGTTCGATTGAGAAATAAAGATTTCTGTTATCTCCTAATGTTAATTAATATTATATTTTATTTTATTGGGGTACCCTCTGGTAGACGAGTTTGTATCGTCGTAAATTATATATCCTATAACCCCGATAATTTCTATTATGAAGGAACACGAAAAGCATTTACGGGAAGTATTCGCAGGCCTGGATGAATTATATTTGTCGCTGAACGTCGGTAAGTTGACTTCGTTGGTTACAAGGTAGATGCAGACGGAATCCAGCCCCTTCCTTCTAAGGTGCAGACAGTCCTAGATTTTTCCCGACCAACAACCAAATGTGAACTAAGGCGTTTCCTGGGTATGTTTAAGTTCTAAAGAGTGTCTACCGCACAGCTCATATCCAGGGACCTCTTAACCAACTTCTTCATAAAGCGAAAAAGGGTGATATAACACCAATATCATGGACAGAGGAAACTACAAATTCGTTTCGGAAGAGCAAGCGAGGCCTGTCAGAAGCGGTAAAACTTGCGCATCCTGCTGCTAATTGCGAACTTTCTTTAGTATGCGACGTATCGGACTACAGAATTGGTGCAGTCCTGCAGCAGCATGGGTTTTGGCGCCCACTTGGATTTTTCTCCAAAGCTCTCTCACAGACGCAGAAAAACTATGCCACTTCTGATAAGGAGCTTCTTGCAATCTATGAGGCAGTAAAGCATTATTGCCCACTTGTCGAAGGCCTCAATTTCTTCATCGTGACAGACCACAAGCCACTCAACACACGCCTTTGTCCAACATTCAGAGTCGACTTACATCAGTTACCGATCAGGGAAAGAACGGAGTAGCTGACACCCTTTCACGAATCGAGGAAGTGGACCTTCCTAATTACCTGGAGACTCTTGCTGACGCACAGAAGACGGATCAAACCATCCAGGATCTTAAAAGGAATACTTCGATAGAACTGAAGCTGATGTCAATGCCCGGAACCGAATCGAAGCTACTTTGCGAGACCTCAACGAAAACAGCAAGACCCTAAATTCCTCCTGAATTTCGTCGCTGCACTTTTATTAATAGGCTCCACGGCTTAAGTCATAAAATAAATAATTAAAAAGACTTGGTTCTAATTAAAAATGGCGAGTTCAATCAAAATCATTAGAGCAATTTTGGAGAAACCCAAAAAATAAGGTAAAAGTTATTAAATAAAGTACCCCTTCCGTTTTCTCAATTTCTACAAAACGTTTGCTGTCACATCATATACCTACATATATCAAATAACCTTTAAATAACTACTTTGAAAATAGATGAAATGTCATTAGATTCTGCTACTTTGACACAGAATCCGTCACCTGTATAAATTCATAAAAATATGCTAGATCGGGAAGGAGATCAGTGAAGATAGAGGATAGACTCGGCTTTGATCTGATCTTGGTGATGAAGTGCAAGCGTACCGCACTTGATAAGCGGAGACCCTTTCACTTACCAACTTAATTTCATTAGAAATTGAGGTGTTTTGTTAAATGTCATTTCTCAAAGTCACACATTTTTCCACATTCATTTACTTATTTTTGTTTGTATTTGCTCTTATAAAAGTTGTTTTTTTTTTTTGTTTTTTTTTCCTCGGCGCTACGGTCCTGATAGGACCTTGGCCTCTTCAACGATTCTTTTCCATTCATTTCGGTCCTGGGCGATATTCGGGCCCTTCTAGACAGTATCTTGAACCGCAGTGCCTTTTGGGCAGCATAATATTGCCTGTTTCCAGCTGCTATCTTCGCTTTGATTTCTGTGAGCATGTCATTGTCCTGTGTCAGTATTGATCCTAGATACTTGAAATCGTGACACACCGGAAAGGCATGCTCTCCCAATCTGAGTTAATAAATGTAAAATAAAAGTTTTTACTTGTGATAATTCGGCAATGCAAGCATAATACTTCAAGTCGTCTGATTTTATAATTCTCTATGTAGTTGTTGAAAACTTCATGTAGTTACCATGAAACAAATAATTTCCATTAACTGAACAGAACATCTTTAATTAAAATCATCGTCTGTGGTGTATTAAAGGTGTACTGCGCATGCGTGGGCTACAGGTGTTTTATGAGTTGACAGAATAATTTTCTTTTTTTTTCCTCTATATGTTTACTTGATGTTTTTCATACTTTATATTTCTTATTTTTAGGCGCAACGAGAGACACTTATTTTCTCCATATAAACTAAAACAAAGGTACTTTATAGGAACACAAAAAAGGCCCCTTCCTCATTGAAGCCCCCTCAGAACATTTTAAAAATGATAAAGCTTACCTGATATTAAAGAACGCCTAATTTTCATTAAACATGACAAATTTGATCAAAATCATTAAAGCCGTTTTTGAGAAAATCGAAAGTAAAAATTGGTAAAAAAGTTATGAAATAAAGTGCCTGCTCCGTTTGACCAATTTTGATGAACTGTTGGCAGTCACATCTTTGGCATATACATACATCAAATGCTCAGTTTGATCAAAATCGTTAAGTCCGTTTTTGAGTAAATAAAAAAACAAGTGAAAATGATACAAAATTTGTTAAGTAAAGTCTCCCCTCCAGTTGATCAATTTTGATGAATTTTGGCTGACGCATCGCGGGCATATACATACATCAAATACTAAGTTTAATCAAAATCGTTAAAGGCGTTTTTGAGTATAGAAAAAAAACACCTGAAAATGAGACAAAATTTATTAAATAAAGTACCCCCTCCGTTTGACCAATTTTGATGAAATTTTTGCTGTCACATCGCGGGTATATACATACACTAAATACCCAATTTCAGGTTTTTAGACCATTTCTAGGGGGGACTTGGTTATTTGGACTCAGGGGACTCCAAAACGTGTATTTCCGTTGAAAACTGGAAGTCGCAATACTTTCCCTTACTATATATTTCATATATAGGTAAGTGAAAGTAATAATAATATCAAAATAATATATATGTACACACACACACACACACACACAATTTAGATAACTAAAAACAAATGTTGTGATATACATAAAAGAAGAAAAAGCTATAAAGATATTGTAAATTAATACCTTATCAATAAACATGCAATTTCCTCGCTGAACGATGGCAATTTTTCCTTTGATGGCATCAGGATTTCTTAATTTTTCACAAGCATTTAAAGGATCAGCAATACCTACTTTACCAGTTACCTGAAAAACAATAACAACTAATAAGATCACTTCCACTTTGTAATTAATACATACAAATGGTCATTAAAATCTGAAGGAGAAGGGAGTCCAGTTAAACTTTTATCTGGATGATTTGATGTGGATTGGACCACCTATATTTCCTGCGTATAACTGAATTTTGTTTAAAATAAATATTTATATAACTCCTAGCTATAACTGTAGTGACGATTCCTAAAGGGCAATAAACTGTAGCAGATGTAATATTAAGTTACTATGACAATATTGAGAAAATAATATGGGTGAAATATGAATGTCAGGTATTTGTAAAGAGTTGTCTGCAAGAGTTGTTCTGAGAAATATGACCGAGCCTTCATGTGCTTTCATTGGCGGATCCAGGGGGGGGGGGGCTGTGGGGGCTGCAGCCCCTCCCTTTGGAAACTTTTTCGTCTTTTTAAAGATAGAATTTGACTTTCCTTAATGTAAGGAAGCAGGTTAAAGAACAAATAATGTGCAGAACAAGTAGAATTTTAGTTGTAGGGAATGAATATAAAGGTAAAAAATCTGGTGCATGCTCGCAACACACAACTTTCACTTACCAACTTACTTAGACTAAAAATTAATGCGTTTTGTTAATTGCCACTTCTCAAATGAACAGAACGGCTTTAATTATGAACAATGGTCTATAATTAATAGGTAATCTATCTATTATAGGTGTATCTATCTATTATTATTATATCTATAGGTGGTATAAGTTGACTGAATATTTTTCTTTTTTTCTCCTCTTTATGTTTTCTTTATTTTTATTATATCTCATTTTTAGCCATTTCTTATTTTTAGGCGTAGTGAGAGACAGTTAATTTCTCCATGTAAACAAAAACAATAGTACTTTATAAGAAAGAAAGAAACAAACAAAAAAGCCCCCCTCCCCCCCCCCCCCAAAAAAAAGCCCCCTCAGAACATTTTAATAATGATAAAGCTTACCTAATATTAAAGAAAACCTAATTTTCATTAAACATGACGAATTTGATAAAAATCGTTAAAGCCGTTTTTGAGATAATCGAAAAAAAGGTAAAAATTGGAAAAAAGTCATGAAGTAAAGTCCCCCCTCCGGTTGATTAATTTTGATGAAATGTTGGCAATCACATCTTTGGTATATACATACATGAAATACCCAGTTTAATCAAAATCGTTAAAACCGTTTTTGAGTAAATATAAAAAACACGTGAAAATGATACAAAATTTATTAAGTAAAGTCCTCCCTCCGGTTGATCAATTTTGATGAAATTTTTACAGTCATATCTCGGGCATATAAATACATGAAATACCAAGTTTAATCAAAATCGTTAAAACCGTTTTTGAGTAAATAAAAAAAACACGTGAAAATAATACGAAATTTATTAAGTAAAGTCCCCCCTCCGGTTGATCAATTTTGATGAAATTTTTACAGTCATATCTCGGGTATATAAATAGATCAAATACTCAGTTTAATCAAAATCGTTAGAGCCGTTTTTGAGAAAATCGAAAAAAACTTAAAAAGTTATTAAATAAAGTACCCCCTCCCTTTGAGCAATTTTGATGAAATTTTTGCTGTCACATCGCGGGCATATACATACACTAAATACCCAATTTCAGGTTCGCACGGTTTGTAGTTTTTGAGCTAGTCTGTTCACACACACACACACACACACACACACACACACACACACACACACACACACAGACACACACACAGACACACACACACACAGACCATTTCGCAGGACTTGGTTAATTGGACTCAGGGGACCCCAAAACGTGTATTTCCGTTGAAAACCGGAAGTCGAAAATTTTCACGATCGCAATACTTCCACTTACTATATATTTCATATATAGGTAAGTGAAAGTAAAAAGCTGATTAGCAGATCCAAATAAAGGGCTCTGGGGCTGCAGCCCCCCCCTTTACGATCGGCTGGATCTGCCCATGTGTGCTTTACCATCCGAGTAGTCAGTTCTGTAAATTATCTAATCAGTAATTAGTAGCAGTAGTTAGTTGATGTGTTATCTGTTATTAATGTAATGTCGGTACTTTTTCATGTAAGTATATATATACTTACACGAAAAATCTATAGACATATATGTCCAGTTCAGTCCTAAGATATAGTCTGCTTGTGATCCACAGCATGGCAGACCTGGAACCCCACACACATATGATTAGGGAGTATTGTTGACGAAGGATAAGTTAACCCTAGGGTTGGAGGAAAACAAAAGAAGTGACTGAGATTATACAATGAATTTAATCTTATATATAAAATTCTCCTGTCACAAAGTTAGTTACCATACTCCTCCGAAACGGCTTGACCGATTTTTATGAAATTTTATATGCATATTCAGTAGGTCTGAGAATCGGCTACTATCTATTTTTCATACCCCTAAGTGATAAGGGTTGTCCACTCCTAACGTTTTTTTGTTTCTTTTTTTGGACAAAGTCCTGGAGATCTCAGGTATCCAACCTCCGAACCCTTCCCCACCTCTTGCTACCTTCCTACCTGTATATAATAAACTCCCGTTATAAGCGTATATGAATTGCAGTACATTTATTTTTTATAATGTGGCATTGAAAAATACATACAACTTAAATTTTCACCTTTCTATCACCAACCCCTATTTTTTAATAGTCATTTTAGTAATTTAATAATTTTTTATCCCGCTCGATAACTGATCAATTATCATTTGGTAAGTTATCCCCGCCAGTTGGGCCTAACATTTAATTGAAACAATTACATGGTAACATTCTATCAATGTCATCCGTCATAACAATTTGTAAACAATTTGTACTTATACGTTTATAATGGAGTTTATTATATACAGGTAGGAAGGTAGTATGAGGTGGGCAAGGGTTCAGAGGTTGAATACCTGAGATCTCAAGGACTTTAGGCCACTTAGAAAGATATGACAGCCTAAAAACCGAGGCTGGGGAACTTTATTTCCCAGCGCGCCCGCTCGAAGGTTATTAAAATTATTAATTTTGAGTGTAGTTCGCATGATTTTTTAAGTGATTTATATAACCTCACAAGTAATCAACACGTGTCACGAGCTCCAGCCAACAACGGCTATATTGTGTTGTAAGTGTAAATTATTCTTATTAATTTATTATAAAATCCAATTTTTTTTTTATTTATATCGAAAATGTTGTTGGAAATGGTAAAAAAAGAAATTAGTTGAAAGTTAGATTTTTATTATAATTGGGCAAATTTTTTGTATTCACTTATAAGAGCTCTAACTTCCACAGATTTTTTTTTCACCATTTCTAACAATATATTTTCTATATAATTAATAAAAATAAAATTTTTCGCTTTCGTAAAACAGTCTAATATTTACACGTATATATGTATATATATATGTATATGTTCGTGTGTACAATCAAAGATTAAATAATGCTATTTGTTCATGATCTTCAGTTAAACAATTAAGTTATAATTGTGGGAAGGCCCCACAGTTAGCTCAGTGGTAAGAGCGCTGTAACGTAGATGCAGAGGACCTGGGTTCGATTCCCGCCTGTGGTCGTATTTTTTATCTTTTAATTAATTAGTTCAAAGATTAAATACATTATTACTATGTTTTTCATCATTAAGTAATTCAATTAGTTCTATTTAAGCGTGTTTGTACAGTGAAAAATGCCAACAAAACGCAAAGGGGCTAATTTGCCTTAATATTAGTTTCTAGAGCTACTTATTAAATTAGATCTAGAAGTATGCGAAATAGAAGAGCCCAAAGAGCAAATCCAGCAACAAAATACTGATGCGCATGTGAGCATGGCGACATTGCGTCAAGAACAATAAGAAGATACACCAGCTGAAGGCAATGAAGTGATAAAATTAGAACGAAAATCATGCCATTTCACAATCAATAGACGCAGAACAAATGACCAACAACTCTAACAGGTAGATCGAGCATTTGCATCAAATTCATTTCTGCGTCTAGCATTCCAGTATGAGCCCGATATTGAATATTATGCTCATCATTAAGTAATTCAAAAGTTGTAATTGATGAATGCCCGCATTGTCAAGCTCTCTAATTTAAAAATGAGCCAGCCAGGATGTGCAACTACCTTAAATTGAAACACCACCTGAACCATTGAACGGTTTACTTATCGGCAGGGATCCAGATTGTAACGTGTTCCTGAAGTCAATTCGAATATTCAATTCATGCTTTCAAATGACATCGTTCGGAGCAACAGAAATAATTCGAATACTAATGCAAATTGTCAGCAATACAATTCTACATCCAAAATCAGAGGCCAAGTTTATCATAAAATGGGCTCATTGCTGCCAATGCCAAACGAACCACATACATTTTTACAGATCTACTTTATAGGCGGCGAGGATTCCGGAAGCGCATTTGCCAATCGCGTGAATGCACATTGTGACTACAATAACCTTGATTCATTTTTTTCCAGACGCGTCGTCGGCGAGCTGGACGCTCTATTGAATAAGCACAATGAATTGTTGAAAATATTCAAATCACACATGCATAAATTACAAACGATAATCACGATATTGTCATTAATCCTGATAAAACACTGGCTGGAGAGCACCTGTTGTTGGCGACGTTGCTGGAATCATGGTTGGCGATCGTACAGGTGCACGAGAAATTGTGATTCGTAGAAGAAATAATAATCTTCAGTTCATTGCTGATACACACCGTTAATATGACGCTCTCCAATATCCGCTAATGTTCTGGAAGGGACCAGACGGATATTGCCATTCCACGTTCAACATATGCTGATGAGATCAACGTTTGCTTAAAATCATCGCCATTGTGGCGTAATCTTGAAAAAGTACAGCTGAAAGTAAATATGCGCGTTCAAATGCTTCAAGATCCATCCACTGAAACATTCACAAAACAACTCTTAGATATCGACGGTGGAAAAGTTACTATAGATGAAATTGGATGCGTAAAATTACCGACCTAGTTCTTCACAATCATTGATTCGCTAGATGCTCTCATTGAACAAATATTTCCCAATATACTCACACAGTAGATAAATCATGAGTGGCTTGCAGAAAGAGCAATTTTAAAAATATTGTTCACGCTATAGCATTAAGAGATTGATATTGTTTGTTAGTGTTACTGTCTTAATTAATTAATGATATATATAATTTTAAGGAATAAATTATAATAAATTAATGTTTGGTATTTTGTTATTTTTATATCCCCTCATCGTTCACAGCGCTCCATGCCTCTTTCACTAATATCCTTACACATCCTATCCTTATCATCCTAACACACTTTCAATAAGTGATTTTTTTTCTATACTAGAAATTCGCTAGAAATAATTTAGATGGCAAAACAACGTTTGCCGGGCCAGCTAGTAATTTATATAGAATTGTTAATATATATTTAAAATCTGAAACCACTTCTTAATAAAATCTGGCATTTGTATATAGTTTTGTCCAACTTAAAAAGTAGCATTTTTTTTGCCTTGATTATTGACCTCAGTGGCTGTGACCCACAAAGGTTGGTGGGTTCGGGGGTAGAATAGACCCACAATATTTACCGCTTGTCCTATAAGGCGACTAGAGGGACAACTGTCCAGTAATACGTTTAGGTAGGCACTAAAAATTGATGTCAACACAGACTCATTATATTTTATTTTAGAATGTAAAAAGTGCTTACATGACTTTTTATTTCAAGAATTTGGGAAGTCCCTATATAATTTTCTGATGTTATACAAGTGCTTAATATGGGACTCGTTTGAAAAGCACCAGTAGCTATGCGGATCCCAGTGTGGCGAATTACATCCAGCTTCGATAATGTTCTAGTCCGAGCAGAGCCATATTCAAAACATTCATTTTCTAACCTAGAACCTACCAGAGCTTGGTTGATTCTAATCAGAGAAGACCTGTCAGCACCCCATTTAGTTCCACTAGGAACTCTTAATATTCAGAGTTTTTCTAGGCCTTGCTCCTTCAGATTGTTAATATGGGGCTCCCACGATACTGTTTTCCAGTTCAATCAGACTTTGGTCATTTGCCGTGCTGTGAGGTCTCCCAAGTTACTGCCTGACATCTTCCTGAACTATTTCCCTGTTTAATGTCTTTTTATTTAAAAGCTTCTCCTACATTCCTTTCTTCCATAATGGAGCAATGGACTGGTGTCCTCGGTTAGATTGTGCCCTGGTGGAACAAAGCCCATGCTTATCTCTTGGGAAATAACTTTGTCTCACCTATAGGGCAGTGTAGCTCTGGCGAGATATCCCACTAAGATAGTTCAGAGTTAATTGCACCCTGGTCTTAGAGAAAGGTTTTTGAAAAGAGATTGATTTACCTAGGCACAAGAGTAACATAAAACCAGTCAAGACAATCAAGAAATTACATTTTTGGCGTCCCTTGTGGAGATTAAAGATATATAAGAGCATTCAGAGAAGATTAATTATTAATCGAGATACAGTAAAATCTGTCTAAAACGGGATGCCAAGGGTCCGTCCTTATTTTTCTGTTTTGACAGGCTTCCGTTTTAGACAGGTTATGCTGGAAAGTATGAAAAACAAGCATCTATAACTATTTTTTTGTTTAAGCAATTTAATAAAACTGCAGTAGCAAGATAAGCAAGCATTTATTAAATTAGAAAATACATATATACGTTAAAAAAGAATAATAAAAAAATAACATTTTTAAAATAAGCATTTATTAAAAATAAAAAATATATAAATACATTAAAAAAAAAAAAAAAAAAAAAAACGTTTTTAAGGTAAGCGTTTATTAAAAATAGAAAAAAAATAATTACGTAGAGATTTTTTTATAAATATCAGGGTAACGTCAAATTAGGATCTTTTGATTCCCCAGAAATTATATTTAACACTATATTGTGCCTTTTTCTGAAGCTGTCAAGCCATCCAGATGATGCTTTAAAATCCACATTACCTATTTTTTGGGCTACTTCCAAAGCTTCTACTTGAATCATGGGTCCAGAAATCGGCATTCCTCTCGCTCGGACACTTACGAACCATTCCCAAACAGCTTCATTAATTTCTTCATTTGAGCCAACTTTTTTGGCCCATTTTGACTGGCCTGGAACCGGAACATCTTACCGCGGAAAAGGTGAATGAAACCAAAATTATGTATAATTATAGCAGTGCTTTATCAACTAAGTTATTACAATTATTTGCTTGAAAAAATTATTCTATTACTGCTTCCCGCCTTAAAAGCTTAAAAAATTATAGCATCCAGCCTTCCAGGGGGGGTGCAGCTGCCCCCCCCCTGCCCCCCTCTGGGTACGCCCATGGAGCAGAGTATATATTGGATTAAACAGAGAATGATTCTTTGAAATCTCTCTCCTACCGGATAGTTCATTAATGGGACTAACAACTATTTTCCGTTTAATGAGAATTTTCGTACCGAATAAAGCCTTCCGTTTCCGGGTTAGACAGATTTCCGGCTTATACAAGGTGGTTTCAGGTATAAATTCGGTCCGTTCCGAGATAATTTTTCCGTTTTGACAGAATTCCGTTTTATACAGGTTCCATTTTAGACAGATTTCACTGTATTACAGTCCGTTGAGCTATTACCTAAATCCTAATCATTCCTTCCTATGACCCTTCTTATCCCTATCCGGTGCTCCATGATTCTCTTATCCCCCAACACCTTACGGGTTAGAATGAAATACCGGACCCTGAATCAAATTGATAATGTTTGGGTGGATAGTAAACACGCGACTGACATACAGGATGTACGCTGTTTTAGAGGTGCCAGCTGTGGTTCGGACCACTTTCTAGTCAAAAATAAGTATAAAATGAAAGTAGCTTCATACCCAAGAGCCCGAGAGGAAAGGAGAGGAAAAATAAATCTTGAAGAGAGTCATGACTTGTTTAGGAGGGAAATTAAGGAGAGTTTAGAGAGTCACCAGTTTTCCGAATCAATGAAAGAGAATTGGACCACTTTTAAAATAGCTATGAAAGGTGTGGCAACAGAAGTGCTGGGTGAGAGACAGCAGAATAGGAGAAATGACTGGTTTGACCAGGATAGTGAAAAAGAAGTCAGAGAAAGAAATGATGCAAGGACTAATGAAGAGAAGAACGAGAGCCACAGCAGAAAATTATAAAAGGAAAAGGGCTAAGGTTAAAAAACTATGTAGGGTAAAAAAAGAGGACTCAGGAAAGAGAGAAACTTAAAGATACAGCAGGAATTCGATAGGAAGAACAACAGGAAGTTTTACCAGGGTATCAAAGATATTAGGGCAGGGTATGCACCAAGGCCCGCATTTTGTAAGGATGAAGAAGGAAATCTGGAAACGGTAAGGATATTTTGGATAGATGGGTCAGATACTTCCAGGACTTGTTGAAGGTAAATAGGATAGAGGATGGTGGTTCTGCAGGACAGCAGCAGGAAGAGTGGAATGAAGAGGAAGATGATGGAGAGGAAGTGCCACAAAACCAAGAGGAGATAATGGAAATAATTGCATCAATGAAAAATCATAAGGCACCAAGCTCTGACGAAATACAGGCAGAATTTATCTGCTATGCTATGCAATACTTAGAATCTGAAGTATGGAGGACAGGCAGTGACCACGTATATATAAAATTTGATATGTGATATCTGGCCTCAGGAAAGAATGCCCCGAGACTGGATCAGGAAGAAAGGCGACAGAATGTCATGCGAGAATTATCGTGGAATAGCGCTCCTATCGACTGTTTATAAGGTTCTCTCTATTGCAATTACCCGGAGATTGATCTGGGTAGAGAAGATCACTGGGGTTCAGACAAGGCAGATCCACAACAGACTTAATTTTCCACTGCACCACCTTTTCATTGGTTTCAAGCAGGCATATGATTCAATCCCAGGAATCCCATCGAAATTAGTGAGATTAGTAGAAGTTAGTAGAGTAGTTAAAATAACCTGGAAAAAAAATTAAGGCTTAGGTAAGCGTAGGTGGGACCCTATCAAAGGAGTTTGAAGTAACCAGTGGACTCAGATAAGGTGACCCACTATCACCCATTATATTCAATCTGGTACTCGAAAAGGCAGGGGATCAGGTCAATTAGGACTAACCCCGGAGGAAGCATTTATAACAGGCTATCCCAACAGACGGCGTAGCCATAACTGCACCCGCCTTACCCCCCTGTACCCACCCTTACATGAGTTGGAAGAATTTGAAGTAGTGGCAGCAAACGAGGGCTTGAGAATCAACAAGGGAAAAAACAAATACATGAGGAGGTATAGAATTCAACCAGGTGGAGAAGAAGAAGTGCACATAAATGGACACCACTTCAAGCGCTGCAAGAGCCAAAGAATATCAGCTGAAGATCGGCTAAAGTTATGCAATTTTAATATGGACAGGTGTTCGCACCTGGTATGAAAGAATCACTGAGCGAAATTTGGAGAATTTAGGACAAACGGTATGGATTTCTATAAAGAACAAATAAACAAACAAACAGAATTTCATCTTTATTTTTATAGATTATAGCTGTATATCCCAGTTTCACACGGAAAATTTCATTTTTCTAAAGAAACGGCCGATTTCGTAAAAATAAAACATTGTAAAGTGAGATCATTATGATTTGTATAACAATAAAGGATATCAGCTGAAGATCAGTTGAAGTTATGCAATTTTAATATGGACAGGTGTTCGCACCTGCTCTGAAAGAACCACTGAGCGAAATTTGGAGAATAAAGAATATCAGCTGAAGATCGGCTGAAATTATGCAATTTTAATATGGACAGGTGTTCGCACCTGGTCTGTAAGAACCACTGAGCGAAATTTGGAGAATAAAGAATATCAGCTGAAGATCGGCTGAAGTTACGCAATTTTAATATGGACAGGTGTTCGCACCTGGTATCATAGAACCACTGAGCGAAATTTGGAAAATTTAGGACAAACGGTATGGATTTCTATAAAGAACAAATAAACAAACAAACAAACAAACAAACAGAATTTAAACTTTATTTATATAGATGAATAAAGCATTAATACATACTATAGTCAAATATCATATTTGAAGTGGTCGGGGCAAAATAGTGCCAAGCAACATTTTTAACAAAAATAAACTGTAGCTGCAGTCTGCTGTATATTACGTTGGATTATATGTCTATGATGGAAATGCCATCTAAATATGACTATATAGAGCCTCTATAATCATATTTAGGTGGTAGTTCCATCATAGACATACAGTCCTAAGTAATATACAGCAGACTGCAGCTACAATTTATTTTTGTTAAAAATGTTGCTTGGCATTATTTTGCCCCAACCCCTTCATTTGATTATATCATGTATTACTGATGTGAAAAAATGAAAAATTAAACTACTAAATTCTTTACCAAACACTTTTAACTTTTTTTTGGATTAGCTGAAACATTTTTATCTTTGTCAGTAATTAAATGTATTTCTCTATTAAAAAGATGAGGATATAATTAATTCAATGCATGATTAGGATATAATTAATGCATTATAATATAAACGTTAACATCTGACCTGAGCCATTTATTATTGGAGTGTCCGGCCAGTAGATTTTTCCCTACTCATACCCGAATAGTTTCCGGTGCTAGTTTTACTGCTGCAGTCTCGAACTTGATTGTCTGGCTGATGCTTTTGTGGTTGAGGCTTGAAGGTCAGTTCTGTGGCCTGCCTTTTTGGGGATCTTCTAGAGCATATTGTGAAAAATGTGGCCTAGTAAGTTCTTTCAGAGTTATTTTGGTCTGTTGCAGTCAGCATATGTTGGCACTGTTTTTCTGGTCTTGGTGCTAAAATTTTTGACCCAAACTTTGTCGGGAGGGGAGGTAGTTGCGGTATAGTATGTTTTTGTATGGCCTAACTGCTGAGACCATGCACCTATTTTATTCTTATTTATTTTATTTAACTTTATTATTTATTACGTATATACGAGGGGTGATCAAAAAGTTCCAGGACTGTTGAGATTGCGCGGCAATGGAGTGTCATAGAGCAGTGCGGTTGGCAGCATTGTTTAGCGTGACTCTTCCTGAGCTCAGCTGCTTATTCAGTTTGTTGATAACCTTCTTCATTGCAAAGTTACTGCTGTTTTCGTAAAAAAAAGTTTTTGTGTTCGGCGATTCTTTCCCTTCATGGGTCTCTTAAGTTTTGGAAACAAGAAAAAGTCTGCAGGGGCAAGGTCAGGTGAATATGGAGGCTGGGGAATGACCGTCATTCCATTTTTGGTGTAGTAGTCGCGAATGAGCAGTGCGGAATGAACAGGCGCATTGTCATGATGCAGCACCCACTCACCGCTCCGCCACAACTCTGGTCTCTTCCTCCTTATTGCCACGCAAAAAATTTCTCAGGGTTTGAAGATAACGAAAGCGGTTAATGGTCTCATAACATTTTACCCAACTTCACACAAAACTTTACGCAAACGCGTTGCTCTTCCTTTACATTCATTTCACAAAATCGCCGAACACAAAAAACTTTTTTTTACGAAAACAGCAGTAACTTTGCAATGAAGAAGGTTATCAACAAACTGAATAAACAGCTGAGCTCAGGAAGAGTCACGCTAAACAATGCTGCCAACCGCACTGCTCTATGACACTCCATTGCCGCGCAATCTCAACAGTCCTGGAACTTTTTGATCACCCCTCGTATGTATGCATGTGTAAGTCTAAAGTATATAGCTACATATAAGTATATAGCAGTCCTGGCCACGCAAATAGAGTGCTGCTGTGGCTTAATACCTGTAATGTGTTTAATTATATCCTAATTTTACTGAAAAATATAAAAACGTTTCAGCTAATCCAAAAACCTATGGGATTGAAAATAGAGAGGTGGGCTCACTTGGATAGGCCAACCCGCACAACACCTCCCCGCTTACGTCGTAAGACTTAATCATAGACCATGTTCATCTAATTGCTCCCACTGTAGCCGGATCAAATAAAAGGAGTCCAACCTCTGCAACGTTGGAGTAGTTAGCAATGAATGGACACTTGACAACATCCGGGATCAACAAGAAAATGATCCTTAGTTGAAAAAGATATGGGATTGGAAACTGACCAATCACCGGAACTGCCAGGAGATAGCACTATTCTCATCTATTTTGAAGGCATACTGGGCACAATGGAACTCCCTTGTAAAGAAAGATGGCTTTCTCAACAGAGTTGTTGAGAACATTGATGGCAGCCTATCCAGGAAGCAGCTTCTAATACCATAATTGCCTGTCGGAGGTACTTCGTCAGCTTCATTAGGACACCTGGGTGTGACGAAAACACTCCAGAAATTACACGAAAGGTTCTAATGGGTGAACTGCTCTGACTATGTTAAGGGTTGGTGCCATAAATTTAACACCTGCTCTGCAAGCAATGGACCAGCTCGCCATGGAGAGGGTAGCCATAGACATATTCTTTGTGATCGTGGAATGTTTTTCTGAGTGGATTGAAGCATATGCTGTCCCCAACCAAGAGGCTGCTACCTTGACTGACGTTCTAGTAAAGGAGTTCATCACCCGTTTCGGAGTACCACTTGAATTACATTCAGATCAGGAGAGGAACTAAAAAAGCAGATTATTCCAGAAAATCCGCAAGACAGTAGGGTTTCAAAAAACTAGGACTACGGCCCTCCATCCACAGTCTGACGGAATGGTAGAACGAATGAACCGAACCCTCATAAAATACCTCTTCAAGGTAAGACCTGACCATCAGCGAGATGGGGACTGTCAGATCCCAGCATCTACGCTGGCCCAGAAAGTTGGAGGCTGTTCTTCTTACGACTAAAAATAAGGAGCGATGACTGGAGAATTAGTCTTGTTCTGAAACTCAAGCCATATGGTTTGTGGCGGCAACACTGCCTAGGCGAGATAGCCTGATAAAAAATAGAATAACCTCTCATGTGTTTGGTTAGATTTCAGGTTGAGCTCAGTGGTTAATTAACATATTATATATGCTTGTTATCATCGTAAACCGTTTTTAATAAAGGATTGTTTAAGTTTATGTAGCAATTTACATACATACATCCCTGGCGCTACAGCCCAGTTCGGGCCCTGGCCTCTAAAAGAAATCGCCCCCATTCATCTCCAATCCTCTGTTGGGTCTCATTCTCCAGTTACCATTTTCTCGTATGGGCCCATAGATCCTCCTGAGAATTTTTCTTTCAAAAACAGAAATCTTCTGTTCATCAGTCTTTTATAGTACCCAGACCCAGCATTCACAGCCGTATGTCAGTATGGATCTGATTAGGGTTTTATAAAGCATCACCTTTGTGTCCTTATTTATTCCTTGGTCCTGAAAAGCTTGTTTAAGCCATAATAACCCCTGGTGGCAGCTTGGATTCTCTTCTCTATTTCTTTGGAGACGTTATTTTCGGTATACACAAATGACCCAAGGTACACAAATCCTCGCTGCTTCAAATTTTTACCCCTGTATTTCAATATATGGATCACGCAGATCAGACCCTGCAAAAATGTACTTTGTCTTGGATTCGTTTATAACTAGTCCCATTCTCTTTGAGGATTTCTCCAAAGCTGCAAAGGCCTCTTTTATGCCTGATTCTGATCTACTGATTATATCAATATCATCTGCATAGGCAAGAAGTTGGACGCCTTTAGTGAAAATATGTCCACTTGTTTTTATTCCAGAATCGCGTACCACTTTGTCTAGGCATATGTTGAATAGAAGGCACGCCAAGAAGTCTCCTTGCTTCAATACATTCCTTGTTTCTAGAGGATCTGACAGACTGGACTCTATTCTAATTTGACATTTAGAGTTAGATGTGGCTACTCTAACCATTAAGACCAGCTTCGACGGTATATTCATCTCCTTCATAGCTTTATATAACATCTCTCTGTATATGGAGTCGTTAGCCGCTTGGAAGTCTACGAATAAATGGTGTGTGCTTATTCCGTATTCCAAAGTCTTTTTCAGGATCATTTTAAGAGTGAAAATCTGGTCTGTTGTTGATTTACCTTTCCTAAAGCCACCCTGGTAGTCCTTTATAATTTCCTATGCGTACGGAAGCAATCGACCAAATATTATATTTGACAGAATTTTGTATGCTGCATTCAGTAGTGAAATGTCTCGATAATTTTTATATTCAAGCAGGTCACCTTTTTTGAGAATTACGCAGACCACTTCATTGTTCCAGTCATCGGGCATTTCTTCTTCTGTCCAGATCCGTTCCATGAGATAGTTAAGTTCTTTCACGAAGTCCTGACCTGCACTCCTGAAAAGTTCTCCTGGCAGACCATCTACGCCTGCTGACTTGATATTCTTTAGCTTCTCTATTGCCTCACTTACCTCATCATAGGAAGGGAGCAATTCCTCCCTGTCATCCTCTGGCTCTTCCTCCCCCTGATCGTCGCCTGTTTCCCTTGTACCATTCTCCTCGTTTGTAGCTAACAGTTCACTAAAATGTTCTGTCCATATTTTAATTACGTCATTCTTGTTGTTAACAAGGTTTCCACTTTTATCTCTGCATGGGATAGAGCGAGGCTGAAACTTTTGTCTCATGTCGTTTACTTTCCTGTACATATCCCAGCTCAATTTTTTACTTTTGCATTCTTCCATGCTTTTGAGTTGCTCCGTCATATGTCTTCTCTCTTTATTCCTGTGCACCTTCTTTTCCAATCTTCTGAATGTTTTATACTCCTCCCGAGCAGCCCTAGTACACTTCTTTTGTATCATCAATTTATATGCCCTGTTCTTTATATTGGTGATTCCCTGCACTCATCATCAAACCACTCACTCCTGCAGTAGTACTGTTTGACGCCTATAGTTTCCTCTGCAGCAGCAGTCAAGATACATCTGAGGCCATCCCAGTTGCTCTGTACTCCTTGTCCCACGTTATCCGAATGCCTCCATGCCATAGTTTTGTGATCAGTGCATACCTCAAATCTCTTCACAGTATCCTCTTCCTTGAGTTTCTCTACGTAGCAATTTATCTACAGGTTATTTCTGTGTTACAAAGTGATAATTTTTGTAACCTTCTTAATTATTTGTATTTTCATTACTTGTGTGACATTATAAATTATTATTTTCGTTTAATAAAAATTGTTTAAACTACATAAATTTTGTAATTTAAGACTTTACTAAAATTAGTTACCTGGAAAAAGCTTAAATTGAAGTTAGTCATTCTGCCAAGTGAAAGGCTCAAATATTCCATTTATAGTTAAATGAAAGTAAAAATTTCATGGTTAACAAAGGTAAACCTAAAAAGAAAACTAATCAAAATAATTATTAACTAAATTATAACTTACTTTTGTATTTCCCACCAGCTGTCTACCAAAATGAGCAGGGCCAGCAGAAAGAGAATATGTTACCCCATCAGAGGTGAATGTAACAGCTTGAGGAAGGGTTTCAGGTCCTTGTGATTTAGCTACTTCAAGCATTTCTTGCATAAATAAAAGACCTTCCTTGGCATCTGCCACACTTCGAGCCTGAAGTAAAATCAGTGATTAAAAAAAAATACCAATTCTCTAGTTTTTAGTATATTGATTGACTACAAAGTCAGTGTATAGGAAACACATATATTTATATATGTGTATAAGTTGGAGTATGATTACTTTAGAAGGATTAAATGCCAACGAAAAGTTACGTACAAACTTACATGAAATGAAATATAATTCTTATCTTATGCATAATATATATATACAGGGTGACATGCTACTCTTGCGACAAAGTTCACCAGTAGATTCTCCACCACAAAATGAATAAAAATGTTCATATTGACCATGGTCCGATTCTCAAATATCTCAGAATAATTTCGATTTTTATCGATTTTGAAAGATATCACGACCTGGCATCGGAAAACCGTGATATTTTAAAATCTGAAAAATTCTCCGAAAAGCTGATAGCACCGTTGAAATCTACATTAATTGTTCAATAATAAATGGGCCATTTCAAAATTTTTGGGCCAATTTTTTGTGTTTTATTTCAGCCAGAACAATAAAATAAGTGAAAAAATTTATAAATCGGAAAGTGTTTAACGTAATCCAGAGTTTCTAATTTTAGTTTCAGAATTCTGAAAAAACGTCATTTAATAACGCACTCTTCATTTTTTAATTTGGTGTTTCTAAGACCACGATATCGATGACAAAAAGAGAAAAACTATGTTCCCTAAGGCGTTTTTCAATCAGTGTTTGGGCGGAAGTTATTGGATATGTACTCATCAGTCCCTACTTAGATTTTCCGGCGAGATTAACTGTCCCACCTTGCTGGAGGACCTTCTTTTACAATTGAGGAGAAACATAATTTTTCAGCACGATGATGCGCCTCCTCACTCTTCAATAATAGTTCAGGCGTATTTGACAGAACATTCGAAACGTGATCGGCCGTGATGGGACAGTTCTATGGCCACCAAGATCTCTTGATCTCAACCCCATGGAATATTTCGTCTGTGGATATCTCAAGAAACTGATCTATCGCACTGAAGTGACAAACATAGACAATTTGAGAGCAAGGCTCTTCGCCGCTGCTGAAAAACTTCGACGTGTTCTCACTTTTGGTGTGACAGTTGGGAGTATGAGAAAACGGGCACGTTTATGTATTGCAGAGAACGGCTTCCAACTGGAATATAAATAAAATGATTAAAAATAAATTTATTTTAAAGATATTGGTGAGTTGTATTAGTTTTTTTTCATATTTAAAATGTAAATTCTCAAACATTAACAATCCTTGAACTATAATTTTTTCTCTTTTGTCATCCATATCTTGGTCTTAGAAACACCAAATTGAAAAATGAAGAGTGCGTTAGAAGCGTTATTAAATGAAGTATTTTCCCTCAAATTTGCTGCCTTCTGAAACTAAAATTAGAAACTCTGGATTATGTTAAACACTTTTCGATTTATAAAATTTTACACTTATTTTGTTGTTCTGGCTGAAATAAAACACGAAAAATTGGCCCAAAAATTTTGAAATGATCATTTTATCATTGAACAATTAATGTAGATTTCAACGGTGCTATCAGTTTTACGGAGAAATTTTCAGATTTAAAGATATCACGGTTTTCCGATGCCAGGTCGTGATATCTTTCAAAATCGAAATTATTCCGAAATGGTTGAGAATCGGACCATGGTCAATATGAACTTTTTTATTCAATTTATGGTGGAGAATCTACTAGTGAAGTTTGTCGCACGAGTAGCATGTCACCCTGTATATATAGTTATAAATTATCTCATTCATAAAATTAAATTTTTTGTTTTGATAAGTAGTACTGTAAGAAAGTTTGGTTTTTTCACATGGTTTGAGAAATTATCATAACCTGTTTCAGGTAGAACCATGTGTTATATTCTGAATTTAATTAATATGAGGCATTTGGTTTCAAAACCGGCTATATCCATTTTCAACAATTTTTCAGGACTGATCAAAAAAAGATCAATTTACAATTAATCAATTTAACAAATTTTTTGTTCTTTTTCGTCGTTTTGCTAACAATTACTTTCAAACAAAAAAATTTGACAACTTTTTACCACATTTTCTTTTTTAAATCTCATTTAACATTAAAAAATATGTTGGATGTTCCTGACTTTGATAAGTAAATATCAATTTTTGTTTAAATTATGAATAGACATTTTTTAAAAACAAATCTTTTTATTTAATATGAACAATATATACATAGTTTTTATTTTTTAATATACAAATTTTCATTTAAATCTTGATGTTGACTCACATCCATATTGGTATCAAGTATATTTACTTCGATAGGCGACTGTCTACTTGTTGACAACTTTGTAGAATTCTAGGGTACCTATTGATCTCCAGCCTTCTCCATAATGTTTTTCTTAATAGAGTATCAACATCATCCAACTGTTTGGAAACATGGGATTTCGAAAAATTGAAGGTTTTCTGAAAAGTGAAGCTTGGATGGAACAGCTTTTGATAAGAAATGGAATCTTTAAGTATTGATTTTCGAAGGATCTAGACGTCTTTTTAAAAAAACGCGTCTAACACATTACTTCTAACATTAAAAACTTGAAAAAAAAGAAAAAAAATGTTTTTGGAAAAAAATGGATGTATCCGGTTTTGAAACCAAACGCCTCATATGCATTATGGCAAAAGATTAATTCGGTACATTTTCGCTGTCTATTGTGATTGGTTGGTTGGTTGTTTTAGTATGAAGGCGTAAAACGTCTTGGTCATAAACGCCCTTGTTTATATCTATATTATTTTGTTTTAATTTATTGATTTTAATTTTTTATTGATTTAGATTGGAAGCATGCTTTCAAAGAATATAGTTGGTAATAAATAAATAAGCAATAAAAATAAAGATTGAGAACAAGATTAATCAGAATAGGAGACGGAAAGAGAGATAAATCTGATTTAGAAAAATTGAAAGATAAATTAATTAAAAAATAGGAAATGGATAGATAATTTAAAAAAGACAGAAGAGAAAAAAAAATTCAAATGCTTTTAAGAAGTCCTTCCCTCGAGAGAAAAGAAATGACCTTATTTAAGAACTTTTCTTCATTTCCCAATGCGGTGGATATATTTGCTGGTATACCCTGGTCTTGTAGCCTTCTCTTGTAGTAAGTACAAACATCGAAGATGTGAGCTACTGTCAATCTTTCATCACACTTAGGACATCTGGGCGAAGTTTCCTTTGTTATGAGGTGGAGGTGCGTAAGCCTCGTATGTCCTATCCTGAGTCGTGTTAGAACCACTTCTTCTCTGCGACTGCTGCGGCTGGAGCTGCTCCATGCTCCAACTTCCTTTTTGATAGCCTTCAATTTATTTGGAGGGCTGTTGTCCCACAATGTCTGCCAATCTTGAAATATGGTTTTTCTAAGTGGTCGCGCTAATTCCGACGCTGTTAGGAAAGTTTTGCCACGTCCTGGAAGAGCAAGAGCTTCTTTCGCCGCCTTATCTGCCATTTCGTTTCCTCTAATTCCTGTATGGCCTGGAGCCCAGACGAAAGATATAGATTTTCCAGAATCGTGTAGCTTTTTTATTAGCTCTAGAACCCTGTTTATTCCTGGGTGGTCGGCATACATGTTGTTCATCGCCCTCAGGGCACTTAAGGAATCGGATACTATCACTGCCTCATCAGCTGGCGTGTTCATGACATGTCGTAGAGCCATTGCGATGGCATTAATCTCTGCGGTTTATATCGAACAAAGGTGGCGTAGCTTACATTTATATGTAGAATCGGGTGTGACAAAGGCGGAAGCCGTTGATGTATCCGATTTGGAACCATCGGTGAATATCAAGAGGTGTTCGGGCAATGAATGAATGATTTTATCAAATAGTTCATTATATTCATTTGGATCTGTATTGTCTTTTTTAAATTTGGCAAGATCTAACTTTAATTTCGGTTGTACATAGGTCCACGGGGTTTTCTATGTCGTTTAAAGTGATGACTTTTAATCTATTCACGTCATGGGCCATTCTTTCTGCTAACGGGAGTGTTGCGTTGCTCTTTTGTTGAAATTTGGGCTGAAATACGTATTTGTGGGCAAGGTTCGAGATACTGGTGTACAACTTCGTGATATAATTAATGGCAAGCTTTTGTCTTCTGAAAGAAAGCGGTGGTAGGCCGGATTCTACACAAAGACTAAGGGTCGGACTGGTTCGGAAGGCTCCGGTAGCTAGGCGAATACCTGCGTGATGCACAGAATCGAGCATAGCTAGAGTACTTTTAGAAGCGGAGCCAAAAATAAAACTGCCATAATCAAGATATTAGGGCTTGATAAACCTTCAGCATAATAGTCCTGTCTGATCCCCAGTTTGTTCCACTGAGTACTCTCAATACCTTGAGGTTTCCAGA
Organism: Aelia acuminata; assembly: GCA_911387785.2. Classification (NCBI taxonomy): domain Eukaryota; kingdom Metazoa; phylum Arthropoda; class Insecta; order Hemiptera; family Pentatomidae; genus Aelia; species Aelia acuminata. The sequence continues at coordinate 137,550,679 of OU426978.1, read as the reverse complement.
GCATCTTTCTCGAAGTGATTTTATATGTTGTTGCCAGGAAAGTCGCCTGTCAAAGAATAATCCTAGTCCTGTTGACGTAAGGTAGAGTGACATTTCCAAGACGTAGTTCTGGTGGAGGCGGTGATTTCCGTTTTCTATGGAAATGTAAGCATTTTGTTTTATCAGTAGAGAAACGGAGTCCTGATGATTTAGACCATCCATCAAAGCGATCGAGCGCATCTTGCAGTTTACTTTTAATAGAATGTGTATCCTTTGCTCTGCAGAATATTGCTAGGTCGTCGACAAAGAGCATCGTTTTTACTCCTCGAGGAAGATTTGACCCCAGGTCACTAATGGCCAAGGCGAATAAGGTCATACTTAGAACACACCCTTGTGGAACTCCGCTCCTTTGAATGCACTGTCGAGATAAGGATGTACCAATTCGTACTCGAAAGGAGCGACAAGAAAGAAATTCGTGGATAAATTTAGGAAGATTACCCCTAAATCCTAACGAATGAAGCTTCTTTAAAATGGAAAATTTACTGGTTTTATCAAAAGCTTTTCGCATATCAAAGAATATAGCTACTGCCTGCTCTTCCTGGACAAATGTATACTGTAATTCGGCCTCCATTTGAACTAAATGATCAATAGTAGATCTCCCTTTTCGGAATCCGCACTGAAAATTTTGGATGAGTTGATTTTTCTCTATGATCCATGTAAGCCTTTTGTTCACCATTCGTTCTAATATTTTACACAAACAGCTTGATAGGAAGATGGGTCTATAGCTGGATGGATTCCGCTTATCTTGGCCTGATTTCAAAATGGGGACCACTAATGATTGATTCCAATCACTAGGAAAATAACCAGAGATCCAGATGTGATTGTAAAAATCCAACAGCCATTTCAAGGTATTTTCAGGCAGATGTTGGAGCATGGCATAGTGGATTAGGTCTGGTCCGGGTGAAGATCCCTTGACACCATTTAGTACAGTATGCATTTCCCAAAGAGAAAATGTAGCATTATAATTTATGCTCGAATCGGTAGTGGAAAAGTCTAATTGATCGAAGTTATTGTCTTTAGGAGTTTCATTGTATACTATAATGTATGTATAATATTCTGCATATTACAGCTGGGTCATCGCTCAACTTTCCTTCACATGTTAGGGTATACCTAGAGGTAGAGCTTGTTCCTCTTATTTTCTTTATTCTTTCCCACACAACTTTGGAAGGGGTAGAGGAATTAATGGATTCAACGAATGATTTCCAAGATTCTTTTTTTCTTTCATTAAGAATTCTTCTACATATTGCCCTTTGTTTTTTATATTCTATATGATTTTCTTGATTCATATTCTTCTTAAATCTCTTGAAAGCCTTTCTCCTCTGTTTGATAGCTTCTTTACAGTCGTTATTAAACCAGGGAACAGGCAGTCTTCTATAACTGCCCTTGGTTTTTGGGATTGAGGCCTCTGCTGCTGACAGGATTGTCTTGGTTATGGCTTTACATCCGTCATCAATGGTCATACTATTGGGGGAATATTCTGGCGGACTAGCTAAAGAAGTGAATAGTGGCCAGTCTGCTTTTTCTAATATCCATCTAGGCACCCTGTAAATTTCGTGTTTCGCACTCCTAAATTTTAAACGTATAGGGAAATGATCACTTCCATAGGGTTCTGGTAGCACTGTCCAGTCAATACAGTCAATCAGGGAACTGCTGCAAAAGGATAGGTCTATGGATGATAAAGAGCCGAAGGTGGAACTTAAATATGTTGGATCGCCGGAATTCAGTAACAAGAGATCAGTTAATTCTAAAAAAGTTTCTATAATTCGACCCCTAGAGTTGGTATCGCGAGAGCCCCATAGTTGATTGTGGCCGTTAAAGTCGCCGGTGTATAAAACTGGTTTCTTCAATTGTCTGTGGATGTGGAGAAGGTGTCCTGTCTCTATGGCGTTGTCCTGAGGAAGATAGATATTACAAATAGTAAAGGAAATGTTTAGATGAACTTGAACTGCTATTACTTGAAGTGGGGAATCTATTTCTACATGGTGGGAAAAAATGGAATCCTTTACCGCTATAACTACTCCTCTACATGCTCGGTCAAAGTCTGAAGTACAGTCTTTCCTGTAGATGTCAAAGCCTTTAATGGAAAATTTGTCCGAAGGTTTTAGATGGGTTTCTTGGAGGCATATTCCGAAGGGATCTTCATCTTGCATTAAGATCTTCAAATCATTGAAATGACTTTTAATGCCATTGCAATTCCATTGGACGAGGGTCATGGTGTGAAAGATGTTACAGATAGTTGATAGTGATAATTATAGAGGAGAAAAGATGAAGATAAATAGGAACTAGGACAAAGATAAGTGAACAAAGCATTATAAGAAGTAGAAGAAATAGAACTCTAGTATTTGTGGAAGACAATATTATCATTGCATATTTTATGTTATATAACAATATATTAGATTTTTTTAAAAACATAATTATTTATGATTTATTCTGTTTACTTGAAGACTTATTTTTCTTTCTTCCTTTTTTAACTATATTTATTTCCGATTTTTCTACGTCCATCTCCTCAGTGCATCCAGACAACTGAGCCGGTGGAGCAGAAAGGTCGGAATCGAGATCTGAATCGCTCTCAGACGAGGCTACGGGGGAGCGAGGCCTGGGAGGGGGCTAGCGACAGAGCTAGCGGAGGGCTGGGGAGAGGGGATAGGAGGGGGGAGGGAGGTGACGGGCTGGGGGAGGGACGGGGCCGCAGCGGGCTGTTCGTGGCGTTTGGTTGCTGGTAGCAACTGGGTTCGCAAAATGTAACCAAACATTGGCCTGTATGGCTGCGTCTTTCTTTTCAATAATTTTGGGTTTTATAATATCTGCAAAAGATTTTGTGAAATATGTTGGGTTTTTTTCCCTGTAAATTCTTTTTGCCACATGGAAGGGATCTCAACAAACTGAAGGTCGTAACACCTGATCACGCCTTTACAATAATTTAGAGATTTATGAGGGCTAACCTCAATTTGAAATTGGCCTCCAAAGTCTTTACAACTTAATAGCTTTTCGGTTTGTCTGTTTGTGGCTGTCTCTACTAATAATGTACCATCTCTCAACTTTTTAATGTTTTTTACATCCCCAATCAAATTAACAATAAATTTATGAATGAAGAATGGTGAAACTTTTTTAAAATCATCTTCACCAATTCTCTTTACGATAAGGTAGTTAGGGCTACTTTTAGGCATAAATGTTAAATTTAATGTTTCTGTTGATAGTTTTAAACGCCCTCTCTTCCGAAATCCACCGTAGGGTGGATCGCACATGTTTACCTATCCTAAGCTAACCTAATCTTACTTTCTATACTTAAACCTAAGTATTTCCTTATAATCTACTTATATGTTTATAATGAATTGGTTCTATGACTAATAAACTACTAATTAAGAAGAAGAAAAAACTTAAGACTTATGGTTTGAAGAACGGGAACACAACAGGAGCAACTATCCACTTCGGCTTGGTATTGTTAGTTTAACACTTCGGCTTGGTATTGTTAGTTTAACAACGGGTTTAATTTTGCTCAGAGTCATGCCAATCTTGGTTAACGCGTCATATATGTCCTTTTGATAGGCGTTTTTCTCAATTTCTTTGAGACCTCGATTTCCCGACCCTTCGGCAAATAAGTGTTCGGTAGGAGGGTGGTGTGTTGAAGCTTTTAATTTAGCAATTTATTTGAGTGAAAAGAAATCTCTTCTTAAAGAGGTTTTTACATAATACAATTAAGAATTTTTATTTATTCAAATGCTAATTTGTTCAAATTGTTTTGAGTTAACCTGTTTTGTTTTTTTAACACAAACCAAAGATTTGATGGTTTCCACACACGTGAGCAGGCGATGCCCATTTCCCACGTGAGTTATGCCATTGCCTATGGGAAAAATACGGATTTTCAAAGTCCAAGTGGACATTGTTTGCCCTTGGGATTTGTTTATGGTCATGGCAAAAGCCAAACGAATAGGATATTGAAGCCTTTTAAATTTTATTGAAAATTCTGACGGTTCCAAGGGAATAGGTGGCAACAGGGCGATATCTCCTGTAAACCTTCCAGGCAACATTTTTGCTTCAATAACATTTCCTGTGATCCTTTTAATGACCAAACGTGTTCCGTTGCACAATTGAGGTGGATTTAAGTTACGAAGAAGAATGATCGGTGAGCCAATCTTCAACTGGAGATTGTTTGGGTGTATATCCAGGGAATTAAAAAATTCAGATGGGAAATTTACGGCTTCGTTTACACCTAGAACATTGTCAATTGATTTTGGAAGTTTATTCCATCGAAATCAACATTATTTGCTGCCAAAATAGCACGACTACCCAGCCAATTATAGTCCAAATAATTGTTCAAAATATCAGGAAAGACACATTATATTTCGTAGACAGTTCATTTTTCGTCCCTACAACAGTTCAGAAATTTTCTGGTAATTTGATATATTTTGAATTTCGATGCAGCTCTATTTCACCGTTTCCAATATAGAGCAATTGTTTAAAAAATATATCTGCCGATGGATTATTTTGCAGTAGAACTCTCATATTTATGGCGGATAAATCTGAAACTTGAGGTTACCCAAATAACAATTATTCCTGTTCAGTAGAGGTGTAATAATCATTAAATGTAAAATTTAAAAAATGCCGCGATTTGTAATCCTTTCTTAATCAACAATCATTTAAAGATAAGTAAAAAATTGTATTCTGGTGAAATTAACAACGAAATATCATTCCCAATAATAGCCTACTTTAAATTAAAGAAAGGATTAAAATCATCGCTGACATTTCTTAAATTTTACATGTAAACATAATTACAATTCTGCTGATCAGGAAGGAACAGCCTCTATTCCATTGGGATTAAATTTTCTCAACTTTAAATTATTGTTGATAAAGGAGGAATTACAAATCTTCACTGACATTTTTTAAATTTTACATTTTAGAGCACGGGATAAAAATGATTAAAAGGTTTGGTAAAATAAAAAACACTGTATTTAAATAATAATAACAAAACGAATAATGAAAATAAAGAAACTTCTGTTAAATAAATCAACCGAAAGTATAATATTAAAGTCTTAATTATGCAGTTCTTTAGCAAATCACAAAGTATCCCACAACACCTAATCAAAACACAATCAGGGAGTTTTTATGTCTGGTTATCCGCAGTGTAGCCAACTCACTAATTTTCACTACTTCTTGGCAACACTGACTCCTCAAGTCAGGTTTCTATTAGGTTACACCTATGACAGTAGGTGCTGTTACAACATTTATAGAGTATTATTTCAAATAATAGCCTAATTTAAATTATTAAAATGTATTTACTTTACTAAAAGTTGATATCAGGGTGGGCCACAGCAAAGCGTTTCAGCGCCTAGCTAGTAATTTAATTTAAATACAAATAAAAAAGGAAAAGGAAGAAAAAGTACCTAAACTTTTGAGAATTTATTGTAACCTTTTCTTGATTTATTTATTCTTTAATGAAAATTAACAATAAATACAAATTTGTATTACTATTTGTCTGTGGAAAATAATAATGTAGGAACAAATAACTTCATTCACATAACACAATACAAAATTATAATAATGATAACCTGTATTACAATAGCATGCTTATAAACAAAAACATTATGAAATCGACATATGACGCTATGTTAATAAATCGAAACACGACCTGCTGTATTAGCAATAATTCGCTATATAAGAATTATTTTGATCACTAATCAAGTTAAAAACTATCCGGTCCGTTAAGTTGGCCAAAACTATATACATTGAGCCAAATTTTATTAAAATCGGTTGAGTAGTTTCTGAGAAATAGAGAGACAAACATCGGGACACGAGATTTTTATATATATAAGGATATATATATAAATTTTTATTGTACTAAATGACACAATTTTTTAATTTGTGATTTTTACGAATAGTTGATGGATGTGGTAAGATTATTTTCCTAAAATTGTACTAATATTCATAATGTTTTTAATTGTTAAAAATAATTTTAACCACAAAGCTGTGATTTCCCTTTTGATTTTTTAGCTTTGAAAATGCTCAAACAGGAGCGAAACGTCAGCCTTTAAAACTGTGACTATGACTGTATGAAGGTCAATAAAGGAAAATATTTTCGAGACCCGAATAGCTTACAATTTGTGAACCTTCCTTCATCATTATAGCGGTCTTTTAATTTTCTTCTATTTGAAGATTAATACTTCTCACTAATAAAGATAATCTCATGCTCATGCATAAAAAAAAAAAAAAAGGAATTATTCCATTAACTTACTTCGGTCAGGAGTTATATATGTTTTGGCCTCTAAATCACAAAATTTTCCCACTAAGCATTAAACACCGATACCGATGGTTGAATACAATTCCTCGGTCTAGTATTTTTCCGTTGGATATGATTTTTCAGTAAGAAGTGTAGTTCATCGAATGACGAGATTGATATTCTAAAATAATTGAAAACCTTTCATCATCGTTTCTTAAATTAGGAAACAAAGAGTAAAAGGCTCCAACTTCCTCTCTCTTTTTATTAATAAGATGAACCCAAAAAAGTCTATTTTTTCGTTTCCCCTCCATCTTCGACGAAATAACAATAGGTAATGCAATAAGTTGTTCTCTGTCCATTTTATACACAACACTATTTAAAATGTAGCAAAACGAAAATGATTTGTAGCAGGGTGTAAGATCTGCGATTGAATACGCCCAATGTTTATTATTTTAGAGCAGCAGCGGCAAAATTACCGATCGGTAAAAAACGCCAAGTGTGTTCCCAGCCTAATGCTTTTTACTATTTGCTTTTTTTTTCACTCTACTTACAATTTCTTTTCAAGAATACTCTGAGTTCCTTACGGTTTTTTCTTCTGTTTGGGTATTTTTATAATTTGGTCGAACAGAACTGGATACCTCTCCTTGTATTAATCAACAACTGATGGTCTTCGTTAGGAAAATTAACTGTGGAAATTTTTCAAAAATGGTTTTACCATATTTTTCTTTTCCAACCGAGTTGGAGAGTAGTTAACTACATTTGTAATTAACTACTCAGACAACTACTTGTAGTTTATAGTTGCTATTTGCAACTACTAGTTAAGTAGTTATTGATTCCAAAATACAACTACAGTGGTTGGGAATGACTTGTAACAAAAAGAAATTGTAACTATAATTACAGAGCGGCAATTTCAGTTATTCAAGGCAATTTCAGTTATTCAAGCGACGTCTAATTAGATCACATGTTTTTGCGACCATTTATTTTGTGTTTGTGATTAGTTACATAATATCAATGACTAATTTTACATATTTTAATTTTATTACACTCGTTATTACGCTAAATAAATTACCATTATTTATTAACATATTTATAAATTAAAATTATTACGCCAAAGTTAAATTAATTAACAATTATAACACTGCGGTACAAAAAAACAACAACATAATGGTGAATATTAGTAACCAAAAAACGAACTAAAATCAAATTCGTCATTTCACCATTTTTGAACGCCATTTTCGGCCGCTTTTTTTTTTTGGGAACATTGGCTTTTTCTTAATCTTTTATCACAAGGATATGCAATTTATAGGGATGTGTGTGGGGGGGGGGTGCACCTTAGGGGGTTCTGGCCCACGTACTAATACGTCTCTTTGTGTACGCGCTTAATACTTTCTTCGTACACATAGAGCTGCATTATATTATTACTACCTCAAATATTTACGTGTTGGCTACAATATTATTTGTACTTTACCTACTTTCTTACTTTCAGTAAAGAAAGTTAATTAAATTTTATCTTAAAAAACTATTAAATTAAAAAAATCCAAAGGGTGGCTGCAGCCCCCACAGAACTACCCCTTGATTCACCAATGAGGGGAATACATTAAATCAGTATTTCAAGAGAATTAAACTTTTTCAAATAGCAATTTGGATATATAAAATTTAGCTACTTATCCCATATACATTATTTCACAATGCTTCTAAATCGAGATTCATGAAATAAGATCCTGCCGAGTTCAAATGCCATGAACGGGCCATGGTATCGTTGGATTCGGAATTTCACGGAGCTTTTGCCAATTTCATTCCTAATATTCGTTATTTTGTCTAAATGAATATAATCGATCTAAACATGGTGATTCAAAGGATCGAAGCGGATCAAATTGGATTTTATAAATTGCGATTCAAACATTAAGATAATTCCCAAGGGCAAATAAACAATTAAAACTCAACCGTCACAAGACAGTGACAAATGATAAATAATAAAAAAGATAAATGATAAATAAATAAGACAAATAATAAACAGTATCCAAACTCAAAAGTAATAAGCTTCCATGTTCAAGGCAAGAAAAAGCACCTAGTCCACCTAGTCCATAATCCACTAGATTATTCCAGCATGTGGTAACGGTACTAAAACATGAATATACGGTTCCAGAAAATTTTAGAACTCTTGTCAACGGAACATAAATAATAATCTGTTTTTGTTTCAGGTCACATTATGTTAAAAATAAGTAATTTAAATTTATTAAAATCAGCTGGAAGAGAAGATCCCAGAAAACCCAAATGTAAGCAATTTAAATAATTTTTAACCCAAGTAAAATGCACTACCCTTTACTGATGGACTTTGAAGAAGTATAGACACTAACTAATTGAGGTACCTTAGAAAATGTATGAAGCAGCTGAATTCTTCCATCATCAAGGTGAGTAATGCTGATTCCCATGTCACCAATAATGCGCATATGCTCAGCATTTCCAGACTGAAAAATGAAAGAAATTAAATAATGTTTCATAGATAGAATGTATCTATTCATAAATTACGTTAAAAAACATTTCGCCTATAGAAGAACTTAAGAAATTTTGGAACATTTTTCATTAAAACATAACAAAACATTGAATCAGCACTACATTCATTTTAAGAAGAGCACAAAAAAATTAAACCATTTAGTAGTTCACATTGGGTCATTCCATACCAAGTGGTCCAAAGTGGTTGCTCGATAATTTTAGAAAAAAATTATAATTTTATCACCAATTGCGTGTGAAACCAGTAGTTCAAATCAATTTTTTTTTAAATTTTGGGATCAACCGTTTCTAAATGGCAGCCATTTTTGTTTCACCTTTCAGGCCGATTTTTGAGTTTTTAAGCTCTCACAGAAAACTCATTTTCTCATGACTGGTAAGTCGTAGACTAATAATTCAAACACAATTGTTTTTATTAAGGTCTGTTCTATATTTCGAGTTCCCTTTATTATTTGAATATTTTTAAGTCCAATACTCGAAAAGTGCTATTGAAAACAACTGCTTTAAATTCTCAAAACACCGTTTTTGAGGGTAAGTTTTGGGTATAAGGGCATGTACGCCAAAGCTGATTTTTGACATGATAATAAACCTAACTAAGTAGCTTTCATTAAAAATACTCTTAACCCGTAGGTTTTATTCTTTAACTAATTTTTTTATGATTTTTTAAAGTTCACATTTTTTAATTTTTTGTTAACTTTAGGCTCTAATATCTCTGGTGGGCTAGTTGATAAAATTCTTTTTTTTTACACGTTATGCTTACATGCAACATAAACCAAGTGTATGAAATTTTAACCTGTATATTTGAGTATTTTTGTAGCTACGAATTTTTGAAATGGCCATTTTCGTGCTCATTTAACAATGCGTAAACTTGATCATACTTCATTGAAATTTTACTATTTGTGAATTTTTTACTTTCAATAACCCTTATTAATTGTTTTGATTTTTAATTTTATCTATGTCCAACGGAAATTATTTTTAATTACTTTTTCATTAAAAAAAAATAATAAAAATTTAATAGAGTAGATTTTAATTATAATTAGACCCAAAGTTTTTTTTTTTTTTTTGCATTGGACATAGATAAAATTAAAAAACAAAACAATTAATAAGGGTAATTTAAAGTGAAAAATTCACAAATAGTAAAATTTTAATGAAGTATGATCAAGTTTACGAATTGTTAAATGAGCACGAAGATGGCCATTTTCAAAAATTCGCAGCTACCAAAGTACTCAAATATACGGGTTAAAATTTCATGCAGTTGGATTATGTTGCATGTAAGCATAACATGTAAAAAATGAGATTTTTATCAACTAGCCCACCAGAGATATTAGAGCCTAAAGTTAACAAAAAGTTAAAAAATGTGAAGTTTAAAAATTCATAAATGAATAAGGTAAAGAATATATGGGTTAAGAATACTTTTAATGAAAGCTACTTAGTTAGGTTTATTATCATGCCAAAAATCAGCTTTGGCGTACATGCCCTTATACTAAAAACTTACCCTCAAAAACGGTGTTTTGAGAATTTAAAGCAGTGGTTTTCAATAGCACTTTTCAAGTATTGGACTTCAAAATCGTTCGTGCCCTATGAGGAGTTGTGATATCCAATAGTACGGGAGGAACCAATTTGCTTTTAAACGCGGCCTGACGATGAGGAAGTACTTTCGACGAGTAGCTCCTTTAGGACTTGTCATCCACCGGTTGCACTGTTCTATAGTTTGCTCCCAGATAATCTTTCTCCAATTCAAGGGATCCTCAACAATTCTCATCCGGATACTTGCTGGGAGAAACGCTGAGCCTTCTCTCTTCGTCTCGGATTTAAAAAAATCTTCTCGAGAGATCGAGAGGTATCCCTCCCGCTAATACTTGAAGCTCCTCATATGACACAATTTCTAGGCCTTGGTGACTCGAGACACAGCTAACCGCTGAATCGTCGCCAGCTTGTTCTTTTGTCGGCGTGAGAGATTCCTGTACTAGGCAGGTCAGAATACTCAATATCATGCGCCGGTAAATTGTCATAGTAGCTGGATATCTGAGGCTCCATAAAGCACCTGCGATGCGGTCAAGTCTGTTTAACGATAGGGTTACCCTATTTCCAAGTTATCCAAGTGAGGTGTCAAATCGAAGTTTCTCCTTATCCTTCATTTCTAAATAACTGACAGGACTAACCTCACTCAGATGGATTCTTTTATCTTGTACTTTCAAGATAATAGGGTTCGCCCTAATCGTCTTGCTCCCCTCAAGCTATTCCCTAACAAGACCAGCGCAACATTCGGCTTCTTGTTTCAGCATAACTCTGCTATTGGCTGCCACCACGACTGCCAAATCATCGACGTACGCAATGGCGGAGAACCGCTGGTTTTCGAGTACTCCTAGAATTTCATCGAAGACAAGCTTTCACAGAGCAGGGCACAGAACAAAGCCTTGAGGACAGCCTCTCTCTATTGTGTGTTCATATTCGTTGAAGCAACCCCACATTTTCACGTGATGTTCATGGAGGTAGCTTCTCATTAGGCTATATAGGTTACTAAGTGCCTCGTACTTCTGCAGCTGTTGCAGCACACACGGCTACCAAACACTATCGAAGGCGTATGAGATGTCAAAGAAAAATTACATAACATACCTTTCCACCTTCTCAATCACGTCATGACATACTTGCAGCAGAACATCAGCGGTCCCTCTTCCTTTAGTAGATCCAAACTGCCATGGATGGCTTTCTCTCCTTAGGCTGTAGGCTCTTCAGTACCAGGTTTTCCAGTACCTTACTTATTATTGGTAGGGGACAAATAGGCCGATAAGCCTTTAGCCATTTGCTCGTCCTTGCCTCCTCCCTTGTAGATAAGTCAAAAATCGGCAATCTTTCATTGTTTCGGAAAATATCCCTTATCCAAGCAGTCATTGAAGATAGACGAAAATAAATCTTCAATCAAAAAATGATACTATTATTGAGAATTGCCGCGTCAATGGCATCTAAACCTGGTGCACGCCTCAGTTTCTGCCTTTCTTTTTTGAGTTTGTAGATCCTAATATCCAAGCCCTCTGAGCAAGAAGATATAATTTAACTACTTATTTTAAAACATGTGTTCTGATTTTCATTACTTTGTTAATGTGTTCTATCAAATTCACTATGTATGTAAAGTTTTTGTTTATTAAAAGTCAGGTCTATGAAATTCTTTATTTTTCATTCATAACAATTTAATAAACAAAAACAACTTTTAAAAATACTCATAAAGTTACTAGTGTTTGTTAGGTTTATTTCTTATTTCTAACCTCCGGAATTAAGAAACCAGAGCGTTTCGAAATAGAACCAAATACAGTAACGGCCGATAAAAGTTGGATGCATTGGAAAAAAACTTTCTACAATTTCGTAAAGAAGATAGAAAAGGTTGATGAAGAAGGTAAGCTACAACTTTTAACTAATTATATTGCACCTAACATTTATGAATATATTAGTGAAATTGACAATTTTGATGCTGCTATCACGACTCTTGAAGCACTTTATGTCAAACCTCGGAACGAGATATACGCAAGGCACTGTTTAGCAACCAGAAGCCAACAACCTGAAGAATCAATAGACCAGTATCTGCAAAATTTAAAACGATTAAGTAAAGACTGCAATTTCCAAGCTGTTTCAGCTGATGAACATAAGAACTTATATATAAGAGATGCTTTTATTACAGGTTTAACTAATTCTCGTATTAGGCAAAGGTTATTAGAGAATACTAAGCTAAATTTAGATGAGGCTTATGACCAAGCAAGAGTCCTGGAATTGGCCGAAAAACAGTCAGTATCTTATTCCATTCACAGTTCTCCAAGTGCTGCTACCGAAACTGAAACCGTCGCTATCTCATCAAGGCTATGTTACTTTTGTGGATCCAACTGTCACCCCAGATCATCCTGCCCAGCCAAGGATGCGGTATGTATGAAATGCGGAATAACCGGTCATTGGAAACGTGTTGTCAATCGCGGAAACATAATCAGAACAATACAAACGCGCACAAACACCGTGAACCAAAAACATCAGCGGCTTCCAACTTGCTTGCTAACACGACGGCGGCTTCTCCAAACAGTCTAATTCATTCAACGGTTAGTATAACTTTAAACGGGATAAGGTTAAAAGCGCTAATCGATACTGGGAGTTCTCTGAGTTTCTTAAACTCTGCCCTCGTGATAGAATGTAATTTAATGGTTTTGCCGTATAAAGGACGAATATCAATGGCAAATTCATCTCTCTATTCGGAAATAACTGGACAATGTAAGGCGGACGTTAAACTAGGCGAACACTCTTACAACGATGTATCGTTATTGATAATGAAAAATCTTTGTTGCGATGCGATAATTGAGCATATTCTGGATTAGACTCCAGTAGCTCAACCTCTTCCACAAGAGGGTCATATTTCGTTGCTCTGATATGTTTTTTGAGAATATCATGCCCAAAGCTCTCTGTAGTGAGGCAGCGTTTTTAGGTACGGGAAGGTCTAACAGTGGTTTCATGCGTTCAGGATCAGGTGTTATAGTTTTGTTAGAGATAACGTAACCCAGTAAATGAATTGTTTTAACCGAAAATTGACATTTTTTTTCGTTCAAAGTTAGGTTATATTTTCTCGCAGCATTAAGAAAATTATTTAAGTTTTTGTCGTGGTCTTCTTGATTTTTTCCACACACTGTCACGTCGTCCAAATAAGGGTACGTACCTTCGAGATTTTCGTCTTGTACAATGCGGTCGATAACCCTTTGAAAGCAAGCGACTCCGTTTGTAACCCCAAAAGGAACCCGAAGAAATTGATACAATTTTCCGCTGGCTTCGAATGCAGTGCATTGCTTCTCCGATTCTAGGATGGGTATCTGGTAGTAAGCGCTCTTGAGATCTAAGGTGCTGAAAACTTGGTTTTCTGAAACCTTTGATATGATTTCTTCAATTTTCGGAAAAGGGTAGGCGTCAAGTTGTGTAAACTTGTTTATCGTTCTGGAGTAATCAACAACCATGCGAGGTTTTCGTATTCCATCTCTTACAACGAATGCTTGCGCGCGCCAAGGTGAGTAGCTAGGTTCTATCACACCTTCTTCTAGCAGTTTTTTTATTTCTTCATTGATAAATTTATTATCTTCATTCGATAATTTTCTGGATTTAATTGCAATGGGTGTGCAATTTCTTATTAGATTCGCAAAAATAGATACCGGTTCAACCCGCGCTAGTGCTATGCTACAGATTTTTAAAGCAGGTAGGGAACCATTAAAACCTATTTCTACTAAGGAATGGGGCGTCATCAACTATAGCAGCTGTCGCTGCGTTGGCTATCTCGTTCTTCAGGGCATTGAAGACTGAAATTGTCTCTTCAGGTATGGGAAATACTGTTTTCAGTAAAGGGCGTATCTTTTCTGAAAACTTAGGAATCCATTTACTATAATACGAGAACATGCCCAGCGTTTTGTTTATTAAAACCTTTAAGTCAGGTCTATGAAATTCTTTATTTTTCATTCATAACACCCTCAACACCAACCTCTTTGGCAAAGTTATATTTAGTAAGATCGACCTTACTACCAGGTACACGTGGCAGATGAGGACATCCCAAAAACCGCAGTTATCATCCCCTTCGGCGTCTTCGAGTTCACAGTAATGTGCTTTGTACTACGCCTTACCGCATGTCTACCGCTCCACACCGGCCAAGTCAAGCATCGACCTTCATCCCGAAACAACCCAAATACCTCGAAATCTGCTCCCACGTCTTTTTGCAGGACGATGCAGTCAGGAAGCCGCTGACTCCATCCTACAATGGATTACATCCCATTATCGAAAACTTTTATTATCAGGTTAGGCTCCGGACAGAAGACCGTCAGCACCGACCGACTGAAGCCAGCCTACATTTAGGAGGACACAACGTCCACGCCAACAACACATACGCCGACTCCACCAGCAATTCAGAAATCCAACTTGCTGAACCATGATATAGAATATTTATTATTGGTTAACTTCCATCAAATTTCCCAATCACTAAAAAACTTATGTGATATAGATAGAACATCTCTCGGGTCATCTGGAAAGAAATAAAACACTGATTATTGGTTTTGATTCTTACTCTCTTATCTGTTATCCTATTTTTTCCTTTATTAATTTCAGGTATTTTCTAAATTCAAACGTAAAGGGAAATAGATCTGGAAGAAATAACGTTTTGACTTGCAGCTAATACAATTTATAGGATAGGTGCAAATGAATGGAAAATTTTAACAATATCTGAATCGTCCAGAAGGCAGCGGAATATCGATGGCAGACTGCGTCACAAAGTTTACACTAACACGCTAGCACCACATGCCAAAATTTGAACTTTCCAAAAATACATTAATTTTGACCTCGATATTTGCATTTTTTCAAATTCAGTCAGCCTAACTAAAGCACCGCGTTACCGAAGGCAGACTACGCTTTTTGGGTCTTATTACAAGATAACAATATTGAGCCAAAATTTGAAGCATCCTAAAATTAAAAAAATATTATCATTAAATTGACAATTTTTTAATATCTGTCTGCATGTACTTCAATATATTAAAATTTGAATCATCCCAAAAATGATAAAATTTTTCATCAAATTTTGCAATTTTTACTTTCACTTACCTATATATGAAATATATAGTAAGTGGAAGTATTGCGATCGTGAAAATTTTCGACTTCCGGTTTTCAACGGAAATACACGTTTTGGGGTCCCCTGAGTCAAAATAACCAAGTCCCGCGAAATGGTCTGTGTGTGTGTGTGTGTGTCTGTGTGTGTGTGTGTGAACAGACTAGCTCAAAAACTATAAACCGTGCGAACCTGAAATTGGGTATTTAGAGTATGTATAAGCCCGCGATGTGACAGCAAAAATTTCATCAAATTTGCTCAAAGGGAGGGGGTACTTTACTTAATAACTTTTTACGTTTTTTTCGATTTTCTCAAAAACGGCTCTAACGATTTTGATTAAACTGAGTATTTGATCTATTTATATGCCTGAAATATGACTGTAAAAATTTCATCAAAATTGATCAACCGGAGGGGGGACTTAACTTAATAAATTTTGTATCACTTTCACATGTTTTTTTTATTTACTCAAAAACGGTTTTAACGATTTTGATCAAACTTGGTATTTGATGTATTTATATGCCAAAGATGTGATAACCAACATTTCATCACAATTGATCAACCGGAGGGGGGACTTTACTTAATAAATTTTGTATCATTTTCACGTGTTTTTTTTATTTACTCAAAAACGATTTTAACGATTTTGATCAAACTTAGTATTTGATGTATATATATGCCCGAGATATGACTGTAAAAATTTCATCAAAATTGATCTACGGGAGGGGGGACTTTACTTAATAAATTTTGTATCATTTTCACGGTTTTTTTTTTATTTACTCAAAAACGGCTTTAACGATTAACAAAAATAAGTTATGAATGTAGAAAAATGTGTGACTTTGGGAAATGATATTTAGCAAAACACGTCAATTTCTAATATAAGTAAGTTGGTAAGTGAAAGTTGTGTGTTGCGCGCACGCACCAGATTTTTCAATTTAAGTCTGCCATTGCTTTTCAACTGCTTAGGCTTGGCAAGTCGCAAACTCCTTCATTGGACATATATTATCACGTGTAAAAAATTGAACCGTCCCAAATGCTGTGAATTTTACATCCCAAAATGGTACTACTTCCCCTATTCCCCTGCTGGCTTTGACAGCTGATAAGCACACTGCTCTCTGTTGCGTCACAAAGTTTACACTAACACGCTAGTACCACATGCCAAAATTTGAACTTTCCAAAAATACATTAATTTTGACCTCGATATTTGCATTTGCCTCTGTTCTTAGCCATTAAAGGCCGATTTTAGAATTATATGGTTAGAATTATATGGCTAGGTTAGAATTATATTACGCGCCTTTTTTTAGGAGTATGACACCGTGACGTCATCTCAACTCAATACAACTTCACCTATTCCTGGCAAATAAACATCGATTAATCGTACTTTCTGTACATATGATTATGACCGCGTCTCCCCACACTTGCGTCTATAGAACATTACTCACAGCTCACAAGAATAATTTTTAATAAAAAATGATGGTCGCAAAAAAATTCTTGTAAATTGTTCCTTTGTGCTATAAAAAAATGTATTCTGAAAGTTTTCAAAATCAGTTTATGTGGCCCTTTTTGAGAAAAAAGTTTTTTTTTTTTTATTGCTTTTTTCGTCAAAAATTTATTCGATTTTCTGAATAGGTGCTAAAAAACTATGAAATATTAATAATTACCATTTGTTTATTATCTGAAATGATCAAAAATACTTAACTATTAATTATGTTATATGTTTATTACGTAAAAAAGAGAAAAAATGAGGTAATAATCAATAACTATGTTTATTTACAGTAATTATAATCTAAACCATAAGGTATTCATATCATCAAATAAACTAGTTCAAAAAAAAATTTACAAATTCTTTATTACGCATATTTATAAATAAACAATAATAATGTATAAATAAATATGTATATTTAATTACATATGCAGTATTTATATATGTAAGCTGTTATAGCTATTTACACATATTAATAATTGGGTCCAGAAACGATGATTTTCTTTTGAAACTTTGTAATTGTTTCACATTTTTTCAAAATCATGATGTCATGATTCCGTAGCCTGCTCGGCAAAAAAAAACGACTCCTTTTTGATTCTTGGAACAAAATTGGGCTACGTGTTGGAAAATAATATGGATCTTAGGTGTTACTGAAATTCCTAATAACATGTAACTTTTTTTTAATTCTTCAATATTTTTTTTCAAAAACTCTTTCTAATTTCGTTGAAAAACATGAATCTACAATTTTCTTAAACTTTCTAAATGTATCTAAATATGCCATACATCCAGCTTCATCCAATGTTTTTGAAATTCCTTGAACATTACTTATCTAATGTAGTATTTAAACATATCATTAAGGACTGTTATTGTTAACATTGATATAATAGACCAGTTATTCAATCATGGAAAAGTATGTATAGCATATTATTGATTCTGCTTATAAACAAAATCACTTAAATATTTCAATCAAGTATTTTTAATTTTAAATTGACTATTTAATCTATTTCACATAATAAACATATAACATAATTAATAGTTAAGTATTTTTTATCAATTCAGATAATAAACAAATGGCAATTATTAATATTTTATAGTTTTTTAGCACCTATTCAGAAAATCGAACAAAATTTTGACGAAAAAAGCAATAAAAAAAAAAACTAACTCTTTTTGCTCAAAAAGGGTCACATAAACTGATTTTAAAAACTTTCAGAATACATTCTTTTTAGCCCAAAGAAACATAATTTACAAGCATTTTTTTGCGACCATCATTTTTTATTAAACATTATTCTTGTGAGCTGTGTACTCTTCATCGAAATGTTATCATTTTTCGAAGTACAGTCGAATTTCGATAATTCGTACCTCTATAATTCGTAGCAAAGGTTCGGTCTCTTGAAAAAACCTCTATAATTCGTAAAAAGTCACTGCATTTCGGTCCCTTCCATAATTCGTATTAAATTTCGCAGCTCACGCGGGCGCTGATAGATCGTCACCTCTATAATTCGTAGTCTAGTCGGCAGGAACACTATATAATTTGTACTTGGAGCGGGTGAAACTAGAGTGAATCACATATTCAAGTTGTATGAATCACATTCAGCGTGTGTCAGATTCAGTACACAAAATGAGTTCCAAGTGCCTCTCTTCAAAAAACTTCAAGATGTTCTACCATTTCATGTTCCATGACTGATGACGATATTTTGGATGAACACATTTACGACAATTTGGAAAATCAGGATGCCGATGGATCCTCCACCAATTTCCTTCAAACGAACTCGATCTCACATCACGGAATTAAGACATTTCTTGTCAACGAGAGACGACGGCGATTTAGTTTTTTCCGCCGTGGTTTGTATCGAAAATGTGATCGATCGTGCACGGGTGGATCAATTAAAGAGTCAAAAATAACTGACTTTTATAGATCCCGAAAATCATTTTGTATTCATAAAATTTAATTATGTACTTTGATGGTATAATTGTAAGTGTAAAAATAAAGATCTTATGTAAAAATACACAACTTTCTATAATTCGTATTTTTCCTTCTCCACCTTCCATAATTCCTAGCCTCGATAATTCGTTACCTCCAGTAATTCGTAGCAAATCCTCAGTCCCTTCAACTACGAATTATCGAAGTTCTACTGTATTAGTCTTTTAGAGTCCCTGAAAAATATTAATATTGAACCTATACCGTTCCGAATACAAGTAATTACGTAACTATTCGTTATGCATATAAGTTCCTTACCAATCCACTTTTTTATTAACAATTTATCCACTTCTTTGTTTTTCTATAACCTATTATCTTTTCAATATGCCTATACTTTTTTAAGAACTGACATTTACATACTTTACAAAAAGTTAAAGTTACAAAAAAAAATTAAGCGATAGGATTTATTTAATTGAAGATGCTTATCTAATTCCACTGTTATTTTTCACAATATGAAACCACCTATTTTGTAGGTATTTATTTACATTTGAAAGAAGAAAAAAAAATCATACATGAAAGGAAGTCAGCTTATAATTTCTTTCAAATTTTAATATATCTAAATCCAACAATTATATCATATCCTATTCCTCTTCAAAAAAATCTGGTGCGTGCTCGCAACACACAACTTTCACTTACCAACTTACTTAGATTAGAAATTAATGCGTTTTGTTAATTGCCACTTCTCAAATGAACAGAACGGCTTTAATTGTGAACAATGGCCTCTCATTAAAGGCGTCCTCCGCATGCGTGGGCTCAACGAGTTTTAGGAGTTGACTGAATATTTTTCTTTTTTTCTCCTCTTTATGTTTTCTTTATTTTAATCATATCTCATATTTAGCCATTTCTTATTTTTAGGCGTAACGAGAGACAGTTTATTTCTCCATAAACAAAAACACAGGTACTTTATAAGAAAGAAAGAAACAAATAAAAAAGGCCCCCCCCCAAAAAAAAGCCCCCTCAGAACATTTTAATAATGATAAAGCTTACCTGATATTAAAGAAACTCTAATTTTCATTAAACATGACGAATTTGATAAAAATCATTAAAGCCGTTTTTGAGATAATCGAAAAAAAGTTAAAAATTGGAAACAAAGTCATAAAATAAAGTGCCCCCTCAGTTGGACCAATTTTGATGAAATATTGGCTTTCACATATTTGGCATATTCATTCATCAAATACCTAGTTTGATCAAAATCGTTAAAGCCGTTTTTGAGTAAATAAATAAAACAAGTGAAAATGATACAAAATTTATTAAGTAAAGTCCCCCCTCCGGTTGATCAATTTTGATGAAATTTTTACAGTCGTATCTCGGGCATATACATACATCATATACCCAGTTTGATCAAAATCGTTAAAGCCGTTTTTGAGTAAATAAAAAAAAGACGTGAAAATGATACAAAATTTATTAAGTAAAGTCCCCCCTCCGGTTAATCAATTTTGATGAAATTTTTACAGTCATATCTCGGGCATATAAATAGATCAAATACTCAGTTTAATCAAAATCGTTAGAGCCGTTTTTGAGAAAATCGAAAAAAAACGTAAAAAGTTATTAAATAAAGTACCCCCTCCCTTTGAGCAATTTTGATGAAATTTTTGCTGTCACATCGCGGGCATATACCTACACTAAATACCCAATTTCAGGTTCCCACGGTTTATAGTTTTTGAGCTAGTCTGTTCACACACACACACACACACACACACACAGACACACACACACACACACACAGACCATTTCGCCGGACTTGGTTATTCCGACTCAGGGGGTCCCAAAACGTGTATTTCCGTTGAAAACCGGAAGTCGAAATTTTTCACGATCGCAATACTTCCACTTACTATATATTTCATATATAGGTAAGTGAAAGTAAAAATAGAACCTTTATTAATCAAAACTTGTTTCTATAGGCGGGCGCAAGCGACGGTACTGCTTCTGCGACGGTGCTACAGGAACTAGAGAAACGGTGATAAATCCGGGCCATTACCTGGGATTCATAGGTTTTTTTGGCGTTTTTAATTTATTTTTCCATAATTAAAACCCGATTGAGCAAAAAATCATTTGAAAAATATCTAATAGGTATTGCTCGGTCCCTCAGTGTTCAATTAGAAAGTCAAAAGACGTGTCATTCCCTTTTATTTCCAAAAAATAAAAAGCTTCTTAAAGAGTGGGTTGTAAAATTAAGAATAGATAAGCCTGTTTCGAAACATATGACGATATGTAGTCTTTATTTTAAAGAGAGAGACTATATTTATCCTAGTAAATATTAGTATTTGACATTTTATTATTCCAAAATGCTAGTTTTATGCAAATAACATTGAGACCATAGTGTCATAGATTTGTTTTTATTTTTTAATTTTCCCCATTTTTCTATTACATCCGCTGTGCTTAATTGTTCCATGTTTTCAATGCGAAGCCTGAAAGTTTTGACAAATAAATAAATAATATGACAAAGAATCTAAGCTGTCATAACAATAATTGTGTAAATAGGTAATTAATGTTATTACTAACCGAAAAACGTCGAGTAAAGTTACAATGATGTGTTTGCATTTACCAGAACTACCAGCTTTACATGTACAATGACAAGAAAATTGCTTATTATTATTAATAAATTTGATTTCCACTTTTATTTGATGGGGCAGTCCTTTAAGATTGCTAGTTTAAAGGCACGAGGCTTGTAAAATAACTGTTTTTTTATTTTTAGATATTACTCCACATGTAAATATGTGGTTTGCATCAAGAATAGCCTGCCCATCAATTAATGGTCTTTTAAAATTACCAATTATCTCTATCACATCAACTAGGTCTTACACCGTTCTTTCCGACATTTTGCAAAACTACTAGCGCACCCTATATTCGATTGCGCCCGCCTATACTATAAACCATTTAGCCGGAAAGTATAACTATATTACAAATACATAATATAAGAATTTTCACAAGGAAGTACCCATTGCTATTATTTTTCCTCTCCTCTATTTTTCACTTATAAGTGGTTTTTAAAAATGAAACTTTAATGAAAAAGTAGGTTATGGTATAGGTTTGAATTATTCAGCGACTCCGAATATAGTTCAGTTCGAAATACTGATTCTTCGAAATATTCGGAGAAATAGAAAGTGACGTATGATGAAGCAAAGGGTGGGGAGACGCGGGTTTTTAAAAGTTAGATAATTATATCAACTGGCACAAAATCGATGTGTTCCTTTCAGATGGGGTGGGATAGTGTGTGACGTAATACTGAGGCAAAGCAGTTATTTTTCAAACAGGAGGGGCAATAGGGGAAAGATGGCGGTGCTAGTAGTTTGCATGGTGACCAACAGATGGCAGCGTGCTTATCAGCTGTCAAAACCAGCAGGGGAATAGGGGAAGTAGTACCGAAAGGGTACTACATCTTGGATTTCTTAATGAGGACATATATTCCTTGCTTTCCAGCTCAGCTCTCAATATTTTCATCCTAAGATCATGTTGAACATGCCTCATTTTTATTTCGTGTTCCACACATTGTATATTTAGTTGCTCTTCATAAACTTTTTTTTTGTAATTGTAAAAGCTCTTTCTTTTCTATGGAAATTTCATGAATCTTTTTTCCTGCAACAGTGTCACCAAGTGAGACTCTTCTTTTTTTCCGTACTTGAAGCATGGGCGGATCCAGCCGATTGTATAGGGGGGCTGCAGCCCCATAGCCCTTCATTTGGATCTGCTAATCAGCTTTTTTACCTTTATGTTCCTTTCCCACAACTAAAATTCTACTTGTTCTGCACATTATTTATTCTTTAACTTGCTTTTTTTTCCTTTTCTTTTTTTTTCTTGTTCCTCCCCTACCTCGCCTTGTAGGCTAAACGGGGTGTCCCGGGCCAGGGGTGAGGGGATTAATGCCGAGTATAATTAAATTTACCCCTGGCTCCGGGTTTTGAACTTGCTATCTTCATATTCCAAACAGACGTTGCCATGGGCAACGCGTATTTTCTAACGCGTTTGCCCACTCGGCCATCCCGCCACCCTCTTTAACTTGCTTCCTTACATAAAGGAAAGTCAAATTCTATCTTTAAATGACGAAAAATTTTCCAAAGGGAGGGGCTGCAGCCCCCACAGCGCCCCCCCCCCTGGATCGGCCAATGACTTGAAGAGGGATTGATGGAGCTTCTCTTATTACTTTCACTTACCTATATATGAAATATATAGTAAGTGGAAGTATTGCGATCGTGAAAAATTTCGACTTCCGGTTTTCAACGGAAATACACGTTTTGGGGCCCCTTGAGTCCAAATAACCAAGTCCCGCGAAATGGTCTGTGTGTGTGTGTGTGTGTGTGTGTGTGTGTGTGTGTGTGTGTGTGTGTGTGTGTGTGTGTGTGTGTGTCTGCGTGTGTTTGTGTGTGTGTGAACAGTCTAGCTCAAAAACTATAAACCGCTCGAACCTGAAATTGGGTATTTAGTATAGGTATACGCCCGCGATGTGACAGCAAAACTTTTATCAAAATTTCTCAAAGGGAGGGGGTACTTTATTTAATAACTTTATACGTTTTTTTCGATTTTCTCAAAAACGGCTCTAACGATTTTGATTAAACTGAGTATTTGATGTAATCATATGCTCGAGATATGACTGTAAAAATTTCATTAAAATTGATTAACCGGAGGGGGGACTTTACTTAATAAATTTTGTATCATTTTCACATGTTTTTTTTATTTACTCAAAAACGGTTTTAACGATTTTGATCAAACTGGGTATTTGATCTATGTATATGCCAAAGATGTGATAACCAACATTTCATTAAAATTGATTAACCGGAGGGGGGACTTTACTTAATAAATTTTGTATCATTTTCACGTGTTTTTTTTATTTACTCAAAAACGGTTTTAACGATTTTGATCAAACTGGGTATTTGATCTATGTATATGCCAAAGATGTGATAACCAACATTTCATTAAAATTGATTAACCGGAGGGTGGACTTTACTTAATAAATTTTGTATCATTTTCACGTGTTTTTATTTACTCAAAAACGGCTTTAACGATTTTGATCAAACTGGGTATTTGATGTAAGTATATGCCAAAGATGTGATAGCCAACATTTCATCAAAATTAGTCAAAACGGAGGGGGCACTTTATTTTATTTCATAACGTTTTTTTCCAATTTTTACCTTTCTTTTATGATCTCAAAAACGGCTTTAATGATTTTGATCAAATTCGTCATGTTTAATAAAAATTCGGTGTTCTTTAATATCAGGTAAGCTTTATCATTATTAAAACGTTCTGAGGGGGCTTAAATAGGGAAGGGGCTTTTTTTGTTTTCCTATAAAGTACCATTGTTTTTGTTTATATGAAGAAATCACCGATATCTCGTTACGCCTAAAAACAAGAAATGGCTAAATATGAAATATGAAAAAAATCAAGTAAACATATTGTGAAGAACAAAATAAAAATATTCCGTTAACTCATAAAACACGTTGAGCCCACTAATGCAGAGTTCGCCTTTAATGACAGACCATTGTTCATAATTAAAGCCGTTCTATTCATTTAATAGAAATTATTTGTTTCATGGTAACTAAATGAAATTTTCAACAAGTACATAGAGAATTATAAAAATCAGACGACTTGAAGTAGGTATTATGCTTGCATTGCCGAATTATCACAAGAAAAACTTTATTTAAATATAAAAGAAATAAGTGTTTTTTTTTTTTTTAGCAAATGAAAACGAAAATAAGAAATGAATGTGGAAAAATGTGTAACTTTGAGAAGCGACATTAACAATACGTATTAATATCTAATCTAAGTAAGTTGGTAAGTGAAAGTTGTGTGTTGCGCACACGCACCAGATTTTTTTTTTCACTGAGAAGGTGTGGTATTGTTGAGCTGACTTAACAGGAACATTTATTCGATTATCTTCTGCAATTATGGTAGGCGAAGTAATGTCCTCCTCTACCGTTTCTTTTTGAATGTTTTCAAGGCCCATAAAGTCTACAATGATAGGCAAGGGGGCGGCATTATTATTGACTCGGATCACCGAGTCAGAGTCAAACTCTGAACTCATGCCTTCTACTTGTACCTCGCCTAGTAACTGCCTCACTCGCAGGTCTGTCTCCGTCAGGGAACCTTGATGGCAAGAACCTCCTCCCGTTCCAAGAATATACTTTTTTCTTCCGAAAATTTCTTTTAGACGTTTTTTTAATATTTTCATTATATTTTCATTATAATATTTTCATTTGACTTTTAGAGTTTTCTAATCTCTGAACACCGCACCTCTCGTTTCATTAATTTATTCGCTAATTTCTTCCACTCCTCCTTCTCTAAGAAAGTGACGAAATCTGTTTGTTTTTTTTTGTTTCAAAAATGTCTCTCTTCTCTTCCACAAGAGCCAGAAGAACATTAATTTCACTTTGAGAAAAGTTTCTACTCCTTTTTGATTTTCTTTGCTCCATTTTTATAGATAACTTTCACCTTATTTTCTTTTTTTAACATGTAAAACAAAATAACATGAATAAATAACCTTTCCATAACCCTTACATTACCTACTCTTTCCATAGAAGTTTCAGCAAGGAAATCTAAACAAATATGTACCAACCTTTTAAAAAACATAATAATCTTCACATGATTAGGTTTAAACCCCACTTGAACTAAACTAAGGCTGTAGAAAGTGAACCAGAGTTTAAACCTTGGATTAACGATAATCCGGTTTATGTTAATCGAAGTTTAAACTATATTGGAAAAGCGGGCCTAAGATGGATAAACAGATAATAAAAAACTTTATATAGCTATATATATACATTAGAGTGTCCCTTATATAGGTGAAAACATTTTTTTTTTACATACCGAATGCATACCTCCTATTTCTTTTTAAACTACCCAGACTTACTTAAATACAAAATTGAAGGGCCACGGGGAAAAACGATCATAGTCACTCCCATCAAAATTTTCAGGATTGCGTTTTTTAACTTTAGAGTCGATTATATAACTTGAAAAGGGTATAAGAATGAATTTATAATTTTTTTCATATTTTAACACATTATTTATTTACATTGAAAGAAATCAAAAAACATTTTTACAAAATGAGCATGAGAAATAAATTACAAAACATAAATACATATGGACCTTGATCGTTCTTGTCAGTTACACAGCATCAATTGGTGGGTCGTCTGCGTATTCGGTGTCATCGTCATCTCCTTCGTTTAAACCATGGGAAGGAACCAATGAATTATAAAATTCTTGAGAATCTGCGTTAGTCAAAAACTGTTTTAAATGTAGAAGGTCCTTCAATTTTGCAGGTTTAATAGGCAATTTTCCATTGTAAAGTTCTCTTAATACGATTGGGTCGTTTTGCTTCTTGGACTTCCTTGGCTTCTTGTTTCTTGTGCATTGATTCCCAACAATAACTTCTTTGAAAAAGCTTCCAAAGTAGTTTGGCTTATGAAGTATGAATCTTGGCTCCTTTTGGTCAACTTTACAAATTCGAATAGGTCGTGTAGGTATAGGGCACTTTTTAACATAAAGTCCAGATAAAAAGTCTGTCCATGATTCAAATTTGATTTCTGTGGCACAATCGATGACAGTAAAAGGTGATGGTTTAATTCTGCTACTTCTGATGACGTTCCTCCAGTCATCGGGTGTCTCAGTGTAAGTTTTTGTATTGATAAGACTCATATCCTTGTCTCCCTCCATATATGAGTGGCCTCTTATGGGGAATACAACTTTTACGGTTAATTAAGACAGAAAGCAAACTAAGCATTAAACTAACTAAGAAAACAAACCAAATAAGCAAAGAATCAGGCATGGGTTGTGTGGGGCCAATTGGACATTGATCACCCTTGCCCGTCGGCGCTTGGACTATGATCGATTTTGCCCGTCAGCCCAAATTATTTTCCTGTTATAACTCAGTGACTATGATGTTTTTTGACTGTCTGATATCACAGCTGCATATTGTATGTAATAATCTACTGATTCCTATGGCAAACTCAATTTGGCAGAAAAATGGACTTTGATCGTTTTTCCCCGTGGCCCTTCAATTTCATCTTCCTACATCAACGCTAACCCGTGCAGATAGAACTCTGAAGATTTTGATAATTGCTGTTTTTAACCCTTAGTGTTATATAGCTAAATCAATTGAAATATTAAATTTTTTATGAAATATTTATTAAAAGAATATAAAATTACTGATCAGGCAGGATATTTTCTTTTCTTTATTCTCTTTTTTACAGTCTGGATACAGATTTCTATGCTCCTGAACGCAGAGTAGCAAAAATTGCTTTTGGTCTTCCTTTGGAGTGATAAAACTATGCAAATCTTGCCTAAGTTTTTCCAGCTCTTTCAGCCGTATCATTAACTGCCTTTAAAGAAAACACTTTGCCTCTGAATAGGCAGCATCTTTATCACGAGTAGAAGCGGGTCTCTGGAGGAAATTCTTATCAATGTTCAATCGAGAAAATAAATTTATGCTCTTGACAGACAGAAAATCACTTAATGATTTTCTTGCAACAATAAATAAGGCAGTGTTATTAACAGTTTATTAAACAGTATACAGAGGTGAGGCAAAGAATGGGTGTTGTGGAGACCGTCTCAGAAAGAATCGGGAAACGGCGTTTGAGGTGGTACGGGCACTGCAGGAGGATGCCGGAAGAGCATTGGCCGTACCGAGTCCTGGACTGGCAGCCGCCCGGAAAACGTAAACGAGGACGACCGAGAACAACCTGGATAGAAGGAGTCCATGAAGAGATGACAGGCCGAGGTCTACAGGAGGGAGACTGGGCTGATAGAGAGGTGTGGAGCTCAGCTCTGATCTGAAACGGTATCCCTTTCGTTGGAGCACCGAGAAAAGAAAAGAAAAGAAATTAAACAGTATAAAAATAGTACTATTTATTGTATTAAGCCCCTTTAAAAAGCACAAATCTTGATTTGGTGCCTTCACCACCAGACTATATCCAAGCCATGGTTTTACATATAAAACCGCAATGAATAAACAGACATCTCTAAACTTTTTGAATAGGGGGATATCAGGGCTACTTGTGACTTGGTGGTTTTTTGTTTCGAACACACATTTTAAAACCAGTTCTTAAATGTGATGACGGCAAGCAAAGAGTAGTAATTCCCTGTCTAGTTTTTGTTCCAAAAGTAAGCAAGCTCCTTTCAGTCGCCATGTATTAGAAACAGTTGTGTCACAGCACATTATTTGTACTTTTTAATCGAAGTTCCAGTCATAAAGTGCTTTCAACACAGCTTTAGCTTGATCCTGGCCTGAAGAGCTTTCCCGTTTGGGTATAGCCAGAAGTTGTTCCTTTTCTCCAAATGAAATCAGAATTGGCAGGCGTTCTTCTTTAGAACTTCTAACGTCAAGTCCAGGTAATAATTTTCCATCCCAGTGAATGGTCACCATTTCAGGCATATTATTCTGAAAATCTGATTTTATAGATTCTGCTCTATCTTTTCGACTCTGCGTGCGAATATGTTGAATAGACGATTTGTTTATCGGAAAATCACAGCTAAAATCTAGTGCTTCAACTACAGCCTGAAATATATAGACAGAATACCTTATGCTTAATTGGCATCTATCTAAAGCTGCAACTAACGTAGGCGTGATAAAGGCTTTCCTTCCTCGTTTTTTAGTAGTTTGAGAACTTCACATTTGAGAGGTGGATGCTAAGGGTTCCTCAAGGCATTCATCAGAGCTGGTAAGTTGATCGTGATGTCCTTGCGTTTGAATAGAATCTTGCGTACTAACAGATGATGATAAACATCCGAAACACATATTTTTTTCTCTTCATTCAATTTCCTTTGTCTGCCGTGTCTTCTTTTTCAGCTAACTTTTTGTCTACACTCGCTAAACACCCTGGACGCCCTATGTAAAAATATTGTATCTTCTTCAATTTTCATCCGTTCCAAAGCATCAGCGTATGCTATATCAAATAAATTATCTAAATTGTTCTTAAATTCTCACGGTGCTTGTAAATATCTTGTATTTTTTTCGAATTTTTTTGCAACTCCCTCCAAGCATAGTTAAGATCCACAAGCTTTTTTACACAGTTATGTACAGCTCTCGTAGGGATTCTAGCTTTTTCCCAAAGTATAATACACTCCCAAATGACGAGATTAGCGCTTTCACTAACAGTCAATTTAACTTGACGATTAGACGGTAACTTTGCGCCTGTTATTTGATAATTTACGTCACCAAGTAAGAAAACACATTTTTTATTGCTTCATAACTCCACTGCCATCTTTTAAATGTTAAACAATACGGTTAATTGCAAGAATGATTGAGAACAAATGAAAAATGCCATGAATACGCACCACTACTGCTGCGCAACATGTGTGAACATGATTCGATGCAAGTCGGCAAGGATTATCATACTCCAAATAAGGTAAAAATTTATTTCCGAGTGTTTTAGAGGCAAATGAACAAAACTAAGACCTATGCGTTAGAAATTTAAATCTTTGAAAAATAAGGAATACCCTAATATATATATATATATATATATATATATATATATATATAGGGTAACTGTACCATAAGTGAATAATAAGATTCAGGGTTGATTATTTTGGTTCAAAATTTGGCAGTAATTTGCCAAGTTATACTAGTTAGCTGTGCTGCCATCAAAATTAGTATGATGAAAACTCAAGCTTATTTGTGAGAGGTTGTAATGGCGAATTTTCTAGTGGCCTGAAAACTTGGTTTCTGCAACCCTGTTTCAATAAGGTGGAAGTCAAGTTAAATAAGCTTTTCAGTTGGTTTATTTGAGTTCAATTATTTTTTAATTACTTTTATGGTAATCATTAAGTTCATGTGAATCATTTGATATATATTTATACCTTTTTAATATATTTATAAAATGCTTTAGGGCTTAAATGTAGATGTCAACTATTAGAACAGATATTAATCCATAATTCCAATAGTTGACATCAATGTCAACTACCGCCAGAATTAGCAAAGTGTTCCATCGGGGTCCAAAGTCTGAGTCTGTATTGGTGACAGGTGTCTTATTTTATGAATTTATAGCTAGTGTGCTCTATGCATGGATCGTTGAGAGCAAAATTGCATTGCCAATAATCCTATTCCTATATGGACAAGCATCTCATCTTCCCGATTCTGCATTAAACATGGGATACTTGCTATTAGTCGCACTCTATCAAAATGCTACACATTTAATCCAACGAATGAATGTGGTCATCTTTAATTGTCTAAAAGGGCACTGGAAGAGTGAAGTTCATCATTGGAGTTGAGAATTGTGGAAACCCAACATTAAAAAAAACGAAACTTTAGCCATTACTAAAATCTATTTACCATACTTACTTAACTGGGTCATCTCATTTTTCGTTTAAATATGCTTTTTTTTTTTTTTTTTTGTTTCATTTAAGCTTTTTGTGTATAAAATAATTAAATTGTGGAAATTCTATTTTGTTTCCTTGTGAATTTACTATTTATTTATTTAAATATGTTAACTTTTATTGTAGACCTTATTCATCATCATCACTGGCGCAACAACCCACTTAGTGAGTCAAGGCCTCCTTAAGAAGATTGCCCCATCGCTCCCTATCCTGCGCAGCCGCAATCCGATTCCGAGCACCTGGAAGTTGTCTTGAATCCTTCTGTTACTCCATCTGTCCACCGAAGTTTGGGTCTTCCGACACCTCTCGACCCATAGATTTTGTCGGACATTTTTTTTTCGAACGCTCAGTTCCGGCATTCTGGCAACGTGGCCAGCCCATCTAAGCCTTCCAATGTGGATGACTCTAATAATGTCTGGCTGCCCATAGAGTGTTTGAAGCTCCAAGTTGTTTCGTAATCTCTAATTTCCGCCTACTTTTATTGGATCATAGACTCGGTGCAGAATTTTTCTCTTGAAAACAAGGAGCCTCTGCTGGTCAGAACTCGAGATGGTCCAAGTCTCAGAGCCATACATCAAGACGGGGCGGGGCGGATCAGGGTTTTATACAACCTTACCTTATTTATTTTCGTGAGATAGGGACTTCGGAAGAGGTGGCCTAATCCGAAGAAGCTTCTGTTCGCCAGCATTATCCTTCTTTTAATCTCAGCTGACGTATCGTTATTCACATTAACCTGTGAGCCGAGATAAACAAATTCATTTACCTTTCCGAAGTGGTAGGTTCCTATGGTAACCCATTCCTTCTGATAAACCCTCTCGCCTGATACCATGAACTTGGTCTTTTCCGGATTTATTTCTAGACCCAGTCTCCTAGCTGAAGCCTCTAGGGCCATAAATGCTTCCTTGACTGCCTGAAAGGAGCGTCCCACAATATCGATGTTGTCGGCATAGGCTAGGATCTGGGCAGTCCTATTAAAGATAGTGCCTATTGTCCGAATGCCAGATTCTCTAACCACTTTCCCTAAAGCAAGGTTAAACAGGAGGCATGCCAAGGCATCACCCTGTCTCACCCCTTTTCCGGAAACAAACACTTCTGAGAGTCCTCCCTGGATACAAACCATACATTCCACACCCGTCATTGTTAATTGTGTGAGACATATTAGCTTCCTTGGAACATTGAACTCTTCCATTGCCTTATATATATAGTGCCGGTTTATCGAGACTGTCATACGCCGCTTTAAAATTGACAAACAGATGGTATGTTTGCATCTGATATTCTCTACCTTTCTCAAGAATTTGCCTTAGAGAGAATATTTGATCTGAGGTAGATTTACCACCCCGAAAGCCGCACTGATAGGGACCAAGTTCACGTTCTGTATAGGGTTTCAGCCTCTGAAACAGGATATTGGATAGAATTTTGTCGGCACAAGGGAGAAGTGAAATGCCCCTGTAGTTATCGCACTCCAATTGGCTTCCTTTCTTGTGTAAAGGGCAGATAACATTCTTGCGCCAATCCCTAGGCATTATTTCCTCTATCCATATATCAATTATGAGGTCATGCATAACTTTCTGGAGCACCTCACCACCGAACTTGAAGAGCTCTGAAGGCAACCCATCATGGCCTGGTGCCTTATTATTTTTTAGATTCAGAATTGCCTCTGTAATTTCGTCTTCATCAGGAGGTTCAATTAAAGACTTTATTACCTATTAAAAATCATAGGAAATCAAATATTAATGCATGTGTCAACTTTAAAACCATAAATGTCAACTTTCTAAACGTTTAAATTTTGATGTTTCGACTATTGGTTCATTTTAGAAGTTTTTAAGAAACCATTTTTTATAAAAACCGTAAATTTAGACCTAGGACATAGGATATTGTATTCCTAGTTTTCTAGAGGAATTGGCCTAACTAAATTTATAATAAAGATTATCCTAACATCAATATATTGGTAAACTGTGTCAATAATATAATTTTTTTTTCTTAAACTGTCAACTATTGGTACAGTTACCATATATATATATATATATATATATATATATATATATATATATATAAAAGACTTCAAAAATAGGAATCAGTAACAATACATGCACTAAGAAGTATAAAATAATTTCCTTGTTAGCTCTATGGATACGCAAAAAAATTTAAAATTATATAAAAAACGGAAAATGCAAAAAAAAAAGAAAAAATTTATTTTGGTTTGTACGAATATACACTAACTGTACTTTGAGCAGCGGCTGAAGGGGTTTTTCACCTCTTTACCTTATCAATTGCCATCTGTACATCCAGTAGATCCGGTTCCTCTACCACATCGCTGGGATAGCCCTCAGCATGGTCCTAGTCCTCATCCTCTGAGATTCTTCACTGTTCAGCTGCTGCTCAAAGTACAGTTAGTGTATATTCGTACAAACCAAAATAAAATTTTTCTTTTTTTTTTTTTGCATTTTTCAGTTTTTTTATATCATTTTAAATTTTTTTGCGTACCTATAGAGCTAACAAGGAAATTATTTCATACTTCTTAGTGCATGTATTGTTACTGATTCCTATTTTTGAAGTTTTATATATATATATATATATATATATATATATATATATATATATATATATAAAAAAAAATGTGAAAAAACATTAGTTTCAGAAAAGGTTACACCTATCATGAAAGGTAATATAAATGGAGGGAAAAATTATCTGATATAAAATAAAGTGATTAAAAAAGATCTAAATTTGTCTGAATTATTTCTGAAATCAACTCCCTCCCTTACTGGCCTACGGGGTGGCATGCAGTAATAAAACGGAAGAAAAAAAAGTAGAAAGAAAACTTTTATTACAATCTAATAATGATTTACAAATAATTATTTTTTATATAGTATAGAAAATATAAAATAAATAAAACTTCAAATAAAATAATCACATTAAAATATATTATAATAAATACTCCATTTCTGATTGAGATTATGACGACGGATATTTTAATAAGATATAAAAAACATTAGCTTATTCTTAATATCATGTTACTTCACATAAACTCAGAAGAGTATGCTTCAAAGCAGTAAAGAAATCAAAAGAATTTTAAACATAGGCATTTATTTAATTAATTTGACAAGGAATAAAACAAGGTAAATTAATTCACTAGGCAAAGTCTTATTATTTTATAGCCAAACGAGAAAGAAAATTTGAAATTTGAAAAAAAAAGATTCAGAATTTGAAAAAAATGGAAAATAAATAATAAAATTAAATGGTATATTGTCATGAAAAGTATGAACTTACTTTTTATCATATGCATATGCTAATATGATACAAAGTAAGTTCATATGAAAATATGAAGTGAAAATCCACAGCTGAATTGTAATTATTAAGTTTCAAGTTAATAAAAAAAATAATTTTTTTTTCCTATTAATTCTTATTATATCAATATAAAAACTAGAAAATTTATATATATATATATATATATATATATATATATATATATATATATATATAAAAGTAACATTTAAATAAACGAAACTAATCTAACCTAAAGGTATTAAAATAGAAAAATATATCTTTATAATTTATTATCACAATTTCAGTGGAAGATTTGTTTATTTGATATACAATACTGGAGTCAATGAGGACAGTCTTGAATAGCTCATTCTAATTTTTAAACAAAGATGTAAGCTAATTCCTTAATCTTGCTATGATAGGAGGGAAAAAAATAGCAAGGACATTGTAAATGTGGATAATTGTGCCAAACATAAAAAGAAGAAGTACAGCTGAAGAACCCCTCTCTGAATCGTTCTGCAATAGGAAAACAATAAACAGTAATTGAATCGACCACAGCAATTAACATTTTAATAAATAAAAAATGTTGCTTTATAAGTAATTAATTGTTAGAAAAAAAGAAAAAAAAAAAGGTGGGATATATTTTAACACCCTATTTAATGATGTGAAGTCTACTTAATTAAGCAGTGCGGATCTATTTTACCTGCTCTCTGAAGACAACAGTCAGCTATCAGGCCAGATTTATATCATTTTATTTATTAGTTTTTATTTTTATCTAGTTATTTTTCACTATATTTGGTATATTTTAGGAATTTAAAATTATTAAATAACTGATTAACCCAGACTGACTATGGAAGAAAATAGCCAGGGGGTTGGGCCTCCTGATAATTTAACAAATACTCGTAATATAAAACGGTCAGAAAAAACTCCATACAAATACTTAAATTACGTTAAAGGGCCACATATTGTCGTTGTTGAGAAATCGGTAGATGAAAATATTCCATGCTTTCATGATATTAAAATCGGTAAAACTTTAGGTTTAAATATATCTCACATGTTTTCCATAAACAAAAAAAAACAGACAGCAAATTGAATTAAATTTCAAAATCTACGAATATGCCAACAAGTTTTTAGAAAACCACTTTCTGGAATATAATAAATTAAAATCTTTTATTCCAAATTTCTATTTTTTACAATACGGTGTAATAAGAGACGTACACCCATCTCTTCCTGAAGAAAAAAAAATCTGGTGCGTGCGCGCAACACACAACTTTCACTTACCAACTTACTTAGATAAGAAATTGACGTGTTTTGTTAAATATCATTTCCCAAAGTCACATATTTTTCTACATTCATATCTTATTTTTATTAATCGTTAAAGCCGTTTTTGAGTAAATAAAAAACCCCGTCAAAATGATACAAAATTTATTAAGTAAAGTCCCCCCTTCGGTTGATCAATTTTGATGAAATGTTGGCTATCACATATTTGGTATATACATACATCAAATACCCAGTTTGGTCACAATCGTGAAAGCCGTTTTTGAGTAAATAAAAAGTACGTAAAAATGATACAAAATTTATTAAGTAAAGTGCCACCTGCGGTTCATCAATTTTGATGAAATTTTTACAGACGTATCTCGGGCATATAAATACATCAAATACCCAGTTTGATCAAAATCGTTAAAGCCGATTTAGAATAAATAAAAAAAACACGTGAAAATGTTACAAAATTTATTAAGTAAAGTCCCCCCTCCGGTTAATCAATTTTGATGAAATTTTTACAGTCATATCTCGGGCATATAAATACATCAAATACCCAGTTTGATCAAAATCGTTACAGCCGATTTAGAGTAAATAAAAAAAACACGTGAAAATGTTAGAAAATTTATTAAGTAAAGACCCCCCTCCGGTTAATCAATTTTGATGAAATTTTTACAGTCATATTTAGGGCATATAAATAGATGAAATACTCAGTTAAATCAAAATCGTTAGAGCCGTTTTTGAGAAAATCGAAAAAAACCTAAAAAGTTATTAAGTAAAGTACCCCCTCCCTTTAAGTAATTTTGATGAAATTTATGCTGTCACATCGCGGGCATATACCTACACTAAATACCCAATTTCAGGATCACACGGTTTATAGTTTTTGAGCTAGTCTGTTCACATACACACACACACACACACACACACACACAGACCATTTCGCGGGACTTGGTCATTTCGACTCAGGGGACCCCAAAACGTGTATTTCCGTTGAAAACCGGAAGTCGAATTTTTTCACGATCGCAATACTTCCACTTACTATATATTTCATATATAGGTAAGTGAAAGTAATAATTAATGAAATTCATTCAACCGAAAAAATAGTCTAAGTCCGGCGATTCAATAGGAAAATCCAAAACTCTGAGGGAAATTTACTTTACTACCCACTGACACAGTGAAAAATTGTTTTTCAGGCCCAAAAACTTCCTGAAAATATAACCTTTAACTTAGCCCTTAGGAAAGAATATCCAAATATTTTTAAGCCCCTTTTTTGTAAAAAATGTTTAAGATATGGACACACAAAAGAAAAATGTAGAGGAAAAGAGAGATGTATGAATAGTGGGTCTTATTATCATACAATGGTAACTTGTGCGATTGCCATTAAATGCATACATAGCAAAAACACTCACCTCCCAACAGACCGTGAATACCCAGAAGGACTTCGGCAAAGAAACATAAAAGAGCCTATGGCTGTTAAGCCTATTAGTTATAAGGAAGCAAATAATTTATTTACAGTCCCTACATATAATAAATTTTCTGCCTTAGACTTTCCTCAAATACCGAATGAAAACGATTTTTCCGGCAGTAATCCCTACCAGTACCCAGTACAGAACAGACATTTTAATAAACCCAGAGAAAAAACAATTATTTAAATTTAATTCAGATAATTTAAAACGTCAGAGGCTTAGTGATAGTCCAGTAAAGAATCCAAGTACAAGTTATGTAGATACGTTGCGCAAATATCAACAACTAATTCTTCCCTTATCACGAACAATCCTCATAGAGTTAGTGCGGACAGTAAATACATCAATATGTTAAACACTTTATTAAAAAAAATTAAAACAATAGACAATGAACAGGAAACAGTAAATATATTGGACAAACTTTTTATAACTTTGTCCAAGAAAATAATTCCATTATAAAAGCGATTTCAGAATTACAAAAAAATGAAAATATGTCTGTTGACTGATTACTAATATATTTTCAACAAAAAATTAAAATTTAATAAAAAATATTTATTAATAGCAGTACTTATATGATATTTAATATAAGAAATACTACTTAAGATTTATTCAATCATTGTCATTGAATGATACATACGTTTTTACTTTGACTTACCTTTATATGAAATATATATGCAAAATTAATGCAGGTCTTTAATATTCATTGAAAATAGGCGATATCTTTACTTTAACTCAATATATTTAATCAAAATAATTTCCATCTGAATCAATGCACTTTTGCCAACGTTCAACAAGCTTTCTTATTCCACCAGAAAAAAAATCTGAATCCCTGGACTCAATGAAGTCACGAAAAGAATTTTCAATTTCATCCTGGTTTTGAAAATTTTTCTCCCTCAAAAAGTTATCCAGATGCCTGAAAAAGTGGAAGTCTGTAGGAGAGAGGTCAGGTGAATAAGGTGGGTGTGGGAGAACTTCGTAGCCCAACTCGTACTGTCGTCGTAGCGTTGGTTGTGCGACGTGTGGTCTGGCGTTATCATGGAGAAGGATAGGTCCCTTCTGATTCATCAATGCTGGGCAAAGGCGTTGTAATTTTTGTCAATTTGTCAATTTCTTGACAGCACTTGTCAGCAGTTATAGTCTCACCTCGATTGAGAAAGCTGTAGTGGATAACAACAGCAGTATACCACCAAACTGTGATCATAACTTTTTTTGGGTGCAGGTTGGGCTTCGGGAAAGGTTTTGGTTGTTCATCTTTGCCTAGCCATTGGCTATAACGCCTTCTGTTGTCGTATAAGATCCATTTTTCATCGCACGTCACAATGCGATCGAGAAATGGATCATTTTTATTGCGTGTCACAAGCATGGAACAGATTTCAAAGCGGCAATTTTTTTGGTGGTCGTTTAATTGGTGTGGCACCCACTTGGCCAACTTTTTTACCTTACCAATTGCTTCCAAGTAGCGTACAACTGTGGATTGGTTCACGCCGAGTTCTACCACTATTTCTCGGGTGGTTTAGGTTGGGTCTTCTTCCACTATTGACCTCAGCTGGTCGTTGTCAAGAGCAAAATGACGGCCCCGACCTTCCTTGTCTTCGAGGTCGAAATCTCCATTGCGAAACTTCTGGAACCAATGCTGCACCGTTCACTCGTTAATAGCCCCCTGACCCCACACTTCGTTAATATTACGAGCCGTTTGCCCAGCGCTGCGCCCTGATTTAAATTCGTAAAAATAAATTTGACGAAAATCGTACTTCGACAATTTCGATTTAAGACCTTTGAACATACTGAACAAAACGATTTTACTGATCAAATTCATGGTGAAAGAGAGGGTATTAGATAAGGTTTGTTTTGGTATAATAATGATCAATGTTAGGATTTGCTTTGTTTACACAATTGGAATTAAGATATCGTAATAGAGGAAACATGCATTAATTTTGCATCAACCCAATAATAAGGGAAAGTATTGTCAAAAATTTTGTCTTCTGGTTTTCAAAGGAAATACACGTTTTGGGGTCCACTGAGTCCAAATAACCAAGTCCCGCGAAATGGTCTGGGTGTCTGTGTGAACGGACTAGCTCAAAAACTATAAACCA
Source organism: Aelia acuminata (assembly GCA_911387785.2). Lineage (NCBI taxonomy): Eukaryota > Metazoa > Arthropoda > Insecta > Hemiptera > Pentatomidae > Aelia > Aelia acuminata. The sequence continues at coordinate 137,512,484 of OU426978.1, read as the reverse complement.
TACGGACCTGAAATTGGGTATTTTGATATATGGGTGATTCTAAAATTATGGTGGTATTTGGCTCTTAATTTTTTATGATTTTCAAAGTCATGTTTTCTTATGTTTCTGGTTCTTGATGACTTGGTCAAATGCTCCTTAGCAATGATGTTAAGTGTGCACACACTAATATTCATAGTTTTCGAGATAATGATTTTCAAAGATATTAATGTTCTTGGGAGTCACAAAATGTAACATATAACATCATTATATTAATTTAAATCTTTTAAAAAATAATTCTCTAAATTTTACAGTCTTATTTCGCCTGAAGTAAGTCTCGTTCTTATATAGGTATAATGAATAGGATCCATACCTTCAAAATAGTCAAAGAACTAACAGTTAACTATTTGACTCTTAAAAAGATGTTCCAAAATAGGAACCATAAAAACAACTCATTTAGTTTTTTAGATGAAGCGATTCTCTAGTTCCTTAGCTTTCATTTCTTCTTCAGTAATTCTTTTTTTCGATACCATTTTTCTGAAATGAGCACCTGTGTTATGTGTTATTTACAGATTTATTCGGCAGTTTAAGGGGGGAAGGGGGATAGCTAAGATATGGATACGTAACAGGGGCGGATCCAGCACGAAATTTTTTGGGTGGGTCGTAACCCCCTATCTCATAATCACGTATCTGACAGCACCGTTTTTTAATGAGATTATTACCTTGGATCATGTATGCAAGAAGGACTGCATTTTAAACAACCAAAAGTTTATGGCATATTAACTAGCTAATTGCATTATTTGCTTAAAAATATAAAAAAATTTAAAAACCAAAATAATAGGGGGGGGGGGGGGGTCTGACCTCTGTCATCATAGTAACCAGCTAATTGCATTATTTGCTTAAAAATATAAAAAAAAAAAATTAAAAACAAAAATATTTGGGGGGGTCATGACCCATGTCACCCCCCCTGGATCCGCCCTTGATTCTTAATCGAAAGCTAACTTTCTGAACGGAAACTGATTAGTGATGACCATAACCAAGTTACTAATTTCATCAAATGTCTCTCCCTGACCAAGATTGTCACTCCCTAGCTAGAAATGAAATCAGTATTAGGCTAGGGAGGGACAAATTGGCTATTTATCATTAATTTTGGCAAAACTAGGACAAAGATTACTTAAAGGATTACTTAAAGGCTGTGTAGAGATTCGAAGGCTCTATAAAACTATGGTAAAAAATATACATATATTGTTTACTATCATCATATTGATAACATATAGGGAGTGACTCACCATAAAAATATTTTTCAGTTTTACACCTTCCTCCACGTCCTGAAAGCAACTGAGGGAACTTAAGGATAAATTATATGAATCGACGTATAGTCAGGTTTATAAAAAGGGTACCCCATATGTTCTTAACTCGAAATTTCTTTTTCTGAGGGGATTGATGGGTGTATGAAAAACTAGCTAAGGAGTGACCTCACAACTGTCTGACAAAGGGAAAAACTGTTGTGGTACTTAGCCTGTACCCTTTGGAGTCCTGGCTCAATTTTATTTTGCATCCTGAAAGTTTGCTGATAAGATTAGTGCCTGATTTTTTAGAATTATTGTGATAGAAAAGTGTTTAATTATTTTTCAAAGTACATGACCTACACTTTGTGACAGGCTAGGGAGAGACCAAAAGAGCATTCTTATTGATTTTATAGAATGTTATCCTGTATTTAGGCACTTGAAAATGAGATAGCTGTATTCATAACCAATGAGGTAATAATTAGGAAAAAAAATTTGAAAAATCCTTCAGGCGGTTCTCGATATATCACGTTGTGACACAAGTACCACCATAATTTTAGAATCACCTATATGTATATGCCCATGATGTAACAGCAAAAATTTGATCAAAATTGGTCAAATGAAGGGGGTACTTTATTTCATAACTTTTTAAGTTTTTTTTTTTTTATTTTCTCAAAAACAGTTCAATGATTTTGATAAAACTTGGTATTTGATCTATGTATATGCCCGCGATATCACAGCGAAAATTTAATCAAATGCAGGAGGCACTTAATTTCATAACTTTTTTTCCCATTTTCACGTTGTTTTTTTCAATCTTCTCAAGAATAGCTTTAACAATTTTGATTAAACTCGCCATGTTTAATGAGAATCAAGTATTCTTTAATATAACATAAGCTTTATCATTATTAAAATGTTCTGAGGTGGCTTAAATGGGGAGGGGGCCTTTTTTGTTTTCCTATAAAGTAGGTACCTTTGGTTTTGTATCTGTCTCTCGTTTCGCCTAAAAATAAGAAATGGCTAAATATGAAATATGAAAAAAATCAATTAGACATATACAGGAGGAAAAAAGAAAAATATTCCGTCAACCCATAAAACACGTTTAGCCAATGCATGCACAGTTCGCCTTTAATGACAAACCATTGTTTATAATTAAAGATGTTCTGGAGTATTATGCTTGCATTACCTAATTACTACAAGTAAAGACTTTTACTTAATAATAAAAAAAAAATGAGTGTACTTTAAAGAGCAAATATAAACGAAAATAAGTAAATCAATGTGGAAAAATGTTTGACTTTGAGAAATGGCATTTAACAAAACATGTCCATTTCTAATCAAAGTAAGTTGGCAAGTGAAAGTTGTGTGTAGCACACATCGCACCAGATTTTTTTTTCTCTTTTACTTTATTTTTATTTCTCTGTTATTCTTATTTTATTCTGTCGTATTAATCTATCGCAACTATTTGCAAAACAATATAATTGAAACTCTAAGTTATTTTTGTATTACTTTATTAATGTCATATCAATTTAATGTTTATTAGAAAAATTAATAAGATTATTCTCTCTCTCTCTCTCTCTCTCTCTCTCTCTCTCTCTCTCTCTCTCTCTCTCTCTCTCTCTCTCCCTCTCCCTCTCTCTCTCCCTCTCCCTCTCCCTCTCCCTCTCCCTCTCCCTCTCCCTCTCCCTCTCCCCCTCCCCCTCCCTCTCCCTCTCCCTCTCCCACTCCCTCTCCCTCTCCCTCTCCCTCTCCCTCTCCCTCTCTCACTCTCTCCCTCACTCACTCACTCACTCACTCACTCACTCACTCACTCACTCACTCACTCTCACGCACTCACGCACGCACCCTCACTCACTCACGCACGCACGCACACACACATACACACACACACACACACACACACACACACACACACACAAACACACTAAAAAATAATAGTATATAGTATTTACAACAGAAAAAATGCCTATACAAAAAACAAATTAATATTTTCTTTTAAATATTACAGAAAATAATGTATAAAAGAAAAAAATAAGTGTAATAGTAAAAGGTGGTATGAAGTTGAAAAGAAATAATAAAAAAAAAAAAAAATACGAGATAGAAAGGAAGATAGGTATACAATGACTAAATAAAATTTGTCAATAATTAAAGTTAAACATAATAAAGAAATACTTGTTATGAAAATAATGCATACCTTCAGTAATTAAACTCCTGCACTAAGTTAAACTTATAGAGCCATGCAGAACGAGCCATAGATATTAGGTCTCTACAAGTATTTGAGTTCAGCAAATTACGGAGAGATTGCTCAGTCAGGGAACATACTCCCAGGTAGCGCAAACGAAACTCAGAGAGAGTCGGACACACGGCCAAAAAGTGAACAATGTCCTCCCTAACATTTAAATTACACAAGGAACATCTTTCTGCGTCTCTATCCCTTTCCATCCATGGCGTGAAATTCAAATATAACAATTCACCCCTCATCTTGAAAAGCCAGCGCATGTCTTTCAAACCTAAAAGGGAAGGGCTCTGGCCATCAAATGAAAATAGTTGTGAACTTGTGTCCAACTTTTTATAAAGCAAAAACCGATTGGAAGCTCCAAGATTACTCATGGACTCCTCCCGGTGCACCCGACTGATTCTATCCAATAACACCGTCAACTGGATCCTCCAAAGAGATTTGTCATCCTCATTAAAGTCACAAGAGTATTTAGTTGCTAAATTAATCCAGTTTCGAAACCAATAAGTTTTTTCTCGAATAATTTTAATGGCAGTTAATTTCGAAAGCCTTTGAGACGGAAGATCTAAAACTTTTAAACAGTAGTTAAAATGCAGTCTCAAAGTAAAAACAAGAAGTAAGTCGACATCCGTTTTGATGTAGAGCATATAGTCTGGGGTAGGTGAAGGGAGAGAGTACAACTTCTTAATAAAGAAACGAAATAGTTTTTCCAATGACTCATGCCGCTCAAAACCCCAGACCTGAGCAGCATAACAGGCAATCGACCGACATACTGCATTGAATAGCTGATACTTGCGGGATGAAGGAATCTAATTAGAGCAAGGTAATTAGACGAGACCACTCAACAAACATGAAAAGTGGCGAAGCGAATTTTTATGTACCTTAAGGAAACGAAACACTTGGGCCTTATTTTTCGACAGAGCAGCAGTCATGAACTCAGATACTCTGATGCCGACTGGGCAGGTGACCATCAAACAAGAAGAAGTGTCAGTTGGTTTGTGGTAGTTTATGGCGGTAATCCTAGAGCTTGACACTTAAGGGAGCTGAGTACATCGCTGCAGCAATGGCTTGTCAAGAAATTGTAAACTTGTGTGTTGTTGAGAGTTTTTTAATACCAAAATTAGTGGTAAACTAATGGTTGATAATACAAGTGCGATTGCACTCATAAACATTTGTGAAAATTCAAAAAGGGTCAAACATATAGATATAAAGTTTCATTTTATAAAATACCTTATTTCAAAGAAACTGGTATTTGCGCAACATATTAATTCTGAGTTGTTGCATGAGCAACAATGTTGCTGATTTATTTACTAAAGCACTTGGTGTTGATAAATTTTGAATGTTTCGAAAGGCTCTTGTTAATTAACTGAACATTTTTATTACCTCAAAAGTTGTTATTTGCAATTGAACCTTATTTTGAATGAAGTTTCAATTGAGGAGGTGTGTTAAGTAATATAATATTAAGGTGGCACTGTTTTTTGTTTTTAGTAGTACAGTACAGTCTCGATAATCCGACACATATGGGACCAGACAACCTCCGGATTATCGATAATTTCCGGATTATCGAAAGTAAAATAAAAAAAAGGTACTATAATGTAATATTTTTATTACAATTTATTATTTAACAATATTTAATATAAAACAAAATACAATGTACAAATGATATATAGGTTCATAGTAAATAAAAATGACTGAGAAAAATACATAGATATGTTTTATGAAAAATAATCATTAATCTTTTTTTGTTTTTTCGCCTTAAACATTTTATCAAAAACGCATTTTTGCAATCTTTTGAGAACTAAAACATCGTCACTTGCGATGGCGTTTTCTTCTGCCCATTTGGTGCAGAGATTGAATGCGTCGTTGCTGGTAACTGTACGGTGAGATGAAACATCGCTGTCAAACATCGCCATCTTCCTCTTCATCCGTGGACCGAATTTGGCTGATGATTTCGTCGTCAGATAGCAATTGCAAATTTTCCTCGTTCGTGCCTTGTAGCCAATCATTGATGTCCTCGTTTGAAAGGGTTACACTCAGTTCACATTTGTTTGAAAACTGTTGTAAAAATTCTGGGGACAATTGTAGAGTTGAGCTTGTGTTGAGCTCAGAATCGTCAATCATTTTTTTAGAGTTACAACCGGGGTGTGTTGGCCAGATATTTTTCCATGAACACTGGATGGTGTCGCTTTTCACTTTATTCCAGCTGTGCGCTAAGTTAAAAACTACGTCTTTAATGTTTGTTTTTTTCAAAACCTGAATGATCCCATCCGGTTATTTTATTATGTCCGAAAGTAGGGATTTTTTGTAATTCAGTTTTATTTGCTGGATTACATTATGATCCATTGGCTGCAAGAGAGGTGTCGTGTTTGGGGGCATGTAGAGGACTTGAATTTGATGATCTTGTGATTGAAGTTCCTCTTCTTTTGGGTGTCCTGGAGCATTATCAAGCAGCAATAGAGCCTTAGCAGGTAAGTTGTGAACTTTTGAAAAACTCTTTACAGCTGGAATAAAATCATTCTTAAACCATTCGGAGAACAAATCTCGGGTAACCCATCCTTTTCCTTGATATTTGTAAGTCACAGGTAAGTCTGTTACATTCTTAAAGGCCCTCGGACGCTTCGATTTTCCCACCACTAATAAGCGAAGCTTGTGTGTGCCTGTGGAATTTGCACAAGGCATAAATGTCAATCTGTCCTTTGACATTTTTCTACCGGGAGCACTTTCTTCGGAGGAGTGCACGGATGTCTTATGTGGCAGCATCCTCCAGAATAAACCACTTTCGTCCGCGTTATAAACTTGTTCTGGTATGAGACCTAATTCTTGAATTTTTAATTGCAATTTCTTTTGAAAAGGTTCCACGGCCAAAACATCACTAGACAATTTTTCCCCTGTGACAGTTAAAAATCGGATTCCAAACCTTTTTTTAAATTTATCAAGCCAGCCATCGCTAGCTCGAAAGTCGCCTTTCATTGTAATTTTTTCATAGAAATATTTTGCCTTTTCGCGAAGGATGTCCCCCGACAAAGGCGTATGCCGGGCACGCTCTTGCATGAACCACGTAAATAGAGCATTTTCCATTTCAGGACACTCACCTGTTTTAATTGTCTTTCTTTCCTTTAAGTTCCCCTCGGCGGTCCTGGTAAACTGGAGGACTTTTTCACGGTTGACTTTGATGTCGTATATCGTGGATCGTCCAACGCCGTATTTCCGTGCGAGTATTGCAGTGGTTTCGCCTTTATCGAGATCATTTATGATATCCTGCTTTTGAAGCAAACTTAACGTTAAGTGTTTCCGTTTTGTAGACATTATACTACTCTAACAATAACGGATATAGAAGTAATAAACAATAAAACAATAACAGAACAAGAACTAATAAACAATAAAATAATAACGGAACAAGAACTAATAAACAATAAAACAATAACGGAACAAGAACTAATAAACAATGGATCAATATCGGAACAAGAATTACGTCTGAACGATTACGGAATGAGTGAGTAGATTGAGGAGGGGGAAACGGGGAATCATGATACGGTCTGTTTGTTTTCGTCCGGCGCACGTGTTCCCACGTAGCGCCGGATTACTGGACGTGCCGGATGAACGAGCCGCCGGACTATCGAGATTGTACTGTATTATGTGTTACGGTGTATTGATGAATTGCTCTCTCCAATAAATTCGTTTCTGCTTAAGTTTGTTTTACTTCAATCATTGCCTATTAGCCTATTAAACTTATAAAAATAACAGAGGCGGCTAAAGATCTTCAAGGTCTGTGGGACAACCGAAAAAAAAAATGCGAGAGCTAACTAGCTCAGAAAGAATCCAAGATAATAAGGATATTTAAAATTTACGTATGGGAGAGCTAACTAGGGCAATTTCAAACATCGTTCAAAAACGAAACGTGAGAATTACAAATGTTATTCGTGTGGGGGCCACACTTCTGGAAAAACCGTCACTTCAGAGAGGTTCTTGGCCGTAAATGTGGTCGAAAAGGGCACATTAAAAAAATTTGTCAAGTTGAAATATAGAATGTGGACTGGATGATGATAATGAATCAGCATATGTAGAAACGATAGATCTTTTGAATGTTTCGTTGAAATACGATTTGGTTTCTCCAACATTTGTCAAATTAGTCATAAATGGAAGGGATTTTAAGTTACAAATGGATACTGGAAATGCCTTCACTGTGATTCAGAAATCTTGGAAATATCTTAATGAAATTAAGCTGAGCACCGGAACATAAATTTTTCTGGTATACAGGTGATACAATTGAAGTTGCTTCTCAAACACTGACGTCGGCTGAAGTTAATATTCACAAATTGAATGCAAAGCTCTTGCTATTATTTATGCTGTGAAAAAATTCTGACATACTTACTGGCAAGAAGCATTATTCTTTAAACAGGCCATAGACCACATATCACAACATTTGGCTCTAAGAAAAGGATTCCCACGATGATGTCTGCTAGAATTCAAGGTTGGGCACTTTTACTTTCATGTTACACATTTACTGTTCAAAACGTACCTAGGAAAAAATTTGGAAAAGATGATGAGCAAAGTCGTCTGATGGTAACTCAAGACATACAATTAAATGAGGATGAAGAGCGGTTCCAGAACATAATTATTGCAGCTATTTAATACAATACAATTAATTATACAATGATTCATTAAAAACAATGCTGGTAACATTTTCAGAAATGTAAGAAACAACTCATTAAGGATTCAGTACTAAAATTAGTTTCACAGTGGATAGTAGTTGGGTGGTTAGTTTTGAATAAAGAAAGCCATCCTAAACTTAAGGAACTTTTTAAAGATAAAGAACTCCTTAAGTTATTCACGCAGGATGCGTGATGTTTGGTATTCAGGTAGTAATCCCAATCAAGTTTCGGAGATACATATTACAATGTATCCATCAAGTTCACGAAGGAGAACTGAACAACAAGTAATTGATACAAAACAGCTGTTTTTTTAAAAATAATAATTCAAAAAACAAAAGAAAAGACAGCGGATCAATGCTAGCGTTTGAAGAATGATGATTAAACGAGACTGTTTTCGTGTTTAAAGTGGTTGTGGTATGTATTTTAAAATACCAGCAGATTGAAGAGTGGTGGTGTTCAAGGAAGAGAGTTCGGATCCAAGTGGCTAGCTTTACGAGTGTAACCAAAGCTACATGCTAAGGTAGGCGAGTTGTGGGAACAGACTGGAAATGTTTCTTTTATTTTTTATTTTTTTTAACAGACTTTCAAAGAGGAGGTTACTCAATTTGATTCGAAGGTGCCTTTTTTTTCTATGTATGTTCCCCGATTACCCCGAGATGGATGGACCAAAAGGAACGAAACCTTTTGCATCTTGAAGAGTATTTTCCTAAGGAGGTCCCATTAAAACCTTTTTTGGGTTCTTAATTTACTTACTCTGGAAAAAACATGAAAATAATTAATTAATTATCGCTCAAAATGTTTACTTATTGGAAAAACATATGACATACGAGCAGACCATGTTGCTGTGGCTCAGTAGCTATAATGCGTTGAATTAGTTATATCCTATTCTTTTTTATAGTCAAATCAAAATTCACTGATAAAGATAAAAACGTTTCAGCTAATCTAAAAACCAACGGGATTTAAAATAGAACTTTACATCTAATTTAAAATTGTTTGGTAAAGAATTTAGATGGGTTAAAGTTTTTATTTTTTACATCTTATATTTGACCATAGTGTGTTATGAACATATAAAAGGAACTAATAAGGAATATAAGCGGAACAGGGTTTAATACAATCACAATAGACAGTTAGCAAAAATGTACCAAATTAGTCTTTTGCCAAAATACATATTACTAGAATTCAGATGATAATATGATGGTATATGATATGAGATATTGTATCAGGAGGTTATACTAATAGATGCAAAATGATTTTGGTTAACCTGTCATTAACTAAAACAAATAGATTCGATGTTTTCCCCAAACGTGAAAAGGCTACACATATTTTGCCATGGGAAAAACACGGATTTTCCTAGTCCAGCCGGAAAAAATAGATTTAAGTTTCTAATCTAATCTAATCTAACGGCGCTATGGTCCTTGCAGGACCCTGGCCTCCTCAGCAATCCTCTTCCACTCCAACCTGTCCGCAGCTGCCCTTCTCCATCCCGAAACACCTAATGACCGAAGGTCTTCCTCCAGATCCTGCAGTCAACGCAGTCTTGGTCTACCTCTACTCAGTTTACCACCAGGGTGTCCCTCCATTATCATTTTCGGGAGCCTACCAGCTTCCATTCTTTGTACGTGCCCCAACCATTTTATCCTGGCACTCTTGATGGTGGAAACAAGATCTGGAGTTCCATAAAAATCTCTTAACTCCGCATTTGTTCTCATCCTCCAGCGATCCCCTTCTTTGGTAGGGCCAAAAATTCTTCTGAGGATTTTCCTCTCCCATGTGCTTAGCAGCCTTTCATCATTGTGTGTAAGTGTCCAGGACTCGCTCCCATATGTTACCACTGGCTGTAGGACCGTACGGTACACTCTTATTTTGAGGGTTCTGGATATCTCCCGATTTCGAAAGATTTTCCTCAGGGACCAATAGCATCTATTGCCAGCTATTATCCTAGCCTTAATTTCTTCCCTAACATTATTATCCTCCGTGATAACAGTGCCTAGATATTTAAACTTTGGTACTCTCTCAAAGCGGTATCCAGCCCCCTCAATATGTCTGTTTCCTGTTTCTTTCTTGCTGGTTACCATATATTTGGTTTTTCCTGTATTGATTACCAGTCCCATCCTTCTAGCGGCTACTTCACACTCCTCAAAAGCTCCAAGTAGTGCACTGGCTGTTCTTCCTGTAATCACAATATCATCTGCAAATGCTAGATGTTGTGTCAATCTGTTGTAAATACATCCTCCTGGCCTTGTGCGGATCGACCTCATGACTACTTCTAGCACCATACTAAATAACACTGGGGAAAGAGGATCGCCCTGCTTAACACCTTTCTGAATGTTAAACTCTTTTGACAGTTCTCCTTGAATTTTTACAACTCCTTTCAGATTTATGTTTACTCTCCCTAAATATTGAAAGAAAATGTAGTATAATAAGCATTTAATTTGCAAAAAAAAGAAAAATTGAGGCCAATAATCGAGATAAAAACTACCCTGTCTTTTAAGTAGGACAAAACTACACACAATGAGACAAATTTCATCAAAATCGGTAAAGTAGTTTCTGATTTTACATCCGTCAAATATTGGGACAAAAGATTTATATATATATATATATATATATATATATATATATATATACTTTTTTTTTTTTTTTTTAAATATGATATTATAGCGCTATTTGAAACATTCTTAGGTGAATCAGACTGTTTAAAATATCAAAAATACTTTAGTGAATTTAATTTGGTGTGGATTTGTGCAAATAAAGCTAATAAAAAGGGTAGGGCAAGTGGTGGTATTTTGTTAGGCATTAAAAATAATTTAAATCTTTTCAATGTGGCATGCAGGTTTGTAAGATATGGTAATTATGACCTGATCGAAATTGATAGTGCTCAGGAAAATTTTTTTATTATACCCGTTTATTTGAATTATTCTTTTTGGGATGAGGATTTTTCAAAATTGCTAGACTTTCTTTTGTCTTTTCGCGGAAAGTACCTATTAGTAGGTGACATGAACGTGAGGCTGGCAGAAAGACAGGTAATACCAGAACCTATTTTTCAAGAAAAATGTATATTAAACTTTAACCGAAAATTAAAGGATAAACTTTTGAATTCCAGAGGTATATCGTTCTTAGAGATGTGCGATGATTGTGAACTAATTATATTGAATGGGCGTACAAAGGCGAATTAACATACCAATGGCGAATTAACATACATCTCGGGGAGAGGTAGCTCAGTAATTGATATCTGCTGCGTAACGGCACCTATCTTGAGATATATCAAAAATTTTGAAGTAATTCCTAAAGTTTTTACTCAGCATATGCCAATTGAAGTAGTCTTGGAGTTCGATCAAACTGGCGATTTCCAAAATACCCCACAACTCCTAAACAGATTGAGATGGTCATGGCAAGATGAATTATATTTTAAATCAAAATTGGAAAGTAAATTAAACTATATAAAAATAAATGAGATAAGGGAATCAGATTTAAAATTGGATCAATTGTTAAAAGGTATTGTGGAATGTTCATTTTGCGGAAAAAAGGTAAAAAGTGGTAAAAATTTAGGTAAACAGCCTTGGTTCGATAGCAAATGTATTAAACACCGGTATAGGTCTTTTAGTTTTTTGAGGATATTTAGGAAACGGAGTAACGATTACAATAAATTTCTCTATTTGAAAGCGAATAATGAATATAAAGAAATGGTTAATAAGAAAAAAAATATTTATTATAAGACCCTTAAAGATAAATTCAAACATATTAAATTAATTAATCCAATCTTAAATTGTGGCTCACCACCAATTTTAACTTATTTTTAAATAATTTATTTTTTGAAGAGAAAAGATTTGGCTCCGCCGGGAGTCTTCAAATCTAGCCAAATCTTTTCTCTTCAAAAAATAAATTATTTAAAAATAAGTTAAAATTGGTGGTGAGCCACAATTTAAGATTGGATTAATTAAAATAATTTAAAAAATTGACGTAAGTCAATAAAATATCATAAATTGGACAAAAATTGTCCACCTCCCGCTACTACTCACAAAACTTGTGAGATAGGGGGAGTAGGTATCAGTGAAGAGGAAGGATTTGCTCTGCCTTGAGCCGAGCTCTGTGGTGTAGCGGTTAGCATCCTCGCATGTAACGCAGGAGACCCGGGTTCGACTCCCGGCGGAGCCAAATCTTTTCTCTTCAAAAAATAAATTATTCAAACATATTAAAGATTCAAAAGATTTGTGGGCATTAATAAATCAATTAAAGAATAGAAATTTCATTAATGAATCAAATATTACCGGTGAGCAGTTTAGGTGTTATTTAAGTTCATTGTTAAACCCTACAATTAAAGGTTTTCCAATATTTTACGCAGCGCCTTGCTGGGAAAACGTTGAACTGGATAAGAAAATTACGCTAAGCGAATTGAAAATTGCGATGGCAAAGGGGAAAAATAATAAGGCTCCGGGACTCGATTCTGTCCCCTATGAAATTGCCCTGGGGCTAATTGTCGATTTATTTAATAATTATTTTAATACCGGTAGAATCCCCTTGAGTTTCACCGAATCAGTCATTTATCCATTATTTAAAAAAGTGGATGAACATAACGTAGAAAATTTCAGAGGGATATCTTTCATAAATGTAATTACTAAGCTTTTTACTGGCATTCTGTGGGGACGTTTGTGGGATTGGGTGAACACTAACAGATTGCTGAACGAATTCCAAGCGGGATTTCGACCAGGCTATTCCACCGTTGACCACATTATCAGTTTATTTAGTATTGTAAAGTTAAATTTGGAAAAACGACGTAAGGTATATGCATTTTTTGTTGATTTTAAGGCGGCCTTTGACTGTATAGATAGGGAGGCATTGTTTTTTAAATTATCTAATTTCGGAATGTCTAATAAATTTCTAAATATCATTAAAAAACTGCATCTGAACACGAAATCGACTGTATATCATAAGGATGGCCTTACAGATTTTTTTGAAACCTCGGTCGGCTTAAGGCAGGGTTGTCTTCTGAGCCCTCTGCTGTTCGCATTGTTTTTAAACGATTTGCACGATTCTCTTGAAGAAGGAATAGATATCACTGGAGTAAATATCAGATGTCTACTATATGCAGATGACGTGGTAGTATTGGCCCCCTCTCCAGTAAAATTACAGAGAATGCTAAACAATCTAGAGGGCTACTGCAGTGTATGGAACCTGAATATAAACTTGGCGAAGTCCAAAATAATGGTCATTCGCAATGGTGGTAGGTTGACCAGATTCGAGAGGTGGAACTTCGGAGGGGTTCATGTCGAAGTGGTCAATGATTACAAATATCTGGGTGTGATTATAACTCCGAGACTGGCTCTGGGGTGCCACTTTTCCGAGAGGGTATGCCATGCATAATTTGGTTTGAATTCAACTTGGAGTAACTTCATTGCTAACAAAAATATACCCTATACGAGTAAACTAGAAATATACAAGTCAATATCGCGGGCAGTGGTTAGTTATGCAGGGCAGGCTTGGGGTTTCGATTCATATGATGTTTTGGAGAAGTTCAAACGTTATTTTATAAAAAAGTTATTATTTCTCCCGCGATTCGCACCAACATATATATTGGCCCACGAAACAGGAATAGCATCCATATACTCCTACACTCTAAAAATGCATTTTGAATATATTTTGAAGGTTCTGGATATGCCAGACTGTCGATTACCTCGCATCCTCGCGAAAGAAGTAATTAATAAGAAAGTATATTGGTATCGGAAGTGGTTGGAGTTTGAGGATTGTTTCAAAATTAAACTCGACCTGTTAAATGTGGTAGACCTGCGGCGGAAGTTGGCCTCAGTCAGTCAGGGGATAGAGGAAGAAGAAAAACAAAGAAACCTAGAAAAATGCATCCATTCGCGTTTTTATATCTACGCGGGCTTATGCACAGCAGGCACTGTTTCGCCGTATCTCGATGACCGTTATGATATTACAGTTATCAGGACCATCTTCCGTAGTCGAACCAAAATGTTAAATTTAAACGTAAAACCATGGGATAACGAAAGTAAAGATGACTGCCCAGTATGCCATGGAGGGGAGAAAGAAGACACGTCACTTCCTGTCACTTCGCACTGACAAGTCACTTCCTGGGGACCTGCCATGTTTATGGCGAACTAAGGAAAAAATATTTCGGTCGGGAGGTTTGTACACCAGATCAATTATTTACTCTATTAATTGGAAGCAATTGGATAGCACTTAGCTGTTATGTCCAGCAGGCCACATTGAGAAGAGCTCAATGGATTAGCAGGTAGGGGATCCTTTTTATTGGGGAAACCTTTTTATTTATATTCTTTATTATTATATTGTATTCATTATATTTATTATGATTATTATTTTGTGTTAAATTATTAATCATTTATTATGATTTTGTAAAACATTGATGTGTATTATAGTATTTATTTATAACTACAAAATCTGAAACACAGACCTCGACAGACGGAATTTTCCATTGTCTATGTGTTTTGTTAATTTCTCTATTTAATGATTTGTATTATGGATTTTAAAATAAACACATTTTCATTCATATATATATATATATATATATATATAAAGATATTTGTATAACATAAGGTATTATTCAACAAGCTAACACGTTGATAACTAACAAACTGTGCATGTCCTTCCCCCATTTTTTTTATTCTAAATTTGATTGGTTGATTTTAAACAATGCTCAATACTGTTTTAATGCTCGATAAATGAATGGGAAAACGAACCAATCAAATTCAGAATCAAACGAGTGAGGGGATAACATGAGATAACTGAAAAGTTATCGACGTGTTTTAAGTAGTTTTGTAGCCCTATAACCCCTATTCATGATTAAGGTTCCGGTTTATAGCCAAGGGGCGTGATATTGAAGGTATAATGGCCGGGAAGTTTCTTCCTGTCACAATGTTAAATTAGCATGGGGATGATCGTGTTAACGCAGGTAGAGAGCAACTTTTTAGTTAACGTTAGTAACAGTGGTACTAATTGCCCCGACGGTAGACAGTGATCAAAGATTATTTTCCCTAGTCGCTGTTTGTAAGTGTGACAGCTCAAATTGAGAATACAGTTGAAAATTCACACGTGATTATACAAAAAAAGTTTTTTGAGTTGTAACCATATTTGAATGCTATATTATGGTTAACTTTAGTCCACAATATTACCTATGTAACTCATAATTCTTTCCCAACGTGTTTGTTCATTTTAGGGCAAGGTTAAGATAAAAATACAGTCTCGAAACTTTCCCTTCTTATAGCTGTTTTTAATCGACTGAACCTTTAACATTTAATATGAACAGTCCAGAAAATATATCTGATGTATTATGTACTAAAAAATAAACAAATAAAAACACATGTAATTTAGAACTTGGCATAGCATTTCTTGGCTTTAATTATGGCATATATACTTTCTGGAACACTTTTGATTCTAAAAATTAAAACAGGATGTTGTCCCATACCAAAGTAGTCCATTTACAAAATCCTTCCCTCAATTTTGAAGGATTTTTGTCCTTTGCCTTATTTTCTTTTTCTGCAAAAGTAAATAATGTTTGATTGAGGGTGTAAGAAAGATAAATTTCTGTTACTTCCTGTCAAGTGGACTAACTATATCAAATAATAAAATTAAGATTTCTGAAGCAAAACCTTACTACTTCATACTATTACCATAAAACCTTTTGCAATGGAGATACTAGCTAAAATATTCTACTGTGAGTATAAGAAATGACGTATTCCATAAACTTTCTTTTGGAATTACACTTCCTTGTTAATTGTCTAAGACTTAATTGTTTTGATATGCATAAGCATATATAATTGTAATTTCATACAGTTTTTTAAATAATATCCCATAACTTACACATCAATGAAACTATTTTGTGAGTCACTGTAAGTTTAGAGTAAATGTTAGAGTAAATTATGAATTCACTGATGGGTAAATAATAGCAAAATAATTACTAAAAACCAAAAACTAAAACTGACCTGGAAATTAGCTGCCAACAATCGTCTTCTAACAACCTGTTTGACTGAATCAGGGCATGTATCGGAAACAAAGTTTTTAAGAGGTTTACGTAAAGCTTGAGGAAAAAGTCTTAAAGATGATGGGCATTGGTACGGACCATCTTCATTTTCGATTCCCTCCTAAAATTAAACAAAATAAATCAATTAATTTTTATCTTAAAAACAAAAAAGTACTTTGATCACAATGCCAAACTTAAAAATGTTTTGACTTGAACCACAAAATCTAATTTGAATAAAAGAAAGCTATTGCATTAGCACTAAAAGTGATGTCATTAAAGTTTTGTCAGGACATGCTTTTTATAGAATTAAAATTATAACAAGATAACAAGAGCTCAAAATACATGGTGTCTGGAAATCAAATTTCCCCACCTCCAAAATAAAGTGGAAAAAAAAAATCTTGGTCACAGGTATATTCAGAAATATTTATACAAAAAAAATAATTTATATATATTTATGCATACTGCCTTGTCTTAAACCAGATTAGAGAAAAGTTGAAGACAACAAATTGAAACATATATCTTTAAAAAAATAAAATATAACTAATACAAAACAATGAGCATTTGACACGCACTTAAAAGAGAACAAAATAACTCTTAGACATACTGCCAATTGAAACATCATACAATATTTTTCTAAACTAGAAGATGAAAGAGAGAAGCCATTATCCAATTCTGCGAATAAATTATTATAGTCCGGGACCTGAGGCCAAAAAGAGTGTCTGATTTGAAGAAACTCATTTATATAAAGACTGAAGGTAGTCATTTTATAAACCACAATATGAGCGTCTATCAACTCAGATTGGTTTCCATAAAATTTTAAAGACTAAAATGTCACATGTAAAAGCTGTAGATAATAAAATTCTGGGTAAAATGAACTCTTAAGTTTTGAGATTAGCTTACTTCTGAGTAGAGATACAACTAAAACAATACTTGCAGTGCTTACTTTAATTTTTTTGTGAATTTGTGAACTTCTTTTATTTCCTTAAATTAAACATGAATTTGCCTAAGTATCTATCTACTAAACACACTCGCGGCCAAAGAAAAACCGGCGCACCTAGATTTTTGCAAATATCTTTTTGATAGACCAAAATAAACTTCCCAATTTTTTCCTTACCAAAGTATATACTATATGCTTTTAACAGACACAAGGAAAATTAAGAAAAAACTACATATAAAAAAGAAATAAAATTTAATATAAAAAAAACTAAGCACTTTTTCAGTAAAAATTCACTTATTTACATTTTTAACTGTAATTAAACAAAAAAAAAAGCATCCTCAGTACCGAGTATTCCCTCCTCTGGCTCTGATGACTGCTTCGATCCTCCTCGGCAGACTGTAGATGAGGATAGCTACCCATTCCTGGGATACAGCCTCCCACTCATCCACTAGCGGTGTCCTGAGGTCTTGTAGAGTAACTGGAGGGTTTGGCCGCCATCGGACTCGCCTCCCTAACTGTTCTATAGGGTTCAGGTCTGGGCTTAGAGCTGGCCATGGCAGAGTACAAATGCTGTCCTCATCCAGGTACTCTTACACGATATGTGCTGTGTGTGACCGGGCATTATCTAGCATTAGTCGAAAATTATTGGCAATGAAAGGTTTAAAAGGCATTACATATTCTTCTAGAACCTCCTTGATATATGAGGTTGCATTGAGGAACGGTCTGCTGAACACGTGGAGGTCTGTCCTCGCTTGTGATGTGATGCCTTCCCACACAATAACAGACCTACCTTCGAAATTCCCCGTTTCAGCGATCACTGGCTATACCTCTCTCCCCCTGAGTATACAGGTTAAACCTTGACTTGTCGCTGAACATAACGGAGGCCCAATCAGGCTCAGTCCAGTTAGCATGTTCTCAGTAAAATTGAAGATGTGCGTTTCAGTGAGCTGCCTTAAACTGAGGGCCTGTTGCTGGGGCCCTGGAGTGCATTCTCAGTTTGGTGAGCCTTCTCTTTACTGTTTGTACCATCACATTCACCCGGCGAGCAATTTTCAGCCAACAAGTGGTTTCTACTGTTGTCTATGTGCAGTTTCTTAACATTTACATCATGATGAAACGGCTATCTGCTGGTTCAGTCGTTCTGGGGCACCCTGATCCTGGCTTCCTCAAATTGAGTCCCGTCTCCTGGTACCTCTGAACAGGCCTTCGAACCGTTTTTTTCGGTAGGCCTAACGTCCTGGCTACGTAACATTGGCTTCTACCTTCTTCGACCAACGCAATTATTCTCGCAATTATCATAGTTTCTAAAACCATTTTATTAAAAGAAAAAGATTAATTAACAACCACACACAAAAAAAACAACGTAAAAAATTGAAAAGAAAAGCTCTTTAAGGAGGAAAACGTATAACATTTAAGTCGCATATACATACTGATGCAGTCTTGTTTACGAATTCTAATCTGTTGATTGTTTACTACAGAGGATTATTGACAAAATATTGAACTATCAGTTGCTTGTTGTAAAAATGCAAATGTGCAAAAAACACATGGGGACTTAAGGCAGAAGCCTTAAGAACCATTTATGAAGGTGCTATTATTCCTAAGCTTCTTTACACCATACCAGTCTGGGATTCAGCGGCAATCAAATCCATTAATCTACAAAAGTTACAACGGGTTAAGCGATTAATGGAAATTAGGATTAGTAGAGCCTTTCGTACTATTTCATATGATGCCACATGTGTTCTTGTGGGGATATTACCAATTCACCATAAAATAAATGAAATAACGACACTCTACAAAATTAAAAAACAAGGACTGAACTACAAGGACATAAGAAACGACGAAATTAAACTAGCTTGCCAACCCAACATTGGATACACGCCAAAGTAACCGATTTCATAACCACCACAGACATAGGCAACTCAAACATTGACATATATACTGATGGAAGCAAATACGAACAGAACACGGGATGTGCACAGACCTTTTATGACAAAAACACATGGTACAAAGAACAATATAAATTAGGATCAAACAATCAGGCGGAGTTAAGGCCACAGAATACATTTTAAGCCAAAAATGAAACCAGACAACAGATCGCTGATAGACTCAGTCAAAAACTTCAAATCACATGACTCACTGACATCAAAACTGAAGGAAAACTTAATTAAAATCATGGACAAAGGAATACAAACTAGACTGACGTGGATTAGAGGACACAGTGGCATCGTAGGCAATGAGAGAGCAGATGTATTGGCCAAGAAAACTGCTCACGACACAAAGTCACTAATCTCCACACTAATCACCACAGTGCCTGTGACATACATAAAGAAAAACATCAAAACTGATGCATTAACTAATTAGAATGAAGAATGGCAAAAATCTATTAAAGGGCGACCTTTACACAAATATATCCCGAAAATCACACAACAAAATCATGAAAAACCAAAAAGCACACATTACAAACTAACACAATTACTGACAGAACAAGGGAAAACAAAACATTATTTGAACCAGTTCCACCTTTGTAATACAAACACTTGTGACTGTGACGGACAAACTCCACAAACTTTGAAATATATTGTCAACTATGTTGAAATATTTTTCAACTATCTCCATTTATTCTATTCCTTATATGAGCTCCCTAGCGATTCTAAATTCATTAAAACACAGTCAAAACTGCAGCAATCTGAGTTTCTTTCATAATTTTTTTTTTTTAAACAAACAATTTTTGTGTATCTCAAACTATAAATAAGCGCTTATTTTAATTGTTATTTATAAGGATTAAAAATATAAGGAATATAAAAGGAAGGGAATATAAAATACAGATTAGAATAGAGGATTTATTCCTGAAACCTCTTCTTAGGCTAAATCTTCTCTCTTCTTAGGCAAAATCTTCATTCTCGTTTTCCATTTCAAACAAATACATTCTCATCTTCAACCGAAGAATTACCAATTACATTACTAAATATACTTCCTAAGGCCTGGCCTATTGCATGCTAAACTGAAAAATATATGAAGCAGCAATATTATCAGTTTTGAGTAAGTTATTGATGATTGGCTTAAATTAAATTTGCGCTTATCACTATTGTATAAATAAATTTTGGTAAATGCTCGATTTCTTTTATAGCTAGGGTATCAATATCAGCTCTTCCTTATCCACCTTATTCCTAGCCACCAAAAAAACTGCTACTGATTTGGCTGAAACTACAGTAAACTGAGCAACTTGCTTTAAAACAGTTTTAGAAAGCTATTTATTTATTCTAAGATAATGATCTCGTAAACATACGGAATTGACTTTTTAAACAAACTTCATGGCAAGCACTTTAGAACTATCTTCTTCTATTTATATGCGAAAATATAATTTTTTAATAACCTGTGTAATATCGTAGAAAATATCCTGGAGAATATGTGCTTTAGGATGTATAAATACTGTTTGTAAATATTACTACTATTTACATTGTTTTAAAATTTAATCAGAATTATGTAAATTTTACCTAATGGTAATAGAATTAATTACTATTTATTAAAAATAATTTACTTTTTTATTGAAATAATATTAAGATTTGTTTATTTTAGAGCCTCATTTCATGTATTTGTTTAAATGTTTAATTAAATTAAGATAAGATAATGTCATGTTTAATAGTAAAGGAAGGTAGCTAATACTTGTTTTCATTTAAATGTTAGATATAATACTTCTATCAATAACATAACCTTCTTGTTCTTTAGTTTTTATTCACTGTAAATAGTTAAATATTCTTTTTAATTTGTTTAATTGTATTTATAATGCAGTGCAGTAATGTTAAAGATTGACATTATGATTGAAAAACAGATGTGAATGAAAATATAACCTATTGTAATCAGCTGGAGCCAATGCCTCCGTAAGAGTGTATATAACAAACACATGCGCCATCTGTGGCCGATTCGGCAACTACATTTTCAAGCATTACGAACTTATTTAATTTAAAATCTATTTTAAAAGAGAAATTCTTTTGTATTTTGTTATCTTTTTGAAAATAATGGCTTGTAAAAACATAAAAACAATAAAATAAAGCCTAAAGATACCAGGTCCTATCCTCTCAACTATACAGTGCAGGGCTGTGATTGGTCAATTGTTTGTCCCTTGAGGTATAAATAGGGCCGTTTTGCCCAACATTAATCAGTCTTAATTTGTCAGTCTTAGACACCTCTCTCCCTGCCCGATAGCTCCTGGTGTCTCTAGGATGTTTATACCTATATGTCTTATTTAATTTAATTCCCTACCTTAATTTTACCCTTCCTATAGAATCCTGGGGGTTGTCCTCCCAGGGCTTGGACATTGGTTGGCCCTCTGTCCAGGTGGCCTTGCTTAGATCAGCACCCTAGAGCTGTCAGAGCCCACGTCTCTCCCGTGGAATCAGCTTTGATCAGTTTTACCTTTCGGGGTAAAAGGGTAGCGTTGCTCTGGCAAGGATCTTCAGTCCTTCTTTACCTTCACCCTACCTATAGAATCCTGGGGGTTGTCCTCCCAGGGCTTGGACATTGGTTGGCCCTCTGTCCAGGTGGCCTTGCTTAGATAAGCACCCTAGAGCTGTCAAAGCCCACGTCTCTCCCGTGGAATTAGCTTTGATCAGTTTTACCTTTCGGGGTAAAAGGGTAGCGTTGCTCTGGCAAGGATCTTCGTTATTCCTCACACCTTAAGCTGAACATTGGTTGGCCCTCTGTTCTGTCTCCTTTATCTCTCTCTTTTCCCTCCCCTTTCTCTCTCTCCAATAAATAATTTTATTAAAGACACTGTGGTGGAGACATCTGAGGAGAGATTAGGAGCTTATTGAATTTTTAAGCCCCCCAGAAGTTAAAAAATATTACATTTTGGCATCCCTTGTGGGGATAGAAGACATTGAGCTCAGAATAAATATTACATTTTGGCATCCCTTGTGGGGATAGAAGACACTGAGCCCCAGAACAAATATTACATTTTGGCATCCCTTGTGAAGGATTACGATTTAAATAACCGACCTTTGATTAGAAGAAGAAATGGAGAAGCTACAACCAGAAGATACGAATAGAGAGATGGAGAACCAAGAAAATTTTGAAGAAGCGACTAGTATCATTGAAGAAGACAATAATGAAAAAGGGGCTACCGCTATCAAAAATTATAATCTAAGACCTAGAAAGGAAGGTACGGGCAGAAAAAGGATGAAGGGAGAGGATTGTGAAGAAGAATTGCAGACAGAGATAAACTCTGGAAGAGACGAGTCGTGGATGGAGATGATGTTCGCCAGATTAACGAAACAATTATCAGAAGACCTTAAAAACCAAGCTCTTCAAGAAAAGGCCGAAATGAAAGAGTTAATCCAGAAACAAGCTCTTCAAGAAAAGGCCGAAATGAAAGAGTTGATCCAGAAACAATCAGAAGAATTTAAAAACCAATCCAAAAAATTAGAAGAAAGACTTAAAAATGTAAGTGACAATATGGACTTAATCATAGAAAAATTAGGAAAAAGATTAGAAGAAGTACAGATTGATATGACTAATAAGATAAGAAAAAATGAAGACCGCCTGAATAATCTGGAACAGGACGTTGGAACTAAATTAGTATTATTAGAAGAAAAGAATAAGATTGAAATCACGGATAAATGTGAAAATCTAAAGAAACATTTTAATAAGGAAAATGAAGAAAGGAAAGAGGACATAAAACATTTAAAAAAGATTATGGAAAATAATATGGAAGTATTAAACTACCGTGTGAATCTGCTGGAAGAAAACGTATCAAAGAGAGTTGAACAGGTTGAAAGGGTAACTTCGGACAGACCAAAGACCAACATAAGTAACCTGCCGAGCACAAGCGCCGACAAAGACAACATCACCGACGTATTCAAGGCTCTGAATTCAACCTTAATACAACAAAATAATAATTCACCCCAGAAACCTCTTTTTTTCAGAAACAGTAAGAAGGATATCCCTACAGAATTTATAAATTCTTTAAAAACTCAATACCACCTATGGGGACATACGCTTTTATTCCAAGATTTTATAAGACAACACCTGAGAGATGAAGCTTTAGTATGGTGGTTAATGCAGGAAGCAAATATAAAGGGAATGGATGCCTTCAGTGAGGAATTCTTGAACAGATTCTGGAAGGGAAAATATGACCCCATATTCTGGGAAGAACTAAATCATGGGAGCTATTATTACCACACTAATCTAACTCCGCAGCAGTACTTCTGCAATATGATTTTAAGAGCTCGGGCCTGTGAACATAAGCTTGAAGAAGAATTTATTTGCAAATCTATGGCACGACATTTTGGGAAAACAATAGAAGAAGTCATGCTGTATCAAGGAATCAAGAGTATCGATGGATTTCTTGAAGTATTAAACAGGTTTGGAAGGGACAGAATTTTCAAAGATATGACTTCTACAAAAGGAAATACAAATCAATATCAGGAAAATCAGGGAGCTCCATTACGGGATAAAACCCAAGTTAAATTCCAAAAGAACAATAGCCAATCCATTCAAGATAGAAATAAACCTTATCAAAGGACCCAAACACCAAATACAGGCGAAATGAATTTTAATAATAGGGGCCGTAATTGGAATCCCCGAGTAAATCGAATAACAAGATGGAGAGGAAGACATGACGCAGAAAGAAATTACAAACCTCAAGAAAATCACCAAATTTCGAAGGAAGGAACGACAAACCAGGACGACGATAAGGAGATCAATACAGCTCCTGTGATCAACAGTAATGAAAATCATGAAAATTGACAGCAAGCAGTTGGGAATGCAGAACCATTAGGACAAATCAATTCACTATATAAGGAATTTACTCAACTTCTCACGAACAATGAAGAAAATTTCAACAGTATATTCAATCAAAACTATAAATGTCCAGAAATTAATGTTGTAATAAAAGAACAAATTTTACGAGCTCTAATTGATTCGGGAAGCGAAATAACATGCTTAAATCAGGAATTTTACCAAAAGAATTTAGAAGATACTAGTGTGGAAAAATTACCGGTATGCAACACAGTGGCCATAACCGCAACTGGAAAGAAATCTAAACCCATTAAGGAACAAGTCTTGTTAGATATGATAATCCCTGGCCAAAATATAGTGATCAAGACTCATTTTTACATAATTCCAAATCTAAGCCACAAATGCATTATCGGGTACGATTTCATAAAAGAAAATCTTGAAAAAATAACCATTACGCCACCTAGTATTACCTTAAAAATAAATAAGAAGGAAAAATTAGAGATCCCGATGACGGACATGGAAGAAGTTGAGCATATCTCCTCGGTTAAAATAAAATGTATTTCACAAGAAATACAGAAAAAAAATATAGAAGAATTAATTAAGAATAAAATTGTCCAGGTTCAAGAACTAAATGAAAGCATTCCCAGCGAAATACTAAATCGTCTAGAAATTATATTAATGAAGCATAAGGACATTTTTAGTGAATCACCAGGATTAATAAAAAATTTTAGTTATCAAATAAAAATTAATAATTCAGAACCATACTTCATTAAACCATACCCCATACCAAGCCAGAAGAAGGATGGAGTAAGAAGGGAGCTCGATAAAATGCTACAAAACGGAATTATACGAAAGAGCCAAAGCAATTATATAAACCCGATCGTTATAGTTACTAAGGCAAACGGTAACATTAGACTATGTCTGGATGCAAGAAAATTAAACGAACGAATAGAATCAGATCACCAAACGTCTGGAACAATCGACGAAATATTGCAATCCTGTGGACATCAAAATTTCTTTTCTACAATTGACCTGACCAAATCTTTTTGGCAAGTACAATTGGACCCAGACAGTACAAAGTATACCGCCTTTATGTTCGAGGGAAAGGTCTATGAGTTTACTAGAGTACCTTTTGGGCTGAAAATTTCGTTAGCCGCCCTTAGCAGAGCTCTAACTCCTATCCTAGAAGAATTTCATCAGGAAGTAAAACCTTATGTGGACGACCTGCTGTGTATGAGCCATGAACCACTCCAACATCTATCACTTTTAGAAAAGTTACTCAATAAATTTAAAAGGTCCGGCATTACTATCAATCTAGAAAAATCAAATTTTTTTAGAAAAGAGACCGAATATGTGGGTTTTATACTATGTACCAACGGTTTGAAGCCTCAATATGATAAGATAAAAGCCATAAAGGAATTCCCGCGCCCAAAATGTGTCAAAGACCTTAGAAGTCTAATTGGCCTTACCAATTTTTACCAACGATTTAATGGAAGGTATGCAAAATATTTAGCCAAACTGACACATCTACTTAAGAAGGGAACAAAATGGGCGTGGACTCAAGAAGAAGAAAGTAATTTTAAACTATTAAAGGAATCATTTCTAGAAGATGTAATGCTGAAACACCCAAATTTTAATAAACCTTTTATTCTACAAACAGACGCCAGCGGGTACGCCATTGCAGCCCAGTTAATTCAAGAGGATGACAAAGGAAAAATGGGTGTTATCTCATATGCCAGCAGGATCCTAAAAGGAGCGGAGAGGAACTATACGATAACAGAGCTTGAGCTACTGGCTATTGTTTATGCGACGAGGAAATTTATCACCTTCTTAGCAGATAGAAGGTTTATTATTGAAACTGATCATCACTCATTAACATTCATAAGAAACTGTAAAAACACAACAAATCGCCTAATGAGGTGGTGCCTATGGTTGCAACAATTTAGCTTCGAAATAAAATACATAAAAGGAAGAGAAAACATCGTCCCAGACGTATTGAGTAGAAATATCGAAGAAATCACCGACAATTCAAAGAGAGGAAATATTGTGGAATTAAATGCAATCAAGGGTATAGAAGATGAATTACAGTCTGTAATAAGAAAGTTCTCTATAAGCTACGATCCGTCGGACTTGCCGGAAGAGGCTATCAAGGGGTTCAAAAATCAAGAAATCAACAATTACTATGTCAACAAGATAGAATATAATTATAAAAGGAAGCTTATTTGGTCGAAGTACCCATATAAGGAAGAGAGACTCCTCGTGCCAAAGATTTTAAGCAAGGAATTAATTACAACAATACATAAGTATTATGGACATATGGGAATTAATAAAACCATAAAACTGATAAGCAGGGACTTCCACGTTAAAAACATATATGGATTGACATATGAAATAATACGATCCTGCGACACCTGCCAGTATAACAAAATTTCTAACAGAACATACCACGCGGAATACCAAATAATTTTACCAGAAGAACCACTTGATTTGGTCTCTATTGATTTTTACGGACCACTTCCTCAGAGTGTAGGAGGAGTGAAGTATATCCTAGTTATAATTGACAATTTTTCGAAGTATACAAAACTTTATAATCTAAAAAGAGCAACAACAGATGCCGCTATAAAATCTTTAAAACTATTTTGTGACGAGTGTGGAAAACCTAAAAGAATATTATCGGACCATGGAACACAATTCAATAATATGAAATGGAAAAGAACATTACAAGATATGAATATTAAACCAATATATTCATCAATAAGACACCCAGAGAGCAACATAAGTGAGCGGGTTAACCGGAACTTAGGAAATTATTTCCGTATCCTGACTGAGGGACATCATAAATCATGGGCAAAATATACAAACCGAATCGAATTTTATTTTAACAATACTTTCCATAAAAGTATTAATGCCTATCCAAAGGAAGTACTCTATGGAGAATACATAACAACACCATGGGAAAATATAATTAAAAGAAGAAAGAAAATATGTAATCAAGAAGGCCTGTATCACCGAGTGCGAATCAACCTGGAGAAAAACGGCATCAAGAATAAAAACCTGGCTACGAAAAAATTTAAAATATACCATTTCGAAATTGGCGAAGAAGTTTTAGTAAAATCATTAAGGGGAATAACAGATCCAAACCAACAGATTTCAAAATTCACACCACTCTATGAAGGACCTTATTGCATAATAAAGAAATATGGTGAAACAACTTATTTACTGGCAAACCCGAAATATGTAAACAAGGAAAATCCAGAAGAAACAGCGAAGCAATATATAAGAGGAAAATTTCACATTTCACTACTAAAGCATTATATTCGAGCAGATCAAGGAAGCAATACGATCAAGTCCCCCTAGATCTCAACCAATCAAAAAATTACCTAATTAATTCTCCGCGGGGGGTGGGACCTATAAATAGGCTGACCTAATTAGCCAAAGGTCACTCTTCATTTAAAACCCAACCAGGAAGGAGGATGAAACCGAAGGTTATGAAGGCTCAAATACCTTGGAGAAGGCCACCTCCAATTGATCTACCCCCTACATTGGCCGAAGCAATGCGATTCATGAGGGATTTCAACAAGGGAATTGATATCCCACTCATCTCGCCCATCAAGGAAAAAAGGGCACCACAAGACGAATTCAAAAGAAGAATTTTAAGAAATATCACGAATATAAGAAACAACAAATTAAAAATTACACCAATTAGCGGCTTACCGACCGCAGAAATTAAAAGAAAATTAGTGAAGACTAAGGAAAATGGAAATCAAACCCCAAAGAGTTGGAAGAAGGACTTAAGAAGACAGCCTTTCTTAGAAGAGACCAACCTACAAAACGAAAGGGAGAAGGCAACGCAAACCTTATATTAAAAAAAAAAAAAAAAAAAAAAAAAAAAAAAAAATAAATAAAAAAAAACTATAAAAAAAAAAAAATAAAAAAAAAAAAAAAATAAAAAAAAATAAAAAAAAAAAAAAATTTTTTAATTTTTTTTTTTTATATACAAGAACAGGGTAATGTAATATCGTAGAAAATATCCTGGAGAATATGTGCTTTAGGATGTATAAATACTGTTTGTAAATATTACTACTATTTACATTGTTTTAAAATTTAATCAGAATTATGTAAATTTTACCTAATGGTAATAGAATTAATTACTATTTATTAAAAATAATTTACTTTTTTATTGAAATAATATTACGATTTGTTTATTTTAGAGCCTCATTTCATGTATTTGTTTAAATGTTTAATTAAAATAATAAGATAATGTCATGTTTAATAGTAAAGGAAGGTAGCTAATACTTGTTTTCATTTAAATGTTAGATATAATACTTCTATCAATAACATAACCTTCTTGTTCTTTAGTTTTTATTCACTGTAAATAGTTAAATATTCTTTTTAATTTGTTTAATTGTATTTATAATGCAGTGCAGTAATGTTAAAGATTGACATTATGATTGAAAAACAGATGTGAATGAAAATATAACCTATTGTAATCAGCTGGAGCCAATGCCTCCGTAAGAGTGTATATAACAAACACATGCGCCATCTGTGGCCGATTCGGCAACTACATTTTCAAGCATTACGAACTTATTTAATTTAAAATCTATTTTAAAAGAGAAATTCTTTTGTATTTTGTTATCTTTTTGAAAATAATGGCTTGTAAAAACATAAAAACAATAAAATAAAGCCTAAAGATACCAGGTCCTATCCTCTCAACTATACAGTGCAGGGCTGTGATTGGCCAATTGTTTGTCCCTTGAGGTATAAATAGGGCCGTTTTGCCCAACATTAATCAGTCTTAATTTGTCAGTCTTAGACACCTCTCTCCCTGCCCGATAGCTCCTGGTGTCTCTAGGATGTTTATACCTATATGTCTTATTTAATTTAATTCCCTACCTTAATTTTACCCTTCCTATAGAATCCTGGGGGTTGTCCTCCCAGGGCTTGGACATTGGTTGGCCCTCTGTCCAGGTGGCCTTGCTTAGATCAGCACCCTAGAGCTGTCAGAGCCCACGTCTCTCCCGTGGAATCAGCTTTGATCAGTTTTACCTTTCGGGGTAAAAGGGTAGCGTTGCTCTGGCAAGGATCTTCAGTCCTTCTTTACCTTCACCCTACCTATAGAATCCTGGGGGTTGTCCTCCCAGGGCTTGGACATTGGTTGGCCCTCTGTCCAGGTGGCCTTGCTTAGATAAGCACCCTAGAGCTGTCAAAGCCCACGTCTCTCCCGTGGAATTAGCTTTGATCAGTTTTACCTTTCGGGGTAAAAGGGTAGCGTTGCTCTGGCAAGGATCTTCGTTATTCCTCACACCTTAAGCTGAACATTGGTTGGCCCTCTGTTCTGTCTCCTTTATCTCTCTCTTTTCCCTCCCCTTTCTCTCTCTCCAATAAATAATTTTATTAAAGACACTGTGGTGGAGACATCTGAGGAGAGATTAGGAGCTTATTGAATTTTTAAGCCCCCCAGAAGTTAAAAAATATTACATTTTGGCATCCCTTGTGGGGATAGAAGACATTGAGCTCAGAATAAATATTACATTTTGGCATCCCTTGTGGGGATAGAAGACACTGAGCCCCAGAACAAATATTACACCTGATTTAAAAAACATTTAAATCTTTAAGGGATAACAAAATAAAATAAAATAAATATAAACACAAGACAACTATTCAGTCCTACTCTACTCAGTAACCATTCTCAAGATAGTTCAATTATTTGCAGCATATATTGTCATAGCATACTGATAAAATAATTTCTATATCATAGCAACAAAAAAATAATAAAACATGATTAGTAATACACTTCATAAAGCTATAAAGTACCAAAATATTCACCTTAGAATAAATAAGATGTTTAAATAGCACCAGTTGCTTTTTATTCTAATAATAACTGGTGTTTTAAAAATATCCACTGATTAAAATAATGGGTTCCACTATATGTAAATATATAAAAAAACATAATTCAATAAATTTTACAAACAATACTAACATTAAATGTTCCTAAACTGTAGTTAGTTACAATCCGAGAAAGACTGAGAGGTAAAAGATGTGCCTCAGTTGTGAAGAGAAAATCATCCAAATCAATGATAAGATCACTGGGTTCAGCAAACAGTAGGTACAGGTATTTAAATGTTTCTGCGAGAACATAAGAATCCATCCTAAACAGATACAATGATCAAATTGCAATAAGATATTTTAAAGCTGGAAATACTTAAATAATTTAATTATAAGGAGGTAATAATTTTACTACTGGTACTTAGCTTATTACCTATGATGCAACAAAATAAAAAATATGAGCCTTTCAGTTGACAGAATGACCAACTCCAATTTCAACATTTTGCAGGAAAGCACTTTAAAAAATATTTTTTCTTTGTTTAAATCCGTTCTTTTTATTTTGTATTTACATTTAACTAAGCTGTTATGTATTAATATTTCGGTAACAAAATAAAAAGAAACAAATTTTGGATACAAAAATATTTAAAATGTTTTCCTGAAAAATGTTGAAATTGGAGTTTTTCATTCTGTCTACCAAAAGGCTCATGTAATAATTAATAATAGAATTATTTCTGAATTACGTGATGCCTTAGTGCTTCTGTAAAGAGTTTTAATGCAACAAGAATAATGTTTATTAAAGCACCATTTTAAATAAAACAATAACACAACCTCTACATAAATTAATACAAAATCATTACGATATAGGTTATTATATAGATCGACATTTATATTGAGGATATACAACAGTACTATTATTTATAGAACATATCCACTGAACCTTCATTACTTTAAAGCTAAGGTGAATACCGCTTTGGGGAACAGCCCTTCTTTCACTTTTAGCAATGAAGTTTTCATTTCACTTAGTTGGGAGCTTAGGTACTGTTATCCATCTTGTGATGAGGCATTGAGGCAGAATAGACTCAATTATGAAAAAAAATTAGATTTGGGACTATTTTTTACTTTTGTGACTATTTTAGGTATATATGATAAATCATACAGTGGGCATTAAGGTATATTGTAACAAAACAACAACAAAAAAAACACAGGCTTTGTAAAAAAAATTGAACAAAATTTATTAATTTATTTATGAAATACAGACAGTAGAATCATCAAACTCATCACAGGCACTACAACCTGCTACGGGTCTTCGCCGCGCCAAGTCGTCGCCTCCATTCTTCTCTGTCTTGAGCCAGGGTCTGCCAAGCTCGGGTGTTCAGGAGCTTCAGTGCGTCGGCTTCGACCTCATCTACCCATCTAAGTCTTGGCCGTCCTCTCTTTCTTCTTCCATCCACATACCCGAATAGTAGTCTCTTGATTGGGGAGTCACCATCCATTCTTGCAACATGCCCAGCCCATCGTAATCTTGAGAGCCTTATAAAGTGCACCACATCCGGTTCCCGGTAAATTTGGTACAACTCTGCGTTGTGTCTCATCCTGTACTGGGTGCCATCTTTTATAGGACCAAACATTCCGCTCAGGATTTTTCTCTCAAAAACCTGCAGGCTGATGGCGTCTGCACGTGTTAAGGGCCATGTTTCTGAGGCGTATGTCAGCACACGTCTGAATACAAACTAGACTGACGTGGATTAGAGGACACAGTGGCATCGTAGGCAATGAGAGAGCAGATGTATTGGCCAAGAAAACTGCTCACGACACGAAGTCACTAATCTCCACACTAATCACCACAGTGCCTGTGACATACATAAAGAAAAACATCAAAACTGATGCACTAACTAATTGGAATGAAGAATGGCAAAAATCTATTAAAGGACGACCTTTACACAAATATATACCGAAAATCACACAACAAAATCATGAAAAACCAAAAAGCACACATTACAAACTAACACAATTACTGACAGAACACGGGCAAACAAAACATTATTTGAACCGGCTCCACCTTTGTTATACAAACACTTGTGACTGTGACGGACAAACTCCACAAACTTTGAAACATATCTTATACGACTGTCACTTGCACGAACACAACAATTGACATTTAATAAAAACAATCCTGATGAAGGGGGACACATGGCCTACTCCTGAAAACAAATTAATTGAAAAATATAAACTGGAACTATTAAAATTTTCAAAATTAATTAATCTTCAGAATTGACCCCAGAGAAGACAAAAGACCCAGCAGAACTAGAACACATGGACCTCAACTCCTATCACACCCTGTGGTGTTTTGAACTTTTATTTATTTATTTTTTTGTCACATTTTTACTTTCACTATGTATGAAATATATAGTAAGTGGAAGTATTGCGATCGTGAAAAATTTCGACTTCCGGTTTTCAACGGAAATACACGTTTTGGGGTCCCCTGAGTCCAATTAACCAAGTCCCGCGAAATGGTCTGTGTGTGTGTGTGCGTGCGTGCGTGCGTGCGTGTGTGTGTGTGTGTGTGTGTGTGTGAACAGACTAGCTCAATAACTATAAACCGTGCGAACCTGAAATTGGGTATTTAGTGAATGTATATGCCCGCGATGTGAAAGCAAAAATTTCATCAAAATTGCTCAACTGGAGTGGGTACTTTATTTAATAACTTTTTAAGTTTTTTTGATTTTCTAAAAAATGGCTCTAACGATTATTAAACTAAGTATTTGATCTATTTATATGCCCGAGATATGACTGTAAAAATTTCATCAAAATTGATCAACCGGGGGGGGGGGGACTTTACTTAATAAATTTTGTATCTTTTTCACGTGTTTTTTTTTTATTTACTCAAAAACGGTTTTAACGATTTTGATCAAACTGGGTATTTGATGTATGTATATGCCAAAGATTTGATAGTTAACATTTCCTCAAAATTGGTCAAACGGAGCGGGCACTTTATTTCATAATTGTTTTTCCAATTTTTACTTTTTTTTCGATGATCTCAAAAACGGTTTTAACGATTTTTATCAAATTTGTCATGTTAAATGAAAATAAGGTGTTCTTTAATATCAGGTAAGCTTTATCATTATTAAAATGTTCTGAGGGGGCTTTTTTTTGGGGGGGGGGAGGGGGTTGGGGCCTTTTTTGTTTGTTTGTTTCCTATAAAGTACCTTTGTTTTTGTTTAAATGGAGAAATTAACTGTCTCT